>OY728130.1:1559252918-1561652918 GCA_963277665.1 Viscum album
AGGACACACAATTTAGAAGACTTAAATATTCTTATAGTTTATATTTCAAGGGAAATCATTGATTCTTTCCAATGGATCATCTATATAGGAATAACCATTTAAGGTTAAAAAATACCATTGAGATTGAGAAGCCACATCAGTATATTTCTATAACTAATGTTCTTAATGAATTTAAAGATATAAATTTTTCATTTGGGAAAGGATAAAAAATATTAAAAGTGGAATAGTGTTCCAGTGAATCGAATTACAATTATAAGATGAAAATATTACTATTTTATTTACCTTGTTTTCTAACTAATTTGTAATGTCATTGTATAGATGTAATGAAAATTGAGAAAAAAAATATGTGAAATTTTTCATTAAATTCTTCTAAATGTAAATATAAATACCAAGTATGATATACGATGTAAGCATGAGAAGATGGAATTGGGTATCAGACAAGACCTATATCCTATGTATATTGGTGAAAATGTATGGAAATTTACATGTACTTCTTATATAATGACACCATTAGAGAAAAATAAATTTATTGATGTATTAGAGACTATCAAGGTTCATGATGGATGTCCAAGAAATATATCAAAACAAGTCACCATAAGAGAGAAAAAACTAAAATATCTAAAATCTCATGACTAACACATCCTTCTGTATGAATTGATTACTATAATAATAATTCATTTAATCTCCAATAATATAAGTTTCAAGGTGATTTAGTTGTCTATTTTGTATAGATATCTATGTATTATGAGGTTTTCTAATTAAATATTGAAAAATCATGGTAATGAAACCATTTATTCTATATGAATTATAGAAAAAAATTCCTCAATGTTTTTTGACTTGAATGGTACATCTAATTATCCATATTAGGAATGATATACTTATTTGGGGAAATGTTTCTTTTATTTCAATGTATCCATTCAAAATAAATATGTTCTCAATGAAATATTATGTTTGGAATAAGAATCATATAGAAGGTTCCATTGTGAAAGGTTTCTTAGCTCAAGAATGTATGATTTCAGTTCAATGTATTTTGGTGGTGTCATAATACGATATAAATATCCAATGATAAATGAATAAAACTATTATTAGAAAATTGAAATTAGTTTTTCATCATTTTCCAAAATAGGGAGAATTATTATATCATAAACATTGGATACATTTATCCTTGAAGAGTGAGAGATTGAACCACACGCAAATTTATTTAAAAATAATTGGTTCGATGAATACATAAAGTAAGTGGAACATATATTTATCATCTTGTACTTACACTTATAGAATAATAGTATATACCAATGGTTAAAAATCATAGGTATATGATGAAGAACTGTTGGTATATCCTATACTAATAGTTCTCCAAACCATTGGATAATAGCCTATTGGGAAAGGATTATAGAAATAGTTTTTAGTAAACCATTGATATAGGGTTATCAGAATTTTATTTTAACCAATGGATCAATGATAACCATTAGTATAGATATTCCCCAACAGTTCAGAACTGATGAGATAAGTATATACCAATGGTTCACTATGAACAATTCTTTAAATCTATGCCAACAGTTTGGAAACCATTATTATAGACACCCCCAATTACCGAGAATGTAGAACCCCTACCCTACCCAAGGAACATAAAAACATTGAAAGTAGAACTTGAAAAAAATATAACCCACCATGAATGAAACAAAACCTACTCAAATTGCCACCCGAATCCATACCATCACCCACCTTTTTAAATTACCTGAAAACATACATCACCAACCAATATACAAGTAATTATAACACAAGAAACCAATTAATGCATTTAACCAAGGATAACACACATAAAAAAACATCACATATATTAATTTAGAAAAAATTATCAAAAATGAAATAATATAAATATCAGTAAAACATTTAAAGGATCAATATGTATCTCATCACTATCACTGTCATTATTGTCATCCTCATCTTCATCCTATCCATTTTCCTCACCCCCTTCTTCATCCTCTTCCTCAACATCACCATCACCAGGAATTTCTTTGTCCCAAACACCACTATATCCACTACTCGATGTATTATATAAAATATGTATCATTGAATTATATCCATCACAAACCACAGTGGAATATGTTGGAAGGGGTGGACATAAAACATCCATAAATTTCATAAATTCATCATTTCCCCTTTAATTCTGTTCATTCTCCTATATGAGCATATTTTGGTCATTTTATAACCAGGCCTGAGCATGTGATGACTGTGCATTATCTTTTTCCCACTTAGTGATATCAAAACTAGAATATGAAGTGGGCCCATATCTTGTTGGTTCCATACTCTTCCCTAGACGAAATCGTACTCTACCATGGTGCTTGTCTCCAAAAACCTAATGTAAGTGATCATTTGGGCCAAATTTGTCAGCTTCATTAAAATCAAGGGCCGCCAAAGCACAGTATTAAAAATATAAATTGACATTAAAGTTAAAACTCGATTTTAAAATTTGAAATCAATAATGTAATGCTTAAAATCTTATACTCTTTCAGTTAATTTTCACACTACCATCTTTTTTCTTTCTACTTGATCCAAACATTTTTTCTCAAGGAAAAAATCCTTCAATATTCAATACCTTCCTCGGCATTGCCATTTAATTTATAAATGATAATTTAAAATAAGTTATTAATAATAAATTTCATAAATAAAATATAATTGATATTAATTCTAAATGAAGTTGAAAATAAAAACATATGGTAGATGAATTATAGTAAAAAAAATATCGCATTCAATGGATTTATCTTATACCTCATTTAAGTGAAAATATCATATATGAGAATTTGGTATACCATTGATGGATAAAATGGTTTTATTAATAAAAAATAATCTAATTTCAAAAACAATAACTCTAAAGAGTTAATACATGGGAACCATAATGATATATCAGATAAATACAAGTGGTATAGTCCACTATATAGAGTTAGTCATCCAGAAAAATGATAAAATGAAGACCATGAACTAATTAAAATTTAAATCCCTAGTTCTAAAACTATAGGGGTTTATTTTAATCCATATATGACATCCTAGTTTATCCACATACACAATAAACATGTTTTTAAATTTCTTAAATTTGGGTAGGTTATAAAAATGATCACACGAGCTTTGGAAGATAGATACCACAAGGTAATTAGTTCAGAACACAATATAGAAAATTGTTAAATTGTATTTATTAATGGATTATTGAAAAAAAAAACAGAATAAATGGATTCAAAACTTTTTTACAAAATATTCATATTGAACAAAATAATATACTTTGAAAAATCTATATGTTGGTTGTAATTCTACCATATGAAGCTCATTGAAGCATTTTGTACCCTAATGGGGGGGGGGGGGGTAAACCCATTATTTTATAAACTAATTTATCAAACTAAAATAATCAATGGTTCTTCAAACGGAATGGTTATAGGAAAATATAAATTTGAGGGATTAATGTTTGGAAGGATCCCAAAATAGCACATCAATAATGGGGGAAAATAAAAAGAAATGACACTCAACCTATATGAGTAGTAGATCTCATCATGGTAAGTGCATATTATATCCATTATCATGGAAACAAGATCTATAATATTTACTATAAGAAGAAATACCAGGGGAGTCTCCATCTATTTTTCATACTATAATGAAAGGGTGGATTTCAAGAAGGGAACCCACCTCGAGTCTCCCATAATTATAGAATATGTACATAGGATACATAGAAATATATTGATGTATATGAGATATTTTTTACCTAATTTTATCTTATTAATAAATCTATATTTTAGATAATGTTTGTAATCATTATTATAAAAAATTAGTTTTCTTACAAAATGGTGTTTCAATGCATCATTAAACCACACCATATTCCCAATTCCCTAGCGACTATCTTAGTTTTGTTTCTAATAAGTGATTTATAAGACTGTGATAGAATTTATTTAAAAGATAATTCCACTCTAGATGTTGGTCCATTTATAAACCATAGAGTTTAACAAAAATTTAAGAATGAAACATCCTTTAATAAGAGATATTATTCTAGAAGGAGAAAAAGACCTGCCTTAAAAACCAACAAACTAATTGTTTAATGTTATTAATGATATATTTGAATAAGTAAACCTAAATATTTATCAAAAAAAAATTAATACCAATGTATTTGAATTGTATTTATCATTCATTAATGTTTAGTATCCTTTTGATAATAATCTTTTCATGACTATTACAGTTCATGCTAATGAATATGAGAGTTAATGAATTTTTGGTTGATTCCAACTCTAATAAATATTTGGATCACCTTGAATAATTATATATGCATAAAGTCCTAAAACATTTAGAAAAAAATGATTTTAAAACCATCTAGTCTAAGAGTGAATAATTAAATATTTCTCCATGATAGAATTTTTTGTTTCATGTTTTCAATTTTTATTTCAATAATGAACATTATTTAGAAACACAATTCTTTTATAAAATCCTTATTTTTTATTTCTTATTGATAATTTCTAGAAAAAAATTCAATAAAAAAATATTATTGAAAATAATATTAATTTTCATTAAAAAGACTAAAATTTAATTAATATCTTGAACTTGGTTCTTGTCCAATGAGAAATAACTTCCCATTAATATAATACCTAACATTGATTCATGGAATTAATGTCCTATAAATCTATAAAAAGTCTTTCATGACAACCACTATACAACACATGCATGTATGCTTTCCATAGCTCACCTAATTCCATGAGTTGTGTGGTCCTCGTAGCCTTACCATTGGGAAAATTAAAACAAAGAAAACACAAAAATATTAATTTATATAAATAAAATTATAATAAAACATTATATCTAATGATTTTCTCTCCACATTTATACCGTATAATTATTCATTAATTCATTTAGAACGTGTCTCTAAGAGAGTGGCCTGATGGGAATGATGTTGGGGTATTTCAAAGGAGTCACCACAAAACTCTTACATTCCCACCCAATTTTTCAAATCATTTGGTTGTCCCCATTATAATACAATAAGATCTATGTGCAGTGGTTCAACACTATACACATGCATTTATTCCCACGTTACCTATCAAAATATTTAGCTACTAAACAAAAAAACAAATATTATATTAATACATATTATAATGAAATTAAATTATGATAATAAAATTTACTTGTGTTCAATAAATATACTTGAGGTAGGCTGATCCGTGGGTGATACTGGATCCCCAGGATCAAAATTAACATCAACATGTGGAGTGGGTATCAATGTATGTTATAGAGTTTTAGAATGTGTCTGAGCAGATGTTGAAGAATTAGTAAGGTAGAAACATGGGGATAAGGGATTAAATGGAAAAGTAGATGGAATACATGGTTGTGTAAATTCATAATATGGATGAGGAGTATGAATAATTGTTAGATAAGGGAAAGATTGGAAAGGAGGATCAGCTTCGAATGGTGGTGAAAACATGGTTATCCTAAATATCCTTGGTGTCTCTAATGACACCACAAAATCAAAAGGATTGGTATATGGTTTTCCAGGGGGAATAGGGTGTGATCGAGCACACTGAGTGGAGTGCGTGGCTCTAGTACCACCCCACTCATATTGACGTCCTGAACATTAGAACCACTGGGTTAGTAGAGAATAACTATTACCTAAGTGGTGGATCCTGATTTATTGTTAAAAGAATTAATTACATGGAATTATATGTTATTGATATATATTTGAAATAAAATACTCAAAAAAGATACCAAATGAGGGAGACACAACTCCCTTCTTCATAGATTATTGTCTATTATCCTTTTTCTTCTTATCTCTTATTTTTTTCATTTAATTAATTTTAAAAAAATATGTAATTGATTTTAAATCCATAACTAATGTGTAATCCAAATAAAAAAGAGAATGAGAAAAAAAAATAATTAATGAATTCCAATTTTCAAAATAAGTACCTGATACATAGTGATATAAAAAATATTTTATATTTATTGGGAAGCATATAAAAACATAATACATGTCATAGAAAAATCAATATGTTTAAATTATAATGTTCAGCATGGGTATGATATAATTTTTTTCTCTTTTCAATTTGATCCAGTTTAATATCGGTTAGGTTAATATTTTAATTGGTTTTCATTTTCATAATAATTAGTTTAATATATCCAATTTAATTAATCATGTTTTTTGTTTCAATTTTTTTGTTTTAGTTTTTTAGTTTTGGAAGTTTTTTATATAGTTTAATTCAATATTAGATAATGAAACTCAAAGAAAATTGAAACCACTAGATATTAAAAATCCACATGATGTTGAAGTTGAATACAAAATATTTGTAATCAATAGTAAAACGATTTCATAAATAATGACCTTAACAACCCTATTATAGCTAATCTAAAAGAACGAAGAAAAAAATGGATGTTTCTATATATTTTCCACCACAACTTCAGGTTTGGATTCAACTCTGAAAATTAAACTATTGGATTCATCATAAGTTATAAATGGATCAAGGTCAATGGGAGTAGGGATGATGTCAATTACATTATCACCATCATCAAAAATATTTCATGGTATCACTTAAATATTGACAAAAAAATATGTTTGAAGATAATCGTTCATATAAAAAAAATGATTCTCCATTGATTCCAATACATATGGTTCATTGGTATAAAGAGTGTGAGTCATGTCAATAACTCAATATCTATAATCATCAATAAATTTCCCATACCCCAGCATCGAATCAAACCACATTCATTTCATCATAGCGACTCGACCATGGGAGTAATAATCCAAAATTTGTATTTTCTCAATAACTCCATAATAAGATACATTTTCAAATCAATGTCTACTATATGATATGGATACATAATAATCTGCTATGGAAGTTACCATAACACCATCATTTTGTGTTATCATTTTTATTGATCTTTCAATGATAATAAATCTATACCCATTGATCACAATTGATTTACATTCTAAAACCAGAAAATTAGGACCAAAAGAAAAATCTATTATTTCCTTAGATAAATAATTATAATGAAAACTCTACAATGAAAATATAAAAGATTTTTTATCTTAAATAAATAATGATTTTATTAATTTATTATAGTAATATTTTTACCATTAATTTCGACCAAGTATAAAACTATTTTATTTGAGAAGTGTATACCCCTCTCAATAGAAAACAATGGTTCTTTAAATTTCTCAATTTTTTTATATTTAATTCTGAGAAAATAATTAAACTGTTTAATAGATATTTAAAATTACATGAGACAAGACATTATATACAAGTTCAATTTACTTAATTGATGTATTCATTGAACAAATCACAGTTAAGAAAAACCGTTTGATGTGACATCTCTCACTCATTAAGACTTTATTTGGTCAATGTTTATGATTCATGAATTCCCCTTGTTTAGGTAATTGATGGAAAATATGGTTCAATTTTCTCATACTTTTCTTCTTCATTTCTCATTAGTCTTTTTCATCTCATTTCCATATCAAAAAAATATCTTGAACAAAAATCCATAAATCCTTGTGCAATGTAACCTTTCATTATATAACCATCATGATGATTCTTATTTCAAACATAATACTTCAATTTGTATATATTTATTTGAGTTGGGTTCATTCAAAAAAGTAAATAGGTCCTCTGAGGTGTATTTCGGTTGAATGTTGGATAGTTAGATACAACATGAAAGTGAAAATTGATAAAGGAAATATTTTCTATAACTCACACAAAATCAACAGTTCCTCTAAAAAACATTCTTTCAAGAAATACATGCACAAAATATTAGCACAATTATCTCTATAGAAATGGAAATATTGAATAATTAGCACACTTATATTTTTGGATAGAAGATGATATATTGATATTAGAATCAACTCATGCAAAAAGGATGTGATAACCATGAGTCTTAAAATATTTCAACTACAACGCTATTATATTGAACTATTTTTATATGTTTCTTGAATATTCATCAGGAACATTAATAGTCTCTATTATCTCCATAAATTGAATTTTTATATAGGTTTCATCATATAAGAAGTAAACAAAACATTACATTTAGTTTCACTGATACTCAGAATATGAATTTATACTTTGATTCCCCAATCCACCTAGTCATTCTAAGATCGTAAAACATATTTTGTATTTCCCTTGAAATTTAGAATAACTAAAATCAGGATTTCAAATATATTCTTTTCAATGTACATTATGTCTATGTAATGAGGTAACAAATTGGTTTACCAAAAAGGAAACTCAAAGAAGATACTTCTATTCTTCTAATTATAATTGTTTTTAGTGGAAACATTATTTCTCATTATAGATTTCATTTAACCCTTCCCGAATGATAAACTGAAATATTTCAATTCATTAATAACATAAAATCTAAACATACACTAAGGTGGAGTGTATGAATCGAAGGTATTTTAAAATATTCTATGATTATTCTTATATGGATGGTCCATTTTCATGAATTGTCAATTTCCCATAAAACTAAAACTATGAAGATATTTATGCCTTATGGACAATGTATTCTTCATAAATATAGGACATGAAACTCTTCCCTTTGTTCTCAATCCATACATCATTTCATAAGTAGAAAAATTATTGATCGTCCCCATAAGTGCAAGACACATATGAAATATATATTTCAAACATGCATCATATATGTGCACAACCACATTACAAAGATGTTTCAACTATTTTATTAATGGTTGCAAGTATACATATACATCATTTAAAGGATTATAAGATCTAAATGTTAGTGTACACATTAATATTAAAGGGTTTTTATACACATCCCTGGAGAAAGGTTATAAATGTTTATGAAAACTAGCCATGTGTCGGGTGAAGTAAGAACATTCCCAAATAGATTAAAATCGTCACATGAATTACCCAACCTCAAATTATGCATGTTAGTTGTAGAATTAGGATATCGAGCATCAAATTTATTCCATAAGAATCTATCTATAGGGTGAACCAACTCCTAATTATTCTTTTTTCTCTCAGTATCATTCCATCACATTTTTATTGATATTTCCTAAAACATGAAAAGATTCTGAATTTTATGGATCAATGGGAAGTGCCACATTACTTTCTACGTCACATGGGATGGTGTTCCATCATATTTTGGCTTCCATAAGGATGTAACAAATTTTATAAAATCATTATGTTCAGCATTTGTCTCCCATAATAATTAGTAATATTTTGATAGAGTTTTTTTAATCCACATTTTTCAACTAACTTCCATGCTACATAATAGTTTAAATAAATATTTGCATCATATTGAAGTAATTCATTTAAAAATTTAATAATATAATCGATGTCAATATTATAAATCCCATACGTGGTTTTCCCATGAAATAATCAGATTAAAAATTATAGCTTTTTTATTTTACTATATTACTAATATACTAGAGTTTTTGTAACAAAATTCAATTTTTTCACGCTGTCAACATCATAATTTTCATTAGATGCAATGTGTGTTCTCATATCCAATTAATCTTAGATCAGTATCCTTTCTTTCTAGTAATGATTAATAAATATAATCTAGCCATCTATAAAATTATATAATTCAGTTCTCTCATTCAAATCATTAGCATTTTAAAATTGAATCTTTCCCCCATTATGATACCAAACATAGTAGTTTGTTTGAAATCCATATTGGGTCATATGGTGTTGAACTTCTTCAGAGCTCAACTAAGGTCTTCAAACCCAATTATAACACAGGCAGTGTATGTGACCACTATCTGAATCTTTGTTAAATGAAAAATCTAAAAATATCGCAAACTTGTTTTGAAAATATATTGATATCCAATAGGTTTCATACATTCATATTTTATCCATTTTATAAAAAAAATTATATTTCATTTTTAGAAAGTAATTAAATAATATTTAATTTTAATCAAAAATATATTTAAGGAAACAATATTTTTTCACTTTATATGAAACCATAACTGGCACACTAGTCAATATGAGAAATAACTATACATAATACTATAAAAAATTGTTTTTATAATTATTGTTTTTATTTATTCTCCAATTATTTTCACTTTTTAATGAATGTTATTATTATTTAATAAATTATTGTATAAAATATTACTACTTCTAGGTAACTATATTCTATGCAGTAAAATCACTCAGTTTAGGTTGTGTATATTTAGTTCAAGTTCATATAGTACGCTTCAATTTTCTTTATTTCAATTTGGGATAGTTTGATTAAAATTGGGTCAGTTTTGGTCAAATCAGTTCTGTTTACATAGGTTCAAATCAATTTTATTTGGTTTGGTTTAGTGTTATTTGTAATGGTTCAATTCAATTTAGTACAATATGGTTTTATTCAAGTAGGGTTGTTTTGTATTTATTTAGTTCAAATATTTTCCTTTATAATTTTTTAATCGAGCTGGTTCAGTTTAAATCTCTAAAATATCATTTAGTTAAGTTATGTTTGGTTTAGATAATTCAATTAAATTTTCTTCACTTTGGATTTCTTCAATTAATTTTTTATGTTCTAGTATGTTGATTTTGTTAATTTTTCTTTGGGTTAGTTTAAATTGTATTTTTTAGGTTCTTTTTGGTTGTGTTGGGATAATTCAATACATTAATTCTATTTGGTAATATATTTTCAATTTAATCTAGTTTAGTTTGGTTCATTTCTGTTTTTATATGATTATTTTAGTTATGTTCCATTTAGTTTGGTTGGGTTTAGTTTTTTTATTTTGTTTGGGTCGATGCATGAATATTAGGGGTTTATTTAAGATTTTTCAAGTTAGTTCATTTTTTATCATTACTATAGAATTTATTTTAGTTAGGTTTAATTTAATTTAATTATTATTTTTTTAGTTCAGATTGATGTATTTTAGTATAGTTCAGGTCTACTCATGTCTACCTAGGTCAGATTAAGTCATTTCAATTCAATTTAGTATGTTTAGTCAAGTCAGATCAGTTAGGATATACATAGGAATTGTTAGTTCGGTTAGTTTTAAATGTGTAAATTGTTGATTGTCTTGTTTCATTTATTTTAAATCCTATTTAGGTCGGTTTGGAACAATTTAGTTTTCTCAAGGTCTGATAAATTCATTTAAATTTAGTTTATTTTATTTAGAATTAGTTCTTCATGGTACACTTCACTTTTGTTTAGTTTTATTCAGTTCATTTTTTTGTTTATTTCTGGTCATTGCACGTAAATTTGGTTCTATCTGGTTAAGAGTTAATTTTGATCCATTTCGGACCATTTGAGTTATGTTGATTTGGGTAATTTCAACTAATTTTAGTTTGGATTGGGTCAGTCTAAAGAAATTGCATTCATGTAGGTGTGGGTACCATTTTTTTAGTTTTCTTTAGTTTAATGTAATTTATGTCGAGTCTGGTTAGGGTGTATTTATATTAAAGTTTGAGTTATATGTTATGTAATGAGTATTTCTTTAAAACAAGGTTAGGTGGTGGTACAGATAATTGTTAATGGTTATGTTGGATTATTCTTTCTATTTTTTATTTATAAATTAATGTATGGGATTAATAGGGAATGTAATTTATTATTCATGTTTTTTAACTATTCTGAAAATTGGATTCAGATGAGAGATGGATTATATTATGGAGAATCATATTCATCTTGAATAATACATTGAATATTTTATGTGTTAGAAATAAAAATAACATCCAGATTCATTTTATGGGGTGTTGAGGAATAATATAAATTCTATTGAGGAATCCATGACTATGGAGTTATGAATATAGATTTAGAACAATTATTATCAAATATTAGTGAAAAAATGTTAGATATTTATACTAGATGTTTTCTTGATGGTTGATGTCTCATTTGTTTTGAGTGTAATAGATGAATGAAGTTTCAGAGTAGAGAACCAAGGAGAAAAATTGATTCACATCTATCACATCTACCCTAGGGTTAGGTTATCATTTAAAAACTGATTCAAATATATATCTTGATGTAAGACTCAATATAATATATATTTTTCCATCATTAAACTATGATCACATTCATAATGTTGAGATAATAAAGTCAATCAATACCATATACAAATGATATCAAGGTAAATCATATATCATATCACATTTATGTAATTCACAGGGTGATACCATTATCTAATATCCTCTCATAACTTATGCTTAGATTAATGATTCCTCAAAATAATTTTACTCAACTATCCATAAAATCATAACAACCTAGCTTCAAAAGGTATGATCTAAATGTATAAAATAATTTATCATAAATCAATTAGTTTAATTAATATATACATTCTTTAAATGAAAAAAAATTTGTTTGAAGCAATATGAGATCTCATCTCAAGTTCAAGACACTCCTCCCCTAAGTATAGATTAAAATTATATAGAATTTATAATTAAACTAACAAAATAACTCATTGTATAAAAATTAACATACCTAACAATCATCCGAATGTGTCATATCACGTCCATCATCTCACTACTCACCAAAATCAAATCTTAATATATTATTGGCAGTCACTGTCATAACAAGAATATCAAAAGGGGTCATCAAGATGGGATTGAGATTAAAAATATAAATTTTACTACAATAATGACAAAAATTATCCATTAAAGAAGTAAAAAAAATCAAATAATGAAAAAAATGAAATTCCATAATCAAATCATAAAATTAGAAGTAAAAGAGGACCCAACATACAAAAAATTGTATGTCACTTATCCCGTACACACCCAAAATCTAATCATAGAATCTCACTAACACAACATATATTTGACTATATTAATCTAAATCCTTAGCATGGAAATAAGAGTATGTATCTTTCATAATAAATATGGGGAAAACATTGTGTCATCACCACTATACACATAGTGAGTTCTTCTTTATAGAAACCACAATCAAATATGGTGAAACTGTAGGAGGTGAATACCAAATGATGGATCTTGAACTCACTGATTTGATATTAAAGAAACTAAAAATTAAAATAGAAGCTAGAGGATGGGTTTACATGGTTGAGGGAAGAAGATGGAAGGCACTCTAGGGCTCACTGTTGAGAGAAATTGGATTTGAGGAGATATAGGTCCTAGATGTAATTTAGGGGGAACTCGATACCAAAGGTTATTTTAAACCATTGGTATAGAAATATCGAGAAGTTTATACCAATGGTTTATTAAAAGAATTGGTATTACCATCTAAAGTTAAGCCTATACCAACAGTTTTAAAAAACTATTAAAATATAATTAAATTATAGGACCTATGCCAATGGTTTTCATGAAACATTTGTTATATGATAATTTCGAAAGCCTATACCCATGGTTTTGGAAAATCATGGGTATAGCCCCATTGGTATAGCTATTGTTTCTAGTAGTGTAAGTATTTTAACAAATATATTATTATATTATTATTATTTTATATAGGAAACATAATCAAATTATAATTATAATGCATCATTCATTACCTTTTAGAAGGAGAGATACTTTTCATAACAAATAGTTTCCTATTTTTTTTTAAAACTAAGGTACAAGCATCAAATTAATAAAATAGAAATAAATAAATATTAATATTATTTAAATATTCATTTTTATTTTAGATATTGATTTTACATGTTGACTCTAGATCCAATGAAATAATATCATTCTCTTTTGACCCCAATTATTTGGTTCATGAATGAAAATCATTGGTCACAAATGGGTACATTTTTTTCTAACAGATCACTAAATGAACATGATAACACAACATGATGTCATGTAGTTAGCTACAACGAAAGAATATTTTTCCAATGCATTAGAGACTAGGCCTCGATACAGAAAAGTGTATTATTATAGAGTTGATGAAAAATTACTAATATTTGATTAATAATCCCATGGTCAAGTTTCTATGATGAAATGAAAGTGGTATGATTCAATAACATGAAATAGAACATTTATTAATGAATGTGGATTTAGATTGATTGATAGGGATTAGTTCTTAACTATAGATGAGTTGTATATTTTGGAATCAATGAAAAAATAAGTATTTTATATGAAAGATCACTTGATACATAAATTTTATGTCATGAGTGATGCAAACCCAAGATATAATTTTTATAACAGTGGGGATGAAGTTGATACCATCACTACCCACATTGTTTATGATCAATATATTTCATATGATGACTCAAATTAATCAATTTTTAGAGTTGATTGTGAACCTGAAGTATTAGTGGGTAATATAAAAAACCCACCACATCCTTTCTCTATTGATTTGGTTTAGCACTGCTGGATGTTCTCAAGTTAGTAAAATTAAAATTAAATTAATTTGGATTTATTTTTTAATGGTATGTTTGGTTTGGTTTTGTTTATTTTTATTTCATTTAAGTATATTTATTTCTCTATAATAAAAAATGTTTCATTACCACTTTTATGGGATGGATACTCCCTCCAGCAATGTGGAGAAGCACTACACACCTACAGTGCTAAAAAACGTATTTACTACACTAACAAAAAAAATATAGAATTAAAACTCAAACCACATATTTAAAATTTTAGATTCAAAATAAAACAAAATGAAAACAAGGAGCATATTTTAATAATTTTGATACCAGCACCAGTCCATGGAACATATAGGGATTCCCAAGATCTAACCAAAACCCATCCCTGAGAACATAATCACACAAGGGAGCAAAAAATAAATTAAAAACACAATTTTAAAATAAAATTCAATATTTTAAATTATATTTCATTTAAAAAAAATCAAAACCAATTTGGGTTTCTTGAAAAAAATTCCAAAAAAATGAGTGTAATAAAAACCAAGTTAAAAATATTTAAAACTCACTAAATTTTAATAATTTTTTAAGTTTATTTAAACTTCACTGAAACTTTTTCAAATAGATTTAAACTCTTATAAAATAGGTTTAAAAAACTTTAAATATATTTAATTTATATTATTTTATTAACTAGATTTAAAAATATTGAATTTTATAGTGTCATAAATTAATTTTAAAATAGATTTATAGTATTTTATAGTTTCTATAAAAATATTAAATGTGAGTTTACATGTAAATAGAGTTTAAAATTTATGTGTAAAAAATTTTTAGTTTACATAAAAACTATTGGAAGTTGACATTGAATTTTTTTTTAGTTTACATGTGAACTATAAAATTAGTTTATTGGTAAACATTAAAATTTGTTCACATGTGTGATATAAACACAATTTTTATGCCTTGATTATATTATGTCCACTTTTATATCTTATTTGAAATATAAATTTGTATGATTTTATTATACGATGTCACCTCCATTTCATTGTATATATTTTCAATTAGAATTAATTAATTATTCCATATAACCTTTTATACCATATATTCCATTATCATTATAATTTCTAATCTAAATAAAAATTATAAATTTCATTCCTATTAAAAATGTGACAGATATTAAGGAAATATGATGAAATATATTGCTTCAAAAGGATTGATGAAAGTGAGAGACAGGATTATCTCATCTAGTTCACTTATTAAGTACTGTAATTATTTTTTACATATAAATTAAAATAACTTTAATGTTAATTTCTTATTGTTTTTAAAATTTATTTTAGGTAAACTCAACCAATCTAGATTTTATCTCTAGTCAGATTACTACTAGTTTTGAGGAGCATGAACAATAGAGTATGGGTGTTATAAGAGAATCTCAGATAAGCCGTCACACCTACTCACAACTAGACCCACTTCCACATATCCCATTGAAACAAAAATTGTAATGGGGAATGGGAAAAAAATTTTATTACCTAAGTATTGTATAGTGTTAACATAGGTAGTCTCCCAAACAGGAGTACACACAATAATATTTTGTCACGTTTTAGGTATTTCAAGGTTTTGTTTGAGAATTTAGAAAGAAAATTTAATTAAATGATTTAAAATAGATGATGGAAATGGGGATCACGTTAGAATTGTGTATACCAACTAAAATTTTATAATGATTTATAATTTTTCCATTATTTTTCTTATAGCTAGTAAGATAGTGATTTCATGATTGATTCCAATCTCTCCCTTCTCTAGATGATGATTAGTCATAATATCCATAGAATGAAATCTCAGGTTGGTTTACCATCCTTACTATGTGTATGAGCATTGCATCGAGTTATCTTGATTTATTAGTCCAATCCACAATTGGGTTATGCTTTTACCAAATAATCAAAATTACCTACCGAAACTCCACACACCTGCTGACGATCATCGAGAAGTCACAATAGAATCCTAGTCTATTTCATCATATAAAGACAAAAATTAGGTGGAGGTAGATTATAGATAATTTACAATAGAAATTAATATTAACTAAATCTGAACCTAATACAATTTAATTTCATATTAAAAAATAAAAATAGATAATTGAATCTATTTAGAAGTTTTATAAAGGGTTTAACTTAATTAAAAATAAAAAATAAAAAATTGAAAATTTTTTCTACCATCCCACATTATTAATCACTCTAATATTTTACCCCTCTATGTGAAAAGTAATCAAGTTTATATAAGAGAAAGAAGAAATCAAAAGAATTGAAATTATAGAAAATAAAAGGAAAAATAAAATTAGATAAATAGCAGAGTTTCATCCCGATATTTCCTTCTTTGAGTGATCTCCTAGATTCCTCTATAGGGCCTTGTATTTATAGGTCTACTCCATTCACAGGTATTATTTAATTATATATACATGTGGTTGTAAATATATTTTGAATTAATTCTCAAGGTGAATGGGTATTAGAGTCAAAATAGAGGTCTTATGACATATTTTATGTCAAGATATAGAAAATATGGTTTTAGATAGAAGTATTCATAGCATAACATATGTTCCATGTAGTGAAATGTATATTCTATCCTCACACTGAGTTTTTTCACACTATAAACATCACCCTATGAATTCCCTCATGTTTCTCATTATGAATAGTACATTCACAATATGAATTAGTGTTTTCAATCATATTTATCCCCATTTTATCTTGGTTATTTAGTTTTGAGTCTTGTGAACATCTCATAGTTACTCCCCATCAAGGAAATTCTTCTTCAAATATAGATCTTGATGTGATTTTCCTTTTTAAATTTTTTTTTAAAATTTGTTATATCCATCCACAAATTAAAATAATAATTAAATACAACTAGTTTTAGAGAATTTAACTAAATAAAAAGGTGTTTTATATCACAATAAGTGAGTGAAAAAGGGTTTTTTCAATTCCCCTACACTTAGAACATGTTTATTCCTAGGTATGTAATCGCCATAACATCACAAAGGAACTTCATTTTTCCAATATTTAAATTTCAAGTGTAATAAAACTAAATTATTATCAAAATAAAATAAATTTTGGAGTGATACAAAAAATAATTCATTAAACCCCTCAATCATTAAAAACATTAATCCAATAATGCATCTTACTTTTTATCTTTTGAAATAATAATATCTTCTTTCCCTTAATTTGTGAACAACACTTTCAATTTACCTCACATTTAATTATTTTCACCCATCACTCAAGGTAATAAATATAATGTATTAGTGCTCAAACCATAGGTTCATTTAAGTTTCTAAAGTCATTCAATTCATCAAACATATCCACCATGTAAATACAAAGATCAAAATTAATCATGAAATATTTTCATCATGGTTCAAATTTCTCTAAGGTTTAAGGTAGGTGGGAAAAAAATAAGGCAAAAAATTAATGGTTGACTCTAAAGTACAAGGCATGATATCAAAATCTGAGATCAATTAATTACTCATGAAGTTATGAATATTTTATCTCCCCATTCCCCAATTCTCAAAGTAAGCATATGATATAAGTAAGAATAATGAATAAATGTTCCACTATATATGTTTCTATTTTTCTTTTTCCATTATTTTTAAAAAATTTCTTAATAAAAATATCACATCCACCACCTAACCATATACAATCAAAATATCATTGGTTTGGAAATGGTAATTTTTTATCCTCATAAGATAAAACCTATTTATTTTATTTTTAATTATTTTTTAGTATGAGAGTTGAATAATAATGTACACAAAATAATACATGGTCTCTCCCCAAATCACAATAAAAACCACCAACAAAGTCTCCTCAATATAATATATCCCCATCCATTATTGACAACCTATCCCCCACACATAGTATTTTGAATATCATGAAATATATTTCAAGTAGGTTAGGAAAGAATATAATACGCTTTTAATATTTCTTATTTTATAACAAGCCCATTAATGAATTATATGTAAAAAATAAAAAATTAATGTCAAAGTTGGTCCATGTATGAAGGGATAAATAATAAAAAATTCCTCAATCATATTAAAAGTTATTTTTTTCATTTATTGTTTTTATAAGATTCCAGAAAAGTTATAGATGAAAAAAAATCTTGAGTCTCTCTGGAAATATACAATTGATAGAAGGGAAAATATTGATTTATAAATTTTATTTGGAATAAGAATATATGGTTAAATATAATTACTCATGGGGTAAAATAGAAAAAGTAAACTAATCAATAAAAATTCTATAAAATCAAAAAAATTTAATATTAGATGAATTTCATTTACAAAAATCCACTTATTCCCAAAAATCATGTTTTTTGGAATTTATCGTGTCATGCTTAACTTTACAGATTTATTTTCCATTTTAATTATCTAATAATGTAAACATAGAAACATAAAAATACAAAAAAAAAATGATTACCCTAAGAAAATTATATATCCTAGATCGATTCTTGAGTATAATACATTAAATAAGGGCATTCTATTTCCATTTAAATCTCTAAAATATATTAAAATTATAAAAGTAAAATACAATATAAAATTGAAAATCATACTTTTCTTACAATGATGCATCATTTTGGTTGTGCAGGTTCTATTTGTACAATTTTTTTCTATGGTATTTTCATAACATGTATCTCCTTTCATGATATGAATTCCATTTACAGGGTGTGAGTATTTTTTTATAGAAAGAATTTTTTATAAATTATGCATGTTTCCTTTTGTAAATTTTATGGAATTTAAAACAATAATAGAAAAGATTCATAGTGAAGGCATGTTCAATTTTGATTAAATAGGAATCGGGGGATGAGTGGAGTAAGGAAAATATTGTGGGTTTCCTCTCATAAGTTCTTTTGGTTAACATCATTGGCTTTACATAAAAAAATTAAAATAAATCCTTGACTACAAGATCCCCCCATAAAAATTATTTATGCAGTGTTTGAAATGAACTCAAATTTATTATTTAGGTAAGTAGATTTAAAATAGATTTATGACATCTAATCAAATATAAATAAGAGGAATAACATGGTGGATCTTTATTGGTAATCAGGTTGATTGAGTATAATCACCTATACTAGTTCTTGAGGTAGGATCTCATAGTACTTCATCATCCTATACCTATTCATAGTGAATGTATTTTCTTATCATTTTAAAATTTTCATTCATACCTCATATTTATTTCCATTTAAATTTCAACTCCCAAAAACTTCATCTAGAATCTGAAATTTGTTTTTTCTATATAATAATAATGTAGATCTATAAACAAGTTTATTTTTATGAGATTTTTACCTAAGATGCTCACTAAAACCCCCCTTTTTTTCATCATTCTTGATAAATACTTGTTATACTAGAAAGAATAGGATTTGTGTACACAATCACCACAACACCAAAAAACCCTTGATACTTTTTATCCCCATTGGTCCCTAATTTATCTATATTTGTATTATAGTTTTCATATTGAAATAAAAACCTCAATTATCTTAAGGGGTTAAGTTCTCCTTGGAATATTCTTACCTTCTCTTATTGTGGATGATTTTACACAGTTTTATTAGCCCATATATTCTTAGTATCACTTTTCATATCTAAATTATTATATATAATATGTATATTTAAAAATTTTTGTAGTACAATTTTACCATATTCCCACGATCCTTTCATTTTATTGGTCTATGAGGATTCTATTCTTACCTATATATCTTTATTGAAGAATTATCTAGTCTTTTTCAACTCATGTTGTGTTATAAGACATATGGATTTCATCTCATCTGGTTTCTATCCCTTCTTAGCTAGTCCCTTATCGAGATATATGATAATCTTGTCATGTTAAACTTATATAAGATTTTACTTCATGATATCATCATCTAATTCAAATATTTATTCTCTATCCATTTTTAAGAGAGTATATAGAATTTAGGTTCCCTACTTATAAATATTTAATTTCACATTTAGAATAAATCATGTCAATATAGATTTATAATCTGTCAATAAAATTAGATGTTATTTCTTCTTTAAACATGAAACCATAATTTCTATGTTTCTGGAACATACCTATTATATAGTATTATTGATAAAAAAGGATCTTCTATAGATAATAATTTATTAATAATACCAAATTATTCAATCAGTTTTGTACCATCTTTATAGTAGATTGTAAAAAGTGAATGACAGCTTGATAGATGTTTCATGGAGTCAAGTATGTAAAAGTGCATTGTACTATCTCTATTCTCAATTGTGAGAGATCCTTTTTGTATGTTTATGGTGGTTTTTTTCTATATTTATGAATGTAATCCCAAAAAATTATGGGTGATTGTGATGAACACTAATATTCTTACATGTTTTGTTTTTAGAAGTCAGTTGGGAACAATAGATCTTTGAGTTTTAGCAGGACGTCTCTCAAAACATTTATTGAAAAAATTATGGATATTTTTGTGATATGGACCACAAATATTGTGAATTTTAATTCTCCAATATAAAAATATGTAAACCTGGGGTGATGCATAATATTTATAAAAGAACCCATATCACACAAATCGTTGGTAAAATTTAAAGAACTGATAGTAAATTGAATAGAAAATCTCTATAGATCTTAATATTTTTGTGGTATAAGTGGTGTGAAAAGGTATACAATGCTTCTTTATAAGATAATTCACAAATTTAAATTACATATTTCTATTTTGGTACGTAGATACTTGATATATATTTCATATTTATGAATTTGTCGACTGGATTCTATGAGAGGGATGTTGATTTCAAATTTTTGAAAGGTTTCTTTAATTTCTCATTAAAGTTTCTCCTCTTCCATCATATTTGATAAATTTAATAGATAAGGGAATGGTGTGGGAATTCCCTTATCAATTTGTTGTTTTTTCATGGGGGTATTAGGTCACTCTTTCCTAAAATTGGTCTATATATCATCTTACATATTATCCTTTTCTATTGGATGGTTGGGAGGATCTTTATAAATATAATATAAACTCCCCCACCTTAATTACCTTAGGTACATTGTTAATATTATTTGGTTTAGGATTCTTAATATCCTTTCCACTTATTTCTTTAATCACATTTATTCTATCTAGGGGATTCAAGATTTTATAAACCGGTAATTTCCATGGATTCTTAGTATTTCTATAAGTATTTTGGAGTGGTTTTTATATCATATATCTTATCTTCTAGTCATATAACCATTGAGAACAGTGATTTTATTTAGTTGATGGTGTATTGGTTGAAGGTTGTACAATTGTTTTTTGCTGGAAAGGCTGTGATTGATATACTTGATACTGGTAGAGTTGTTCTTAGTGTTGTTGAAACAGTAGAGGGTTATGGTATCAATGTTGAAGGAAATGTGGATAGTGTATATATTGGTTTGGATATAAGGGATTAGATTAATTGTTTTGGTCTTTAAATCCAGGTGATGCTTGAGGTTTCTAGGGTTGATTCTTTTGTAATTTCCTTGGATGGAATGTTGTTGCACAACCTTCCTCCCATATACTTCTTCACACTGCTTAGTATAACGAATGTGAGAGGAACATAAACCAAATATCTGAGGTGGGCCTTATTATTATCTAAATTTTTTTATATAATTTTTTCACACTAACCTATTAAGTTGTTAGACTTTTTTTATAAATAATTGTGATGAATCCGAAGTTAGACTCACATAAAATTATATTTCTATTATTCAATCACTTTGACAAAAAAGTGAGAAACCATACAGAACTCCACACTAAAATAACACAACACCATGGAACAAAAGTTAAATGTCAAACACCAAGACATTACTAACAAAACCTAAATTTCATTCCGTTGATTCAACATGTTCAACCAGTAGCTGCACTATTTCCCAGCATTCAAAATTTGAAAACCCCCATACTTCACAGAACCTCAACATTTGCAGGTACCCGTAGAACAATCCAGCATTTAAGAGGTTTAAGAACCAAACACCGATTTGCACCTTCATACCTCATGCTTACCCCTTGTTCTCATGCCTTATATACTAAATTATTTCAAGTTATGTGAAATATATTCAATTAATCCTATAGAATATACTGGTGATTTATCTATCAAGGATCATATATATGATTAATCAAGTAGTTTTTGGTCATTTTCAAGGACTTAGTAAAATAAAACAAGGAAGTTGTGCTACTCCATAGTTTGATGTGGGAAACATGAACAAAACTTCTCGAACCGTTCCTAATATTCGCAGCATGTATCTTCATATGTTTTTCGAATTTTGTATATATCATTCCAAATTTTTGTACATATAGTGGTGGGAAATAAATTTTTCACAAATCATCTTTTGATTTCTTTATAGTCATTTACTTCTTTTGATTGTTAGTTATACAACCATTCCTTCACAGCTCTCTCTAGTGAAAATGGGTATACCCTCCACTTTACTGATTTTTTGGTTCTCCTATTTGACTAAAACTTGAATATGATATTCCAAATTCATGAATATTCTAGTTTGGATCTTCACCTACAAGAAAATATATTTTAAGGATCTCTAGAATAATATTAACACACAATTCAAATTCATTATCTAATGTATAAACAAATAGTTATTTTCATGGTTAGTTAATTGTGGTGAGAATAGGTCCTTGAGATTTTGGTTGGGATTGATGACCATATTTTCATGTTTAGATTGAACATTATGATTCTTACATTAATATATGAGGTTAGTTTAATCAAATCATATATTCTAGTTTATTTTCTTTAATAGGGATATCATTCATTCAATTTCATGATCAAAATTAATTAATGGTTCATTTGAACTATGATTCATTCAATGTTAATGTTATCATATTGTTGCACTTATTCCTCAGAAAAGGTGGAAATTTTGACACATTAATTGTTATGGGTTAAGGTAAAACAGCTTTATTTACTATTTAATAGTATCATGATAACCTAGGTAGTCAACTAAAGAGGATTAAACACAAAAATAGTTTTTCACTTTTTAGATGTTCTTAAAAACATTGCTTCTGGATTTTTTAGAGAATTTAAAAATAAAAATAAATTAAATTATTTAAAATAGTTGTTGAAAATTGTGATCAAGTTGGTCTTGGATAGATCTATTCAAATTATATCATAGTTTCTAATTTTTTTCAATCCTTTTCAGCTGGCTGGAAAAAGATATTTCTTGATTCATTCCTCTCACTCCCTTAGAAAAATAGTGATTGGTGAGAATATCCATGATTTTAATGTTAGGTTGGTATATCCTCTTTCTTATGTGTATGAGCATTGAAGCAGATCCTCTTTATTTAGTATCTAAATTCCCAATTGTGTTATTATTTTCCCAAATAATAAAAGTACCAATTTCAACTCCACCCATTGGATGATAATCGTCAAGAACTCACCACCAAACTCCAGTGTTTTCCATTGTATACAACCCATAATCAAGGATGGGGGCTCTTTCTCTTACCCTCTAGGGTTTTCTATTTCGCCACATTCTTCCACCTCCATCACCTTTCCTCACCCTTTTGACTATTCTATTAGGATTTCTAGGTCCCCTACTTCTCACCATTACTTTTCCTCCTATTTTCATGTCATGTCATATCTTGTATCTTTTTTCTAGTTCCCTTACAAGTGGATATTCCCCATTATTTCATGGCCCCTGACTGCTGATTCCACCACTCTTATCGCATGAGCCTTTATGATAAAACTCCATGTTGGTTTGTCAAAAAGAATCTCTGGTGGTTTGGGTTTCAGTGTTTTTCATCGATTCAGGGGTTCAATGTGGTTGGTGTCTCTTGTCGATTCAATCACAGGTTGAATAGAATGGTTTGGTTGTGGTTTGGTGTTTCTTTTTAATCGATGCTTTATTTTGGTTTTTTGGATTTCTCAGTGATTCTTCAAGTTCCTAGTACTACTTTTATGACCTGATGGTTTCATCGAATTTGGTTCATGGTTTAGCCGAAGGTCACCTCTCCCTGGTTAGGATTTCCCTCTACAAACACTAATTTTAATTCTATTCCTTCTCTACAAGCCAGGTTCTCTAGGTACGTCGGTTATTGGAGAGGTTTTGGGATGGTTATTTTGGACTTGTTATGGGATTTTCAGGAGGATTGGACTGGATTTCTATGTTTGTTTTGGTCTTGGTTTGGTGAATATGGCCGTTATTTTCTCAATCAATATTATTTTCATTATTTTATTCCCACTACTATTGATCCTTAATGAAAGGTATGTATTGTTGCTGTATTTATTTCTCTTAATAGATATGGTGGTTTCTAGTGAACTAGTTTCTTGTATGTTCATGACTCTTTCATTTTTGTCGTCAATGTTGGTTGGGTCTTTGCTAATGTTATGTTTGAGATGGTAAAGATGGTGATTGGTGCATAGGTTGTTCTTCATGAGGGTCTCAGATGCTAACGTGTGATGTTTTTGTTTTTTTTTTAATTTTCATGTGTGTGTTGTGCAGTTTTTGACATATCTTAATTTCGGTATTTTTCATATGGTGTAATCTGTTTTAGGCATGGATTTTGGGAGGTTCTCACTTTATCCACAAATGTTGCTTTATTCTGAAAATGAGAAAAAGTGAATTGGAGGAGGGAATCCGGTGGTGGAATATTATGGATCATTGGACATAGAAATTAATATTAATAGAATATAAAACCCATACATTATCATTTGGTTTTAAAAATTGAAAATATAGAATTGGAACCAATTTCCATAAGAAGAACAAGTTTAATTTAATTAATCATAAAAACTCAAGAATAGAAAAATCAGTCAAGTATCCCCCTTTCTTGATAACATAAAGATTTTAATCCTCCATGTGAAGGGTAATATAGTTGATGTGAATGAATGAAGGAATCATAAGAATTGAAATTAAAGAAAATAAAATAAAATAAAAAGTTAGAGCATCAATATGATCTTTTCCATAGCTTCCCCTCATCGAGTGATCTCCCTGATTCCTCCCTAGGTCCTTGTATTTATAGTCCTAGGTCATGATTGGGTAGGATTCAATTACCCATACATGAATTAATAAATCTATTTTGAATCAATTTTGAAGGTGAATGGGTTTATAGGTCTAAAATAGGGCATCTGTAATAATTTATGTCAAAATATGAAAAATCCAGGTCTTCCTAGAAATATTTACAATAGGACATATGTATCATGTAATTAAATGTACGGGTTATCCTCTTGGTGTTTTTTATTCACCTGAACTTAACCCCATTATTTCCCTAAATTTTCACATCATGAATAGTTTATTGATGTTTTTATTGCATGTTTTCTTGCATATTTAGACTTGTTTTAGCTTGGTTCTTTAGTTTTTAGTCTTTTTGACATCTCATAATCACTCCCCATCTTGGAAAGTATTCTTCGGTTGTAGATCCTGATTTTATTTCCCCTTTTAGGTTGTTTTCGAACATTTATTATATACTTACAAATATTAAAAAGTAGTTAAATACTGATAGGGATACTAAATTAAGTTTCATAAAAATGGTCTTTTATATTATAATGGGTGAAAAATAAAAGGTTATGTCACACATTTACCATATTTTGTCCTCTTACAATTATAATTGAGGAACCATTGATATTTCCACCTTTTCCTTCATTATCATTTCATACTATATTTACTTCTCAAATATCTTTTAAATATCTCATGAAGAATACTGATCCCTTTTATCCTTATCTTGATACTTCTATACTAACTTAACACTCCTTCCCATCTAGGATTTTATGATCATGCAATAGTGACTTCTAATCCAACACTTTTAGACAAGCTCACATATGCATTGGATCATTGTCAAACTTCATAGGTTACCAATATAGCATAGACTGTGGATATATTAGATCCCAATAATTTGAATAGATCGTGTATATGTTTACAAGTGAAATGAATTCTGTTTAAATGTTTTTATTTCAATTGTAATGTGTGTTAAATATATTTTTTGTATTTTTTTTCTTTTTGAGCAGGATCTTATAATAGGGGACATGGGAATACTTATATAAATGAAGTGTGTAACCATCATACACAAATCATGTTTTTTTATAATAAACACATCTAATTGATTAATAAAAATGGTATACAATATAGAAGTTCTATGGTGATGTTAGCCAAGTATAGTGACATCATTCCATGTAAATCAATATCATGGAGAAATTTCAACAACAAAAAAGGAGAATTCATGGTCTGGGATATGGGTAAGAATTTTTTTAAATTTAAATCTAATTTATTATTATTTTTTATAGGAATTAATAATTCTCTCTTTGCTTCGGTTTAACTTCCTTAATGATCTATTTTCAAAGGCATCAAAGTTGGTGGAATTAGGGGAACTATGAAAATCATATAAGCATGAGCTATATGTTGGTTGGACCAATATAATCATCACAAAGTTAGAGGGTATAATGAACTTCAGTGATTTTATAGTTACTAATCATTTAGAAATGATCTCTTATTGTAAGAGTAATGAGTTTAAGTTATTATTCAAATTAAATGGTTTTTTATTTGAAACAAAATTATTATAAATTGTATTAATAATTTGTTTTATATTATCAAATTTTATTTTCAATATTCATTAGAAAGAAATAGAAAATAGTGATTCTATAAAGTACATTAACACTATTGGGATAACTATTATGTTTTATCATTTTAAAACCTTGCCATTTTTAAAGAACACTATGCTATATATCATATACTATATGCAACACCATGATTAAACGAACCACCCAATATTATCATTTAAACATGGCCTCTATTAACTAGACGTTGAATTGAAAGGTATGATAAGGTTAACTAAATTACAAAAAAAAAATTTAAGGGTTTTACATAATGTATTTATAAATAAAAAATAAGTAATTATCTATTAGTAAAATCATTTTATACTTCAAAAATAATTTTTTTAAAAAAAATGATTTTATTTAGAATTTTGTGTGTAAAAATTAATATTAATTTTTTCCACTTTTAGAAATTTTATCTTATAAAAATAATATAAATTTTAGAAATAGTTATTTAAAATTTTACTTAGTGTGAACTTTTTTATTTTTTAGAAAATATTGATTTTTCAATGAATAGTTAAAAAATATTGATTTTTCAAATACTATAATTTAATTTCATTGAAAAATACCCTTTATATTTTGAATTTGATCCTAAATTAATATAACTATCTTATACTTATAAATATTATAATTTAATACATACAAATCAATATTATACAAAATATTAGAATAAAAATACTTTTAGACTTAAAAGGTATTTTTTTAAGAAAACTGTTTTTTCGTCACGCTTTCTGAGATAATTATAAAATGAATTATTGATAATTATATTTGTTTAATTTAGAAAAATGGATTAATTATTTTGAATCATAATAATTAATAAATTCTAATAAGGTTATATTAATTTTTGGTCATAGTGAATAGAAAAATTAGTAAAAATGTATCACCATGGTAAAATGATCAATCAGGTAATTAGGGGTAAACAAAATATCATAAGGACTAAATATTGACCCTAATACATTTATATATCCTATTTAATGTGTTTATTTGAACCATATACATCTAATTCTCCAATATATGCCCATTTGGTCCCATATTACATTGATTTTTTACTTTTATAATATTTAAGTAAAAGACAATGACAAAAATGTATCTTTCCTACTTTCAATTAAAATAATATTTTTTAGGGATAAAAAGACCTTATGTTTGGTTCTAAATATTAATTTTAAATATAAATGAATTTTTTTAATGTTAATTTATATCAAAAAATATCTTATGAAATAATTACCTTATATTCATATCCAATGAAAACACAATATTTAATCACTTAATAGAAATATAAAATAAAAAATTTTCAAAATACTAAAAGTAATATTAATTGAATGAAGTATAGTGTTATAGAATTTTTTTATATAAATATAACATGTTAGTGATTTTTTAATGCAATATATTTTATATTCTTTCCTGTCACATTGTTTTCAAAGTTAAATTAAATGAATTATTTAAAAATGACTTTTATGATATTTTATAATAAAAAATATTTTATTAAATTATTATAAATCCAAAAAATTATATATTTATCTAATTTATTATTATATTTTTTAAAATATAATCTATGGTCCATTAATAAGATAATTTTTTTTATAGTATCTATCTTGACCCCTAAAGAGTAAAAACATTTTCATCATGGTAATTGTCAAAAAAAAGGTTAATGGGGTTCAAATAAAAAAGATAAGGGAAAAAAACTGGCCTAAAATATTCCTAATTTATTTTACAATAATATTTCACACAATAATCATCCTATATTCTAATTATATCCATTTATAACCATTTAAATATGAAAATTAATTTATATTAATTTAATAATTTAAAAAAATTCCAGAGTGCCCCTCCCTTCCATAATAAAAGGGAACCTATTATCCTCTTTTATTCACACTTCAAAAGCCTTTTAGTTCCACCAATACTAGAAAAAATAACTTCCTTACTTCCCCCACTATCTCTTAGAGTAATTTTTTTTATAAAACCCTTATCGGAAGGCCTTTGGTGTAAACCTAGAGGGGTTGTACGAAGAAGAGGTATCATTTTTAACCGAGTGTTTTTGTTTTATTACATATTCAACCTCCATAAAATACTATTAAAAAATAATAATATAATAAAATAAGTATATCTCATATACTGAGATGTTATTATGTTAATAAAATAAATTACATCTATCTGCTCTCTTGTCAAATGGGAAATGAAACCATTATTCATGCGTACGATGTACTACAGCTTCGCAAAGAGATGTAATTATTTTTCTATATTGACTATCACACATGTTTATGATGATAGATTTAATATATATATATTTTATTCAAGAAATATTTTTAATTATATAAAATTAATATGTCATATATTTTATTACCTATACATTCATTGAAATAGGACAACGTCATTCATATGTACGTGTGGATTTCCACATCTAAGAAGTGATGAGATTTATTTTTCATTACCACATCAAATTAATGGTATATATAAGTGTATTTAAATAAGTACTATATTATTTATGATATAATGACAATTTTATAAAGCTAAAACAATACATACCTTCCATTGTGATTTTTGAAAAAAGGAAATGTTACTCATGCGCACGTACGACATACAGTCTCCATGATTGCAACATAATTAATTTTTCATAACCATAATTAATACTTAATTTTAAAAGTATAATTTATATAAAAAAATTATAAATATTTCATGATTATTAAATTATAGATAATTGAATAATGACCAATATTACCATAGTCAACCTATAGAATTCATTTTGGGCATATGATCCAAATATCGTCAAAACATATGACGTGAACTTAATTAATTAACTAATTAAATATAAAATGGTTATAAATAAAATAAAAGGAATAATAAAATTAAAAAAGGTTATTAAAAATTAAATAATTAATATATGTTTATTATTTTAGAATATAAGAACCTACATGACAAATTGAAACTGAGGTAAGGGATTTCATCTAATTTTCCTTTCATTAAGGCATATTTTAATGTTATAGACCAAATTTATTATATATGGTGTGTATATTTCTCATTTTATTTATTATATCATAAATAATTCATAAGTCATGTTATTTTATGTTTCAATTCAAATTATTTCATCCAAGGGGATTTTAATTAAAATTTACCAAGCGATAAGTGTTTCATAACTCAATTTTCATTCATTAGGTTATATAACATATTAATAGACTATATTATGTCTAGATTATATGTGAAGTGAGATTTTTTATTTATTTTATATTTCCATTTTTTTGGATTTACATTTGATATACATAATCACTTCATTGATTAATTCTAAATTCAATATCATGATCATTGCAAAGGTTCTTCATCTCAAATTGTCTTCTTTGAGACATTTTCTATATAATACACATATCTTATTTTAAGAGGTGTATCTAACGAACGTTTGATATTATATAAAATTATTTTTTTATATTCAGGGTATTTGAAGATTCATTGGATGTTATTTATTTCCTGGGGATTATTATTCAAAAGTTACCAAAATAGTTAGGGATTATTTCACAATAACATCATTATTCATGATTTTTTAGGTTTAAACTGAGGTAATTAGATGATATTTATTTCATAAACCTAATATATTTTATTATAATCTAGTTATTTTTGAAAATTTTAATTTTTATTACATTTTCCCCTTCCAAGAAATCAAAAGATATAAAATGTTTTTAATAAAAATATACTTTTTTAGTTGAGAATCTTATCTTCTATGTACATGTTTTCTAAAAATATTTTCAAAAATGTTTTTAATATTTCTATATGATTGATTAAATTTATTTTTACCAATGATTGAATATTTAAAAAATGTTTTAAAATGAATCTTTTTGTTGCTTTTTGAATCCGGTACTTATTGACTTTTTACCGAAAATGTTGAAGGAATTTGGGTTTTAATATACCCATCTTGAATAGAATTTATTACCATCATTAATGATCAATTATTTAAAACGCCATTTATAATATACCATGGTTATTTTAAAAGAAATTATTTTCCAAATATTCTAGAATTTTTTAGTTTTTAAAATTGAATTTCAATATGAAAATGGTATTTTCATCAAGAATATTTTTAATCACATTTTTATGTCATTTATATTCATCGACAAAAAATAATTTTATTCTCCATTTATAATATTTAATAATGATAACATCCTTATTATTTATCTGGATAGTTGATGATGAGTTTAAATTAGGAAATTATTTTCATTATGTATGATAGTTCTTCTTATCTGGAAATATTTTTAAATAAGGGATATTAACTAAGTTATATTTTTTGTTCATATGATGAATAAATTGGACTAGTTAAGTGATGGGTGGTAAATGGAATTACATAGTCTCTAAATACGTTGATAGGTATCATGTGACAAACTAGTTGGATAACCTTATTAAATGATCTTTTGGTGTAAACCTACCCATACTTTAAACCATCTGGGCCAAAGGCCTTAATAGTAAGTTTCAAATGTTTGGAATTCTGCAATCCATCATTATGAAATTAGTTATTTATGTCTATGGGATTGTTTTATTATTTATGATATCCATGAATTAGATTCAATATCATATGATTATTTATATTTAATTAAATTAGCATCATTTATTCTTTCCATATTACTCTTTATGCTCATGTAATTGATTAAATTCCATGAGTTTTTAGTTATTTACATTACCATATTGATTATTCCTTATTTACGCATGATATCTTAAACTTTTTGTAACCCTTAGGGATAATATTAAATCATATATATTTTGTTTACTTTACCTAAGATATGAATAATAAATATTTGAATGAGTTTAATGATGAAGAATATTTACTTTCAAAATGTTTTTTATTTTATGTTTTCTATTGTAATGCAAGATTCAAGTATGTATCTAGTTTACCAATACCACTAATGAATTAATTCCTTTAGCATGTTATTATTTATATCTATTTCCAGTGTAATGAAGAAAAAACTATCTCTAGGATACTAGGGTTGGGGTCTTTGTAGTTGGTATTAGAGGAAGTTTAATAGAAACCTTGGGGACTGGATTTAGGAAAACATAGATTAGGGAATATAACCCTTTTGACTAACTTTGAGGACAAGTATAAGTATAAGATAACATCCAAAATTTTTGTTAAGGTAGATATTATGTGGTTTTCCTAGTAATACATCCCTTTATGGATAGTAAAAGTGGATACAATTTTTGTAGAGATGCATCTAGGTGTAATAACACCAAAAAGAGTTGATTGAGTATATCTCAACTATAATCCTGCTACATGGTGAATGATCTCTTACTGTGCACCTGGATTGAAAATCCTGAGGATATGATTGGGTTAAGTCACATTTTCTTTATAAACCCCTATGATTAATGAGAGAATAAAACTAATGGAAACCTATGATATTTTATAGTGATGTAGTATGAACCTAATGTTTCTTAGTTTGATAAGTTATGGTTGATTAATATTTTAAAGGAATAGATACCCATTTTGATGTTTTATATGATGAGATTTTAACAAGATTAAGGATATTTTGGGAGATATTCATTTGAATAAAACCCTTTGGTTTAGTATATGTTTTAGTGAGAAGGTTATTTAAGGAACAATGATTTTGTATTTTTTTTACATAACATTAATGTTATTGATAACCTTTAGGGTTAATATGATCATTGATATTATAGTAATATATTCAATTAAGATATTTGATTTTTTTTAAAAAATAGGTTGTATTGAAACCTTAGTGGTTAAAAAATTATTTGAAGAATAATTTTATTTATGATGATGTTCATCTTATTTTTAGGAAAATTAATGGGATTATAATAATATTTTTTTAGAAAAGGGATATCTTACAAGTCGGGTGACTACCTATCACATCCAGCAAGGCCCTTGAACATGAAACCTCAATCGAAGGGGGAAAGGGTGAAACATATACCATATTCATCATGATATGGATTTTTTTACTTAAATGATCTTTTGGATAAAGATTAAGTTTGTTTTCATAATCATAATATAGGATCATTTTTTGGGCTTTTGGGATTTTTAGGTGGTTAATGTAATATAAAAAAATATTTTATTGGGTTGAGTTATATATATAACCCTTAGGTTTAACATAAAGGATTATTTTTGGAAGAATACTATTACATATTTTTAGGTGTAAGATGATGGAATGTGATAACCTTTGAGGATAAAATTTTCTTTTAATTTTGAGTTTATTGAGGTTATTGGGTATGTAGAGCTATTTATTTGTGAAATAATCTTAGTTGAACCTTCGGTGTTAGTGTGAAAATTTTCAAGTAAATTTTATTATTCTTCATATGAAGGATTATAAAATTTGTTTATTAACATACCTTATGGCGATAATTTCAGTTTTGGATAATTTATAAATATATAAGGAATATTTCGTTATCATTTTGTAGATTATGTGAACTGTTAGAAATTGATTTTAGTGATTTAGGCATAAAAAAATTCATGTTGAATACTCATCATTTGGGTAAAAATATTAGATTGTGGTTTAAATTCAATAATGGATGAAATTATAATTTTCAATTAAGTATATGTTGTTATGTTATTCATATAGATTGTAAAGTAACTCCTCAACTCTAGGAAATGTATCTTTAAAAAAAAATTAACCTATTAGGATCATTTTTGATGAATTTATAGTATTTTCACCCACCACAAATTTATGGTTCTTTCGTCATTAGATTTCTCCTAGAAATGTTTTCTATAAATATATTTTAGTATTTATGTGTCATATTTTTCCTTCATTTGTTCTCTAATTCGGAAACCTTTTTTGTGTTATTCAAGATGACCTTCATATTTCCCTTTCCCTCTTTTTAAGAGGATATTTGTTAAACCCTTTTATAATGTGTAATTTACAAAAAGAAATTTTTAAATTTCAAAGCCTTAATTATCAAGATAATGTTAAAATTTCAACAATGTAATTTATTGATGGGGGAGTTGGTAATGTAACATCACATGATTTTAAAATAACACTATGTTCAATAGCATATACAACATGAAACATCGAGTATAAACAAACCACAAAATAATATTATTTAACCATGGCCATTATATAATATCCATGGAATTAGAGGGTATTAATTGGTTCAAAACATTATGAAAATATTTCTAAAGGTTTTATATAATATATTTTTTAATAATAAATAATTACTTAATTTTTATTAAAATCGTTTTATAAATCAAAATCACATTTTTTCAAAAAAAATTATTTTATATTTTTTGTGTGGGAATTATAATTAAATTATTCCAATTTTATAAATAGTATTTAATAAAAATAATATTATTTTATATTTTTTCATATAAATTTTAACAGAGGGAAATTTTTTGGGATTTCTATGAAAATATTAATTTTTATGTTAATAGTAAAAAATATCAGTTTTTCAAGTACTATAATTTATTGTGACTCAAAAAGCCCCATAGTATTTTATGGTTGATAATATATTAATATAATACACATTTAGTTATAAATAATATAATTAATTACCCAATAATCCACTTTATAATTGATCATAGTATAAAAATAGTTTTACACTTAAAATTCATTTTTTCATAAAAGTGTTCTTTGTAACGCTTTGTGGGATAATTAAAAAAATGAATTCCTACCAGTTATAGAGATATAATTTGGTAAAATGGATTCAAAATTTTTAATTATAAAAATTAATAAATTAGAAAAATGTAACCTTAATTTTTGATAATAATTAATTGTCAAAATAATAAAAATTTATCACTATGGTAAATGGGTAAATGATGTAAATAAGGATAAACATAATATGATAAGGACTAATAATTTACCCTAACACTTTCCTTTATCATATTTATTGATTATAGTTTGTCCATGTACATCCAATTATTGAATATATGGCCACATGGTGCCATATTTCTTTGATATTGACCTTTATAATGTTTAAGTTAAAGATAAAAAAATCTCACTTTCTTGCTTTTAATAATTATTATTTTGTGAAAGTGATAAAAAAATTATGTTTGGTCCTAAAAATTCATTTTACAGGGAAATATTTTTTTATAATGGTATTTTTCTTAATGATAAAAATTACCTTAAATTCTTATTCAACACAGACAGAATATTTATTCAATTAATAGAAAAATAAAATAAATGATTTTTAAAATATTAAAAGTAATATAAATTGGATGGATTATTATTTTAAAATAATTTTTTAGATAAATATAACATTTTATTAATGTGTCAATGTAATATATTATAATTATTTTTGTTATGTTTTTTTTAATTTCAAAATAAATGAATTGTTCCAAAAATCAGATTGATGATATTTTTTAATAAATAATATTTTATTAAATTATTTAAAATTACTAAAGATTAAATATTAATATAATTTATTGGTATAGGTTTAAAAATAAAAAATATTCCCCATTTGTGGATGAATTTTCCTTTTATAGTAACTATCTTTACACCTAAATAATAAAAATTTGTTGTCATTGTAATTGTCAAAAAGGGGTTACCCGAGTTAAAATAAATACATAAGTTTAAAAACATAGTCAAAACTTGTCCAAATATTATTGTATGATATTACATTGAAACATAACCATATTATATTTTAATTATATCATTTTTGATCTTTTTCAATATGAGAATTGATTTATATAAATTTAATACTTTATGAAATTCCAAGAGAGCCCACTCCTCTCCTAAAAAATGGAACCTCATATCCTCTTTTATTCTAACTTAAATATAACATTGGTTTATAAAAACAGTAAAAAAATACCTTAGTCAATTTTCTTCTCATTTCATAGAGGCATTTTTTATTATAAAACTTTATTATAAATGATTATGGTGGTAACCTAATTAGGTTGTCCGAAGAAGAAGTATCATTCTTAACCGAGTGTTTTTTATTTCTCCATCCACCTCCTTCAAATGTTATTCATCCATGATATTATAATAACATTAGTATATTACATATACTTATATTTCATTATTTTAATGTTATAACATACATTTATCTCATCTTCTATCAAATGGAAATTTAAACCATTGTTTGTGTGTACGGTGGAGTACCTCCTCGTGAAGTGATGTAATTGAGTTTCCAACATCACCTCACATGTCTGTTTATAATGATGGATTTGATATATATATATATATTATGTTACTTACAAATTGAAAATTCTATAAAATTTATATATCATATATTGTATTAATTTTCCTATTCATTTAAAGACAATTACGACATTCAAACGTATGTGTGGATTGCCACCTCAATGAAGTGATGTGATTTATTTTCCATTAATGCATCACATGAATGGTATATATAGTTGTATTTTAAAAAATAATATTTTATTTATTATGTAATTATTATTCTTTAAAAAATAATTCTTACATTGTTTAAATCATGATCATTAAAAAATGGAAATGCCACTCATGCATAATTACGACTCACCGTCTCCATGATCGTAACGTAGAAAATTATTCATAATGATATTTAATGGTGGTTTTTAAAAGTATAATTTATGTATAAAATTTTTAATTATTTCATTATTATTATTCTGAATGTGATGGAATAATGACATCTTTTACCATATTCAAGATACCAAAGTAATTTTGGACATTTAAAGAGAATATCATTAAAACATACGGCATGAACATAATTAATTAAGTAATTAAATATAACATAGTAATAAAAAAATGAAAAAAATGATAAAATTTAAAATGGTTATTAATAAATTAAATAACTGACATAATCTTAATATCCATGATATTAAAAAACATATGTGTTTTGTCAAACTTAGGTAAAGGATTTCATCTCAACTTCCTTTCATTGAGGCATATTCTTATGTTATAAACCTAATTTATTTTATATGGTGTATATTTTTACCATTTCACATGTCAAATGATTAATAATTCATACATCATGATAATTTATTATTTAATTCAAATTATTTCATCCAAGGGGATTTGACTTGAATGTTACAAATTGGTAAGTGTTTTATAACTCCATTTTCTTTCATTGGGTGTATGAATTATTCATTGTTTATATTATGTCAAGATTATGTGTGAAACAACCTTTATTTGATTTATGTTGTATTTCAACTTATTTTTTTTGGATTAACATTTGTTACACATAATCAATTCACTGACTAATTCTCACTTCAACTTTATGATCATTGTAAGGGTTCCTCATCTCAAATTGTCATCTTTGGGACATGTGTTATGTGATACACCTATATTATTTTGTGAGGTGTATATAAAACTCCTTTTATAGTATATATCATGATTCCCTTTATACAATTTATATTTAAATATTCCTTTGAAGTTATTTCTCTCATGGGGATTATGATTCAAAAGATACCAAAGTGGTAAGGGTTTATTTCACAATCTCTTCATTATTCATGATTTTTAATGATTAAGACTACACTAAGAGAATAATATAATATTTAAATATTAAGCACAATATATTTTCTTATAATTTTTTTTATTTTATCAAATTATAATAAATAATTTAATTTACCTTTTTAAATTTCTTAAAATATAAAAAAATGTATGAAAAAGAGACTTTATTTCTTCTTTAGTGGGGAATATTTTTTTCTATATCTATGTTTTCTAAAAAAAATCAAGAATTTTTTAAATATTTAACTATGATTTTTTAAGTTCATTTTACGCATTATTTATTTTTTACTAATTTTTTAAAAAATGAATATTTTTTTTCTTTTTCTAAATGACATAGTTTTTTAATTCTTACCAAAAATGTAAAAAGAATCATTGTTTTAACATAATCGGTATAAAAATAATTTCTTATTTCCATGAAATATCAATGATTTAAAGATTCCTTTAAAAATTTCTATGGTTATTTTTTGAGGAATTTTTCTCTTAATATGAAAGGAATTTTTAGTTTTTAGAACTGAATTTCAGTGTGAAAATTGTATTTCCTTAAAATGATTATAATAACCTTTTTCGGTATTTCCATTCATCAATAATAAAAAAACCATTTATTATCCCCAGATAATATGTTGTAATGATAACACTCTTATTCTTTATTGGGATGGTTTATAATCAATTTGACTTGGGAATGTATTGTTAGCTCGTATGCTAGTTCTTTCTATACAGACAGTTTTTGAAAAACAAAAGTTGATTAAGTAGTATTGTTTATTAACACTTTGAATGAATTGGACTTATTAAGTAATGGATGGGGATTGGAATTATATATTTCCTTGATGCATTAGAAGGTATCATGAGACAAACCAGTTGGAAAGCTTTATTAAATGGGTTTATGGTGTATATAGAACCACAGTTTAAACTCTCTTGGAACAAGTCCTCGATTATAAGTTTCATATTTTCAACATTATGAATTCCATAATTATTAAATTAGTTATTGATGTCCATGTGATTGTTTGATTTTTTATGATATCCATGGTTTAACTTAAAGATAACGTGATTGTTAATATGGAATTATTTTATCATTATTTATTCCTATTATATTAGTATTTGTGCTCGAGTTATTGATTATATAGAATTGATTTTAAATTAATTACCTTTTCATATTGATTATGACTTATTTACCAATGATAGATTCCACTATACGTAACCCTTATCAAGCATCTAAGATAACCCTTATTTTGTTTAATATTAACATGATATGAAGAAAAAATCATTGAATTATTTCAAAGATGTATAATATTTACTTTAATAGTGTTTTGGGATATTATGTTTTCAAATTTAATAGGAGATTAAAGTATGCATATAGTTTACCAATAATACTGAACTTTCAATCCCTTTAGGATGTGATTCCTAGTATATAGTACAAATGTAATAATGTAACCACAAGATTTAGGATATTAAGGACAATATGCTTATATGCATGAGATAAACCAAGTATTTTTTATTTTTGAATCAGTTTAATTAAGCACGTATAACACTTTAAATGAATTGAAATGAATAAAAAATGTTATTTGAATTGAAATAAACACAAAAGAAAGAAACCAAAAAAACTAACATGAATATACTATACCGAGTACGAACTAAATCATCCACAATCAAATTGATATGACCCATCCCAAATCATACTAAACTATCATGATGTGATCTAAATAGATATGAGGTTTCTATAAGAAAACCTTCAATATTACATGTTTTTAGGCCAAAAAAAATTTATTATCACATATTACTTTATAATACTATTAATTTAAGATCCCATGTTCGGACAACCTTTTAAAATTCAAGAAGATTTTTTTTTCAAACTTGTTTATAGTTCAACTTAATAAATGATATTCTGAACTCATTTTTGAAACTTAGTACAACTAAATAGAGGTTCCTTAAGTATTAATAAAGTAGAAGGATTCATCCTTGGGTCTTGGACGATCCCCAAGAAGAACTAGGTGGTTGTTTTAGTAGTGATAATGACTAGATGGTGGTGTCTAAAAGTAGAAGAAGCCACTAGCTCTAGTTTTAGGGTATCTGACGACCACTACAATCTTGTCGGTGAGCCTTTTAACGGGGAAAATTAAAATTCCACTAGATGATTTTGTGGGGGTAACCCACTCCTTCCTCTCATTATTGTACGTGTAGCTAGGGGGCCTCTCCCCTTTTCTTTATCTTGGTCCCCACATATATAGGGTGTGTTTCTTGGATTTTTTTTGTTGATGGTGGAAGGTAAAATATTTTATCCCTATCTCTAGTTATTCTCTTCCTATTTCTTCTATGTATTTCATCATACTGATTTAGGCCATAATTGGGGATTTCATTTAATAATTATGAAATAGATTAACTTCGAAGGGGTTTTCACTAATACTGGGTTGTGAATGTCCCGAGATGATATCCAAATGTGGCTATTGGTCATTTCATCAAAGGTATATCATTTCATAGATGTTTCTTAGTTTTTTAAAATATTTTAATTTTTAAGTGAAGTAATAAGTGGTGTAGGTTAAGGCTTTTTATCAGGTTGGGTTTGTGGGTGTTTCAGGTGTATCAAAAACTCTATTGCTCAAAGAACTAGTGGTCACATGACACCCTATGTGATTTCCATCTTTATAAATAATTTAAATGTAATTAATTAATTAATTATAGATGTGGTAGTGAATAAATTGTTTATTTGTTTTTGGATTTAGGGTATTAGGAAGTTGAGATGGGCCATATTGATCATGTATGAGTTTAGGAGAGATTGGATAGGCCTTGGTAGCTACTTCCAACCCATTGATGTAATTATGAAATCTTCTTAATGGAAGGTGGTCTGTCGTACTTTACCCTTAAGTAATTGTATTATGTGTATGTGTTATTTGATGTGTTATAGCCATGTCACTAATAGGGAGGGATCCATAATTTCTATATTGTTTAATTTAATTAATTAAAATATTTAAAGAATTAGGTAATTGTTTTTAAAATAAATAAGGTTCTATAACATTTATATTTATATATATAATTGCCCAGGGAAACTTCATTACCTTGGGAAGAAACTAAATTCATCAGACACTATAGGTTTTGACCTTACCAATAAAATATTTCCTTACATTAGAATAGACCCAAATAGGGATCCAATGTTTTGAATAGGTAAGAGATACATATTCGACCTAGACTCAAGTGAAATCATGACCTCCTTTAAGATTATTGTGATTTGATCTATATAGTTGGGATTGGAATTCGTTCATGACTTGAGACCAATCCCTTAATTTCATCTAGGCCTTAAAGGTCCCGATGTTTTAGATGAAAAGTCTTAGGGGAATTCATCCACATGGATATGGGCTTCATGCTTTTTTTTAAGTCTTGGAGGGGACCCTATGTAGGGTTCCCTGACCATGTTAAGACCTTTTTAATAATGTGATGTGAACAAGTAGTGATAAAATGAGGGTTTTCCCTAATGTGTGAGTCAACTAGTGAAACCAATTAGGCTAGTGACATGATATATTGGTTTTAGGGGTTTGTAAAACCATCTAGATTCAAGATATATATTAATTCATTTAATAGTTAAATTTTAAATGACTATACTTAGATAATTTTAAATGAACTAGTAGTGATTGATGGATTTGATTCCCTCAACTTCATGTATAACCATGTGATGAGGTATCCAAAAACCTACCTATCAATTACAATGGATGCCAGTTCCACTCGACTTCAGAATGTGGAAAACCAATATTGCGTATATGGTTATAAAAATATTTATATTATTACCTTTATATTTGGATGTGACATTAATAAATATCAAGTTAGTTTCCAGATATATTGGGATCCACATCTTGATTTTCAAAAATAATATTTTATTATAATTTATTTTTTGAATTAAAAGTGATTAAAACATATAGACCCTTATATGAAAGGTGATATCATGATCAAACATTTGATTCAATCATTATTGGAATTACTAGTGTCTCTAGGTTTTATCCCTGAACCATAAATATAGGAGGTTTATGAATGCATATCGGATACCCATCTAGTTAGCATATCACCCAAGATACCTTTCATGATAGGATCTGTGTGATTAAAGAGGTTTCTAAGTGGATTTATTTTCCATGATCATTGTATGTTTTTTATATCCCATAGGATGATGATGATCACCTCAATTGAAGAATAGAGTACTCCACAAGATTTGGGTGACTCGCTATGATTTATTTTCCCAGATCTATTTAGTTATGGGCCATATAGCCAATGATTTATGGATTCCAAGTAATTATATCATATTAAGAGGGAATTTAATATATATTTAATAAGGGGTTAACCCATTATAAATTCAATATAGTTTCCAAAGTCTTTATTTCTTATAGACTGGAACATAGAAATCTAACATGAAACTAGAATAAGGATGACCATGAAATTTTCTTGGTTCTGCTGATTACACATGGTTCGATTCATATTCCTTGGATCTACTTCAATGCCTTAGTAATGAGATGACATACTAATACATAGATTATTACTTCATATTTAGTATAGGTGAGTATATGTGATCTTGGGGATAGAACATGTATCCCCCTGTGGCGATGTAGCTTGCTCAGAGATATCTTTGAGGTTGGATGAAGCAGGTATGGTTAGACCGGGGTAACCATGAGGTCCTTTATATGACATTAGTGGTTTAATTTATATTTAGAAGCTAAATTTATTTTTATTATTCCATGGATTAGTTCACTTACAAATAATCCTCTTTTACTGGCTATGTATGAGACCGTTTTGGTGGTTCCATTTTGAGTTATGTACTCACACCCTATGCGGGATACCATTGACCTTGGGTACCCAAGTAGATGTTTACTTGATTACAAACACATTTTTGGGATGAGGATCTGGATAGCATGGTCTAACAGTATTTCCCAAATGATGTTGGAGATTTTTATTATTTAGGTACTGGAATATTATCGGCCCAATGCGTTTTTATTACTTTTATTCTGGTATTTATACGTGAGCAAACCAAGTGGGTAGTTTGTGTTGTATGTATGGTATGGTTTTTCGGGCCACTACTGAATTTTAATTATTATTCAGATATGATTATATTTATTTATTTTTAATTATTACCATTTAATTTTATATATTATGTTTAGTTATTTTCTACTGTTTAACTTACTTTGATGCAAGGCCATATTCACCCCACAGTTTCACTATAGTCCATCGCTGGTAGTCGGAAACCTCTGTCCTATGGGGAGACTTGCTTGAGGCCACATGGAGAACCAATATGAATATTTTTCATAGAGTGAGCAAAGATAATATGTGAAAAAGTGGTATCAGAGCCATTGCTGACCCCCCCTATATTTAAAAAAAGAATATTACATTTGATGACATATACTGTTTGCAACATTGAGCTTAAACGACCCAGAAAATATATTTTCTAAATATGATTGTTGTAACCTAATTATTGAATTGGTGGGTATAAATAGGATTCAGTAATTTATTAAATATATAAAATTTTAATTTTCAAAAAAATATATATTGATAAATTCATAGTAAATAATCAATCAATTTTTAGTAAAATCATTTTATTCTTCAATTTTTTTTCTTTTCATGAGAAAATATTATAATTAATTTATAGGAATTCAAATTTTTATTTTATAAAAACAATATAATTTTTTAAATCATCATATCAAAGTTAACTTAGGGAGAAATGTTGGTTTTTATTGAAATGATTGATTTTTTTTGAATAATAAAAAATGTCATTTTTTAGACAATATCATTTATTTTCATTCAAATAGACCCATAATATTTTGCAGTTGACCCAAAATTAATATAAGTCTTCTTTAGTTATAACTAATAAAATTAGGTATATTTTAATCGACATTGTACTTGATATTAGTAAAAAATACTTTTAGACTTAAAAATGATTTTTTTTTTCATAAAACCCTTTTTTCATCACACATGGCGAGATAATTATAAAATATATTTATAATAATTATAGATACTAAATTTAATAAAATGGATTCAGTATTTGGAACTAGAATTATTAATAATATTTAAAAAGGTAATATTATTTTTTGTTCATAAAGAATAGTAAAAATAATAAAATATTATCACTATAGTTAAGGGGTAAATAAGGTAATTAATGCTAAAAATAATATTATAAGGAATAAAAACTAATCCTAAATATCATTAACTACTCTGATATTCCATCCAATACCCAATATGACATGTGACAAGAGATAATGTGCGTTCCCAATCCCCATGGGCAGGCAACTAGTGTCTGGGCTTTGAGAACTCCTTTGGGAATCGTTTTCCTATGATAATTTACCAATAATTATCCTATAACAATTCAAGTTAAACAAAACTACTATTACAAATATTTACCACTATAAAAAAAATAGGTACAAGAAATTCCAAGTTTCATTGACATATTTAAGTATGAAGACCAAGATATAAAAAAAGGTGGTGGGGTGGGGACTGACAAAAATAAAAAAAAGAAACCAATATATGACATGGGGGTCATCCCCCCTAAGACACCACCTAAAATACTACTATGAGGAAAGATACTAATTGGTACACCTACTACCATCCCCATGGAAGCCCTTTCCATTAACTGTTTTATAAAATGATGATCCACATATACCCATTGCGTATATGTAGGGTCTGACCTCATTTTCCCAATAGGATACCACTTTTAGATTCCATGAAATGAAATTAAGTGAAAAACTGTCATGAATTTTTTAAAATAAATTAATTAAACATTTCATATTTAAAATATTTTTTAATTTAATAAATAAAGTAAATAAGGAAAGATTTTCCATAAATTGGTAAAATCATATCTTAAGAATATTAGGAAATCCCTATGAAACTAGGTCATTGGGGTTCCAGGATCCTCGTACCATGATGATAGAACCACGTAATTCATTCTCTTGCATGATATACTAGAGAGTTCATATCAAAAGTTCTATCCGTCCCCAAAGCATCATCATATTTATTTACTTACTATTTTTTCATAATCCTACCGGGGAGATCAGGTCAATGCCCAATCAACTCAACCAGCTTACTAGTTCATAGTAACCCTCCTAGCTACCCAGGATTCCGAAGCTCTTTATCCCATTTTCCATATCATAAAAACCCCATTTTGTTTCACAAATCAATTTATCACAAAAAAAAAATATTCAATAATTTAAAGATGAAAAATCACTTCCATACATTACACCAAGATTAATAACTTTGATTAAACTATTCACATCCACAAAAACAATATAGAAAAACTTTTAGGGACAAAATAAAAAATATTAAAGTCATAAAATAATTCAATAGAATGGAACCGCCTACCTTACAATTGAAATCACCAAAATCTAGTTGGAAAACACAAGTCGAACCAAGAAAAGACCCTATGGAAGAAAGATCACACCAAAACCATAAATATCCAACCCAAATAAATTAAATTTCTCCCATTTTAGTCAATATCATTTTTGGAGAAAATAGAACCCAAGGAGAGAGATGATAGATAATAATAAAGGAATAGAAGATAGTAGTTCATTACTTGAGTATTTCATGATGTTTCAAGCTTAAATCCACCCAAAAATCAGGGAAAGGGGGATTGGGGGAAGAGTGGATATGCACCCAGGGCGAGAGAGGGTAAAATGGGGTAAAAATAGGGGTTGTAGGGTAAAAATCAAAGAGGGGTATAATTTAAATTTCAAAAAAAAAAGAATGGAAAGCCACATTTTTTTGGTCGTGTGGTCTTCCAGAACACACAAACCATGAGGAAACTCTATCTTCGGGGAGGTGTAGAATATATAGTTTAGATAGAGGGGTAAATGGTCATTCTTTTAGATATATATCCTAGAAATTTCCACTATCTATCCCAAATGGTTTTCATTATGATGTAAATGATTTTCCTAAGAAAATTTCAGTTGTGTGCATCCTACTATCTTCCAAAAAATCCTTGTTTTTATTGGAAAATTCATAGGAAAACTATGGAACACAAGTTAAAAAAATAGATATAATTCCTTAAAATAACATAATGTGTGTGAAAATTCTACCAACCATGAAAACATTCCTCCTTCTAAAAGTCAAACTATAACTTGATCAAATAATAAATGAGGATACTTATCATCTACCCAAAAATTCAGTTCCCATGACTCATGCTCATAGATTTTCTTCTACCACAAAATCTTAACCAACAGAACAGATTTTCCCCAAAGAAACTTTACCTAAGAATCTACCATCAAAACTAGTTTCTTAGTTACTAAAAGATCCTATTCTAACTACATCTTTATCTAACTCAGCATTTAAGATTGTTCTAAATTGAACTTTTTTAATTGTTAGACATGGAACATGTCTTGAATCTATATTAACTATGAAGGTAAAACCAAGAGATATAGAACCTTACTCATCATTTTTGTAATTTCAAATATTCTGACATGCATCATTGTAAGATTCACCTAATTACCAAGAAGATAGTGTCCCTGGTGAGGTTTCACCATAAAAAACACTTGGTCTCCCATTAAAAACTCCAATGCCCAATTTTGATAATCATTATCAACATTTCTATGCCTCTAAGTTGTTAAAAATCATGGTATGATCATTTGAACATTACCATACATCTCCTGCACAAGTCTTGATCCCAAGAAATAAGTCTTTCCCACTTTTATCCATCACATAGGTGACTAAAATGGTTGGGCATAAAGTGCTTTGAAGGGAACTGTCTTGATCATGGATTTGTAGTTGTTATAATAATAAAATTCTTCCAACCCAATATGGTCATCCCATGAGCCTTTGATATCCAGCACACACGTATAGAGAATTTATTCCAAGATATAATTTTCCCATTCTATCTAACTGTCTATTTGAGGATGGTATATCATAGTATGATTAACTTGTGACCCCATTTCCTATTGATTGAATTCATAGAACTAGACTGTAAAACTAGGAACCCTATCGGAAATTATAGTTAGGGACACTTGATATAGACTTATGGTTTTCTAGACAAACAACCTATATAATTATTCCACTTTTTTCGAATCCTTTATCATAATTAAGTGAGTGGATTTGGTCATATGATCAACAATATCCAAAATTACATTCCTCCCTTGAGGTGTATGAGGTAATCCAGTAATGAAATCCATGGATACCTCATCCCACTTCTAGTAAATAATAGGGAGTGGCCATAGCAGTCCTTAGGGCTTCAGATGCTCATCTTTAATATGATAACAAACAAACATCGAGATACAAATTCATATATACCACACCTCATATGTGGCCACTAAAACTAGGAACATACATCATAAAACATATTCGGGGCTCCATGATGGATATCCCATTGGGACAAGTGAATATCCCACATTTCCACCTTCTGCATAGAAAACTACACAATGAATCATCCCATTAAATAAATAATTACCTCACAATATATTACCATTTATTAGGTACCTCCATAATATTTAGGACCTGTATTGTGCCCTGGAATATCTCATACTTATAATGATATTACTAGATCAGTTTGAGAAGACCTAGAATAAACTGAATTCTAGCCAAGAACATACCTCCATTATGCTCCTTGGCTTCTAGATGCATATGACCAAGAAGTCCGATCTGATTCCACTCATCACTAGACTCCTTCAAATCCTAGATGGAAATATTACTTTTAAAAAAATTATATACCATATTTCGTTTTCTCAAGCTATAGAAAATATCAAATTTGACCCCCTTTAGATACTCAACCCACTCGGGATACCTTATATTTAGTTCATTATGGGAGAAAATATAGGGAAATATTTTGTGATATGAGTAAAATCTAAATTTATCCATGAAAAGGTGGTGATGAAATGTTTTTAGAATATTCATTACAACAAAAAGATCAAGGTCATGAGTTGGGTAATTTCTTTCATGTGGTCAGAGTTACTGAGAGCCATGTTCCACCACCTGGTCTCCCTACATCATCATACACCAAAGAAAAATTCCAGAAGCATCAAAATAAACCATATACCCTTTTATAACCTTGAGTATAATTAGGATGGGGGTGTATACAACTCCTTCTTAATATTATCAAAAGATACCTAGAATTCAAGACAATATAAAATATTCACCCCTTTTTAGGTGAGTGTCATTATTGGAAATGAAATCCCATATAAATATTTGAAAAAACAACTATAATATCATGAAAAGCCTAATAAGATCTCAATATTAGGAAAATTTTCAATCTATTCCCATGAAATCACTACCTGAATTCTCAATATAAAAACTAAAACCCCATTATTTGAGATTATATACTCATAAAAGTTATCCTATCAAATCTATGAGTTTCATTTAGAGAGTTTGGAATATAAAAATTATCTAGAAGTGTGACCAAGATGACCCTCAGATGATGACCATGATCCTCCTTTGTTTCATAGTAAACCAAATTTTTTTCCAAAAATACCACAATAAAGGGGTCAAGGTATTTACGAATCACCCAGTTTATTAAGACCATAAAAACCATAGGAGTATTCATTATTCTAAATTGAATAACAAAATAATCAAAGTGGACATACCTGATTTGAAAAGATGTATTGGGAACATCAGGTTATCTCATCCTAATATGATTGGACATTTATTTTTAAAGTGACCCTATTCAAATTCTGGTAATCATTGCACAAGTATATAGGTCCATTAGCCTTATTATAAAATATAATAGGAGAGGCATAAGGTGAGACAGTCTGGAAAATGATACCTTTATATTCTAAATTTCCATGCTATATATTTAATTCCCTCTACATGGTGGGGGATATACTGTATGAGGAAAGAGATATCGACTGTATTCTTGGAACCAATTTGATGGTGAACTCCACATCCCATTATGATGATAAACCAGAAAAATCTTCCAGAAATACATCTAGGAACACATCCACCATGGAATGAAACCTATTATTACAGGATTTTTCATCATCCTCCAGCCAAAGGGAATACACCTGGCATACGAGTCTTCTCAATTCATGTAGTAGAGGTTCATCTCAACTTGAACAAGGATACCATTTTCCTTGGAAGGCCTAATTACTCCCATAGGGTGTTGTTAATGTCACTCAAAATTGATAGAAATTGGTGTGATCCTTAATAAAATGTCATCCAATCCATTCTTAGGATCACATAAGAGAGGTCTATTTTCAAGACAACGAGGTCCCATTTCAGTTGAACCTCTGATAGTTTGATAACATTATATGTACACATGATGCCTTATTCATTCTTCCTATCAAGAGGAAAAACTAACTCCAATGAATTGGTTATAATTTTAGTTGATAATTTCAATAAATCTTCCAGGAGAGAAGAAGTGAATGAATCAGAAGAAGATGTATAAAATAAAGAAACTTTTCTAGATTATGTAATAATAATAAAACCTAGAACTATAATGAGATCCACATCTGAATCCATTAGTTTTTGATCCATAACATGAAGGTGCCTCATCTATGTTAGGGCCTAGTGAAGACTACTAACTAGTTGCTCTACCTAAAGTTGAATCTTCCTAGTATAAGTCATTTCTCTACCACAACAACCATAAACTGAGAACCCATGGTTATAAATGGATATAAATGAGTTTTCATTCCCCTAGAAACTAAAGATCCTATATTTCTTAAAGAAGGTCCATGTCTCTAAAAATTCATTGAAAATGGATCATGTGTCTACACCGATGGCACTTCTTGGTTAGGACATAACTTGTGGTTCAAACGCGTACAGAGATTCAACACTGATGAAATGTGAAAAATCTACTGCTAGAAGATTCTGGTAAAGGATTTCGAGATAAATGTCTAGAGCTATTACTACTACCCTTCTTCTCCTATTCCTCATGCTTACTATTCTGTTCAGAAATTTCACTTCCACCCTCTTCTAAAGTTAGAAGTTCTCCATAGAACACAGACTTACCTACCTAGTCGATCTCCACAATCAGAGCTTGATCATTCACCTCTGAAAACATCTTCAACATATATAAGAAAACCACAGATTGGTTGTCCAACCATTACCCCATTACAAATCACTAGGTCTTCTATTGTTCATTGGAAACTATCTCAGGGGAGAAATGGGATAGATTAAAAAAATGATTGGAATACTCAAACACTGAAAATTATCCCTTATAGAGGTCTAGAAACTCCTAGGTCTTATCCAGGGTTAAATTCTTTGGGTATTACTTCTGATTAAAGATAACCTTGAAATCCATCAAGCCCATCTACTCGTGATTCCCTAATTATAAAACCAATCTGCATCCTTAATGACTATGGCCTTCAAACATAAACCTATCACACTTCACATTGACACCCTTAGGAGTCCCAGGGAACAAAAAGATCCTTTAAATATTCTCCACCCAATATTTTACTTTATATGGATCTATAATTAAATAGAAGTAATGGGGTTTATTCTTGATAAAATATTGAGATTTATCCTTTTTCAGACTTGGTTCAATTTTCTTAACCTAAGAAAGACTAGATACTTTTCCTTAATCAAATTCTTAGAAAAACCAAACCACTGTCTCGACTAATATCCAATCAAATAGTGAGTCATAACTCTCTCTAGACTATTCATATGAATGCAAATAAAGTCTCCTAGGTGGAATCGTACTAAAATAATAAACAAACACAAGATAAAATAACAATACATCCTCCCATAAAAAACTAAGAAGTAAAATACTAGAAACAACCATTTAAAAAACCCATAACAACCACAACTAACAATTTTAACTACCCCACCCTACCTCAGCTTCTATTCCACATTTGAATCCTATGAATTACACATAAATTAGAAGTCAAACCAAATCCCAACATCCCACGGTGACCCAAGGTTTATCATGTGTTATGTTGTCTAGAAACCTCACTCACAACGGGATCATTAGGCATTGATAGTCCTAGATCTTATATATTCAGACTTCACAAATCACATAACCCCAAACCTACCTATAATACCATGTTTTATCAAATAGTTATGGTATTCCATTCAACCAAACACCCAACTCGGATCATGACATGGTCTGAAGAGTGTTCTTGATCCCCATGAGCTAGAAACTAGTTCATGGGAATCTGATAACTCAATTGGGAATGGTTATCCTTAGACAATATACAAATAATTATCACAAAATAATGTAACATAAACTAAAATATTGTAACCAACATAAACCACTATCAAACAAAAGAGGTACAAAAATTTCATGTTTCATTTACATATTTATGTACCAATACCATGATTTATAGGGGTAGAGGATGGGGATTAACAAAACTAAAAAAAATAAACCTCAATGTGACAAGGCGGTCATCCTTTAAAATTACACCACCTAAAATCTTACCAAATGGAATATACTAATGGGTAAACCAATAACCATCCCTAAGGAATGGAATACCATTACTAATATCATAAAAAACTAAAGATCAACATATACCCATTGGTTATATATATATGGTGTAATCTCATTTTCCTAGTAGGATACCCCCAAGAGATTCCATTCATTGAAATTAAGTGATAAATTAGCATGAATGTTTTCAAAGAGATAAATTAAATAGTTTGGTTTGAAAATTGGTTTATCTTTAATAAGAAAAGAGAATAAATAAAGACTGTATAGAAATTGGTAAAAACACATCTTAAAAACAATGGGAAATACATAAGATTCTAGGTCATCAGGGTCCTAAGATCCTCCTACATTAGTGATCAAGAAATATAATCCTTTCTCATGAATGATCCACAAGATAGGTCATAGAAAAAATTCTAGTAGTCCCAAAAGAATCATCATATTTTTTATTTAGTGTTGTAGAATAATCCTACTGGGATGCTCATGTCAATTTCCTACTAACTCCACCAATGTCATAGTCCTTAGAAACCTACCAAGGTACCTGGGGTTCCCAAGTGATTCATCCCATTTTCTATATCATAAAAACCCCTTTTTGTATCACAAATACATTTATCAAAACTAACCAATGAAAGAACCAACCATTTACAATGGGAAAATAACTTCCATACATTACACCCACACTAATAACTTTGAAAAAACCCTTCACACCAATACACACACTTTAGAACAAATTCGTGACAAAATAATGAATATTAAATTCCCCAAATAATGGAATAACTCGTAACAACCTAACTTAAACTTGAAATTGTCCAAATTTGGTTAGAAACCATATCCCAATCCAAGAGAAGGACCTACAAAATGATGATCACACGCGACCCATCAAGATCCTACCCAAAGAAATGATATTGAGACCATTTTTGATCGACATCATAACTAGAGATTAAGAACCCAGGAAGAGAGAGAGGGAAAATCAAAATAAAGGAAGCAAACAAAGGATGAGTGACTTACTTTAGGATTTATTTATGTTTCAAGCTCAAATTTACCAAAAAATCAAAGAAAGAGGGATTGTAGTAGGATGGGATGTGCGCCTAGGGGTGGAGAGTGTAGACTTCTGTGAAAAGATAGGTTTACGTGGTTACAATTAGTGATGGGTTGAATTGGAATTAAAAAAAAGAATTTTACAGGATGCAAGGTCTTATAAAACATGCACCAAGTATGTGGAACCACTTTCTAAGAGGAGGGGTAGGCCAAACAGATTACTCAGAGGGGCACAAAGGTCGTGTTCTTAGGTGTTAATCCTAGAATGTGTCACTGTCTAGGCCACATGGTTTTCACTAAGATGTATCATGGTTTCCCCTAACAATGAAACAACAATGTTCCACAAACCTTCCAAACAAAAAATTCTATTTTTGGTTGAAAATTCCCAGGAAAGATATGATACACGAGTTAAAAAACAATAGATATAATTCCTAAAAAAATATTGGGTTTGACACTAACACCTTCCTTTACCCCATTGGATGAGTGGAATTTAGTTATGTCCATCCATGTCTCCAATATAAGGTCACATGGTTACATATTTCCTTTATTTTTACCTCTATGAAAATTAAGTAAAATATAATGACAAAAATTTCATTTTCTTTCTTTTCATTAGTATAATATTTTGTGATAGGGATAAAAAAACTTATGTTTGGTTATAAAAATTCTTTTGAAATAAATATTATTTTTTACCATGGTAACTTTTTTCTGATTTTTAGTGTTGAATAATTATCTTAAATACTTATGAAACACCAATATACTGTTTATTTAATTAATAGAAAAATAAAATAATTTATTTTAAAAATATCAAAGTAATATAATTTGAAATAATTATTATGTTCCATGAATTGTTTAGATAAATATTACATGCTAGATACGTGTGAAATATTATATTATATTTCAATTTCTATCATTTTTTTCAATGTTAAATTAAATTAATAGTTCAAAAAATGACATTAATGAAATTTTATATTAAATAATATTTTATTAAATGATTTAAAATTACTAAAAATCAAATATTTTTCCATGTGAATGGGATATGGATGAATATATCAACTACTGAAAATTTATGAGAAATTTTACTTTTATAGTACCTATATTGACTAATAAGTGTAAAAACATTTTAATCATGATAATTGTGAAAATGATTCAATGTGGGTTAAAACAAAAATATAAGGGTTATAAACTAATCTAAAATTTTCTAAATTTTATTAGATGATAGAATTTAAACCCATAATCATCCTATATTTTAATTATATCATTTTGGATCCTTTATTCCCATAAAAATTAATTTATATTAATTTAATATTTAAATAAATTAAAAAATATCCCCTACCCTCACTTATAAAAGATAACCTATTCTCCTATTTTCTTCACACTTAAAAAGACTTTTGCTTTATCTAATCCATACCCAAATGTAATACCCAAAGAATTTATGTTTTATTTTTGAAATAAATTTAATCATGTACATATTTTTCATTACACAAAATACCAATTTTAGTTTACATTACACGAGACAATTAGTATATATTTCATTACATACAAAAATGGGTGTAGCTCACGTTACACACAACACCGAGTTTAAGTGAAACATGACATGCTACTAAAATATTATTATTTAATATGATAGTTATCACCTTGTTGTTGGAATGGTAGGTATGAATAGGAATAAATAAATTACGAAAATATATGGTTTATGCATGTTCTTAAAATTAATTATTTTATGACAAATTAATTATAACTGAAAATTAAAACTATTTAAAAATAAAGGAAAACTTTTTATAAAAATACTTTTACTGAAAACAAATGAGTTTCACCACAATAAATATTAAAAAACCACTTTTGGTGAATGATTTGTATGAAATTTATATATTATATTTGCAATAAAATATTTAACATTCATCTTATGTGTTTTATAGAAGATAAATAAGAATAAATGCAATTTTATGATTAAAAACCATGTTTTCTTAAAAAGTAGTTTGTCTGATTTTTTAACATATACTTTAATTTTTTTTGACACTTTAAGAAAATTTATTTTAAAAAATAAATTAAATTTTGGAAATATTCATTTAAAAATTATCTTAGGGTTAATTTTTTATATTTTTATGGAAATATTACTTTTTTGATGAATAGTTAAAAATATTGAATTTTAATTGAAAACTACCTTTTAATTTAATTTTTTTGTGAAGATAAAATATATTTTTAAAATTGATTTAAATTAAAAATAGTTAAATTCTATATATATATATATTAATCCAATTTATTTCATTAGAAATACTTTTTTATTGTATATTTATATAAAAACCCTGTAAACATTTGAACATTTTCTCTTTGAAAACCCACTTTATCCGGACACCTATGGGTTTAATTTTAAATTAACAATTTCCACTTATTCTAATTGAATTTGGAATAATTTAACCCATATTTTGAATCATCATAGTTTATATTATCTAATAAGGAAATATTAATTTTTTCCAAAATGAATAGTGAAAACAGTAAAAATTAAATACCCCAGTTAATATAAAAAGGGTTTATCAAGGGTTAAACTAAAACTATAAGGGATAAAAATGAAACAAATCATGTATAAATAATATTTCTATAAATATTTCTATATTATAATTCCCAATTTGTAATCTAGGGCCATTTTTAATCTTTTTTCTTATGAATGACTATATCATTTTGGATTATTTTGGGAAATTTCAATGTAGTTTTTTTGTGGGCTCTTTTCCCCCACTTATAAAAGGCGACCAACAATATTTACTTGTTCACAATTATCAAGAGATATAGTTATGGAAAAACATAAAAAATACCTCCCCAATATCCTTATCCATGTTCTATATTTTATAGTCCTCCAAAAAGACAAACACTAAGGTCCTTAATATGATATCGCAAAGCGATGCTTCTAAGAAATGGTAATTGTATTCACTAAGCTCCTTATTTTTAGTTATTATTTTTTCACCTTCAGTCATGTCTTAAAACATAAAATATAATAACACAAATATATAATATATAATTAAATGTTATTATGTTGATAAAATATTCTAAAACAATCTCCACTTCCAACAAATGAGTTATGAAATCATCATTTGTGTGTACTAAAAACTACCATATCATGAACCATTGTCATTTATTTATCCTTTAATACCTCTCCCAGATGGTTATAATGATGGAATAAGTTTCTATATATAATATTTAGGATATTATTATAATTTTGGATTTATTATATGATACATTACTTCATACTTTCAATTTTTTGGGAATATTATAATGTTGCTTGTGTATATGGAAGACTACCACATTTCAAAGCGATGAGATTCATTTACACTTTACATGTATTAAAATAAGGAGGGATTTATTGAAAATATGTGACACATTTGAAATAAAAATTATTATATAATGGTAATATTTTTTTCCTTTTATTTCTTTCAATTCGTTGAGAAAATGGAAACAATGCTCATGGGTACACATGACATACCATCTCCATGAACAATGCATTTAATTTTATATATATAACTTTTACGGATTACTATGAGTACATATATAATGAATAAATATGAAATTTAATTCTATAGATTATGGAACCATGATTAGAGTAAGAGTAGAAAAAAATAAAAAAATCAAAACATAAATGAGAAACAAAATAGTTATTTCTTGAAACACAACTTTAACATAGAATTGTTTATAAACAGGTAATAAAAGATAATAATAAAGTAATATATGGTATAATATACATAATTATGGTTATGAAATATATTTATAATAGTATTATATTTATTATATAGGATTCGTTAGTTTTCATGATGGACGTTGAGACTTAAGGTAACTGATTTATGGTATCTCTTTTATTTCTTGGAGACATATGAAAATCCACCACTCGTTTCATTTTTGTGATGTATATACTTTCCCATTGAAATTTTATGTCATTAATATTCTAATTTTCAGGATATTTAATGTTTCTTGTCTTGTTATTCTTTATTGGGGCTTATGATTTAATATATTACTAAAGTGGTTGGGTATTTCTATCTCATTTTTTACTTCTGTAAGACACATGGAATATTGACTACCTATTTATTTTATGTGGAATATATAACTCCCCTAATTTTTTTTATTTTTATTCACCTAAAATCAATTTTGATTTACATATCCATTTGAGTATAACTCTTTAATAGTGTTTACAATTAACATTTTACTAAAACGGTAAGGTATTTTTGTCTCAATTTTCTTTCTATGAGACATATATTAAGTTATGGACCTATCTTCTTTTATGAGGTTTATATACTGAAAATTTAAAATTTAATATAATGAAATTTTTATCATGATATTTTACGTTTAATTTAGTGTTATTCTTTCATGGTGCTTATTATTATAAGATACAAAAGTTGTAAGAGTTTTATATCCCAATATCATAATTTATCAGAATTATTTATGATTATGCTTCCAATACTGAAATATTATGAACTATTTTTATATGAACTCATAATATTCTTATCCTTTGGATATTTATTGATAATACATGTTTTTCATTCATTTTACTCTCTTTATTTACCCAATAGTTCAATAGAAATTTTTTAATAAAAATCATATTTATTTCTCTCTGCGATCAAAAAGAACTTTTTCATTGAAAAAAATGTTTTATAAAAAAATTTAAAATATAGTTTTTAACATTATTTAAATGATTAATTAAAGAAATTTTTACCCATGTTTGATTTTTTTGAAAGGAATTGTCATGATGTGTTCCCAATAATGCATGTTTTTCCTTATCCAAAAATGTAAAAGGAATCTATATTTTAATATATATGACATGAATAAAATTTTATGTCATAATGAACATTAATTTATTTGAAGATATCCTGATCATTTTTCAAGGATAAAAATATTTTTAAAAGGTTTTCATTTTTTAAAAAGTAATTTTCAATGAAAAGTTTTTTTCCTTAAGAGATGTTCCACGTAATTTTTTAAAGTCATTCTCAATTGATGATGATAAAAGTTTATGTAACTTATGATTGTATGGGGATATAAAACAAGGAAACTATTATTTTTATTTATCTAAATGGTTTTTTATTAAAATATATTTATGAAACCATTTCTCATCCATGATTCATACCATGATAAAATTCTTATGAGTGACTAAAAGTTCAATATTTATTAAATAAGAATAAAACCAACAAGTATCAACACCAACCAAATATTGGAGGATGAAAATGGTGAAGTATGAGGGAGTATCCTAGAAAAATAATCTTGTAGTCACCTAGGAGGGACCCCATAAAGGTTTAAAAATTACCACTCTCTCCCTGACTCCCCTTACTAACCATTTCATCCACCACACCATTACCTTCTCTACACGTTTTTCCTATGTGAATGATCTAGTTGAGTGACATCCAGCAATTATTGATCCTATAAGAAAGATCCCATGGAGTGTTGAAATTCCCTTGAAGTAACCAAACTATTTATATTGAGTAAGAATATACCTCCAAATTTTGATATTAAATAAGTTACACAGGAAGAGTTTGATGGAAATTTCTCTAGTTTCTACTCCCATAGGACTCCCTACCCTTGAAAAGGAACTAAATCCTTGGTAAAATGGCCACCTATTATCCCTCACCAATCCAATCTATCATATTTTTTTTCAAGAGCCATTAACATTCAATTTAAACATTATTTTTTTTCATAGTTTATGCTATGATGAAACGATGAAATCATTATGAAACCAATATCTTTTCCATAGATTATGATAGGATTAAATTTTTATGTAACTGATTTCATTTCATGGGTTATGATATGATAGATTTTTTATGATATTGTGGCACTCATACATATGATTTTAATTATGTGATGGGTAGGACCTATATCTAGATCCAATACATTGGGTAAATAGGGATAACTCGTGAGTAAATATGTTGTGTGAACTTGATTAAAAGTTCAAAATGTTATGTATGAAGATAATTACATGTTCAAAATATTATGTGAGAATTTATTTACATGTTCATAGTGTTATGTGTGTACCAAATTACATGTTCACAATTTTATGCATGGACATGTATTTCAAGTCTATAATGTTATGTATTGACCCTGTTTCATTTCCATAAGTTTATGTGCTGGTATGATTTGATTTCATTAACTTAATTAGTAAACCTTTATCTATTTATACATTTTCACAATGTTATAATATGATGTATATGCCATAAATATATGTCTTTCTAATGATATGTTCTAATAGATTATTTTATTATATTCCATTATGATTCATGTATTATTAACTACCAATATTTATTCCATGACTTGTGTTTATAATCTATGATATGTAGGGTATGGTTTTCAAATGTTATTCTCATATTATCATACCCATATTCTCATGTTATATGGTATTATACCATGTTTACTCTCACTGAGCATCTCAGCTCACCCTTTCTTATATTTTCTCTCCCCAATTTATGAAGATATTTTTTAAGTGGGGTATTTCTTTGATGATACCTAAATGGGAAGATATTTTTCCAAATTAGAAGATTGTGTAACTAGTCTCCAAAGTCACCAAACTATTATGGTCTTCTGGCGCGTGTCTATATAATATATTCAGTATTCATATAAAAATATTTAATATAAATATACGATAAGTCTGAATCACTACACCAAATCCATTTATTACTTCTCTTCCCAGGCCTTATATGACTTTGTTTGATTATAAAATTCTCCTAGGAATGATTTTTGTGTAAACATAAAGAGTTTATTTGAAGAAGAGGTATCGTTCTTAACCATGCATTTTTTTTATTTCTTCCTCCTCATCATTCAAATATTATTCAACCATGATGATATAATTACATTGGTATATAAAATATAATAAGATGTTTTTAGGTTAATAGAATACCCAATATCCATCTCCTCTTTTATCTAATGAGATAAAACCCCTTCATTCGTCTGTACGACGAACTACCACCTAGTGAACCAATGTAATTAATTTTCCATCACCACCATTCACGACTGATTTTAATTATGTATTTAATATGTAATTATAAATATGACATTAATATAATCTTTATAATTTTTTTAAATATAATATATCATATAATTTCTTACCATTATATTCATTTAAAAATGATAACATCATTCATGCATTTGTGGGGATTACCACCTCCACGAAGCGATGTTATTCATTTTACATATTAATGTTGCATGAATAATATATATAAGTGTATTTAAGAAAAAAAAATGATATTTAAGTTATAATGATCACTATTTATCTACCAAATAATATTTATGTTCTTTCCTTCATGATCACTAAAAAATGGAAAAATTACTCATTCGTACGTACAACTTACCGTCTCTATAATTATATCATAGTTCATTTCCCATAACCATATATCATAGTTGGTTTTAAAATTTTAATTTATGTATAAAAATTATAATAATTTCATGATTGTTATTTTGTATATGATGTAAAAATGATCTATTTTACCATATTAAAAACTACCAAATTCAATTTGAACATATGAACTAAATACTGTCAAAACATCTGATGTGAAATTAGTTGTTTCAATATATAAATATAGAATGTTATTAAACAAAAAATGAATAATAAAAATTGAAAATATTATTAATAAAGTAAATAATTAATATCAGTTTATTATGTAGGATGATAAAGAATATTCGTGATGATTTAGACCTGATTTAAGAAGTTTATTAACTCAACTTCCTTACATTGGTTTATATCACATCCCTATTGAATAAATTATGTGATGATTATGTGTGAAATGAACATTGAATATTTTATGTTTTAATTTCACTTATATATTTTGTATTTATATTTGATATAAATATCATCTCCATTGACTAATTATAATTTCAATGAGATGATCATTGTAAGGGATTCATTCTCAATTTCATTTAATTGAGCCATATTTTCATGCGATTCACTAATTTATTTTATATAGTGTTTATACTTCCCTTTTCTATGTTATATCATGTATAATTCAAACTTAATGGTATTTCCAATTGTAATTAAAATTATTGCATCTTAGTGGATTTGACATTAAAGTTACCAAGTGGTAAGTGTTATATTACTAAAATTTTTCATTGGGATATATCACTTATTAATTAATTGTATTATATCAATATTATGTGTGAGATAGGCTTTTCTTGTTTTATTTTTTATTTCCATTTGTTTTCTGGGATTTAAATTTGGTAAAAATAATAACTTCATTGATAAATTCTCACTTAAATATTGTGACCATTTAAGGGTTCTTCATCTCAAATTGTCTTCTTTGGGAAATGTGTTATGTTATGCACTATCTTATTTTATGAGGGGTATATAATACCCCATTAATATGTTATATCATGACTCTATTTAAATACATGTTCTTTAATGTTTCATTTGAAGTTTTTTCTTTAAAGGGGTTTATGATTCAAAAGTTACCAAATTGGCAAGGGTTAATTTCACAATATCATCATTAATCAGGATTCATTATGTTTAGGTCTTTATTAGGGGAAGTATTTATATTTATATATTAAACCCAACATATTATTTTATACTCTAATTTTTTTGGGAAATTTTAAATTTTCCTATAATTTCACTCTCTTCAAGTCCTCAAAATACCAAAATAATTTTTTTAAGGAAAAAAAATATTGTTTTTCTACTGGGTCAGGAATCTTTTTCTTCTATGTCCATATTTTTTTTCAAAATTGTTTTAAAAAGGTAATTTTTATTATTAAAATGATTTAATATGTAAAATTTAATTAATCCTTTACTTTTAAAATGGATTGAAAGTAATAATTATAATATTTTTTAGAATTATTGTTTTTTTAGTTTCATTATAAAATATAAAAAATGAATGTTTTTAACTTATACAGCATTAACAGACTTCCCCGATTTCATAACTATTTTATGATATTTATCTACTTCTATATGTTTTAAATTTTTTTAAAAAGAAAAATATTTAATGAAATGTTATTTTAATACTTCACTTCCATTTATTTATTTTTCCAAAGGACATTATTTAACTGCAAAATCAATATTTTTAATGAACTGTTGTTCGTCTCTTATATCTCATTAATTTTTTGTTCATTAGAATTATCTTATTACTTTCAATTTATTATGACCATTGGACATTAAATTTATCTTCAATATACATATTTTTTGTATCATGGTTATTGTTATTCCCTAAACTGTATACCATTTTTACAAATAGTGTTTTATTATGAAAGTTATTTGATTGAGTGGGGGAAATCTATATAAATTCATATCACTTACCCAATATAGATATTTATTAATAAAAATATTATTTATTAATTGAATTGATCATTAAATACATTAATAATGAATTTGAAATTCATTGATAGGCAGGGACCAGTTATAGATAGCCCCTTGATGAATTGATAGTATCGTGAGATGAATCAGTTGGTGAAATTAAATGGGTGTTTTGTATACGTAGCCATTAATTAAACTATATTGGTGCAAGGTCGTGATGGTATATATATCATGATGTCTAAGATCATAACATCCAATTTTAAAAATTTACTTTATTGAGAATTTAGTTATTATTATCCATGATAATATTTCATTTGATATTATTCATGGATTCAATTTTATGCTCAAGTTATTGATTTGATTATAGGAATTTTCAGTCATTTTACTTGAAATATAGATTATTCAATATTGAATCATGATAAATTAGGATATATATAAATCTTACTGAGTACAGATATCTCCCATTATTTTTTTTTACCTTGGATATTAAGAAGGATATTTTGATTAATATAAATAATACAAGAATTTTGTATGCATTGTTTTTTATAGTTTCATTGTAATATAGGAATCATATATGTATCTAGTAATTTAAGAATAAAAAAATTATTGGTCCTTGAATATTCTAACCCATATATCTATGTTAATTTAATAAATAAACCATGGTATGTGTGCTCCTAGGGTTGGGGTATTTACAGTTGGCTTTAGAGTAAGTTTACTAGAAACATTAAGAACTACATTTAGAAAACATTGAATACAGAACATAACCCTATGACATAATTTATAGACAAATCTACATATATAATAACATACTAAAGGTTTATTAAGGAGTATATTATTTGATTTGCATAGAAATACATCCCTGTATGGATATTATAAATGGATGTCGTCTTAGAACTTATGCATCTATGGATAATAACCGTAAAATGAGTTGTCCAAATATATGTTGTCCATAATTCTGGTTCATGGTTTGTGTAACATTACTGCACACTTAGTTTGACACTGATAAAAAAAATTACTGGGTTAATTCACATGTTCTTTGTGAACCATTATGATGAATGAGATAATAGAAGCTATGAAAACCAATGATATTTTATAGTGATATGGGACAAACCTAAAGTGTATTGAGTTGATAAGTTTAAAGTTTATAATTAATTTAGAGGAGTAAATACCCTCTTGTGGGTTTTTGTGATGATAGTTTAACATGATTTAAGATATTTTGGGAGGAATTTATGGGAATATAAAACTTTTTTAGTATATATTTTATTAAAAAAAATAATTTGATGAATAATTATTTTTATTTTATGGAATTAAGTTTAAAGGTATTGATAACCTTTAGAGATTATATGATCTTTTATGATGGGGTAATTATAGGTTATTAAAATTTTGGAATATATTTTTTATCATATAGATAACAATGGAATTGAAAAGTTATTTGATGATTAATGTTATTTTTTATAATGTTCATCATATTTTTGTGGAAGTTATAAAAATTGTTTTAATATTGTTTTAGAAAAATGAAAACCCATGTGTTGTGTGGATACCCTTCACATTTGACAAGGCTGAGAGGATTGAACCCACAACTGATGGGTGGTAAGGTTTCAATGCCTACCAATGGCATATATTATGTCCTAACAAGTTTGACATTATTTGTACTTAATTTTTTTGATAGATAAATATTATGTTTGTTTTTTGAAACATATTATAGGATAAAATATTTTTTATTTTGAGGGGATTTATGATATTTTGGGAGACTTTTTATTTAGTTTTTATATATGTAACCATTATGTTTAACATAAATTACAATTTGGGAAGAATGCTATTACATTTTTGGAGGTGTAAGATGAAAGGTATGAGATAAAATTTAGTGTTAAAACTTTCTTTAATGTTGAGATTGTTGTGGTTATTTGGCATGTAGGGTTTTTTATTTTTGAAATAACCTAAGTTGAAGCTCTGGTGTTACTGTGTAAATTTTGAAGTAAAATGTATTATTTATTCATATGAGGGATTATATTTTAGGTATTATCCTACCTTTTGGTAACCATTTTAGTTTTGGGTAATTTCTGAAGACATGAGGAATAACTTGTTACTCTTTTTCAGATTATTTTATTTTTTTTGAAGATTGTTTTATTACTTAAGGAATAAAAAATTGATCATGGATATTCATTTCTTGGAGTAAGAAATGAAGTTGAAATTTATTGAAGCACAACTAGAATATTGAATTATGCTTATGAAATAAAAATTTATAATGTAAGTAAATTTTATAGTGTTATATATCCTTACAGTAAAATAATACTTCAACATTATGAAAAATATATTGAAAAAAATATTACATTTACCTTCATTTTCTATGAATCAATGGTCTATTCATAAATCTCATATTCATGGATTTTTGGTCATTAACTTCTTGATGAAAATATTTTTTATCACTAGATTTTATTCATTGGGAATTAAATTTCTCCCCCATATCCATATTTTCACTTCCCATTATTTTTATCCTATTTGAAAACATTGTTTTGTGTCATTCTATATGACCATTTTATTTCTCTTTTACTATTTTTCTAGAGGAATTTTTAATACCTTTTTTATGATGTCGGTTTTAAACAAAATAATTTTCAAATTTAAAACCCTTAATTTATGAGAACAATTTAATAGTGTGACGATTCAATTTATTTATGTTGGGGTGAATATAACACTCTTGTATTTTAAAATAATAACATTATGTTTGATAGCATATACGATGAAGAACACTGAGAATAAACGACACATGAAATATATTATTTAAATATGACCATTATAACATAGATAATGAATTAATGGGTATAAAAAGTATTAAATTATATAAGATATATATATATAGTTACTAATAAATATAAATATACTGAAAAAATCTTAGTAATTAATCACCCAATTTTTAGTAGTTATTTTATTCTTCAAAAAAAAAATTTCTTCAAAAAAATGGATTATATTAATTTTCATGATAAAATTTTATAATTAATTTAAATAAATATTAGAAAATGTATTTTATAAAAATAATATCATTTTTTTAAATCATCTAATCAATGTTAAATTAGGTTGAATTAATTAAATTTTTCAGAAAATATTGATTTTTCAATGAATAGTAAAAAATAACAAATTTTAAAATACTTTTATTTATTTTCATTAAAAAGGCCCCACAATTTTTTTATTTGATCATAAATTAATATATGTCTCATTAAATTATTAATCTAATTATCTATATTTTAGTCCTCATTATACATGATCTTAGTAGTGAAATGCTTTTATACTTAAAAATGTATTTTTCTTCAGAAAAACATTTTTCATCATGTTTACATGATAATTATAATATTAATTATTTCTAATTATAGGGATTGTGTTTGGTAAAATGGATTCCATAGTTTTAATTATCATAATTAATAATTTTCAATAATTTCAACTTAATTTTTGATCATAATAATTTGAAAATTTTGTAAAAAGTATCACCATGATAAAAGGGTAAGTCAAGTGATTATGTTTGAAAATAATATGATAAGGACTCAAAATTGACCATAAAACATTCTGTTATACTATTGGATGAGTGTAATACAACCATTTCCATTTAAGTCACGAATATATGGCCACTTGGTACCATATTTCTTTTATTTTTAACTTTATAGTATTTATGTAAAAGTTTTTTACAAAAAATGTCACTTTATTAGTTTTAATAACTATATTTTTTTGTCTGAGGGAAAAAAATTACATATGTTCAGTTATAAATATTCATTTGAAATATTATTTTTTTATCATGGTAATTTATTTCTAATTTTTAGAAATTAAATAACTACTTTTAATGCTTATACAATGCTGACACAATATTTATTCAATTAATAGAAAAATAAAATAAATGATTTTAAAAATAATAAAAGTAACATAATTTCAAAGAATTGTTCTGTTCCATGATTTTTTTATATCAGTATAAAATGTTATATATGTTCTAAGGATTATTTTATAATCCCATTTCTGTCATGTTCTTTTCAAAGTCAAATTAAATGAATAGTTCCAAAAATGACATTAGAGATAGTCAAAAACTGACCCACCAGGGCCTGATTGGCTAGAAGAAGGCTGAGTGTGACAACCCCAAGCACACCTCCAATATTATAGGGGATGTGGGAATGTTTTGAGAAGTAATATACCAAAATGAGAGGCTTTTTCCAAGAGTGCCTGTATGAAAACACCCAAACGCCTCCATGAAAAAGTATATAGGAATAATAAAAAAGACTAAAATATATATACTATAAACATGATGGTAATAAACCATTAAAAATACATCAGAGCATGATATAATAAACCAATAAAATAGAAAAAATAAACACTCAACCAGAAATTGAGTCCCAACCTGATAATAATTGGAATAAAGGAAATCTGAAGAGAGCCAGACTCCCGATCTCCCAGTCTGACTATCGTATATGGTGAATGCATCAAAGTATTACTAAGCTACGCTGATGTCACCACTTCTCTTCTAGTCATCTACATAAGAAAAAACATGTTTGGTTAATTCCCATGCATGGTTGAGTATATACATTTCCAGTAGGATTACCTAATAACCATAAATGGAGTAAAGAAATATTCCAAAAAGTCACCTCAACCCATAAAAAGAGGGAAATAAAAATCCAAGATATATATATATATATATATATACTCATAATGAAATCTATATGATATAGAAAGGGTATATCCACCTCTAAAATTAAACCAAATACAATGATTCTTTCTATATCTCTAAACGTAACACCCCAAGCTTCCATGGTACCCTTCTATTTGAATAATACAGTAGCGTGTGTTGTACGCAACTTCGAGTTCTAACACACACCATAACCAATCAAACTAGCCGTTATGAATAGTAATACACACTTTTTGAAATTTTATAAATATTATCATTCAAAATAGACTTCATTTTTTCATTCATAATATTGAAATTAGCTTAGGGTGAATTTGTTGTATTTTTCTGAAAACATTCAATTTTTAATGAATAGTGAAAAAACAGTGAGTTATAGTTTAAAACCAAATTTTTATTTAAATAATTAATTATTTTATTTAAATTTAATTAAGGTTAAAATAGATACATAGTACTTATATAAGTTCAATTTAATTCATTGGAGTTAGTTTAGAATAATTTAAGATATATAAAAATTGTATTGAACTTTTCACCATGTTTTACCCACTTCCTAGGAGAATTTGCAAATTCACATAAAACTTAATTTTACCGCTTCTGTGAGTGGAATTTAGAAAATCCAAGAGACATGGTTAATATCAAGGATTAAAATGTGGTTCAATAAGATAAAAATTATTTTTGGTGAATAGTAACTTTTTACTTTTATTTACCATGGTTAAAAGTAAATAGGGTAATTAAGGGTAAAAATGATATTAATATTACCCTAACACATGTCCTAATTCTATTGGACAAGTTTATCTAGACCAAAAACAACCTTAACAATAAAATATTATCATTTAGGTCCACATGGATTAGATTAGGACATTTATTATTATTTAATTCACTGATGATTTAAAAGAGTTAAAATCAAAGATTTATAACTAAATAATTTTAAATATAGAATTATACATAAGTTAAATTCAATTATAAATATTCATTAGAAAGATAAAACTATTTCCTACATAATGGTATTTTATTTATAATTTTTGAGATTAAATAATTTAATTTATTTATGACACAATGATGATGCAATAATTATCATATTAATGAAAGATTAAGATAATTGGTATTATAAATACCCAAATAAAGGTAATTTGAGACTTTTTATGAATTAAAATATTTTTCTAGGTTAATATGACATATTTTTATTGGTTATATAATTTTTTTTGAAGTAATAATTGTGTTATGAATTTATCAAAAAACAAATACCCAATAGTGTCAAAATTGACATAAAAGAGTTTTTAAAACAAATATTATATTATTAATGGATATTCTATTCATAAAAATCTAAAGTTCGGCCAAAGGACTTATATCATGATATTTTTATCCTTAATGGACCACTTGGGGATCTAATTTATGTTTATAGTAAGTTTATTAACCATATAATATAATAATACAAAGAGACATGGTAAATGTCAAACTAATTAACTAACAGTTAAAACTAAAAGATAAGGTTAATTAAGTGACCCAAACCTGTATAAAACCTATTGGTTGAGCGGATTTCGAACCATCCCCACCTTATCCTAGAAATAAATAAATTTGGAACCATTATAAACAGAATATGAATTTATTATAAAATAATATTTTAAGTTTTTCCTAAGGTGCCCCTGGCCCCTCTTATAAAAGGGAACTCCAACTTCACTCTAATTCACACCTGCTAAGCCATTTGGCTTGGACGAAACCTCCCTAAATACCCTATAAACTATCCTCCATTGAACCTAGAGGCCTTAGTTTGACCAAAAATCAAACCTAAGGATCCCTTTTGATCAAATTAAACGGAAGAACCTGAAGAAGAGGTAATGATTTCACCACCCTCTTTCAAGTTCCTTTCTTCCTCCACTTCCTTTTTCTTTGTTATTTATATTCTAAAATAAAAACTCCATTATCCTATATATAATTTGATTTTATCATAATTATGTTACAATCAAATTCATTATTCTATCCACCATTTTAATGACATGTCACCAAACGTGCGTACGTACGGCTTACCATCTCCACGTCGTGGTGTAATTGTTATTCAATACATTATTATTTGGATGGGTATAATAATGATGTGTATTTGGTGTAAATAATAAATATAACATGATAAGTATTCTTTATATATGATATACCATCCAATTATATATTATTTTAATATCAAAAGAGTGATATTTTCGCCCGTGTATACGTACGGATTACCGTCTCCACGATGCGATGGGATTCATTTCCAAGTTCATCATTCATCGACGATTATAAAAATATATATTACTAATAAGTATTTAATATATGAAATAATAATTCTACTGTAGATATATATATATTTATATATATAATTATTTATTTATTTACATATATCTTATTCAGTTACTTCCGTTCAATACTATACTAAAACGGAAACAATATTTATGTGTACGTACGGACTACCGTCTCCATAAATGGTGTTTTCCATTTCATATATATGTATATTATACATATTTATATTCTAAATATACATGATATATAAATAATTTTTTATATTCTTGATGTATTTAAATCATGACCTACGTGATACAATCCAGAGTAACAAGTTAAAACACGTACGATAAAGAAAGCGATTATTACCCGAAATATTAATATAACATGAAAATTATTATTAAATGGTTAGTATAAAGTCATAAATGAATAATGTATGATATCATAAATATCAATATGGTTCTTGTATAATTTAATAACATACTATAGTCTTCATACAGGATGTTAAACGTACCCTCAACAAAAGGAAAGTGCATGGTAAGGGGTTTCCATCTCACTCCTTATTCCCGTGAGATTCATACCATATTGCCACTATTACCTTTTGTGTGGTGTATGTACTGCACATAATTGTATTCATTGATTAATAAACTTTAATTTATGTGTATTTACATATTCATTGTATGTTACTCCTTTCATGGGGTGTATGTTTCGTAAGTTACCAAATTCATAAGGGTTAATTCCTCAATCTCATTATTATCTGAGATTGTTTATGTGTAAGTATTTACACAGAAATTTTTATCATCCATGTCCATTTTTCCTAAAAATGATTTCAAATTTAATATTTTAACAATTTTGGAATGGTAATATTTATCAAGAAAAGAATTTTAAATGTTTTAAATATTTATATTTATAAATCTTTTTAATTAATGTCCATGTTTCAAAATGATTTTAAGGATTTATTTATATAGACATGAATGTTTTGAAATGATAATTGTTTTCAAAAGTTTCAAAGTGGTATGGGACACTTTGAATTAAAAACTCTTTTAAATTACTTCCTTTATAAATGTGTGACTTTTAAATGATTTTACAAAAAGGATATTTCTCTCCAAAAGTTTTACTCATCATTTTCAACTATGTCAGCATCCTTTACCGGATATTATTTTTGATTGAGGTTTATTTGTTATAATAAAATATTACATATTGTATTGAATGAGTTCTGATATGTTTGATTTTGTATGTTCTATTTTTATACCATTCATGGTTTATGGTTAATGTATTGACATTTTGTATGCTAGTTATAATACGAATGTTTATGTGATGTTTCAACTATTCATATGAGGAATGCAGTGGACTTAGTAAGTGACGGGTGGAGCCCGCTATAGCTCCTCGATACATCATTAGGTCTAATGAGACAAACTAGTGTCTTGGTACAAGGCCTTGACTAAAAATTTATTTTTAGTCTTCGCACGAGGCCTTGACTATGTGGTAATGATGTCCGGCGTTAGGCATTCCCTCATTATAAAATTAGTTATTACATGTGATTATTCAACTAGTAGAATATCCATGTTCATGTTTATATGGTAATTTTTGATTTATTTTTCCATATTATGTTCAAGTTTATGTTTAAAAAGGCTGTTGTTTTTATCTCACATCTTGCCTTAAAAGTTTATAGCTTCCACTAACTTATTTACCCTTACTGGGTATCTGAGCTCACCCCTTTCTAATGTTTTATTTTCCTAGGATTCCAAGAAGTGTATTATGATTGATATGCAGGGTTATGCTAAAGGGAATATTGGCATTCTAAAAGAGATATTTTTTTGTATTTTATGTTATAAATTGTAATGTAATGTTCATGTATGCAATCTATTTTCTAAGACTACTAAGGTGATCGGTCTTTCGGGACTTGATTCCTTGTAATCATGCCAATGTATTAGAATAATGCACCGAATCTGGGTAACTGGGGTCGGGGCATTACAGTTGGTATCAGAGGATGTTTAGTATAAACCTTGGAAGCTAGATTTAAATAAACTCTGATTAGAGTAGAAATCCCTAAAATAGACTTTGAGGATTAGAGATTATATGGTTCTAGGAAAAGTGACTTAATAGTGAGCTACACTTTTGGTAAAATATATGGTTTAAGGAGAGGTAATCCTTAATAATGTCCCGATAATGTGGTAGTGATTTTGGAATAAGAGATGGTTTATTTGAAAAAATTATATTGGATATTCTTGAATTCGTTGAAACTGATTAATGATTTGTCATCATTGGAGTTTACAATTTTTTTGGATAGAAGTAGTATATCTAGTATTCTATAAGGAATAAGGGATCATGAATGTAATCAATAAGGTTTTATGGTAATTCAAGATTTTGCAGTGTTGTAAAAGAATACATGATGAAGGTGTTCACATGTTATTACACAGCAACAATGATCTTCATTGTGTTTACCTTCCTTATAAATTTTGGACTCTGAGTTTTGAAAGAAGTATTTTGGATAACTCTAGTATGAGACTATTTTTGGATTGCCATAAAAGGACAATCCAGAGGTCAGGTTGCAACATGTCGCGTCTGGCAAGGCCATGAGACTTGAACCCACAACCGAAGAGCGAAAAGGGTGTATCACCTACCACTGGCCCATGTGATGTCCTGGATTGAATAATGTAGTTTTTTTAAAAGTTCTGGTAGATTAATTAGAAATTTATTTTTTGTAACCCTATACTAATATGATAAATGGACTTTTTTATGTTCTATTATCTTTTAGAGTGAATGATGAGTTTGTGGTATAAATTAGTGAAAGGATGGAACTATACTTATCAAGTGTAAATATATATATATATATATATATATATATATATTCTCTTATTCTATGAATAAATTAATTCTTAAACATTAGGTAAGGGATCTTAAAACCAAAAAATGTGTTATCCTAATACCTTATGTTTTGTTGAACCAATGATATTTTAAATCATCATAGATTGATGGATTTGAGGCCCTCAACTCTATAATTGTTTGTGACTGATGACCTCAATCACTCCTTATAAATATTTACTTTTTTCCTCCAATCATGTGTCTCTAATTTCCACCAATGTTCTCCAAATTGAGATCATAATTTGGTGGTGAACCTTTTATTTCTCTTTTCCTATTATTATGATTAGATTTTATTCACCCAATTTCCGATGTGGGTTTTCCCACAAAGATATTTTCTATTTTAAACCTTTTATTTTCAAATAACAAGTTCAAATTGCGAGGAGGAAAATTTATTAAAGGAGGGGGAAATATAACACCCCAAGCTTCCACGATACACTTCTCTTTGAATAATACAGTAACATGTGTTGTACGCAACTTCGAGTTCTAACACACACCACAACTAATCAAACTAGACCTTATGAATAGTAATACCCACTTTTTGAAAATTTATAAATATTATCATTAAAAATAGCCTTCATTTTTGGATTCGGAATATCGAAATATTCTTAGGGTGATTTTTTGGTATTTTTCTGAAAACATTCAATTTTTGATGAATAGTTTAAAAACAATGAGTTATAGTTTAAAACTAAATTTTTATTTAAATAATTAATTACTTTATTTAAATTTAATGAAGGTAAAAATAGATACATAATACATATATAAGTTCACTGTAATTTATTGGAGTTAATTTAGAATAATTTTAGATATATAAAAATTTTATTGAAATTTTCACCGTCTTTTACCGTCCTCCTAGGAGAGTTTGCAAATTCATATAAAACTTTATTTTACAGCTTATGTGAGTGGAATTTCGAAAATACGAGAGACACAGTTAATATTAGGGAGTAAAATGTGGTTCAATTAGATAAAAATAATTTTTGGTGAATAGTAACTGTTTAATTTTATTTACCATGGATAAACATAAATTGGGTAATTAAGGATAAAAATGATATTAATATTACCCTAAAAAATATCCTAATTCTATTGTAAAAGTTTATCTCGACCAAAAACAACCTTAGGAATAAAATATTATAATTTAGGTCCACTTGGATTAGATTAGGACATTTATTATTATTTAATTCAATGAAGAGTTAAAAGAGTTAAAATCAAAGTTCAATAACTAAAACATTTTTAGTATAGGTTTATACATAAGATAAATTCGATTATAAAAATTTATTAGAAAGATAAAAACATTTCCTACATAATGGTATTTTATTGATAATTTTTAGATATTAAAGAATTTAATTTATTTATGACACAATGATGATGCAGTAATTACCATATTAATGAAAGATTAAGATAATTGATATTATAAATACCCAAATAAATGTAATTTGAGACTTTTTATGAATTAAAATAATTTTATAGGTTAATATGACATATTTTTATTGGTTGTATTATTTTTTTTCGAAGTAATAATGTTGTTATGAATTTATCAAAAACAAAATACCCAATAGTGTCAAAATTGACATAAAAGAGTTTTTAAAACAAATATTATATTATTAATGGATATTCTATTCCGAAAAATATAACGTTCGGCCAAAGGACTTATATCATGATAGGGGTTTCATTAATGGACCACTTTGGGGTCTATTTTAAGTTTATAGTAATTTTATTATCCATATAATATAATAATACAAAGAGACATTGTACATGTCAAACTAATTAACTAAGAGTTAAAACTAAAAGATAAGGTTAATAAAGTGAACCAAACCAGTATAAAACCTATTGGTTGAGTGGATTTGGACCCATAACCACCTTATCCTAGAAATAAATCAATTTTTAGCCATTATAAACCGAATATGAATTTATTATAAAACAATATTTTAAGTTTTTCCTAAGGTTCCACTCACCCCTCTTATAAAAGGGCACTCCCCCTTCACTCTAATTCACACCTTCTAAGCCATTTGGATCGGCCAAACCCTCCCCAAATACCATATCAACAATCCTAAATTAATCCTAGAGGCATTATATTGATCAAAAAGCCAACCTAAGGATCCATTTTGATCAAATCAAAAGGAAGAACCCGAAGAATAAGTAATGATTTCACCACCCTCTTTCAAGTTCCTTTCTTCTTCCACTTCCTTTTTCTTTTTTGTTTCCATTATAAAATAAAAACTAAAGTATCTTATATATAATTTGATGTTATTATAATTATGGTACAACCAAATTTATTATTCTATCCACCCTTTGAATGACATGTCACCATACGTGCGTACATACGACTTACCGTCTCCACGTCGTGGTGTAATTGTTATTTAATACATTATTATTTGGATGGGTATAATAATGATGTGTATTTGATTTAAATAATAAATATAACAAGATAAGGATTCCGTATATATGATATAACATCCAATTATAAATTATTTTAATATCAAAAGTGTGATATTTTCGCTCGTGCGTATGTACGGATTACCGTATCCACGACGCGATGAGATTCATTTCCAAGTTCATCATTCATCGACGATTATAAAAATAAATATTACTAATAATTATGTAATATATGGCATAATAATTATACTGGAGATATATATATATATATTTATATATAATTATTTATGTATTTACATATATCTTTTTCCCTTACTTCCGTTCAATACTATAAGAAAACGGAAACAACATTTATGTGTACGTACGGACTACCATCTCTATAAACGGTGTTTTCCATTTCATATATAGGTCTATTATACATATTTATATTCTAAATATATATGATATATAAATAATTTTTTATATTCTGGAAGTATTTAAATCATGATCTAAGTGATACAATCAAGAGTATCAAGTTAAAACACGTACGATAAAGGAAGCGATTATTACCCGAAATATTTTTATAACATGGAAATTATTATTAAATGGGTAGTATAAAGTCATAAATGAATAATGTATGATATCATAAATATTAATATGGTTCTGTTTTAATTTAATAACATACTATAGTATTCATACATGAGGTTAAATGTACCCCCGACTAAAGGAAAGTGCAAGGTAAGGGGTTTTCATCTCACTTTTTATTCCCGTAAGATTCATTCCATATTGCCACTATTAACATTTGTGTGGTGTATATACTGCATATAATTGTATTCATTGTGTAATACAATTTAATTTATGTGTATTTACATATTCAATGTATGATACACCTTTCATGGGGCGTATGTTTTGTAAGTTACCAAATTGGTAAGGGTTAATTCTTCAATCTCATTATTATCCGAGATTGTTTATGTTTAAGTATTTACTGGGATATTTTTATCATCTGTGTCCATTTTTCATAAAAATTATTTCAAAATGAATATTTTATAGATTTTTGAAAGGTACTGTTTATCAAGATCATAATTTTAAATGTTCTAAAGATTTATATTTTGAAATCTTTTAAATTAATGTACATGTTTCGAAAATGATTTTAAGGATTTATTTATATGGACATGAATGTTTTGAAATGATAATTATTTTCAAAAGTTTCAAAGTGTTATGGGACACTTTGATTCAAAAATCTCTTTCAAAATACTTCCTTTATAAATTTGTTACTTTTAAATGATTTTACAAAAAGGATATTTCTCTCAAAAAGTTTTACTCATCATTTTCAACTATGTCAGCATCCTTTACTGGATATTATTTATGATTGAGGTTGATATGATATAATTAAATATTCCATATTGTATTGAATGAGTTTTATATGTTTGACTATGGATGTTCTATTTTTATACCATTCATGGTTTATGGTTAATGTATTGAAATTTTGTATGCAAGTTTTAATATGAATGTTTATGTTATGTTTCAACTATTCATATGAAGAATGCAGTGGACTTAGTAAGTGACAAGGGGAGCCCTCTATAGCTCCTCGATGCATCGGTAGGTCTCATAAGACAAACTAGTGTCTTGATACAAGGCCTCGACAAAAGTTATATTTGTTGTCTTGGCATGAGGCCTTGACTATGTGGTAATGATGTCCGGCGTTAGGCATTCCCTCATTATGAAATTAGTTATTACATGTGATTATTTTATTATTATAATATCCATGTGCATGTTTATATGGTAATTTTTGATTTATTTTTCCATATTATGTTCATGTTTATGTTTAAAAAGTCTGTTGTTTTTATCTCACATCTTTCCTTAAAAGTTTATAGCTTCCGCTAAATTATTTACCCTTACTGGGAATCTGAGATCACCCCTTTCTTATGTTTTATTTCCCCAGGATTCCAAGAAGTGTATTATGATTGATATGGAGGGTTAAACAAAAGGGAATAATGGATTTCTCAAAGAACTGTTTTTTTTTGTATTTTATGTTAGAAAGTGTAATGTAATGTTGATGTATGCAAACTATTTTCCAAGAATGCTAATCTGATCGGTCTTTCAGGACTTGATTCTTTGTAATCATGCCAATGTATTAAAATAATGCACCAACTCTAGCTAACTAGGGTCAGGGAGTTACAGTTGGTATCCGAGGAAGTTTAGTATAAACCTTGGAAGCTAGATTTAGATAAACTCTGATTAGAGCACATATCCCTACGATAGAATTTGAGGATTAGAGATTATATGGTTCTAGGAAACGTTACTTAATAGTGAGATACACTTTTGGTAAAATACATGGTTGAAGGAAATGTAATCTTTAATATGGTCCTGATAATGTGGTAGTGATTTTGGAATAAGAGATGATTGATTCGAAAAAATTATATTGGATATTCTTGACTACCTTGAAACTGATTAATGATTTTTCATCGTTGGAGTTTAAATTTTTTTTGGATAGAAGTAGTATATCTAGTATTCTATAAGGAATAAGGGATCATGAATGTAATCAATAAGGTTTTATGGTAATTCATGATGTTGCATTGTTTGAAAAGAATACATGATGAAGGTGTTCACATGTTATTACGCGACAAAAAGGATCTTCATTGTGTTTACCTTCCTTATAAATTTTGGACTGTGTGTTTGGATAGAAGTATTTTGGATAATTCTATTTTGAGATTATTTTTGGATTGCAATAAAAGAATAACCCGGAGGTCAGGCGGCAACCCATCGGGTCCGGCAAGGCAGTGAGACTTGAACATGCAACCGAATGGCAACAAGGGTGTATCACGTATGACTGGCCCACGTGATGTCTTGGATTTAATAATGTAGTTTTTTTTAAAAGGTCTGGTAGATGAATTAGAAATTCATTTTTAACCCTATACAAATATGATAAATGGATTTTTTTAGGTTCTATTATCTTTTAGAGTGAAAGATGTGTTTGTGGTAGAAATTAATGAAAGGATAGAACTCTACTAGTCAAGTATATATATATATATATATATATATATTTCATTCTCTTATTCTGTGAAAAAATTAATTCTCAAACATTAGGTAAGGGATCTTAAAACCAAAAATGTGTTATCCTAATACCTTATGTTTTGTTGAACCAATGATATTTTAAATCATCATAGATTGATCGCTTGAGGCCCTCAATTCTACTATTGTTTGTGACTGATGACCTCAATCACTCCCTATAAATATTTATGTTTTTCTTCCAATTATGTGTCTCTAATTTCCACCAATGTTCTCCAAATCGAGATCATAATTTGGTGGTGACCCTTTCATTTCTCTTTTCCTCTTGTTAAGACTAGATTTTATTAACCCAATTTCCGATGTGGGTTTTCCCATAAATATATTTTCTATTTTCAACCTTTTATTTTGGAATAATAGTTTCAAATTTCGAGGATGCAATTTATTGAAGGAGGGGAGAATGTAACACCCCAAGATTCCATGGTACACCTCTCTTTGAATAATACAGTAGCATGTGTTGTACGTAACTTCAAGTTCTAACAAACACTACAACCAATCAAACTAGCCGTTATGAATAGTAATACCCAATTTTTGAAATATTATAAATATTATAATACAAAATAGACTTCATTTTTGGATTCAGAATATTTAAATTATCTTAGGTGGATTTTTTGGTATTTTTATGAAAACATTCAATTTTTGATGAATAGTTAAAAAACAATGAGTTATAGTTTAAAACTGAATTTTTATTTAAATAATTAATTATTTTATTTAAATTTAATGATGGTCAAAATAGATAAATAATACCTATATAATTTCAATGTAATTAATTGGAGTTAGTTTAGAATAATTTTTGATTTATAAAAATTTTATTGAACTTTTCTCCGTCTTTTACCCACCTCCTAGGAGAATTTTCAAATTCACATAAAACTTAATTTTACCACTTATGTGAGTGGAATTTAAATATTTTGATAGAAACGGTTAATATAAAGAAGTAAAATTTTGTCCAATAAGATAAAAATAATTTTTGGGGAATAGTATATTTTTACTTTTATTTACCACGGTTAAAAGTAAATAGGGTAATTAAGGGTAAAAATGATATTAATATTACCCTAAAACATGTCCTAATTTTATTGGAAAAGTTTATCTCGACCAAAAACAACCTTAGGAATAAAATATTATCATTTAGGTCCACTTGGATTAGTTTAGGACATTTATTATTATTTAATTCAATGAAGAGTTAAAAGTGTTAAAATCAATGTTTAATAACTAAAACATTTTTAATATAGGGTTATACATACGATAAATTCGATTATAAATATTCATTATAAATCTAAAAATATTTCTTACATAATTGTTATTTATTTATAATTTTTAGATATTAAATAATTAAATTTATTTATGACACAATGATGATAGATTAATTACCGTATTAATGAAAGATTATGATAATTGATATTATAAATACCCAAATATGTGTAATTTTAGACTTTTTATGAATTAAAATGATTTTCTATGTTAATATGACATATTTTTATTGGTTATAGGAATTTGTTTCTAAGTAATAATAGTGTTATGAATTTATCAAAAACAAAATACCGAATAGTGTCAAAATTGACATATAAGAGTTTTTAAAAAAAATATTATATTATTAATGGATATTATATTCCTAAAAATCTAATGTTTGGCCAAAGGACTTATATCATTATAGTTATATCATTAATGGACCACTTGGGGGTCTATTGGCAGTTTATAGTAAGTTTATTAACCATATAATATAATAATACAAAGAGACATGGTAAATGTCAAACTAATTAACTAAGAGTTAAAACAAAACGATAAGGTCAATAAAGTGAACCAAACCTGTCTAAAACCAATTGGTTTAGAATATTTCGACTCATACCCACCTTATCCTATAAATAAATCAATTTTGAGCCATTATAAACCTAATATGAATTTATTATAAAATAATATTTTATGTTTTTCTTAAGGTGCCCCTCACCCATCTTATAAAATGGCACACACCCTTCACTATAATTCACACATTATAAGCCATTTGGCTCGGCCAAACCCTCCCCAAATACCCTATAAAATATCGTAAATTAAACCCAGAGGCCTTATTTTGATCAGAAATCCAACCTAAGGAGCCCTTTTGATCAAATCAAAAGGAAGAACTTGAAGAAGAGGAAATGATTTCACCACCATCTTTCATGTTCCGTTCTTCTGCAACTTCCTTTTTATTTGTTGTTTCTATTATAAAATAAAAACTCCAGTATATTCCATATAATGTGATGTTATTATAATTATGATACAACCAAATTCATTATTCTATCCACCCTTTGAATGATATGTCACCATACGTGCGTACGTACGACTTACCATCTCCATGTCGTGGTGTAATTGTTATTCAATACATTATTATTTGGATGGGTATAATAATGATGTGTATTTGATGTAAACAGTAAATATAACATGATAAGGATTTTTTATATATTATATATAATCCAATTATATATTATTTTAATATCAAAAGAGTGATATTTTCGCTCGTACGTAAGTACGGATTACCATCTCCACGATGCGATGAGATTCATTTCCAAGTTCATCATTCATCGACGATTATAAAAATATATATTACTAATAAGTATGTAATATATGACATAAAAATTCTATTGGATATATATATATATATATTTATATATATAAGTATTCATGTATTTACATATATCTTATTCACTTACTTCTGTTCAATACTGTATGAAAAAGGAAACAGCATTTATGCATATGTACGGACTACCGTCTCCATAAATGGTGTTTTCCATTTCATATATATGTATATTATACATAATTATATTCTAAATATATATGATATATAAATCATGTTTTATATTTTGGAAGTATTGAACTCATGATATAAGTGATAAAATCAAGAGTCACAAATTAAAACACGTACGATAAAGAAATCGATTATTACCCGAAATATTAATATAACATTGAAATTATTATTAAATGGGTTGTATAAAGTCATAAATGAATAATGTATGATATCATAAATATAAATATGGTTCTGGTATAATTTAATAACATACTATAGCCTTCATACAGGAGGTTAAACGTACCCTCAACTAAAGGAAAGTTCAAGGTAATGGGTTTTCATCTCACTCCTTATTCCCGTGAGATTCATGCCATATTGCCACTATTACCTTTTGTGTGGTGTATGTACTGCCCATAATTGTATTCATTGTGTAATACAATTTTATTTTTGTGTATTTACATATTCATTTTAGGATACTCCTTTCATGGGGTGTATGTTTCTTAAGTTACCAAATTAATAAGGGTTAATTCCTCAATCTCATTATTATCCGAGATTGTTTATATGTAAGTATTTACTGGGACATTTTTATCATCCATGTCCATTTTTCATAAAAATGATTTCAAAATGAATATTTTAAGGATTTGTGAAAGGTAATCTTTATCAAGATCATAATTTTAAATGTTTTAATTATTTATATTTCTAAATATTTTTAATTAATGTCCATGTTTTCAAAATGATTTTAAGGATTTATTTATATGGACAAGAATGTTTTGAAATGATAATTCTTTTAAAAAGTTTCAAAGTGGTTTGGGACACTTTGATTCAAAAATATATTTTAAATTAATTCCTCTATAAATGTGGGACTTTTAAATGATTTTACAAAAAGGATATTTCTCTCAAAAAGTTTTACTCATCGTTTTCAACTATGTCAGCATCCTTTACTGGATATTATTTTTGATTGAGGTTGATTTGTTATAAAAAAATATATTCCATTTTGTATTGAATGAGTTATGATATGTTAGCCTGTGGATGTTCTATTTTTATACCATTCATTGTTTGTGGTTAATGTATTGACATTTCGTATGCTAGTTTTAATACGAATGTTTATGTTATGTTTAAACTATTAATATGAGGAATGCGGTGGACTTAGAAAGTGACAGGTGGAGCCCGCTATAGCTCCTAGATGCATCGGTAGGTCCCATGAGAGAAACTAGTGTCTTGGTACAAGGCCTAAACAAAAATTTTATTTGTAGTCTTGGCATGAGGCCTTGACTATGTGGTAATGATGTTCGGTGTTAGGCATTCCCTCATTATGAAATTAGTTATTATATGTGATTATTCGACTAGTAGAATATCCATGTGAATGTTTATATGGTAATGTTTGATTTATTTTTCCATATTTTGTTCATGTTTATGTTTAAAAAGGCTGTTGTTTTTATCTCACATCTTGCCTTAAAATTTTATAGCTTCTACTAAATTATTTACCCTTACTGGGTATCTGAGCTCACCCATTTATTATGTTTTATTTTCCTAGGATTTGAAGAAGTGTATTATGATTGATATGTAGGGTTAAGATAAAAGGAATAATGGATTTCTCAATGAACTGGTTTCTTTGTGTTGTTTGTTAGAAAGTGTAATGTAATGTTCACGTATGAAATCTATTTTCCAAGAATGATAAACTGATCGGTCTTTCGGGACTTGATTCCTTGTAATCAAGAAAATGTATTAAAATAATGCACCGACTCTGGGTAACTGGAGTCGGGGCATTACAGTTGGTATCAGAGTAAGTTTAATATAAACCTTGGAAGCTAGATTTAGAGAAACTCTGATTAGAGCACATAGCCCTAAGATAGACTTTTAGTATTAGAGATTATTTGGTTCAAAGAAAAGTGACTTAATAGTGAGCTACACTTTTGGTAAAATACATGGTTGAAGGAAAGGTAATCCTTAATATGGTCCCGATAATGAGGTAGTGATTTTGGAATAAGAGATGGTTGGTTTGAATAAATTATATTGGATATTCTTAACTACCTAGAAACTGATTAATGATTTTTCATCATTGGAGTTTACAATTTTTTTGGATAGAAGTAGTATATCCAGTATTCTATAAGGAATAAGGGACCATAAATTTAATCAATAAGGTTTTATGGTAATTCAGGATGTTGCAGTGTTTTAAAAGAATACATTATGAAGGTGTTCACATGTTATTACACGGGAAAAAGGATCTTCATTGTGTTTACCTTACTTATAAATTTTGGACTGTGAGTTTTGACAGAAGTATTTTGGATAATTATAGTTTGAGATTATTTTTGGATTGCCATAAAAGGACAACCTGGAGGTCGGGCGGCAACCCGTCGCGTCCGGAAAGGCTGTGAGACTTGAAACCGTAACCGAAGGGCGACAAGGGTGTATCACCTAGAACTGGACCATGTGATGTCCTGGATTGAATAATGTAGTTTTTTTAAATGGTCTGGTAAATGAATTAGAAATTCATTTTTTTGTAACCCCATAAAAATATGATAAATGGATTTTTTTAAGATCTATTGTCTTTTAGAGTGAAATATGAGTTTGTGGTAGAAATTAGTGAAAGGATGGAACTATACTTGTCAAGTATAATTATATATATATATATATATATTTATTATTATATGAAGAAATTATTTATTAAACATTAATTAGGGGATATTAAAACCAAAAATGTGTTATCCTAATACCTTATGTTTTGTTAAACCAATGATATTTTAAATCATCATAGATTGAGGGCTTTGAGGCCCTTAATTCTACAATTGTTTGTGACTGATGAACTCAATCACTCCTTATAAATATTTATGTTTTCCTCCAATTATGTGTCTCTAATTTCCACCAATGTTTTCCAAATCGAGATCATAATTTGGGGGTGACCCTTTCATTTCTCTCTTCTTCTTATTAAGCCTAGATTTTATTAACCCAATTTCCGATGTGGGTTTTCCCACAAAGATATTTTCTAATTCTAAACTTTTATTTTCGAATAACAATTTTAAATTGCGAGGATGCAATTTATTGAAGGAGGGGAGAATGTAACACCCCAAGCTTCCACGGTACACTTATCTTTGAATAATATAGTAGCGTGTGTTGTACGCAACTTCGAGTTCTAACACACACCACAACCAATCAAACTAGCCGTTATGAATAGTAATATATACTTTTTAAAATTTTATAAATATTATCTTTCAAAATAGACTTCATTTTTGGATTCGGGATATCGAAATTATCTTAGGGTGAATTTTTCGTATTTTTCTGAAAACATTCAATTTTTGATTAATAGTGAAAAAACACTGAGTTATAGTTTAAAACCAAATTTTTATTCAAATAAATAATTATTTTATTTAAATTTAATGAAGGTCAAAATAGATACATAATACCTATATAAGTTCAATGTAATTCATTAGAGTTAGTTTAGAATAATTTTAGATATATAGAAATTTTATTGAACTTTTCACCATCTTTTACCCACCTCCTAGGAGAATTTACAAATTCACATAATACTTAATTTTACCATTTCTGTGAGTGGAATTTAAAAAGTCTAAGATACAAAGTTAATATAAAGTAGTAAAATGTGGTTCAATAAGATAAAAATAATTTTTGGTGAATAGTAACTTTTTACTTTTATTTACCACGGTTAAAAGTAAATACGATAATTAAGGGTAAAAATGATATTAATATTACCCTAACACATGTACGAATTCTATTGGACAAGTTTATCTCGACCAAAAACCACCTTATGAATAAAATTTTATCATTTAGGTCCACTTGGATTAGATTAGGACATTTATTATTATTTAATTCAATGAAGAGTTAAAAGATTTAAAATCAATGTTTAATTACTAATATATTTTTAATATTGGGTTGTACATAAGATAAATTCGATTATAAATATTCATTAGAAATATAAGATTATTTCCTAAATAATGGTATTTTATTTATAATTTTTAATGATTAAATAATCTAATTTATTTATCACACAATGATGATACAATAATTAATGTCTTAATTAAATATTAAGATAATTGATATTATAAATACCCAAATAAATGTAATTTAAGACTTTTTATGAATTCCAATAATTTTATAGGGTAATATGAAATATTATTATTGGTTATATGAATTTTATTTGAAGTAATAATGGTTTTGCGAATTTATAAAAAACAAAATACCCAATAGTGTCAAAACTGACATAAAAGAGTTTTTAAATCAAATATTATATTATTAATTTATATTCTATTCCTAAAAATATATATTTCGTCCAAAGGACTTATATAATGATAGGTTTATCATTAATGGACCTCTTTTGGGTCTATTGGTTGTCTATAGTATGTTTATTAACCATATAATATAATAATAAAAAGAGATATGGTAAATGTCAAACTAATTCACTAAGAGTTAAAACAAAAAGATAAGGTTAATAAAGTGACCCAAACCTGTCTAAAACTTATTGGATGAGTTTATTTAGACCCATACCCACATTATACTAGAAATAAATTAATTTGGAGCCATTATAAACCAAATATTAATTTATTATAAAATAATATTTTATGTTTTTCCTAAGGGGTCCCTCACCCCTCTTATAAAAGGGAACTCCCCCTTCACTCTAATTCACACCTTTTAAGCAATTTTTCTGGACCAAAACCTCCCCAAATACCCTCTCAAATATACTACCTTCAACCAAGAGGCCTTAGTTTTATCATAAAGCCAACCTAAGGATCACTTTTGATCAAATCAAAAAGAAGAACCTGAAGAAGAGATAATGATTTCACCGCCCTCTTGCAAGTTCTGTTCTTCTTCCACTTCCTTTTTCATTGTTGTTTCCATTATAAAATAAAACTCCAGTATATTCTATATAATTTTATGTTATTATAATTATTGTACAATCAACTTCATTATTCTATCTACCCTTTGAATGACATGCCACCATACGTGCGTACGTACGGCTCACCGTCTCCACGTCGTGGTGTAATTGTTATTCAATACATTATTATTTGGATGGGTATAATAATGATGTGTGTTTGATGTAAATAATAAATATAACATGATAAGGATTCTTTATATATTATATACTAACCAATTAAATATTATTTTAATATCAAAAGAGTGATATTTTCGCTTGTGCATACGTACGGATTACCGTCTCCACGACGCGATGAGATTAATTTCCAAGTTCATCATTCATCGACGATTATAAAAATATATATTACTAATAAGTATGTAATATATGACATAATAATTATACTGGAGATATATATATTTATATATATAAGTATTTATGTATTTACATATATCTTATTCACTTACTTTCGTTCAATACTATATGAAAACAGAAACATCATTTATGCATATGTACGGACTACCGTCTCCATAAACGGTGTTTTCCATTTCATATATATGTCTATTATACATATTTATATTCTAAATATATATGATATATAAATCATGTTTTATATTCTTTAAGTATTTAAATCATGATATAAGTGATACAATCAAGAGTAACAAGTTAGAACACGTACGATAAAAAAAGCGATTATTACCCAAAATATTAATATAACATGGAAATTATTATTAAATGGGTAGTATAAAGTCATAAATGAATAATGTATGATATAATAAATATTAATATTGTTCTGGTATAATTTAATAACATACTATAGTCCTCATACAGGAGGTTAAACGTACCCTCGACTAAAAGAATGTGCAAGGTAAGGGGTTTTCATCTCACTCCTTATTCCCGTGAGATTCATGCCATATTGCCACTATTACCGTTTGTGTGGTGTATGTAGAGACCATAATTGTATTCATTGTGTAATACACTTTAATTTATGTGTATTTACATATTTATTGTATGATACTCCTTTCCTTGGGTGTATGTTTTGTAAGTTACCAAATTGGTAAGGGTTAATTCCTCAATCTCATTATTATCCGAGATTGTTTATGTGTAAGTATTTACTGGGACATTTTTATCATCCATGTCCATTTTTCATAAAAATGATTTCAAAATGAATATTTTAAGGATTTTTTAAAGATACTCTTTATCAAGATCAGAATTTTAAATGTTTTAAAGATTTATATTTCTTAATCTTTTTAATTAATGTCCATGTTTTCAAAATGATTTCAAGGATTTATTTATATGGAAATGAATGTTTTGAAATGATAAGTCTTTTAAAAAGATTCAAAGTGGTATGGGACACTTTTATTCAAAAATCTATTTTAAATTACTTCCTTTATAAATGTGTGACTTTTAAATGATTTTACAAAAAAAATATTTCTCTCAAAACGTTTTACTTGTCATTTTCAACTATGTCAGCATCCTTTACTGTATATTATTTTTGATTGAGTTTGATTTGTTATAATAAAATATTCCATATTGTATTGAATGAGTTATGATATGTATGACTATGGATGTTCTATTTTTATAACATTCATGGTTTATGGTAAATGTATTGACATTTCGTATGCTAGTTTTAATATGAATCTTTATGTTATCTTTCAACTATTCATTCGAGGAATGCAGTGGACTTAGTAAGTGACGGGTGGAGCCCACTATATCTCCTTGATGCATCGGTAGGTCTCACGAGACAAAAGAGTGTCTTGGTACAAGACCTTGACAAAAAATTTATTTGTAGTCTTGGCACGAGGCCTTGACTATGTGGTAATGATGTCCGGCGTTAGGCATTCCCTCATGATGAAATTAGTTATTACATGTGATTATTCGACTAGAAGAATATCCATGTGCATGTTTATATGGTAATGTTTGATTTATTTTTCCATATTATGTTCAAGTTTATGTTTAAAAAGTCTGTTGTTTTTATCTCACATCTTTCCTTAAAAGTTTATAGCTTTTGCTAAATTATTTACCCTTACTGGGCATCTGAGCTCACCCATTTCTTATGTTTTATTTTCCCAGGATTCCAAGAAGTGTATTATGATTGATATGCATGGTTAAGATAAAGGGAATAATGTTGTTTTCAAAGAACTTTTTTTTGTATTTTATGTTAGAAAGTGTAATGTAATGTTCATGTATGATATCTATTTTCCAAGACTGCTAAACTGATCGGTCTTTCGGGACTTGATTCCTTGTAATCATGCCAATGTATTAAAATAATACACCGACTCTCGGTAACTAGGGTTGAGGCATTATAGTTGGTATCATAGGAAGTTTAGTATAAACCTTGGAAGCTAGATTTAGATAAACTCTTATTAGAGCACATAGCCCTAAGATAGACTTTGAGGATTAGAGATTATACAGTTCTAAGAAATGTGACTTAATAGTGAGCTACACTTTTGGTAAAATATATGGTTGAAGGAAAGGTAATCCTTAATATGGTCCCGATAATGAGGTAGTTATTTTGGAATAAGAGATCGTTGATTTGAATAAATTATATGGGATATTCTTGACTACCTTCAAACTGATTAATGATTTGTCATCGTTGGAGTTTACAATTTTTTTGGATTAAAGTAGTATATCCAGTATTCTATAAGGAATAAGGGATCATGAATGTAATCAATAAGGTTTTATGGTAATTCAGGATGTTGTAGTGTTTTAAAAGAATACATGATGAAGGTGTTCACATGTTATTACGTGGCAAAAAAGGATCTTCATTGTGTTTACCTTCCTTATAAATTTTGTACTGTGAGTTTAGACAGAAGTATTTTGGATAATTCTAGTTTGAGATTATTTTCGGATTGCCATAAAAGGACAACTCGGAGGTCAGGCGGCAACCTGTCACGTCCGGCAAGGCCGTGAGACTTGAACCCGCAACCGAAGGGAGATAAGGGTGTATCACCTACCACTGGCCCATGTGATGTCCTCGATTGAATAATGTAGTTTTTTTAAAAGGTCTGGTATATGAATTAGTAATTCATTTTTTTAACCCTATACGAATATGATAAATGGATTTTTTTAAGTTCTATTATCTTTTAGAGTGAAAGATGAGTTTGTGGTATAAATTAGTGAAAGGATGGAACTATACTTGTCAAGTATAAATATATATATATATATATATATATTTCTTCTTTTATTCTATGAATAAATTAATTATTAAAAATTAGGTAAGGGATCTTAAAACCAAAAATGAATTATCCTAATACCTTATGTTTTGTTGAACCAATTATATTTTAAATCATCATTGATTGATGTCTTTGAGGCCCTCAATTATACAATTGTTTGTGACTAATGAACTCAATCACTCCCTATAAATATTTACGTTTTTCCTCCAATTATGAGTCTCTAATTTCCACCAATGTTCTCCAAATCGAGATGATAATTTGGTGGTGACCCTTTCATTTCTCTTTTCCTCTTATTAAGACTAGATTTTATTAATCCAATTTCCGATGTGGGTTTTCCCACAAAGATATTTTCTATTTTCATCCCTTTATTTTTGAATAAAAATTTCAAATTTCTAGGATGCAATTTATTGAAGGAGGGGAGAATGTAACACCCCAAGCTTCCACGGTACACTTCTCTTTGAATAATACAATAGCGTGTGTTGTACGCAACTTCGAGTTCTAACACACACCACAACCAATCAAACTAGACGTTATGAATAGTAATACCCACTTTTTGAAATTTTATAAATATTATATTTCAAAATAGAATTCATTTTTGGATTTGGGATATTGAAATTAGGTTAGGGAGAATTTTTGGTATTTTTCTGAAAACATTCAATTTTTGATGAATAGTGAGAAAACACTGAGTTATAGTTTAAAACCAAATTTTTATTTAAATAATTAATTATTTTATTTAAATTTTAGAAAGGTAAAAATAGATACATAATACCTATATAAGTTCAATTTAATTCATTAGAGTTAGTTTAGAATAATTTTAGATATATAAAAATTTTATTGAACTTTTCACCGTCTTTTACCCACCTCTTAGGAGAATTTGAAAATTCACATAAAACATAATTTTACCACTTCAGTGAGTGGAATTTCAAAAATCTGAGATAAATAGTTAATTTCAAGGATTAAAATGTGGTTCAATAGGATAAATATAATTTTTGGTGAACAGTAACTTTTTACTTTTATTTACCACAATTAAAAGTAAATAGGGTAATTAAGGTTAAAAATGATTTTAATATAACCCTAACACATGTCCTAATTCTATTTAAAAAGTTTATCTCGACCAAAAACAACCTTAGGAGTAAAATATTATCATTTAGGTTCACTTGGATTAGATTAGGACATTTATTATTATTTAATTCAATGAAGAGTTAAAAGAGTTAAAATCAACGTTTAATAAATAATACATTTTTAATATAGGGTTATACATAAGATAAATCATATTATAAATATTAATTAGAAAGATAAAACTATTTACTATATAATGGTATTTTATTTATAATTTTTAGAGATTAAATAATTTAATTTATTTATGACACAATGATGATGCAGTAATTACCGTATTAATTAAAGATTAAGATAATTGATATTATAAATACCTAAATAAATGTAATTTGAGACTTTTTGTGAATTAAAATACTTTTCTAGGTCACTATGACATATATTTGTTGGTTATATGAATTTTATTCAAAGTAATAATGGTGTTATGAATTTATCAAAAACAAAATTCCCAATAGTGTCAAAATCGACATAAAAGAGTTTTTTAAAAAAATAGTATATTATTAAATGATATTCTATTCATGAAAATCTAAAGTTAGACCAAAGGCCTTATATCATGATATTTCTATCATTAATGGACAACTTGGGGTTCTATTGGAAGTTTATAGTATGTTTATTAACTATATAATATAATAATACAAAGAGACATGGTAAATGTCAAACTAATTAACCAAGAGTTAAAACTATGAGATATGGTTAATAAAGTTACCCAAACATGTCTAAAACCTATTGGTTGAGTGGATTGCGACCCATAACCACCTTATCCTAAAAATAAACAAATTCGGAGCCATTATAAACCTAATATTAATTTACTATAAAATAATATTTTATGTTTTTTCTAAGGGGCCCCTCACCCCTCTTATAAAAGGGAACTCCCCCTTCACTCTAATTCACAACTTCTAAGCCATTTGTCTCAGAACAACCCTCCCCAAATACCTTATAAACAATCCTCCATTCAACCTATAGGCATTAGTTTGATCATAAATCCAACCTAATGAGCCCTTTTGATCAAATCAAAAGGAAGAACCTGAAGAAGAGGTAGTGATTTCACCACCCTCTTTCAAGTTCCTTTCTTCTTCCACTTCTTTTTCATTGTTGTTTCTATTATTAAATAAAAACTCCAGTATCTTCTATATAATTTTATGTTATTATAAATATTTTATAACAAAATTCATTAATCTATCCACCCTTTGAATGACATGTCACCATATGTGCGTACGTACGGCTTACCGTCTCCACGTCGTGGTGTAATTGTTTTCAATACATTATTATTTGGATGGGTATAATAATGATGTGTATTTAATGTAAATAATAAATATAATATGATAAGGATTCTGTATATATTATATAACATCCAATTATATATTATTTTAATATCAAAAGAGTGATATTTTCGCTCGTGCGTACGTACGGATTACCGTCTCCGCGACACAATGAGATTTGTTTCCAAGTTCATTATTCATCGACGATTATAAAAATATGTATTACTAATAAGTATGTAATATAGTACATAATAATTCTACTAGAGATATATATATATTTATATCTATAAGTATTTATGTATTTACATATATCTTATTCACTTACTTCCGTTCAATACTATATGAAAACGGAAACAGTGTTTATGCGTACGTACGGACTACCGTCTCCATAAACGGTGTTTTCTATTTCATATATATGTTTATTATACATATTTATATTATAAATATATATGATATATAAATCATGTTTTATATTATGGAAGTATTTAAATCATGATCTAAGTGATACAATCAAGAGTAACAAGTTAAAACACGTACGATAAAGAAAGTGATTATTACCCGAAATATTAATATAACCTGGAAATTTTTATTAAATGGGTTTTATAAAGTCATAAATGAATAATTTATGATATCATAAATATTAATATGGTTCTGGTATAATTTGATAACATACTATAGTCTTTATACAGGAGTTTAAACGTACCCTCGACTAAAGGAAAGTGCAAGGTAAGGGGTTTTCATCTCACTTCTTATTCCCGTGAGATTCATGCCATATTGCCACTATTAACTTTTGTCTGGTGTATGAACTGCCCATAATTGTAATAATTGTGTAATAAACTTTAATTTATGTGTATTTACATATTCATTGTATGATACTCCTTTCATGGGGTGTATATTTCGTATGTTACCAAATTGGTAAGGGTAAATTCCTCAATCTCATTATTATCCAAGATTGTTTATGTGTAATTATTTACTGGGAAATTTTTATCATCCATGTCCATTTTTCATAAAAATGAATTGAAAATGAATATTTTAAGGATTTTTGAAAGGTACTATTTATCAATATCAGAATTTTAAATGTTTTAAATATTTATATTTCTAAATCTTTTTAATTAATTTCCATGTTTTCAAAATGATTTTAAGGATTTATTTATATGGACATGAATGTTTTGAAATGATAATTCTTTTCAAAAGTTTCAAAGTGGTATGGGACACTTTGATTCAAAAATATCTTTTAAATTACTTCCTTTATAAATGTGTGAATTTTAAATGATTTTACAAATAGGATATTTCTCTCAAAAGTTTTACTCATAATTTTCAACTATATCAGCATACTTTAATGGATATTATTTTTTATTGAGGTTGATTTGTTATAATATAACATTACATATTGTATTGAATGAGTTATGGTATGTTTGATTGTGGATGTTCTATTTTTATACCATTCATGGTTTATGGTTAATGTATTGACATTTCATATGCTAGTTTTAATACAAATGTTTATGTTATGTTTCAACTATTCATATGAGGAATGCAGTGGACTTAGTAAGTGACGGGTGGAGCCCGCTATAGCTCCTTGATGAATCGGTAGGTATAATGAGACAAACTAGTACCTTTTTACAAGGACTTGACAAAACTTTTACTTGTATTCTTGGCACGAGGCCTTGACTATGAGGTAATGATGTCCGACGTTAGGCATTACCTCATTCTGAAATTAGTTATTACATGTGATTATTCGACTAGTAGAATATCCATGTGCATGTTTATATGGTAATGTTTGATTTATTTTTCCACAATATGTTCAATTTTATGTTTAAAAAGGCTGTTGTTTTTATCTCACATCTTGCCTTAAAAGTTTATATCTTCCGCTAAATTATTTACCCTTACTGGGCATCTGAGATCGACCCTTTATTAGGTTTTATTTTCCCAGGATTCCAAGAACTGTGTTATGATTGATATGAAGGGTTAAGATAAAGGGAATAATGGTGTTTTCAAAGAAATATTTTTTTTTATTGTATGTTAGAAAGTGTAATTTAATGTTCATGTATGCAATCTATTTTCCAAGACTGTTAAACTGATTGGTCTTTCGGGACTTGATTCCTTGTAATCTTGTCAATGTTTGAAAATAATGCACTAACTCTGGGTAATTGGGGTCGGGGCGTTACACTAAAATTCCATCTCTAATTCATAGTATCATGTGAAACTTTGCAATAATATGTGTGGATGACCCGCCCCTCACTGCTATGATCCACAAATGAGGGAACCAACCCAAATAGATGACCCTCTCCCCATAGAATCTTGAAGACATATGGGTACCACTCCATGGATATAGAACTCATTCCATGTATTATTGTGTGGGAGTACTGACTCTACCTATGTAAGGAGTATGGGGGACCTATGGCCTAGTGTGACTAGGGATTACCGACCCTGAAATTACTCCGATGACCCTTCCCTAATCACTTCCATCATCAAGAATCCACTGAAGAATATTCATGCTCACAAAGTTTCACATCCGATCTCATATTACATAACAAAGTCAACTATGATTTTCTACATGGGAAAAATTAGGATACGCTACTCGTAGGTCAAAATTCAAGTCCCAAAGAAAGAGATGCAAGAGGTATATGTTTTTGGAAGAAGTAAATGATTTATACATGGGGTCCCATATAATGTAACCTCACTTTTTCGTGTGATATTTTCACCTAAACATGGATTGAGAATCCATATCATACAACATGATGTGTACATCTTGTATACGACCTGTCTCAGCCACCCAGGGCCTGTCCATGTCCTTCCAGCCTATGTAGGTGTACAACAGACCATGCCCGTGGACATGGTCGTGTTTGGGTATCATGTCCATGTCTGAGTACATAGTCGTGATTTTGTACTCTGTACATGACCATGTACTATGACCATGTCCATGTATGTGTACTATATGAGTACACACTAATCTGTTAACACTGGGTCACATAGTGTGCATATTTTCATATATGATGTGGGATATTTATCTCACCTAAAATCCTAGCCTCCATACCCTGAGTACTACATAGAATGTGTTATTCATAGTTCACTCTATTTAATCAGGGTTTTCATTGTAAGCAAATCCTAATCATCACATGATTTCTAGATCTAAACATTATTCCAAAAATCCTTCCATTTGACTGCCTGGAACTAAAGGGTAATGTCTTCGGCCATCAATTCCTGACCTCTAGGGGTTTTAAATCAAAATCCAATCAATCACACATGATTCTTTCTTGTATCATACACTATCCAGGTTCTTGAAACCTATATCTATTGCCAAATAATCGGGATCTCATCAAGATCTATCCCAAAATCACTAATCCTTATGTCATTAATGCAATGCCACAAATTTTGGGGTTCAATCTTGCTCAAACCTTCTCCTAAAAAGTTGAACAACAACATTGTTGGATAAAGAAGAAAAATGAAATGAATAATGTGGGAAAATAAAATGAAAAAAAATGATACCATCATTGGATGATGAGATCCTAGAAAACAACCAAGGATCATAGATATAACTAGGGTGATAACAGAGTGCACAAAATGATAACTAATATTCATTTAAAGAATAGAAAAAGCAATGGTTGCATAAGAAGAATTAAATCACACAAAGTAGATAAAATACATGATTTAAAAATTAATAAAAGAGGTATAAATAACAAAAAAATGAGTACTAACATTATTTTGGATCTATAATTATTGAATATAATGTTTTTAAAAGATGAATAAGATCTACTGTTTTCACTTACTACCTCTCAATCAACCCCGATGAGATCATTAGTGTTCTTCGATCATGATCCGTCAACAAATAGCGCTCTCCTATAATCCTCCCAAGGTTATCTTGATAGTCCTTAAAAACCATCATAATAGTGTATTAATAGAGTATTAGTCTATATTAGGTCATTTAATTAAAATAAATAAATAAATTATTTATTTATTTAAATGCACACTCCAATGGTCACCTTCTGTAGAATGTACAACACTGACCAAACCTTTGTTGTTACTAGGGTAAACATCACATTTGAGATTCAATAATAGTCTTGGATTTCACATCTATGGTCATGAACAATGGGAAAAATTATACTTAAATAATGTATGCAAGTGAATTAAAATATATTAATATTTTTAATATATTAATTATGGGGTCTTGAGATACCCAAACATTTCTTTGAGGATAAATCCAAATATATACATAGAAATATTCAAATGACTAATCCATAAAAACTAGATTCATTATATTTTCCCATCCTTCAAGGATTTTTTTCCTCTAAAAACACAAGCTAAAAAAGGTGGGGATATTGAGAGAACATCCAACTCTCACAGTCCAAGGAATTCTCCTTCATCCTTTCATGTTACCGAAGCAGATTAACCAAAAGGATCTTCCATAAAAACATGAACCTCTAAAACCAATTCTTGATATTTATAAATTATTCCACAAAGGTGGATCTATCCTGGATATGTATCTCACCCTAGTAAATAATATTTTTAATGCCATTCCTGTATCTCCTCAGATACATCATATGGAATACATCATGCACATGGTCCAATTATAGGATAATTTGTAGGTGTAAGAAACCTCAAAGACCCTCCATATAATCTTGAATATCCTAATGGACCTTGGGTATAACTTGACTCCCTAGACAACATTCACAATTCTCATCATGTGGAGACTATTAAAAAAATGATCTACCTATTCAAAATCCACGAGATTGTGACATCAATTTGTATAAGATTTATGTCTGCTATGGGATGTCCTCATATTCTCATAGATCACCTAAACCTTCTCCATCACATCCTTCAAAATATTTGGTCTAAGAAGATATTCCATTCCACTCTTAGTTCAACATAATGGTAACTTAAAATGACACTCATATAGGGCCTCTAAAGGTGCCATGTCGATAGTGTAATGATAGATATTATTAATAGAAAACTCTACCAATGGAAATTGATCCTCCTAAATTTATCCAAATTCCAACATGAATAATCTATGTATATCCTCCAACACCTATATATTCCACTTTTTCTAACCATAATTATGGGGGTGAAATGTTGTAATCATCCACAACTTCATCCCAAAATCCTCTTGTATGACACTCTACAATTGTGAAGTGAACCAAGAATCGAAGTTAGAGAAAATCATCTATGGTAACCCATTAAGTCAGACAATCTCCCTTACATAAAATAGCCACTATATTCTCAATCTAATTATGCTTTAATATGGAAATAAATTATGTTGACATGGTATTCCATTCATAAATCACCCATATATAATCATAAAATGTTACTATCTATAAAATCCCCCCCATTAATTCCCTGGATATGCCATCCCATAAATGTTTTGTCTCCCAATAGTCTATTTCAAACCTACCAAAACATAGCGCTCATCCCAAACCTATTGACATGTGAGACGATGAGATATAAACCTGGAAGTGCTCAAACTCATGAAATCCCACCAAAACTATCATCCTTATGAACCCTCAACTGGTGGTAATCAGACCTGAGATCAATATTTAAGGAACAACATGTGCCACCCAATTGGTTAAATATGTTTTGTATCCCTATAAATGTGTAATTTTTATTCATCATTTCCTGGTTCAGGTTACAATAATCAGATCATAGACTAAAGTTCACATTCACCTTTTTCACGAACAACACTTGAGCTACCCAGGTGGGCACACTGGGTCTAATGAAAACCTTCTCTCAAAGGTCCTCTAACTAAACCCTCAAACCCAAATCTTTGTAAGGTCTATATGATATACCAAAGAATATATTGGTGTGGTGCCAAGGTGAAAGTTCTTACATAAGTACATCTGTCGCCTTAGAGGATCTCTAATAACATTCTTTGGGAAGATGAACATATAGTCTTCCAATACTAATGGAATCCAAATGTTTAAAAATCCCACTACACTAAGAGATAAACTCACTAGTTGATGGGTAATGGGTTACCGCTTCTTGCTTGCAAGGACCACTTTCTTAGGCATGATAACTTTCTCACTTTTAAAGAAGAGTATCATCTCATATATCTAAATTAATCTAAATCATCTACAATGTATGTCAATATGGTCCCAAAACATGGAAAACTAGTACATAACCAATATTAAATCATAGTTTTTCATCATGATGACCATGTGTTCCCATGAGAATCTCTCTCCACTAAACACTAACTCACACTGCTAGTAGATAAGCTATATCAAAGAATCATACCTAGTAGGAACCATAAGAAAACATTCATTGGGATAAAGTCTCAATAGTTATCACTAGATATCACACAAGAGATATGAAGATAAATGAATTAATTTTTCCCATGTTTAAAATTACAAGTGAAATAGTATAAAATATATAGATCATACCTTGAATCATCTCATGTGATGCCTGGTCAGGCACCTCCATACCCTTCAGCAAGCCATGACCTCAACCAATAGCTCTGTATGTCTAGAGTGGTTCTCCTAGTAGTGGAAGATCTCTTGGTATCTCCCTCCACAATAATATCCTCAATCAATAGTTTCATCTATTCCTCTATCTACACCACCTCCCTGGGGGACACCCTAAACATTATTAGGATATCCCTTATCACGGTCCTACCTTTAACATGGTGGTCTATCCACCGTCTAAATTTCTTGATTAGCACAATGGTTCTAAAAACATTGGGTCGTGTTACCCCTCTTATAAAAAGAATAATATTTACCCTCATCTGGATGGATAGATCCTGTACAGGATCCTAAATCTATAGATCCATGTGTTTGAGTTTGAGAATGAGTATACCTCCTCTGTCAAGACTTCCATGTTTGATTCCTGCTATCTTCTATAGAAGTTTTAGCCACGTGATTCCCAACATTGGCACCAAAATCTTAATGTCCCTCTAATTTGAATCTATTAGCCACCAAATCCTACTCTAGAACTACAACATAGTTTTGAAGACACAAAGAGAATATACTATCATGAATGAATCTGAAGAGTCCCTACTCTAACTTCCATGTATGGAAGAAACCATTTCACACCATATCTAGGGAGTAATGTGTGAGGTCCATGAACCTTGTAACACACAATGAAACTATCAAGGCACCCTATTATACCTCTATAATCTTTTTAATATCCATGGATCATAAAAATGAGGGGTAATACTCATCATGAAACAAATATCAGAAGTCTGAACACGATAAATTTATCTCATTATGGATCTGTGTTACTAGACTCTACCAATACTATGCTACCCCATGAAGATGGTTGTCCATAAGCACAAATATATAATTTTTTGGGGTCTGAAAAATCCTAAAGACTCTGACCGAAGTCTCAAGACAATCCTACAAAACCTTTGAGTCTGGCTCTCTGAAGAACCTCTATGGTCTCTAATGATGGAACTTGCATAGAGCAATAAGCCTATGTTAACCATCATCCAGACCTGTTGGTACAAACTACTACTAAATATTTAGAGGTTCTACTCCCTGTCTAACTGGAGGGAACACCTCATTATATTTCCCCTAAACTAAGTACTCATCACTCAACATATCCTTATCATAATCATGTATCTGTAACTTGGATTGATGCCTTCACAAAGTAATAATAAAACTGATCAAAGGGTACCAAAATTATATTATCATAGAGATATATGGAGATGAATCAAGGACACTAAAAGTACTTAATCCTCTATGATGCATGTACTAATTGTTCCCTACAATTGTTGTCTTGGTATGAAGAGTCATGTTGTAGGTATTCAGATTCTAAGTGAATTAATACATTGGTTGCCTCACCAACATTGGATTCCCTTCCTAAAATCTATAATCGAGACACTTTGACACTATTTACCTAAATTCCAAACTGTTCCTCACCATGGGCCCCACTCCAACATCGACATGTGAAAAAACTCTTTTGATACCACTCTTTTATGGATCAACCCACTAGGGCTGACTGGATAGTAGAAGGATGAGTGTGACCACCCCAATCCAGCCTTTAATAGGCTAGGGGGTGGTGATAAGTTTCCAATAGGAATATACCAAAAATGGAAGGCCATTTCCTAAAGTACATGTATTTACACACACATCGGTCTCCATGAAATAGTGTAGAGGAATAATAAAATTGTAACATCCCAGGTAAATGAAGAATAAGACATATTTCATATTTATTAATATTTGTGAATTAAATATTAATTTTATTTTAAAGGGGTTGCTATGTTCGATAGCGTACCCGATACACAACAACGGGTTTCTTTGCAATCTTACGTTACACACTAATAATATAATATTATTATTTTAAATGGTAGTTAACTCCTAGACGTTATATTGACAGGAATGAATGAAACTAAATACAATATGATTATACATATTTTTTAGATATATTTACTTTTATACGATAAAATTTAGAGGCTTAAAAAGTAAATGAATCTAATTTTAAACATAATTTTCATTAAAAGGCTGATTTATCACCATTTAATGGAGAAAACTTTTTAAAACTAGTTTTGGTAACATTAATACATTCTATATGACCAAATAAAATCCATCATTAGAATGGGGACATCAAAATTTACTTTTTTGCAATTTTTTGGAATTTTTCCGATAAAGTTCATTTTTTAATGAATAGTGAAAAATATTGTATTTTAATTCAAAAGTGCTTTTTAATCTAATTTATTTTTATGGTTAGATTATCTTTTTAATTGATTTTAAAGTGAAATTAAAATATATTTTTACCATTTAATCCAATGTAGGTCATTGGAATTAATTTCACTTTGAAATTAGACATAAACAAGTATCAATCTTTTGATAGTTATTGTTTCTTAAAAACATGCTATCTGTTTTAACGATGGGAATTAATTTTTAAATTAATTAATGACACTTATATGTTTTGAATTTGGAAAAATAGACATAGATTTTGAATTTGGAATATCAAATAATTCTTAGTCTGAATTTTTCATATTTTTCTGAAAAACTTCAGTTTTTGATGAATAGTTAAACCACTTAGTGGTAGTTAAAAAAACGGACTTTTTCATTTAAATGAAATTTTACCACTTCTGTGAATTGAATTTCGAAAATCCAAAATACATGGTTGTTATAAAGGAGTAAAATTTGGTTCAACAAGATGAAAATAATTTTTGGTGAATAGTAACTTTTGACTTTTATTTACCGCGGTTAAAGGTAAATAGGGTAATTAAAGGTAAAAAGAATATTATAATAATTCAAAATTATCTTAACACTTGTACTAACCTTATTTTTTGAGTCATTAACGACCATGGGCATCTTTGGGTCTATTTTGGGACCCCATTGATCCACTTGGGAGTGAAAATGACAATTTAGATTAATTAATTTAATGTAAAGGCAAAATTGACATTAACAAAATTCTTTTAGTAATTAATTTTTATATGGTGTTATATAAGTCCTATTTTCTACTATAAATATTATTTGGAAACCTAAAAAGATTTCCTATATCATGGTATTTTTTTATAATTTTCAGACATCGAATAAATTAAATTATTAATGACATAATAATGATGTAGTATTTACCTCATTAATAAATCATTTAAATAAATAAGATTATAATGATTAAAATATTATCCAAAACATGTCCGATTATGATTGGATGATTTTATTTCGACCTTGAATCATATTATCTTCTACTATAATTATTTTTGGACCATTAGAAACCAAATATCATTATATAATAAAATAATAGTTTCACACTTTCCTAAAGAGCCCCTACTCTCCCTTATAAAAGGAGACCACTTCTATGCAATTACTCACACCTCTCAAGCCATTTGTCTTGTCCAAACTCTGCCCAATTAGGCTCCCTACATTCCTATCCTCCTCCTAAAAGCCTTACTTTAGGAATAAGGCACGTCTAGAAGTCCTTTGGTTCAAACCAAAGGGAGTTACCCAAATTAAAGGTAACAGTTTCTCTTAAATTGTTTTCTTTTATTTTACTTCTTCAACCCATAAAATCATTTTATTCCTTTCTTTTGTAACAAAAATAGTATCCTCAATATACTAGGATGTTTTTATAGGAATTATTCGAACTAAACTTACACACACATCCATCTAATGGATGAAGAACATAATGTTTCCGTGGATGGCAAACTAACGCCTCACGAAATGATGATTGTTCAATTACATCTTACAGCCTATCATGGTGGCTATTATGATAGAACTATATTTATATATGATATATATTATGTTTATTATTTCCTTATGCTTCTGTACTTCCCATTTATTTCACACATTTATGGTTTCCATAGTGGGTAAATACGATAATCTCATTTGAGGAAGCACGGACTACCGCCCCCTCAAAGTGATGTGATTCGTTAATGCCTTATGTGAGATGTATAAAGGATGGAGTTGATGATATTATATATGATATTATACTATAATTATAATATAACTATGAATCATTATGTTTTATTTCAATTAATATAAGAAATAGAAATGAAAGTAGCATTCATGTGTACGTACGATTTATCATCTCCACGAACGGTGCATTTCATTTCTCACCTCTGAATGTTATGTACTATTATATATACATGTATATACTGGATATATATGATCTATATGATATCTAAATGATGAATTTAAATCTGGATATAATGAACTATTGACCACATGGACAATTTGTAAATATGTGGTGGTCATTTTTTACTCGAGTACCAAATATCGACAAAAAAGAACATTATTAACTTAAATGATTACATAATGTTTATAACATGGAAATAAGTGATATAAAAGGAATAATTAACTTGAAAAAGGTTCTTAAGCAAGTATAAATAAACTTTAGTTTATTATTCAGGATATTAAAGAATGATTGAGTCAATTCGGACACGAGGTAATGGACTTCGTCTCAATCTCCTTTCATTGATCCATATTCTATTTTAATACACAACTTTATTTTATACGCTGTATAAATACCCTTGACTTTTCAAAGGGAATCTTTTTATATAAATCGTTTTACTAAATGACAAAAAGGAATGTTTCTTTTAACGTACGCAGTGACAACGACCTTTTCTGCTGCTGTGAGTATTATTTGATCTTTGGCTTCCTCAACAAGCCGTAATGTTTTTAAAAGAAATTAAATACCATATACTCTTTTATGTATTTTGGTATTGAAAATGGTATTGAAAATGGATTTTTATGTCAATATACTTAAGTGATATATTGTGATTGAAATGTGGAAATGTTTGCTTTCCTTTATATTTGTTGTATGTGTTATTATTTTTGTTGGTACTTGGACATTTGACGGGTGGTGACGTGATAAACCAAATGACGGGTGGTGCCATGAATACCATGACGGGTGGTTACATTATAACCTCCAATGCATTGGGTATGGTAGTTGGCCGTATGGTTATTCCATTTAGTGATGTGTGTGGAAGTCGACCATATGGTTATTCCATTTATGTATGTTTATGTCCCAAGTTAGATTTATATGTTATGTGTTCTTTATATGGGTTTTATGGAAATATTGGTGTTACAAAAGGGCAAGTGATGATCTTTTATATAGTAAAGAGTATTTACTTCTTCAAAAAAGGTGAAAATTATTACTTATGATAAAGTATTCATGGTTTATTTGTTGTTTTGAAAATCTAACAGTTTTCCTTCTTTGTGTATCCCTTACTGATCTTTTTATACTCATCCCAAGTTTTTGAAATGTTTTTCACAGGACATAATGTGGAATAGGGTCAAGGATGGGATCAAGGAAAAGTCATGCCGTCTAAAACATAGAACTAGACATGACTCTTTTTTTTAAGAGTTCATGTTTTGTAAAAAAAATGGAAACTGAGTATAAGTGTCTACTTTGTAATATTTTGAAATGTAATAGTTATGGCCTAACTCTCTAAAACTTTAAACTTTAAATGATCCTCAATGTGAATTATTCAATTAATTCAATACTAAGAAATGTTTAAGGCCGGGTCCTTATAGTTGGTATCAGAGGTCGGTTTAGATAACACTAGGTGTTAGGGTATTGTTAAAGTAATATCCATAAAGTAATTTATGTTCATATTGAAATCATATAGCACTTACAGATTACTATGTTGCTTCGCCTAAGATATTTCTATGTTCAGAATGGTTTTCGGCAGAGGAAATAGGTCATCTATGTTGGCACGACATCAGGAGGAAGACAACCTTCCAAATCAGCAACCTGAGATGGTCGGAATTGGAACTGAACAGTTTGTTACAGTGATGGAATAGTTGAATCAGGATATAAATGGTGGTGGTATTAATGCACGAGATTAGCCAGATCAACCACATAGGAACATGTCAGTAGTTGAGCATTTCATGAGGCAACATCCCCCATCATTCAGAGTATCATCTGACCCTATGCTAGCTAAAGGATTGATCAAAGAACTGGAAAATATTTTCGATGTCATGGGTTTTTCAGAACATCAAAAGGTTAGTCTTGTTGTTTACCATTTTGAAGGTGAATATGATCAGTGGTGGTCGATGGTGAAAAATATCAGGGATAGTGAGGAGATTTATGCTCTTGATTGGGATGAATTCAAAGGTATGTTTCTTGAGAAATATTTTCCTAAGGTTGTTCATGTTAGAATGGAAAAACAATTCCTAGAATTGAGGCAGGAGGATGACTCAGTGGCTGATTATGAAGAAAAGTTCACTCGACTGGCAAGGTATGAACCAAATTTCATCCGAGATCTTGATAGTAAGATAAAAAAATTTTACTTAGGACTGAAGCCATGATATCGAAGAGCATTAGCCTCTCGTGAGTTCAAAAGTTATGAAAAGATTGTTCAATGTGCGGAGAAGGTGGAATTTGAGTTTGCTGATGAACAAGTGTTCTTTGACAAACAACAGAATAAGAGGTCCAATTGGCAGGCAAAGGGGAATAATTCATCAAAGAAGCCTATAGGTAAGAAAACTAAATATCCATCTTATGAGAAGTGTGGTAAAAAGCATTCCGAAGAATGTTTATCAAAGACTGGAAAGTGCTTCCGGTGTGGTAAGTATGGTTATATTTCTCGTAACTGTAAAGAGGATGAAAAAGCAGGAAATGAAAAGACATCGGTAATATGTTTTAAGTGTAATGAAATGGGTCATTATGGAAATGAGTGTCCAGAGAAGAACTCAAATGAGGGAAATCATCCAGACTACAAGCATAAAGGGGTGGAGAAATCCTTTGCAACTACTTCAGTAGAAGTTGGTCCATCAACTGAAGTAGTATCAAGTACACTGTTTGTTTGTTCAGATTATGCCAATGTGTTGTTTGATTCAGGGTCTACATAGTCTTTCATTTCTGAGAAGTTTTATTTTAAATTGGGAATTCTATCTCATGATATAAATATTGAACTTATGGTAAAAACACCTAGAATAAATGTAGAAACAAAAAGAAAACATAAGAACATTCTTGTCCTTGTGTGTGGAAAGAATCTACCTGCAGAACTTATTGTTTTTCATCTAGTAGAGTTTGATGTTATTTTGGGCATGGATTGGCTTTCTGTTTATCATGCTAAGATTGAATGCAGAGCTAAAGTGGTTTCTTTTCAGAATGATTTTCAGTTTGTGTACAAAAATGAACCCTTTCTTTTGATAACATATCAGGAAGTAGAAAAACTAGTAAAAGATAGAAATGAATGTTACCTTTCGCATATTGTTGAAAACAAAGGAAATGTTCAGATTAAGGATGTTCCAGTGGTAAATAAGTACCTTGATGTTTTTCCTGATGAGTTTCCAGGTATTATACCAGATCGGGAAGTTGAATTTACTATTGAATTAGTTCCTGATGCTAAGACAATTTCAAAACCCCTTATCGAATGGCTCCAATTGAACTTTTAGAGTTAAAGAAGAAATTGCAGGAGTTATTAGATAAAGGTTTCATTCGACCTAGAACATCACCATGGGGTGCTCCTATCTTGTTTGTTAAAAAGAAATATGGTTCAATGAGACTTTGCATTGATTATAGAGCATTGAATAACATTACTGTTAAGAACAAGTATCCTTTGCATCATATCGATGATTTGTTTGATCAGCTCCAAGGAGCTCCGTATTTTTCGAAGATTGACTTGAGATCGGGGTACCATCAGTTGAAAGTAAAGGAAGTAGACATTTTGAAGACCACATTTTGTTCTAGATATGGCCATTATGAATTTGTAGTAATGCCTTTTGGGTTAACCAATGCACCTGGTATATTCTTGGATCTTATGAATAGAATTTTCCGTGAGTTCTTGGATAAGTTTGTGGTTGTGTTCATTGATGATATTTAGGTTTATTCAAAATGTAAGAAGGAAAATGAAAGTCATTTAAGGTTTTTCTTGCAAACCTTAAAAGAAAATAAACTTTATGGGAAATTCAGCAAGTGTGAGTTTTGGTTACAACAAATTTCTTTCCTTGGTCACATTGTTTCAAAAAATGGCATAACTGTTGATCCTGCGAAATTGAAGCATGTCCAAGACCCACAAATATAACCAAGATTCATAGTTTTCTTGGTTTGGCAGGTTATTACTAGAGGTTTGTTCAAAAAATTTCATAGTTATCTAGTCCAATGACTAAGTTAACTCGAAAAGGTGTTAAGTTCGTATGGAGAAAAGAATGTGATGATTGTTTCCAAGAATTGAAAAGAAGATTGGTGAATGCTCTAGTTTTGGAACTGCCTTCCAGAAATGGTTAGTTTGTTATCTACAATGATGCTTCATTGAAAGGACTGGGTTGTGTACTAATGCAGAATGATCAGGTAATTGCTTATGCTTCACGTCAGCTGAAACCACATGAGTTAAATTACCCTACACATTATTTAGAATTAGCTGCTATTGTTTTTGCATTAAAAATTTGGAGGCATCATTTGTATGGAGTGAAGTGTGAAATATACACTGATCACAAAATTTTGAAGTATATATTCACTCAGAAAGAATTGAACTTGAGACAGAGGTGATGGTTGGAATTAATCAAGGATTATAATTGCACGTCAATTACCATACGGGAAAAGAAAATAAAGTGGCTGATGATTTGAGTAGAAAAAGTAATGTCTCATTATCCATGTTACATTTGGAACGAGATCCTTTGGTTTTTGATTTGATGAATTATGGCATAGAAGTTGTTGGTGCAGGAAATTCTTCTGTTTTTTTTCAGGTGTCAGTGTGATCATCTCTATCAGACAGAATAAAGCAAGCGCATAAAGAAGATAGTGAGTCGCAGAAAAAGGTAGAGTTGGTTCAGAAGGGTAAGTTTCCTGATTTTAACATTGATAATGATTGTGTTTTGAGATTTGGAAAGAGACTATGTGTGCCTTGTGATTCATAGTTTAATAATGAGTTGTTATGTGAAGCTCATAGTTCTCCATTTTCATTTCATCCTGGCAGTACTATGATGTACAAAGATCTTCGAGAGTATTACTGGTGGGATGGAATGAAAAGGGATATTTCTGATTTTACTGTGAGGTGTTTGACTTGTCAGCCGGTTAAAGTAGAGTGACAGTTACCGAACGGAAAGATTCATCCTCTACCAGTGCCAGAGTGGAAATGGGAAAATGTATCCATGGACTTTGTTGTGGGATTACCAAAGACATCTTGAGGTAATAATGCAATCTATGTTACAGTTGACCGATTGACTGAATCTGCTCATTTACTTCCTATTAGAGATACTTTGTCTCTAGATCAACTTCCTCAGTTGTATGTTAAAGAGATAGTCAGGTTTCATGGAGTTCCCCTCTCCATTGTATCTGATCGTGATCCCAGGTTCACTTCTAACTTTTGGAAAGGCCTTCAGAAGTCATTGGGTACTGAATTAAATTTTAGTACAGCTTTTCATCCTCAATCAGAGGGGAAGTCAGAACAAAACATTCAGACATTGGAGGATATGTTACATGCTTGGTCGATTGATTATCAGGGAAGTTGGGACCAATATCTTTCTTTGGTTGAATTTTTATATAATAACAGTTTTCATTCTAGTATACAGATGGCTCCATTTGAGGCATTATATGGAAAGCATTGTCGAACTCCAGCTTTTTGGGATGAAGTAGGTGAAGGGAAGTTGATGGGACCAGAATTGGTAGAAGAGATGGCAGAGAAAGTTCAGTTGATTCAGAAGCACATGATAACAGTTCAGAGTAGACAGAAAAGTTTTGTAGATAACCGGAGGAATGATCTTTCTTTTGAGGTAGGTGACCATGTCTTTCTCAAAGTTTCTCCATGGAAAAGTATGATGCGTTTTGGTAAGAAGGTAAAGTTGAGTCTGAGGTTCATCAGACCTTATGAAATTCTGGAGAAAGTTGGATCAGTTGCATACAGAGTGGCGTTACCTCCAATTTTATCCCAGGTACACAACATTTTTCATGTTTCAATGTTGAGAAAGTATATACCAGATCCATCTCATGTTTTGAGCTCAGAGGTAGTTCATTTGGAAGAGAATCTATCTTATGAAGAAAAACCAGTCCATATTCTTGACCGTAGAGAGAAAGTGTTGCGGAATAAGGTAATTAATCAGGTAAAGGTTTTGTGGAAAAACCATATGGTTGAAGAGGCAATGTGGGAATCTGAAAATTCTATGAGGGATAAATACCCCCACTTATTTTGATTGGTGAATAAAAATTGTGAGGATGCAATTCCAAAAAGGGGGGAAGGATGTAACATCCCAGGTAAATGATGAATAAGACATATTTCATATTTATTAATATTTTTGAATTAAATATTAATTTTATCTTAAAGGGGTTTCTATGTTCGATAGCGTACCCGATACGCAACAACGATTTTCTTTGTAATCTTACGTTGCACACTAATAATATAATATTATTATTTTAAATGGTAGTTAACTCCTAGAAGTCGTATTGGTGGGAATGAATGAAACTAACTACAATATGATTATACATATTTCTTAGATGTATTTACTTTTATAAAATAAAATTTATAGGCTTAAAAAGTGAATGAATCTAATTTTAAGCATAATTTTCATTAAAAGGCCGATTTATCACCTTTTAATGGAGAACCCTTTTTAAAACTAGTTTTGGTCACTTTAATACATTATATATGACCAAATAAAATCCTTCATTATAATGGCGACATCAAAATTTAATTTGTGCAATATTTTGGAATTTTTCTGATAAAGTTCATTTTTTAATGAATAGTGAAAAATATTGTATTTTAATTCAAAAGTGCTTTTTAATATAATTTATTTATACGTTTAGATTATCTTTTTAATTGGTTTTAAAGTGAAATTAAAATATATTTTTACCATTTAATCCAATGTTGGTCATTGGAATTAATTTCACTTTTAAATTAAACATAAACAAGTATCAGTCTTTTGATAGTTATTGTTTCTTAAAAACATGCTATTTGATTTAACAGTAGGAATTAATTTTTAAATTAATTAATGAAACTTCTATGTTTTTAATTTGGAAAAATAGACATCAATTTTGAATTCGGAATATCAAATAATTATTAGGCTGAATTATTAATAACATAATAATGATGCAGTATTTACCTCATTAATAAATCATTTAAATAAATAAGATTATAATGATTAAAATATTATCCAAAACATTTCCAATTCTGATTGGATGATTTTATTTCGACCATGACTCATATTATCTTAGACTATAATGATTTTTGGACCATTAGAAACTGAATATCATTATATAATAAAATAATAGTTTCACACATTTCTAAAGAGCCCCTCCTCTCCCTTATAAAAGGAGACCACTTCTATGAAATTCCTCACAACTCTCAAGCCATTTGGATCATCCAAACTCTTCCCAATTAGGATCCCTACTTCCCTATACTCCTCTTAAAATCCTTACCTTAGGCAGAAGGCACTTCAAGAAGTCCTTTGGTTCAAACCAAAGGCATTTACCCAAATTAAAGGTAACAGTTTCTCTTAAATTGTTTTCATTTATTTTACTTCTTCAACCCCTAAACTCTTTTTATTTCCTTTATTTTGTAACAACACCAGTATACTCAATATACTAGTATGTTGTTATAACAAGTATTATAACTACACTTACACACACCTCCATCTAATGGATGAATAACATAATGTTACCGTGGATGGAAAACTAACGACTCACAAAACGATGATTGTTCAATTAAATCTTACCGCCTCTCATGGTGGATATTATAATGGAAATGTATTTATATATGATATATATTATGTTTATGATTTTTTTATGCTTATTTACTTCCCATTTATTTCACACCTTTATGGTTTCCATAGTGGGTAAATACGATAATATCATTTGAGGAAGCGCGGACTACCGCCCCCTCAAAGTGATGTGATTCGTTAATGCCTGATATGGGATGTATAAAGGATGGAGTTAATGATATTATAAATGAAATTATACTGTAATTATAATATACCTATGTATCATTATGTTTTATTTCAACTAAAATAAGAAATAGAAATGAAAGTAGCGTTCATGCGTACGTACGGCTTACCATCTCCATGAACGGTGCATTTCATTTCTTACCTCTGAATGTTATGTAATATTATATATACATGTATATACTAGATATATATGATATATATGATATCTAAATGATGAATTTAATTCTGTATATAATGAACTATTGACCACATGGACAACTTGTAAATATAAGGTGTTCATTTTTTACTCAAGTACAAAATATCGACAAAAAGAACATTATTAACTTAAATGATTACATAATGTTTATAACATAGTAATAAGTGATATAAAAGGAATAATTAACTTGAAAAAGGTTCTTAAGAAAGTATAAATTAACTTTAGTTTATTATTCAGGATATTAAAGAATGATCGAGTCAAGTCGGACACAAGGTAAGGGACTTCATCTCAATCTCTTTTCATTGAGGCATATTTTGTTTTAATACAAGACTTTCTTTTATACGTTGTATAAATACTCTTGAATTTTAAAAGGGAATATTTTTCTACAAATCGTTTTACTAAATGACAAAAAGGAATGTTTCTTTTAACTTACGCGGTGACAACGACCTTTTCTGCCACCGCGAGTATTATTTGATCTTTGGCTTCCTCAACAAGCCGTAATGTTTTCAAAAGAAATTAAATACCATATACTCTTTTATGTATTTTGGTATTGAAAATGGTATTGAAAATGGATTTTTTATGTCAATATACTTAAGTGATATATTTTGATTGAAATGTGGAAATGCTTTCTATCCTTTATATTTGTTGTATGTGTTATGATTGTTGTTGGTACATGTACATTTGACGGGTGGTTACATGATAAACCAAATAACGGGTGGTGCCATGAATACCACGACGGGTGGTTACATTATAACCTCCAATGCATTGGGTATGGAAGTCAGCCGTATGGCTATTACATTTAGTGATATGTGTGGAAGTCGACCGTATTGTTATTCCATTTAAGTATGTCTATTTCCCAAGTTACCTTTATATGTTATGTGTTCTTTATATGGGTTTTATGGAAATCTTTTGGTTACAAAAGGGTAAGTAATGATCTTTTATATAGTAAATAGTTTTTAAATCTTCAAAAAAAGGTTAAAAGTATTACTTATGATAAAGTATTCATGTTTTATTTGTTGTTTTGAAAATATAACAGTTTTCCCTCTTTGTGTATCCCTTACGGAGCTTTCTATGCTCATCCCAAGTTTTTGAAATGTTTTTCACAGGACATAATGTTGAATAGGGTCAAGGATGGGATCAAGGAAAAGTCATGCTGTCTAAAACATGGAACTAGACATGACTTATTTTTTTAAGAGTTCATGTTTTGTAAAAAAAATGGAAACTGAGTAGAAGTGTCTACTTTGTAATATTTTGAAATGTAATAGTTGTGGCCTAACTCTCTAAAACTCTAAATCTGAAAAGATCTTCAATGTGAGTTATTCAATTAATTCAATACTAAGAAATGTTTAAGGCCACATCCTTATAAAAATAGTTCACAATATCTATAGTATAACCATGCATGCAATAACCTTTGGGGAATACATCAGATTACGACAGTATAAACCAATACAAGGTAGAAAATACACACCCAACATGAAATGGAGTCTGAACCTAAAAATAACTAGAATAACGGAAAACTGAAGAGGGTATAGGTCTTGATCTCCCTAAATAAACAATGTATGTAGTCTATGCACCAAATTATTTCTAATCTCCAATGATGTGACCATTGATCTACCATTAATCTTCATAAGACATGACATGTGTGGGAAAATACCATGTAGGGGTGAGTATATACATACTCAGTAGGACATCCTGAAAACCATAAATGGAGAAATATAGACACAATATAATTTTTCCCACCCCACAGTAGGAGAGAAATGAAAATCGAATATATATATATATGTGTGTGTGTGTGATAATAAAGAAACCCAAATGGGAGAGAAAGGGGATCTTCATCTCTATAGCACAAAAAAAGTTGATGAGTTTACCTGTCGCTCAAAAAATCCATCTATGTTTCCAAATGTCACGTAAAACATCACAAGAATCAATGTGGAGTGCCCACACCTTACTACGTCACTTCACAATTGAGGGATCCATAACCCCAATGGAGGACCTACTCTCTATCGAATCTAAAAGATGGTGGAATAACAATCCATAGATAAAGTACACATACCTTGCGATATTGTGGGGTAGTATCAACTCTACCTATGTAAAGAGTATGGGGGACTTTCACCAAGGTGTGATAGGGGAGTACCAACCTTGGAATCACTTTTATGATACTGCCCTGATCACTACCATTTTCAAGCATCACCAAAATAAACATACAATTCTAAATTCCTCACATAACATATCATATTCCACAATTAAGGCTACCATAATTTCATACTAACACAAAACGCTCAGGATATGATACTCATAGGCTATAATTTGTGACCCTATGAAGGTGATAAGAATGGATAAAGTTACTAGGAGAAGTACATGTTGTCTACATGGGGTCTCCTGACATGTGACCTCAACTTATCATATGGGTGTTTTCTCCCCTAGAAATGGCTTGAGAATCCATGTCATATAGAAAGGCATGTAAAAGTAGTACACAACATGTTTTAGCCGCCCTGGTCTTTCTTGTGTCATTCTAACTTGTTCCTATTATCATTGGCCTATGCATGTATACATGACCATGGCCGAGTATCCTGAGTGTGTCTGAGTACATGGTCGTGCCCATGTACACAGGTCATGCACGTGTTCTCTAGCCATATCCATGCCCATGTACTCTTGGAGTACATATTGAGCCTCCATAAATGGGTCACACAACATATATATCTTCATACATGGCATGCGATATTTATATCACTCAAAACCCTATCCATTGTATCCAGGGTATTATAAGGCATGTGTTCTGCATAGTACATGCTATTTAGTTAGGTTTTTCATAAGAAATAAAGCCTAATATTCATGTGTTTTTCATATACAATCTCACTACTGAAAACCCTCCATTTTGAAAACCTAAAACCAAAGTGTAACATCTTTAGATATCAATTCCCAACCTTCGATGGATGAAAATCAGAATTCGATAACTCACGCAGTATTCAATCATGTGTCCACCACCATTCGTTTTCTAGAAAACCATATCAATTGCCTAAAAATAAATATACCGTCATGATACATCCCCAAATCACCAGTCATTCCATTTCTCATTCAACACCATGAATCTAGGGGATCGATCACACTCTAAACCACCCTAGAAAAGTATAATTTAATCCTTGTGGGTCAATAATGATTAACATGAAGAATAATAGGGGAAAATAATAAAAACAAAGTGATACCATCATTAGATGATGTGATCTTAGAGAATAACAACGGATCAGGGATATAATTGGGGTGTGAAATATGTCCCCAATTGGATAGAAAATATTTATTTGAAGAATACCAAAAATAAATGGTAACATATAATGAAAATAAATCAAACAAGTCATATGAAATCCATGCTTTAAAAAATTAATCAAATGGATGGAAACCAAAAATAACAAGTCCTACCTTTGTAGTGGATTGATCGTGGATGAAGAGTACATTCACTTGTTTTGATGAAGAACTGCCATGTTTGCGGCCCACCTCTCAATCCACCTAAATCTAATCATTTTATTTCTCTGATATTGATCTATAAATAAAAAATATCTCTTATAATCCTCCAAAGGTTATGCAAATAAACCTAGAGAAACATCATAGTGATTTATTTATAGAGTTTTAGGCATGATTACCACATTTAATTAAAATAATTATATAAATTATTTATTTTATTAAATGCACCTGCTTACAATATCCTCAAATGGAATGTATAATACTAACAAGTTTTATTTTATTCCAATGGTAAACCCCACATTTCAATATTTAATCATTGCCTTAAATTTACCATTACAGGTCCCAAAAAATAAGAAAACCATTTATAAAAAAATTATGCATGCACGCGCATTAAAATATATTCATATTTTTAATATATTAATTCTATGGTCCCAATACACCCAAATGAAACATTGACTCCAAGGATTAATTGAGATATATACATAAAAACATTAAAAGGACTAATCCATCAAAACATGAGTAGTTACAATGATATTTTATAAAAAATAATCTTTTATTAAATGATTTAAAATTAATAAAATTTATATCTTCAGAAATTGATTGGGATGTTGTTGACAATATCAACCATTTCCCATTTATTATCCAATTTTCCTTTAATATTAACCATCTTGACCCATAAATAGTAAAAACATTGTTATCACGGTGATTTTAAAAATGGGTTAATGTGGGTTAAAATAATCATATAGGATTTAAAACCTAATATAAACTTCTAAAAGTTATTTGGGATGAAAATATTTTGAACCATACTCATACTATATTCAATTATATAAGTTTGGAGACTTTTTAAAAAGAAAATTAATTTATATTAATTTTATTTTTTAATAAATTCCAAAAGTACCTCTCTCCTCTCTCTTAGTAGGACACATCAACTCTTATTTTCTTGACACTTAAAAATTATTTTGGTTCAGAAAATATATAAAATAATATCTTAATTAATTACCTTACCACATCCTAGAGGCCTTGGTTGGAATAGAAAAACCCTTTTAATAAGGGTTTTTGGGTAAACATAAAGAGATTGTCTGAAGAAGAGGTGTCATTCTTAATTTTGTGTTTTAATTTTATTTCTTACTCCACATCCTTAAAATATTATTAAACCATGATGATATAATAACATAATTATAGACCATATACTGAGATTTTTTTAGGTTAATAAAATACCCTATATTTATCTCTTATTCTCTAAAATGGGAAATGAAAATGTCATTCATGTGTACGGTGGACTACGACCTCGTAATCCATTGTAATTAATTTTATACCATCATAACCCATGACAACATTTAATGATTGATTATATATAAATATATATATTATATTCATAAAATATTTATAGTTTCATAAAGATAATATATCATAAAATTTATTAATATCCTTTCATTTGAAAATGATAATGTCGTTCGTGCATACATGTGGATTACCACCACTATGAAGTGATGTGATTAAGTTTTCATAACCAAATCACATGAATGATATATATAATTGTATTTAAAGAAAAAAATATGATATTAATTTTATAATTATAATTATCAAATGATGAAACAATACTTATGTTCTTTCCATCATGATTGTTGAAAAATGGAAATGTCACCCATGTGTATGACATACCATCTCCATGTTTGTAACATAGTTCATTTTTCATAAGCATATTTATTTTTTGGAGAAAAAAGGTTAATTTAGGTATAAAAATGACATTTTTTTCATGATTATTTTTTCATATATGATAAATAATTACCTTTTTACTATATTCCAAACTACCAAAGTCATTTGGAACATATGAACTGAATATCATCAAAATGGAAAACATGAACTTAATTTAGTAAGTAATTAAATATAAAATGGTATTAAATATAATAAATGGAATAAAAACCAAAAAAATATTAATAAAGTAAATAATTATCATAATTTTATTACCCAAAAATATAAAGAATTTTTTAGACGAGTCAAACCTGAGGTAAGAGGGTTTTTAACTCAATTTACTTCCATAGGGATATATCAATTCTCTATTTATTATATCATGTCGTGATTATGTGTGAAATTAAATATAATTATGCTATTTTTATTTCCAAGTATCCTTTATATATTTATATTTGTAACACATAATCTCTTTATTGAGTAATTATCATTTCAATGACATGATCATTGCAAGGTATTCTATCTCGATTTCCTTTTATTGAGGCATATTTTAATGTTATAAACTAATTTATCTTATTTGGTGTATATACCACCCTTTTATATATTTTATAATGAATTAATCATACTTCATGGTATTTTAAGTTTCAATTCAAATTATTTCATACAATAGGATTTGAAATTAAAATTACGAAGTTGTAAGTGTTACATAATTCAATTTTATTTCATTGTGATAAATAAATTATTCCTTGATTCTATTATGTAAATGTTATTTGTGAAATGGATTTTTTTTATTTTCGTTCTATTACCAATTTTTTGAAACACCCCAAGCTTCCACGGTATGTTTCCCTATGAATAATGCAATAGCTTGCATTGTACGCAACTTTGAGGTTCTAACACACCGCGACCAATCAAACTAGCCATTATGAATAGTAATACCCACTTTTTGAAATTTTTGAAATTTTATTTTTTAAAATGGACATAATTTTTGAATTCATAATATAAAAATTATCTTAGGGTGATTTTTTTTTATTTTTCTGAAAACATTTAATTTTTGATGAATAGTGAAAAACACTGCGTTATTGGTTATAACCAAATTTTTATTTAAATAATTATTTATTTTATTTAAATTTTTTTATGTAAAAATGGATACATAATACATATATATGTTCAATGTAATTAATTGGATAAATTTTATAATAAGTTTTGATATATAAAAAATTTATTGAACTTTTTACCGCATTTTACCCACCTCCTAAGAGCATTTGCAAATTTGCATAAAACTTAATTTTACCACTTCTGTGAGTTGAATCTCAAAAATACGAGGGACATAGTTAATATCAGTATGTAAAATGTGGTTCAATAAGATGAAAATAATTTTTAGTGAATAGTAACTTTTCGCTTTTATTTTCCACGTTTAAAAGTAAATAGGGAAAATAAGGGTAAAAATGATATCATAATTAACCTAAAACATGTCCTAATTCTATTGGATAAGTATAATTCGACCAAAAACAACCTCAGAATAAAATATTATCCTGGTTGGTTCACTTGTATTAGATTGGGACATTTATTATTATTATATTCAAAGAAGAGTTAAAAGAGTTAAATTTAAAGTTTAATAACAAAACCATTTTTAATATATGGTTACACACAATATAAATTCGACTATAAATATTTATTAGAAATAGAAAACGATTTAATATATAATGGTATTTTATTTATAATTTTTAAAAATGAAATAATTTAATTTATTTATGACACAATGATGGTGTAGTAATTACCTTATTAATAAAATATTAAAATAATTGATATTATAAATATCCAAATAAATGTAAATTGAGACTTCTGATAAATTATACTAATTTTATAGGTTAATATGAAATGTTAGGGTTGGTTAAATAAATTTTATTCTAATTTATAAAGTTTTAATGGCTTTCAAAAAAATAAAATACTAAATAGTGTCAAAATTGGAATAATTGAGTTTTTAAAACAAATACTTTATTTTCAATTAATATAATATTCATAAAAATATAAGGTTCAGCCAAAAGACTTAGATAAAGTTATATATATTAATAATTAACCACTTGGGGTTATATTGGAAGTTTATAGTAAGTTTATTAACTATGTAATATAAAAATACAAAGAGACATTGTAAATGTCAAACTATTTAACTAAGAATTAAATCTAAAAGATAATGTTAATACGGTGACCTAAACCTATCTAAAACCTATTGGTTGAGATGTTTTAAACTCATCCATTTCTTATCCTATAAATACATTATTTTTGATCCATTAGAAACTGAAAATGATTTTATTATAAAATAATATTTCTATCTTTTCCTAAAGTGACCCTCAATTATCTTATAAAAGGGCACTTCCCCTTCTCTTAACATCACACCTCTGAATCCATTTGTATCCCCCAACCTCTACCCAAAAATCCTCCCAACTTCTCTCCCTTCATACTAGAGGTATTACTTTGGTCAGAAATATAACCTATAGATCCATTTTGATCAAATCAAAGGGAAGAACCCGAAGAAGAGGTAAATATTTCAACATCTCTTTCAAGTTCTTTTCTTCTTCCACTTCCTCTTTCTTTGTGGATTCCATTATAAAATAATAAATCCAGTATATTCTATATACTAAGATGTTATTATAAAAATATTACAACCATATTCATTATTCTATCCATCATATGAATGACAAAGTCACCATAAGTGCGTATGTACGGCTTACCGTCTCCACGTCGTGGTGTAGTTTGTTATTCAAACACTTCATTATTTGGATGGGTATAATAATGAGTATAACTGATGTAAATAATAAATATAAAATGTTAATTATTCTGTATATATGATATAACATTATATTACATACGATTTCACCATCAATATAATGATATTATTGCTCGTGCGTACGTGCAGATTACCATCTCCACAAACGCGATGAGATTCATTCCCCATCGTAATCATTCAAGAATAATTTTCATTTTATGATTAATAATAATGTTTATCAACATAATAAAATTTTGTATATGAATCAAATACATCCTATCCATAACAAACATGGATTATATAACCAAGCATACAAATGAAAAAGAATCAGTTAACACCTAAAACGATGATACTACTGAAATATTATTAACAAAGCAATATTAGAGGATTGTATATGATATCATGTTTTTGTATGTAGTTCTATCATATTTAAATAACAATGTTTCAACTATTATACAGGAGGTTAACATACCATCGACTAAGGAAAAGTACAAGTTAAGGGTTAGTTTTATAATTTCTTTATTATCCAAGGTTGTTTTTACGTAAGTATCTACTGGGACATATTTATCATCCACAACCGTGTTTTCTTAAAAATTTATTTCAAAACATTTTTACTATTTAATAGAATATGGGTTAAAGTAATTTATAAACTTATTTTACCTTATATTATTTGAAAGTAATCTTTTCGTCATTTTCTAAACAAGGTACTTTATGACCTTTTCGACAAAATTAAGGTCAGAATGTTTTTTAAACTTATATGGCCGGTGCGGCTATTTTACACCATTATAACCTCATAGAAGCTTCCATTAAAAGATTATAATAATATTTTCAAAATAAATGTTTTCTTTTATAATTATGTGACACTTAAATTATTTCAAAATAGAAAGAGATATTTCTCTCAAATAGTTTGGATTTCATCTATGTCAACATCCTTTGATAAATTTTACACTTATTTGAAGTTTATTTATTATGACACAAATATTCCATATTTTATTTAATGTTTTGTGATATTTTTAACCATTAATGAGTTATTATTATACCATTCATAGTTTGTGGTTAAATTATTGAAATTTCCTATGCTATTTGTAATATGAATGTTTATGTTATGTTTCAACCTTTTCATATGAGGAATGTATTGGACTTAGTATGTGATGCACGGAGCCCTCTATAGATCCTCGATGAATCAATAGGTCTCATGAGAAAATTAGATTTGGAATTGACCGAGGCCTTTCCCAATTTGATATATAGTATTGGATGAGGCCTAAATCATTTTTAGACATATTGGCTGAGGCCTTGAAAAGATGTTTCAGAATGTTCAGCGTTATACATTCCCTCATTATGAAAATAATCATGATGGTCTATATGGTTATTCAACTAGTATAATACCAATGACTATGTTTTATTATGGAATTTCTTACTCAACTAATATTCCTTCTATAAAGTGTTCATGTTTAATATTTGTAAAGGCATGTGTTTTTAATTATTCATCATGCCTAATGTTTATGTTATCTTCTGTTGTATTACTTACCCTCACTTAGAGTTTGAGCTCACCCCTTCTTATGTTTCATTTTCCTAGTATATAAATAATTTAGTTATTAGTGACTTGCAGACATAATCTAGGAGACTTGGATGTTTCTAATGGAACAAATTAGTGTTGTATTTCTTTTCAAGTTGTAATGTTGAACATTTGTATGCATCTTGTTACCAATAATACTAAACTGATCTGCCTTTCGGGACATGATTCCTTGTATCATTCCAATGTTATGTAATAAATCACTGACTCTAGGTAACTAGGGTCTGGGCGTTTCAAATTTTTTGTGTATTTATATTTTTTTCACATTATCACTTCATTGATTAATTCTCACTTCAATGTTATGATCATTGTAAGGGGTTTTAATCTAAAATTGTATTTTCATGACATATTTTATGTTATACACCTATATTCTTTTATGAAGTGTATCTACTAACCCATTGATATGTTATGTCATGAATCTCTTTACATTCATTTTATTTAAATTTTCATGTGATTTTTTTTCTTCCATAGAGGTTATAATTCAAATGTTTCCAAATTAGTAGGTGTTTTTTTCACAATCTCATTATTATTCTGAATTGTTCATGTTTAAGTCTTTATCAAGGGGAATATTTGATATTTTTATCTTAAATCCAATACATTTTATTCTACTCTAGTTATTTCTTTAAATTTATTTTTTTCATTTCATTTTATACTATTCAAGTACTCAAAAAATGAAATAATATTTTTAAGGAAAACCAACATTGTTTTTTTTACTCGATCATGAATATTTTTCTTCTAAGTCTATATTTTTTCAAAACTGATTTTCAAAATCCCTTTTTGTTACTCAAATTATTTATTAAGGAAATTTTAAGTTATCCTTTAACTTTTAATAGTTTTCAGTGGAATATTACTAATATTTTTAAAAATGTTACTTTTGGATTTCTTTATAAAAAATCAAAAAAAATGTTTTTAATGTATGTGACATTAATATACTTCCCTTTTTATGCTACCGTTTTATAATATTTAGATTATCCTATAAATTTTCAATTGTTTTAAAAATTATACTATTTAATGAAAGATCATTTAAATATTTCATTTACATTTTCCTTATTTTTTGAAAGGATGAGATTTTATTACAAAAACTATATTTTTGATGAATCAATGGATATCTCTTATCTCATATTAATTTTGTGGTCCTTAAATTATTCTTAGAAAAATAAATTTTTATCATTTGAAATTAAATTTCTTTTAAATATCTATATTCTTTGTATCATGGAAGTGATTATTATCTAACATATATACCATTTTTAGGTATGGAATTTTACTGTGAATGTTTTTTGATTGACTAGGGAGAATCTTCACAAATATATATTCATTACTCAGTAAGGATATTTATTGATAAGTAATATTGTTTATGTATTAAATTTATCATTAAATAAATAAGGATTTCATTAGAAATGTTCTGATGGGTGGGTCTTGGATATAGATTTCCCCTTGATGCATTGATAGTCTCATGAGACGAATCAGTTGGCCAAATTAAATGGGTATTTTATGTATACCTACCAATAGATTAAACTACATTGGTGTAAGGTATTGATCGTATATATATCAGGATGTATGATATCATGACGTCTAATGTTAAGTATTTACTTCATTTATAATTATTTTATAATTATCCATGAAAACTTTTCATTTTATATTATCCATGGACACATTTTTGTGATAGAGTTATTGATTAAATGGAATGTGATTTAAGTTATTTACCATGCCATATTGAATATAGATTATTAAAAGCTAGTAGATTTTATTGTATGTAACTATTATTGATCATATTAGATAACCCTTTATTTTTTTTCTTTTTCCCCGGATATGAAGAAAGACATTTTGATTAATATCAAGGATGAAACAATCTTTTTTTCTATGTATCTTATATTTCCAATGTAATATTGGAATAATGTATGTATCTAGTTCTTCAAGACAAATAAAATTATTTTCTATTATGGATTATATCCCTTCTATCTATTCCAATATGATAAATAAACCACAAGATCTAGGTTATTAGGGTTGGGGTCTTCATAGTTACTTTCTAATTGTCTTACTATTTGGGATATAAAAGACATGAGTATTAGAAATATGTAAGAAACTGTGATGAATATCATATTTTATTTTAAGAAAACTTGTTTAGATAACAAGTCCAAGTTACCAAGGATTTGGCCCTTGTTTTATGGGTTTGTTATGTTATAATTGTGTATGATTTTTAAATTGATCGAAACACATGTAGTTTTAATTTCTTGATTTATCGTGGATTTATGGATCTTGACCTATTGGTGAGAGACCATTGATTGATTTTGACTCTTGGCCTATAGAGGCAGGATGCTTTTTCTCATGAATCATATTTGGAACATAGAATCCATTTTTTATAGGCCTACTAGTGTGTGATTTTTCTAATGATTAGGATAAATATTTAAAGATTAAAAAAAACATAAATGGGTTTCCCCATATAGGTTAAAGGTGTAATTATACTCAGTAGGACCACCTTGTTTAACTTTCTTCCATGATTGTCCCTGTGAACAACTCCATGGTGGGACTTAGAAATGGTGATGCCAATATAGTCCATTTTTTCATAGGAGGTGTAGGGTCCCTTTGTAGGTTGAAATAGGTACTTTTTTCCTTGTTAGTATCTTCAGTGGGTCTCTAAGTTAATGTGTTGCCTTAGAGTGTGACTGTTTGGAGAACCATGTTGGAACTCGATGTTATTTTCATGAACCTAGTTTGCTATACATGGAACTAAATTCCTTTATGTTATCCTTTTTGGATAAATGTGGGGATATAAGACCGTTTTTGTATACCTTTATTTGTTGTATCCTTTATAGGTTTGGTTAACAAAAAAATCATAACAAACTATGTGGTTTTTTTCATCTAGAGTGCTATGAAATCTTACTTAACTGACCTTTGTTATTGTTATCAAGTTGGATTGTTTAATCTGATGCCGATATGGACCAGAATATTCCTTGGTTAATTAGAACCATGAGGGGGTACTACTATATATATGGATACCTAGTGAGGGGCATTTCATCATATTTTCTACATTGACATCATGACCTTTCAGGGAGCATCTCTATATGATGGTTCTCAAAGAGGACTAGTTCATGTCAGACCGATTATTGTAAGGGGATGCCCTAAATGATAAACTAATTAGAATGATCCATTAAATTAATAGGTTATTAATGGGTTTCACTAAAATGTTGTTCTAATTACAACTTATATATAGTTCTTCTCTATAAATTTCAATTTGAAAACCCATATAACCAAAACCATGTTGGCATGTTTTGACCCTTGGGGGTCAATATTACCTTTACATTCCTTTGAAATTTCTTCCTTATAGTGCATTTTTAGTTGTGTTGGATTGTATTTAATAGTCAATGTCAGAATCAGGATTTTCCTAGTAAGTTATAATTAAAAAAGGATATGACCTTCTATGAGCTTGACCTATGGGTTAAGTGGGAAGACCTAGTGAATCAGATGTGAGGAGTGATAGGTAGTACTATGAAGAGGTCCTATAGACCCTTAGTTATGACTTAGATCCTAAGGGGTATAGGGAAACATACATGAGGGGTTGGTTTAGGGGTTCATGGTACCTTTAGGGGTGGTGATCATGGTATTTAATTCATGTGTAGATCAGTATACATGTGGTGTTACCGAGTTTATGACTAGGTAGGACAATAAATTTTGTTTTTTTGGAAGCACCTACATTCTTGGGTATTGAGACTGGTATCTACAGAGAGTATTTTTTTGTTTCCCAATCCTATCAACTATTGGATTTGTTTTCAGTAGTGTGGTAAAAGTATAGGTGGATTCTAATGAAAGAAACAACACTGGACAGTGGAAAAACGAGAATGAAGTTCTAAGGAAAGTAGTTGTTTGACACATCATATAATAATTAAGGTTACTTATTTTAAATATTAGTTTTTATAATGCTAATGAAATTTCAAGACTGAAGATTCATGGAGTACAATCATCTTGGCATTGACGGTGCATGACTCAAAGAAGTGTGATTAATGTATTATACTTAGTCAGTATAAAAGTTTATTCCTATTATATTTGAGACCTAGGATGACACACAATATTTACACATGATTTCATTGAGATCTGGAACCATGGATTACCAAGAGTGGGCCAGGGGTTGATGGTACTCAATGAGATGCTTGTGACCATAGATCCCTAGAGTTTCAGGTGATGTAAATAAAGTTTCCCAATGATGATGGATGTTCTAGAAACAGATTGGGTGTCATATAATGGTTGAACTAAGGGTGTACCATGATATAAACTTTTAGGGATACATGGTACCAGGGGTGGGTTAAATTCAAGTGTTTCTTATATTGAGGTGATTTTGTATTTGGAGGAGTGACACATGTGCTTTGGTGGTTTAACTTGTTGAGGATATGCTCAATGAGAAGGTTTATCCATGCTAGTTGTCATGTATGGTGATTAATGGGGCATGATGTATTGTAATCAAAAGCTTGTTTCAGTAGTGATATGACAAGGATTATCCTAAGTTGGAAAGTGAGATGTTAGTTATAAGCATGTGACCCTTGTGTTCGGTCTCAAACATTGTGAAACTTATAGTTCTCAAATTCTAATCCCAATAGATAAATTAACTCGATTATTAATAGATTCCTCAATGAATTATATTATGGGTTTAGAGATTGAATATAGTGGAGTCTAGGAAAGGGCACCAAACTCAATACGGTTGTGAGATAATCCGACCGTGATTTAGATAGTGGTCCATTAGTGTTCATGCTATGTCAAAATGATAGAAATGTTCAGTGGATGGTTTATCCAGGATAATCCATTAAAGGTTATGTGTTGTATTCATTGTGTTCTCTTAGACCAAAATGGGGTAACTTCATGTATAGAGGCATTATGATCATAATTGGAAGACACAACAATGGCTAGATAAAATAATTTTTAGGAAAAGTTAGAGGAATAATATTTGAATATAGTTTTTGTGTGAAACAATTTTTGGTCATTAACGAATATCTTTATGAGTTTCATTTGGGAATTATATTGTAAGATTCATTATGACACCAGGGGAATGTTATGATAGTTAATTCTGACGGTGGAGGCATCATAGCTCAAAATTGGTCATTGAAAGAAATAACCAATGCTGTGGAGAAACATATGATATGTATTGTAGAAGATGATTACATGAGTGTGTACCATAGTATATGGGCTTAGATAAGTGTCATTTGTATGTACCATTGGTGGATATGATCATTGGATTGGGTTTTGGTGGTTTAAGTACTGTATGTTTAAAGTAGATCTTTGGTAGAGTATTAGACGTTTAGTGATAGAAAATGAATGTTTGATTAGGAATTTGTGAACATGGTTGGTCTGGATATTCATTTGGATACCCCCTGAGACTTATTATGGATTAGATGTGTTAAAGTGAGGAGGTTTTAAGATCTTTTGTTAATTTGGACTTTTGAAATTCTAGAAGAATTTAATTTTTTTCAAACTAGTGTCTATGTTAATTTGAGAATTGGAAATAAAAATAGAGTTCAAAGTCCTCATAAAGATCAATAGATCTATTTCATGTTCAGAAGAAATATCTAGAGTCATCCTGGGGGCTCATAGGATCCTCAAGAAGAGCTGGGGGCTTGCTTCAACCAATGCTGTAGTAGTGCCACTGGCCAGCCGGTAGGAACCACCAATTGTATGGTGATGTCTGGTAGTAAAATCATCCATTCCCTATATCCATTATGTATTTTATGGCCTCCATCATCTAGCCGGTGGGTTTTTTAGAAGTAAAATTAAAATTACCCCCAATTATTTAGAGGGGTAAGACACCCTTTCCTCCCTCTCTTACGCATGTGGACAGGGGGCCTATCCCTTTTTCTATTCCTTAGACCCTCTTGAAAGGGGTCCATTTCTTGTGTGTTTTCTGTGATCATGGAATGTACAAGATTCTCTCTATCTACCCTTATATTCTCTTCTTCTTTCCATTGACTTCAGCATTGATCAATTTAGGTTGGAGTTGAATATTTCACCAGAGAATAATGAAATCACTCGATTTTGAAGGGGACTTCATGCATCCTAGGTTTAGGATATCAATAGTTGATGTTAGGGTTAATTCATTCATCATATCATCAAATGTATGCCACAATATGTGTTTTTCTTTGATTTTACTTTAGAAATTAAAATTTTTAAATGATGTAATTATTAGCATAGGTTTTCTCATCTTAGGTTTGGGGGTTTGGTGGGGTCACCTGAAACCCTGTTTCTTGAAGAACCATTAGTCATGGAATTCTTGATGAGTTATCCAACTTTATGTGAAGTTAAAATTTAATCAATTTAATAATTATAAATATTGTAGTCAATAAATTGTTGATGTTTTATTGGATTTAGGGGCTCAGGTCTTCGAGATGATCAAGGTTGATCAAGGGAAATGTTAGGTGATAATGGAGTGGCCTTAAAAGATATTTTGGCCCCTGGATGTAATTTAAAAATCTCTCTAAAGGTAGGTGGTCTGTCATAATTTTCTCTTAAAATAATTTTATCATGCATACATGTTATGTGATGTGCTTGGGCCCCACTAAAAACTGTAGGGTACCCAGAATTAATGTATTTTTTAATTGAATTATTTAAACTTAAAAAAATAGATTAAATTGATAAAATAAATAAGGTTTCTTAACATTTATATTTATATATAAAATTTTTTAGGTCCACTTTAGTTCCTTAGGAACCAACAAAATTCATTGACCACCATAGGTCATAGGCTTACTAATAAGCTATTTAATTAGATTATAAAGACCCCAATGGGGCTCCCTGGTTGAGAATGTGTATGAGAGACCTATTGGACATATAACCAAGTTACATAATGACCTCTTTTATGTGGATAGTTCTTTGAGATGTATAGTTGTACTATTGAGACGTTCATGTATTGACTCCACCCCTTAATTACATAAATGCTTAAAAGGTATTAATGGGAAAAAGGGTATGTATTTGGGGGTGTTCTTCCTCTTTGAGATGGAAGTCGACCTTTAGTAAAGTTTGGGAGGGGACCTCAAGTAGGGCGAACCAATCATGTTAAGATCCTGTTAAGGGAGTGATGGGAATAGGTAGTGATAATACATGTTATTATAGTAAATCGTGAGTTATATAACATGGTAACTAAACCCAATGACATAATAATATGGGTTTGGGATTTTTTACATCACTCCAATTTTAAGATATGCATTAATTTGTTAAACGATTAAATTTTAAATGACTAGACTTAGAAAATTGTAAATGAGCCGGTAGTTCTTGAGGAATGTACCTTTCTCAGCTGCTTTTCTGATTATCTACCAGGGTTACCAAGGACCAAGCCCCATCTATCTATTATAGTGGATGTCAGTTCCACTTGGTTCTTGAATATGGAAAATCAATATGATTTATATGGTTATAATCACACACACACACACAGAGAGATATATATATATATATGTGTATATATATATATATCTTTTGTATATGTATTAATAACAAAAATAAGTATTAATATGGATTCCCTACAGATTGAGATCCTCCTCTTGATTTTCAAAAGTGGTATTTTGTTGGAATTTAATGTTTGTATCAAAAGTGATTAACTCATATAGAACCTTAGATATTATGTGATATCATGATACAATATTTTATTATATCATTACCGAAATTCCAAGTCTCTTTGGGATTCCTTCTTGAATTGGACAGAGAGATGTTTTCCAAATGCATATCAGAAATCGCTCTTAGATGGCATGTCATCTAGGATTCACAGCACACTATGATCCCAGTGATGCTAAAAGTTGTTGGGTGGATTAATTTCCACCGATCAATGGATGTTTGTGACAACCCTGAGGTTGATGATAATAACCTCAATTGATCCCTTTGATACTCTCTCATATCAAGTGGAAACACCATGACTCTATTGCCCAAAGATATCTGATAAAGGCCATGAAACCAATGATTTCTGGATTATGATTTATCATATCTAATTTAGAGAGTATTCCATATATATATTTATATATATATGTATATAATAAAGGCCATACCCTTATGAATTCATTCATGTTTCCAATTTCTTGACTACCTATGGACCACGACATAGGAATCTAACATCAGACTGGAATAGGGAATGCTAAGAAGTCATTGTTGTTCTATATATTTCACATTCCATGAGTAATATTCCTAGAACACCTAGTATCCCTCCCAATTCCCTATTTATGGGATTACAAGCTAATAATTGGAATCATACTTTATATTTGATGGAGGTGAGTATTGGTGATCTCATGGCTAGGACTTTTATCCCCTATGGTGGTGTAGCTTACACTAAGATATCACTGGTGCTGGTCAAGGAACATTTGGTCGGGATGGGGTAGACATCTGGCTCAAGGAATGAAATTAGTTATTTAATTTACTTTTATTAAATAAATGTATTTTTATTATTCATTGTTCCAGTTCACTTGCACATATAATGATTTGATTGGCTATATATGGGGCTACATTGGTGGTGCCCGATTGAGTTATGTACTCACACCCTAATCGGTCACTATTACACTTGGGTATTTGAGTAGATGTTCATGTGATTAAAATCATAGGTTTTGGGATGATTCCCATGATAGAATGGTTGATCAGGGATAGCTGAATGATATTGGAGTTCTTGATGTAGGATTTGGATGGTAATGGAGCCAGTGTCTTTTGTTTACTTTAATACTGGTATGTATATGTGACTGACCTAGTGGGTGGTTAGTGTTATCTTTATGGTATGTATGTTCAGGTTTGTATTTCATTTCATTTATTATTAATATCTACTTATATTTATTCATTTTCTATTATGATCATTTTATATTATTTATCACATTTAGTTATTTTTGGTTGCTTCAATTACTATGACACGGGGTCATAGTCTTTATAAAGGTTCACATATTCCCTCATTTCTAGTTTTCATCCTCTAAGATAAGGTGAGGTGCACTTGAGGTCATGTGGTGAACTAGTCCATCTACTGATCATAGAGTGAACTGGGCTAGTGCATGATAGTTATGGCATAATTAAAGAGTTTAGAACTAATTAAACATAGAAAACTTAATACCCAAAACTACAATTTCCATCTCAAGACTACAAATTGACAATCTAAACATCTATTCAAGATCATATACGCATGGTTCACCCCTAAATTACCATTAGTCAATCCATATGACCATTAAACTATATATCCATCAAATAAGCTACTTCAACTTTCGGTTTCAATATTCAACAACCGTAAAAAGGGATAAAATAAAAAATAACCACAAAAACCAATACAATAATTCCTAATTAAATCCATGGAAACCATATATAATGGTTTAATCCCAAATAAACCATTCCCAAGTCCATCTCATGCATATAACTATTAATCAATACTATCTTTCCACGCAATAAAAAAATATCGAATTTTATATTCAAACCAAACTTAACCTAACTGTAGAGACTCGTATCTTGACGTACATTGACATTACATTACATTTGCGGAATACTTAGTACATAACAAAAACACACACACAAGGATCGTAATAGTTTAGTGTCTTTGGAAACTCGGAATAGAATATTTTAATCCTAGTGAAAGATATTCAACATCTCCCATAAAGATCTTCTTTTTTTTATACCTAAAACCTTTCTTTATATCCTAGGGAAAAGAAAACATAAATGGATGAGCTCAAATGCTCAGTAAGGGTAAACAAAAGAAATATCAATCACATCATTTACATAAGCACATAACTTTTGGAAATCTTAACCTGTAAAAGAGATCATAATTTCATAACCTGGGATAACTCATGGTAGTGAAATGTAATCAAAATAATCATAACTTAAAACATTAATCTTTGTGTCATGCACACATAATCATAGAGAATCATTTCTTGTTAGTCAAGACTCATTGCCAAGACTATCTTAGTGGACAAAGTCCCTTTCTGAACCGAGTCACCCTCATTTCAGTCCTGTTTCACTGAACCGGTATAACCTACCATTCCAGTCATGTCTATCTCATGAGATATAAAATCTTTACCCAATGCATTGGAGGGAGATATAGGTCCCACCCATCTCATAATGATACCATTCTTATGTGTGCCACAAAATCATAAACCATACATCATAGCATAACCCATGTAATAAAAATGGGAATCTTATACATCGTGACATCATAAAACAATTCATATAAGATAAAGGTATTCATAAAAATATATCCATCACAACATAGTCATTTCAATGTAATAATAGGGGTAAAAACAGAACCCTTTATTATCTTAGATGAAAAATAATTTTTATAAAACACTTGAACTCCATTCTTGAGGAAAATATCCTTTCTACTTCCAAAACACTTTTCCTTTATTAACATGTCATACAATTCTAAACTAAAAGAATTTGATTAAAAATAAACTTGAAAACTTGTAAAGGAATATTCTTGTAAAAAATGTTTTAAAAATCCATTCATCCCGTATAAGTTAAAAAAACATTCTTTTCGTACTTTTGTCGGAAAAGTCAAAATGTACCTCGTACGAAAAACGAAAAAAGATTCCTTTCATATATTTTACTAAAAACTCACCAAAGGGTAAAATAGGTTTTAAACAATTGTAGGTGGATGGAAATAATATTAAATATTGAGGAAACATGGATGAGGATGATAAAATACACCCCAATAAATACTAAATTATAAACAATCTCGGATAAAAATGAGATTGTGATATTTCCCTTACCTTAGGTCCAATTTTCTTCGTAGGTGTCCGAATCTCCTGTATAATGATTTAAATATTGTTATTTACTTATTCCATAATCATACTTATTTTTATAATATCATATATGGTCATATTCTTAGCTTCTTAGTAGTAATATTTCATTGCTACTTGTTATTCGGGTGTTTATAACTTTTTGTTCTTTTGCGTGTTTTGTCGAATAAATTCTTATTCTTCTCTTTAGGTTATAGATAACTCATTTCCAAAATGTTATTAGTGTAATATATATCATATTCATTCATTCAATTCATTTATATAATCATTATGAAATGAAGATCATGTAGAACGAGTCGCATCACATCGTGGAGACGGTATTCCGTACATACGCACAAGTGATGATATCGTCCCTATGATCGTGGAATTGTATTGAAGTGTATGTATACTATTTCAGAAGCAATATCACTTTATATTATTCATATATAGTCATTATTTACACCATTATACCCATCCAAGTAAGGTTGTGGTGGAAAATAGATTACACCATGGCATGGAGACGATATTCCGTACGTACGCACGCGCAATGATTTCTTTTTCCGTAGGATGGATAGATGGTGAATTAGGGTTGTTTAATACTTATAATAACATATCAGTATATTAGTGATACTGATGTTATTACTTCATAATGAAACAACTAAAGAAGAATATGTGGAAGAAGAAATAAAGATGAAAGAATCGGTAACGGACATTACCTCTTCCTTGAAGTGCTTCTTTGAGACCTTCTTTTAGGGCACTAAAATTGTTCTTTGAAGAAGACCAGGACCTCTAGGATGTCTCTAGGGAAGTTTATAGGAGAAAGTGGCAGGGTTTGTCCGAGCTTGAAGGCTCAAAGGGGTGTGAGGAAGAGAGGGAGGAGGTGCCCTTTTATAAGGGAGGAGAGGGGCACCTTTGGAATAACCAAAAATATTATTTTATTATAAAGTCACGTTCGGTTTTAAATAGCTCTAAATTGATATATTTAGAAGCTAATGTTGGGATGGGTCGAAAGCATTTCATCCAATAGAATTTAGACAAGTTTAGGTTCCTATTTTAACCTTATCATTTAGATTTAACATTAAGTTAAATAATTTTACTTTTACCGTGTCTTCTTGTGTTCTTACTCTATAAGGTTAATAAACATACTATAAGAAGCCAAAAGAACCCCAAGTTGTTTATTATTAATATATATAATCTTATCTAAGTCATTTGTCCGAACTTTAGATTTTTAGGAATAAAATTACAATTACCAATATAATATTTGTTTTAAAAACTATTTTATGTCAATTTTGACACTATTTAGTAATTGATTTTTGTGAAACTCATAACAAAATGATAAGTTCGAAAAAGGTTAATTAAATCAATACTAACATGTCATATTAACCCAGAAAATTAGTGGAATTCATAAAAAGTCTTAAGTTATATTTATTTGGGTATTTATAACATCAATTATGTCAATATTTCATTAATAAGATAATTACTACATCATCGTTTTGTCATAAATAAATTAAATTATTTAATGTCTAAAAATTACAAATAAATTACCATTATGTAGTAAATCTTTTTAGCTTTCTAATGAATATTTATAGTCGAATTTATCTTATGTATAACCCCATATTAAAAATGTTTTAGTAAATCAACTTTGATTTTAACTCTTTTAACCCTTCTTTAAATAAATTAATAATAAATGTCCTAATCTAATCCAAGTGGGCCTAAATGGTCATATTGTATTCCTAAGTTTGTTTTTGGTCGAATTACACTAATCTAATAGTATTAGGACATGTTTTAGGGTAACAATAATATCATATTTACCCTTAATTACCCTATTTACTTTTTACCGTGGTAAAAAAAAGTAAAACGTTACTATTCACCAAAAAATTATTTTCATCTCATTGAACCACATTTTACTTACTGACATCAACCATGTCTCTCGGATTTTTGAAATTCCACTCACAGAAGCAGTAAAATTATGTTTTATGAAAAATTCAGTTTTTTAACTACCACTTAGTGGTTTCACTATTTATCAAAAATTGAAGGTTTTCAGAAAATACCAAAATTTCACCCTAGGCTAATTTCGATATTCTGAATCCAAAAATGAAGTCCATTTTGAAAAATAAAATTTATAAAATTTCAAAAAGTGGTTATTACTATTCATAACGGCTAGTTTTAATAATATTTTAATAGCATATCGTTGTTTAGTGAAACTCGGTATTGCGTACTACATACGCTATCAAGGAAGGTCACGATTGCGTGTAATGAAAGGCAAGTCAAGGATGCGTGTTGTGCAAGATCCTTTTGGTGTAGCATACAACACATGACATTAATGAAATTAAAAAGAATATTTTTCATAAAATCTCGGGGTGTTACATTCTACCCACCTTATAATGAATTTCGCCCTCAAAATTCATCGGGGTTATAAATAGTTTACTATTCGAAAGTTTCTTTAATAGAAACCCACATCGTAAAAAGGAATACCAAAACCAATCTTTAAAAAAAATATGAAACGTAACGGTTACCCAAATAAACTAATCATTGGGTTTCCACATAGGTGAAAATATGGATATGGAAGAGAAATATAACCATCATGTTCTGATGGAGAGTGGTAGAGAACATGGCTATGGAAAATCTAGCAATCACAAAGCCATAAATTTGTGATGATCTAAGGTACCATCTGATTCATGAGATATAAGAGCACTAAGACAACATTTTGGGTTTTAAAGATCATTTCCCTAAAGTTGATGAAATTGGAATTAGAAGAAATACTTTCGTGATTTTGGTATAGTTTCACCGTTTGTCGTTCTTTGGACAATTTCCACTTCATCTCTTAAAGAAATGAAGTTGAATTTGTCATTCATGATGTGTTAGCAGATCATGTGATAGAATGATGGTTCATTCCACCTCTTTCAAAAAAAAGGTTAGCAAAAGTTATAAGTCCATCTTATGGTTAGTCGTATATGGTTCCAAAAATGAACTTATACTTCATATATCATACCGCTTAATAAAATAAAACTAGTTTCTACTAACCAGGGACTCCCTGTAGGCCAGTGGTAGGTGATAAAGGCCAGTCGCACTTCGGTTGTGGGTTTGATTCCCACAGCCTTGTCTGACACGATGGGTTGTCGCCCGTCCTGTAGGTTGTCCTTTTTTCTAAAACTATATTACTATAACATCCCATCAATAATATCGAAAAAACTTCTATCCTTAAACAATACTAACTTATGTCCAACATAATCCATTCCAATCTTTAGGCTTATCCATAATACTGCAGTCCACTCTCATAACATAGTGAAAACGATTACCAGAGATTTAATACCATCGTTGATCCCCATATATCATAAGATATGTTTTGTTGGTCACATTCCAAACATTCAAAGTCCTTAATCATGTATTCTCTTGAATACCCATTGAACCTTAGTGAAAACATGAATGCAGTTAAAAGTTAACACCTTCCACATACCAAAATCCTCAAAATTATATATACTCAAACCATGATATCACTTAGTCCTTATATCAATCATGAGCTCATGAATACTGTCAAATATTTCATTTTCTCATTTCCCTTCATTATGCGCATATCATTCTTTTTACAAAAATATCTCAATCACTTTCCATGGTTACTGGTACAATAAAATTATTGAAAACCACAATATACCAATACATAAATATTCTAATATTCCACGATACTATATACAACACTATTTCGGAATCCCATTACATAAACACTTAATCATTCCACCACATCGTTGTCATATTCAACATCTCCAATAGTGATCGCATGTGACTTCCCTTTGTCCTTTTGCTTAAGTGGTTGCTCATGTTGATCATCACTAACCCTTGGATTAGGGAATTTATTAGCATAATTCCCCATTTCCTTACACTTGAAGCATTGAAGTGTTGGTGGTGCGTTCTATACAGTGTTTGCTTTATTCACATCATTAGAACCCCTTTTTCCATTACTTCAACACTCAGCTGCTCGATGACCTTCTTTTCCACACTTAAAAAACATTTTCTAGTCCCTTTAATATAATCTCCACCACGCTTCTTTCCACACTTTGACCATAAGGAAACATTCATCTTCTTTTCACCATTATTCTGAGATTTCTCCTTGAACTCCATCTTTCGTTTCTTGTCAAAACCGTGAGATGGATATGTAACAACAACTTCCATTTCTACCTTGATATCACAACGCACAATTTCTTCATAACTACTGAAGTCTATTATAGATAATGCCCTTCAAAGACTTGGTTTTAAGCCACTGAAAAATCGATCAACATTACTTTCAGGTTGGATGATAATGCCAGATGCATACCTTGCAAGTCTCGTAAAATTCCCTTCGTATATACCAACAGATTCATCATCCTTTTTCTTTAGTTCAAGAAACTCCTTTTCCATCTTTGTTCGAAGAATAGGAGGGAAGTACTTACTGAAAAACAAGTTCTTGAACTCGTCCTATTCCATGGACTCAATTTCATCTCTTGGCCTCGTATTCTTGATAAGATTCCACCATTGATCAGCTTCACCTTCCAAACAATATACTGCTAAGATTACTTTATCATGTTCAGAACATTGAAGAACTGAAAATATCTTTTCAGTGGTACTGATCCATTTTTCAGCAACAAGTGGATCGTAAGTCCCACTGAAAGAAGGTGGACGTTGCCTCATGAAGGACTCAATAGAATATTGTTCCCTTATCTGCTCATTTGGAAATCCAGAATGATTCATAGCTTGTGTAAGTATAGCAATAAGATTTTTCACTCCATCTCCCATAACATTTGTTTGTTCATGAGGACAATCATTGCATTGTCCATTGCATTGATCAACACGGTTCCTTCGGGTTCCATCCATCGTCTAAAACCCTAAAAGAATAGTGTGAGAGGCAAAAATCATGCTAGGGAAAACAACATTATAAAGGGGGAGTATCCTCAATATATAACTTCTTAGGTTAAATTCTATGATCGTTATCGTAGTTCTAGGACTGTATGTTATACGTATACTTATCCTTAGGGACATCCCTAGACATACCTTAGAAATATCTCTAGGGATCTCACTAACGCTTTCGCATCCTGGTTTCCAAAGGTTGACTAAACCTTTCCTCTGATACCAACTGTAGAGACCCGTATCTTGACGTACATTGACATTACATTACATTTTCGGAATACTTAGTACATAACAAAAACACACACACAAGGATCGTAATAGTTTAGTGTCTTTGGAAACTCGGAATATAATCTTCTAATCCTGGTGAAATATCTTCAACATCTCCCATAAAGATCTTCTTTTTTTTATACCTAAAACCTTTCTTTATATCCTGGGGAAAAGAAAACATAAAAGGGTGAGATCAAATGCTCAGTAAGGGTAAACAAAAGAAATATCAATCACATCATTTACATAAGCACATAATTTTTGGAAATCTTAACCTGTAAAAGAGATCATAATTTCATAACCTGGGATAACTCATGGCAGTGAAATGTAATCACAATAATCATAACTTAAAACATTAAACTTTGTGGCATGCACACAAAATCATAGAGAATCTTTTCTTGTTAGTCAAGACTCATTGCCAATACTATCTTAGTGGACAAAGTCCCTTTCTGAACCGAGTCACCCTCGTTTTAGTCCTGTTTCACTGAACCGGTATAACCTACCATTCCAGCCATGTCTATCTCATGAGATATAAAATCTTTACCCAATGAATTGGAGGGAGATATAGGTCCCACCCATCTCATAAAGATACCATTATTATTTGTGCCACAAAATCATAAACCATACATCATAGCATAAACCATGTAATAAAAATGGGAATCTTAAACATCATGACATCATAAAACAATTCATATAAGATAAAGGAATTCATAAAAATATATCCATCACAACATAGTCATATCAATGTAATAATAGGGGTAAAAAAATAACCCTTTATTATCTTAGATGGAAAATAATTTTTATAAAACACTTGAACTCCATTCTTGAGGAAAATATCCTTTCCACTTCCAAAACACTTTTCCTTTCTTAACATGTCATACAATTATAAACTAAAAGAATTTGATTAAAAATAAACTTGAAAACTTGTAAAGGAAGCTTCTTATAAATAATTTTTTAAAAATCCATTCATCCCTTATAAGTTAAAAAAACATTCTTTTCGTACTTTTGTCGGAAAAGTCAAAATGTACCTCGTACGAAAAACGACAAAAGATTCCTTTCATATATTTTACTAAAAACTCACCAAAGGGTAAAATAAATTTTAAAAAATTGTAGGTGGATGTAAATAATAATACATATTGAGGAAACATGGATGTGGATGATAAAATACACCCCAGTAAATACTAAAGTATAAACAATCTTGGATAAGAATGAGATTGTGATATTGCCCTTACCTTAGGTCCGATTTTCTTCGTAGGTGTCCAAACCTCCTGTATAATGATTTAAATAATGTTATTAACTTATTCCAGAATCATACTTATTTTTATGATATCATATATGGTCATATTATTAGCTTCTTAGTAGTAATATTTCATTGCTACTTGTTATTCGGGTGTTTATAACTTTTTGTTCTTATGCGTGTTTTGTCGAATAAATTATTATTATTCTCTTTAGGTTATATATACCTCACTTCCATAATGGTATTAGTGTAATATACATCATATTCATTCATTCAATTCATTTATATAATCATTATGAAATGAAGATCATGTAGAACGAGTCGCATCACAACGTGGAGACGGTATTCCGTACGTACGCACGAGTGATGATATTGTCCCTATGATCGTGGAATTGTATTGGAGTGTATGTATAATATTTCATAATTAATATCACTTTATAATAGTCATATATAGTCATTATTTACACCATTATACCCATCCAAGTAAGGTGGTGGTGGAAAATATATTACACCACGGCGTGGAGACGGTATTCCGTACGTACGCACGCGCGGTGATTTCTTTTTCCGTAGGATGGATAGATGGTGAATTAGGGTTGTTTCATACTTATAATAACATATCAGTATAGGAGTGATACTGATGTTGTTACTACATAATGAAACAACTAAATAAGAAGAAGTGGAAGAAGAAATAAAGATGAAAGAATCGGTAACGGACATTACCTCTTCTTTGAAGTGCTTCTTTGAGACCTTATTTTAGGGCACTAAAATTGGTCTTTGATGGAGACCAGGACCTATAGGATGTCTCTAGGGAAGTGGAGAGGAGAAAGTGGCAGGGGTGTGCCGAGCTTGAAGGCTCAAAGTGGTGTGAGGAAGAGAGGTAGGAGGTGCCCTTTTATAAGGGAGGAGAGGGGCACCTTTGGAATAACTAAAAATATTATTTTATTATAAAGTCAAGTTCGGTTTTAAATAGCTCCAAATTGATATATTTATAAGCTAAGGTGGGGATGGGTCGAACTACTCTCATCCAATAGAATTTAGACAATTTTAGGTTCCTATTTTAACCTTATCATTTAGATTTAACATTAAGTTAAATAATTTTACTTTTATCGTGTCTTCTTGTGTTCTTACTCTATAAGGTTAATAAACTTACTATACAAAGCCAAACGAACCCCAAGTTGTTTATTATTAATATATAAAATCTTATCTAAGTAATTTGGACGAACCTTAGATTTTTATGAATAAAATAACAATTACCAATATAATATTTGTTTTAAAAACTATTTTATGTCAATTCTGACACTACTTAGTAATTGATTTTTGTGAAAATCATAATAGAATGATAATTTCGAAAAAAGTTAATTAAATCAATACTAACATGTCATATTAACCTAGAAAATTAGTGTAATTCATAAAAAGTCTCAAGTTATATTTAATTGGGTATTTATAACATCAATTATGTCAATATTTCATTAATAAGATAATTACTACATCATCGTTGTGTCATAAATAAATTAAATTATTTAATGTCTAAAAATTACAAATAAAATACCGTTATGTAGGAAATCTTTTTATATTTCTAATGAATATTTATAGTCTAATTTATCTTATGTATAACCCCATATTAAAAATGTTTTAGTAAATAAACTTTGATTTTAACTCTTTTAACCCTTCTTTAAATAAATTAATAATAAATGTCCTAATCTAATCCAAGTGGGCCTAAATGGTCATATTTTATTCCTAAGTTTGTTTTTGAACGAATTACACTTGTCCAATAGAATTAGGACAAGTTTTATGGTAATAATAATATCATATTTACCCTTAATTACCCTATTTACTTTTTACCGTGGTAAAAAAAAGTAAAAAGTTACTATTCACCAAAAAGTTATTTTCATCTCATTGAACCACATTTTACTTACTGACATCAACCATGTCTCTTGGATTTTTTAAATTCCACTCACAAAAGCGGTAAAATTAAGTTTTATGAAAAATTCTGTTTTTGAACTACCACTTAGTGGTTTCACTATTCATCAAAAATTGAAAGTTTTCAGAAAAATACCAAAATTTCACCCTAGGCTAATTTCGATATTCCAAATCCAAAAATGAAGTCCATTTTGAAAAATAAAATTTATAAAATTTCAAAAAGTGGTTATTACTATTCAGAAAGGATAGTTTTAATAATATTTTAATAGCATACCGTTGTTTAGTGAAACTCGGTATTGCGTACTACATACGCTATCAAGGAAGGGCACGATTGCGTGTAATTAAAGGCAAGTCAAGGATGTGTGTTGTGAAAGATCCTTTTGTGTAGCGTACAACACAAGACATTAATGAAATTAAAAAGAATATTTTTCATAAAATCTCGGGGTGTTACACTAACAACTCAATCAATCATAAAACAAATGATAAATAGATACTAAAAAAACAAAAATAAAACACAAAAATAAAAAAATACATTGATTTAAAACATCCCCATAGAAAACTTTAGTAATCATTGTTTGAACCAAACAATAATTAACATATTCCATAGTCTATATTAATCAAAAAAGCTAGGTTTTTTAAAAAAAATATTTTGAATGCATTTCTTTTAAATTTAAATCATGGGTTTCAAGACACACAATCATTTAAAGTTGAATTTTTTTAAAAATTAACCTCTTTAAATTTTAAAACCACATATTCTAAAGATTAGATAAAAAATTGATTTATCCAAAATAGGTCTCAAAAACTATCATGAAACCAATTTTATCAAAACATGGTGATTATATTAAATTTAACATGGTTTTATATAAATCATGCATCCAAACACACCCATAAACACAAATAATTATTTTCACCAATATATATAACATTATCTAACCATATTCAAGAAAATGTTCAAAGTAAATGATTAAAACTCATATAAATTAAACTAATTGAACAAAAAACAATCAAATCAAAATTCATGACACTAATTAATGTGTATTAACCATCAAAATATTTTATCGTTTACCATTTTATGCTCATTCATGTCATTAATTAAAATAATTACCAAACATTAGAATTATTAATTGAAACTAGCTCAATTCAATTGAAAATAACAAAATTATTAAGAAAGCTCACTAACCTTATATAACTTATTCAAAATAAATTAAATTTTAAACTCATTTTGAAACACTTATAACAAAAAACCAGTCCCTTTTAATCCCAAAATTTCTAAAATATTAAACTTTTTACAAGAAGTTTTTTCAAAATTAAATTAAATCATCAATAAAATATAATTTAATAATATTTTCTTACATTCTGTTTCATTTGATGTGGGTGGCACTGAACGTAGAAGGGAATGCACATCTAGATTTTTTTCTTAATTAAAAAGGATAAATATGAGAGTTTTTTAATTTAAAATATGAAATAAAAGATTTTATTTTTTATTATAATACTTTAAAATTTCAAGAAATACTTTTTAAAAATATTCTCATTTATATTGTCAACAATATGCTTTGTAGGCCCTTTATGAGTAAGGGGATGGGAAATTTTGTCCATATATCCATTTTTAATACATATTAGGTGATGATAATCATGGGAGATTCCACTCTCATCCTAGGAAGAGTATCTTCACAAATACGTATCGGGCCACTTTAGGCACCTCTCATAACTTTGGTAGCAACGAGTTGAAAGTGGAACATAAAGAGGAAACATAGACCAATATAGAGGTAGCAGAGTTCCAAAAGATAGAAATACAAGAGAATGAAATAACTAAAAATTCCAACGTGAAGGTTTTAAAAGATATGGAAGCTTTATTTCCATCACTTACATTAGATACCACTGTGGTTTTTGATAGATGCATGCCTATAATGCAGTCCTTATATAATAGACCTGCAAATGGAGATTATGGTCCTAGTGGTGGGAGAGCAGACAACTTTCTTGGTGGTTATGGTGATGAATATATAAGAGGGGATGATGGTAGTGAGGATGATCATGATGATGATGATGATGATGATAGTGATGGCCATGATGGTAGTGGTGTTCATGGGGGAGAGATTGATCCCAATATATTTCTGACATGATATTTAGGAAAAAAATAGTTTTATTGGTGTCTAATGATAGAAAATTATTATATATTTGTTTTTATTTGTTCTTTAAATTATCAATTCATTAAATGTGTATTGTAACTGGTTAAAAAGATAAATTTGATTGTAGTGTACAATAAATCAATTTAATGGTTATTCTGGTGTTAATGAAACCTTGATTGAAGCTATGTATAGTTACAGCCTATACCCATGGTACTTTAATCATTGGTATAGCTTAAAAAACCTTTTATATAAACCATTGATAATATAAAAATATGAAATCACTGTTCTAATAGTTTCCATAAAACCATTGGTATAGAGGTATCATGATGGACCACTTTATAACAGTTTTAGGAACCATTGGTATATGAGATGTAAATAGTTACCAATCCTATACCAATGGTTTAAAACCATTGGTATAGGTTTATATTATTTTAGTGGGGGTTCTTAGTGGTGGTGGATCATGATAGTATACTACTTATAAACATATAAAATCTCATTAACACCTTTATCACCAAAGGAAATAGGGAAACATAGAAAAGGAGTGAGATGAAATTCTTAGTATGGTGTAACACATGATCAATGAGACAAGAATATGTTATCTATAAATAAAAAATAGGTGAGATACTTGATAATGAGATAAATGGAAAAATTAATATAATGAAATAATAAGAGGTTATTATGATTAATGAAGTCATAGTCGTATATCATGAAATAAAATATATAAATAATCATCCTAAAAGTTTAGAATATACCTATAAAAGCACTATACGGGTTCACTCTCTAGATCATGAACCTATATGGCCAATTTCGTACTAGCATTTTAGATTCTGCAAATCTCATCCCATAGTTGTTTTTTATATTCAAGATCGAATGAGAGGATGTAATTGGTGATATTACATTTTTATTTTGGAAGAAATTCCTACATAGAGTGTAATTTTACATCCTTTTATATCCCTAAGGAGTTTAGTTTATTGGTAGGGATTTCACCTATCAGTGTGTTAGAGTTGGTGGTGTTTCTTCTTGGGTGTTGTACTAATATTAGTGAAAATTTGAGTAGTATTTTTTTCTATAATGTGAATTTTATTTTCTATTTTTTCATTAAATGGTGATACATATTTATAGTGGTATTATAATTATTTTATTTTTTTATTTTTTTTCTTTTCTTTAGATGTGGGATCCATCGGTAGTAGTGTGTTTATATCTGATGTCTATATTTTATGTCTATTTTGGTTTATGATTGGGGGTTCTTCCTACTTTGGATAAAGTTTAGTGTTGTATTGTAATATAAAAAGTGGAATTTCCTTCCTTGGTGATCATAATAGAGGTAGGGGAACTAATATATTGAGACACTTTTTTAGGCCATGGGCACAAGTGGAGTTTGGATTGCTTCTTTAGCTAGTTAGATATTTAACTTTAACCAAATTGTTCTTGTATTTTTTTTGTGTTTTTAATGGTTTTTGGTGGTGTTTATTCTAATAGGTACTTTGAATAGGTATTCTGATCATGGTTTTGTAATGTTTTTTGGGTGCACATTAAACCCATAAAAGTGGTTTTTATTTGAAAATAAAAAAATGATGGGTGGTATAGTTCCATAAACATTTTTACCTCATGATATTTAATTCTTTATCTATTTCATAAAAGGGTTTTAGAATTATAGTCCCACATATTGTGACAATAATATATCTATATATATTTAAACCACATGAATATGAAAAAAATAATAAATCCATAAAAATCATATCATGATCAACCTGTGGAATTAAAATTGGCTTCCTAATAAATTAAATATCTATCTTGGTAAATACACTTTAATCAAGGTAAATAATTATAGGGTAGTCAATCCATATAGGATAAAGGTTATATGATCAAATAAATAATTTCCATAGTCAATAAAATTTATGCATGTCATGGTGAACACCATTCAAACATAAGAAGGAAGTAAAGAGTATTCATAGAGGAAAGGAATTGGTAAAAATTTTAACTTTTCGAATAGTTAAAGATAATGTCAGGCACAGGCTGGGATGGAACATTCCACTTATAGAGATTTTATTTCCACCACACCACCTATATATACGAATATGTATAATAAACTAAAGAATTATTTTGACATCATGTCTAAAATTAAAAAAAATAACATTCAAGAAAATAACATGTAATAAATTGACATGTATTGAAATATAGAAATTATTGAACTAGATAAAAATAATCCAATGGAATAAATAAATGAATAGTTTTTAAGAAAAACATTATTTACTTTTTATGCACTGCTTAAATAAATTAGAAAAGAATCATTTTTAAAGAAAGAACTATGTACAAAACATTTATTTTTTATAGGGAAATATTTATTAAAAATTTTAATATAAATAATTCATTAAAATATAATCCTAATAATAATAGAAAGACAAATTGAAGATAAATCCTTAAAATATTTTTCAAAACATTTTAAGATACTATTGTAAAAACAGAGAAATAAATCACATTAAAAAATAATTTTCAAATGAAAATATAAAAGTTTTTTAAAATTTAATTTAATACTAAAATTTATAAATAATTCATCTTCGAAAATACAGAGAGTTAAAGAATAAAAAACTTATAATAGGAATATAATGTTTGGAAAATATTTGCTTATAAACTTCACTATGTTTGACTTTATGAAATAATATGAATTAAACGATAAAGATGAATATACCTAGGAAAAAAAGGATAAGGAAGCATAATTAACATAAATTAATAATTTTAGGAAGAGTTATTGATGAAGAGAGAGATAGGGCCATATAGAATATAACCATAAGAATGAAATTGAGATGGACAAGTCCCTCTTGAACAGCTTAAGATATGAATTAAAAATAAATAGGTGATGTGAGGAGAAAATAATACCTTATAAATTAAGGTAGAACCATAATTTATACATTAAAAAATATATATGACATAAGAGAGGTGATAGATGAAAAATAAACAATTCATAAAAACATGGAATATTTGGAATAGAAAATCCCTTACCTTGAGTCCTGCCTCGCTTCATATGTCCTCTAAATTCTTGAATAATTAAAATTTATTAATTAATTATACGTTTAAAATAGTAATAAAGTGTATATAATTATTAATATTATTTTTAATTCATTTATTATCATATATTATTCATTTATTAGGCTAATTTATTCTTGCATAAGTCATTTTGAGGTCATTTGGCTCATAATTTTAAAACTGCAACAGTTTAATAATAATGATCGAATATCACTATTCATTGGTTCCATTATATCTAGATGTGTGAAGGTATGTGGTTTATTTCATTTTCTAAGAGAATTATTTTAATATTTTTATGATAGTTATAATTATGAAAATATTCCTCAATAACCATATTAAAAATAATAAAAATGACATCAATTGATTACTTTTAAATATATTATTATCAAGAAGATTTTATCATTCCAAAATCATAAACATGAAATTATTTGATTATTAATGTTATATTAAATCATTATATAGATTATAATGAATGTATATAGAAATAATAAGTGAAAATAAAATATCATTATTCACTTAGGTATCTTAAAACCACTATTGGAGAAATACTTTTTTTAAGTAGATTTAAAATGAAGGGAAAAACTAATAAATATTTTATTTTTAAAAAAATAGATTATAATCATACCAATTTTTTAAATTCACTTTTAATTACTACCTATATTTTTAAAAGTATTCATAGGAGAATTTAAATTAAAAGATATGGATTTTGAAACATGTATTTCTATATAATAACATATTAGGAAATGAGGTTCAATGAGAGGAATTGGGAAATATTTAATCATTAAAGGGATAAATTAATGTTAATAAAATTTAAATATAATCATGGAATCCAAATAATATGAGTTTTAAAATATTTTTAGGAAAAATAAATCTCAAATAACAAATGAAAGGGAGACTAGGGAAACCTTACCTTGTTATTCAAGTTTCCTAATTTTGATTAAATAGAATGCCTTTGGAAGAGGGAATTCTATCTATAACATATCCTTATGAATGTTAATGAGGGAGTTTAGAGATTAATTTAGGTAAAGATTTATCAAATGAAGGTTTTTTTAATGATAATGTGGTGCTTACATAGACAAGGAGAGAATTATTTTAGAATAAATTATTGTATATTTTATATTTATCATTTATACTAATGACATTGTTAATTTTTATGAATTTTATTAGTTCTTGTGTAGTTAACTATTTCCTAAATAAATTTACATTGTGTGTTCCCTAGTTTTAGAGGTTCCATGGGGTGTTTGGGGTATTTTTTCCGAGAAATACCCAAGTTTTTCTTTGTCTCTCAGTAGCAGGTTGGATCACAGTATGAAGTTGATCTCATAGTACTTGGCATGGTAGTAGTCCCATTAAAATGTTCATATTGGGGTAGTAGGTTGGTATCAAGGTTGTTGTTTGGTATCATTGTATAAGGATTCCTTCTCAGGGTAGTAGGATTTTCTTCTCATGGTAGCAGGATAGTTTCAGGGTACCAAGTAGGTCTCACAGTAGCAAGTTGGTCTCACAGTAGAAGTATTACATCTCATGGTGGCATGACTTCCTTCTTATGGTAGAAGGTTGGAATCATGGTGTTAGGTTATTGTAATGGTATAATTATTACTTCTCATTGTAGTAGGATTCCTTCTCATGATATTAGGGTCACATCTCATGGTACCAGGTTGGTACCATAGTAAAAGGTTGGTCTGATAGTAGCTGGTTCCAGTTCATCAAAATTTCTAGTTTTTCCTAGTTTTCTATTTTATCATAAATATGGTTTTTATAACTTTAAATGAAGGAAATTAATTTACATTTCAATGTGGATATTTATATCCTATCTCTCTTAAACATCAGAAGATTTTAATATTTCTCTTCTATGTGAATTAATTGGGATCCACATTAATTATTATTTAATGCTTGAAATCATGTAAATCTTGATGGTCTTGTATTATTAATTATAAAATGAATAAATTTTGTTCTTTAGAATACTTTATTTCTTTCATTGATTTTAAATGAACCGGAATCTTTTTATTGACCCTTGAAGTGTAATTTTTGTCCACAGGAAGCACCTTTTTTATGAATTCTATGCATGTTTAATTTCTTGTTTCATGCTATATTTTCTTCATAAGAAAGTCGTGTTTGATTTAGGAGCCTATTTATCATTTTTACCTCATTATATACTTATTTTAATGGTTATTAAATAAATTATCTTTTGGACACCCAGGAGATGATATAATAACCTTCTCCTTCCCCATTTTTTGAGGTATTGAGTTTTAGAGGTTTCTATATGGGTAGGGGTTTCATTTCTTATCCAATTATTTTAAATTAAATCATAAATTTATCATGATTTATCTCTTAGGTAATGTAGGAATTAACCTTAATAAAGATTAAACTAAAATAATTAAAAGAGATAGTTTTCGGGTTGTTCTGATCACATGTGATTTTACTATGATTACATTTTGACACTTTTTAAGTAGATACTAGTCTATCTATGTATATCTATGTATGTGATATGTTTTAGAATACTTTGTTTCTTGAAAAGTGATAATGAGTATAAACATGGTAATTCTTGTTGGCTAATTAATAAAGATGCGTGTTAACTGAATTGGATCTTCTTTATATTTTTTTGAAATTGGAAGTCATGATTGGATGAATATTTAAATAATTCTTGTCTTTATTTATATTTTATGCCTTAGGTTTCTTAAGGTTATAACATATGTTGAATTAAATAGTTAACTCAAGATGTTAATGAACTAGTTTTTCTATAAAACTAAATATTTTGGGTCGAGTGAGGACATTTATTTATAATGTATGGTGCATGTTTAGGGCCTAAATGCCCAGCTAACTCACTTTATTGTTTGTTTGATGCATTTTGTGATTTATCTTCATGTGATACTTGATGTTATGTAATTTTATCTTGGTATAAATGATGGTTGACGACACATGGGTAGGGATTATTGGGATTGTTGTAGTAGTAAATGCTTTTGTTTGTAGAATATATGGTGTTATTCATGGTGGTGTCATGCATGGAATCTGCATTGATAGAATGTGGTGAAGCTGACCTTTCCCTTCATTGTAATGAGTGATGGATATTCACTTTTTCATTAATTTTCATTAATGTATAGATGTCTGATTTAATTGTTTCTGCATTCCTTTCCCCATATCATAAGGAAACTATTTGTTCCTGGTTTACAAATTATTTTATGGTAGATTAATTTTATTTCTAGTCTACATATAATTAAATAATTTTATTGAATAATAAATATTTTATCCCAAGTTATTGGTTCTTTAATATAGTTTTGTATGATAAAAATATTAATAAACCATGGGATCTGTTAGATTACTCTTTGAGGGAATAGGCTTCAGTTGATAACTAATGTGATTTGGAAATGGTATAACATTTATTAATGGATAATAAATTATTGAATGTAACTATTAATTTTAATATATATAATTAAATAGAGGCATTCTTACAATGTTTATGTTATTTTAGTATATCTAGTCCTTTGAAGGGGTTAAAAGGTTTCTATGTGATGGTAACTATAGTTGAGCTTAAGAAACTTTTGATGCCCCCAGTGTGGTTATGATATTTTTTATATTCTTATGTTATATGATTTTCATTTAGTGCCCCACCCATGTTGATAGGGATACTAACACCCATTAGACTTTGACATAATGTTTTACCTGACATTCTGGTTTAGGAGGAACTAATGTATTACTACCCCCTCTTTCCCTACTCTCTTATCCTGGAAGTATTATGTTTTGGTGTTCACTATGGTTATCTTTCCCTATATTTTTATGTATAGGTATTTAATAGATTTTGGTTTGTTCACACACATGTATATCTAGATATAGTAACCTAAGAATTATTATAGGTATGAAATGTATGATATGTGATGTCTTGGGTTATAATACATGATATACAAGATGTGGTCGCTCCTGAAAAATAATCAGTTACTATTTCGAGATTATGATGGGATGATGAGATGTTGGGATGCATAAAGTGCATAATATAATATATTTCCCCTGTTATCTTTATGAAAACTTTTTCTTTTTGAGAGATATGTCTCAGGATGTTCCATGTTCAAGAATATAGACAAACCAATGGGGAAGTAGTAGTAATGTACCTTCACATTTGATATTTATGGATATTTTATTATTATTTTTATGTGATACTTGGTTTGTGTTCCATGGTGAGGCTAGGAACTTAGCATAGATATTTATGTGATGAGTAAGCTTCACATGTTTATTCACTGAGATTTAGTATGTTTTTTTTTACTTTTTTTATGAGAAGATTTAGGGAGGATCCTACTTAGTATATTTATTGTGCTCACCTTATGCATATATAATCTATCTTTTTAGAAAACAAGAGAAGATTATTGATTAGGATAGATATTACTAGATTGTGGGATTATTCAGGAGTTGTTATACTTTAAGGATTCTACTGAGTATTTTCTTTTGGAATTTGAAACTTTCTTTTTTCAGTTGTTCAATTGTATGAAATTAAATGCATGTATTGAGAACTTTTATTATCTTTATTATAATCACGAGTTTTTTGGTTTTTTCATGTTATCTCACATTCCCCGTATTCTTATTTGAGGGTAATGCCTCCAATTTTATTGTATATTTGTCACAACCCCCTCCCACCAATGATACTGCATTGAAGGAAGAGAGATATTATCCCTCGAGTCCCACCTCTTGTAGGCCTTGGGTTGGTAAAAAGCACCGAGGGTATAAAAAATATCATAAACAAGAGGCATTACCCTATATATAGTAAAAATATTGGTAGATAAGATGAATAAAACACAATAAAGTCCATGATATAATGTTAAAAGGAAACTAAAATTATCCCACAATGAATGTATAAATAAAAACTCATACAAATAAAAGTATCCAAATGTAAATACCAAAAAGTAAAAGTCTAATTTAAAACATAGTAACAGTCCAAGGGTCTGAGCCAGTAATGTCCATAAAGGCCCATGTAATCCTCCTATAAACTTAGAAAATGTTTTATATACATAGGGTGAGTGTATAGGTACAATTAGTAAGAAAACCAAAGTCTCTCATGCACATATGAATGAAGCATACTAATGCACCCATGAGAAAATAGCAGAACCAACAACACCTGAATAAGTTGACTAACCAATCCTAACCTCACCATAACATGATCACCAAATAACATAATCCAAGTATAATAACATAATAAGAAACATATTGATAAAGTTTAACCCACACTTCTTACCCACTAATTTTCCACTATCACACCCCAATATTGTACGTATTCTAACATCAATCTCTATTGAATAGCATATACCACCACCCCATGGTAAGGTCACATAAAATGTCACAAAAAGACACCTAGGATACCATCCAACAACATGGTCATACAACATCTCACCTAATGAAAATTGTTCAATCACATCACAACCACTTCCATAACCAGAGTAGTAATTTATCTTGAAAATGAAAGAAATTAACCTCATTCCCCCCTCATAAAATGCACAACCCCCACCATAAAATGACCCATAACACAATCACAATAAATCTGTTCTGAAGACACCTAGGATATCACTTAGTGAACTAATAGAACTCCAACCATCACATCCTGTACATATCTTCTCTCCTAGAAGAGAGAGCGGGTATCCATCCATCCATTCTCATTGCCATGATTTTGGAAAAACATCCCCCTTATGAATATTCAAGTGTCAATAGATAGAGATCGATTTAGATGGGGTGCACATATATTTCTCAGTGAACATACAAGTATATATATCCACAAACAATTCTAACCTAAGGGTTCACAAAAAAACACTAACCAACTCCCAAAATCATTGATTTCACTACCACCTCTAAATTAATAATAGCATAAAAACAACAATACACGTTTTTCATTCTAAACCAATTCCACCATCCATCCCATTTGGTTCATTATTAAGCCTCATCCAAATTTAACAAAAGACACCATAATTTATTTTTCCATTAATATTTTATATCCCATTAACTAAAAAACCACACCTATTTCAATCATTATAATCCTATCATTCTATCACTACCTTGGAATATAGTAAAACACAACCATTCTGACAAGAATCACATGATTCCCATCGAACCATCCCCTTATCAGCCCAAAATCATAACAAAAAAAACCATATACACACCGCCACAAAAGTACATCCAAAAAATCTATAACCTTGCTACCCCAAAAAGCATGTACAAACAACCCATCACCTCACTGCCCCAAAAGCATGTCCTAAAAAACCATCACCTTTCTACTCTATAAAAATGAAAATAAAATAAAAAAAGCATATAAAATATTATTTTACATATTTAACAGAGGGATATTTTATCACATTTCACTTTATTTTAAGGGTGTTGTCACATAATACATAACTCCAAGGGTAACCATTTTATTATCTTAGTATAAGTTATTAGTTGATTTATCATTTTGGTTGATATCACACAACAAACAATAGGGTTTCCATATCATAAGAGGTATCATTGGAGGAGTTCTTGAGAATGAGGGACAAACTGGACCATCAATTTGAAGTTATTATCAGAGGTGATCAGATCAAAGAAGTATCAGATATTTCTTGGAAATTATATAGAGAGGCTACAGCTAATAGATTTATGGTAGTATTTAATAATTTTGTTTCTTACTATTATGTTTTATGTCTCTAGTGGATCAGTAAGGTTTCACACTACATCCATAAAAGTGTTTTTAATAAAAATTTAGATTTATTGCTAATACACAAACAAGTCCTCCAATGACCATGTTTTTAGTGGGGTATCAATCACATACAATCCATAATATCACAATAATAACAAAGCTATAAAAAATGAAAACCACTCCCATTTCTCCTTGAATATAAATTAACCAATTATTTATCTTTGATTAAGCCAAAAAGAGCCACCCCCCATAGATAAACAAGATCAACCCATCCCACATTTACAAAAAAGTGCGAAATGATGGATTCTACACTTGGAAGAATGAAGCACTATTCAATTCACTACACAAAAAAGGGTTTTGTGCAAGATTTAATTGTCATTATAAGAAACATGAGCTGAATAAAGAAGGGCACCATGACTCCAAGGTAGGGCTTCGAGACCTCTCATCTCAAGAGAAATCAAGAAGAAAGGAAGAAATGGAAATTTACTTGTCTCTAAAGTCAATATATATGATACGGTTGTGATTTTAAATCACAATATATTTAATTTACCAATTTTTATAGATCTCATTAAAATATATGTATAAGAAATCCTTTACATCCTCAATCGTCATAAAAAATTAGGTATATAATTATCCTAAATGAAATGACATTTTAATGACCTTGATTCAAAACAGTGAAAGGCATGCATAGGAATTTTATATAACTTTTACAAAAAAACACATGGTTGAATTACCTACATATCCAAAAGCACCACATAAACATTTTAGCATATCCAACTCAACCACATAGGCAATTCATCCATGTATCCAATTCACATAGCTAACCTCTCACGTAGTCGATTCATATAACTCATCCATCCACGTTTCCAATTCATGTAGTTGATCTATCCATATAGTCAATTCATCCATTAATAAAATTCACATAGCCAATTGTTCACATAGCTGATTCAGATAAATGATCCATCCAATTAGCTGATTCATTCATGTAGTCCATTCACATAGCTGATTCCAGCAGTTGATTCACATATCTAATTCATCCACATATCCGATTAAACTTTCCATGAGAACAAATAACTGATCATTCAATCCGACCACATGACCAACCTACCTACTACATAAAAAGACATATGACTATTCCAACTGACCACATGACCAACCACCTAGTCGAAAAAACAAAAAGCTAATGATTCCAACCAACTACACAAGAAACCACTCTACCTCATGAAGAAACAACTAACTATTCAAACCAACTTCCCAACCAACTTCCCATCCAACTGGCACAATACAAGAAAAAAGGTGACTGTAATAAGGGAACCTAGAAGAACCATATGAAAAGACAAAAAAAGAACCTCTAACCAAAAAAACTGGCAAAACAATGGGATGGGAAGGTACAATTTGTTACATCAGATACCTCTCAAATGATTATAATCCTCGATATTCAAAACCAATTATAGGGAAAGAGAAGGGTATTGAATGACCAAACTACTAGATGCCTATCATGGATTTAGTTACACTTCAAAACACTACCACCATCCAAACACACCAAACCCAATCACCCACAAATGGCCCACACAAACACATCAACACACACAACCACACCACCAACTCTCACTAAGAACAACACCATAAAATCAAGTACCATCTACAAGCCATCAAACACCATAAAACTATTTGTATATCCATATCAACCTCCACACCACCCAAACCAACAAACCAAACTTCCCTGAATGTATGAATCATGGAATTCCATATTCCATGTTATGAAATTATCCTCTCTAGGCGACACTGACTCTCCTGCACAGGTTTAATCACATAATTGTATAATGTGTCTCAATTAGAAATAAATTACACTCCATTTCACATGTCAGGGTTTCATTACACATCACACATTAGGTAAAATAGAACAATAAAGGAACAAAACCACTTATAAAAAAAATCCAAAAAACACATCATGAAGTAAAATAGATAAAAGAAAAACATAAAAAAACATCAGGTACTAGGAACACATCTACATCTATTACTCTAAATCACTCTCCTCCAAGACACCATTCCAACACAAAAAATGAAACAAGGGAATTTTTCATCTACATATATCCTTCTCTTTATGATCTTGTATCTCTAATGGATGCTACACACGATTCATGTCATCCTTGATATCCTAATATCCCTAGTTAATGAAACTAGATTCGTCAAGAAGATACTTACAAAGATGAGACATGTAAAATATATCATGGATCCTCTCCAATAGTGGGGGAAACACCAATCAATAAGCCATTTATTCAGATCTACCTAACACGTCAAAAGTACCAACAATGTTGGAAGAAATATTACTCCTCTGCCAAACCTTTGTTGGCCATGTCAATGGGAACCCATTAATAACATGTGGTATCCTAACTCAAATGATAAGGGCCTCCTCATACGATCGACATAAGAATTATTATGGTCCTACACTACTTTAATCCTCTCAAGAACAAGTGGAAACTTTTCTGTTGTGCTCTACACCACATCAAGACCAATAAGTAATGACTTCCAAAACTCTGTCCAACATAATAGAGAATGACAAGACATACCATACAAATCCTAAAATGGATCCTTTCCAATGGAAGAGTGATAAATATTTTTATAATAAAACTCAACCAAATGTAATACTAGTTTCTAGGATCCATTGAAGTCTAATATTCATTCTCTCAATATATCCTCTATAGTCTAGATAGTCAGTTTTATCTTTCCATCTATTTGAGGGTGGAAAGTAGTGTAAAGGCACAACTGAGTTCCAAAACCATGATATAATCACATCAATAATTATGAGGTAATATGTGTAACCTAATATGATAAAATGGACCTCATAACTCTATTAAACCACACCACATCATCCATGTACTTCCTTGTCAAAACACCCACAGTGCCTGAATCCTTGATCACTTGGGAGTGGACCAATTTTTCAACCAATCCATGATTACAAGGATAATATCAAAACCTCCCTGAGATCTGATTCACCCAGTGATGAAATAAATTGATATTTCATCCCTTTTCCACCTAATAATTCCCAAGGGATGCAAAAAAACTACCATGAACATGATTCTCAGCCTTTACCTTTTGGAAAACCAAACACCTTCCCACAAACACCGCCACATCTTATTTCATACTGATCCACAAAAGATGCATCCCCAAGCCTTGGTATATCTTGGAAACACATGGGTATACCAAAAAAGTGAGTTATGAGACTCATCAAGGACTCCCTCATGCATCGCTACTATAAAAGAAAGCATTCCCTGAAACAACCTCTAATTCCAACCATCTTCTGACCATCCATTCAAAGCATCACTATGGAAAACATGATTGTACGTCACCTCTCCCTCAGAGTCTCCACACTGAGACTCCACTACCTAATTCATAAAATAATACATCACTTTCATCTGAAAAAACAAACCTTTACCTTCATCCACCCACTCATCCAAGTATAGGGCTTACAATTCCTCTATTTCCACATATGAATTTCAATAATCCTGAACAAAATCCTTCCATGAATTCCTAATCAATTATTTGTCAACAAAATTTTCCTTTACTGAGGTATAGAAGATCTCAAAATCATAATTTAGGGAAAACTACATACAACTCCATTTACACAAATTAATATCATGCTAGGAAAAGATATACCTTAGGCTCTTGTGATCTATAAATAACAAAAACTACTCTTTGATAAGGTAATGATGCAATAGCTTCAGTAAAAATACTACACCTACCTACTCCAAACCATGTGATGAAATGCTAAACTTGTGGGGATGTAATTTCCTAGACCCATAATAGATCACCACTCTATACTTCATAAAAACACATCCTAAGACGAGAATGAAAACATCAAAAAAACACCTCAAAAATCACACCTTCATCGGGTAACTGAATCACTGGAGAGATGACCAACTACCCCTTAAGGAAACCAAATGCTACTTGAAGTGATCACTGCACAAAAAATTATGGTCCTTACTATTCAATGATTTCAAATGGGATGTAATTCGAGATAAGTCAGTTATAAACATCTGATAATGGCTTGACAGACTGAGGAAACTATGAAGTTCTTCCACATATTTGGTGCTTCACAAGAAACAACCACGTCAAATTTCAATGGTTCTAATACCACACCCTGTTTAGTCACCACATTTCCATGGAAATGTTTCTCTTGTTTCATTAACTTACACATGTCAAACTTTCCATATCGCTAGTGGAATCGAAGAACCTGTAATATATCTCTAAGATAATCAACATTCCCCTCTTTTTACTTCAAGTAAATCATTATATCATTTATAAACATGATTTTTATCTAATAAATGAATTCATTAAAGATGGAGTTCATTATTCACATGAACATAACTAGTGTGTCCGTGACACTAAATTACATGACACTAAACTCAAAGTACCCATACCTGTATCTGAATGAATTCTTCCAGATATCCCCCTCCTTTACCCTCAACTGGTGAGACCCAAACCACATATCAACCTTAGAAAACCAAATATCCCTGTAATAACCCTGCTATTTATTTCATACATAAATATGATTTATTACATAAAACCATCACTTGATACAACATAGAAGATCAAGAGGTCTAGTTTATTTGGGGATTAAGAGAATTACACAACAACTTAAAACATAAAAAGAAACATCTTATTGAAAACTTCCTTTACATGACCATTATATTCCCTCATACTTAGCATTGCATGGGATAACCCGAGGACATGCATAAGAAAAGGGTGAGCTATAAAGCCCAGTAAGGGAGTAAACAAGGAATAACATAAAGATTAAAATAAATGTTAGGAAATAGGAATATCAATGGAGAACAAGGTAAAAATAAACAGAAAATCATGATAAATCATGATAATCATAACATGGAAATGTGTCAATAACACTTAACATGGAATTAGCATGAGCCAAGGCTCATTGCACATGGAGCATTAGTAAACCCTCATTTCACATGAAGCATGAGTAAAACCTAGTTTCACTTGAATTAGAATGTGTCAAAACTCATTGCACATGACTTATCATGATACTATACTTTACCTAATGCATTGAAGAGCTATTAGGGTGCACCCTTCTTAAACATTTCACATCATGCAAAAGTGTGCCACATGGATCATAAAACATGGAATCAATAATCATCATTTATTCATTGAAAAAGGGACGTGGAATACATACATGAATATTTATAATCAATAAGTAAATGTGCATAAACGTGAATACCCTTGATAGAGAAATGGGCATGGTATTCACTACACAATGACATTGGCTTGGAAAATCGGTGCAATTTCGACAGCGTAATGGCATGACGTAAGAATTCATAAAAATGGTTGATGAGAGAGAAAGGGGTGTATCATTATATGTACATGAAATGGATAGTAATGGGGTCATATAGATACATGTCCCAATATATGTAATGGAACATAGATTCATAATACAAAAGAGTTTCAAGAATGTAAATGAGGGGAGAGAAATTCCTTACGGAATTTCAGCATAGTAATGGGGGTATATGGGAGGAATTAATGAGAGATAAAGGGGTATCTCATCATTAAAAAATAAATAGGTCAGTATGGGGAGGTTATAAATCATACCCCAACATATATAATTTAAAATAAAAGGGCATAACAATATTAAGAAACTTGGATAAAAAGTGAAAGGTAGGAATCTCTTACATGGAAGTGTGCTTCCAAAGGCTTGGGAGAGGCTTGAGAGAGGCTTCTTGGGAGCTTGGGGAACCTTGGGAGGATTCTAGAGAGATGGGGAATGAGTTTGGACGAATTCTAAAGGCTTTTAGTGAAATGGAAGTGGGATATTGGGTGGTTTTATATAGGAAAGAAGATAGAATTCTTTATTATTTAGGTTTGGGACACCACACATTAAACTAATAAAAACCACAAACCACCCCATGGTTTTTGCCCATGGTTTTTTCCAAAGGGGAGTGGAAAAAAATATTTTATGATTCCAATGTCCAAACTTCTTAAAATAATAGGATTTTTTATGTGGAGGTGAGTCACACTCTCAAGAAAAACAATTTAAAAAGACAAAATGTTTTATAAGTTTTGGAGGGTCTACTAAAGCTTTGTAAAATAAATAAATAAATCTAGAATCACATTATATTAATGGTAAAACATTTATTGGCCGAATATAATGTTTATAGTATTTTATTACATCACTATTGGGTCACTATGATGTCATAAAACACATTATATATTTAAACGGTATTTAATTTTTACCCAAAAATTCGGCTGTCTTAGAAAATTATGAAAAATTAACCATTGGATAATTTCAACACCCTGATTCCAAAAATAATATTCATTTTATCTAAATAATTTTCTAAATATGTGAATTTTACTTTTAAAATAAAAAACGACATTTATCCAAAATTCATGGGTTTTTGACAAAAAACTGCTTTCAAACCTTAATAAAAATTACAATTGTATTCATAAAAACTGTACATTAATTTATATTTAATAAAAAATTATTTATTAATAATATTTTTTAAAAATATTATTTAATTCAAAAATCTATTAATTCATCAAAATATATTTCATAGTTGAATATTAACTAAAAAATACTATTTTTGCTTTAAAATCTATTTACAAAGTAACAATAATTAAAAGAATGTATATTCTCTATACAAGAATAATGTACATAATCGTAGTACTAGGTCTTGTTACATAACCCCTTAAGACACCCATGTAAGACCTTAGGGTATGATGCGTGATGGTGACAGACTCTTAGGGTGGCTCAGATAACAATACTCGAGTAGTAATCTCTATCAACTTCCACTTTTCTCGTAGGAGGTTCCACCTGAGCTTAAAATATTCAAGCTCAACTTAGGCTTGGTCTAGAGAAAATCTCAACAACTCCACCTCCTTTCTGAGCTCTGATAAATGGGCTTCATATGGGGTAAGTCTATTGGATGAGTCTGTCACTTCCTTTGTCTAAGTAGATTGGATTTTTTAAATCCCTATAATTATACTAATCATGTTATCACGGCTCAATGACTATATTAGCAACAGTCACAATTATTAATGGTATTTTAAAATCAAAAACATAGAACCAAATAAGTGCATAAATTTTACATAATGATAAGAAGATATTTAAATAGACCAAGAGTAATTTTCATTAATAAATTTTTGGGTCGTTACAATCCCCCCTCAACTAGTCGAATATATCATTGATCATCATAATAGGATATAAATTTTTTATTTTCACATCATTAAACTTCTAATAGTTTATACACAATATCACAATAATATCCTCTTTCTTGGAGAATGACAATGGACCACCCCATGATTACACATTGGGTTGGATAGTATCCAAATGCATTAAATAATCTAGTTTAATCCTCAACTCTTGTAGATCATAAGGTTTCATTCAATAAGGATCCATCAAAATTGTGAAATCCCTTGGTTGTAAGTCTATCCTAAACTCAGATCACATAGAGTTGGAAACCTAAAAAACTCCTTGGTAAAAACACGCAAAAACTCCCCTACATTACTAAGAACGTCCACCATCCTAGCATCCAATGATTCTATAGAAAACTTGGACATCAAGGAAATAAGAGGATCTACGCATATACTACCCTCCTGACATCCCTGCGTTCCAATTAAATACACATGCTGGCTATCCATGTCTATGAACACTAATCTGAATTGTATTAACTAAATTAATTCAATAACTTGCACTACACGCAACACCGAGTTCAAGCACACCACAACTTACCAAACTAGCCGTTCAAAAGAGGTTATGAATAGTATTAACTAAATTTTGAACATTATAAAATCCTAATAATTTTAGAATTCATATTATGAGTTTCTTAGACATAATTAAGAAACAAATTCATTTTTTTCAGATAAAAGAAGTATTTTTTAAAAAATGCAATTTTGCCGCCTTTTAATGGAGAACCCTTTTTAAATCCAATATTTGAATCTTTTATATATTCAATATGACAAAATAAACTTCTTTTTAGATTAGGGACATAAGAATTTAGTTTTAATAAATTTTTGGTGTTTTTCTGATAACTTTCATATTTGGGTGAATAGTGAAAAATACTATATTTTAACTCAAAACAACATTTTTAATCAAAATAATTTGTAGTGATAAATTATACAATTTAATGGTTTTTAAGTATTAATAGATTATATTTTTACCATATAATCCAATTTTATTCATTGGAAATACTTTCACTTTGAAATTGAACATAAACAAGTATCAATCTTTTGTTAGTTATTATTTCTAAAAGAAACGCTTTTTGGTTTTGACAATGGAAATTAATTTTAAATTAATAAATGAAACTTCTATGTTTTGAATATGGTAAAATAGACTTAATTTTTTAATTCATAATATCAAAATTATCTATGGGTGAAATCTTGGTATTTTTCTGAAAACTTTCAATTTTTTATGAATAGTGAAAAACAATGAGTTATTGGTTAAAACTGACTATTTATTTAAATAATTATTTATTTTATTTAAATTTATTTTATGTCAAAACAGATACATAATATCTATATAAGTTCAATATAATTCATTGGAGTCATTTTATAATAAGTTTAGATATATAAAAATTTTATTGAACTTTTGATCGTCTTTTACCTTCCTCCTATGAGCATTTGCAAATTTACATAAAACATAATTTTACCAATTTAGTGAGTTTAATTTCAAACATACAAGAGATATGGTTGATATCAGAAATTAAAATGTTGTTCAATAAGACGAAAATAAATTTTGGTGAATAGTAACTTTTTACTTTTATTTACCAGGGTTAAAAGTAAATAGGGTGATTAAGGGGGTAAATGATAATATTATTACCCTAACACATGTCATAATTCTATTGGATAAATATAATTAGACAAAAAATAACCTTAGGAATAAAATATGATCCTTTAGGTCCACATGGATTAGATTAGTACATTTATTATTATTTAATTCAAAGACGAGTTAAAAGTGTTAAATTCAAAGTTTAATAACTAAACCATTTTTAATATAGGGTTACACATAAAATAAATTCGACTATAAATATTCATTAGAAATATAAAAATATTTCCTACATAATGTTTTTTATTTAGAATTTTTAGACATTAAATAATTAAATTTATTTATGACACAATGATGATGTAGTAATTACCTGATTATAGAAATATTAAAATAATTGATATTATAAATATCCAAATAAATGTAATTTTAGACTTTTTATAAATTAAAATTATTTTTAGGTTAATATGACATGTTAGGGTTGGTTAGATGAATTTTTTTCTAAGTAATAATGCTTTTATAAATTTAGAAAAAAACAAAATACCAAATAGAGTCAAAATAGACATAAAAGAGTTTTTAAAAAAATATTATATTATTACTCGATATTCTATTCCTAAAAATATAAGGCTCGGCCAAAAGACTTATATAAATATAGGTGTATTATTGATGAACCACTTGAGGTTGTCTTGAAGTTTATAGTATGTTTATTAACCATATAATATAAAAATACAAAGAGACATGGTAAATGTCAAACTATTTAACTAAGAGTTAAATCTAAAAGATAAAGTTAATGTGGTGACCCAAACCTATCTAAAACCTATTTGTTGAGTGGGTTTTGACCTATCCCCAGCTTAGCCTTTAAATAATTCATTTTGGAGCCATTAGAAACCGAAAATTATTTTATTATAAAATAATATTTCTAGCTTTTCCTAAGGTGCCCCTGACCCCTTTTATAAAAGGGAACTACTCCTTCTCTCTAATTCACACCATAAAAGCCATTTTTATAGGACAAAATCTACCCAATTACCCTCTAAACTGCCCTACCTTTATCATATAGGCCTTTATTTGGTCATAAAGCCAACCTAATGAGCCCTATTGATCAAATCAAAAGGAAGAACCCATAGAAGAGGTAAATATTTCATCACCTCTTTCAAGTTCCTTTTTCTTCCACTTCCTCTTTCTTTGTTGTTTCCATTCTAAAATAATAACTCCATTATATTATATATACTATGATGTTATAATAAATATGGTACAACCATATTCATTATTCTATCCATCCTTGGATTGACAAGTCACCATACGTGTGTACATACGGCTTACCATCTCCACGTCGTGGTGTAATTATTATTAAATACAGTATTATTTGGATGGGTATAATAATGATGTGTAATTGATGTAAATAATAAATGTAAAATGATAATTATTCTGTTTATATGAAATAACATCCAATTATATATTATTTTAATATCAAAATAATGATATTGTTACTCGTGTGTACGTACAGATTACCGTCTCCATTAATGCGATGAGATTCATTCCCCATCGTATCCATTCAAGAATAATTTTAATTAGATGATTAAAAATAATGTTTAAAGACTTAATATAATTCTGAATATGAATTAGATACATCATATCCATAAAAAACAATACTTACGTAACAAAGCATATAAAGGAAAACGAATCAGTTAACACCCGAAACGACGATAATATTAAGATATTATTAACAAAGTAATGTAAAAAGATCATATATGATATCATATTAATTTATATTATTTTTGTATAATTTAATAAAAATTATTTAACCATTATACAAGAGGTTAAACTACCCTCGATCAAGGAAAAGTACAAGGTAAGGCTTAATTTCACAATCTCTTTATTATCTGAGGTTGTTTTTACATAAGTATCTACTGGGACCTCTTTATCATCCACATCAATATTTCTTAAAAAAGTATTCCAAAATATTTTCAATCTCTACTATAAAATGGTTTAAAGTCATTTATACCCTTGTTAGACTTTTTATAAAATGGTTTTAAAGGAATCTTTCTGTCGTTTTCCAAACAAGGTACATTATGACCTTTTCGACTAATTTAAGGTAAGAATGTTTTTTAAACTTATATGGAAGGTGCCGTTATTTTCCACCATTATAAAATAGTTGAAGCTTCCCTTAAAATATTATAAGAATATTTTCAAAACAAATGTTTTCTTAAATGATTTCAAAATAGAAAGAGATATTTCTCAAAAATAATGTTTTGATTTCATCTATGCTAGCATCCTTTGATGGATTTTAAGCTTATTTGAAGTTGATCTATTATGATACAAAACTTCCATATTATATTGAAGGTTTTTTAATATTTTTTACTGTGTATGTGTTATTTTCATACCACTCATGGTTTATGGATAAATTATTGAGATTTCGTATTCCAGTTTTAATACGAATGTTTATGTTATGTTTAAACCTTTTCATATGAGGAATGCATTGGACTTAGTAAGTGACGGGTGGAGCCCGCTATAGCACCTCGATGCATCTGGAGGTCTCATAAGACAAACTAGTGTCTTGGAACAAGTCCTTGAAAAAATATTCTTTGTAGTCTTGGCACAAGGCCTTGGCTTTGTGGTTATTAAAGTCCGGCATTATGCATTCCATCATTATCAAAGTGGATATATTCATATTGCATGTGATTATTCTATTAGTAGAATATTCATGTGAGTAATTAAATGGAATTATTTTGCTTTATATTTTATATATTATGATGAATTTTATGTTGAAAAGACTTTTTTTTTGTTTTATACATTCCCTTAAATGTTTATGCTTATTTATAAAATTTCCTGCTATATGGTTATCCTTACTGAGCATTTGAGCTCACCCCTATCTATGTTTTATTTCTTCCAGGATATGAAGAATTATATTGTGAATGAACTACAGGGATAGTCAATGGGATCTCAGTGTTGTCTATGGAAACAATGTTGTTGTTGTTTTTCATTTTACGATGTAATTTAAACCTTATGAATGTATCTAGTACTTACAAGGCTACTAAACTAATTGGTCCTTCGAGACTTGATCTCGTGTGATCTTGCCAATGATATGTAATAATACACCAACTCTGGGCTTCTGGGGTCGGGGTGTTACAGTTGGTATCATAGGAAGATTAATACAAACCTTGTAAGCTAGATTTATAAAACATTGATTAGAGATCATTACCCTAAGATAGACTTTGAGGATTAGTATAGAATAACTTCATAGAATTTTGGTATTGTAGAGATTTTGTATGTTTTCCAAGAAATACATCCCTATATGGATATGAGCAGGTAGAGGCAGCTCTGGAACATATGTACCTAGGGGTAAAACCCAAAAACAACGCTTTGACCTAGACTCGAATGGGAACTGTTTCATGACAACGGGCCTAGCTGCACTCTTGGTTACAACACTCCCAGGGGATATTCTTTGAATAATTCTAATTTTCATTACAAATAATTATGAATTATTTATTAGTATATACCTCCTCAAATAAAATATTTTTATGATTATGGATTATATCCATAAACTGTTCAATTTACGTTAGGTATTTTACAAGTTTGTAATTATTCCTTGAAATTCATAAACTGGCCTAGTGTATTCCATTGTATAGAAATGGAGCCTAGTAAGAGGAATGTGAACTACAACAATACGTATGATCCAAAGAGTAATAAGAATCAAATCATTCATGGTATTAAGACCACATTTATAAGAGAAATAGTTTCCCATGTATTCTCAATATATGAAGAAATAGTATCATGTGGTAATAAGATAAGTAAATAATTCACTGAGTCCTACGGATCTTAAGGGAAGAAAGAGAAGAAAAGGATGGAAGAGAGAAATATGGATAAAGGGAAGAGGAAAAAGAGGGATTTTACCATATGTGATAACTATGGAATGAATCAACATGGTAAATTCTTGAATGGAATGGGAGTTTTTATAAGTGTGAGAAAAGGGACACCAAGTGCGTGATTGCAAGGGTAATAAAATATTGTCAAATGTACAATGATTCATCTGTAAGGCATTGGGACACTATGAAAATCAATGCCCAAATAATCATAGTATACCCCAAATGTTGTTATTGGATAATAATAAAGTTATGCTACTACCGAAGATGAAGATGAATGATTAAGAGTTCTTATGTTGTTATTAAAGTATTGTGTCATTTGAGTATTGTATTAATGATGTAAATGTTTTAAGAATTATAGAGTATATAAGGATTGTACTGTAGTACTATTTAATTAAGGACATTAGATTGTGTGGAAACAAGAAAAGTGACTCAGTAGCAGGTTAAATTTTTGGAAAATATATGGCTGACAGAAAGATAAACCATAATATGGTTCTGATACTGAGGTAGTGATTTTAGAATAATACATGACTGATTTGGAAAAATTATATTGGATATTCTTGAATACCATGAAACTTATTAATGATTTATATAGTCCATTATTGTTGTAGTTTACAACATTTTTGGATAGAATAAGTAAATCTAGAATTCTATAAAAAATAATGGAGCATGAATGTAATCAATAAGGTTTTATGGTAATTCAGGATGTAGTAGTGTTTTAAAATAATCCATGATGAGGGTGTTCAAATTTTATTACGTGGAAAAAAAATCTTCATTGTTTTTACCTTCCTTATAAATTTTGGAATGTGAGTTTGGAAAAAAGTATTTTGGATAAGTCTTGTTTGATATTATTTTGGATTTCCATAAAAAGGACAACCTGAAGGTTGGGCGGCAACCCATTGTGTCTTGCAAGGCCGTGCGACTTGAACCCGCAACCGAAGGGTGGCAAGGGTTTATCACCTACCACTGGCCCACGTGATGTCTTGGATTGAATAATGTAGTTTTTTTAAAATTTCTGGTAGATGAATTATAAATTCATTTTTTTGTAACCCTACATGAATAGGATAAATAGAATATTTTTTTAAGTTCTATTATCTTTTAGAGTGAAAGATGAGTTTGTAGTAGAAATTAGTTAAAGGATGGAACTCTACTTGTCAAGTATATATTTTTTTCTTCTCTTATTATATGAAGAAATTAATTCTTAAACTTTAGGCAAGGGATCTTAAAACTAGAAATGTGTCTTATGTTTTTTTTGAACTGACGATATTTTAAATCATCATAGATTGATGGCTTTGAGACCCTCAATTATACAATTGTTTGTGACTAATGACCACAATAACTCCTTATAAATATTTACGTTTTCCCTCCAAATACGTGTCTCTAATTTCCACCAATGTTCTCATAATCGAGATCATAATTTTGTGGTGACTTTTTCATTCCTCTTTTCCTCTAATTAAGACTAAATTTTATTAACCCAATTTCCAATGTGGGTTTTCCAAAAAAGGAATTTTCTATTTTCAAACTTTAATTTTTGAAGAAAAATTTCAAATTGTGAGGATTCAATTTATTTATGGGAGAAGAATGTAACACCCCAAGATTTCAGAGTACGATATTTCTTCAAAGTAATTCAATAACTTGCACTTCACGTAACACCAAGTTCAAGCGCACCACGACTTACCAAACTAGCCATTTAAAAGAGGTTATGAATAGTATTAACTAAATATTGAACTTTATATGATAATTATAATTTTAGAATTCATATTATGAGTTTCTTATACATAATGAAAAAACAAATTCATTTTTTTCAGATAAAAGAAATATTTTTAAAAAAATGCAATTGTACCGCCTTTTAATGGAGAACCCTTTTTAAATCCAATATTTGAAACTTTTATATATTTAATTTGACAAAACATCCATTTTATTTGGAATAAAGACATAAGAATTTAGTTTCGATAAATTTTGGGTGTTTTTCTGATAACTTTCATATTTGGGTGAATAGTGAAAAATACTATATTTTAAATGAAAACAATTTTTTTAATAAAAAACATTTGTAGTGTTAAATTATACATTTTAATGGTTTGGTACTATAAATAGATTATATTTTTATTATTTAATCCAATTTTATTCATTGGAAATAATATCACTTTTAAATTAAACATAAATAAGTATCAAGCTTATGTTAGTTATTATTTCTAAAAATACGCTTTTTGGTTTTGATAATGGGAATTAATTTTAAATTAATAAATGAAACTTCTATGTTTTTAATTTGGTAAAATATACTTAATTTTTTAATTCATAATATCAAAATTAGCTTACGGTGAAAGTTCAGTATTTTTATGAGAACTTTCAATTTTTAATGAATAGTGAAAAACATTGGGTTATTGGTTAAAACCGACTTTTTATTTAAATAATTATTTATTTTATTTAATTTTTTTTTGGGTAAAAATAGATACATAATACCTATATAAGTTCAATATAATTCATTGGAGTCATTTTATAAAAAGTTTAGATACATAAAAATTTTATTGAACTTTTTACCGTCTTTTACCCACCTCCTGGGAGAATTTGCAAATTTACATAAAACATAATTTTACCACTTCTGTGAGTTGAATTTCAAAAATCCTAGAGACATGGTTGATATTAGTAAGTAAAATTTGGTTCAATAAGATGAAAATAATTTTTGGTGAATAGTAACTTTTTACATTTATTTACCACAGTTAAAAGTAAATAGGGTGATTAAGGGTAAATATGATATTATTATTACCCTAACAGATGTTCTAATTCTCTTGGATAAGTTTAATTTGACCAAAAAAAACATAATTATTAAAATATGATCCTTTATGTCCACTTGGATTAGATTAGGACATTTATTATTATTTAATTCAAAGAAGAGTTAAAATTGTTAAATTCAAAATTTAATAACTAAATCATTTTTAATATAGGGTTACACATAAGATATATTCGACTATAAATATTCATTAGAAAGCTAAAAATATTACCTAAATAATGGTATTTTATATATAATTTTTGACATTAATTAATTAAAATTATTTATGACACAATGATGATGCAGTAATTACCTAATAAATGAAATATTAAAATAATTGATATTATAAATATCCAAATAAATGTAATTTGAGCCTTTTATGAATAAAACTAATTTACGTAAGTTAATATGATTTTTTTGGGTTGTTTAGAAAAATTATGGTTGATGTAATAATGCTGTTATGAATTTAGAAAAAAAAATACCAAATGGTGTCAAAATTGACATAAAAGAGTTTTCAAAAAAAATATTATATTTTTAATTGATATTATATTCCTAAAAATATAATCTTAGTCCAAAATACTTATATAATGATATTTTTATCACTAATGAACCACTTGGGGTTCGCTTTCAAGTTTATAGTAAGTTTATTAACCATATAATATAAAAATATAAAGAGACATGGTAAATGTCAAACCATTTAACTAAGAGTTAAATATAAAAGATAAAGTTAATATAGAGACCCAAACCTGTCTAAAACATATTATTTGAGTGGTTTTCGACTCATACCCACCTTATACTTTAAATAATTTATTTTTGATCCATTAGAAACTGAAAATTATTTTATTATAATATAATATTTCTATCTTTTCCTAAGGTTCCCCTCACCCCTCTTATAAAAGGGCACTCCCCCTCTCTCTAATTCACACATTCAAATACATTTGGCTCGGCCAACCCCTTCCCAAATACCCTATCTACTGTCCTCCCTTCATCATAGAGTCCTTCCTTTAGTTATAAATCCAACATAAGGAGCCCTTTTGATCAAATCAATAGGAAGAACCCGAAGAAGAGAGAAATATTTCATCACCTTTTTCAAGTTCCTTTCTTTTTCCACTTCCTATTTATTTGTTGTTTCAATTATAAAATAATAACTCCAGTATCTTCTATATATTTTGATGTTATTATAAATATGGTACAACCATATAAATTATTCTATCTATTTTTTGAATGACATGTCACCATACGTGCGTACATACAGCTTACCGTCTCCACGTTGTGGTGTAATTGTTATTCAATACATTATTATTTGTATGGGTATAATAATGATGTGTAATTGATGTAAATAATAAATATAACATGATAATGATTCTGTATATATGATATACCATCCACTTATATATTATTTTAATATCAAAAGAATGGTATTGTCGCTTGTGCCTACGTACGGATTACCGTCTCACTGAACGCGATGAGATTCATTCCACATCGTATCCATTCAAGAATAATTTTCATTAGATGATTAAAAATAATTTTTAAATAATTAATATCATTCTGAATATGAATAAGATACATTCTATCCATAAAAACAATAGTTACGTAACAAAGCATATAAAGGAAAACTAATTAGTTAACACCTGAAACGAAGATAATACTAAGATATTATTAACAAAGCAATGTTAAAAGATCATATATGATATAATATTAATGTATATGATTCTAGTATAATTTAATAACAATTATTTAACCGTTATAAAGGAGTTTAACCAACCCTCAACCAAGGAAAATTACAAGGTAAGGGTTAATTTCACAATCACTTTATTATCTGAGGTTGTTTTTACGTTAGAATCTGTTGGGACCTCTTTATCATCCACATCCATGTTTCTTAAAAATGTATTCCATAAAATATTTACTATCTAATAGAATATAGTTTAAAGTCATTTATACCCTTATTTTACTTTTTATAAAATGGTTCTAAAATAATCTTTCGGCTGTTTTCCAAACAAGGTACTTTATAACCTTTTCGACAAAATTAAGGTAAGAATGTTTTATTATGTTATACGGTGGGTGCGGCTATTTTCTGCCATTATAACATCGTCGAAGCTTCCCCTAAATTCTCATAATAATATTTTCAAAATAAATTTTTTCTTAAATGATTTAAAAATAGAAAAATATGTTTCTCTAAAAAAATGTTTTGATTTCATCTATATCAACATCCTTTGATTGATTTTCACCTTATTTGAAGTTGATTTATTATGATAAAAAACTTTCATTTTTTGTTGAAGGTTTTGTGATATGTTTTACTGTGGATGTGTTATTTTTATACCATTCATGGTTTATGAATAATGTATTGACATTTCATATGCCAGTTTTAATATGAATGTTTATGTTATGTTTAAACCTTTTCATATGAGGAATGCATTGGACTTAGTAAGAGATGAGTGGAGCCCACTATAGCTCCTCGATGCATCACTAGGTCTCATGAGACAAACTAGTGTCTTCAAAAAATGCCTTGAAATAATCTTATTTTTAGTATTGGAACAAGGCCTTGACGATGTGGTTATGAATGTCTGGCATTATGCATTCCATCATTATGAAAGTGGCTATTGATATTTCATGTGATTATTAGACTAGTAGAATATCCATGTGATCATGTAAATGGAATTATTTTGATTTATATTTTCCATATTATGAAGAATTTTATGTTGAGAAGGCCTTTGTTTTAATTTTATACATTTCCTTAAATGTTTATGCTTATCTATGAAAGTTTCTGCAATATTTTTATCTTTACTGAGCATCTGAGCTCACCCCTTTCTATGATTTATTTTTTCCAGGATGCAAAGAAATATATTATGACTGACCTATAGGGATAGTCTATGGGATGTCAGTGTTGTCTATGGAAACAATTTTGTTGTAGTTTTACATTTTATGATGTAATGTAAACCTTATGAATGTATCTAGAACTTCCAAGGCTACTAAACAAATCGGTCTTTCGAGACATGATCTTTTGTCATCATGCTAATGTTATGTGATAGTGCACTCACACTGGGCTTCTGGGGTCGGGGAATTACAGTTGGTATTAGAGGATTTTTAGTACAAACCATGGAAGCATGATTTAGAAAACTCTGATTAGAGAAAATTACCCTAAGATAGACTTTGAGGATTAGTATAGAATCACTTCCTAGAATTTTGGTATTGTAGAGATTTTGTGAGTTTTCCAAGAAATACATCCCTATATTGATACGAGCGGGTAAAGGCGGCTCTGTCGTAGATGTACTTAGGGGTAAAACCCAAAAACACTTCTTTGAGCTAGACTTGAATGAGAACTGGTGCACGACAACAGGACTTACTGGACTCTTGGTTACGACACTCCTAGGGGATATGCTTATGATAATTCTCATTTTCTTTACTAATCATTATGAAGGATTTATGAATATATACCTCCTCAAAGAAAATATTTTTATGATTATGGATTATATCCACAAATTGTTCAATTTATGTTCGATATTTTACAAGTTTTGGAATTATTCATTGCAATTCATAAACTGGCCTAGTGTATGCCATTGTATAGAAATGGCGCCCAGTAAAAGGAATGTGAACTCCAGCAATATGTATGATCCAAAGAGTAAGAAGGACTATATCTTTCACAATATTTAGCTAACATTTGTAAGGGAAATAGTCTCCCATGTATTCTCAACATATTATGAAATAGTATCACGTGTTAATAAAATAAGTAAAGAATTCTCTGAGTCATATGGCTTTGAAGGAAAGGAAGAGAAGAAAATGATGGAAGAGAGAAAGATGGATAAAGGGAAGAGGGAAAAGAAGGATTTTCCCATATGTGATAACTGTGGAACGAATCACCATGGTAAATGCTTTAATGTAATGGGATTTTGTTATAAGTGTGGAGAAAAAGGACACCAAGCACGTGATTTCTAGGGTAAGAAAAAAGTTTCAAATGTATAATGCTTCATCTCCAAGGGGCTGGGACACTACTCGAATTAATGCCGAAATCATCTGAGTATACCCCAAATGCCGTTATTGGATAATAATCAAGTTATGATAATACCGAAAATGAAGAGGAATTACTAAGAGTTCTTATGTTGTTATTAAAGTATTGTGTCATTTGAGTATTATATTACAGATGTACATATTATAAGAATTATAGATTATATAAGGATTGTACTCTAGTACTATTTCATTAAATACTTGAGATTGTGTGGAACCAAGAAAAGTGACTCAATAGCAGGTTAAATTTTTGAAAAATATATAGTTTAGATAAAGATAAAACATAACTTGTTTCAGATACTGAGGTAGTGATTTTGGAATAATAAATAATTGATTTGGATAAATTATGTTGGATATTCTTGACTACCTTGAAAATGATTAATGATTTATATATTCAATCATTTTTGGAGTTTACAAAATTTTTGGATAGAAAGAGTATATCCAGTATTCTATAAGGAATAAGGTAGAATTAATGTAATCAATAAGGTTTTATGGTAATTCAGGATGTTGTTGTGTTTTAAAAGAATGCATGATGAAGGTTTTCACATGTTATTACCTGGAAAAAAGGATCTTCATTATTTTTAACTTCCTTATAAATTTTGTACTGTGAGTTTAGATAGAAGTATTTTGGATAAGTATAGTTTGAGATTTTTTTTGGATTTCCATAAAAATGAAAACCTCGATATGGGGCGGCAACCTGTCGCATCCGGCAAGGCCATGAGACTTGAACCCACAACCGAAGGGCGACAAGGGTGTATCACCTACCAATGGCCCACGTGATGTCTTGGATTTAATAATTTAGTTTTTTTAAATGGTCTGGTAGATGAATTATAAATTCATTTTTTTGGAACCCTATATGAATAGGATAAAAAGAATATTTTTTTAATTTCTATTATCTTTTAGAGTGAAAGATGAGTTTGTGGTAGAAATTAGTTAAAAGATGGAACTATACTTGTCAAGTATATTTTTTTCTTCTCTTATTCTATGTAGAAATTAATTATTAAACTTTAGGTAAGGGATCTTAAAACTAAAAATGTGTAATATGTTTTTTTGAACCGATGATATTTTAAATCATCATAGATTGATGGCTTTGAGGCCCCTAATTCTAAATTTGTTTGTTACTGATGACATCAATCACTCCCTATAAATATTTACATTTTCCCTCCAATTATGTGTCTCTAATTTTCACCAAAGTTCTTCTAATTTAAATCATAATTTGGTGGTGAATTTTTCATTCCCCTTTTCCTCTTACTAAGTTTAAATATTATTAATCCAATTTCCGATGTGGGTTTTCCCCCAAAGGTATTTTCTATTTTCAACCTTTTACTTTCTAAGAATGATTTCAAATTGCGAGGATGCAATTTACTGTAGGAGATAATAATGTAACACCCCATGATTTCATTGTACGTTATTTCATTAAAGTAATTCAATAACTTGCACTACACACAACACCGAGTTCAAGCGCACCACGACTTACCAAACTAGCTGTTCAAAAGAGGTTATGAATAGTATTAACTAAATTCTAAACTTTATATAATCCTTATAATTTTAGAATTAATATTATGAGTTTATTATACATAATGAAAAAATAATAATTTTTTTTTTCAGATAAAAGAAATATTTTTTTTTAAAATGCAATTTTACCGCCATTTAATGAAGAACTCTTTTTAAATACAATATTTGAAACTTTTATATATTCAATTTGATAAAATAAACTTCTTCTTTATAATTGGGACATAAGAATTTAGTTTCAATAAATTTTTTGTGTTTCTCTATTAACTTTCATATTTGGGTGAATAGTGAAAAATACTATATTTTAACTGAAAACAACTTTTTTAACCAAAATAATTTGTAGTGTTAAATAATACATTTTAATGGTTTGTAAGTATAAATAGATTATATTTTTACCATTTAATCCAATGTTGTTTATTGGAAATAATTTCACTTTGAAATTGAACATAAACAAGTATCAATCTTTTATTAGTTATTATTTCTAAAAAACACACTTTTTGATCTTGACAACGGGAATTAATTTTAAATTAATAAATAAAAGTTTATAATTTGGTAAAATATAATTAATTTTTGAATTCAGAATACCAAAATTAGCTTAGGGTGAAATTTTGGTATTTTTCTGAAAACATTCAATTTTTGATGAATAGTGAAAAACACTGAGTTATTGGTTAAAACCGACTTTTTATTTAAATAATTATTTATTTTATTTAAAGTTATTTTTGGTAAGAATAGATATATAATTCCAATATAAGTTCAATATAATTCATTGGAGTCATTTTATTATAAGTTTAGATATATAAAAATTTTATTGAACTTTTTACCGTCTTTTACCCACCTCCTAGGAGCATTTGTAAATTTACATAAAACATAATTTTACCGCTTCTGTGAGTTGAATTTCAAAAATCCGAGAGACACAGTTGATATCACTAAGTAAAATGTGGTTCAATAAGATGAAAATAATTTTTGGTGAATAGTAACTTTTTACTTTTATTTACGACGGTTAAAAGTAAATAGGGTAATTAAGGGTAAAAATGATATTATTATTACCCCAACACATGTCATAATTCTATTGGATAAGTGTAATTCGACCAAAAACAACCATAGGAATAAAATATTATCCTTTAGGTCCACTTGGATTAGATTAAAACATTTATTATTATTTAATTGAAAGAAGAGTTAAACGTGTTAAATTCAAAGTTTAATAACTAAACCATTTTTAATATAGAGATACACATAAGATAAATTCGGTTATAAATATTCAATATAAATATAAAAATATTTCCTACATAATGGTATTTTATTTATAATTTTTAGACATTAAATAATTATATTTATTTATGACACAATGATGATGCAGTAATTACCTAATTAATGAAATATTAAAATAATTTATATTATAGATATACAAATAATTGTAATTTGAGACTTTTTATGAATTACACTAATTTTATATGTTAATATGACATGTTAGGGTCGGTTAGGTGAATTTTTTCAAAGTAATAATTATGTTATGAATTTAGTAAAAACAAAATACTGAAAAGTGTCAAAATTGACATAAAAGAGTTTTAAAAAATATATTATATTATTAATTGATATTATATTTCTAAAAATCTAAGGTTTGGAAACAAGACTTACATATTTATAGGTGTATCATTAATGAACCACTTTTGGTTCTCTTGGACGTTTATAGTAAGTTTATTAACCATATAATATAAAAATATAAAGAGACATGGTAAATGTCAAACTACATAATTAAGAGTTAAATCTAGAAGATAATGTTAATATAGTGACCAAAACCTATATAAAACCTATTTATTGAGTGGATTTAGACCCATCCCAACCTTATCCTTTAAATAATTCATTTTGGAGCCATTATAAACCGAAAATGATTTTATTATAAAATTATATTTCTAGCTTTTCCTATGGTGCCCCTCACCCCTCTTATAAAAGGGCACTCCACCTTATCTCTAATTCACACCATCAAAGCCATTTGGATCAGCCAAAACCTGCCCAAATACCCTCTAAACTGTCCTCCCTTCATCCTAAAGGCCTTCCTTTAGTCATAAAGCCAATCTAAGGAGCCCTTTTGATCAAATCAAAAGGAAGAACCCGAAGAAGAGGTAAATATTTCATCACCTCTTTCAAGTTCCTTTCTTCTTCCACTTCCTCTTTCTTTTTTGTTTCCATTGTTAAATAATAATTCCAGTATCTTCTATATAATGTGATTTTATTATAAATATGGTACAACCATATTAATTATTCTATCCATCCTTTGAATGACATGTCACCATACGTGTGTACGTACGACTTACCGTCTCCACGTCGCGGTGTAATTGTTATTCAATACATTATTATTTGGATAGGTATAATAATGATGTGTAATTGATGTAAATAATAAATATAAAATTATAATGATTCTATATATATGATATATCATCCAATTATATATTATTTTAATATCAAAAGAATGATATTGTCGCTTGTGTGTACGTACAGATTACCGTCTCCATGAATGCGATGAGATTCATTCCCCATCGTATCCATTCAAGACTAATTTTTATTAGATGATTAAAAATAATGTTTAAAGACTTAATATCATTATGAATATGAATAATATACATCATATCTATAACAAACAATACTTTCATAAAAAATCATATAAAGGAAAACAAATTAGTTAACACCCGAAACGACGATAATACTAAGAAATTATTAACTAAGAAATGTTAAAAGATCATGTATGATATCATATTAATGTATATGATTATTTAATAATTTAATAACAATTATTTCACCATTATATAAGAGGTCAACCTACCTTCATCCATGAAAGATTACAAGGTAAGGGTAAATTTCACAATCGCTTTATTATCCAAGGTTGTTTTTACATAAGTATCTACTGGGACCTCATTATCATCCACATCCTTGTTTCATAAAAATGTATTCCAAAACATTTTTATTATCTACTAGACTATGGTTTAAATTCATTTATACCCTTGTTTAAATTTTTATAAAATGTTTTTAAAGGAATCTTTCTGTCATTTTCCAAATAAGGTACTTTATGACCTTTTCGACAAAATTAAGGTAAGAATGTTTTTTTATAAATTATATGGTGAGTGTGGCTATTTTTCACCATTATAACATCCTAGAAGATTCTCTTACAATATTATAAGAATATTTTTAAAATAAATGTTTTCTTAAATGATCTCAAAATAGAAATAGATATTTAACTAAAAAAATATTTTGATTTCATCTATGTCAACATCCTTTGATGGATTTTAAGCTTATTTGAAGTTGATTTATTATGATACAAAACTTAAATATTGTATTGAAGTTTTTTTGATATGTTTGATTGTGGATGTTTTATTCTCATACCATTCATGGTTTATGGATAAATTATAGACATTTTTTATGCCACTTTTAATATGAATTTTTATGTTATGTTTAAACCTTTTCATATGTGGAATGCATTGGACTTAGTAAGTGATGGGTGGAGCCCGCTATAGCTCCTCGATGCATCAGTAGGTCTCAAGAGAAAAACTAGTGTCTTGGCACAAGGCCTTGACTATGTGGTTATAAAAGTCTAGAATTATGCAGTCCATTATTATGAAAGTGGCTATTGATATTTCATATGATTATTCAACTAGTAGAATAACTATGTGAGTAAATAAATGGCATTATTTTGATTTATATTTGAGATATTATGATTAATTTTATGTTGAAATGGCTTTTGTTTTAGTTTTATACATTGCCTTAAATGTTTATGCTTATTTATGAAAGTTTCTGTTATATTGTTATCCTTACTGAGCATCAGAGCTCACCCATTTCTATGTTTTATTTTTTCCGAGATGCGAAAAATATATTATGACTGACCTGTAGAGATAGTCTATGGGATCTCATTGTTGTCTATGGAAACAATGTTGTTGTAGTTCTCTATTTTATGATGTAATGTAAACCTTATGAATGTATTTAGTACTTCCAAGGATACTAAACTAATCGGTCATTCGAGATTTGATCTTTTGTTATCATGCCAATATTATGTACTAAAGCACTGAATCTGGGCTTCTGGGGTCGGGGCATTACAGTTGGTATCATAGGAAGTTTTGTACAAACCTTGGAAGTTAGATTTAGAAAAATATGATTAGTGAACATTACCCTAAGATAGACATTGAGGATTAGTATAGAAGAACTTCCTATAATTTTGGTATTGTAGAGATTTTGTGAGTTTTATATGTAATTCATCCCTATCTGGATACGAGCAGGTAGAGGTGGCTCTAGCACAGATGTACCAAGGGGTAAAACCCGAAAACATCGATTTGATCTAGACTCGAACAGGAACTGGTGTACGACAATGGTCCTTGATTCACTCTTGGTTATGACACTCCCGTGGATATACATAGTATAATTTTCATTTTCGTTACAAATAATTATGAAGGATTTATGAGTATATACCTCCTCAAAGAAAATATTTTTATTATTATGGATTATATCCATAAACTCTTCAATTTACGTTAGGTAATTTACAAGTTTGAAATTATTCATTGAAATTCATAAACTTACCTAATGTAGGACATTGTATAGAAACGGTTCCCAGTAGATGGAATGTGAACTCCAGCAATACGTATGATCCAAAGAGTAAGAAAGATCATGTCTTTCACAGTATTAAGCCAAAATTTAGAAGGGAAACAGTCTCCCGTGTATTCTCAACATATAAAGAAATAGTATCATGTGTTAATAAGATAAGTAAAGAATTTTCTAATTCCTATGGAATTGAATGGAAGAAAGAGAATAATAGGATGGAAGAGAGAATGATGGACAAAGGGAAGAAGGAAAAGAAGGATTTTACCATATGTAATAACTGTGGAAAGAATCACCTTGGTAAATTCATGAAGGGAATATGAGTTTTTTATAAGTGTGGTGAAAAAGGACACCAAGTACGTGATTGCAAGTGTAAGAAAAAAGTTTCAAATGTACAATGCTTCAACTTCAAGGCATTGGGACACTACACGAATCAATGCCTAAATCATCAGAGTATACCCCAAATACTGTTATTGTATAATAATCAGGTTATGATACTACCGAATACGAAGAGGAATGATTAAAAGTTCTTATGTTGTTAATAAAGTATTGTGTCATTTGAGTATTGTATTAATGATGTACATGTTATAATAATTATAGAGTATATAAGGATTGTACTGCAATACTATTTCATTAAGGACTTGATATTGTGTGGAACCAAGAAAAGTGACTCAATAGCAGGTTAAATTTTTGGAAAATAGATGTTTGAGAGAAAGATAAACCATAATATGGTTATGATACTGAGGTAGTGATTTTGAAATAATACATGATTGATTTTGAAAAATTGTATTGGATATTCTTGAGTACCTTGAAACTGATTAATGATTTTTATATTCCATAATTGTTGGAGTTTACACCATTTTTGGGTAGAAGTATTATATCCAGTATTCTATAAGTAATAAGGGATCATGAATGTAATCAATAAGGTTTTATAGTAATTGGGGATGTTGTAGTGTTTTAAAAGAATACATGATGAAGGTGTTCACATGTTATTACATGGAAAAAGGATCTTCATTGTGTTTACATTCCTTATAAATTGTGGACTGTGAGTTTGGACATAATTATTTTGGATAAGTCTAGTTTTAGATCATTTTTGGATTTCCATAAAAAGGACAACCCAGAGGTCAGGCGGCAACCTGTCGCGTCTGGAAATGCCGCGAGACTTGAACCCGCAATCGAAGGGCGACAAGGGTGTATAACCTACCACTGGCCCACGTGATGTCCTGGATTGAATAATGTAGTTTTTTTAAAGGTCTGGTAGATGAATTATAAATTCATTTTTTTGGAACCCTATATGAATAGGATAAATATAATATATTTTTTTAAGTTCTATTATCTTTTAGAGTGAAAGATGAGTTTGTGGTAGACATTAGTTAAAGGATGGAACTCTACATGTAAAGTATATATTTTTTTCATCTCTTATTCTATGAATAAATTAATTCTTAAACTTTAGGTAAGGGATATTAAAACCTAAAATGTGTTGTATGTTTTGTTGAACCGATCATATTTCAAATCATCTTAGATTGATGGCTTGGAGGCCCTCAATTATACAATTGTTTGTGACTGATGACCTCAATCACTCCCTATAAATATTTACGTTTTTTTTTTCAATTATGTGTCTCTAATTTCTACCAATGGTATCCTAATAGAGATCATAATTTGGTGGTGACTTTTTCATTCCTCTATTCCTCTTATTAAGACTAAATTTTATTAACCCAATTTTTGATGTGGGTTTTCCCACAAAGGTATTTTCTATTTTCAACCTTTTATTTTTGAAGAACAATTTCAAATTGTGAGGATGCAATTTATTGAAGGAGGGGAGAATGTTACACCCCAATATTTCATAGTATGTTATTTCTTCAAAGTAATTTAATAACATGCACTACACACAACACTGATTTCAAGCACACCACGACTAACCAAACTAGCCGTTCAAAAAAGTTTATGAATAGTATTAACTAAATTTTTTTACTTTGTGTAATACTAATAATTTTAGAATTCATATTATGAGTTTCTTAGACATAATGAAAAAACAAATTCATTTTTTCAGATAAAAGAAGTGTTTTTTAAAAAAAATGTAATTTTACCGCCTTTTAATGGAGAAAACTTTTTAAATCGAATATTTCAAACTTTTATATATTCAATTTGACAAAATAAACTTATTCTTTAGAATCAGGACATAATAATTTAGTTTCTATAAATTTTTTGTGTTTTTCTGATAACTTTCATATTTGGGTGAATAGTGAAAATACTATATTTTAACTGAAAACAACTTTTTTAATCAAAATAATTTGTAGTGTTAAATTATACATATTAATGGTTTGTAAGTATAAATTGATTATATTTTTACCATTAAATCCAATTTTATTCATTTTAAATAATTTCACTTTGAAATTGAACATAAACAAGTATCAATCTTTTGTAAGTTATTATTTCTAAAATAAACTCTTTTTGGTTTTGACAATGGGAATTAATTTTAAATTAATAAATTCAACTTCTATGTTTTGAATTTGGTGAAATAGACTTAATTTTTGAATTTATAATATCGAAATTAGCTTATGGTGAAATTTTGGTATTTTTCTGAAAACTTTCAATTTTGTATGAATAGTGAAAGTCATTGAGTTATTGATTAAAAGCGACTTCTTATTTAAATAATTATTTATTTTATTTAAATTTATTTTAGGTCTAAATAGATAGATAGTACCTATATAATTTCAATATAATTAATTATAGTCATTTTATAATAAGTTTATATATATATAAATTTTATTGAACTTTTTACCGTCTTTTACCAACCTCTTAGGAGCATTTGAAAATTTACATAAAACATAATTTTACCGCTTCTGTGAGTTGAATTTAAAAAATATGAGAGACACTATTGATATCATTAAGTAAAATTTGGTTCAATAAAACGAAAATAATTATTGGTGAATAGTAACTTTTTACTTTTATTTACCACGGTTAAAAGTAAATAGGGTGATTAAGGGTAAAAATGATATTATTATTACCCTAACACATGTCCTAATTATATTGGATAAGTTTAATTCGACCAAAAACAACCTTTGGAATAAAATATAATCCTTTAGGTCCACTTGGATTAGATTAGGACATTTATTATTATTTAATTAAAAGAAGAGTTAAAAGTGTTAAATTCAATGTTTAATAATTAAAACATTTTAAATATAGGCTTACACATAATATAAATTCTAATATAAATATTCATTATAAATATAAAAAAATTTCCTACATAATGGTATTTTATTTTTAATTTTTAGACATTATATTATTAAATTTAATTATGACACAATGATGATGTTGTAATTACCTAATTGATGAAATATGAAAACAATTGATATTATAAATATCCAAATAAATGTAATTTGAGACTTTTTATGAATTCCACTAATTATCTATGTTAATATGACATGTTAGAATTTTTTTGATTAATTTTTTTCGTTTTAATAATGTTGTTATGAATTTAGAAAAAACAAAATACCAAATAGTGTCAAAATTGACATAAAAGTCTTTTTAAAACAAATATTATATTATTAATTGATATTTTGTTCCTAAAAATATAAGGTATGGAAAAAATACTTATATAGTGATATTTGTATCATTAATTAATCACTTGGGTTTTTTTTGGAATATTATAGTATGATTAGTAACCATATAATATAAAAATAAAAAGAGACCTGGTAAATGTCAAACTATTTAACTTAGAGTTAAATCTAAAAGATAAAGTTAATATAGTGTCCCAAACCAGTATAAAACATGTTGGTTAAGTGTTTTTCGACCCATAACCACCTTATCCTCTAAAAAATTTACTTTGGAGCTATTAGAAACCTAAAATTATTTTATTATAAAATAATAATTATAGCTTTTCCTAAAGTTCACCTCAACCCTCTTATAAAAGGGCACTCCCCCTTCTCTCTAATTCACACAGTAGAATCCATTTGGCTCAGCCAAAACCTACCCAAATACCCTATCAATTTTCATCCCTTCATCCTAGAGGCCATCCTTTAGTCATAAAGCAAACCTAAGGATCTATTTTGATCAAATCAAAAGGTAGAACCCGAAAAAGAGATAAATATTTCATCACCTCTTTCAAGTTCCTTTCTTCTTCAACTTATTCTTTCTTTGTTGTTTATATTATAAAATAATAAATCCAGTATCTTATATATACTATGATTTTATTATAAATATGGTACAAACATATTAATTATTCTATCCATCTTTTGAATGACATGTCACCATACGTGCGTACGTATGGCTTAGCGTCTCCACGTCGTGGTGTAATTGTTATTCAATACATTATTATTTGGATGGGTATAATAATGATGTGTAATTGATGTAAATAATAAATATAACATGATAATTATTCTTTATCTATGATATACTATCCAATTATATATTATTTTAATATCAAAAGAATGATATTGTCACATGTGTGTGTGTATGGATTACAGTCTCCACAAACGCGATGAGATTAATTCCTCGTCGTATCCATTCAAGACTAATTTTCATTAGATGATTAAAAATAATGTTTAAAGACTTTATATCATTCTGAATATGAATAATATACGTCCTATCCATAAAAAACAATACTTACGTTACAAATCATATAAAGGAAAACGAATCAGTTAACACCTGAAACGACGATAATACTAAGATATTATGAACAAAGCAATGTTAAAAGATCATATATGATATCATATTAATGTATATGATTATTTTATAACTTAATAACAATTATTTTACCATTATACAGGATTTTATCCTACCCTCGATGATGGAAAAGTACATTGTAAGTGTTTATTTCACAATCTATTTATTATCCGAGGTTGTTTTTACTTGTGTATCTACTGGGACCTCTTTATCAGCCACATCCATGTTTCTTAGAAATGTATTACAAAACATTTTTACTATCTACTATAATATGGTTTAAATTCATTTATACAATTGTTTTACTTTTTATAAAATGGTATGAAAGGAATATTTCTGTCATTTTCCAAACAAGGTACTTTATGACCTTTTCGACAAAATTAAGGTAAAAATGTTTTTTTACTTATACGGATGGTGCGGCTATTTTCCGCCATTATAACATCATCGAATCTTCACTTACAAGATTATAATAATATTTTAAAAATAAATGTTTTCTTAAATTATTTCAAAATAAAAAGAGATATTACTCTAAAAAAATATTTTGATTTCATCTATGTCAACATCCTTTGAGGGATTTTACGCTTATTTGAAGTTGATTTATTATGATACAAAACTTCCATATTATATTGAAGGTTTTTTGATATGTATGACTTTGGATGTGTTTTTTTCATACCATTCATGGTTTATTGATAAAGTATTGACATTTCGTATTCCAGTTTTAATACGAATGTTTATGTTATGTTTAAACCTTTTCATATGAGGAATGCATTGGACTTAGTAAGTGATGGGTGGAGACCGCAATAGCTCCTCGATGCATCGGTAGGTCTCATGAGACAAACTAGTGTCTTGGAACAAGGCCTTGATAAAATATTATTTGTAGTCTTGGCACAAGGCCTTGACTATGTGGTTATGAAATTCTGCCATTATGCATTCCATCATTATGATAGTGGCTATTGATATTGCATGTGATTATTCGACTAGTATAATATTCATGTGAGTAATAAAATGGCCTTAATTTTGATTTATATTTTCCATATTATGATTAAGTTTATGTTGAAAAGGTTTTTTTTAATTTTATACATTTTCTTAAATGTTTATACTTATTTATGAAATTTTCTGCTATATTTCTATCCTTACTGAGAATCTAAGCTCACCCCATTCTATGTTTTATTTTTTCCAGGATGCGAATAAGTATATTATGAATGACCTGCTGGTATATTATATGGGATCTTAGTGTTTTCTATGGAAACAATGTTGTTTTTGTTTTCCATTTTACGATGTAATGTAAACCTTATGAATGTAAATAGTACTTCAAAGGATACTAAACTAATCGGTCTTTTAAGACATGATCTTTTGTGATCATGAAAATGTTATGTAATAATGCACCAACTCTGGGATTCTGGGGTTGGGCCATTACAGGGACTCTATTGATGAGATCAACCATTCCCCTTTGAAATCACTCCAATAAATGTTATATTTTGGGATAAATATTAGCGAGATTTTTCTTAGTTTTTTACATTCTCTATCAATTTTATGGGACTTAAATTCCAAATATCAATAAATAAAGTTATGATTTGGAATTAGGGGGTATAAATCTACCATCCCATGAATTTTTATAAAAAATTTGGTTAGAAAAATCCACTCATCATCAGTGGCGAGATAATGGAATGGGAGGAAAGATCCTGATATAGAAGTATTTTTGAATGCAAATCTTCTGATCAAATGATCTAGTTATAAAGAATCAACCATGTTAAACTTAACCGGAATGGGTGGTTGTGTGCATATTATAAAACATGATTCAAGCAATTGAGTGTATAAAATAGTAACCACATAGCTACATGGTAGGTGAATTCAAGTCACAGTCTATATGAGATCTCAATTGTTTAATTTTTATATTGAAAGTCTTCTAATTGAGGATGAAATCACACCTCATTGGCATGTGATATAAGCAAACATCATCCATTAAATAAACAAATTAAATGGATAGGATCATGACATGAATGGGGGTCAGTGTGACATGCAAGGATCATATTTGGGGTTTCCATGTGACACCCTTAAGTTGGAAGGTTGAATATAAGGTGCATAAGGGTATACACATAGTCATTATAAGAAACTGAAAATTGTGTTGGACACCTCTTAACATCCCAAACACAATGGAAATTAGTTCACATTATTTAATAGGTTTTGAGTAGATAAATTAATATAATTATGAAAAAATAAATGTTAAAAATATTATTATTACATAATAATAATACTAATAATAATAATAAATAATAAATTTTCTAAGCAATGTGGTTGTTTGATTTATTTCTTTTTTTGACTAGACACCAAGTAAATGACTGAGTTTAACTCAATGAAATTTGAATTTCTAGATTATGATGTAAATTTTTCCTAGATTTGACTATGTAAAATAATAATAGTACATGATAATAATAATATTCAATGAGATATCATTGAGTTGAATTGAAAAGTTTTTTTTGATTAATCAGATGAGTTCAGTAACCATGGGATTTGAAAATTGGTTTATGTTGAAAATTATATGTTTTTTTATAATATATTATTGTAAAGTATAAAAAATCTTTTATCGTTAGAATGATTCTTCCTAAAACTATGCTTAAAACACTAAATGAGTTTATAAAATTACCTTCAATAAAATGAATTTTAAAATGATAATCATACATGAATGGAATGAATAAAAGAAACTAATTTAAGTAAAATGAGTATTTTGTGTGTTAATAAAGATAATGGGTATTATCATAATTATAAATAAAGTAAGAATTTTTCATGTTAACTACTTTAATGAATTAGTGATTAATATAATTTGGGACTATATTAAAAGTGTTTTAAAAAATGAACTCATCAGGGTTGACCTGATGAAATAAATTTGGTAATTTCTAACAAAATATGGTAGATATTGTAATTAATAAATCTGGATAATGAAGTATAATGATATAGGATATTGATATTTACTAATGATGATAGAAATTGAGGAAATGAAATGAACAGAACATCAATATTTAAGGATTCATCCTCTAATGATGAAATATCCTCATGAAGTGATTATAGGATCCCCATGAATGTCTATGATTAATTGGGGAGATAATGAATAATGTTAGTATGGATATAAAATTATAAATTGGTAATGTATTTATGAGAAATATTTATATAATCCAAGACTTTATTGGAAAATATATTGGAAGAATATGGGGTCACTTTATATAACATGAACATAACTTACCACGTGGGAAGTGATATTGGTTGAGTTTTGTGGTTCCGAACTGAATAATTCAATAATTTACATTAAAATTTTACTAAATTATCATTATTTTTATATGATCTTTTAAAATAGGATCTTTTTATGATAATGCATTATCTCAGGATTTCTAGATGGAAATTATTTTTCGACTAATAGGAGGATCCTTGATTGTAATGAGGTGATAGTTTTGAGTCTATATCTACTTTGAGATGTAATTAAACATGTGATATATATATATCAATGGATATGGGATAATATGGTGGATATCTATTTACACCCACCCTAAAACTAGGGATAGAGTGATATAATAGTGACTTTTCCCTTATTAAACACTAATCTAGGTAAATAATGATGATGTGTTATAAATGTATTTATCGGTACTCACCCACAAAATATTGGTTTGGAGATTAGGGGACATTTAGGTTCCTCTAGTATCTTTGGTGTGGGATATGTTGAGATGTGTAATTATTCTAGTATCCCATGTTGTAGAATCTAATATTGAATTGGAAAACAAATATCGATATGTTATTGTTGGTGACAAAATATGGGTAGAAGGAAAAGATGTGAAGAAGAAAGCCTTACCAAAGAGGATACTTCGCGAAGCCCATTGGTGGAGCCCTTTAGCATCATTCCCTTCACAGAGCCCCACATCACAGTGGCTGACATGAAGCTGAAGCACCCCATTCGGTCACCGTAGAGGAAAAAGGCGGGAGGCTCTGCGGTTACGACATAATTGACCGGAGGCTTTGCACCACAGAGGGAGGCCAATCAACCTCTGTGATCCCCTCAAACTTGATAGAAGCCTTCACGGGAGCCATTCAGAGCACCCATCAGAGCTTCACATTGAGGAAGGGATGATGATCGACTCCATGTTTATGATGAACTTGACACAATCTGCTGTTGATCGTGGAGTGCCACATGGCTTCACACCAAGCGGTCCCTACTTCACGCTACCCCTCGCCTATAAATATCGGTCTCCCCATGATCCCAAAGGAAGGATACCCCAATCTTTCACCTTATCCACTCTCAAATCATGAATCACCTTCTGCTCTATGAAACCATGAGAAAAATGAGCCTTTCAATGTACTTCAGCATTGCAATGTACCTTTTAATTTGGTAAAATACAACCCCTCTTCATATAGTGATGCCCTTAGCAGAGCCCATGGGCCTCTGTGAAGGAAAAAGATCCTCAAGAGTACTCAGTTCTTCTCAAAGCACTCATGTTTCACGAATTACCTTCCATGAACATGGGAACCATATGCTAAGGCAGGGTCACTATGCTTCGTGAAGCACATTACTTTGCAGTGCTATGCTTTGCAATGTACCCTTACTTTGTGAAGTCCTACTATACAAAATACTTTTAACTTCGTGAAGCACCGTCCATATGTGCCAATTCCCTATGTCGAGGATAGGCCACCACACTTTGTGAAGCACACCCCTTCAGAAATCCCCTCTATTATATGGTGTACAAGAGCTTCACAAGGTCCCTTCTTGTGAACCCACTTGATTCGCAAACCTTACTCCTGTTCAAGCCTCTAGGTTTGTACAAGGTGATTTCAAGGTCCCGTGGGCGGTGGTTTATGTTGCATTTTTTAGCCTTATTCTTCTTCACATAGGCACAATAATGGATATTTCTTCCTTCCATAGTCATGCTAACGTGGGACCCTTAGTGGATCACTCCACAACACCCCCTCAACTAGGGCATTGTCGGTTCCTTCGCCTTACCAAGGGTTAAAGCCTGCCAATTATAGAAGTCCTAGGGGTGCAGAGTGAACCCGCCTCATCCAAGAGGAAAGACATTAAACATCCAAGGAACATTGTCCCCATCACATGACGATAAACTATGGCCTATCCCTGTGCATCATACACAAAGAGTCCCATCTCGGAAATTCTATACGCCCACTCATCTCCACGGGAGTGATATCTTCCTCACATGGAATGATATCCTCTTTGCTGGAGTGGCGCTAGTCCACGGGGAAGGGAAACCATCTTGCTATAATCCCCCAGCCTTTCTTATGGGAGGTAGCACCCCTACTCCTCCTATATTCTTTGATGCCAAGACTAGAGGTGAGAGGGGAATAGGGACCTTTATTATCTCATCCCTCTCCCTCTAGGATTTGTCACCATCGAGACTCTATCCTGGAGTAAGTCCAAGTCTCAATCTCCTTGGGCCACTAACAACGTGTAAGCCCCTATTTCCTCATTTGGGATGCTAACCATGCGTAAGCCCTTATTTACTCTTTGGGCCACTAACCACGTGTAATCTCTACTCTACTTCCCATGGATGCACCATTCACGATGTGATCGATAGGTCTTTTCTACCTCTTGTTTCTCACACCGAGCATGACTCACGTGGGATTAGAGTAAGCATTGACAATGGAATCCTTTTTGGGCCACCTTAGAGTGTAATTACCAAGCCATACTTCCTAACTACGCAGACATTGATCCTTTCCAAGGCAATGTATGTAAAAATCCACCCTAAGTTTCAAGATCAACACCTAATTGTTATGACCCCTTCATGTCGTTTCACCTTCGTCCCACATGACGTTAAACTGTATCAACCATTCAAAACTATGTGGAATATGATCTTTTCCAAATAAAGGTGCGTAGGAAGCCTCCATGAGGTTCAATCCCAACACCTACTTGTACATACCCATTTATATCTATTCACCTTCCTCCTGATTGACGTTAAACTATATTAACCATTCCAAACTATGTGGACTTTTATCCTTGCCAAGGAATGGTATGTAGGAAGCTTCCCTGAGGTTCAAGCCCAACACCTAATTTTTTTGACCCGTTCACGTTGGTTCCCCTTCATCCGACATGACGTTAAACTGTATCAACCATTCCGAACTACGTGGACTTTGATCCTTTCCAAGGAAAGGTATGTAGAAAGCCTCTCTGAGGTTCAAGCCCAACACCTACTTGTCCAGACCCCTTAACATCAGTTGACCTTCATTCCACAAGATGTTAAATTGTACACATTATAACTATGTATACTTTGATCATTATCTCCTGAGAAGGGTATGTAAGAATCCTCCCTGAAGTTCAAGCATAGCACCCATTGTCCATGACCACTCTACATCAATCCACCCTCATCCTGTATGATGTTAAACTATATTCCCCTTTTCATCCCGAATGATGCTAAACTATACCCATTCAAAATACATGGACTTTGATCCTTGTCTCTTAGGTAGGTTATGTAGAACACCTCCCTGAGGGTCAAGCCCAACACCCATCGATCCCGAACACTCCACGTCGGTCCACCCTCATCCCTCATTACGTTAAACTGTATGACCCTTTTTATCCTACATGATGCCAAACTGTACCTATTCCAACTATGTGGGATTTGAACCATGTCTCCTAGGTAGGGTATGTTGAAAGCCTCCCTGAGGTTCATCCCCATCCATTGGTAAGTCGTTGTAACCCAAACAGTAGTAGGCCATTGAAACCCTAACCAGATCTAAGTCGTTGGAACCCTAACTAGAGGTTAGTCGTTGGAACCCAATTCAGTATTATGACATTGTCAATCCTAATAAGAGGTAAGCCTTTGGAACCCCAGTCAGCAATAATCCATTTTCAATCCCAGTAGAAGGTAAGATGTTGTGTTCCCCAACCGATGGTGAGAAGTTGTGTTCCCCAACTAACGGTAAGCTGTTGTGTTCCCCAACTGACGGTAAGGCATTGTGTTCCCCAACCGATGGTAATCCGTTGTGTTCCCCAACTGGCAGTAATATGTTATGTTCCCTAACCAATGGTAAGACATTTTATTCCCCAACCAATGGTAATATGTGGTGTTCCCCAACTGAAGGTAAGCCATTGTGTTCCCCAACCGATGGTAAGCCGTTGTGTTACCCAACTAACAGTAAGCCATTGTGTTTCCCAAAAAGAGGTAATCCATTGTGATCATCAACCAGTAGTAAACTGTTGTAGTCTGAAATTGGTGGTAAGACGTTGTAGTACCCTTTGTAAGGACCCACATCTCTGGTCCACCCCCGTGGCATCATTCCAACCCAGGATTCTAACCATATGTAAGCCCAGTATATCATTGGGTCTCTGTCCTCTATGCACACTCTGATTCTATACCCCTATACGGAACTACATGGACTTTGATTCCCTACCATGGGGATACATAGGAAGCCTCCTTGAGGTTTGATAACATCACCCATGTCCCATCATGGTCTCTTCCATGAGCCTATGTGTTTCAGGAAGGTCATTCCCCATCCCAGAGGTTCTACTCCCTCTGGATCCCATCCATGCACCATTCTCACTGGCCGCCTCCTCAGGTGTCCCATCACCCCACTGAACTACGCGGACTTTGATTACCTACCATAGGGATACTTAGGAAGCCCCTCTAAGGTTAAATCCCAAGGATTCTGTCACTTTCACGATGGTTCCATCTCATTCCTCGTCCACTTCACTCAACACTCCATCATCCATCTTGATTTCTACCTAGGCCGCCACATCCTGATGAAATCATGCCATCAACCAGGGTAGCTAACCATACGTAAGCCCCACATTTTCCCCAGTCATCCAACCAAGAGCGTCCCTCTTGTGATTGGATAAAATCCACACGTAAGCCCAAGCATGTCTCCAAGTCATTTTCCTTTGTGTACACCCCGATTCATCACCCCTTGTAACTACGTGGGTTTTGATACCTTTCATCAACACATGGTACATAGGAAACCTCCACAAGGTTCAATCCCAGCCAATGGTAAACCTTGGTGTCCCCCATTCTGGGGTTCACTCTCACTAATCTTCCCTCAGTGGTGTCCATATCATCCTTCATGGTGTGACATCTTCCCTTTATGGGACACACCACCCTGGGTCAACTCTCATTGTGAATCTTGACCTATCCAACAGGTGTTCCCCATTCTAGGGTGCCCTCTTTCTGATCTCTCTTCAGTGGTATCCAGATCATCTTTTACGGTGTGATATATTCCCTATATGGGACAAAACACCTTGAATCTGTCCTCACTGGGCATTCTGATCCATCCATCTGGTAAAACTTCTAGGTGTTCTCTCATAGGGATGTACCAATCTGATCCCTCTCTATGGGTTGTTCTGATCACTCTCATTCTGCCTCTGAAAGATGTTAAACTCAAGGAAAACCCTGTGTTAAACATGGGAAGATAAGGAAAGTCTCAGAGATGTGCCTCTGGCATAAGATACCCCACGACCGATGTGGGATGCCTCAGGTTTAGTGCCCTTGAGATGACCTCTAATGAGGAGGAATGTAGGTTCCCCAATGTCCATGCATCCAGAGATGCCCCGACATGCTTGATGTTGTCATCTACTCTGACTGAAGGTTACTTCCCTATCCAGACCCCTTGAAATGTCCTAACAGAAGAAGCGTAATTAACCAGCATCCATAGTGATATGGCACTAGGAATGAGATTCACAAAAAACATCTTTATCTGTAAGGGATACCCGGACAAGGTAACGAGTTCCGAGGAAGAATCCATAGAAGGAAGAACTAATATCACATCATCCCGTTTCAATCAAGGAGAAAACATCCTTCAATAAGAAATGGATTCCAACCACTAATGGAAAGAAATAATGTGCGGAAATAGTTGTGCATCTTCTGAAACATATAGATGTGTGCCCCAGAGAAAGCGTCAGAAATAGAAATGGTGAACCCGAACTAAATCTCTTCTCCTTAAATAGTGTGTAGACCAAATATTTCAGGAAAATTGACGCATTAACTATGTGAATCCCCTCTCCTTCATACGTGAGATGATGATTACCATCGGGTGTGTGAAGACTATGGTCCATCGGCTCCTTACCGACTCACCGCCTTAAGAGGTCATGCAGGGGGCATCCGACCCGACCCCATCAGCTCCTTGCCGACGTTTCTACCTTAAGAGGTCGTGCCGGGGGCATCCACCCCTCAACTCCATTAGCTCCTTGCCGACCCTGCTGCCTTAAAACGCCATGCAGGGGGCATCTGCCCCGACTACATCGGTTCCTCACCAAATCAGCCTCCTTAAGAGGTCACGATAGGGTAATCCTCCCCCAAAATCCATCGACTCCTCGTCGTCCTCACCGCCTTAAGAAGCCACAGAGTGGGAATCTTTTCCCCGACTCCATCGGCTCCTCGCTAACACATCCGCCTTAAGAGTCCACATAGGGGGAATCCATCCCCTGCCTCCATTGGATGCTCGCCTACCCCACCGCCTTAAGAGGATGCGCTGGGTTCATCCACACCTGACTCCATTGACACCTCGCCATCTCCTCCACCTTAAGAGGCAGTGCCGGGGAAATCCACCACCCAACTCCATTAGTTCCTCGCCGACTTTATCACCTTAAGAGGCCACGCATTGGGTATCCTCCCCCGACTTCATCGGCTCCTTGCCGACCTTGGAACCTTAAGATCCCATGCAGGGGGTATCCTATCCCCGACTTCATTGGCTCCTCTCCGACTCCACCACCTTAAGAGGTCGTGCCGAGGGCATCCACTCTAACACCATCAGCTCCTCGCCAACATCGCTGCCTTAAGAGGTCATGCTGGGTGCATCCACCCCCAACTCCATCAGCTCCTCGCTGACCTCTCCGCCTTAAGAGGCCACGTAGGGGGAATCCTCCACCGACTCCATCATCTCCTAACCGACTCTGCTTCCTTAAGAGGCCTCGCCGGGGGAATCCACCCCCGACTCCATCAGCTCTTCGATGACCATACCGCCTTAAGAGGCCACGTTGGGGCCATCTTCCCCTGACCCCATTGGCTCCTCACCAACCCCACCGCCTTAAGAGGTCGCGCAAGGGGGCACTCGCCTCCCGACTCCATCGGCTACTTGCGAACCCCTCCACCTTAAGAGGCTGCCCTGGGGGCATCCACCCCCTGACTCCATTGGATCCTCATTGATCTTATCACCTTAAGAGGTCACGCAGGGGGAATCTGCCCCCGACTCCATCAGCTCCTCACTGACCCCACCATCTTAAAAGGTCATGCTAGGGGCATCCACCCCCCAACTCCATCCGCTCCTCGCTGACCGTTCCACCTTAAGAGGCCACACATGGGGAATCTTCTACCCGACTCCATCAGCTCCTCACCGACTCCACCACCTTAAGAGGCCGCGCAGGGGGAATCTGCCCCTGACTCCATGAGCACCTTGCCGACTCTTCTTCCTTAAGAGGCCACGTAGGGGAAATCCACCCCTGACTCCATTGCCTCCTCACTGCCGCCACTGCCTTAACAGTTCACGCCGGGGGAATCCACCCCTGACTCCATCGGCTCCTCACTGACCTCGCCGCCTTAAGAGACCATGCAGGGGGCATCCGCCCCTGACTCCATCAGATCCTTTTCGAATCCACCGCTTTAAGAGTTCATGTCGGGGGCATCCACCCCCGACTCCATCAGCTCCTTGCTGACCCTGCTGCCTTAACAGGCCACGCCGGGGGAATACCCCCCCTTAAATCCATCGGCTCTTCGCTAACCCCACAACCATAAGAAGCCACACAGGGGGAATCCTCCCCCCGACTTCATCTGATCCTCGCCTACCCCTCCTCTTTAAGAGGTCGCACCGGGGGCATCCACCCCTGACTCCATCGGCTCATCACTGACTCTGACGCCTTAAGAGTACATGCCGAGGGAATCCAACCCTGATCCTATAGTCTCCTCACTGAATTCATCACCTTAAGAGGTCATTCAGGGGGCATCCTCCCCTGACTCCATTGGCTTCTCGCTGACCCCGCTGCCTTAACAGGTCACACATGGGGCATCATCCCCCCCAACTCCATCGGCTCCTCGCCAACTCCGTCACCTTAATAGGCCGCATAAGGGGCATCCTACCCCAAACTCCATCGGCTCCTCACTAACTCTGCCCCCTTAAGAGGCCACCTAAGGGGCATATACCCCCCGAATCCATCAACTCCTCGGTGACGTTGCCAAGTTAAGATTCCTCGTAGGGGGAATCTTCCCCCAACACCATCAGCTCCTCGCTGACCCAACCACCTTCTGAGTCTGCACATGGGGAATCCACTCCTCACCAACCTCGCCGCCCTCATGGGCATTGCAAGGGGCATCCACCCACCGACTCTGTCAAATCTATGTCATGCCTACCACCTTCACAGGCTACACTGGGGGAATCCACCCCCTCCCCAACTCCATTGGCTTCTTTCCAACTCCTCCACCCTCATGGGTCGTACAGGGGGAGACCAACCCCAATCCAATGGCATGTCTCCTACAACACCAGAAGACAATACGAAGGTCCTCCACACATCACTATTATCAGGCATGGGTGTCCTCCTCGTTTCCATCATCAGCCACTTTGGAGGTCCTCCTTGCACTGCTACAATTCATGAACGAGATTCCTCCCCATCACCATCAATAACCATTACAGAGGTCCTCCCCACAGTGCTACTATTCAAGCACGAGAGTCCTCCCCATCACCATCATCAGCTACCATAGAGGTCCTCCCACATCGCTACTATTCTGGCATGAGATTCCTCCTCTCCCCCGACATCAACCACTATGGAGTTCCTCCCAATGCATCTACAAAATCTATAATGGAGGCCCTCCCCATGTCCAACCATTCCTTCGAGGATCCATCGCCCCCATCGTATCGAGGATCCAGGCTTCCACACCTTCCGGGCTCAATCACCCTTGCCGTTCGGATGCTCCAGGCTTCCACACCTTCAGGGATTCATCTCCCCCATCGTTCTGATGCTCCAGGCTGCTATGGCTTCTAGGCTCCATCACCCCCATCATATTGATGCTCCAAGCTTCCATGCCTTCTGGGATCTATCACCTCCATCGTACCATTGCTCCCAGATTCCATGCCTTTTGGGTGTCATCACCCATATCATACCAACGCTCAAATATTCCACGCCTTCCAGGCTCCATCACCCCCACCATATCGATGCTCCAGGCTATAACTCCTTCCGAGCTCCATTGCCCCCATCATACTAATGCTTCATGCTTCCATGCCTTCCGGGATCCATCACCCTTGTCGTACCTATGCTCCAGGCTGCCATGCCTTCCAGGCTTCATCGCCCCCATCGTACTGATTCTCCAGGCTTCCACACCTTCCGGGCTCCATCGCCACTATCGTACCAACGCTCTAGGCTTCAACGCCTTCCAGGCTCCATTGCCCCATCGTACCAAATCTCCAGGCTTCCATGCCTTCCAAGATCCATCTCCCCCATTATACCGACACCCCATGATTCCATGCCTTTTGGCCACCATTACCCCATCGTACCGACACTCCAAGATTGCTTGTATTCTGGGCTCCATCTCCCAGTCGTACCGATGATCTAGGCTTCCAGGCCTTCTAGGCTCCATCTCCCCATCGTACTGACAATCAAAACTTCCACGCCTTCTGGGCTCCATCACCCTGTCGTATTGATGATATAGGCTTCTATGCGTTCTAGTATCTGTCTCCCTACTGAACTAAGGGCATGCTATCAACCCTACTGCTGCATTTCATTTACCGCAGAGGTCCTCCCTGCGGCCCTAACACCAAGTTCTGGAGTGCTGAACATAGAATTTCTCAGCTTGGTCATGAAGACCATACATGCATACGCTGGGGAATTTTAGGGTAATCCCATCATACAGATTCCCCCCTAATCCTAAAACACCAGAACTGGGTAGAGATGATCATCCCTCTATTGAAAAAATCCTTGTGGTTCCACATCCTAGTTATATGATGTTAAACTGCATAACAACCATCATCTTGATCACATGATATTAAACTGTGGGACAATGTCTTGGTCACGTGACGAAAAACTATACAACATTTTTGTCAAATCTACGTGACCTAAAACTACAGCAACCATGGTCAAAGATATGTGACCTCAAACCCCAGTCATCACTCGTCCGGGCTATATGAAATTCAACTAACCATTAGTTCCTAACTCTATAACATTAAACTAAGAACCATTGGTATAAGAAATATAACCTTAAACTATTTGTAACACCAGGTTCAATTACTTTATGTCCAGCCACACCTTCCCATTGACATGCTATGATGCGATGTGGTGTAGAACCCAGAGTGTTGGACTCCAAATGGATATAATCCCAATCCATCTCCACACATAGTTGCATCACTTTATTTGGATCCACACTTTCCTTCATGTATGAAGGGGCCCCTTAATGGCCTGATATCATGCCACCTTGGCTCACCTACCGTCTTAGGCCAACACCTTGGAAGAATTTGGATTACATTTTGTGATAGGTCCCGTGTTTCAAACATGGTCAGCGGTTGACCCTCATTTTTCATTCCTCATTCCAGGTAACATGATATGGATGTTTTGTTTCGAACATGGTTAGTTGTTATCCTCCTTCATTACACCACCATCATTTGGATCCAGATATTGGATGCCATGATTTACCTTTTTCAGATATATATGTTTAGGTGGAACTCCAACACCCTTGGTGTTTCCCTTTTGCGTATCTTTTCATGTTGAGTGAGTGGGCCAGTACTATTGGGATGTTCCAATCTAGAAATATCCATTCTATTTTCTTTGTGGTTATATGTGTCAGGAAAATACCATCGTTACTCCATGTTTCCTACACCGAGCATGAATCAAATGGGCTTAGTAGTTTTGGTAGGATGTGTACTAATACAGTTGAGCGATAGAGACATCTGGTCCTACATGACCTTAAACTGTCACGTCCTGCAGGACATTAAACTGCATTGTTGTCCCGCATGACATTAAACTATATGTCATCTCACATGATGTTAATTAGTATCAGGACCTACATGACCTTGAAATATTATGTCCTGCATGATGTTAAACTACATTGTTGTCCCATATGACAATAAACTACAAGATGGTTGAGCTCTATGACCTTAAACTAAGATCTCCCCATATCCATCGTCCCACAAGAAGTTAAACTGCACCTTCAAGAACTACGTAGGGCTTGATTACCATCCTTATGGGATACGTAGGAATGATCGGAGGCCTCATCTTAGAGTCCATCCCCCAAATATTCTTTTTAACTATCACCCTTGGGTGTAGTTCTCTTGGAGGGTCCTACATGTTGTAGTGTAGGATTCTTTAGCCTCCACTCTTGTCAGTATTATGATGATTTCACCATGTACCCCTCCTCATTCATCTATCTTCCCACTTCCTCACCGCATGATGTTAAACTTCATGGCCCTTTCAGAACTACAAATGGCTTGATTCTCATTCACATGGGATATGTAGAAACACCGAGACATTTCAACTGTAGGCCCAGCCCCCAAACATCAGGAGCTCCCCTTGGGTTGAAACACATGGTGTGGTGCATGATTTTACTTCATTCACGTCGAGTTCATCATGACCACACCATGTATCCCACTCCATGGATATCTCCACCTCATTCCTCATATCACAGGATGTTAAACTACACAGGCACATTCATGCTTCAAACTCCCCATTTATCTAGGTCTTCATCATCTTTCACATCCAAAAGGACCCACGAATGACATGGATGCTAGGCTCTAGGGATATCCTACCATTTTGGGCCAATTTCCTCGAGGATTCTAGATAAAAATTTGATAAAGGTCCCACATTTGCGAATATGTTCAATGGTCTACACTCAATTGTTTCCCCCATTCTAATTTACATGATGTGGATGATGTGTTTTGAATGTGGTCGACATCCATCCTTCATCGTTGTCACCACCCCCATATGTCCCAAATAGTGGGTGTAGTGATTCATTTTGTCCTTCTATCCCTTCAAACATTAGTCTACCTCGAGCAGGAGTGTTAGTCCAGTTTTCGTACCCTTATATGTTGGGGAGAGCCAGATCACGTTCCTCTCCCACACCAAGCATTTCTCACATGGGATTAGAAGCCTTGGTAAGGAAATACCTGCATAAAGGGTCAGACATATATGGTCCGAGCTCTATGAACATAAACTAAGATCTACTATGTCCTTGTCGCATGAATATAAACTGGACGACACTCCTAGAGCTGTGTTTGGATTGATTCCCATCCTCTTGGGATATGTAGCAAAACCCAGACATTTTTTCTTTGGGTTTAGCCCATGTCCATTTATTATTTCTCTCGGCCTTTTGAGATCTCTCTAGGAATTATGAATGGTTTGGTGTATGTGGGATTATTTCCTCATTCATATCGGGTCACTCGACATGTCGTAGACATTCCTCATCGAGATACCTCACCTCTATCTGTGTCCTTGTCACATGACGTAAAGCTGAACAAAATCTCCCAGAACTACATGTGGCTTGATTCCCATCCTTATGAGATACATAGGGCCACCCAAAAATTTAACCTTTGGGTCCATTCCCATTTCATAGAAACCTCCTTATTATCCTAGCCCCATAGTCGGAGTTCTTCCAGGAGAGGGGTATACAGTGTGGTATAGGCTTATGTCCTCATTCATGTCAGGTTTGTAACAACCATGCCACGTACCTCTTTCTCCTAAGTGACCTTAATCCCCCTATCCTATACTCATATTTTCGAGTTGGATGCTCTTGAGTTGGGCCCCTCGACCCTCTTTAAAAGTTCCCCAATGTGACCAGGAGAACTCTGGTTCAGGACCTAGAGTGTTGTATTTTATAGACATGTTATTAATCATTTTAAGGCTTCATGTTCCCCTTTATTTGGGATTTCATCATATTTCACATCCAAAAGGACCCTTGAATGGAATTTATGATAGGATATAGGGCTCTCCTACCATTTTGGGCCAACATCCTTGAGGATTTCGAACGAAAAATTGATATAAGTCTCGTGTTGTGGATATGGTCAGTGGTCGACACTCATTTGTTGTTCCCATTTTAGGTCACATTATATGGATGTTGTGTTTAGAACATGGTCAATAGTTATCCTTCATCGTCACACCACCCTCATCAATACCTGAATATTTGTTGCATGATTCACAATATTTTCTACTCCATCACGTCTAAGTGGTATTTCTATACTCTTGGTACTATCCCTCAGTGTTCATTTTCACGTTAGGAGGACAAAGCCATGGTGAGGTTTAATTTGCAGCTCCTCACCGATTTCCCCTTTGCATGTATTCCATATTTTTCAAAGAACTTATACACCCTGGTTTCCCACTTCGAGTGTATCTCACATGGGCTAAGGGATTTGGTTGAGGTTTGCACCCATTTGGAAGCATCTCATTTCTCTATAGTCCAATATCTAAGACCATAAACTAAGATATTTTTATGTATTTTCTACAAGGCATAAGAACTTCATCTCCTAGAACTATGTATGGCTTGATTCCCATCCTCATGGGATGTGGAAGAACACCTAGATATTTCGTCTTCAGGTTCATCACCATATTATTTGATCTTTTCTATCCCATTGGACCAAGGGTTCTTCCCCAAAATTGCACGTGGTGTGGTGTGGACCTCCTCCTCATTAATGTTGGGTATGATTTATCACACCATGAACATTCCCCCATAAATCCTCATTTCTTCTATATGTGTCCAAGCCATATGACTTTAAACTATGCTTCCTGGTCATACATGACTTTAAACTATTACATCTTTATTTCATGACATTAAAATGCATTGGTTGGTCCTATCATACAACCCTAAACGATGACATCATCGTCCTGGACACATGATGAAAAACGAAACTGCATCGTGATGTCCTCACTCGAGGGGGCATCATGATTGGTATTTGTTATCCACCATACCATTTACCACTGGCTGCAAATGGCTTGATTCCTATAGTGATTCCTAGAATCTCCATCCCGGGTTTATTTCTTCACAAAAAAAAGGCACATCCATCCTGAAGAACAAACAAGCTCTATCAAAATGCCTCTTCTTTTGGTGCGTGGGCCAGACCCGCATGACAGTATTGTCCCTAGCATCAGTACCCTACCATGAAACTTCTAGAACTATGTATGTCTTGATCCATATCCTAATAGGGTATGTATGAATGCGCAGGCACTTTGCCTCAGGCCCAGCCTAACTTTTATTTTCGGTCCCTCGACCTGAAGCCTCCTCGGGGAGCACATGTTGTGATATGGGATTATGTACTCAATCACGTCAGGTTTTTCAATGTCGTAACCCATGTCTTGCTCCCTCCTTTCCACCTATGGTCTGAGCTCTAAGCCCTTTAAACTAATATCTGATCATCCTTGTCACATGACACCAAATTGCATGAAACTTCCACAACTACATGTGGCTTGATTCCCATCTTCATAGGATACATATGAATGCCTAAACATTTCCACTGCAGGTCTAGCCCTAGGAATACTAAATCATCCCCCTTATTTTTCATCCCCTTGTCCAGAACTCCTTTGGGATCATGTGGTGTTGAGAGTACCTCTTGGTTTCTAATTTTCATCCGGTTTTGCAACACCCACACCATGTGCCTCCCTTGTCTCTTCACACCTTGTTCTGAGTTCTATTACCTTAAACTAAGATCTCCCTATGGTAACTACACATCGGGTTTGACTACTTTTCCTCCCTGTGATTATTTCATTAAATCAGGTCCCCTCTTAATGGTCCACTCTCTGATCCTATGTTAGGATCATGTGACCCTAGTACACCTATCCTTGTAAAGGGACTCAACCTCCTCTATCTGACACTTCTTATTGATGTACTTGAATGCATTGTGGAAAAGAACCCAAAGTGTGGAATTTTCACAGAGACATTCACTTGTTTCATGCCCAGGCTTTATGATCCCTTTATCTGGATCCCAACCCTATTCCATGTATGAAGGGTCCCCCTTTATGGTCTGATCTCATTCCATATTGGCTCAACTATAGTCTTGGGCCAACACCCCTAAATACCACAGACAACATTTGCGACAGGTCCTATGTTTCGAACATGGTCAGTGGTCAACCCTCATTTGTATGTCCCCATTCCGAGCTAATGAAAAACAGATATTGTGTTTCGAACATGGTCAGTAGTTATCCTCTATCGTCATGCCACCATCATTGTGATCCATATCTCAGGAACCATGATTCACATCTTTCCACTCCATTATGTTCAAGTGGAATTCCATCACACAGTTTTATACCTCCACGAATCTATGTAAATCCCATCACTACTCCTTGCTTCCCACATCAAGAAATACTCATGTAGGATTAGTAGTGTTGGTGAGGAGTGTATTGGTGAATCTTTTACAAATATTCTTTTTTCCCCACATGACATTAAACTATGATCCTAGAACTACGTGCAGATTGATTCTCATCATAATGGGGTATATAGGAATGCCTGAGAACTTTGCCCCGAGCCTACCCTAACTGTCACTTTTGGTCTCTTGACTTAAAAATACTTCCTCCAAGGATATGTGGTGTGGTGTGGACTCTTACGATCCTCATTTATGTCAGGATATATATCGCACAATGTGTTTACTTTCTGGGTAACCAAGTCCTCAACGCATGACTTTAAAGTGAAGTTATACCCTGAACAAGTTCAGAATGTTCTGTGATGACTATGAGATATGCCGGCTCCCTTGTAAGAGAGTATTTACCCTATCAGTGTTGGTACCTGGACATGTCATGTTTAAGAACTATGTTTGGATTGATTCTCAGTCATATGGGATATGTAGCAACGTCTGGGCCTCTCACCTCGGACCCAGCCCCAGGGTCATTAACACTTTTGGCCCCTCGGCCCTGATCTTGGTCTAGGAAGTATGACCTTAAACCATACCATCCTTATTGAATGACTTTAAACTATGTGTCTACCATCTTCATTGGTATGGAATAAAAATAAAAGGCATTCTAGGTCCTCACTAGAGAGGTCCTGTCGGGAAGAAGGCATGATCCCAGATCAGACCGATGCGTCCACCTAATGTGTCTCCACCACGGTGGTGTAATTTCAAGAGTGTTGGACTCCATTCGAACAACCCATCACTCCACCCTCCATGATTTGTGTTCCATTTATTTGGACCCCCTTCCTCTTTCATGACTAAAGGAACCCCCTAACAGTACGGATGCTCGGCCTATGGCTCGTCTACTACCCTAAGCCAATGTTCTGGAAGACTAAGGGATGAAATTTTGAGTCATGCCTCATGTTTCAAATAGGGTCAGCAGTCGTCGCTCATTTTTTATCCCTATTTTAGGCTAACGTAATAGGGATACTGTGTTTTGAACACAATTAGTAGTTATCCTTCATTTCCATGCCACCCCCATAGTGTTTTGATTTTTGGGTATTGTGATTCACACTTTACATTACCCTATGTTTGTATTTATTCTAATGCCCCTGGTGTTACCCCGCTCGTGCACTAGAGAACATTGGAAAAATGGAAATTCGACTGTTCTGAGAACCTTATCCTCTAGTTAGGCATCCCACATTAATCTTGAAAATCTGGGTTGGTTGTTCAAAACCCGGATGCCCCAATCTTGGTCGGCACCTTCATGTTCGAATGGAATAACAAAGAAGTCATTCCTTGTTTCTCACATCGGGCATGACCCATGTGAGCTTATGGATTGATCACTAGATATTTCACAAATATGATGGAAATATAGTAACTCAAGACAAATAATGATACCCATGCATTCATCCATCATAAACTATCAAATCATGAAAGTACATTTGAAAATTTTATACGCATTACAGCACCCCAAGGATTGGCCCCTCCCATGGATGGGTTGATCACTCCAATATAGTGTTCCATATCTTCCAATCTCTGGCTCATGGCATCTAGGATCTGTTGTCTCATGTTATCTCTTACTCATCCTTGGTAGTGGAGGGGCATAGTTCATCATCACTGATCTAGGCTCACTCCTCATTGGTTCGGATGATAGACATCTCCTCGGGGGCTCTCTCCATCCTTTCTCCAGCCTCTTCCAGCTGATTTTTTAGGCATGACACAAGCTCTGATTGTGCATTGAAGAAAGAATAATGCTCATTCGCTCATGCCTACAACTGTTGAACTTCACTTTCCTCCTCCTATATCCTCTTAATGTTTATAGATTTCCTCTTTTTTCATATCACACTGAGGCCACAATCATGCTCCCGAATCTTCTCCGTAATGAGGTATCGAATGAGCATATGAGGACAATGAGAATCCACTCCCCCAGCGCATAGCTCACGCAGATGGGAAGGAATCCTCCCCATCTATTCTATCCATTGCGTTTTAGGGGTCTCCTCGATGAATTTCTTGATCAGCTCCCATGACCGACGAAGAACAATTTTTCTATCCTCTTCATCAGAAGTCATCTCATCCCGGTCCGTGGGGTCGGAAGGTTTATAAGTAGGGAACGCCTCTAGGAACTCATCAAAAGGGTCTGCATTCGGTGTCTGATTAGGTAGTCCGGGACCCATGTTTTTCGACTGACCCTCATTTTTGGACTCCACCTAAATGATTTTTGGATCGGTCCTACTGACAGCCCCACCTGTGATCGCGAGCACTGTAGTTTGGTCAGCTCGGGTATCCACTTCCATGACCACCAGTGTTCCTCAGGGAAAGGTAGTGTCTGAAGCTCCAACCAACCTCACTAAGGAAACCCACACCATTTGAATAACTTTTCATACAATAGGCACACATACATCAGTTAACCTGATCGATAGACGATAGTTACGTATTCTATGAAGAATACTTACAAAGATCAAATAGTTGGTCTCTCTCTTGAGTTTTTGTCATCGGAACCCCGAGGTGTGGACCTCTAAATATTTTTGAGAAGTACAAAGGCTCTAGGAGGACCACCCTAGGCATCGCAGCCCCACCAGGCATGATGATCATCATATCCACGGGCGTGAATCCCAATGTTCCCACAGCTGCATCTAATGTCGAGCGGGAGCAGGTTTTTTGTATGAGGACCTCCTGCATAGGAGAGATATTAGTTGAGAATTCCTAAACAACCCGGGGAGGACTAAGGTAAATTAGTTTAGTGTTTACCCCAAGGACCTCTACAAAAGATTCCAATTATGGGTCTGAGTTTCCAACCTCACCCTCTTCTATAGGGCTCCCTCCACTAGCCTCCTCCCCCCAGGAGGACTCGTCTGACTCTTCCGTTAGAGGGATACACTCTCTAAATTTGGTAACCGACAACTGCAGAGGGGTTGTTCAATCCAGCCGCACCTTTACTTGATCCATCATTGGATGCAAACCACCATGGGAGTTCACAGATTCCTCCATCTCAGAAAGGTATGACTCCCCCTCTGCCTGGGATACCACAAAGCCATCCCTGACAGGACTGATCCCTGGAAAATCCATCTCAAGATGATTTAGATGTTGCCACATCTCCTACAAGTTGAGTATTTTCGTATTGATATCCTAGATTTCCAAATACTCTAGGAATATAGTGGTCTCAGGCATGTCTATGTGGCATAGCTTTCTCCCCGGAGCCTAGGTGGATATCCAACGGAATCCTATGGGCGACCTCCCCTCTGGATACCTTTGCTCCACTAAGACTGCCGGGACCGCCACTGTCGACTGCCTCTCGATCGGTGTGGGTCTCTCCACCACTATAGCCTCACCACCGTGGGATTTCCATGCTACATTCTGACCCCAACCTTGAGGATGGAGAGGCACCTCGTCGCTAGCATGTATGGTCTATTGATTCACCATATCCTCTATGTAGGACACCTCCCAACTCTTTAAGTACTATTTCACTATCCCATAGACGTTTGTGGTCAGGGGAAGATCATTCTGCATCTTCCAATCCTCCCATGTGAACATGACACACATCTGCATCATCACACAGGGGTGTTCCTCATAGCATACTCCCAAGTAGAATTGCGGGATCAGCCTCTACATGCACCGAAACTGCCTCATGAAGCGGTACAGGTTGTATGGTTCACAGAGAGGCTCGTGGTCAACCCGTGCCACCATGACTCCACCCAAAAAGTCCAATATGTAGGAACTATGCTCCTTCGTTCCCTGGTCATTGTCAGTAAACACACCTGTCAGTACTGGGAACGAGTGGAAGTTGAACTCGTCCGCCTTCCAGATCTGGTTCAACACCAACTGTAGGTACAACTTGGTCGAGAAACTCCCCACCACGTTTAGAATGGTCGGTCTGAAGTTTGACCCTGAAAGGGAAATGGGGTTCAGATATCCGTAGAAGCCTCTAATATGCGCCTATATCCACCCATACAGAAGATGGAACAACCCATATATCCTCTATGGATTATTCCATTCACTAATGATCCACATCACCTTATATAGCTTGGAAAGCATCGGGTTTCCCAGGTTGACCCGCTCCTCAGTTTCCAATGCGGATGCCATGATGAACGTGCTTGGTCACACGCCCATGCTTGTGTCCCTCACTGGAAGAATCCAACTGCAAATAAGCGCCATGATGAACGCATCCAACCTAACAAACGGTTTATTCTCAGTAATTACACTAAATCCCAATGTCTTCCACTATTTGTCCTCCAGGAGTCACCAATATGAGTTCTCTTTGTTGCACAGAACCCCCTTCGGGCAGGTCCAAGTCCCCACAGAAAACTTTATTTCTTCAGGGAAATTCAAGAACATCTTAAACCACCACTTAAAGTGGAAATCCCTCACTCACTAATTATCCTCTCCCAGCACCAGATCCATCAATGACTTTTCCATCAGCGACATCTGCTTCGGGTCTTCCAATGTATTCGCAGTGGGTAGGAACTCATCGTACATTTCCCCTAGAATCAGGACCCCTGAGATCTAGTGAATGTCCCATAGGTTAATACCAACCTCCCCATGGTGAATATAAAAGGTAATGGTCATCGACAACCACCTACTCACCAACTATGACATCAAGTACTTCGGCTGGTAGATGTGAAATTGGGTATCTCAAGCCACCTCAAACAGGCCCACTCACCCTAGCTCCACCCCAAAATCCCAACATGAGGCACCTACCCAGTAGGCCCATGACCAGTCGTCTGTGGAGTTTCCACGCTGGCATAGATCCCACTCATCAGTCCACCCCTTCTCCAGGTTCCCCAAGGCCACCTTCAGAATGGTTTTGTACAGTGGAGGGGATGTCTCTGGCTACAATTCCTTCCTGTCAATGTTATTAACATGTTTGTACAAAAAATTAGCATTGACGGGTATGAAATCCTCCCAAGTATGGCTATCAACCACCCTAATTCATTGGCACCGGCACTGCATACTCCTGAACCAGTAGGCCAGGTCATCTCTACTCACTTTAGAAATGAAAACATCATCCCATAGACTGAATCCATATAGAGGCAGCCTTTCATACAGTGTGTAGTTCTTCTAACCCTATGATAGCAGCTCCTCTAGTGACTCATGGTCCAAACGGCTACGTATATGTTCACTAATACCTGAGTTGTTTTCCATTTCTTCTCTCTGGGCACCATTTGCAAGAACCCACCAGGAAACTTCCTGATGAGCCATTTATTCTTCAAAATATTTAAACTTTTGTCCTGGATCGTGAAGTTCAATCAAAAATCTCAATCCTAGAGGTAGTCATAGAGCCCTACCACCAGACCCATTAGACACAAGCTGTGGAGTGCACCCATGCAGAGTCAAAGGACTCATTGTGTGACGTGAAGAAAAAGTCCTATATTCGAAAAGATAAATCATGGAGTGTGCAGAGCTTCATGACTTGAGATAACAAGAGACAAAAAATGCCAAGGTGAAAAAGGAAAAATTAGAGGTCTACCTCCACTATTTATAGGCAATGAACCCCTTTGCTTCTTGGTGTGTTTGGCCGTGGTGAGCATCAAATCACTCCCAACCCGCGCATCGCTGCTATGCATCGCGACCCAACTTTACAATTGTGATTTTCAATTCCCCTAAACATTTTTGTGATTTTACATCAGACTTTGACCCTAATTTTCCCTTTAGAACTAAGTATGAGGGGGGCATTTTTTGGCGCCAAATATGGGCAAAAGGAAAAGACACGAAGAAGAAACCCTTCCCAATGGGGCTGCATCACGAAGGCTGTTCGTGGAGTCCATTATCACTGCACCCTTCGTGGAGCCCCGCAGCATCATGGACAATGTGAAGTTGAAGCATTCTCTATGGTAGTTGCAGAGGAAAAACGAGGGAGGCTCCGCGGTTACGACACACTTAACCAGAGGCCTCGCACCACGGAGGGATATGAATCGACCTCCGTGAGCCCCTCTATCTTTATAGAAGCCTTCACGGGTGCCACGCAGAGCACCCATCAGAGCACCTCTCTGAGGAGGGAATGATGGTCAACTCTGCAGTTATGAAAAACTTGACGCAATCAGTGGCCAATCATGGAGGACCACGTGGCTTCACACCAAGATATCTCTGCTTCGCGCCATCCCTCATCTATTAATATTGGGGTCCCCTTGATCCCAAAGAACAGATACTCCAGACTTTCTCCTTCTCCTCTCTCAAATAACAAAGCACCTTCTACTATACAAAACCATGAGAAAAAATGAGCCCTTCTAGGTACTTGATCATTGTGAAGTACCCTTCCCATAGCTCAAATACAACCCCTCTTCAAGCAGGGATGCCCTTCACGGATCCCACGGGCCACCGTGGAGAAATTAGATTCTCAAGAGGACTCAGGTCATCAAAAATAACTCATGCTTCGTGAAGTACCCTCCATGAACATGTGAACCATATGCTAAGGTAGGTTTACTTTGCTTCACGAAGCACATTGCTTCGCAGTGTAATGCTTTTCAAGGTACCCTTGATTTGTGAAGTCCTACTCCACGAAAGACTTTCCACTTCATGAACCACCCTCCATATGCACCTATTCTCTATGCCTAGGCTAGGCCACCGCACATTGTGAAGTATAACCCTTCATGAAGCCCCTCTATTATATGGAGCACCAGTGCTTCATAAGGTCCCTTCTTATGAACCCACTTTCTTCTCAAAACCTACTCTCGTGTAACCCTCTGGGTTTGTATAAAGTGATTTAAAGTGCATTAAACAATGATTTACATTGCGTTTCTTGTCATTATGCTTCTTCACATAGGCACGCTAATGGCTATTGATTCTTCACATAGCCATGCTAATGTGGACCCCTCAGTGGATCACTCCAACACACCCCCTCACTATGAAATTTTTTGTGCCTTCCCCTCACCAAGAGTTAAAGGGTGCCAGTTATGTAAGTCTTAGGGGTGCGGAGTGAACTCATCTCACCCGAGAGGTAGGACATCAAACTGCTAAGAACCATCATCCCTAGAACTTGATGTTAAACTGTGTCCTCGCCCTGTGAATCATACCCAGGCTGACCCGTCTCGGACATTCTCTATGCCCGCTCGTCTCCAAGATAGTGAGATCTTCCCCACATGGAATGAGATCCTCTCTACTAGAGTGGCACCTGTCCATGGGGAAGGGCACCCATCTTGGTGTAAGACCCTATCCTTTATTGTGATATGTATCACCCCTACTCCTCTCTTATTCAGTGCCAAATAATAGAGGTGAGAGGGGCACAGGTACCTCCATTATCCCATCCCTCCCTCTCTAGGATTTGTTTCCATCGGGCCTCCATCCTAGAGTAAGTCCCAATATCCTTCTCCCTGGGCCACTAACCATGAATAAGCCCCTATTTCTACTTTGGTCTGTTAACCATGTGTAAGACCCTATTTCCTCTTTGGGCCTCTGACCATCTGTAAGCCCCACTCCACTTCCCACGGATGCACCTTTCACGATGTGATCATCAGGTCTTTGATACATCTTGTTTCTCACACTGAGCATGACTCATGTGGTCTTAGAGTAAGCATTGACCATGGAATCCTTCCTGGCCTGCCTTATCATGTAATAACTGATCCCTACATCTGATATATGTGGAATTTGATTCTTTCCATGGAAAGGTACATAGGAATCCTCCCTGAGGTTCAAGCCCAAAACTTTCTTGTTCCGACCCCTCACGTCGGTTCACCTTCATCCCTCATGATCTTAAACTGTATCAACCATTCCAAACTATGTTGACTTTGATCTTTTCAAAGGAAAGGTATGTAGAAATCCTCCCTGAGGTTCAATCCCAACACCTACTTGTCCTGACACCTTCACATCATTTCACCTTCATCCAACATGATGTTAAATTGTATCAACCATTCTGAACTATGTTGAATTTGAACCTTGCCAATAAAAGGTATGTAAGAATCCTCCTTGAGGTTTAATCCCAACACCTACTTATTCTAACCCCTTTATGTCGGTTCACCTATGTTCCGCATGATGTTAAATTGTATCAATCATTCCGAACTATGTGGAATTTGATCCTTTCCAAGGCAAGGTATGTGAAAGGTCCACTTGAGGTTTAATCCCAACAACAACTTATCCTGACACCTTCATGTCGGTTCACCTTCGTCCCGAATGACACTAAACGGTACCCATTAAAACTACAAGGAATTTAATCCTTATCTCTTCGTCAGTGTATGTAGCAATCCTCCCTGAGGTTCAAGCCCAACACCCATCAGTTCCGACCACTCCACATCGGTCCACCCTCATCCCGCATGATGTTAAACGGTATTCCCCTTTTCATCCCGCATGATGATAAACTATACCCATTTGAAATATGTGTAATTTGATCCTTGTCTCCTATACAGGGTATGTAGGAAGCCTTCCTGAGGTTCAATCCCAACACCCATTAGTCCTAACCACTCCATGTCATTCCACCCTCATCCCGCATGACGTTAAACTGTATTCCCCTTTTCATCCTCCATGACATTAAACTTTTCCTATTTGAACTCTATGGGTTTTGATCCCTATCTCCTAGGTAGGGTATGTAGGAAGACTTCTTGAGGTTCATCCCCATCTGGTGGAAATACGTTTTACCCTAACCATCGATAGGATTTTGGAACCCTGACTAGGGGTAAGCTGTTGGAACCCTAACCAATGGTAAGCCGTTGGAACCCCAATCAGTTGTAAGTCATTATCAATCTTAACCAGTGATAATCCGTTGGAACCCCAGTCAGTGGTAAGATGTTTTCAATCCCATTCAACAATAATCCATTTTTTCCCCAACCAATGGTAAGATTTTTTGTTCCCCAACTGAGGGTAATCCATTTTGTTCCCCAACTAACGATAAGTCATTGTGCTCTCCAACCAATGATAAATCATTGTCTTCTCCAACTGATGCTAATCCGTTGTGTTCCCAAAACAACAGTAATTCATTGTGTTCCCCAAGTGATGGTAATATGTTGTGTTAACCAAGTGATGGTAAACCATTTTGTTCCCCAACCGAAGTTAATCCATTGTGTTCCCCAACCAACCAGTAAGTCGTTGTGTTCCCCTACCGATGGTAAGACGTTGTGTATCCTAATCAACGATAAGCCATTGGAATCCTCAACCAATGGTAAACCATTGTAGTTGGAAATCAATGGTAAGGCATTGTAGTCCCCTTTGTGAGGACCCACATCTCTAGTCTTCCCCCATGGTGTCAAACCAACTCGGGCTGATAACCATGCGTAAGCCCTAGTATATCGTCGAGTCACTATCCTCTACAAACACCCCGATTATATACCCCCATCCCAAACTATGTGGTATTTGATTCCCTACCATGTGGATATGTAGGAAGCCTCCCAGAGGTTCGAGCCCATCACCCATGTCCAATCATGGTCTCTACCCAGAGTCTATGTGTTTCGGGAAGGTCATGCCCCAACCTGGAGGTTCTACTCCCTCTATATCTCATCCATGCATCAATTCTCATCGGCTTCCTCCTCAAGTGTCCCATCACCCCACTAAACTACACAGACATTTATTCCCTACCAGAGGGATACATAGGAAGCCACTATAAGGTTAAATCCCAAGGTTGTCATCACTTTCATGATTGTTCCATCTCATTCCTCATCCACTACACCCAAGACTCCATCATCAATCTTGATTCATACCCATGATGCCACATCCTGTTGAAATCATTACATAATCCCGAGCTGCTAACCATGCGTAAGCCCCACATAATCCATATGCATCCACCCAAGAGAGTCCCTCTTGTGATGGGCTGCAATCCACACAAAAACCCCAGCATGTCTCTGGGTCGTTTTCCTTTGTGTACACCCCAATTCATCACCCCTTAGAACTACATGAGTTTCGATCCCTGTTGTATACACAATGTACATAGGAAACCTCCACGAGTTTCAATCCCATACAATAGTAAACCTTGGTTCTCCAATTATGGGGTGCACTCTCCCTAATCCTCTATCAGTGGTGTCTATATCAGCCTCCATGGTCTGATATCTTCCTTTTATGGGACACACTACCCTAGGTCTACTATCATTGGGCATTCTGACTTATCCATCTGATGTTCCCCATTCTGGGGTGCACTCTTTCTGATCTTCCCTCAGTGGTGTTTAGATCATCCTTCACGATGTGATATCTTCCCTCTATGGGACACACCACCTCGAATCCTTCCTCATTGGGCATTATGATCCATACATCTAGTAAACCTTCCAGGTTTTCTCTCATAGGGATGTACCAATATGATTCATCTTTGTGGGACGTTCTGATCACTCTCATTCCATCTCTGCAAGATGTTAAACTCGCGGAATACCCCATGTTAAACATGGGAAGCTGAGGAAAAACTCAGAGACATGCCTCCGGAATGAGATACCCCACAGTCAACATGGGATGCCTTGGGTTCGACACCCTATTGATTCCCACTTAGGAGGAATAATACTGGTTCCCCAATGTCCATGCATCCAGAGATGCCTCGACATGCCTGATGTTGTCATCTACTCTGACCGAAGGTTTCTTCCTTATCAATACCCCTTGTAATTTCCTGAAAGAATCAATGTAATTAATCATCATTCACAGTGATATGGCACTAGGAATGAGATTCATGAACAACATATTAATCTTTAAGGGAGACCCAGACTAGGTAATGAGATCCAAGGAGGAATCCACTAAAGGAGGAACTGACATCCCATCATCCTGTTTTGATAAAGGATTAAACATAACTCAATACGCGATGGATGGGACCTGCCTTTGGAAAGCAGGAATACAGGGCCTCAGTTGTGTGTCCTCTAAAATAGATGGATTCATGCCCTGGTGAATGTGTCGAAAACAGTTATATATTATCTTATAAAAAATAAGGACATTAAGAGAACCAAATATATAACTATTTCCTAAGAGATGTTTATTTTCTCAAGTACCTTATTATACTACTATAGTCCTAGAGATGTTTATTGTTTTCCATAATATATATATATATATATGGTTCTAAACTTTATAAATTATCATTTTTTCCAGCACTTTAGTGAAAAGACGAGATGTGTATTTACTGTAGAATCTCGAAATCAACATACTTGGGGTGAATTATCAAGAAGGAAATCCATGAATAGATATGAGATAAAATTAGTTTTTTCCAAAAGAAACATTATTATTTGGTGAACATTATGAAATTGATCAATATAAAGATTAATTAGAATTTATCATATGTATTGTTACATAAGATGATGTTATCAGGTGGAATCAATTTGTCTACACATTATATTTTATTATTTCATGTAGACACTAGATGTTTTTAGGGGCATCTAAATAATTTATATAAACATAATATGTATTATTCTGATAAATTTTATATGTTCACTTGAACATCATTCACCCAGTGTCTATACAGATGAGAAAATTAATTTAGAGGATAATCCCAGAGGCTAGATATGGGTGGTAGATGTGGTAGCTATTAGCATGGTGTTCCCATTATGATGGTCACTCTTGGATCATCAGTGATCTAGATCACATTATTTTGGATGTTTTGGTTGTATTTTGTGATTTTAGTCATATTATGTTACATTATTTCACGGATATATATATATATATATATATTTCTGATACTTTATAATTTTTGTTTCAAGTATACCTTTGTGGATGAAGTTGTATGATAGACAGTGACAAGTTATAATTAAAGGTAATGCCTCCCATGATTCATGTGGATACCTTAGCACTAGCCTCTATCCCCTTACCTAATGTATTCATGCTTGGGTAGTTCACCCACCAATATATTTAGACATCATAAATTTTTATCCACGTATCAGATGGAGTTTGGAGTTAGGAACATGTACAGATTTATTGGTATAGATTATACTACGTATTAATTGGGATTTCAAGTAAATTTAGTTATAATAGTGTACCTGTAGAAGGTTTTGGTTTTTAAATTATCCTTAAACTTGAATTTTATTAATGAAACAAGATTGTGACCTTAGTTTTTGAATAGTTATTTTAAAGAAGGATTTCATGCATCATGTAGAACCTGGTTATGATTTTTATATTTTAGGAAAAAATTTGTTTAATCTTTAAATAATGTACATATCTAGGACTAGTGGGAGATATATTAGCATTATTACTATTTACTATGAGATCGAGATAAAAATGTAATCAAGGAGGTAGTAGTATGTTACTGTAAAGATTGGTAAGTTGTGTTTTAGATTGGTTGATGTGATTATGATATATTATAGAGGTCGAAGATGATATTTCATGGCATATATCTAGATTAAAAAATTCATAAGTCTCATGTAAACTCAGATATTAATCTTGTTATCTGGATATATCGATCCCTTGTGGGATGAAGCAAAAATTCATCAATTCATTATGAATTAATCACTTTTTTATGGTGTGACTGAAACTTTTAATCCTTCTTGTCTGATATTTGAGTTTCTATGGACATTTCTATAAATCTTAGAACTTTACCACTGAGTTTATCCAATTAGAGTGACAAAATTAAGTGTTTTTTATGTGTGTATTGTTCCACTAGGATCGAGGGAACCAAATGGAGGGTGGGGGTGAATTAGTGTGTGTGAATTTATATAAATTTTGAAAATTAATTTTACCTCTACACCAATTCATTGAATGTATATCACTCTACCTCAAATCAACTTTGGTTTCCAGGTAAGTAATATATGAAGAAAAGTAAAGAAAAATTAGGCACACATTAGGTTGTTAGAGATTTTTTCCTCTAATATGGATGACTATATACCCAATGTATGTTATTTGTTATCCAACACACACACAAATTCTATTTTATTATCAAGAAGAATCACATGAAAGGCTATATCCTTAAATCAATATTTCTGGAGCTAACCAGGTTACATATAAGCACAAATTTTTTTGTGTTTTAGTTTTTATTCCACCTTGTACTTTATTTGTGCCTATTTTAAGGTAGAAATTATTATATACTTTATTTTATACACCTATGATTTTCATGTGGGTTTATCATAATTTTTTCCATACATATTTGTGTAGAATTTTAAATAAAACCATTACTTTTCATGTAAATTTATTTGTTGAAAATAAAATATTCTATAATATAAAGTGAATTTTTCTTAAATATTTCATGATATTTTACATTAGATGATCTCAAGAACTTGTTTCCACAAGATATAGGTCATTATAACAATGATCATATTTAGTTGTATGTATGGGTGAAGAAATTCCTTAGCAGTGTGAAAAGAATCAACTTCAATTATGATGAGTTTTTCTAATTTTACTTAAATCTCAAGAAACTTAATATTTGAAATATTTTCCCATAACCCTATAAATTAATTTTATCTCCACACTACTTTATTATCTCAACATGTTTCCCATGGTCATTATGAATTTTTTATTTCTCTTGTAATAAGTTATTATTTTCTTTAATCATATTATCTTTGATCCCCAATTAAGATTTTTTTATAGAAATTACTTATTATAATTAATGGATAATATATTTAATTCCTTTATTGGATTTATTCTTTTTATTAAATTAAATTACCACACTCATTCTCAAATCTAGAGTACCTCAATTCAGTTATCATATTCATGAAACTTATGGATCCTACATTCTTAGAGATTCTTTCACATGTCAAAATAGTTTTCTCTCAGACCTTATCTATAATTTTACATTCATCATCATATTTGGTAATCTCCTAACACATTATTTGAAAAGAGAAAAAAATAATGTGAATATATTTTGAATAATTTTGTGGTATTACATTTGAAATAGTAATTGTTTCACCTTGTGAATCCTAAAATATGTGATCATTACCACATGTGTTTGTTTCATCAAAAGGAAAATATTAATAGGAATGTTCTATTACCTATTCATCATATAAATATTATAAATCTTATGATGTAGAATTGTTTCCCATGTTATGAAATGCATATTTTCCCACAATGTCTTCCACATTCATTAAAGTGTAATTTATCAATGATCAGGACACGTAGATGAAATGTTTTCTCTATCTTTGAATATAAGGGTTAACTCCTCATCTACAATTTATTCAAGAGGAAATTATTTTATATATATAACAAAAATAGTTTCAGTTGGATTAAATTTAAGTAGTGGATAATACTCTTTCACTTATTTATTTTATGAGTCCTTTCAAAATTTCCTTAATTATTTTTTTCAATTTATTCAATTTTTTATAATAGATATAATTCTCATCACTAGTGGAAGCATCTTATTCATTCCAAAAATTCATCATGAATTTAGAAAGATAACAAAAAATATTAAAAATATTCAAATTTTAATGATATTGAGAATATAATTAAATGTGGTACCTATATCTAATACAAATGTTTATTCCATTGGGATCGGTGAAACCACACTAATAAGGGGGAGATTTATTGTGAATTACTTTTAACAATTTACGAACAAAATTTACCTCTAAAACTATTCAGTGTCTAGAACATGCTCTCCCTCAACTGAATATAGGTTTTCATACAGGAAATACTATCCATAAATAATAAAAGAAGAAGAAACATAGGTGTTTATTAATTTAGTTGACCTCTAATATAAGGCCCCAGCCTTAAACCTTACTTAATATTGAGTTATTACAAGATTACACATTGAGGATCTTTTCGGGTTTAGAGTTTTAGAGAATTAGATCATAAAACTTGCATTACATTCCACATATAAACAAAGTGGTTACATAAAGATAGTATTCTTCATTCCCATCATTGGAAACACATTTAAAATAAAACATGGATTATTTCTTGACACATCCTTGACTCTATCATCTTATCATGTACCTTTCCCTTGACCTGTGAAAAACATTTCAAAAACTTGGGATGAGCATAAAAACTCAGTATGGGTTATAAAAAAAACATGGAAAGGAAACATGAGTTCATATATACATAAGAATGAAATCATACTTTACCCATAAAACATAGGCACTTTAACATACCTCATAAAATCATGAATAAATCATAGAAATCATAAGACATAAAGGTAACTTGAGACATTCATAACATTCTTACGTAGGGAGTAACCCTCTTGGTTACGTTTGGAATACCCATCACAGTATATTCCCAAAAATCTCTTCGGAGAAACCTTAACGTTTCACTCCTTCGCGTTACCCAATGCATTGGAGAGCTATAACGGGCTCACCCGCCCTTAGTTTATCACAAAACCACCCGTCTTCATAATAATGCCCAAGAACCATAACATAATCATATCACATAAAACATGCATAAAGGAAGCATAAAATTTCCACATTTCAATCACGAGATATCAATACAACACATTGATATAATAAAAACATTATGAAAGCCATTTTCAATACCAAAGTAAAACATGGTATTTATTTTTTCGTTTTTTTTAAAAAAGGTATGGCTTGTAGAGGAAGCCGAAACTCAAATAACGGTCACAACGGCGGAGAAGTCGTTGTCGCCGCATACGTACGACAAAAACATTCCCTTTTGTCGTTTATTAAACGCTTCATATAAAAAATATTCCTTTTGAATAAACGTAAAAGTCAAAGGGGTTTATACACCATATAAAAGAAAGTTGTGTATAAAATAAAATATGCCTCAACGAAAGGAGATTGAGACGAAGTCCCATACCTCGTATCCGACTTGACCCGACCGTTCTTTAATCTCCTGAATAATAAACTTGAGTTAATCTATACTTGATTATGAATCTTTTTCAAGTTCATTATTCCTTTTATACCATGTTATGAATATCATGTAATCAGTTAAGTTAATAATGTTCATTTTGTCGGTATTTGGTTGTTAAGTCAAAAATAGACTTCTTACACTTACATGTTGTTAATTTGGTCAAAGGTTCATTATATCCAGAATGGTATTCATGATTTATATACCATATATGTCATATATATCCAGTACATACTTTCATTTATAATATTACATAATCATTTAGAGCTAAGAAATGAAATGCACCGTTCATGGAGACGGTAAGCCGTACGTACGCATGAACGCTACTTTCATTTCAATTTCGTATTTTATAGAATGGAATCATAATGATATAAAGTTATATTATAATTCCAGTATAATATCATATATAATATCATAGTTCCATCCTTTATATGTCCCACATATGGTATTTAACGAATCAAATCACTTTGAGGGGGCGGTAGTCCGCACTTCCTAAAATGAAGATATCGTGTTTACCCATAATGGAAACCATAAAGGTATGCCCAAAATGAAAAAAACAGAAGCTTAAGGAAAAAATAAACATATTATATATCATATATAAAAATAGTGACATCATAATTGCCACCTTTAAAGGTGTTAAATGAGTGTTGAACAATCATCATTTCGGGAGGCAGAATTTCACCATCCACGGAAACCGTATGTTATTTAACCATTTGATGTAGTTGTGTGAGAGTGTAGATCAAATAAATATTATAACAACATCCTTGTATATTTAAGATACTGGTGTTGTTACAAAATAAGTAAATAAAAAGAGTTTAGGGGGGTGGAGAAGCAAAATAAAACAAATGAACATTAGAGAATGAATTACCTTAAAAAGTGTAACTCCTTTTGATTTGAGCCTAAAGACTTCCTTTGAAAGGATTATGCCCAAAGGGAATCCTCTATGATGAGGAGAGGGATGTGGAGAGAGTAAATGGTCAGGGGTTGGCCGAGCCAAAGGCTTGAGTAGTGTGTGAAATGAGGTAGAGGTGGGGGCCTTTTATAAGAGGAGAGGAGGGGAACTTTTGGAAAGTAAAGAAATATTACTTTATTTGAAAATGTGATTCGGTTTTAAAAGGTCCCACATTGATAGAATTCGTGGATAAGGTGATAAGGCTTCTAAATCCACTCATCCAACAAGTTTTGGACATGTGTAGTTCATAGATTTTACATTATCTTTCTATTTTATTTAAATCGTCAAATAATGATGTCATCGCTGCATCATTATTATGTCATAAATAATTAACTTTATTTAATGTCTAAAAATTATAAACAAAATACTATGATATAGGAAATAGTTTTATCTTTCCAATGACTTTTTATAATCAAAATTTGGACTTGTATAACCCCACTTAAAAATTGTTTTCGTAAAACATATTATGTTTGTGTCATTTTCACATTAACATTATATAAAAAGTAATTTATGTCATTTCCCAACAAAAGTGGATCCATGGGGTCCCCAAGTTGACCCATGGCATGTCATGGTCGGCCATGACACAACCAATGAGGTTGGGACATGTGTCTAGGTCATTTCATTTTATTAAAGTATTATTTATACCTTAAACTACCCTAATTACCACTAATCGTGATTAAGAACTTAATAAGTTACTATTCACCAAAAAATTATTTTAATCTCATTGAACCACATTTTACTTCTTAATGACAACCATGTATGTCGGATTTTCAAAATTCAATACACATTATTGGTAAACTTTCATTTAACTGAAAAATCAGTTTGCTTGATTACCACTTAGTGGTTTCACTATTCATCAAAAATTGAAGTTTTTCAGAAAATTACCAAAATTTCACCCTATGCTATATTTGATATTCCGAATTCAAAAATGAAGTCTATTTTAAAAAATTCAAATCATATAAGTCACATTAATTAATTTAATAATTAATTCCCGCTGCCAGAGCAAATAGCGTGTTTTTACAAAACAATAAGTATCAAAAGATTGACACCAGTTTAAGTCTAATTTCAAAGTGAAATTGATTACAATGACCACCATTGGATAAAATGGTAAAAATATATTCTAATTTCACTTCAAAACCAATTCAAAACATAATCTAATCATATAAATAAATTAGATTAAAAAGCAGTTTTGATGTAAAATGCAGTATTTTTCACTATTCATTAAAAAATGAACATTGTCAGAAAAATACCAAAAATTCACACAAGGTAAATTTTGATGTCCCAATCATAAAGGATAAGTTTATTTTGACAAACATAGTTTATAAAATTTTCAAAATATAGATTCAAAAATGGTTTGCCATCAAAAGGCAGTAAAACAATCTTTTAAGAATATTAGTGTATTCCATGCATAAGATTGTATTTATTTTCATTTTAAGCCTCTGTAACACTATCTTAATCATTAATAGACATAGATAAAAATATCTATTATTCATTACTTACTTGGGATGTTACATCCTTCCCCCCTTTAGAAAATTGCGTCCCCGCAATTTATTTACTTATCGAATAAATGGGGGTACTTATCCCTCATTGCATTTTCAGATTCCCATGTTGCCTCTTCAATCATGTGGGTTTTCCACAAAACCTTTACCTGATGAATCACTTTATTCCGTAACACTTGCTCCCTGTGGTCAAGAATCTGGACCGGTTGTTCCTCGTAAGATAGGTTCTATTCTAACTGAACTACCTCTGGACTCAAAACATGAGATGGATCAGGCATATACTTTCTCAACATCGAAACGTGAAAAACATTGTGTACCTGAGATAAACTCGGAGGTAAAGCCACTCGGTATGCAACTGATCCAACTCTCTCTAGAATTTCGTATGGTCCAATGAACCTTGGACTCAACTTTCCTTTCTTACCAAATCTCATCACACTTTTCCAAGGGGAAACCTTGAGAAAAACATGATCACCTACCTCGAAAGATAGATCCTTCCTCCGGTTATCCGCATAACTCTTCTGCCTGCTCTGAGCTGTTCTCATGTGTTTCTGAATCAGCTGAACTTTTTCTGCCATCTCATCTACCAATTCTGGTCCCATCAACTTCCTTTCACCCACTTTATCCCAGAAAGCTGGAGTTCGACACCGCTTCCCATATAATGCCTGAAATGGTGCCATCTATATACTGGAATGAAAACTGTTATTATATGAAAACTCAACCAAAGAAAGATTTTGGTCCCAACTTCCCTGATAATCCATAGAACAAGCTCGTAGCATATCCTCCAATGTCTGAATTGTTCGTTCTGACTGCCCATCTGATTGAGGATGAAAAGCTGTACTAAAATTTAATTCAGTACCCAACGACTTCTGAAGGCCTTTCCAAAAGTTAGAAGTAAACCTGGGATCACGATCTGATACAATAGAGAGAGGAACTCCATGTAACCTGACTATCTCTTTAAGATACAAACGGGAAAGTTGATCAAGAGAGAAAGTATCTCGTATAGCAAGGAAATGAGCAGATTTGGTCAAGCGATCAACAATAACCCAGATTGCATTATTACCTCGAGATGTCTTTGGTAATCCAACAACAAAGTCCATGGATATATTCTCCCATTTCCACTCTGGCACTGGTAAAGGCTGAAGCATCCCTTTCGGTAACTGCCGCTCTGCTTTAACCTGCTGACAAGTCAAACACTTCACAGTAAAATCAGCAATATCTCTTTTCATTCCATCCCACCAGTAATACTCCCGCAGATCTCTATACATCTTAGTACTGCCCGGATGAACTGAAAACGGAGAACTATGAGTCTTCACATAACAACTCTCTCTTCAACTGTGAATCACAAGGCACACACAATCTCTTCCCAAATCTCAAAACACAATCACTATCAATGTTGAATTCAGGCAACTTACCTTTCTGAACCAACTCTACCTTTTTCTGCAACTCACTGTCTTGCTTCTGTGCTTGCTTGATTCTATCTGATAGAGAAGATATCACTGATACCTGAAACAAAACAGAAGGACTTCCTGCACCAACAACTTCTATGCCAAAGTTCATCAAATCCTTAACCAAAGGATCACGTTCCAAACGCAACATTTTTAATGAAGCATTACTTTTTCGACTCAAAGCATCAGCCACTTTATTTTCTTTTCCCGGATGGTAATGAATTGTACAATCATAATCCTTGATTAATTCCAGCCATCTCCTTTGTCTCATGTTTAACTCTTTCTGAGTGAATATATACTTTAAACTTTTGTGATCGGTATATATTTCACACTTTACTCCATAAAAATGATGCCTCCAAATTTTTAAAGCAAAAACAACAGCAGCTAATTCCAAATCATGTGTAGGGTAATTTACCTCATGAGTTTTCAACTGTCGTGAAGCATAAACAATTACCTGATCATTCTGCATTAGGACGCAACCAAGTCCTTTCAATGAAGCATCACTGTATATAACAAACTCACCATTCCTGGAAGGTAGTGCCAAAACTGGAGCATTCACCAATCTTCTTTTCAATTCCTGAATACAATCATCACATTCTTTTGTCCAGATAAACTTAACACCCTTCCGAGTTAGCTTAGTCATTGGACTAGATAACCGTGAAAAATTTCTAACAAACCTTCGGTAATAGCCCGCCAAACCAAGGAAGCTACGAATCTCGGTTACATTTGTGGGTCTTGGCCATTCTTCCACAACTTTTGTTTTTGCAGGATCAACAGTTATTCCATCTTTAGAAACAATGTGACCAAGGAAAGAAATTTGTTGCAACCAAAACTCACACTTGCTGAATTTCCCATACAATTTCTTTTCTTTTAAGGTTTGCAAGATAACCCTTAAATGTTTTTCATGCTCCTCTTTACTTTTAGAAAACACCAAAATATCATCAATGAAAACCACCACAAACTTATCCAAGAACTCATAGAAAATTCTATTCATTAAGTCCATGAATACAGCGGGTGCATTGGTTAGCCCAAAAGGCATTACTACAAATTCATAATGGCTATATCTCGTACGGAACGCGGTATTCGGAATATCTGCCTCCTTTACCTTCAGCTGATGGTACCCCGATCTCAAGTCAGTCTTTGAAAAAAACTGAGCTCCCTGGAGCTGATCAAACAAATCATCGATATGAGGAAAAGGATATTTGTTCTTAACAGTGATATTATTCAAGGCTCTATAATCAATGCAAAGTCTCATAGAACCATCTTTCTTTTTAACAAATAAAACAGGAGCACCCTATGGTGATGTGCTAGGTCTAATGAAACCTTTCTCTAATAAATCTTGCAATTGCTCCTTCAACTCTAAAAGTTCAATTTGTGCCATTCGATAAGGGGGTTTTGAAATTGGCTTAGCATCAGGAACTAAGTCAATAGTAAACTCAACTTCCCGATCTTGTATTATTCCAGGCAACTCATCAGGAAAAACATCAGGATACTCATTTACCACTGGCACATCATTAATCTGAACAGTTCCTTTATTTTCAACGACGTGTGCCAGGTAACATTCATTTCCATCTTTTACAAGTTTCTCGGCCTCTTGATATGTTATCAAAAGTAAGGGTTCATTCTTGTAAACAAACTGAAAGTATTTCTGAAAAGAAACTTCTTTAGCTCTACAGTCAATCTTAGCATGGTAAATAGAGAGCCAATTCATACCCAGGATAACATCAAACTTTACTAGAGGTAGAACAATAAGGTTTGCAAGTAGGTTCTTTCCACAGATAAGGATAGGAAGATTCTTATAAATTCTTTTTGCCTCGACACTTCCCCCAGGTGTTTTTACCAAAAGTTCAGGAGTCATTTCTTGAGATGGTATTCCCATTTTACTAGAAAAGGTTTCAGAGATGAAAGAATGTGTAGACCCCGAATCAAACAACACACTGGCATAATCTGAAAAAACAAACAAAGTACCTGATACAACTTCATTTGATGGCCCGACATCTGCTGAAGTAGTTGGAAAGGATTTCACCACCCCTTTCTTCTTGTAGTCTAACTGCTTCCCATCACTCAAGCTCCTTGTCGGACACTCGTTTGCATAGTGACCCATCTCATTGCACTTAAAACATTTCACTAACTGTAAATCAAATCTGTTCTTACCTTCACCTTGATCCTTTTCAGTGCAATCACGAGCCTTATGTCCCATCTTACCACATCGGTAGCACTTCCCAGAATTCAGAAGACATTCCCCAGCATGCCTTTTGCCACATTTATCACAAACTGGAAACTTAGTTCTCTTACCATCAGACTTTTTTGAAGAATTCTTACCTTTCTCCTGCCACCTCGGTCTCTTCTTCTGCTGGTTGTTATAGAAAACTTGGTCATCGGCAAACTCCATTTCCACCTTCTCAGCACATCGAACAAGCTTTTCATAACTTTTAAACTCACGAGAAGCTAATGCCCTTTGATACTTTGGCTTTAATCCAGAGTAAAAACGATTGATTTTACTATCAAGGTCCCGGATAAAATTTGGAGCATACCTTGCCAATCGAGTGAACCTTTCTTCATAGGCAGCCACTGAGTCTTCCTCTTGCCTCAATTCCAAGAATTGCTTTTCCATCCTAAGTCGAACAGCCTTAGGAAAATACTTCTCAAGAAACATACCTTTGAATTCATCCCAGTCAAGAGCATCAATCTCATCGGCGTCCCTGATATTTTTAACCATAGACCACCACTGATCTGCTTCACCCTCCAAACGGTAAATAGAAAGACTAACCTTTTGATTGTCTGAACACCCCATGACATCAAAAATATTCTCCAGTGCTTTAATCCACCCTTCAGCTAGCACAGGGTCAGATGATCCTCTGAATGATGGTGGATGTTGCCTCATGAAATGTTCCACCACTGACATGTTCCTCTGTGGTTGGTCTGGCTGATCTCATGTATGGATACCACCGCCATTTATCCCTTGAGTCAACTGCGCCATTACTGCAACAAACTGTTCAGTTCCAATTCCGACCATTTCTGGATGCTGATTCGGAAGGTTATTTCCTTCTGTATGCCTTCCTAGCACTGCTTCCCTCTTTCCTCTGCGGAAAACCATTCTGAACAAACATGTCTTAGATGAAGCAACATGGTAATCTTTAAATGCTATATCATTTAAAAAAATATTTTTGGATAATCATTTAATAGAATTATAACTCCTAAAGTTATCTAAACCGACCTCTGATACCAACTATAAGGCCCCAGCCTTAAACCTTACTTAATATTGAGTTATTACAAGATTACACATTGAGGATCTTTTCGGGTTTAGAGTTTTAGAGAATTAGATCATAAAACTTGCATTACATTCCACATATAAACAAAGTGGTTACATAAAGATAGTATTCTTCATTCCCATCAATGGAAACACATTTAAAATAAAACATGGATTATTTCTTGACACATCCTTGACTCTATCATCTTATCATGTACCTTTCCCTTGACCTGTGAAAAACATTTCAAAAACTTGGGATGAGCATAAAAACTCAGTATGGGTTATAAAAAAAACATGGAAAGGAAACATGAGTTCATATATACATAAGAATGAAATCATACTTTACCCATAAATCATAGGCACTTTAACATACCTCATAAAATCATGAATAAATCATAGAAATCATAAGACATAAAGGTAACTTGAGGCATTCATAACATTCTTACGTAGGGAGTAACCCTCTTGGTTACGTTTGGAATACCCATCACAGTATATTCCCTAAAATCTCTTTGGAGAAACCTTAACGTTTCACTCCTTCGCGTTACCCAATGCATTGGAGAGCTATAACGGGCTCACCCGCCCTTAGTTTATCACGGAACCACCCGTCTTCATAATAATGCCCAAGAACCATAACATAATCATATCACATAAAACATGCATAAAGGAAACATAACATTTCCACATTTCAATCATGAGATATCAATACAACACATTGATATAATAAAAACATTATGAAATCCATTTTCAATACCAAAGTAAAACATGATATTTATTTTTTCGTTTTTTTAAAAAAAAGGTATGGCTTGTAGAGGAAGCCGAAACTCAAATAACGGTCACGATGGCGGAGAAGTCGTTGTCGCCGCATACGTACGACAAAAACATTCCCTTTTGTCGTTTAGTAAACGCTTCGTATAAAAAAGATTCCTTTTGAATAAACGTAAAAGTCAAAGGGGTTTATACACCATATAAAAGAAAGTTGTGTATAAAATAAAATATGCCTCAACGAAAGGAGATTGAGACGAAGTCCCATACCTCGTATCCGACTTGACCCGACCGTTCTTTAATCTCCTGAATAATAAACTTGAGTTAATCTCTACTTGATTATGAATCTTTTTCAAGTTCATTATTCCTTTTATACCATGTTATGAACATCATGTAATCAGTTAAGTTAATAATGTTCATTTTGTCGGTATATGGTTCTTAAGTCAAAAATAGACTTCTTACACTTACATGTTGTTAATTTGGTCAAAGGTTCATTATATCCAGAATGGTATTCATGATTTAGATATCATATATGTCATATATATATACTACATACTTGCATTTATAATATTACATAATCATTTAGAGGTAAGAAATGAAATGCACCGTTCATGGAGACGGTAAGCCGTACGTACGCATGAACGCTACTTTCATTTCTATTTCGTATTTTATAGAATGGAATCATAATGATATAAAGGTATATTATAATTCCAGTATAATATCATATATAATATCATAATTCCATCCTTTATATGTCCCACATATGGTATTTAACGAATCAAATCACTTTGAGGGGGCGGTAGTCCGCACTTCCTAAAATGAAGATATCGTGTTTACCCATAATGGAAACCATAAAGGTATGCCCAAAATGAAAAAAACAGAAGCTTAAGGAAAAAATAAACATATTATATATCATATATAAAAATAGTGACATCATAATGTCCACCTTTAAAGGTGTTAAATGAGTGTTGAACAATCATCGTTTCGGGAGGCAGAATTTCACCATCCACGGAAACCGTATGTTCTTTAACCATATGATGTAGTTGTGTGAGAGTGTAGATCAAATAAATATTATAACAAAATCCTTGTATATTTAAGATACTGGTGTTGTTACAAAATAAGTAAATAAAAAGAGTTTAGGGGGTTGGAGAAGAAAAATAAAACAAATGAACATTAGAGAATGAATTACCTTAAAAAGTGTAACTCCTTTTGATTTGAGCCTAAAGGCTTACTTTGAAAGGATTCTGCCCAAAGGGAATCCTCTAGGATGATGAGAGGGATGTGGAGAGAGTAAATGGGCAGGGGTTGTCCGAGCCAAAGGCTTGAGTAGTGTGTGAAATGAGGTAGAGGTGGGGGCCTTTTATAAGAGGAGAGGAGGGGCACTTTTGGAAAGTAAAGAAATATTACTTTATTTGAAAATGTGTTTCGGTTTTAAAAGGTCCCACATTGATAGAATTCGTGGATAAGGTGATAAGTCTTCTACATCCACTCATCCAACAAGTTTTGGACATGTGTAGTTCATAGATTTTACATTATCTTTCTATTTTATTTAAATCGTCAAATAATGATGTCATCACTGCATCATTATTATGTCATAAATAATTAAATTTATTTAATGTCTAAAAATTATAAAAAAATACTATGATATAGGAAATATTTTTATCTTTCCAATGACTATTTATAATCAAAATTTTGACTTGTATAACCCCACTTAAATATGGTTTTCGTAAAACATATTATGTTTGTGTTATTTTCACTTTAACATTAAAAAAAAGTAATTTATGTCATTTCCCAACAAAAGTGGATCCATGGGGTCCCCAAGTTTACCCATGGAATTTCATGGTCGGCCATGACACAACCAATGAGGTTGGGACATGTGTCTAGGTCATCTCATTTTATTAAAGTATTATTTATACCTTAAACTACCCTAATTACCACTAATCGTGATTAAGAACTTAATAAGTTACTATTCACCAAAAAATTATTTTAATCTCATTGAACCACATTTTACTTCTTAATGACAACCATGTAAGTCGTATTTTCAAAATTCAATACACATTAGTGGTAAACTTTCATTTAACTGAAAAATCAGTTTGCTTGATTACCACTTAGTGGTTTCACTATTCATCAAAAATTGAAGTTTTTCAGAAAATTACCAAAATTTCACCCTAAGCTATATTTGATATTCCGAATTAAAAAATGAAGTCTATTTTAAAAAATTCAAATCATATAAGTCATATTAATTAATTTAATAATTAATTCCCGCTGCCAGAGCAAATAGCGTGTTTTTACAAAACAATAAGTATCAAAAGATTGACACCAGTTTAAGTCTAATTTCAAAGTGAAATTGATTCCAATGACCACCATTGGATAAAATGGTAAAAATATATTCTAATTTCACTTCAAAACCAATTCAAAACATAATCTAATCATATAAATAAATTATATTAAAAAGCAGTTTTGATGTAAAATGTAGTATTTTTCACTATTCATTAAAAAATGAACATTGTCAGAAAAATACCAAAAATTCACACAAGGTAAATTTTGATGTCCCAATCATAAAGGATAAGTTTATTTTGACAAAAATAGTTTATAAAATTGTCAAAATATAGATTCAAAAATGGTTTTCCATCAAAAGGTAGTAAAACAATCTTTTAAGAATAGTAGTGTATTCCATGCATAAGATTGTATTTATTTTCATTTTAAGCCTCTGTAACACTATCTTAATCATTAATAGACATAGATAAAAATATCTATTATTCATTACTTACTTGGGATGTTACATCTAATATCTAATAATACAACACTTGTGTATGGTGGTTGTTATACCACTTATAGACAAGTTCTATTTTATTATCAATAAGATACATATGCAAGGGTATTCCCTTGAACTTATATTCTTAGCACCATCCAAGTCACATGTAAGCTATAGATTTATATTCTTAGACTCTAAAACCAACCTAGTATTTCACTTTAATAACTAATGTTTGGTTTCTCCATTAAAGTATTATCCATAGTGTTGGCTCATGTCATTCTAGAATAGTATGAATCTAATCTCATTTCTCAATATATTGAATTTGAAAGGATTCTTATCTTTTCAAATCAAGTATAAATAGTTGTCTTAATAGTATTCTAACTATATAGATATTATATATGGGTCTCATCCTCTAATGGAACAAAGGTCTTATTTCGTATTGATTTTTGATAATCCACCTTTCAAGGGAAGATGTAGAACCCTTACAAGTCCTGTAGGCATAAGTATTACATGGCCCAAAGGCATTAGAGTAATTTATTACCCGTAGGCTTCAAACATTACATACAACCCAGAATCACTACTTAGAACTACTCCTCCCTAGCATCTTCATCATGAAATTAGCTCTCTACCTTCACATGGTTGTTCAGATAGGATTTCTTGTGCATGCACAGGCTTGTCCCGATGAAAGGTGTCATACCCTCTCATTCTTGAAATCCATTTAGCTTCTGCTATGGTGAAAGATCCTTGCTCATCCTTCTTTTGGAGCTTGTTTCTTATAAGTTGTCTGGTTTACATCTACAATAAAGGTGGCCCGAAGGCCTTGATGTGGCCCAAAAGTCTTACTAACCTGAAGTCCTAGGTGGCCCAAAGGCCTTAAAATAATTTGGGAACAAATTGGTGGCCCAAAGGCCCAAACAGGGGAATAGTCCAACCTGCTATAGTGCCAAACAGTACCTGCTACAGTACCCTAGAAAATATGCCTCTGCCTAGATTTGATATCAGGTCTCCTGGATATAATTAATGAGTCCTCACCAACTAGGTTGAGTCTCATGTGCTAGATGGGTCTAATCAATGTCATATTTGATGATTGAGAGTAGCATCATCATCAACCTCACAATCTTCTCTTCTTCTTTAACACTGAAATTTTTCTTTCAATAGGAACACAATTGTAATATATTCTCACTTAGAACTACAAAATAATCAATCAATATATTTAGGTTAATCTATATTATATTAAACATCTTTTGTAGAATTAATATTTAAGAATAGTGTCATTATAATTATATCCTCTTCTTTAACAGTAACCGAATCATAATACTTGTACTGTTGAGTTATCTTTATGTGCCCCTTCTTTCTAAGTATTTTTTATATATAGAACTCAAAAAATTACCATGTGGGAATTGATTATATAAGTAAAATATATTCAAATATTTGAACATGGAAGTATCCAAGATTTCTAGTAGTATGATGTTATCATTCAAACCATAATTTAATTCTTTATTCAAATCATTCTTGAATATTCTCATTAAAATATCGATGGTTTTCTACTCATTAATCGACATTATGAACAGTTCATGGTATTCATTTTACTCCTTATTATTCTTAAAGTAATATACCTAATAAACTCTCAAAAAAACTTCAGAGTATATTTTAAAATTCACAAAAACCAATTTGTTTTTGTCCACATAGGCATGAAAGTTCATACGCACTAATAATTGTAGTGAAATAGTTCACTTCATAGTGAAATCTACCATTTTTTATGTGTATGGAATAATAATATGGTTCGGTTGCCTTCTTTTCAGTGTAACTCGTTTATATTATTTAATAATCATCACTAAATGGCTTGAATTGTCACTTAATATTAATCATGATATTTAAATACCTAAAAATAGTGCATACAACTTATGGATTAAATTTATTCTCCTAACATCTAAATATAAATTTATCTTGAAAGATCAATTTTATAAAAAAATATATTTTCTATATATCACTTAAATAATATTATGTATAATTGTTAGAATATGTTGTTTTATCTATATGATTTAATGTATCACTATGATTCCCAATACATTTTCATTTGTTTCACTCAATATGTTTTGGAAATATCTGATGTAACACTTGGTGTATCTTATGTGAGTTTCAAAATATTCTAGTTAATATGACATAAATATATTTATTGAAGAATTTAATATTTCAAAACTATAGATATTCTAAAATTAATCTAACATGAGCTCAGATCATTTATCCATAGTGCCTCAAATCCTTCATTTATAACATCACATTATTTTGAAATTGCTCTATTTTCAAATGTTGAATCATACATGAGCCATTTTAATAGGTTTAATCATACCTAGGATTTAATTTATTAGTTCATGGATCCTTTACTATCAAGTTAATCATATATAACTATATAAAATTATAGTTATTCACACATGAACTTTGAAACAACATTTTTTTATCACGTTTGAATTAAAATTTCTAGAATACATATTCGAACCTTTTATATTGAATCCAAACCTTTTTTAATAAACTCCAAATATTCTAAACCACATAAAATCACTTCAAAAGTATTCAAAAAAAAAATATTAACATACTTTTGACCAACATTAAAACCTCTAAACCACTTTAAATTACTTTGGAATAACTTTAAATCATCTTAAATCACACTATAAGAAAATACACTTTTTATGATAGTTTTTTATTGATTTAGTAATGGTTAAAACTATTTTTAAATCATTTAATGATGATTTAAAACGACCACCATAATGTTTTACATTAAAAACTGTTTCAAAATTCATTTTCACATCTATCATGAAAAAATAATTCAAAGGGGGAAATTATATTTTAGTGGTTCTTTATAAAACCATTGTTATATTAATTTTTTTAAAAAAATTGATAAATATATCCCTAACGTACTTCATTTAATAGTGGTTTTTACCATTAATAATTTTTAGAGATAATTACATCTGGATGTAGTTTATAAAACCATCACTATATCTGTCCCCAACCTAATATATTTAGATTCCATTTAAATAATATTTAATTACTTTTATATAGTTAAATATTTTTTACTAATTTATATAAAAGTCACTAAATAATTTTATAATTTATTTTGTTTTTGTTTTATCCACCAATACTTATTCAAGTGTGGTTAAAACTATAGTAAATAGTTATTATCAGTTGAAACAATCTCTAAATATGGTATAGTGGGGGAAAAAGTACTCTAGGAATCCACCCTCATACCCTCCAACCAAAAAAAAATATACATAATAAATTATCTAGATAGTATAATATAATATTAAAAATGATTCAAAGGTGTCAAAAAAATATGATATAACTATATTTCATTACATCTAACAAAACATGCAGCGTTAATTTAGTCAATAATTCAATATTTTAGTCATTAAGTTTTCAAAAATGCCAATCCCCATCTCCTTTACTCTCCCAAGATAGGTCATACTACTCATCACCTCCTTTACTAAATCCCACCTCTGGTTCTTACATTTATTGTCCTTAAATGTACATTATTAATGAACATATTCCATAAATATTAATCATATTCAATAAATATAAAACATATATTATTGGATGATTAATTTATTTTATATTATTCTATTATCCTATGATATTTATCACATTTTTAATTTTTCTATTTCTATAACATTTTACTAGATAGTTTGATGTTTAAGTGTAATAGGATTCAATTTATAGTAAATTTTATAGAATTATTTGGTATTTGTTGATTTAGGTTCTATTTTTTATATTTTAAAATAGAATTCTTAATTTAATATAGTAATAGATTTAATTAGATAAATTGAAATGATTTCATTAATTTAAAGAGTGTATGTCTAGTTGGTGCAATTTTGAGAGTAATTTTAATGGATACTCTAAAATGTGTACCATGTGACTATGAAATTGATCTTGAGTGAGGATATGATGAAATTTTAGTGTCTTTCATTTATTTTCAAAAAATGATATTTGAAAAATAAATTATGTTTTATAAATATAATCTATTTTTGGAATTTAGTTTAATCAATGAATTATATTTATATTACATTTTTGTGTTTTTTTTTGGGTTTTGAAATATTACAATATATTAGTAGGTCAAAATGAGAATTAGAGTGGGTTGATTAGGGGTTTAATTTTTTTATTGAAAATATTATAAAAAATAACTAATGAAACACCAAGTAAACTAAACTACATAAAATTATTTTGTTCTATTATAATGTATTTATGTGTTTATATTGAATGAGGATAATCTATTAAAAATTTTATTATCAAAAATGAAAAGTTAAATTAGGAAATTATGAAGTTTAAGAAACTAATTTTATCACAGTGATATACATATCTATAATAGTGACATTCCCACAACCTCTTGATGGTCACCGAGTCATCATCTGAATTAAAAATGCCCCAATATCATGAATATTATGAATACCCATAAATGAAATAATAATAAGACAATTAAATATAGTAAAAAAACATGAAATTTATGTGTTGAAGTGTACCATATCTAGAATTGGTAGATCTAATTTCATGTAGTCCTAGTCCACTTAAAGTAATAAGAATAAAATGGTTATTATGTTCCATAGTGTGTCCGACATTTAAAAACCACTTTGATCACAACATTTCTATATAAAAAAAATAAAAACTCATTCAAGTAAATATTCAATTTAATTACAATTCAAAACATTCATATTTATATTTTTTTATATTAAAAAAATTAATTCATAATTTATCTTATAATTATTCACTTCTTAGTTTAAAATTTTATTATTAGATTATATTGTGAACATTACTTTCACTTCCTTTTTATCATTAGCCTCCCTCACAAGATAGATATTTTCATTATAATAAGGTATAGTCAATTAAATATGATTTTATTAAGGGTGTTGACTATCAAAAATTAATTCAAATTTTTCATCCATATAAAACATGTATCTTGGTTTCATGTGGAAAATAACAATCCACAATTCATTATTTATATCATTGAAATAATATACCGTTTTTCTTAGGAAGAAAGAATGTGTGGATTTTTTTCTTCACATTCACAAGAATTGATCAAACAAGAGAAGTTGATATAATTAAATTAAAATGATTCATTCCTTACACCCTTGTTAATATTGTCCCACTTTAATTTGAATAACACAATTGAAAATTTCCCATGATAATTTAACTTAATAATATAAACCAACTTTCCATATTCACCCAACTTTTCATCTAAAAATATATAATTATTTTTTTTCAAAACATCATTATAATCTATAGTATATAAAATTTATGCCACCAATTTTATAAGCAGTTAACATTATAGAATTATTCATAGGACCTCGAGATAAATACATTAAATATTACGTTACTTTAGATCAAGTATCAATACATTGATATTCAAAATATATATTAAATTAAGAACTCACAATATGTGAAAATCAATATATAATTTCTTTATTAACCTCTTTTGTTATCTATATCTCATTTGAGTTCAAATATTAAGAAGTATTTTGATTTTTGTTCTAAATTATTTGATATATGTATAAAAATATTAGAATTAAGTATCACACCATTGTGTTCTTTTCTTAACTACAACTCTATCAATGAAAGTGGGGAGACGTTTCCAAATTATCAACCTAAAGTTGGAATGATTTATGATTTATTTTTACCATGATAATGAATTGTATTTTCATTAACATCTTATAGTTGGTTGAATAATACATCTATAAAATCAAAATAACATGAGCAATAGATTAAAATGTCTCCAAAAATGTAATCTTCAGAAATATGACCTTTTTCTTGGGAATTATTGTTAATATATGAAAATAAATGACTAATATATCTAATAAAAAATTAATAAATTGATAATTAAAATTAATAAATATTGAAATTGGTTATTATCATTCAATAAAAAAATAAAGTTTTTAAAAAGTACCTCTCTATGGGATTCATCAATAAATAATGTATGGGTCCTCTAACATTGTATTCCTCAATTAAATGAATAGTCAAACAAATTATCATAGTGAAAAATTATTGGGGGAATATCATCCCTAAATGAAATTATGTTCATATAATTATTTCCTAATGTTTATACATATTAATTAGTATTATGTTCTTTCCAAAAAGTTGTTTCGAGAATATAAAAAAGTCAATTAAAAGTATAGTTATTTTTTCTGATAATAATTTAAACATTTCCAAATATATAAACTGGTCCATTGAAAAATATAATTCATGAATTTTCAATCCATGGGATTTTTAATGAATCAAATCAACACATATTGAAATGTCTCCTGAATATCAATTAGGAACATTCAAAATTTTCAATATTCAAAAGAAAAAATTTCTTTAATTATTTTTAATTGTAAATTTTTTAATGGACACTTACCATTATCATTTTCTCATAGGTTTTTCTTGATATTCATGGATTCTAAGTTCTTATAATCATTATTTATCCTTATAATTTTACTACCCATTATGAATTTTATAAAGTAAATTATCACACACATTCTTTTCAATGTTCATAACAAAACTATTGAGACATAACAAATTAAAATCATGATATATAACATCTTAAAATTGGATTCATTTTTTCATATTTCACCTATTTCTAGTAGAATTCATAGACTTTTTCCAACATCATTTAATTAAAATTGTTTTTTAACTGTATAATGACATTTAATTACTGTACCAATATCTATACTCTATATAAAAACATTGGTGGAATCCTCAAACATATATTTCAATTAAAATAAAAAAATTTAAACTGAAATAGATGAGATGCATGAAAGAGTATATAATGACCCATGAAACATAACTTTTTCATATATATCAGTCATTGAGGATTAAAATCAAATTTAAAAACACAAAAATCCAAGTTAGTGGGTGTATTCCAACTGGAAAAATTTTATAGTCTAGGAAAGTCACAGATTGTTCATATTTGGGAAGTATGAATTTGGAATATTTTCATGGTAGATGACACATATTTTTATAAACCATTATAATATAAGTCTTGAAATTATTATATAAGAGGATGGAGATAGATATGAAATTTATATTAGGGATATTTTTTGTTAGAATAATCATTGATATTATTAATGAATTTTATGGAATCCACGCCCAAGGAGGAAAATTATATGGGATCAAAATAACAATCTATATAAATAATTTCAACTTAATGTCCCGAAAGTATTAAATATATAAATATAAAATCACAAATGAACATTTCAACTATCATAAGATAAATTCCTATAAAAGGAATAGAGGGCCTTATACAATTATGAATGTATTAGATATCACATGGAATCATCATTATTATTTTATAATGTATTCAACGTCATATGTTTAGTGGTTTTAGATTACATAAACAGTCTTCCAAATCATGATTTTAAAGGAAAGTAATGTAAAATATTCACTATAGTTTTTTTTTCTATTTATTTATCATATCATATTGATTCAGAGTAGAATCATAATTTTTTGACTTCTATATATATAAATAAAACATGTTTTTCACTCATCATTATAAGAATATTATCCTCGATAAAACAAAAAATATGTTGGGAAAAATACATCAAGGTAACATTGTTGTGTTTTTGGGTTGATTTTTTTTTCGAGAAGGAATGTTTATAAGATTAGTTATGGAGTTAAGAAGGTATTTTTTACAATTTATGGTGACAAAGGTCCAAGAAAAAGGAATGGATTCCATATATGAAGTACAGAAAATTATGTGTACAAGATGGAATCATTTCCTAGTGTTTGAAAAAAAATTGGGATCCAAAATTTGGAGTATGAATCAATATTCCTGTAAGGTGGATATATAGGGTTGCCTCAATAAAATATAAAAAAGGCATGGAATTCATGAATATTTTTTTCTTCGTGAAGGTCATGTGCTTCATGAAAGATTGTTGTTTCATGAAGGTTTAGAGCATCGCAAAAGTTGGTTGGTTGCACAGGAAATATGGTAAGCTCTTTGACTGCTAGAAAATTGATGAACAAGAACATTTAATTGATGTTTCGTGAAGGTTGGGATCATCAAATACTATATTGAAGAGCTTCAAAATAGGTCCATATTGAAGGTTAAAATCTTCTTGAAAGTTTGGAAACGTCTATAAATAGTCCTATACCTCCATCAATTGAAGTAAGTAAGTCTTAACAAAAAATATGAAGGCTATGAATTCAATAAGGTGGTTTGCGAATGATTTTTCTTGTGCATAGGTTTTCATAAGATAATCTGTTTCATGGAGAAATGGAGTTCCCAAAGGCTAGGTAAGCCTCATGAAAGTTGTGAATATCATGAAGGTTATGTGTAACGACCCAAACTATCATTAATGGAAATCCATCTTGATCTAATTAAATTTCATTTTATTTAAAATATTTATATAAAATGTCAACTAATTTTGGTTTATGTTCTTGGTTTTTAAAATACTATTAAGAATCATGACCGTTGTTAATATAGTCATTGAACAGCGATCACATTATTAGTATAAATATAGGGATTTAACAAATCCAATTTACTCAGAAAAAGGAAGTGATGGCCTCATCTAGTAGTGGTTCCCCATACGAATCCCATTTTTCAAAGCTCAGGAAGGAGGTGGCGTCATTAGGCTTTTCTCTTGACCAATCCCAAGCCGAGCTTGAATATGTTACGCTCGATCAGAACCGCCTACGAGAGAAATAGATGCTGATAGACATTACCACCCGAGCAATGTTATCTGAGCCACCCTAAGAGTCAGTCACCATCGCACACCTTACCCTTCTGTCTTATGCGGGTGTTATAAGGGGTTATATAACAAGACATTAGCACTATGTTCATGTACATTATTTTTGTATATAATAATGAATATACCTTTATTTTATTATTATTACCTTGTAGATGGATTTTAAAGCACAAATAGTACTTTTAGTTAATATTCAACTAAGAAATCTATTTTGATGAATTAATATATTTTTGAATTAAATAATATTTCAATAAAATATTATTATTATTATTAAATTAATTTTTATTAAATATAAATGATTGTATAATTTTATGAATGCAATCGTAATTTTTATTAAGGTTTAAAATCCATTTTGTCAAAACCCGTGAATTTTTTATAAATGCTAGTTTTTATTTTTAAAGTGAAAATTAACATATTTAGGAAATTATTTATATAAAATAAATATTATTTCTAGAATAAGGATGTCAAAATTATCAAATGGTGTATTTTTCATAATTTTCTGAGATAGTCAAATTTTTGGGTAAAAATTAAATACCGTTTAAATATATAATGTGTTTTATGACATCATAATGACCCAATAGTGATTTAATAAAATACTATAAGCCTTATGTTCGTTCAATATATGTTTTACCATTGAAATAATGAGATTTTGGGCTTGTTTGACATATTTTACAAAGCATTAATGGACCCTTCAAGGCTTATTTAACATCTTGTCTTTTTAAATTGATTTCCTTGGAAGTGTGACTCACCTCCACATAAGAAACCCAACTATTTTAAGACGTTAGGACTTTGAAATTATAAAATATTTTTTTCCACTTCCCTTTTCGAAAAAATATGGGAAAAAACCATGGGCTGGTTTATGGTTTAGATTCGTTTAATGTGAGGTGTCCCAAACCAAAACAATAAAGAATTCCCTCACCTTTCCTATATAAACCCACCAATCACCCACTTCCTCCTCACTCATATAATTTGTAGTTCATAAAACCTCTGCCATCCTATATTCCTTCCAAGGTTCCCCAAGCTCCCAATAAGCCTCTCTTAATCCTCTCTCAAGCCTTGGGAAGCACAATTCCAAGTAAGGGTTTTCTTCCTTTCTCATTTTTTTCCAATTTTCATAATGTTATTATGCCCTTTTAATTTCAATTATAAATGTTGTGGTATGGTTTTTCACCTCCCCCATACTGCCCTATTTATGTTTGAATGACTGGAGACCCCTTTCTCTCTAATTAAATGTCTCCTATGTACACCTGTTACTATGCCGAAGTTCCGAAAGAAATTTCTCTCTTCTTTTATATTCAAGCAATTCTTTTGTATCATGACTCTAAATTCCATTTAAATTATTGGGACATCTATCTATATGACCCCCTTACTATCCATTTCAGTTAAATATGAGGAGACTCCCATTTCTCTCTCATCAACCATTTTAATAAATTCTTACATCACGCCGTTACATTGCCGAAATTGCACCGATTTTCTAATCCAATGTCATTGTGTAGTGAATACCATGCCCATTTCTCTATCAAGGTTATTCAGCATTATGCACATTTACATATTGATTATAAATTTCCATGTATGACTTCCACATTTCTTTATCATAGAATAAATTATTATGTTTTATTAATCCATGTTATATGATCCATGTGGCACACTTATGCATGAAATGAAATGTTTAAGAAGGGTGTGCCCTTATAGCGCTCCAATGCATTGGGTAAACTATAGTATCATGATAAGTCATGTGCAATGGGTGTTTACTCATGCTAATTCAAGTGAAACAAGGATTTACTCATGCTTCATGTGCAATGAGGATTTACTCATGCTCCATGTGCAATGAGCCTTGGCTCATGCAAATTACATGTTAAGTGTTGTTGCCACATTTCCATGTTATGATTATCATGCTTTATCATGACATTATGTTTATGCTTCTATTTTGCTCTAATGATATGCCTATTTTCTAATATGTATTGTATTCCTTGTGTTACTCCATGTTTATTCCCTTACTGGGCTTTATAGCTCAACCTTTTCTTATACATGTCCTCAGGTTATACCATGCAATGCTAAGTACGGGGGAATGTAGTGGTCATATAAAGGAAGTTTTCAATAAAAATGTTGTATTTCATGTTTTAAGTTGTTATGTAATGACTCTAATCCCCAAATACACTAGACCTCTCGATCTTTTATGTTTTATCAAGTGGATTTTATGTAATAAATTATGTTTAATTGTGTAATAAAAAGCAGGATTGTCATAGTTGGTATCAGAGGGTAGGTTAAGTTATTTTTTGGATTAGGATTAGAAAAACCTATGGAAGACTTAGAGACAATACTAAGTATATTAAATACATCCCTAAGTTTTTGTGAGTATTTAGTAAGTGGTTTACCAAGAAAATACATCCCTATCTAGATATGAGTACGTAGAGGCGACTCTGGCACATATGTATCCTAGGGGTAAAACCCGAAAACACCGCTTTGAGCTAGACTCGAACGGGAATTGGTGCATGACAACTGTAAGAACCCAGATCTTCTTTTCAGGTACGTTTTTCCTTTTTCTGGAGTTTTTGAGAAAAATGTATTTTCTGGAAATTTCAGAAGTACACGTCGTGTACATTATGAGTGCACGCCGTGTAATCTTCCCCGGCCCGAAGCCGTGTGCTGGCCATGTCCGGGCCACACACACAGTGTGTAAGGATGAGGTGGAGGCCGGTTTTTCGGAGTACGGAAAAAAAATTGAAGTACACGCCGTGTACTCTAGAAGTACACTCCATGTAATTTTTTTTCATTAAACGGACCGGGGTCGCGCCTAACCCCCATATCCGTCTTATTCTTTAGTTTTCGAGCGGCCGAGAGTGACCGTACGGCCGGATCTTCGACGGAGTTATTCCTCGCTGTCCGTTATCTGATTTAAGCATGGTCGATTGCGTTGGAATCGCAGCGGTGAGTTCTTCCTTCTTCTTGAGCCTTGCTTCTTGATTCTTCCTTGTTTTCAAGTTATCGTGGGATGAAAGTTTTGGGCGTTTTCTCGTATCTACGTCGTTCTAAGGGGAATCTGTCGTCGAGGTTCACGTATATCAATCTCCTAGGATCGAGGTAGGTGGTTTCTGCCTTTCCATAGAATGTTGATGGATATTTTGTGAAATTTCTACCAATACCCTTGAACGGGGTGTTGGGTGTTTCCTGTTTTTCCCTTGTTACTTTCCTTCTTTGCTTGATTGCTTTAGTAGAGTTTATTGCTTGTGATTACAGTATTTTGTTGTGCTCAGTTTTCTTTCCATGCTAGTTCTGCCTGTTTGGAATTTTCCCAGTTGCCATGCCTAGTTGTAGGATAGTGGATCTGTTTTTTTATTATTGTTGTTGTGCCTTAGTTGATATCCAAGTAGTTCATGAGGTAACTTGGACGATACACACACGTTGAGCGTGTTTAGTTATACTCAGGACAGTGAGAACCTAGAGTAGTAGACCAAAGGGAGAATTGACGGAAGGGCTTCTCCAGAGTGTCTTTTAATCACGATGAGAGACTATAGGGGGAATTGACGTTGAGTGCTTCCCCAGAGATCCTTTAGCACGATACGAGACTATAGGGGGAATTGACGGTGAGTGCTTCCCCAGAGAGTCTTCTTTATTACGTAGCTGAACCAGAGGGGTGAGACTGTGTGTGACGCCTAGAGGGTTGCTAGTACTTAGAGGTTAAACCATAGGGGTTAGACTGTGAGAGCTACCCAGAGGGTTACCTATTTTCTTCTTGTTGTTGATTGCTTACTTGTGTGCTATACTTGATAGAACTGTGGTTTGTAGCTGTTTGGGTTTTCTGTTTAATGCTTCTTGTTTTAGTACTGCCATGTATTCATTGACTGTTAGGCACAAATCTTTGGGTGATTGCCTACTGGGATTGTATCTCACACCCTGTTTGGGCCATGCTTTTGGTCCCAAGAAGATTATGTTGCTACTGGTATAGACAAGGGCAAGCTCCCGTATACTTTGGGATCATGACTGCATTAGGAGCTGGGGAGCATGGGACCGAGCCGTGGCTCGCGATGCTGAGGATCTTACCTTGTTTTTCATTTGCACTTTGTTTTAGTTGTATTTCAGAATGTTTTGTGTTTTCTGTTTTCCTTAGATACTTGTACTTACTGCATCATTGTCATCATGGTTATATATATACAGTGCTTCCACTGTTTGGTATCTTTTGTTATGCATGTTGTTTACTGCTTCAGCTGTTTATTGTTGTTTTCTTACCTTGTATACCATACTGAATGAGGGAATAGTTTCCCCACTGACTCACCAAGGCCCTCGCTACTAGTCGGCAGCCTTTGGCGTTCGGGGAAACGCGCTTGAGGTCATGTGGTGAACCGGGTACGGGGCACCAGTGGAGGGGCTCCAGACTCGGGACGTTACAAAGTGGTATCAGAGAAGTTATTTTCTCTTTTCTTACTATTTGGAGACCTTATCTAGGGATAGGAAGGATTCGTTACTTGGCATTAAGTTATTCTCGGGATTATCTAACCCGTGTACAGGGAAAATCCATACTACCTCGTTAATTGCAGTTTTCTGGTTTTGAGATTTTATGGTTGGTATGTTTTCACCTATAGTTATTCGTATGACTTGTGCGGGTACTGTTTTGATCTTTCGGGTCTATTCCTGTCGCAACCCGATGATATGAGGGTATGCCATCTCATGCATCATATAGTCACTTGTAGAAATCACATGCTATGCATTCTTGCCATTCCATCTAGGGTGCATTAGTGATTGCATGCTGTTGTGATAGGATCTGTGTAAATTATGCATGCTGTTGTGATAGATGCATGATAGATTCTCTGTTGTTATGTTAGAAAACCGTTTTTTGTTCTTTGCTTGAAGTGAATGACAAATTTGGCTCTTGAGGTGTTATAGGCCCTCAAGGATCGGAACTTGGAACTTTTCGCCTTGTTTTTGTGTTCTGGAATTCTGTGCAGTTTCTGAGCTACTACCCAGAAAAACCATGAATACACAGTGTGTACTTTTTAGATACACGCCGTGTAGTTTTTTGGCCATTTCACTGACTGTGTGAGTAGAACACGGTGTCGTAGGAGTAACTTCAAGAACTTGGCGTGTACCATTGGTACACGCTGTGTGAGTTCGGGGCCGTGTACCCGACCGCGTCACTAACAACACGGGCCGGGGAAGCTCGGGTAGAACACACTGTGTCCATAGATAAAACGTCGTGTAGTCCTGTCCAGGTACCCGGCCGTGTCACAAACAACACGGGCCGGCGTGACCTTCTTTTCTACACACCGTGTTTGTTCGGAACACGCCGTGTGGGCTTGCCCAGGCACCCGGCCGTGTCACGAACAACACGGGACGGTGTCACCTTCGACTATACACGTCGTGTTTGTTCAGAGCACGCCGTGTAAGGTTCAGCCGTGTAGACAGCCATGTGCTTAACAACAAGGGCCACCGAAGCCTCGTCTAGTGCACACCGTGTTTGATTCGAACACGCTGTGTAGTATCGGGTTGAGTCGGACCGTGTGGGTTAGCCGTGTAAGGAGACTCGGGCAGGGGAATAGTTTTAATGTACACGTTGTGTGTGGGGGTCAACACGTCGTTTAGTTTGTAGTGTGCATGACTTGAAGGGTGGGAGTACACGCCCATGTTAGTGGTTTAAGAAGACACTCCGTGTAGTTTTATACACGCCGTGTAGTCATGTTTTGCAATCTGATGTGTTTTCTTCCCCTGTTCCCGTTTTGTACTCTTGTGTTCCTTGTCCTTGTTTTCCTGATCTAAGGTGTGCTATTGATATTTCAGAGATACGCCTCCGAGACGTCCCTCGGTTGTACGTCTGTAGTCAGGCAGTGATCAGACGCCAGACAGGGCCGATCAAGGACTTCCTATCGATCCCCCAGCTGAGCCAGCCTTGGCACCGGTTGTTGTACCAGTTGCAGGTGTTGATGTGTAGTTCAGGGAGGGTTTCATGAGGATGATGCAGGACTTCCAGGGAGCACCGCCTCCTGCCTCGTCTATGGAAGACTTGACGCGGGTCTTTCAGCAGCATCATCCTCCCACGTTCTCAGGGGAGGGAGGACCTCAGGCTGTAGAGTCATGGCTGGAAGCCATGCAAACTATCTTCGAGCATCTGGAGACGTCTCTAGAGAGGCAGTTCAAGCTATCCACCGACATGCGCTGAGACTCCTCCAAGAGGTGGTGGGACGTGATCTTACAGGCGGGTCAGCAGCAGGATATGGCTTGGGAGGAGTTCTAGTGCCTGTTCTACGACTACTTCTACCCGGAGACCCTGAGGGTCGATCGAGCCTGGGGGTTCATGAGCTTAGAGCAGGGTACTCTATCTTTCATGGAGTATTCCTCTCATTTCACTGAGCTGCAGTGTTTTACACCCCTTCGGGATGGGAGTGGGGTGTTTTTGGCGAGGATGTTTGAGGTTGGACTCAGGCGGGAGATTCGCTCACAGGTGAACATCTTCCAGCTGACTTACATTACTTCCATCGTCAAACAGGCACTGATTGCAGAGAACAATCTAAGAGACTCTGGAGCTATGAGTCAGGGCGGTTCTACTTCCAGAGATAGCTTTCCTCCAGAGGACAGGAAGAAGCACTGTAGGGAGCCTACGTTCGGTGATTAGAGGAAGCGAGATGCATCATCATGCAGCCAGGTGACGTGATATCAGTGTGGTCGGACAGGGCACATGAGGTCATAGTGCCAGAGAGACCTTGGGGAGTGCCGATCATGCAGAAAAATGGGTCACCTTCAGCGTTTCTGCCAGGTATTCTCACCAGCAGCAGGTGACCGGGGTTCTTCCATGACTCCTCATTCTGGAGTAGCCCCAACAGTCTCTCACCAGTCAGGGAATTGGAGTTCTTCCGGCTGTTCAGGCCGAGGTGGAGGTCGAGGTCGTGGCGGTCAACCACCAGTCCCTCTGCACCAGTAGGGAGGTTCAGCTCAGAGTGGGCAGCCAGGGGCGCAGGGCCGCGACATGGGCCAGTCTTTCGCCATGGAGCAGACTTATCATGAGCGGGATCCCGTCCCTTCTACTGTTCAAGGTACGATTTTTGTAGCCTCGGTTTTATCTTCATCCCTTTTTGATACTGATGCTACACATATTTTTTTCTCTGTTTCCATTGTGGAGAGCCTTGGACTCTGTATCTTTTCTTCTTCCGACTCGTTGACACTAGACACACCTTTGGGAATGAGGAAATCTAGTGTACGTCAGTGTAGAGAGTGCCCTCTCGAGGTTGCAGGGTATCACTTCTTATGGGATCTCTATGTATTAGAGATGACAGGATATGATGTCATTCTCAGCATGGACTGGTTGATTCCCTTCTAGGTAGTCGTTGACTGTTATCGCCGCAGAGTCAGTTTTATTTCACCAGAAGGTGAATCTTTCCTTCATACAGGCGTATGGGAGGTTTGGGCGAGTCGGGCAGGACTCGAGCATCTTGGGATAGGAGGAGTGACGACCCAGATTACTAGTCTTTATCTGGATGATCAGGGGACTCCATAGTTGGACTTTCCTCCAGTGGTGGATCACTTTAGGGATGTTTTTCCAGAGGAATTTTTGGGTTTGCCTCTGGAGCGTGAGGTAGACTTCTCTATTGAACTCATGCTAGGGGCGGCACCAGTGTCCATTCCTCCATATAGGATGGACACACCTGAGTTTCAGGAGCTCAAGAAGTAGTTGGAGGAGCTACAGGCTAAGGGTTTCATCTGAGCCAGTACTTCTCCTTGGGTTTTACCTATTCTATTTGCAAGAAAGGCAGACGGTACCCTTCGGCTTTTTGTGGATTATCGGAAAGTGAACCAGTTGACGGTCAAGAACCGATATCCTTTGCCGAGGATTGATGACCTTTTCGATCAGCTTCGAGGAGCCCAGGTGTTCTCTAAGATCGACTTTAGGTCCGGTTATCATCAGTTGCACGTTAGGCCATTAGATATACCTTTCATAGCCTTCAGAAGCAGGTACAGTCTTTACGAGTATACAGTCATTCCCTTTGGACTCACGAATGCACCTGCAGTTTTTATGGTACTGATGAACCGAGTGTTCCATCCTTACTTGGATTCCTTCGTCATGCTCTTCGTGGATGAAATCTTGGTGTACTCTCACACTCGACATGACTATGCCACACATCTTGAGATTGTTCTGAGTACACTGAGAGAGAATCGGCTTTATGCTAAACTCTCGAAGTGCCACTTCTGGATGGATCTGATTCACTTCTTAGGTCACGTCATCTCAGAGGCAGGAGTATCTATGGACCCAGAGAAAGTGAGAGTTGTAGTTTCCTGGGAGCAGCCGAAGAACGTTTTTGAGGTACAGAGCTTCGTAGGGATGGTTGGATACTACAGACGCTTCATTCGGGACTTTTACCATTTAGCATCACCCTTGAAATGTCTGACCAATAAGGGTGTGAAGTTCTTATGGTCAGATTCTTGTGAGTCAGCCTTTTCGGAGCTGAAAGGGAGGTTGAAGTCAGCACCAATAATAGCCTTGCCAGATCCAGGCAATATCTACACTGTTTAATGTGATGCTTTAGGTGTTGGGCTGGGAGCTGTTCTTATGTAGGGAGATGGAGTTGGTGCATACGGGTCTCGGCAGTTGAGGCCATATGAGAGGAACTAACCTACGCACGATCTGGAGTTGGAAGCTGTTGTTCATTCCTTGCACTATTGGAGACACTATCTTCTGGGAGGGTACTTTTTGGTCTTCACTGACCACAAGAGTCTCAAGTATATCTTCACTCAGCATTATCTGAATCTGAGGTAGCACAGGTGGGTCGAGTATCTTCAGTCTTTTGATTTAGAGCTTTCCTATACGTCGGGAAAGGGTAAAGTCGTGTCAGGAGAGGACCCTCTTCCTGGATGGACAGTGGAAGAGGATGAGATCTTGTATTTCCAAGGATGTGTATGGGTGCCAGCAGACATACGCGAGGAGCTGATGCGGGATTTCTATTCCTCTGTTTGGGAAGTTCATCCTGGCGTCACAAAGATGTATCGGGACCTTCATCTCCAATACCGGTGGCCAGGTATGAAGAATGATGTTTTTGGTTTTGTCATGATATTTTTGACTTTTCAGCAGGAGAAAGAAGAGAATCAGCGACCAGCGGGGCTCTTGCAGCAGTTACCCATTCCAGAGTGGAAGTGGAACGATGTTGCGATGTACTTCATGACCGGGTTGCTGAGATCACCTTGAGGGAACGATGCAGTTTGGGTTGTCATCGACAGACTTACGAAGGTTGATCACTTCTTTCCGATCAAGGAGACATTCATTGTCTATGATCTGGGATGACTTTACATCAGAGAGATTGTGCGTCTACATTGAGTTCCACGCTCTATTGTTTCAGACAGAGATGTGTGCTTTACCTCCCGGTTCTGGCAGGGACTTCAGAAGGCCTTGGGTACACAGGTACTATTGAGTACAGCATACCATCCCCAGACTGATGGCCAGTCCGAGCGCATGATCCAAGTGCTTGAGGATGTGCTCCTAGCATGAATTCTTGACTTTGATGGTTCTTGGGAGAATCATAATCTTCTAGTGGAGTTCGCCTACAACAACAGTTTCCAGGTGACCATTCAGATGGTGCCACACAAGGCTTTGTACGGTAGGCCATGCCGATCACCCTTATGTTTGCTGGAGGTAGGAGAGGTATATTTGCTGGGACCTCGTCTTGTACAGGAGACTTCAGAGCAGATAGAGCTGATTCAGAAGAGGATGGCTACAACACGGTCTCGACAGAAGTCATATGCTGATCAGTGGAGACGACCTCTAGAGTTCAAGGTCAGTGATCGGGTTTTCCTACGTGTCGCATCGAGGTTGGGACACAAGAGGATTCAGAGACAGGGTAAACTTTCTCCGCTGTACGTCGGGCCGTTTGAAGTCTTCGAGTGAGTGGGGTCGGTCACCTATTGGTTGCAGATACCTCAGAGGTATCGGTCCATGCACGACATCTTCCACGTCTCTCAGCTCCGACATTACTTTTCAGACCTGTTTCACGTCTTTCATCATGAGGAAGTCGATCTTGAAGCAGATGCGTCGTTCGAGGATCATCCTATCCGGATTTTCGATCATAGTATGAAGGTTCTCCGCGGTGGTCTATGCCTCTGGTACGAGTGCTATGGCAGCACGGGCAAGTACAGGACGAGACCTGGGAGAGGGAGGTCGATGTACGATCTCAATGGCCGGAGCTGTTTGGGGTTTCTTCTTCTCCGAGTCGTTAGGGAAATTTGGGGACAAATTTCATTAAGGGGGAAGTTTCTAAGAACTCGGATCTTCTTTTCAGGTACATTTTTCCTTTTCCTGGAGTTTTTGAGAAAAATGAATTTTCTGGAAATTTCAGAAGTACACGCAGTGTACTTTATGAGTACACGCCATGTAATCTTCCCCGGATCGAAGCCGTGTGCTGGCCGTGTCCGGGCCACACACACGGTGTGTAAGGCTGAGGTGGAGTCCGGTTTTTCAGAGTACGGAAAAAATTGAAGTACACACCGTGTACTCTAGAAGTATATGTCGTGTACTTTATTTTTTCATTAAACGGACCGGGGTCACACCTAACCCCCATATTCGTCTTCTTCTTCAGTTTTTGAGCGGACGAGAGTGACCAAACGGCCGGATCTTTGACGGAGTCCTGCCTTTCCGTCTGTTCTCCGATTCGAGCACGGTAGATTGCGTTCGAATCGCAGCAGTGAGTTCTTCCTTCTGCTTGAGCCTTGCTTCTGGATTCCTCCTTGTTTTCAAGTTATCGTGAGATAAAAGTTTTGTGCGTTTTCTAAGATCTACGTCGTTCTAAGGGGAATCTGTTGTCGAGGTTCATGTATATCTATCTCCTAGAATCGAGGTAGGTGGTTTGTGCCTTTCCGTAAAATATTGATGGAGATTTTGTGCAATTTCCACCAATACCCTTGAACATGGTGTTGCGTGTTTCCTGTTTTTCCCTTATTACTTGCCTGCTTTTCTTGATTGCTTTAGTGGAGGTTATTGCTTGTGATTACAGTATTTTGTTGTGCTCAGTTTTCTTGCCATGCTTGTTCTGCCTGTTTGGCGTTTTTCCAGTTTCCATACCTAGTTGTAGGATAGTGGATCTATTGTTTTATTATTTCTGTTGAGCCTTAGTTGATAGCCAAGTAGTTATTGAGTTTACTTGGATGATACACACACGTTGTGCATGTTTAGTTATACTCAGGACTGTGAGAACCTAGAGTAGTAGACCAAAGGGAGAATTGACGGAAGGGATTCTCCAGAGTGTCTTTTAATCACGATGCGAGACTATAGGGGGAATTGATGTTGATTTATTCCCCATAGAGTCTGTAGATCCACGACGCGGGCCACAGGGGGAATTGACGTTGAGTGCTTCCCTAGAGAGCCTTTAGCACGATAACAGACTATAGGGGGAATTGACGGTGAGTGATTCCCCAGAGAGTCTGCTTAATTACGTAGCTGAACCAGAGGGGTGAGACTGTGTGTGCCTCCCAGAGGGTTGCTAGTACTTAGAGGTTGAACCATAGAGGTTAGACTGTGAGAGATACCCATAGGGTTACCTGTTTTCTTCTTGTTGCTGACTGCTTGTGTGCTATACTTGATAGAACTGTGGTTTGTAGCTATTTGGGTTTTATGTTTACTGCTTCTTGTTTTAGTACTGCCATGTATTCATTGACTGTTAGGCACAAATATTTGGGTGATTGCCTACTGGGATTGTATCTCACACCCTGTTTGGTCCATGCTTTTGGGCCCAAGTAGATTATTTTTTTGCAGGTATAGACAAGGGCAAGTGCCCTTCTACTTCGGGATCTTGACTGCATTATGAGCTGGGGAGCATGGGACCGAGCTGTGGCTCCCGATGCTGAGGAGCTTACCTTGTTTTTCATTTTCACTTGGTTTCAGTTGCATTTCATCACGTTGTTGTGTTTGCTATTTTCCTTAGATACTTGTACCTGATGCATCATTATCATCATGGTTATATATATACATTGCTTCCGCTATTTGGTTTCTTTTTTTATGCTTGATGTTTACTGCTTCCGCTGTTTATTGTGGTTTTCTTACCTTGTATACCTTACCGAATGAGGGCATAGTTTCCCCACCGACTCACCAAGGCCCTCACTACTAGTCGGCAGCCTCTGACATTCGGGGAAACGCGCTTGAGGTCATGTGGCGAATCGGGTTCGGGGCACCAGTGGAGGGGCTCCGAACTCAGGAGGTCACAACAACGGGTCTTGGTGCACTCTTGGTTAAGACACTCTCGGGGGATATGCTTTAGTAAATTCACATTCTTAGTATGAACCATTAGTGAGGGACAAAAAAATGCCCTAATAATATATGTTAGAAAGTAAATCATGGATAACATAAACTGAAGCCAATAGATTAATATGTTAAGGAAATAAAATTTATTTATAAGTCGTTAGTTTTTTATTTGGATTACCTTTTATGTGTTACCCCTAACTTTCCTTTTATTCCAGCCAATGGCCGGTAATAGGAGGACTCAATCTAACAATCGATGTGAAGATCAATTTGATGACTGTACTAACAAGATGCCCAGTCCAATGGGAGCAGGTATCACAAACATTGTCACGCTTCTATATCAGCTAACTCAAGTATTGAATAGAAACATGGGTCTATTGGAATGTTCAACCCCCCTAATAAAGAACAAGTTTCCATCGAGAGCTTCATGAGACAAAGGCCTCATACTTTTAATGGATCATCTGATCCCTCCATCGCGGAACAATGGATCAACTCCATTGAAAAGATCTTATCCATCCTTCATTATTCTGAACAAGAGAAGGTTTTCCTAATTGAATATCGTATGGAGGGTGAAGATAATCAATGGTGGACGTTGATCAAAAATACTAAGCCTAAGGAGGAGATCGAGGCATTGGAATGGAAGTATTTCTAGAAGATGTTTTTGATAAATATTTTTTATGAACCCTCTAGCTTAAGATGGAAACAGACTTCCTTTCCCTCAAGAAAAAAGATGATGAATATGTTGGAGCGTATGAGGAAAAATTCACAAGGCGTTCACGATACTCTTCTGGATTTATCATTACCCCTGAATGCAAGGTTGGCCACTTCTTTGGTTTGATGAAACCTAGCCTCTGGAAAGTGCTGGTGATCCGTTACTTTGACAGTTATGAAAAAATTGTCTGATGTGCCCTCAATGTTGAAATGAATATTGGAGAATCTCTGGGGTATCATGGGGATAAAAAGCTTAAGGTGGGCTTCAATACTAGTGGTCCTATGGATAAATCCAATGGTGCTAAGAAGATCCATCACCCCACTTGCCAAAGGTGCGGAAAGAATCACCCTGGAAATTTCCTGAAGGGGATGAGGAAATGCTTTAGGTGTGGAAGAGAAGGGCACCTTGATATTTACTATCGACAAGAAAGACCTGCGGCTATGACAGAAGAGATTAATTCTCCATTAGAACCTCAAACTGTGGTTCATTTATACAACTACAAATAACCAGGGCATGTTTCTAATCAATTCCCTAAGATAAGGGTTTTCAGAGGCAACCCAAAACCTTCAAGGTAGCAAGGGTGAGCTTTTTCCATCAATACTGATGAAGTGAACCCTGAAAAAGAAGTGGTGATAGGTATTATAGTTATTCATTCAAGAATGGCGAACATACTTTTTGATTAAGGTTATACGCATTCTTTTATATCTCGAATGTTTAGTAGAACAATCCCAGCACCACCCCAAATCATGGAAGTGAAGATGTCGGTGAGTATGGAAAATGGGGAAATCATTGCATCCCATGAATATAACTCCTCCCCTACCATAATATGTGGATTAAACTTTTCAAAGAACCTCTGCATACTCCCTATGGAAGAATTTTATGCAATTCTCGGAATTGATTGTCTTTCCTTATATAGATCCAACATAAATTTCTGTGAGAGGGAAATCACTCTCCATGTGGAGAATCGACCCTCGAATCTTTACAAGTGCAAGGATAAAGATGAATCTTCGTTAGCTCCATCATCTCAAGCATGTATATTAGTGCCCTATGAGCATGTGTATCTGACTCAGATGACTGAGTCTAAGGAGGAAACCATCCTAGAAGACATGCCTATTGTGAGGGGATTCACTGAAGTGTTTCCTGAGGAATTGTATGGTCTTCCTCCTAGAAAAGATGTTGAATTATCTATTGATCTTATACCTAAGGCATTTCCAATATCCAAGACTCTGTATAGAATAGATGTTGTGGAGCTTGAAGAGCTAAAGAAATAACTATATAAGAATCTGGATAAATGGTTTATATGCCAAAGTGCTTCACCATGGGGTGCACCATCCCTCTTCGTCAAGAAGAAATATGGGTCAATGTGCCTTTGCATCGATTATCGTGAGATTAAAAAATCACGATAAAGAACAAGTATCCTCTCCCACAAATTGATGACTTCTTCGATCATCTGTGTGGAGCACAATACTTATCCAAGGTGGATTTGCGGTCGGGATATTATCAAGTAAGTGTGAAGAAGGAATATATCCCCAAGACTAATTTTCTTAAAAGATACAGGAACTATGAATTTATAGTAATGCCTTTCGAACTCACTAATGCTCCAGAAATCTTCATGGACTTGATGAATAGAGTCTTTAGATATTATCTCGACAAATTTGTGGTAGTATTTATAGATGATATTATAATATACTCCAAAACCATGGAGGATCATGAGGAGCATATAAGAAATGTACTAGAGACCTTACGGAAGGAGAATCTCTATGAAAAGTATAGAAAGTGTGAGTTCTGGTTGAAGGAGGTCTAATTCTTGGGCCATATCATCACAAGCAATGGGATATCTGTGGAACCCTCCAAAACAGATGCAATTGAGGGATGGTTGAGGCCAACATTGGTAACAGATATCCATAGCTTCTTGGGGTTAGCTGGATATTATCGATGATTTGTGAGAAATTTATCACGATTGTCCAACCCTCTTACCAAGCTAACTCGAAAGGGATTAAAGTTTTCTGGAAGTGATGAATGTGAAGAAAGCTTCAAGGAGTGGAAATGGAGGCTTATCACTATTCCAGTGCTCACTTTACCCACAAGTGGAGAACTTTTGTGGTATTAAGTGTTTTTTCGAAGAAGGACGTAGGATGTGTGTTGATGCAAAATAAAAAATTCATTTCCTATGCTTCAAGGCAATTAAAAGTTCATGAACATAACTATCCAATACATGACCTCGATTTTTATGTAGTGATCTTTGCTTTGAAAATTTGGTAGCATTATCTCTTTGGGGATAAGTGTGAAATATATACAGACCACAAAAGCCTCATGTATATATTCACATAGAAATATTTGAACATGCACCAACGAAGGTGGTTATATCTGATCAATGACTATGACTGCTCAATCCATTACCACCCTGGGAAAGAGAAAAAGGTGGTGGATGCCCTCAGTATAAAGGACCCAGTGATTCTATCATTGATGGGAAATGAAAAGGATCCAATCTTCTTAGATTTGATGAAGATGGACATGGGAATCATAAAGAAGGGAACATCATCAATCCTTTCACAAATGATTTCTCAACCGTTACTTTTAGAAAGGTTAAAAGATGCTCAAAAAGTTGATGTTGAAATTCAGGAAAAAGAGGAAGCTATTGGAAAAGGAAAATCCTCAGAGTTTAATGTTAATGAATAAGGAATTGTGATATTTGGGAAAATACTATGTGTTCCATCAAGTCTGGAGCTGAAGAAGGAACTTTTGGATGATGCACATAGTTCAAATTTCTCTATTCACCCAGGAAACACAAAGATGTATCGAGATCTCTGAGATCATTATTGGTAGGATAATATGAAGTAGGAGATCATTGAATATAAATCAAATTTCCTGGTGTGTAAGCAAGTGAAGTCAGAGAGGTATAAGTCTAAGGGGCTGATGCAACCATTGCCCATTCTAGAATGGAAATGGGAGAACATCACCATGGATTTTTCCACCAGACTTCTGAATACATCCAAAGGCAACAATGCAATCTGGGTTGTTGTGGATCATCTTACAAAGTCTACACACTTCATTGATATTCGAGAGTATTTCTCATTGGATCAACTGGCACAGATACATATGAAAGAAGTGGTAAGACTACATGGAGTACCACTATATATTATGTCTGATCAAGATCCAAGATTCACCTATAAGTTTTGGAAGAGTCTTCAACATGCTCTGAATACTGAACTGAAATTCATTATGGACTATCATTCTCAAAATGATGGACAATCTGAGGAGACTATCCAAACACTTGAGGACATGTTGAGAGCATGCTCAATGGACTTTAAAGGAGGATGGGATAAATATCTTCCTCTGGTTGAGCTCTCTTATAATAACAGTTTCCACTCGAGCATCCAAATGACACCATATGAAGCCCTTTATTGTAAAAGGTGCAGAGCACCGGTGTGTTGGGATGAGGTCAGTGAGTGTAAGCTGCTTGGACCAGAAATGGTCGAAGAAATGGTGGAGAAGGTGAAAACCATTCAGCATCATATCAAGGCAGCCCAGAGTCGACAGAAGTGTTATGCAGATAACTTTCGACAAGACCTTGAGTTTAAAGTTAGAGATATGGTATTTCTATGCAAATCTACATGAAAAAAGGTCATGATATTTGGAAAGAAAGGGATGTTATGTCCAAGGTACATCGACCCCTTTGATATTATTGATTATGTCGAGGTTGTGGCCTATTGACTAGAACTTCCACCTACCATGGATAAAGTACCTAATTTCTTTCATGTATCCCTCATAAATAAGTATATACCTGACCCTTCACATGTAATCTCTTTAGAGGTGGTACAGTTAGAGGATGATCTTTCTTATGAGGAGCAGCCGGTGAAGATCTTAGATCATAGAGAAAAAGTTCTTCGAAATAATACAATACCCCTTGTCAAGGTGTTGTTGCGAAACAACAAGTTTGAATAAGCAACGTGGGAATCAGATGAAATGATAAAGTAGAGTTACCCACATCTTTTTTAGTGTGGGAAAATAAAATTTTGAGGGTGAAATTTTTTAAGGGGGGAAGATTGTAACGACCCAAACTTTCATTAATGGAAATCCCTCTTGATCTAATTAAATGTCTCTTTATGTAAAATTTTTATATAAAATTTTAACTTCTCTAGTTTTATATTTTTGGTTTTTAATATGCTATAATGAATTGTGACCGTTGTTAATATATCCATTGTTCAGTGATCACATGATTAGTATAAATATAGGGTTTTAACAAATTCAATTTACTCATACAAAGGAATCGATGGCCTCATCCAGTAGACGTTCCCCATATGAAGCCAATTTGTCAAAGCTCAGAATGGAGGAGGAATCATTAGGATTTTCTCTTGACCGATCCCAAGAAAATCTTGAAAATGTTAAGCTCAAGTGGAACTTCCTACAATATAAATGGAAGTTGATAGAGATTACCACACGGACAATGTTATCCGAGCCACCCTAAGAGTCGGTCATCATCGCACACCTTACCCTTCGGTTTTATGCGGGTGTTATAGGTGGTTATGTAACAATACATTAGCACTATGGTCATGTACATTATTTTTGTATATAATAATTAATATACCTTCATTTTATTATTGTTTCCTTGTTGATGGTTTTTAAAGCACAAATAGTATTTTTAGTTAATATTTAACTAATAAATCTATTTTGATGAATTAATGGATTTTTTAATTAAATAATATTTTAATAAAATATTATAATTATTATTAAATTGATTTTTATTAAATATAAATGATTTTATAATTCTATGAATGTAATCGTAATTTTTATTAAGGTTTGAAAGGCATTTTGTCAAAACCCATGAATTTTCGATAAATGTCTATTTTTATTTTCAAAGTAAAAATTAACATATTTATAATATTATATAGATAAAATAGATATTATTTCTAGAATCAGGACATCGAAATTATCCAATGGTGAATTTTTCATAATTTTGTGAGACAGTCAAATTTTTGGGTAAAAATTAAATATCGTTTAAATATATAATGTGTTGTGTGGCATCATAATGACCCAATAGTGATGTAATAAAATACTATAAGCATTATGTTCAGACAATATATATTTTACCATTAAAATAATGTGATTTTGGGTTTGTTTGACATATTTTACAAAGCATTAATGGACCCTTCAAAGCTTATTAAACATCTTGTCTTTTTAAATTGATTTCCTTGGGAGTGTGACTCACCTACACATAAGCAACCCCAATATTTCAAGAAGTTAGGACTTTGTAATTATATAATATTATTTTCCACTTCCCTTTTCTAAAATACATGGGAAAATACCATGGTCTGGTTTGTGGTTTGGATTAGTTTAATGTGAGGTGTCTCAATCTTAAATAATAAAGAATTCCCTCACCTTTCCTATTTAAACCCACCCAAGCTCCCACTTTATCCTCACTCAAAGCCTTTTGAGTTCGTCAAACCTCTACCCTCCTCTCTCTATAATCCTCACAAGGTTTCCCTAGCTCCCAAGAATCCTCTATCAAGCCTCTCTTAAGCCTTTGGAAGCACACTTCCAAGTGAGGGTTTTTTCTTGTTTTCTCATTTTTGTCCAATTTTCTTAATGTTGTTATGCACTTTTAATTTAAATTATAAATGATGGGGTATGGTTTCTCACCTCCCCCATACTACCCTATTTATGTTTTAATGATGGGATACCCTTTTCTCTCTCATTAAATGTCTCTCATGTACTCCCGTTACTATGCCGAAGTTTCGAGGGAAATTTCTCTCTCTTATTTTATATTCAAGAAATTCTTTTGTATCATGACTCTAAATTCCATTTCAATTGTTGGGACATGTATCTATATGACCCTATTACTATACATTTCATGCGCATATGATGATACTCTCCTTTCTCTCTCATAAACAATTTTTATGAATTCTTACATCATGTCGTTACGCTGCCGAAATCGCACCGATTTTCTAAGCCAATGTCGTTGTGTAGTGAATACCATGCCCATTTCTCTATCAAGGGTATTCACAGTTATGCACATTTACTTATTGATTTTAAAGTTCCATGTAGTAATTCTAAATTCTTTTATCATGGAATAAATGATTATTTTTTATGAATCCATGTTATATGATCCATGTGGCACACTTATGCATGAAATGAAATGTTTAAGAAGAGTGCACCCTTATAGCGCTCCAATGAATTGGGTAAAGTATAGTATCATGATACTTCATGTGAAATGGGTGTTTTCTCAATATAATTCAAGTATAACATGTTTTTACACATGCATCATGTGCAATGAGGATTTACTCATGCTTCATGTGCAATGAGCCTTGGCTCATGCTAATTCCATGTTAAGTGTTGTTGCCACATTTCCATGTTATGATTATCATGCTTTATCATGTATTTATGTTTATGCTTATATTGTGCTATAATTATATGTTTATTTTATAACATTTATTATATTCCTCATGTTACTCCATGTTTATTCCCTTACTGGGATTTATATCTCACCCTTTTCTTATGGATGTCCTCGGGTTATCCCATGCAATGCTAAGTATGAGGGAATGTAGTGGTCATGTAAAGGAATTTTTCAAAAAAGATATTTTATTTCATGTTTGAATTTGTTATGTAATGATCCTAATCCCCAAATACACTAGACCTCTCAATATTCTATGTTGTATCAAGTAGATTTTATTTAATAAATTATGTTTAATTATGTAATAAAAAGCAGGGTTGTCATATTATAAGCATAGAAAATCCAATTTAAACATGGAAAAAGTAGTGACATTCACGAAAAGAGTGATCTTGAAAAAGGATGTGTGAGCTTCACCAAAATATTGAGATTCATTTATATTGAGAGAATCATGAAATAAGGATATTATTATAAATAATTTGGTAGTTTCATAAAGTATTTAAAATGGTTTTTTTCAAAATTAAATCTTATGTGAACTAGAAGTGATTGCATAGTAAATATATTATAAATAGGTATTCATCAAGTAGATGAAAGTAGAAAATAATGATTCACTAAATGTGGTGTAAAATATATTTATTTTATTAATCAAAATAAATTTCTTATGAAGTATTCATGATCACACTTTAATATAAAGATAAATAAGCTTTCACATTGTGATAGGTTGTAAACCAGGAGGGATAATGACCCCACTCCGAACATTGTAATAATACCACATTATCATGGATTTGGTAAATAGTAACATTTCCATTTTATAATCCTTGGTTGTATCCCAGTGTGGGTGAACTAATTAAAATTGATGTGTCTGATGCAAGCTTTAATTTATGTTAATACATTTCTATGGGAAAGGGATATTAGAGTGTTTTGTTTAGCAAAGAAAAAATTTATGATGGGGAATTTGTTTCAATATTTGATACAATGATTCAACACCATACCATTTGGGTATTTAACCTAGTTGGGATAATAATTGGTATTATAGGATAGGTTTAATATTAATTTTTATCACTCAAGGATTTAAATGGACTTTATCAATAATAAAGGGATTCTGATATTCGATGGAAACAATTTTTAAGTAAGGAATAACCAGATGAAACACTAATTTATATCTTTAGTTATAGATATATTTAAAGAATAAATTCATGGTATTTTTACCATTTTGGAAAATGGAGTTTATCAAAAGCAGACCAATGGGAATTTGATGCTGATGCCTGAGGAATTAATGCATTAGGGGGGTAGCATTGTCTAATTAAATCTACACAAAGGTAATGCCATTCAAGTTATTTCATTCCATGTGGGAAATTATTTTAAATATAAATGATGTTGATTAAAAAGTTAAGGAAAAAAATTAAGAGTTTTTTGGAACAAATAAGAGGCTAGGAAATGGGATTGAAAGCAATGATTTCACTGTATTATAGAAAGAATAAAATCTTCAAAAAATAAAACAAACAGTTCCATGATAAAATTTATGAGGAGGTCAAAATATTAGGGGACTAGAAGTGTAAAATTTTGTTTCTAAATAATATTTTTATGATGATAAGGAGGAATTAAGATTTGTATCTACAAGGAAGATGAATAGTATATTTGAAATTGAGAGTAAAACATCATTGGAAATCATGAAACACCAGTTCAAACACATGGAATGAATTATTTATAGCAGGAATCCTTCCTATCTTAGATGAATCCTAAATGTTTTTAATAAGTGTCTGAAGATGAGATATGGGTTAATGATATGAATTATGTCCTCAAAAAACATTATAAGAATCAGAAATGAAAGGTTGTTTTGAGACTAGTAGATAAGAATGTCTTGGGGACCAGATGAATCTTTTATAATAAACTAAATAAATATTGGTTGGTAATTGAAAACAAAGTATGAATAGTGTGAAAATGATACACCCATATTTATGTAATTGATGTTGATGATGAATTTATCCTATTTAAAGGCTCGAGACTATTCTACTATTCTTGGTCATAGTAGTGCAAAGAAAATTAAAGGTTTTCTAGATGATGTCTAGTTATTATTTTTGAATGGGGTTTTAGACAAATAAGTGTATATCGAGTGACCAGATTATTTTATCATTTATGAAGATGAGAACATAGTATATTGTCTGAGGAAGGATCTACATGGGTTGAAGAAAGAACCAGATATTGAAAAAAAAAAGAATACTTCAGTGTAATCTTTATTGGATCAATGAAATAATCTTTATAGTATGATGATGGTTTTGGTGTATTTCAATGGTATAATATTTATTAGATCAGATGATTAACATTGAAAACAGTTCATAGAATTCATGAAAAGTGATTTTTAAAATTTCAATGATCAGTGAACAGGTAATTTTCCTTGGGTTTAGGTGAAACAAGGAAGGAATGAAACATTAATTTACCAATCCAAATATAGAAAGGAGGTGCCGATAGGATTTGTAATGGATAATTCCAAGGATATGATGAATTCGGTGGATACCCAAATGAAATTATCCAATTATGATGAACGAAATGTTTTTAATGTCATAGAATACATTCAGATCATTGGTAGTATATTGTACATAATAGTGACTTATTTGGATATTATTTTTTCCACATGTAAAGAAGCACGATTTCAAAAAAAAAATCCCAAGGAAATACACTTTCTTATAGTAAAAAATAATACTTCATTATATCAAGGGAATAATCTATTTTCGTTTTTTCTATATAGGGAAATATTAGTAGGAGTTATTGGGATATTTAGATGCAAATAGAGCCAGTTTAGCAGATGATATAAAATCAATATCAGGTGGTGCATTTTTCCTTGACGGTTTGTGTATTTCTTGGATAAGAAATAAACATGAGTGTGTTACATTGAGCACCATAGAGTCTGAATATATTTTATCTAATCAAGGTATTATATGGTTATTATGGATAAAGAATCAACTTGAATATATGGGAGTTGAAGTGAATTCTTTGATCTGAATTCATTGTAATAATTCAAGTGTTATAAATTTTAGAAAAATTCTAGTCCATCACTCATTGATGAATCGCATTGAAATCCAGAATCATTTTATCAAGGATATAGTGTATAATGTCCTTGTAAAGTTGGATTTTTTGCCTACAGAACTACAGGTTGCAGACATTCTAATGAAGGACTTACCTGAAAAGATGTTTGAGCAGCATTGATTTTCTCTTGGAGTTCAGTCAACTCCCTACACTTAAAAAGTGTTGCTGTGGGACTCTCTATCCTCGGGTTATGGTGTGTTTTTTCTACTATGTTGATATGTGTTCTTTACAATGTTGTAGAAATAATGGAGTGAACATTGAGTTCATTTAAAAGGGGGAGAAAATATTTTATTCAAGATAGAGGAGAAGCATATAGGGATAGAATTTTATAGGGGGAGTAATGTTTCAGGGGGAGTTTTAAATATTATGATGCTAAAGATATTCAATGAAATGTTATATCTCTTGAAAGATGTGGTTCATGGTTAAATAAGTTGGCTGTTTCCAGAATTAAGTAATTCATTGATGAAATTTCCATACTATTATTGTTTCTCATGCCAAGCATAGCTCATTTAGGATTATAGTGTGTGTTGAGTATATCTTTAATCACAATCTAAAATTACAAGAATATAATTTTGATATAATAGTGAATAATATTTAAAGTTTAATTAAAGAGTTAAGATTTTTCAACAAAACCAAAGGGGGAGATTTTTGAGGAAAATCCATCAGGGTAACATTGTCATGTTTTTGGGTTGATTGTTTTTTTTGAAAAAGAAGGTTTCCAAGGTCATTTATCATGTTCTAAAGATATTTTTGACAAGGTATATTGAGAAAGGTCTAATAAAAAGGAATGTATTACCTATGAAAAGTATAAAAATTTATTGTAAAAGTGGAACTATTTACTATAGTTTTTCAAATGTTTTGGGTCCAAAATATAGAGGATGACTCAAGATTTGTAAAAGGTGGATATCCAGGGATACCGCATGAAAATATGGAAAAGGAATGTAATTTTCAAAGGTTTGGAGCTTCCTTAATATTTATTTCTTCATGAAGGTTTGGTGTTCTAAAATTGTTTGGAGCTTTGAGAAAGATGGCTAGTCACAAGGGAAAGATAGTAAGATACACGATTATGAGAAGTTTCTCAGATTGGAAAATTGACATAGAGTTTTATAAAGGTATGGTTATTTAAAAAAAATTATTAATAGCTTCTTAAAATGGCCCTGTAAATGTTTAATTCTTCATGAAATGGAGGAAAAGTCAATAAATATTCCTATAACCCCTCAATTGAAGTAAGAGTTGAAAAAAATAAAAAGGATTGGAATTTGTGAAGGTTATTCTTAAATGATTTTTCTTGAGTAAAGGTTTTCATATGATTATATGCTTCACGGATATAAGAATTTCGCTAAGTCTAGGAAAGATTTGTGAATGTTTTGAGCATTGAAAAATTTATCAGTTTCGTGAAGGATCTATAATCTTCAAAAAAACAATGAGATTAATGAAAGGATTGATATTTTTGAAGTCTATTTTATTTTCATCAAATTATCAATATTCAATAAAATTTTAAAGCATCATAAAATTAGGAAATTCTTGTAGAGAATTGGGAAGTTTCATAAATACTAGATAGAGGGTTTTCACAAAATTAAATCTCAACTAAACCAGAGTGGATTTCTCTTATATATATAGTAAAGTGGTATTCCTCAAGTAGATGAAAGAGGAACTTACTGATGCATCAAATGTGGTGTAAAACATATTGATTTTATTGATAAAATGATGTTTCTTTTGAAGGAACAGTGATCACACTTTAGTAGGTAGAGAAATGATATTTAACATTGTAATTAGTTGTAAACTAAGATAGACAATGAGTCAACTCTCAACTTTGTAATAGTAGTATGCTTGGGTGGATTTGGAAAATAATCACATTCTTGTGTATCCATATTGGACATATCTCAGTTCGTGTGAACCAAATAAAATTTATATAGATCATTCATTCTTTTATTTATGTTCATATGATACTACAAGAAATGGAGAGAAGAGTGTTTTGTTTAATGATGAAGAAAGTTCTGAGGGGAATTTGTTTTAATCTTATATACCCTAATTCACCCCCACTCCCATTCTTAGGGTATTTAACGTAGTTGGGTTAAAAAATATTTGGGATATACATGTATCTTCATATAACTGAGTCCATGATTTATAATAACTTTCTTTATCTCATAAAATGATGAAATGATCCTAGCTTCAAAAAATAAATCATTAAGAAATTCCAATATCATGGATTTTATTTTGAATTCCACATAGGCACTTTATGTAGTGAAACTTAAGTAGAAATGATATTTTTGAATACTTGGAATATCCTTTATATATTTCTTAATTTATATCTTCAGATAATTAAAAAAAGTTACTTGTTTTCTCGGTGAGTTTTCTACTATTTTACTCTTTGTAACAATGTACTTTAATATGTTATCATCTTAATCAGGTTCATATTAGAGAAGTATAAATTTTGATTTTTGATTTTTTTTTCAGTGTAATTTCAGGTATATCATATGAAAATATCATACAAAATATACCATACACATATCTTATTAATCCCTAAAAATATTATATGTATTTAAATTATAATAATATTTCTTTTATTGTTTATTTGGGATATTATAGATATCAAATATAATTAATTATATAAATCCACAAATGTATATTTTTGGTAAACATATAATAGTTGTTTTAGAATATCAAAATAGCTTAAGTGGTTTAAAAATAATAATTTTTTGTTTTGGGATACAAAACATATTATTGGGTTTCAGGGAACCTGGGTTGATAATTGAGTAGTAATTGAACAACATAAAAATATTTTGGTCATCCCAACTAAAAAAATTATTTTTTCAACGTTGGTATAATATTATATTTAGATTACCTAGGGAAATTTTAATTTTTCATAGGATAATTATACATATTTAACTCAAAGAGAGATAAACAATAATATTAAATAAAATATTTTAGTTGAAGAAAGAATTCAAAAAATCATTAAACATATAATTATTCCAAGATTGGGTTCCATATTTATTTTAGTAGAGAACCCCCAAAAAATGAAATAAATAGAATCTTATAGCGTTATAACCTTACTCTTATACAAACTAAAAAGGATTTCACATGGATGTGGCCATAATGAGATGGGAATTTTTACCTATTAAATTTTTTTCCATTATTACCTAGATAATTGTTTAGTGATTATATTTATCTTTATCTCTTTCTATCATATTTTTGTTTAGTGTGAATGCTGAAATAGAATAGGAAAGAACCGTATGAGAACACCAAGATTGTTGATGAGGTTCGAATCCCTAAAGATGTCTATGTCCCCAACGTATAGTGGTTTTTATCTCAAATACACATGAATTATTTATTATCATTAGAGAACACATGATAAAGGGTATGACCTTGAACTCATTATCCTAAACCCAACCAGGTACAAATAAAGTGTGGGATTTATATACCTCTGTACAACAGATTAATCTTTTTCCACCTTGATGAAATATTAACTATGTTGACTTGAGTACCTCCTATACTATATGAATTGATCTTATTCTTCTTATATAGTAATAATATAGAATGACTCTATGTAATACAGAATTCTACAATGTCAAAATATATTGTATACTAGATAATTAGTACTATTTTAGATCAATTATAGTATTCCACTCATAATCTTCTTCATACTATTTTTTTTCATTTTCATTAGTTCATGGAATGAAAATTCCATATATAATATTGGTTCTTCACTTTATCTCACATTTAAACATCAATGATTGAAATAAATACTATATCAGATATGTGTCTCAACACAAGTATTTTTCCATTTAGAAGAATAGTGTCAAATAAAAAATTATAATTATCATTGTTTTCATATTTATATTCATTATATGTGAATATTATTATCAATATTATAATGTCCATAAGTCTCCATTTTTATGTAGTCTTTAATTCTCATTTAATCATGAATAATATTATAATTAAATCTCATGAATACCCCATATTAAAATTTCATCAATATTCCTCCATCTTTAGTCATAAATTCTCAAATAAATCATTATAGTTAATCAAGGTAAATGCACTTATAAACTCAGAATTCAATTTTTTTTATAATTAAATAATATCATAACCTCATCTCATTTATTTATTTCAATACATCACATGCATTCATTTATTTGTAACTAGACTCAATTATTATTCATAATATCTAGTAACTCTTTACATAGATCACCATTATTATTCATGGAAGTGTTTGGATGTTATTTCCCTTTTATGTACATCATTAATTCATTATCTAAATTCATAAATATTATACACTATTTTATATAGAATTAATCCTTATATAATATCTCCTTGTATTCATGCATGAATATTTTTTTTCAGTTTTTCTCCTTTTCTTTACCCATTTAAATATTCAAAACATTCAAATATTATTTCTTCATCATTTAGCTTCAACATTAAAACCATATATGGAAATAATTTACTATTTAGATTAATTCATTATTCTTATACCTTAATTTTTGTATGTATTTAAATTTGTTCAACATATGAATGTATAAATAAAAATATGAATTAGTGTCTCATCATCAAACAATGCACAACATTTCTTTCAATCTACAAATTATATGAATTCAAGTGATAATTCATGTATGTACCATTATTTTGAACTTACCCTTGCTTTATCTAAAGCCTCCTACTTGATCTCAAAATCATTCTCAAGATTTTCAGTTTCTCGTCTAATATTTGTAATCAAATTCATGAATATTTCATGCACGGGGGTTCTTATAGGATCTCTCAACCTAAAATGATAAATTTAAATACATTATAGCTTTATTTATCTTAAAATTAACGTCTCTAAACTCTTATTGGATTAAAAGTGAAGAATCACTGTATTCATCACCCATCATACTTTCAAAGTTCCTCTATTTTTCAGTACATAACACATGGGTGATCAATGAAGTCATGAAATATAAATGATTTTTGTGTTTGGCCTAAATTATCATGGTTTATATAAATTTGATTATTTGGCCCATAAAAAGTTTTGTGGTCCATATTAATTTTTTCATGAGGTAAATCAATTAGTTAAACTCATGTATTCTTGATGACTGTCATGCATTAAATCATGATTTGAACTTATAGAACCTAAGACATTGAATGTGCAGTTAGTCCACATTACCCACAGTAAATTATCTATGTTTTAGTAGTTCAAATATCATGAAACTTAGAGTTTCTTCAAACATCTCATGTGGTGGGTCATTTTTTGTGTGGTTGAACCATCCAAATCATATAGTCAACTCACATTTAAACATATGGTAGATTTTGTGAAAATATTTTTGATCTAAATATCACACAATATATTCATCTATATCATGTAGTAACTAATGGTATATTCCCTCTTATGGTATATCTATTCTTCATGTGTTTGATTCAAAGATAAGAATATAGTTGATCTCATAGGACATGGACGATCCAAAATTAATCATGTGTTCAACTAAATGAAACATGTTGTCTATTAAGGAGATTATTCATATACATATCATCAGGAAGAATTCAAGGAGTTAATGATAATAAAAATTAAATCATTTTCATTAAATAGATGATATTCTGTTTGTAACAATCTAGCAATGAGCTACAGTTGTTGGTTCTCACACAGACCCATGTTGAAATATTATTTTTCCTCATACTCACTTATAAGAAATTTTGTTTCCTTGGGTGACCAATTAGGATTATATGGGTTTGCTCTAGGCTTCCTCTAATACTTAACATACTAGGTTCATGCATCACGCCTCCCCGAGTTGGGCCACTCTCACCCATTCCTGCACTCTCATGTGAAACCTTCTCTATATGAACTCCCTATATGAGTTATGCATGCACCTATTCCATCTGGTATGACCATGTTTAACTACCTTATATATGTTTAACCCTTGTCCCACATGTTCAGTAGAGGTGGTTCATTAGTTGGCCTATGGTTGGACCATTTTTATAAAATAAAGTCTAACACAAAAATACTTTGAAAATATAAGTATTATGTTCAACAAATATCATCATTTAATTTCATTCTAAATATAAAAAAATTAATATAACTTTCTCAATTATCAAGTACCTTTTAATTATTTCTCAAATATCTCCATGAATTCAGAAGTAAATAATTTTCATTCTCCTCTCACTATAGAATCATGTTTTAGACTTTAGGAACAATACACCAATGATCACATATAAATTTTGTCATTATCCAAATATAATCAAATAAAGTATTATATATTGAAAGTATATGTATGGATTACCTTTATCATTTACATAAAGAATATATGTATTTTACCAATTTCAAATACTCCATGGAACTTCATATATTCTATTTCTAAATATATTTTCCATAATCTGAATGGATTTTAATTAATACAATGGTAGTACCAAGTTACAAGATTCAAGATAACATTTCAATTATTATATATAATTTAAAATTTTTAATATAATAATGATACCTTTCTTTGGATCTCAAATATTTACTCAATATTATTAGGAACTCATCCTATATTCCAAGCTGGTATTATTCTCATTCTTATTTTACCTACCGTCATGTTTTGACAAAAAAAAATACAACATAACATAAAGTGGATTAAACAAAGAGTAAACATGAAATAAATATTTAATTAAGACTAATAAAATTATAATAATTATAAAATATTATAAATAAGTATCATATACATCATATAAACAAAAATCAGTGCATAACATGACACATGACTCAATGAAACAAATCTGAGATGAAAAACCCTTACCTTTTACTCCGGATTCCCTAAAAGACATTTAACATCACGTATAATAAAAATAGGAATATTAATATACTATTTATGAATTTTATTAAAATATATTAACCTACATACTCTTCAATTGCAATATTTTATAATAAATTTATTATTTAAGTAAAGTTTATTTTCATCATTGGACGTTAGTAATTTTGATTGATTCCTCCGTGCTATAAAAATTCTATGTCAATAACCATTAATTAATACCAATTTAATAATTAATAAATTATACAAGGTACTATAATATAATATTTATAATTATTTACAAATTTCCAATTTCATACCATGAAAATTTCAATCATGAATCATGATTATAAAATTGACAACAAACTCGTTTTGGTGATTTTTAATGAACGATAGGTTGTATCTTATTTAATGAGTTAAATATTAATATTACCAATGCATAACTAAAAAAAATTATTTACATATTAATATCATATTATAATATTAAATAATTCTTCATAACCATCCATATTAAATCTTTATAGCATTGTGTGTGTAGGTGGTTAAACTGAACTACGCAATAAAGTGTCCTAATCAATGGATAAGCATGATGATAAAGTGATTTAGTTATAATATAATTATTACATAAGTATTTATAGAATCATAATAAATCTATAAATATCATATTTAATCATTAATTAAACTTTTTAAAACTATCCTTGTAGGTTGGTGATGAAAAATAAAACACATTATTCATGGAGGTGGTAGTCTTCATGTACACACAGATGATGTTTTTGTATTACATAGAATAGAAAGGTTGAAAATGATTTATAATTATAGAATGATGATAAAGTTATAAATATAATATTTATTCATCGATTATAATTTTTATAACTATCTATGTAAGGAGGTTATGTAAAATAAAACATGACATTCATGGAGGCAGTAGTCTGCATGTATGTGTGCATGATGTTTTCATTTTTATAAATAGAAGGTAGCAAGGTATATATTTATGATTCCATTAATATAATAATTATTTTTTAATAATGACAATGATGTTATAATATAATTTTATTATTTAACAAGAAGACTTAAAGAAATAGAAATAAAAATGAGTGATTTGGGAATTTTTACCTTAGTCCTTAGAATAACTCCATTGAAAATTGGATTAAGAATTTTTGGAATATTTATTTGGGGTAAAAACTTATATTATGTTATTATAAGTGTTTTATAAGTATTTTTATATATTTTAGTTGAACTAATTCTTTTTTGGTGTGAGGATAATTGGTGTGATGAAGAGCTTGTTTTATAAGTGATAGATGTGGATTTTTTGCAATGCAATGTGCACCATTCAGTGAATCTAGATCTATAATAGAAATTAATGCATATAAAATGTGTTTAGTTTGATGAATCTATAAACCAATAATTTTTATTCATGTATTTAACAAAATTTATGTATTTTACCCATTAGATTTAATGCTTTTACCATTTTTAATTTTATCATGGTAACTAATTTTTACATAAATAATTAATTTTGTATGCCTAAAAATTAAATGGTACTTATGAAATAATTTTCAAATAATAATTATTATTATGAAAAAAAATTATTAGATAAATTTTCTTAAAGAGATGAAAATTAATTCTAAAATAATAAATGTATAACGAATTAAAAATAGTTTAAGAGAACAATATAACATATGTTATAAAATGTAAAATATAATTTTATAAATTAAGTATATATTTTTTAATGTAAAATCTTAATTTCAAAATACATATTTTTTTTTAAAAATGGATTTATAAAATTTTATGTTATAATTATATCCTAGTGATGTCATAAAAGTCACGATATTTTTAATAATGACATTTTTCACTATACACCTAAAAATTATTATTTTTCAATAAAGTCAAAAAAAAAGCATCGAAAGAGAAATTATTGTTTAATTAAAAGATGAAGTTAATTTTGCTCAATTGAAATTCTAAAATTTAGGAATTTAACTTTTAATAGGAAACATAAAATATATTGAAAACTATTTTTACAGGAAATGACTTTTTCAAATATTAATTGGACTTATTCTAATTTTCTATCAATTATTAATTTAAATTAGTGTTATTATATTAATCATATAAAAAATATTTTTTGTCCCTATTTAACTATAATATATTTTTTTATTAAAAAAATCATATAAGAATCCTTTTTTATAAAAAATATATTTGAAATAAAAAATTATTCATTTTTTTATTTTGCTACAATAATCAAATTTTATCTTCACAATAGTATTAAAAATGAACATCCATTTTATTTCAAAGTTGAAATTAGAAATTTCTAAAATAAATTTGATATTTATATATATATATATATAAATGACTTATTAAATTAATAATTACATGTTTTTACCATCCAAACCACTTATCACAAAACTCCTCAATATCTCAGTGTAATACCTAGGATAAGGTTTTCTCTGGTGGGATTCATAGGTGAATGTTTAACTAGAATGGATCTTATATAAATTTCAACGATCTTAAAATTCTCTCAAAAAAATCACATGAATAGTAATTGTTGGAGTTAGGATTTGTATTGGTTTAGAGAAAATCCTCATGAAACAACATCATTTATAAGCTCATGAATGTGAGCTTCATGAGAAATAATTATAATATTCGATGTTATCAATTATCCTTTCTATATAGTTTTCATAGTGTGGTTACTTTTATTTATTCTTACTAATTTAATGCCTATTTTATAATGAAAAAATTGTTTATTTTTATTTAAAAAATTATGATTTTATTTTAGTTTAATGTTTCTTATAAAACAAGTTTTTTAATATATCTTCTAAATATCTAAACCCACTGTGGAGTGAACCTATTCTACTTAGTGGGCATGTAAAAATAGTTAAAACCATTTAAATTCACTTAAATCACTTTATGACAGCTAATATGTCACATAGTGATAGAGTGTTTCTAATTTCAGAAAACTATAAGACCTTAAATATCATAGATAACCATTTTATTTAATCTCAAACCCTTATATATCATACAATCATGGTGTGAAACTTCTGTATTCACATGATTCATCTAGTTAACCATTACGTATCAAGGATCAACATTATATTTGATAAAAAACCCTTAAATATCATGTATTCATGTTATAATACTTTTTTCTACACCGTGAATCATCTAGATTAACCTTTTGTATCTGATATACCCTTTTGTGTTGTAATTTCCCCTACGTTATGTATAGAAATTTTCCATTTTTCAACAACTTCATGCATTAAATGATCCTTGTGCTCAAGTTGAAATTTTTTTCTATAACTCCATTTTCAAATCTATCCATCTCAACTCAACTCCCAATATCTTTACACATTTCAAACTAATTCAAATGAATTCTAATTTAATTTACATTTATAACTAATCAAACATTTCAACTAGTGGAAGAAACATTATACCACTTTTTATTTTGTTTTCAATCCTCTATATGTTCCTCCAAGTTTACTAATTCCATACATTTTCCCCTCTATATGAATATCCCCATTATATAATTCTACCCCTTTTATCATAAAATTCAAAGGGTTTATCTTTTTTCATAGTTGATCACATATATAAATTTATAAACTTTTTATGAACCAAAAACTAATCACAAACCCCTTAACTTATCTTCAAATCCTATATGTGTACTTTTTTATTATAGGAAAAAATAAACTATATCAACATATAAAATTATATCTATTTTTCCTTGCTTTTGTCTAAAATTTGTTATATTTTTAATTCCCCAATTATTTTTTCTCCTCCGGTCTTCTTGTGCTCAACAAAATTTTAACACCTTTAAAAATACACAACCTCCAATTAAAGAATTATGTACAATGGGGAGAGGGGTATTGAACCTCCCTATTTGGAGGGAATTTTCAGAACTATGAGGTTCAAATAATGTATTTTTAACATAACTATATTCAATGATTTGGTAAAGATATCTATCACTTGATTTTGAGCACCAAAAAATCCAATTTCATAATGTTTTCTTTACCTTTTTATCTATAAAACAACAATAGATATCAGTATGTTTTGTTCAAGAGTATTGTACAAGATTTATTTTTAACTCTATAACACTCTTGTTATTACATTGAATTTACATTGGTTATCATACCACTTCCCTAGGATCAGGAAATTGTTTCTTCATCCACATTAACTATGTAAAACCCATGGTAATCAAAATATATTCCACCTCTGATGTACTAAAGGATATACTATCTTGATTCTTACTTAACCATACAAATCAATTTCCACTGATGAATAATGCTCTTCCATGAGAGGATTTTTTATTTAAATCACATTAAAACTAATATGTTTCTAAGTAAGAAAAAATAATCTTGTTCTTCCCCTACTTTAAAAACAAAAACATAGTTTACTATTGTTTGTATATAACTCATTATCCTCTTTACTAAAGAAATGTATTCTTCCTTTAGAAAAATCTAAAAATGTGATACCAATAATAATTACTATAAGATATAATTCCTTATTTTTTTAAGATATAGAAAACTATCAATATTGTTTTATACAATTTTGGGTACACCTCCTTTTTTTACTCCCGATTTCCATGTTTTTTTTGCAACTACTATTGGAGTTGAAACAAGTATTCATTCTTCTATTCTGAATTTCATTTACACCTCCCTTTCATATATCACCTACGATATGAAGTTTATATCTTCATTTTGATGTAATTACATCCCAATAATGTAATTCATCTCATGAATTAGTGACATCCTAAATTTAAAACGTAGAAATTATGAAAATTTATAAATTTATTTTTACTTGTTTCTATATAATATGATCTAAATACTGCATCACCATGAACTAATATTCATCCAAGAATTTGATGTAGTGGTGTTGATCAATCACTCATCTCGTAAAAAACCATATTTTTTAGATGTGTTTCTGGTTTTGAATACCAAGAATGAGGTTTTATATTTAGGTCATACAACAAATTTTTAAATAAGAAAGCATTTGAATCATCGTCAATAATAAGAAATCCTATGGGTTTTCAATGAAGAATTATTCACTAAATGATCCATTCATAAATGATGTATTTACATCCATTTTATAAACTCTTAACTTCTATTGAACGTTTACTACCAAGAATATTTTTATTGGTTCATTATTCACACTAGTAAAAATTTTTCCTCACTATTATCTCCTTCAACCTGAGTATATGATTTTTATATTGATCACACCTTATTTTGCATCATTATTCAATGTTCATCAACCTAACTTCTAAATACCTATTTTTTAACAATAAAATTGTGATATCTATGTATAACTATCAAATTCTATATTCAATTCTTATCAATTTGATTTAATAATTCATTCATTGATTTAATCCATGATTAATCATTTTATTATTCTTCTAATATAATTGGGTTGACCTATGATAATATATAAGTGTGCTCCATTATACTCATTTTAATGTTTGTATTAGTGTAAATATTTATCCAATAATGTTTCTTGTAACAACTTAAACTCTACTTATTTCTTTTAGAGTCATGGGTTGACTCCATTTATCACTATTTTTTTACTTTTATTTAACTTTAGAATCATCATCTACTGGGGGATTTTTAGATTCTTCTAAATCAAAAATAATCTCTTATTATTCTTCACTAACTTATTATAAGACAAAATTTCCATAGATCTATGTACCTTTATATTGAAAAACATTCACACCAGTTCTTTCAACAATTTGTTAAAACTTTTTTCAAATTAATTATAATATTTACTCCTAAAATATTAGCCTTAAAATATTTTTTCATCTTATAAATCACTATACTTTACCTGATTTGTATATTTATTCTAAATGATACATTTAATTCCAAATACTGTAAAGTGTTATAATGAGGCATTACTACCATTCCAAATTTTATATTGCATATTCTCTCCCCCAGGACCAAGAAACACTTGATTATAAATGCATATAACCACTCTCATTACATATTTACCATAATTATGTGTGATTACACTTTCAGTAAACAAATAAATTCCTATTTCATTTACCATATAATTAATTATTTACAAAACTCCATTCTTTTTATGATTCCTTACTAATGAAACTTCATGATTTAATTTTAGGTTTCTCCAGCTAATTTGTATCTCCAATAGAAATATATTTAGTTTCATTGTTTTATTTTAGGATCCTCGTTTCCAATCCAATTTTATTCTCCACTCTTCTTTTAATTCTTTTAATTCATTCTAAATCTTCCCTCTCAATCTTCATAAACATAGCACATTCTATCTAATTTTAGTTATCTTAAAATAAAATGAGGTATTTCTCACCATAAGTTTCATCTAGGATGAATAAAATAAATATATTTATGTGTAACATATTCATTAGATTTTAGGATTTTTTATTCATTGGATGGTAAGGGTTTCTCACCATATTTTCCCATAATATTACATTTAAAACAATAACTATAGAATGAGTTTTTTTTCTGATACAAATGATACATTTCAATTCCCCTTTTTGAACATCCAATTTCTTCTCAATTCGAGTAACTTTTTGTTTCATCATAATTTAAAATTTATGGCATAAGTAGCCATATAATTGGCACATCATAAAAGGAAAATATGAATTCTCATCGAAGGATTGTGACCTATTCATCTATTTTTCTCAATCCTTTCTTAGAGTGTTAAAAGATATGATATAGTAGTCATGTATGAATAAATAATTCCAAAATATAATAGTTTTTATACATGATGTTCTATTCTTCACTTAATAATATTCATAGGTATACATAGAAACTCTTCACTCCCAAACATGATCTTCAGTGTAATTGAATCCAACCCCGAAACACTCTTTAATTCTTGTTATTTAGTGAATCCTACATTCTTCTTCATACACCCTTATCAAAATAACTATATACATTTTCTCTCTGATTTTTTATTGTATATAAAAATATCCAATAGATCCTATAATGTTTGGAAGTCATATTCAAAATTTTATCTTCAACTAACATCCAACTTATTATACCTAATAACCTTCCACTGAATTTTTTTCCAAATGAATCAACACCACTAATATTTAAGTAGTTATTTAATTGAATTTCCAAAAATAACTAGAAATTAATGAGAGTGACAGACCATAAATTAAGTTATAATTTAAAAGGATTTATCAATAATGTTCCACATCTTATATTGTGACATGAATGGTTTGTTCCTTATTCAAATATTAGTAACATCATGGAATTATATAATTCTTCACAGTGTTTTCTACCCTACTTATTTCATTATGGTTTATCAATCGTAGAATTTTCACATTAATAGTGGAATGAATTTTGTATCATAGTGTTATTAAATTCTAGATATTCTTGATCTCCAAAATTTTTGAATCATGATCATCTTATATAGTGTGGGAAACTCCACATAGTCATAACCAATGAAATTTACCTAAACCTATTTATATTATAGCTAATTTATCCCAAAATGATAGAGTGTTTCATGTTTTTGAAAAGTAAGAAACGTTATGTCTCACTAGTAATCCTTATGTCTGATATATAATCCTTATGTACCATCCATTCAGGACATAAACCCTATGCTTGTATCGTGAATCATCCAAATGACCCTTATATATCAGTGATAACCATTTAATTTGACTTAGGACCCTTACATGTTATATATTCATAAGAATCCCCTTGTGATCATGCCATGACTCATCCAGATGAACCTTATGATTCTAGGATACAATTAAGCATAAGATATCATCCACCCTAAATTATATAACTTTTTAATTTTCCTATAACTTCACTCATGGTGTGATCCTTGTGCCCATGACATGAATTGTTCCTCCAACTACACAATACACTATAGCCATCTTAACTAAGAATAAATACTCTCCACACATTTCAAACTAATTCAAATGAATTACAATTTACTTCCAATTGATAAAAAATACAACAAAAAACCTATGGTAGAAACTATTTTATTTATTGATATTTGGTAGGATTGGGATTTAAAAATTATACCCTTATCTTATGGAATGAATTTTTAAAAATATTTATTGATTTAAAAAAAATGTATGAAGTTATTTTTTGGTGTTTGTCTCTTATTAGGTGGTTTTATGATTGTTTTAAGATTAAAAGAAAAATTTATAAATTTTTTATGTTTCTTCCTAATAAACATACCACATTAAGATAAATTTTATAGTGTCTCTGGTAGATTAAAAATATATTTTAAAAATTAAATATTTTGTTGTTTTTATTAATAATATTTATATATATGGATGTTTGTAGGTTATTTAAATAACTATAGAAAATCCATTATGAATTGTCTCAAACTTTTGTTTCACTATTTTCATTGTGTTTGGATTATTTTGTGGATATTAATGACAGAATATTTCCAAATGTTTTGAATAAATAAGCTTCTAAAAAGGAAAATAATTTTTAAAACACATGTTCAATGCTAAATTTTATTTATAAATGAGGATTTATTTTTAATCGCCATTATTGGAAATAAAAGACACATTTCAATTTACTTTTTTTATAAAACCATTTATAACTTTCATGATAATATTCTTGAAAGTTTTTTTTGGGTGTTTTGATCAAAATAGAATATTTTTTGAATTATTAATGGGTTTCTTTTGGGAAGTATGTTGAAAATGATTGAATTTTAACATGTTAATTTGTTTAAAGCCATGGTTTGGTCTTGTTTATATAATTTGTTTTCATTTAACATTAAATTGAAATGGATTTTTTTAATTGATTACTTTTGATTTTGTAACACCCCAAGCTTCCACAGTACGCTTCTCTGTTAATAATACAGTAGCATGTGTTGTACGCAATTTTGAGTTCTAACACACCACAACCAATCAAACTAGTCGTTATGAATAGTAATACCCACTTATTAAAATTTTATAAATTTTATATTTCAAAATGGACTTCATTTTTTGGATTCGGAATATTGAAATTAGCATAGGGTGAATTTTTGGTATTTTTCTGAAAACTTTCAATTTTAGATGAATAGTGAAAACACTGTGTTATAGTTTAAAACTGAATTTTTATTTAAATAGCTATTTATTTTATTTAAATTTATTTTAGGTCAAAATAGATACATAAAACCTATATAATTTCAATGTAATTTATTGGAGTCAGTTTATAATAATTTTAGATATATGAAAATTTTATTGAACTTTTCACCGTCTTTTAGCCACCTCCTAGGAGCATTTGAAAATTTACATAAAAATTAATTATACAGCTTCTGTGAGTTGAATTTCAAAAATCTGAGAGACACAGTTGATATCAGTAATTAAAATTTGGTTCAATTAGATGAAAATAATTTTTGGTAAATAGTGACTTTTTACTTTTATTTACCACGGTTAAAAGTAAATATGGTAATTAAGGGTAAAAATGATATTATTATTACCCTAACACATGTCCTAATTATATTGGATAAGTATAATTCGACCAAAAAGAACCTTAGGAATAAAATATGAACTTCTTTTCTCCATTTGGATTATATTAGGACATTTATTATTATTTTATTTAAAGAAGAGTTAAATGAGTTAAAATCAAAGCTTAGTAACTAAAAAGTTTTAATATAGGGTTTTACATAAGATAAATTCAACTATAAATATTAATTAGAAAGATAAAATGATTTCCTACATAATGGTATTTTATTTCTATTTTTTAGACATTAAATAATTTAATTTATTTGTGACATAATGATGATACAGTAATTACCTAATTAATGAAATATTAAAATAATTGATATTATAAATATCCAAATAAATGTATTTTGAGACTTTTTATGAATTAAACTAATTTTATATGTTAATATGACATGTTATGGTTGGTTATATGAATTTTTTTTTAAGTAATAATACTTTTATTAATTTAGTAAAAACAAAATACCAAATAGTGTCAAAATTGACATAAAAGTGTTTTTAAAACAAATATTATATTATTAATTGATATTCTATTTATAAAAATCTAAGGTTCGTCAAAGGAATTATATAATGATATTTGTATCATTAATTAACCACTTGGTGTTCTCTTGGAAGTATATAGTATGTTTATTTAACATATAATATAAAAATACAAAGAGACATGGTAAATGTCAAACTATTTAACTAGGAGTTAAATCTAAAAGATAGAGTTAATATAGTGACACAAACCTATCTAAAACCGATTTGTTGAGTGGTTTCGACCCATCCCTACCTTATCCTTTAAATATTATATTTTGGTTCCATTAAAAACCGAAAATGATTTTATTATAAAATAATATTTCTAGCTTTTCCTAAGGCGCCCTTTACCCCTCTTATAAAAGGGAACTACCCGTTCTCTCTAATTAACACCTTCAAAGTCATTTGGATCAGCCAAAATATTCCCAAATACCCTCTCAACTATCTTCCCTTAATCCTAAAGGCCTTAATTTACTCATAAATCCAACCTAAGGAGGCCATTTTGATCAAATCAAAAGGAAGAACCAGAAGAGGAGGTAAATATTTCATAACGTCTTTCAAGTTCCTTTCTTCTTCAACTTCCTTTTTCATTGTTGTTTTCATTATAAAATAATAAATCCAGTATCTTCTATATACTGTGATTTTATTATAAATATGGTACAATGATATTCATTATTCTATCAATCCTTTTAATGACATGTCACCATACGTGCATACGTACAACTTACCGTCTCCACGTCGTGGTGTAATTGTTATTCAATACATTATTATTTGGATGGGTATAATAATGATGTGTAATTTATGTAAATAATAAATATAATATGATAATTATTCTTTATATATGATATAACATCCAATTATATATTATTTTAATATCAAAATAATGATATTTTCGCTCGTGCGTACGTACGGATTACCGTCTCCACGAACACGATGAGATTCATTCCCCATTGTATCCATTCAAGACTAATTTTAATTTGATTATTAAAAATAATTTTAAAGACTTAATATCATTCTGGATATGAATAATATAAATCCCATACATAACAAATATGAATCACATAACAAAAAATATAAAGGAAAACAAATCTGTTTACACCCAAAACGATGATAATACTAAGATATTATTAACAAAGAAATGTTAAAAGATCATATATGATATCATATTAATGTATATGATTATTGTATATTTAATAACAATAATCTCACCAATATATAGGCGGTTAACCTACCCTCGACCAAGGAAAAGTATATGTTAAGTGTTAATTCTACAATCTCTTCATTATCTGAGGTTGTTTAAACGTAATTATCTACTGGGGCCTCTTTATCATCCACATCCATGTTTCTTAAAAATTCATTTCAAAACATTATTACTATTTTATAGACTATGGATTAAAGTCATTTATACCCTTTTTTGAATTTTATAAGATGTTTATAAAGGAATCTTTCTGTCATTTTCCAAACAAGGTCCTTTATAACCTTTTCTACAAAATTAAGGTAAGAATGTCTTTTTTTAACTTATACGGTGGGTGCGGCTATTTTCCGCCATTATAACATCATCAAAGCTTTTATTAAAATATTATAACAATATTTCAAAAAAAATGTTTTCTTTTATAATTATATAAATTTTAAATGATTTCAAAATAGAAAGAGGTATTTCCCCTAAAAAAGGTTTTGATTTCATCTATGTCAACATCCTTTGATGGATTTTATGTTTATTTAAAGTTGATTTATTATGATACAAAACATACATATTGTATTGAAGGTTTTGTAATATTTTTTACTGTGGATGTGATTTTTTATACCTTTTATGGTTTATGGATAAAGTATTGACATTCTGTATGCTAGTTTTAATACAAATGTTTATGTTATGTTTAAACCTTTTCATATGAGGAATGCATTGGAATTAGTATGTGTCGGGTGGTGCCCAATATAGATCCTTGATGAATTGGTAGGTCTCATGAGACAAACTTGTGTCTTGGAAAAAGGCCTTGACAAAATCTTATTTGTATTCTTGGCACAAGGCCTTGAGTATGTGGTTATGAAATCCTGGCATTATGCATTCCATCATTAGGAAAGTTTCTATTGATATTGCATGTGATTATTCGACTATTATAATATGCATGTGAGTAAGTAAATTTAATTATTTTTTATTTATATTTTCCATGTTATGTTGAATTTCACGTTTAAAAGGATTTTTTTAGTCTTAAACATTGACTTAAATGTTTATGCTTGTTTATGGAAGTTTCTGTTATATTTTTATCCTTAATGAGCATCTGTGATCACCCCTTTCTATGTATTATTTTTCCCAGGATGCGAAGAAGTATTTTATGACTGACCTACAGGGATAGTCTATGGGATCTCAGTGTTGTATATGGAAACACTGTTGTTGTATTTTTCCATTTTATGTTGTAATGTAAACCTTATGAATGTATCTAGTACTTCAAAGGATACTAAACTAATCAGTATTTCGAGACTTGATCTTTTGTGATCATGCCAATGATACATAATAATGCACCCACTCTGGGCTTCTGGGTTCGGGGTGTTATATTTGGTATCAGAGGAATTTTATTAAAAACCTTGGAATCTAGATTTAGATAAACTCTGATTAGAGCACATTACACTAAGATAGACTTTGAGGATTAGTATAGATGAACTTCCTAGAATTTTGGTATTTTAGAGATTTTGGGAGTTTTATAAACAATACATCCCTGTCTGGATATGAGCAGTTAGAGGCAGCTCTGGAATAGATGTACCTAGGGGTAAAACCTTAAAGCACCATTTTGAGCTATAATCGAACGGGAACTGGTGCATGACAACGGGCCTTGTTGCACTCTTGGTTACGACACTCTCGGGGGATATGCTTAGGATAATTCTCATTTTCTTTACAAACCATTATCAAGTGTTTATGAGTATATACTTCCTCAAATAAAACATTTTTATGATTATGGATTATATCCATAAACTGTTCAGTTTATGTTATGTGTTTTACAAGTTTGGAATTTTGTATTGCGATTCATAAACTAATGTAGTGTATTCCATTGTTTAGAAATGGTGAATAGTGTAAGGAATGGAAATCGTATCAATGCACGAACTCCATGTCAGGATTTCCCTCCTGCTCAAGAAAATTATAGTGGAGCTAGTGATACAACTGGTGCTGATCAGCTTATCACCATACTGGGACAACTTACTCAGGTTATGAATAATTACATTACCCGTATGGAGCACCCTGATCCACAGCATGGAGGATCACTGTTAGAACACTTCATGTGGCAAAAACCACCAACATTAAATGGGATTACATATCCATTAGTTTCTGAGCAATGGATAAATTCCGCAGAGAAAATATTTCATGCCTTGGGGAGTAGTGAAATGGAAAAAGTTGTCATGGAAGTTTACCACCTCATTGGAGATGCTGATCAATTGTGGTCATTGATTAAAAACAAAAAGGAAGATGATGAAGTATAAAATATGGAATGGAGGGAATTTAAAGAGATTTTCTTAGAAAAATAGTTTCCTCATGACCATCGAGCAGATATGGAAAGGCAATTTCTGAGTCTGAGACAAAAGTAGGATGTGAATTTCGCAAAGTATGCGACTAACTTTACAAGGTTAGCGAGGCATGCTGCAGATTATATATGTAACCCAAGAATCAATATTGATCGTTTCTTTGATGGGTTAAAACCATTTCTCCATCGATAATTATTCTCACAATCCTTCTCATCATACGAAGATATTGTCTCATGTGCTATCAAGATAGAAAAAGAATTCTCTAAGTCTTACGACTTTATAGAAAAGCAAGAGAAGAAGAGATATGTTGAACACTCTAGAAATGGAAATAAAGGGAATAAGGGAAAAGTTGAATATCTATCCTGTATTAAATGTGGGAAGAAACACCCCAGTACTTTCCTGAAGGGAGTGAGAGTCTGTTACAAGTGTGGTGAAAAAGTCCACCAAGCTCGTGATTGCAAGGGGAAGAAAGAGGCTGTTGATGTTGAATTCCACAATTATAGATAAAGGGGGCATTATACAAATGAATGTTATAAGCGTCATGGGATCTTACCTCAGAAAAGGACAAGGGATTAAGGCCAAGCTTATTCTATCACTACTGCTAAGGTTGAAGCTCTGAAAGAAGTAGTGACAGGTAATTTAATGGTTTCCTCAAGTTTATCCAATACTTTATTTTATTCTCGATCATCACATTGTATCATATCTACCCAGTTTTCCAAGAAAATTATATATTTACAATTTGATTTAACAATAGAGTTGACAGTCAAAACTCTTAAGGGAAGTAACATTGCAACAAATTTTTGTGAATCAGTCCCCACTATGGCTTATAAATGTTATTTATCTACTAATCTCATCGTCATAACCATGATTGAATTTTATATAATCCTCGGTATGGATTATATTTTGGACCATGATGCAAAATATTATTGTAAGAAGAAGGAGGTTACTATTTTTGATGATGATGATAAAGAAAACCTTATCTTTAGAGCAGAATCATCACCACCTAATTCTTTTCTAGATCCACACCTAGTAGCATAACTAAATTCAATTCTTGGGGAGGAAGAGAATGAAATAACTATGGGTGAGGAAAATAATTTTCAAATATAGTATGTACCTATTGTGAAAGAATATGTTGATGTGTTTCCCTAAGATTTACCTCGACATCCCCTAGAACGAGAAATTGAGTTTTATATTGATTTCATTCCTAGATCAAGGCTCATATCAAAGACCCCATATAGAATGGCCACTATGGAATTAGTGGAACTAAATAAACAACTAGAGGAATTGAGTAACAAGGGATTTATTCGCCCTAGTGTTTCTCCATGGAGAGCCCCTGTCATTTTTGTTAAGAAGAAAGATGGATCTATGAGGTTGTGCATTGACTACAGGGAGATCAATGTTATAAAAATAAAGAAAAAGTATCCCCTACCTCTCATTGATGATTTGTTTGACCAACTGCATAGATCTCAATACTTTTCAAAGATATACCTTCGATCTAGATACCATCAGTTGTGCGTGAAGAAGGAAGACATTACGAAGACAGCATTTCGAACCAGGTACGGGCATTATGAGTTTACAGTAATGCCTTTTGGATTGACTAATTCACCCTATGTCTTCATAGATCTAATGAATAGAGTTTTCAAGGAATATCTCAATGATTTTTTAGTGATATTTATTTATGATATCTTGGTATACTCCAAAAGCAACAAATATCTTGAAAATCACTTGCGCATTATCCTGAAGACTCTTAGAAGACATGAATTATATAGGAAGTTTAACAATTGTGAATTCTGGCTTCACGGGATTTCTTTTCTTGTTCATATTGTCTCTAAGGATGGAATCTCCATTGATCCCTCTAATACCAAGGCAATCCAAGAATTTCCAGCACTGACGAGTATAACTGAGGTGCGTAGTTTTATTGGTTTAGCAGGTTATTATCGACATTTTGTCCAGAATATTTCCCGGTTGGCTAATCCATTAACAAAGATCACGCGAAAAGTGGTTAAATTTGTTTGGACAAAAGAGTGTGAATTTTTTTTGAATAATTGAAGATAAGAATATTCAATTATCCTATCTTGACTCTACCATCGGGGAATGATGGATTTGTTATTTATAGTGATGCATCGAAGAGAGGACTTGGTTGTGTCCTTATGCAGAATGATAGAGTTATTGCCTCTGCATCACAACAGCTAAAAATTCATGAGAAAAACTATCCTACTCATGATCTTGATTTAGCAGCTGTAATATTTGCTTTGAAGATTTGGAGACACTATCTCTATGGTGAAAAATGTGAGATTTATACTGGTCACAAGAGTTAGAAATATATTTTCTCATACAAAGAACTCAACATGAGGCAAAAGAGATGGCTTGAACTACTCAAGGATTATGATAGTATGATATAATACCACCCGAGGAAGGAAAATAAGGTGCAGGATGCTTTGAGAAGAAAATATCATGGAGTATTGAACAAGATGAGAGTTGAAAAGGATCCTATATACATGGATCTAGTAAAGATGCATATGGGAATCACCATGGAAGGTGAAACATCAATACTTTTTCAAATGGTTTCAAAACCATCTTTATTAGAAAGGATAAAGAGTTCTGAGACTGGTGATGAAGAGTTTCAAAAGAAGATTAAAGATGTGAATGATTGGAGATTGAGTGACTTTGTGTAAGAAGATGGAATTTTGAAATTTGTGAAGAGACTTTGTGTTCCCGATATATCTGATCAAAAAATAGAAATTTTGGATGATGCTCATAGTTCCAATTTCTCAATACAGCCTAGTAGCACTAATATGTACGGAGATTTGAAGCGAAATTTTTGGTGGAACAACATGAAGAGGGATTTTTCTATTTTTTGTCAAGATATATGGTTTTTCAATAAGTGAAAGCTGGAAGGAAATATCCTGGAAGAGTCATGCAACCTCTTCTTAAACCATAGTGTAAATGGGATAATATTACGATGGACTTTGTCATGGGACTACCAAAGACTCCTAGAAGGAACGATGAAATATGGGTTATTGTTGATCATCTTACCAAGTCAGCACATTTTCTTGCAATAAGAGAAGATTTACCACTTGAATGATTGGTAAGACAATATATTAATAAAGTTGTAAGACTTCATGGAGTACCACTATCAATTATTTCTGATTGTGATCCCCGTTTTACATCAAGATTCAGGAAAAGTATTCCAAAATCCCTAGATACCGAACTTTTTTTGAGCACTGCCTACCACTCTCAAACTGATGGACTATCAGAACGGACTATTCAAACCTTATAAGACATGTTGAGATCATTCTCACTTGACTTTCAAGGTACGTGGGATCAATATTTACCTCTAGTAGAATTTTCTTATAATAATAGCTTCCATTCAATTATTTGGATGGCACCATATGAAGCATTATACGGAAAGAGATTTCGCACACCAACCTGTTGGGATGATGTTGGTGAATGAAAACACGTAGGCCCAGAACCTGTGGAGGAAACGATGGAAAAGGTAAAGGTAATCCAAAACGACATCAAGGAATCTCAAAGTAGGTAAAAGATCTATGCTGACAACCGAAGGAAGGATTTGGAATTTCATGTGAGAGATCATGTTTTCTTGAAGGTATCTCCATGGAAGTGTGTTATACATTTCAGTAAAAAGGGTAAATTGATTCCTAGGTACATCGGACCTTTCAAAACTCTAGAACGAATTGGGGTTTTAGATTACCATTTGGAAATGCCTCCAAGTCTCTCCAAAGTACACGATGTGTTCCACGTATCACTGTTGAGAAAATACATGTCTGACCCAACACATGTACTCACCTATGAGGAATTAGAATTGGAACCCGAACTGTCTTATTGCGAAGTGCCTTTCATGGTTCTTGATACAAGATAATAAGTTTTGAGAAACCGGACGACTCGTCTGGTAAAAGTTCTATGGAGAAACCATAAGATGGAAGAGGCAATGTGGGAACCCAAGGAACTTATGATGAAGAACCACCCGAATCTTTTTACGCAGTAATACTCTAGAAATTTTGAGGACAAAATTATTTGATAGAGGGGAAAATGTAACACCCCTGGCTTCCACGGTATGCTTCTCTTTGAATAATACAGTAGCATGTGTTGCACACAATGTCGAGTTCTAACACACCACAACCAATCAAACTAGCCATTATGAATAGTAATACCCACTTTTTGAAATTTAATATATTATATCTTTCAAAATGGACTTCATTTTTTGATTTGGAATATCAAAATTAGCTTAGTGTAAAATTTTGGTATTTTTCTGAAAAATTCAATTTTTGATGATAGTGAAAAACACTCAGTTATAGTTTAAAACCAAATTTTTATTTAAATATTTATTTATTTTATTTAAATTTCTTTTAGGTAAAAATAGATACATAATACCTATATAAGTTTAATATAATTCACTGGAGTTAGTTAATAATAATTTTAGATATATAAAAAATTTATTGAACTTTTCACCGTCTTTTACCCACCTCCTATGAGCATTTGCAAATTTACATAAAACATAATTCTACAGATTTTGTGAGTTGAATGTAAAAAATCCTAGAGACACAGTTCATATCAGTAAGTAAAATTCGGTTCAATAAGATGAAAATAATTTATGGTGAATAGTAACTTTTTTACTTTCACTTACCACGGTTAAAATTAAATAGGGTAATTAAGGGTAAAAATGATATTATTATTACCCTAACACATGTCTTAATTCTATTGGATAAGTATAATTCGATAAAAATAGACTTAGGAATAAAATACTAACCTCTTTGGTCCACTTGGATTAGATTAAGACACTTATTATTATTTTATTTAAAGAAGAGTTAAAAGAGTTAAAATCAAAGTTTAATAACTAAAAAAAATTTAATATATGGTTATAAATAAGATAGATTAGACTATAAATATTCATTATAAAGATAAAATGATTTCCTACATAATGGTATTTTATTTAAAAAATTTAGACAGTAAATAATTTAATTTATTTATGACATAATAATGATGCAGTAATTACCTAATTAATGAAATATTAAAATAATTGATATTATAAATATCCAAATAAATGTAATTTGAGACTTTTTATGAATTAAACTAGTTTTATAGTTTAATATGACATGTTAGTATTGGTTATATGAATTTTTTTCGAAGTAATAATTTTGTTATGATTTTCGCAAAAACAAAATACCAAATAGTGTCGAACTTGACATAAAAGAGTTTTTAAAACAAATATTATATTATTAATTGATATTCTATTCCTAAAAATATAAGGATAAATAAAAGGACTTACATAATGATAGGTTTATCATTAATGAACCACTTGGTGTTCTCTTGTAAGTATATAGTAAGTTTATTAACCATATAATATAAAAATACAAAGAGACATGGTAAATGTAAAACTATTTAACTAAGAGTTAAATCTAAAATATAATGTTAATATAGTGACCCAAATCTGTCTAAAACCTATTAGTTGAGTGGTTTTAGACCCATACCCACTTTTTTCTTTAAACAATCCATTGTTAACCATTAAAAACCAAAAATGATATTATTATAAAATAATATTTCTAGCTTTTCCTAAGGTTCCCCTCAACCCTCTTATAAAAGGGCACTCCACCTTCTCTCTAATTCACACCTTAAAATACATTTGGATAGGCCAAACTCTTCCCAAATACTCTTTCAAATGTCTTCCCTTCATCCTATGGGTATTACTTTAGTCATAAATCCAACCTAATGATCCCTTTTGATCAAATCAATAGGAAGAACCCGAAGAAGAGGTAAATATTTCATCACCTCTTTCAAGTTCCTTTCTTCTTCCACTTCCTTTTTATTTGATGTTTCCATTATAAAATAATAAATCCAGTATCTTCTATATAATTTGATGTTATTATAAATATGGTAAAACCATATTCATTATTCTATCCATCCTTTAAATGAAATGTCACCATATATGCGTACGTACGACTTATCGTCTCCATGTCGTGGTGTAACTGTTATTCAATACATTATTATTTGGATGGGTATAATAATGATGTTTAATTGATGTAAATAATAAATATAACATTATAATTATTCTTTATATATGATATACCATCCTATTATATGTTATTTTAATATCAAAATATTGGTATTGTTGCTCGTGCATACGTACGAATTACCGTCTCCACGAAAATGAGGTGATTCATTCCCCATCCTATCCATTCAAGACTAATTTTCATTTGATGATTAAAAATAATGTTTAAAGACTTAATATCATTCTATATATGAATAAAATACATCCCATGCATAACAAATATGACTCACATAACAAAGAATACAAAGGAAAACATATCAGTTAACACCCAAAACGACGATAATACTAAGATATTAATAACAAAGAAATGTTAAAAGATCATATATGATATCATATTAATGTATATGATTATTGTATAATTTAATAACAATTATTTCACCATTATACAAGATTTTAACCTAACCTATACCAAGTAAAAGTACAAGGTAAGGTTAAAATCTACAATCTATTCATTATCCGAGGTTGTTTATATGTAATTATCTACTGGGACCTCTTTATCATCCACATCTACGTTTCTTAAAAATGCATTTTAAAACATTATTACTATTTTATAGACTATGGGTTAAAGTCATTTATGCCCTTTTTTATTTTATAATATGTTTATAAAGTAATCATTCCGTCATTTTCCAAACAAGGTCCTTTATAACCTTTTCGAAAAAAAATAAGGTAAGAATGTCTTTTTTTTAACTTATACGACAGGTGGAGCTATTTTTCACCATTATAACGTCATCAAAGCTTGTCTTAAAATATTATAACAATATTTCCAAAATTAATGTTTTCTTTTATAATTATATTAATTTTAAATGAATTCAAAATAGAAAGATATATTTCTCTAAAAACATTTTGATTTCATCTATGTCAACATCCTTTGATGGATTTTATGTTTATTTGAAGTTGATTTATTATGATAAAAACATCCATATTGTATTGAATGTTTTGTGATATGTTTGACTATGGATGTTCTATTTTTATACCATTCATGGTTTATGGATAATGTATTGACATTTCGTATACTAATTTTAATACGAATGTTTATGTTATGTTTAGACCTTTTAATATGAGAAATGAATTGGACTTAGTAAGTGACGGGTGGAGCCCACTATAGCTCCTCGATTCATCGGTAGGTCTCATGAGAAAAACTAGTGTCTTGGCACAAGGCCTTGAAAAAATATTATTTGTAGTCTTGGCAGAAGGCCTTGACTATGTGGTTATGAAAGTCTGGCATTATGCATTCCATCATTATGAAAGTGGCTATTGATATTGCATGTGATTATTCTACTAGTATAATATCTATTTGAGTTAGTAAATGGAATTATTTTGATTTATATTTTCCATATTATGCTGAAGTTCAAGTTTAAAAGGCTTTTGTTTTAGTCTTATAAATTGCCTTAAATGTTTATGCTCATTTATGGAAGTTTCCGCTATATTGTTATCCTTACTGAGCATCTGAGCTCACCCCTTTCTATGTTTTTTTTCCTAGGATGCGAAGAATTATTTTATAAATGACATGTAGGGACAGTCTATAGGATCTCAGTGTTGTCTATGGAAACAATGTTGTTGTAGTTTTCCATTTTATGTTGTAATGTAAACCTTATGATTGTATCTAGTACTTCCAAAGCTACTAAACTAATTGGTCTTTCCAGACATAGTCTTTTGTGATCATGCCGATGATACGTAATAATGAACCAACTCTAGGCTTCTAGGGTCGGGGAGTTACAGATTTTTTTTAAAATGATTTTAAAGTGAAGCGCCCCTAGACCTATATTTTATGATCTGGTGATAAACATATATACTGTTTCACATAACATGAAATGAAAACCAACTCCTAAAATCCAAATTGTGTGTATTTTGGAACAAGAAAAAAATATATTATTAAAATATAAAATTTATTAATATAATCCATTTTAGATATAACAGACTATATTTTATCAAACTATTACATTGTGTATTTTGGGTGATTACGGAATTAGGAGATGCTTGGTAGAAGTGAGTAGGTCTTGGGGGTAAATGTTCAGGGGGGAAGGAATGCATCTTGGCATGCCCTAGTGAGTTTCATTATAAATATTTGGTGGGGTCGATGGTTTTTATATAGTCTACTATGTTACACCGTGAATAATTAGTGTGCAACAATATTATTATGTTATAACATGGGGTGTGAGTTGTGAGTTTTTGGTGTCCCGCCATATTAATCTTGAAGTCTAGTTGTGCCATGAAATGGTTTGGTTGTGGAGTGTAGGTTACTCAGTTATTCTTATATAAAGAAGTATATAGGTTCCTATGATGTGGATTCTTTTAAATTCACCTTATGTGAGATTAGTTGTTACATGAGGGGTAGCACTGTGGTGTTATGGTCTTAGGTTCTTTTGAGTTTATCCCATACAAGATGGATGTCACATGGGGTCTTTGGGGATTATCTTACCAAATATCATGGTTAATATCTTGCATGTCATATTGCAGTGTGGTTATTCCTGATGCAACAGGAAGTATCAGGTAGTTGAATTATTAGTTCTATTTATCCGAGGTCTATTGTGTCATGGTTACTTCCACTATTGTGTCATGGTTCTATCCAATATACTATGGTGTGGTCTAGGGTTTTTTGGGTTCAACTATAAGAGGTTGGGGTTTTCACTATATTTCTCAAAGTATTTTGGATTTTAGCTTGGTCAAATTTTTTATATAGAGAACATAAATAAATGTCTGTAGTTAAAAAAAAATTTACCATGATACTTAGGGGGAGTTATTGGGGTACCATAGTGTGATTTCATAGGTGCACTCAATTTAGCCTCATTATGATGTGATAACCACCTATCATTTTTTGATTATTTAATTTTCTGTGATAATTATAAATTTTGGACTTATATCATATTTTCTATTAATTCCCTATTTTTTTAAATACTAGGTGACCATAGGTTAATATTTAGATAAACTTAGTCATCATATGATTAGTGTTGGACCTAAACATTTAGATATCAACTTTTTGTGTTATAAGGATAATTACTCTTCTATTCTCTTTGATCCTCTCTATTTTCAATATTATAGGGGTGGGTGTGATAGTAATGATTATTTTTTTGGGGTGTTTTAATGTTGGGGTTTTGATAGGGAGTAGTCTAGAAGAGTCCTCGTTATTGTCCCTTATGTGTTGAGTGATTTTAAATTTGATTTTTATTATCATTTCATTCAGTTTTTGTTAGATATTCAATTGAGATAGGACATTCAATACTTATATTTTAGAAATGATGTGAAAATTATAAGTTAGTTATTATTTTTATCTTATTGGATGGATGTTATAGATTAATATAATCATTAAAATGATTTGGATTAATACAAATTAAAGGTATGGGGTGATTCACATGTGTTTTATTAAACCACTTTGTTATTAATTATCTATTTATGGTTTTTATGATACCACTAATGTAGAATTATGTTATTTTTTGTTATATAAATACATCTATTTATATTTTTTTAATTTATTTGAATTACCTTTCATAATGGATTTATCACTTAAAGTTGGTAATGAATTGGTTGTGTTGAAATATAGAAATATGGTGTGAGTATTTGAATATAAAATTCTTCTTTGATATGAATTAATGTTCATAGGGAAGAATAATAATGTAAATTTATAATATGATTCCCATGTTTAATACTATTTATGTGTTATTTATTGTTGTAATTTGAGGGTTAATGGATAGTTTTTATGTCTTGTTGTAGTGATATGGTGTGGATTTGTTTTGATAGTGGTGGATGGGTTATAATATGATTAAGATTGTAGTGTTGTAGCTAGTTACGTGGAAAGGAATTAGTTTAGTAGCTATTATGGTGGATATTTCTATGTATTATGGGTAAATTTATACAGTGATAGGTTTGGTTGTTTTGGAGTTGTGTTATACAATGTTGGTGGAAAATAAGATGTTTGGAAAACTAAAATTGGTAATGGATAATGGTATTGAATTAATAGATGATGAGTTATAAATGATTAATTAGGATAGTGGGAATGGTTTTAATTAATATGCAGAAAAGGATCTAATAAATTTGATGAATTACTAGCATAATGGTTAGTGGGTGGAAATAAAATATTATTAATGGAATGGAATAATAATTGAATAATTTTGGTTAATATTAAATATTGAATTAATAAAAAGATATGTTTAAATGAAAATTAAAATTGTTTTCATGACTCTTTTTGTGTCAATAAATGGTGTTAGTTTTGTTATATTTATGAGAACAACTTCTAGTTATAGATGGTTATTATGAGGCATTTCTTATAGGTATTTATTGTATTTATTTACATACAAAACCATAAGTTGGGAATGTGTGTAAAAACTATATTCTTATATTTTATGGTTATTTATTATATACCACAACCCAAGTAAAATAACATTATCGACACCCACATGGTTTTGGGATCATGGTGCTTCCCCAACATCTAGGTTGATGAAGAAATATATGGGTGACTACTCCGGTTTCCTTTCTCTCTCTACCTAGAATAATATGAGAAATGATGGATTATAGTAGGTATATGAATATGATATATATTGGATTAAGGATTTAGTATGTAATATACTTGTTAACATGGTTATATGGCTATGATGATGATACATTCTAGTGAACATGTATGGTAAGAGGAAGGCATGAGGTTGATGTCCTTCATATCCACCTTACTCTACTGTAATAAGGCTATGATGTAATGTTGTGGTAAACTATGTGGTGATTAGGAGATTATGTCTATGTGGTGCTATGTAGTGCTATGTGGTGGTGGTTATGTGATGATGGTGATGATGTAGTATTGTTATGTGTTGTAGTGTGGTTGTGATATGGGATATCATGTGTGATGGAACAACTGTAGAAGGGATGGAAGCACAGTGTTGTTTTTATTTGGGGCATGAGAGTTCCAAATATATGGAGAAGTTATCATAGGGAACCTTCATGAAATATATTTATTTAAATAATATGTTACTATAATTGGATGTGATATTGGTTGAGTGATAATTGGTAAGGTTGTGACATAGTTGACTTGATTTTGGTGTGAGTTGGTAATGTTGTTTATTCACTAAGTTGTTATTAAAATTATTTCACTTTCACGTGAGAGGTTTTGGGGAGGATCTTATAGAATATATTTTTATGATCACCCCTATATATGAATATGTTATTTAAGTTTCTTAGAGGGATTTGGTGACAGATCTAGACATTACTAACTTGAGGATTAGAGTTTTTGTCAAAGTTACTACTGTATAAATATTTTTTGTCTTTCATTTTGGAGATGTTTCTTTTGTATAAAATTTACATAATTATGGATTGGGTGTTATTTTATCATATATATATTTAATTGGTATTTCATCATTAGTTCCTAGGATTTATTTGGGTAATACCTCCCACATGTGTGGTTTATTCCCTCAGTGCTAGTCACCAGCCCATTACCTATTTGATGAAGGCTTCTGAGGTCACCCTCACTATCACTACTAGATCTAGTGAACTGCTTTAATTTTAGGATATACCCTTGACTCTATTTCAATGAGTTTCAAAAATAATTGGAATAAAGGTATCTATACTAATGGTTCATACTAACCATAAATATAGAGTGAATTCCAGTTCCTTATGAAAATGTTTTTTAGAAACCATTAATATTGGGTAAGATATAATAATGATTTTAAGAAACTATTGTAATAGTGTTGCATCATATGAGGTGCACAACCTACCCTCCCCCATATAATCCTTAATTCCTCCCAGCCATATGTGGTAGCCTCCCCTCTCTTCTCTTTGGTGATCTCCCCTCACTCATTGTTTTTTGGGTTTCATTCTTCTTCAATATCAATTTGGTGAGTTCCAAATCCATCATTTATGGCATTAAGAATAATTTATATTTTTATATATGTATCAAACACTAACTTAAATCATGTTAGTTCATGATTCTTCTAATTCATAAAACAAAAGGTTCATTTATATTATATTTTTTATAGTATTGTATAATAAATTTGTTCATAGTTGATGTATTTTATTTAAATTTAGTTTCTCAGTACATATATAAATCCAATATAAATTTATTTATTACATAATCTATATTAGGTGATTATGAAATTAATTATTCTAGTAGTTTTTTAATTTTATTAATGTATTAGGGGATAATGAAATTATTCATTTAACTATTAAATTTTAATTATAGAATATCAAAATTTCTATATAATTAATTTCACTTTCATACAAATTGAAGGGTTTGATTAATCAAGTTGGTAATTAATGAAAGTTCATTTAATAGTCACTCATTGCCTCTACCTAATATAATAATATGTATTATATTTTCCTATTTCATGTGATATAATTTTTTTGGTTACTGCATGTATGCATAAATTATATCATATTCTATATCTTTTTCTTTGTTTGGAAAGTTACTAGTATTCTTGGTTTACTTTCATATTAAAATTTTTATTTGGATTATATTATTGGAAGTTTTCTTTAGAAATTAGATACTGAAATATGTCTTGTAGGTATTATGAATGTTTCCATGAATAAAAGATATATATCATAGAAAATAGTTTTCATATTGGGTGAAACAATGTTTTTATTCTCAAAAAAATGTTTTCCATGATAAATACACATGTATTTAATTGGATTTATTTTATATTAAAAACAAGGGATTTTTTTAAAAAAAATAATTATAAATAAACATGTATTTAATTGGATTAATTTATATCCAAACCAATCCAAACTAAAATGAATTGAAGAAAATTGATTAAAACTATATTAAACTAAATGTAATTGAACTAACATGATTTGAATTTGTATTAAAAACATTCATGGTTATCATTAATTCTATAATTATAATTTACTATGTTTTTGTTAATAACTTTTTTATGTAACAAAATGGATAGATGTTGGATTGATTATAATGATTGGATTTTAACTGAGTTTCATAAAAAGTTAAATTATTTTTATGAGTTTTCATTTAACAATGATTTAGATAGATGTATTATACACCACCATTATTATGATTATGTTGTAAGACCATATTTACATCAGGAATTAGTTAGATACCATATAAGGATATTTTTGTTTTCAAATAAAATATTATGTCTATTATCGAAATGGGGATAAAATAAAATCTCATACTATTCATGATTGAAATAAAAGACATGGAATGGATAATTTGATATATTATGAATTTTTTTATTCATCATTCTAAGAAATTAATTATGAAAATGTGAGAATACAATAATTTTATTACAAATGAGGAAACTAATGAAAATAATTATGTTGATAGATTGAAATATTTTATGGATGATACCAAGACTGTTGTATATCAGGTATATGGTAAAATGAAAATAATGTAATTTTTTATGAGACTATACAATAGGAAAACATGTATGTAATTTATAATACTTATATTGACTGTATTATGATGATTTTTTAGAAATAATTCCTAATTATATATATATTCCATTAAATCATTATATTAAATTAAATTTAATTGATATGATTTGATTTTAAACTAATAAAATTCACATTTTCTTTAAATATTTTATTTTATTCTTGGAGGAAACTGAGAGTCTAGATGATTATAAAGAATTTAGTACATCTCAATTGAATCCAAATACCAATGGAACACTATCTCATGTTCCATAGAAAGTAATGTGTCACTATCCATTGATTTCTAGTCTCCAAAATATTTTCATTTCTGATTAAATATCAACAAATATGTGATTGAATAAAGTTGAGAGGATTAAGAGAAGTGATGGGTTAGTTTATCCTATAGATGGAGTATAATGGTGTAAATTTGATGTGTGGTATCCTTATTTTGTTGTTGATGTCCATAATTCCATGTTTGGTATATCATGTGTTGGTTTTTCTCTGTTTGGTCAAATTCTTACAGCACATAGCACAAGGTCAGTTTTCATTCAATTTTATAACATTTCTTCATATGTGTTCATGAAAAACCGTTAAATTTATTAAGTATACTCATATCCAAACCTCCAGATCATAGAAATAATATATATTTTTACTTCAAACCATTAATAAAAGAGTTGAAGAAGCATTGAAATATGGGTGTGTGCACATACAATGCTTCTTTGAAAGACATATTTTAGATGAGTACTACAATTGTATAGACTACAAATTATTTTCCAAATTATGTAATGATTTGTGAAAGGATAACAAATGAAAATCTATATTTTCTTATTTTTATAAGGACACATGACTTAAAAGACATAAATATCCTTGTAGTTTGAGTTTCATGGGAAATCATCAAATCTTTCTAATGGATCATCTATAAATGAATAATCATTAAAGGTTTTACGATACTATTGAGATCAATAAGCCACATAAGAATATATCTATAAATACTATTCTTAAAGTATTTAAAGATTTCAATTTTTCATTTGGTAAAGGTTAGAAAAAATATTAATAGAGTAATAGTATTTCCACTGAATCCAAGTACAATTGGAAGATGAAAAGTGTCCTCCTCAATTTTCCTTGTTGGTCAACCAATTTAATAAGTCATTTTATAGATGTAATACACATTGAGAAATAACACATGTTAAATTTTTTTTAAAATTCATCTAAATGTCAATAATATTACCCGAAATGATATACAATCTCATCGTGAAATGGTAAAATGTGGTATTAGACCAGAATTGCATCTTATACATATTAGTGAATATAAATGGAAAGTTCCATGTGATTCTTATATAATTACACCTTCAGAGAAAAATAAATTTATGGACTTACTAGAGACTATCAAGTTTTATGAGGGATATCTAAGAAATATATCAAAACAGATAATATAAGAGAACTAAAATTGAAATACCTAAAATCTAATAATTACCACATCCTTTTGTATGAATTTATTCTAATAATATAATTCATTTACTATCCAATAATATAAGTGTGAAGGTGTTTTAGTTGTCTCATTTGTATAACACCTTAATATTTTAAGTTGTGTATCCTCTTAAATAAATTCAATTTATTTGATAGCTTACATTGAAATAAAAATTATTTCATATAGTATAAATCATCTAAAATCACATAGATGACACAAAAAACCTTCATAAATTAATAATTAATGAAATAAGAATATTTTTAAGAAATTAAAGAACATATATCAATGAAATAGTAACTTGACATTTGAAATAGTAATATAACCATTAGGAATAAAAATTCATCCAATTAAATAGTAACCACACCTATGAAAGTATAAATAAAATTTAGGCATCTTATAAATGTAAATTTGACATAATTATATCATAGTATTAGTAAATAAATTTGTTATAAATTATTAGTTAAGTGTAGATATTTTTTATAAACATAAATGTAAATTTAAATTTTATAATTAATATAATTATTTAAAGAGAAATATATTTTTATAAAATAGAATCATAAATTAAAATTTTGTTTTCTTATGAATATAATATAATTTTATGTGACCTTAATTAATTTTTTAATGTTTTATAAAATCAGTTATAATTTCAAAATTGGTATTTTTTGAGTAAATGATGATTTTAATTAAAAATTAAATTTATAATATATAGAAAATTATTTTCAAATAATATGGTTTATTTTTTAAATATACACAGTTAAAAATGTTTATGGTTGAATTTTTTTATTTTTCTAAAATGGTTGAATTTTTAATTGAATAGTGAAATACAATAATTTATGGTACAAGCTAAATACATGAATTATTGAGTCATAGATGATGTATGGATGATGTAAGCCCATAATTTATAAATATACTTCATTTTTTTAATATATGTTTTGATAATTCTCAAACTATTCAATGTCCTAGTGAAAAATAATAAACTAATGAATAAAATAATGAGAAAACACCACTCTCTTCTACTATAAATATCACCCATAAAAACTCATTCTCCTCACACCACTTAAGCCTTAAACATTGTAAAATTCATACCAAATAATATTCCCATATTCCTTCCCCGCATCCAAGAGCCTTTCATCTCACAAAAATACCATTCCCAAGCCACTTAAGGAGGTTATCAAGGAGAAGAAATTCAAGAGGTAAAATCCACTTTCATTTTCCTTTATTTTCTTTTAAATTTCATTTATTTTATTATCATATCCTTATGTCCTATATCCAAAAATTAATAATAACTCTATTATATTATATATACTGGAATTTTATTGTGTTAATAGAAACTCCATCATCAATCCCCTTCTCCTCTCCCTTTTATTCTATAAGTGAAAATATCGTCGGTGATGTGCCGATTTACCACCATCATAGAAGATGCATTTTCATTTCCCATTAACTCCTTCAAGAATGGTCATAAAACCATTATTATGGTTAAATAAGACTTTAACATACATATTATAAGTCATATAATATTATGTAACTAGTATATATATACATAATATTAATTAATAAAAAAACCTGTTTGTGATAATAAAAAATTCACCAAAATAAACTAATGTTCATCATCAATGTTTTATTTAATGACTCTTTCTCATATCTAAAAAATTGATATATAAGACCATTTATTAATTTTTAAGTTCATAAAAACATATAAATTTACTTCTATAGAATTAAACCCATTTTACATGAACCTCTATACATGTATACAAGTGAACCAATCATGAAAACCAAGGAAACGAACACTCCCGAGTGACAAAAATGAATCTTATAACTCATCAAAAAGGACATAAATGAACTTAATAAAATAATAATAAATCAAATAAATGTTTAATAGGACATTAATTAAATTATTAATGAATATAATTTCATTATCTAGGTCATAAAGTACAAGTACAGAACACTTTCGGACATAAGGTATGGGATTCTCCCCAAGCCTCTATTTCTTCCTTCAGGTTATGTTTTATCTCAATTTACCCCAATTTAATTATTAATTATTATTATTTACTCTTAATAAATTCTATTTTTATGTTCCAGATAAATTTACCTAGCTCAATTATTCTTTGTTTGATGGTAAATATAGGTTTTATAAGGTTTTCATTTCAATTCATCCTGATAAGCAAGTCTGATTTAAAGGAACTTTCCAATTTCTTACCCATTTTTAAGTACAGCCCATAATTTGATTTAATCCACCAATATTTTTCTAAAATAACTCTTACTGTCATGAAAAAATATTTTAGATCGTTTCTGGTTTTATGAAAACAATTATCCATTTCCCCACTTTAAATACTCCTTTATATTTTTCCTTTAATCTCGTTAAAGGGGATCTTTTCTAAAATTTCAAAATAAAAACTATTTTTACATGTTTTAACTTTAGTTTTAATCACTTATCATGATCTATTCCTATTTTCATTTATTATTTTCTATGTATTATCTAAATCCATTCTTTCATGGAATCCATCTTGATATTCCCTTTGACCACTTATTCTTTATGTATGGTTTATGTATATTACCCTTTTCTTTATGATCATCATTCATTAAATATCCATATTTGTTGTATCGTGGATATGATTATTGTTGTAACCATATAGAATTTTTATATATTATTTTTTTATTGAATGTAATCCATGTATGAATAAATCTTTGGACTTTCTGTGAAAATTGGGTTCCGGTTATAGATAGCCCCTCAATGCATTGACAGGTCTCATGAGACAAAACAGTTGGAAGCAAACCCTTTGTTTTTATCTCAAAATAGAATTAGATACGTTTTTACCCACAAACATAAACCGTCTTTATGGTATAATGTTTCATGTTATAGATACATGATTTCCAATAAATAAATACCATCTTCATTCAGTATTTAGTTATTACTTTCCATGAGGTTTTCACTATAACCAAATATATGGTGGAATTTTTATTCTCAGTGTACCTATGGAATGTGTTTTTAGATTATTAACCATTCTATTATTCCTATGACTTATTTTATTTAATTCACTTATTATTGTTTCATATAACATTTACTGATCATTTGAGATCACCCTTTTATTTTTTTCCCTTCCCTGGGTTATGAAGATGAAATATTTGAATAAGTGACAAGAAACAATTTATTTTCTGTTCAAATATATAATCAGGGAACCATGTATGTATCTAGTTATTGAAGACTACAAAACTAATCAATCCTTGGTGATATGATCTCTTGTATCTATTTCATTGTAATAAAATGACCAATGAATATGATCTATTGAGGTCAGGGTTGTTACAGTTAGTATCAGAAAAATTTTAATAGGTACCTTGGGAACTTGATGTTGAATAAACATGTGAATTATAGAAACACCTTATAGTGATTATTTTGGATCAATACTCATAATTATTATGAGTTAACTTAGTGTGTTCTACTACTTATTGATGGTTCCTAATGGAAGGAAATGAATAAATACTCATGGATAATATAAGGATTACCCTATTGAAAAAGTCAACATAGTTAGTGATGTTGATAAATAGTGGTATTTGATCCAGAATATTAAGGAGGGAGATTAAATAGTAGACATGGAATGTTTAACTTTTAAAGAAATTTTCATCGATAAATATTTCCATCATGAGAAACAAACTGAAATGAAGAGAAAATTCCTTAGCTTAAAGAATGGGGAAGAAGATATTGTTGTAGATTATGAGGCTACCTTAACAAGACTTGAGAGGTATGATTTTGATTACATGCATGAATTGAAATACAATATTGATCACTTCTTTCAAGGTCTTGTGCCAAGTCTCTAAAGGGCACTGGATTATCAAGCATTTTTATCATATGATAAAATAGTATTAGGTTTCATAAATATGGAGAACAAATTTTCTGGATCTTATATTTTCAAGGGGAATAAAGAGAAGAAGGTATATTATAATAACCATGGAAAATGTGAAGCATCAAATAATAATAGGGGAATGAATCAATTTCCATTATGTAAAAGTTATGGAAATAATCATCCTGGGAATGCTTAAAAGTTATGGGAGTTTGTTATAAGTGTATAGAAAATGGTTATAGAGTAAATTAATTAAAGGGGAAGAAAAAAATAAATTATGATCAATGATTAAACTATAATTAAGTTGTAAATTATTCAAATCAACGTCCCAAGTGTCAAGGGAATTTACCACATAAAAGGCCATGGGGAGATGGCCAAGCTTGTGAAATCACTACAGCTAATGTATAATTACCCAATGATGTGGTGGTAGGTACCTTAATCCTATATTCAAATTTATCCAATGATTTATTTTATTTTGTATCATCGCACACGTTTATATCTACCCAATTTTTCAATACAATTAGATATTCTTCTTTTGAATTAATAAGAGAGTTTTTATTCAGAACTTCTAAGATAAGTTTCACTACAAAAAAATGTGTCGTGAAATTCTCATTATATCATATAACCATGCTTTATTTTCTGACCATATAATCAAACTCAAGGTTGAATTTTATATAATCTGAGTTATGGACTGGTATCCAAAATATTATGCGATATTTTTTTTACAATAAGAAGAAAATTATGATTTGTGGGGAAGTTATAAAATCCCTCATATTTAGAGAAGAAAATTCATCATCTGATTGTTTTATATATCCACCCCTAGTAGATCTACTGAATGAAATTATTTTGGATTAAGAGAAAAAACATATAGGGATAAAGGAATTCATCTTCAAATTGAGAATATACCAATTATATAGGAATACATTGATGTGTTTCTTGAGGAATTAACTGGACACCCCCTAGAGAATTAATTTGAGTTTATAATTGATTTAATCCATGATACAAGACCAATATCAATTAATCATTATGAAATAGAAACTGTGGAATTAGTGGAACGAAAGAAAAAACTGGTGAAGTTGAGTAATAAAGTATTTATTCACACTAGTATTTCTCAATAGGGAGCCCTTGTTCTTTTTGTTAAGAATAAATATGGATACTTGAGGTTGTGAATTGACTATAGAGAAATAAATGTTATTATAATAAATAAAAAGTATCATCTTCCCAAAATTAATGATTTATTTTATCAACTACATAGAGTTCAATATTTCTTAAACATTGGACTTCGTTCTTGGTATCATCAGTTGTGAGTAAAGAATAAAGATATCTCTAAGAAAACTTTTCAGATAAGGTATAGACATTATGAGTTCACAGTAATTCCATTTGGATTGAATAATTAAACCTCTATTTTCATGGATCTAATGAATTGAGTGTTAAAGGAATATCATAATGATTTTTTTATAGTATTCATTGATGATATTCTAGTGTATTTTTGCAGATTATTCTTGAGAATCCCATAAGGAAAGAGTTATATGGTAAATTTTTCATGTGTGAATTCTGGATTTAAAAATTTTCTTTTATTTTCTATATTATCTCTAAGGATGGTATCTTTCTTGATACTATTAAGATAAATGAAATCCAAGAATGTACTACACCAACAAATGTAACCAAGTTATGTAGTTTCATTAGTGTAGATGGTTACTATCTATGTTTTGTTTAGAATTTTTTCAATTGTCTAACCCATTAACCAAGATCACGTGTAAAGGGGTTAAGTTTTTATGGACAAAAGAATGTTTATAATTATTAGAATAATTAAATAGAAGATTATTCAATGGTCTGATTTTGAAACTACCATTAGGAAATGATAGGTTTTTAGATATATAGTGATCTATCAAAGAAAGAAATAGGTTGTTTCATTATGAAAAATGATAAAGTTATTTCATATTCATCAAGGTAGTTGAAGACTCGTGAACAAAATTATCCAACTCATGATCTTCAGTTAGCTTTCGTAATCTTTGACTTGAAGATATGGATATACTATCTATATGGTGAAAGATGTGAGATATATATGGATCAAAAGAGTTTAAAATTACTATTTACATAGAAATAACTCAACAAGAGTCAAAGTTGATGGCTAAAATTAGTCAAATATTATGATTTCTCAATACAATACCACCTAGGAAAGGAAAATAAGCATTAAGTAGAAAAGATCATGGACTTCTTACCTAAATGAAAATTTGAGAAATATCATATATTCATGAATTTAGTAAAGATGGATATGGGTATTGTTGAGAAAATAGAAACATCACTCCCTTTTCAAATGATTGATAAACCATATTTACTAGAGAATATAAAAATCTCTCAATTTTATGATGACAATTTTCATAAAAAATCATTAAGGATGGAAGATTGGAAGACTTCATGTATAAGGAAGGAATTCTGAGATTTGGAAAAAGGTTATGTGTTCCATAAATATCTGAGAGAAAAAGGGAACTATTATATGATTCTCACAACTCAAATTCATCTAAACACCCTCATAGTACCAAGATATATAATGATCTGAAGAAACATTTTTTGTTGGATAACCTGAAGCGGGAAATTTCTAACTATGTGTTAAGATTCCTAGTTTGTCAATTAGTGAAGGATTAGAGACAACATCCTAGATGTGTCATTAAACCTATACCTATTCTTATGAGTTAGTGGGATTACATTGCCATGGAATTCCTCATTGGATTACCAAATACCAAGAAATAATGATACGATCTGGGTTATTTTTTATCACCTTACAAAATCAGCACATTTCTTTTCGATAAGATAAGATTTACCACTCCAGTTCCAATAAAGAATCAATATTATTGATTTTAGAAGACATGATTTTTCACCTCTATCGATTGTATATGATCAAGATCCCTAATTTACATCGAAATTTTGGAAGTTTGTTCAGAAGTATTTGGATACTAGGCTTCATTTGAGTAGTGATTATCACCCTAAAACTGACGAATAGTCTAAAAGGACTATTCAAACATTGGAAGGAATGTTGAGATAATGATAACTTGAATTTAAAGGTATGTGGGATCATTATTTAACTTTTGTGTAATTTTCCTGAAATAATAGTTTCCATTCTTGTATTCAAATGGTGCCATATAAAGCATTATATGTCAAGAGATGTTGAACTCCTACTTGTTGGTATGAAGTTGGTGAGAGGAAACTTATAGGACCATAACTTATTAAAGATACAATGAAAAAGGTAAAGTTTATTTAGGCTCATATTAAATCATCTCAAAGTAGAAAAAATAGTTATAATGAAAACAAGAGAAAGGAATTGTAATTTCAAGTGGGAGATCACGTGTTTTATAAAGTATCTCCATGGAAGGGTTTCATAAGGTTCATTAAGAAAGGTAAACTAAGACCCAGGTATATAAAAACTTTTGAAATTATAGAAAGAATTATATATATAGTAAACCAATTAGAAATGCTACCAAGTCTCTCCAAAGTTCATGATGTGTTCCACATATTATTATTTAAGAAGTAAATTCCAGACACAATTCATGTACTCACCTATGAAGAAATATAACTGGAACCTAATTTTTCTTACTGTGAAGATCCTATTAAGATTTTGGATACAAGAGAGAATGTTTTGAGAAATTAAACAACTAAACTGGTAAAAGTTTGTCAGAGAATCCTTAAAATGGAAGAAGTAATGTGAAAACCTGAATATGTTATAAATAAGAACCACCCACCTATATTTATAGACAAATATTAATAAAAATTTTCAACAATGAAATTTATAAAGGAGTGAAGAATATAACACCCTACGATTTTATAGTATGTATCCACTTAAATAAATTCAATTCATTTGATAGCTTACATTGCATGAAAACTTATTTCATATAGTGTAAATCACATAAAATAACATATATAACACAAAAAAAATTATAAATGAATAATTAATGAAAGAAAAGGATTTTCTAGAAATTAAAGAACATATATCAATGTAATAGTAACTTGACATTTTGAATAGTAATATGACCCTTATGAATAGTAATTCATTCAATAGAATAGTAATGTCACCTATAAAATTAGAAATAAAATTTATACATCTTATAAATGATAATATGATATAATTGTATCATATTATAAGTAAATAAATGTTATAGAAATAATTAATTAAGTGTAGATATTTTTTATTAACATAAATGTTGATTTTCAATTTTATAATTAATATAATTATTTAAAGGAAAATTTACTTTCCTAAAATAGAATTATAAATTAATATTTATTTGTCTTATAATTATAAGATAATTTTAGATGATCTTAGTTAATTTTTCAAAGTGTTATAAAATAAGTTATAATTTCAAAATTGGTATTTTTCAAGTACGTGATGATTTTAATTAAAAATTAAATTTCTCATATTTGGAAAATTATTTTCAAAAAATGGATTTCATTTTTAAATCTAAAAATCAAAATATGGTTAGGGTGAATTTTTTGTATTTTTTCAAAAATATTTAAATTTTGGTGAATAGTGAAATACAGTAATCTATGGTACAAGCTAAATACATGAATTATTGAGTCATAGATGATGTATGGATGATGTAATTCCATAATATAAAACTATACTTCATTATTATAATTTATTTAGTGATAATTCTCAAACTATTCATAATCTTGAGGCAAAATAATAAACTATTGAATAAAATAATGAGAAAACACCCCTCTCTTCCACTATAAATACAACCCCTCCACACCTCTACTCCTCACACCCCTTAAGCCTTTAAGATTATCCAATTACAACCCAATCATATTCCCAATTATCCTCCCCATGTCTAAAAGACATTGGTCACACAAAAAGACCAATCCCAACCCCCTTAATGGAGTTCTCAAGAAGAAGAAATTCAATAGGTAAAAGCCTCTTTCATTTTCCTTTATTTTCTTTTCAATTTCATTTATTTTATTATCCTTACCTCACCTACTCTATAAAAACATGCATGATAACTCTAGAATCTTATATATATTATAATTTAATTATGTTAAATTTAAATCCATCATCAATACCCTTCTCATATAACTTTTATTCTAAAAATGGAAATATTATTCATGATGTGCCAATTTACCACCATTGTGGACAATGCATTTTAATTTTCCATTACCGCCTTCAAGGATGGTCATAAAACCATTATTGTGCTTAAATAATATTTTCTTATAAATTTTATAAGTCATATAATGATCTATAACTAGTATATATGTACATAATATTAATTAACAAAACAAAACTAGTTTGTGATAATAGAAAATTAACCAAAATAAACTAAGGTTCATCATTAACATTTTATATAATGATTCATACTAATATTTAGAAAAAATATATATATAAGACCATTTAATATTCTAGAAGTTCATTTATAACATATAATTTTAATTCTGGGGAATTAATCCCATTTTTACATGAACTTCCATACATGTATACAAGTGAACTAATCCGGAAAACCAAGGAAACGAACAGTCCTGAACGAAAAAAAATGAATATTGTAACACATCTAAAAGGCCATAAATGAACATAATAAAATTATTATAAATAAAATGTATGAATGATATATTATGAATTAAATTATTAATGAATCAAAGTTTATAATCCAGAACATTAATTTCATGTTGAGAACACTTTCTCACATAAGGTAAGGGATTCTCCCCAAACCTCCATATTTCTTTCGAGTTATGATTTCTCTCTATTTACCCACAATTTAATTATTAATTATTATTATGTAATATTCATAAATTATTTGTATATTTTCCAAATACATTTACCTTGATTAATTACTCTTTATTTTATGGGATACACATGTTTTATAAGGTTATCTTTTCAATTCCTCCCGATAAGCAAGCCTAATTTAAGGGAACTTTCAAATTTCTTACCAATTTTTAAGTTTACTCCATAATCTATGTTAATAAACCAATATTTTCATAAAATAACTACTCATATCATGAAAAAATATCTTTTTTATTTATTTTTTTATGAAAATAATAATTTCTTTTCTCACATTCAAGACTCCTTTATATTCTTAATTTAATCACACTAAAGAAGATTTTTTCTACAGTTTGGAAAAAATAATTTTACATGTTTTCACTTCAGTTGGACATCACATATCATTATCTATGAATATTTTAACTTATGAATATATATTTTTGATCTGAATCCATTCTTTCATGGAATCCATTATGATATTCACATTGACCATTTATTTCTTGTGTGTGGTGTATGTATATTTCCCGTTTATTTATGACCATCATTCATTAAATATCCATATTTCTTATATCACGGATATGATTATTGTCTTATAATTATACCATTTTTATATAAGGTCTTTTATTTAATTTAATCTATGAGTGAAGAATTCTTTAGGATTACAGTGATTGGTGGGGCCCAGTTATAGATAGCCCCTTGATCTATAAACATGTCTCATAAGACAAAACAATTAGAGACTAACCCTTTGTATTTGTTTCCAAATAGAACCAGATAGGATTTTATCCATAGACATAAACCATCTTAATGGTATAATAGTTCATGTTATAGATACATTACATCAAATAAATAATCATTTTCATTATTTAGTATTCAATTAATACTTTCCAGGAGGTTTTCACTATGAAAAAATCTATGGATGCATTTTCATTCACAGTGTACTATTGGAATGTGTTTTTTATATTATTTACCCTGGAAAAATTTTTATGACTTGTTTTCTTTTCTTAATTTTTTATTCATTCATATAACTAATTATGATTATTAGGTCCAATAGGATAGATACCCTAAGAGTGGGTGAGTCAGGGTATGACAAATTAAAATAATTTCCCCTTTTGATCTGGTTTTGTTGTTAGACAAAACCCTTTTCTCTCTCTCCTTCCTATTACAGATTATGAATGAATCTTAAATCATGCATAGGACACAACAATTTTACTTGGTTCACCTGTACTAGGCTATGTCCAAGGAGAATACATTGGTGATGTGCTGATGTACCAAATCCACTAAAAGTGCACAGCTGTTTACAAGTTCGAAGTGGACTCAATATCCTACCTGGTTTACAACTAATCGTAATTTGAGAACTCGCTGCTCTCTCAACTAAAGTGAGCTCAATATTTCTTCATAAGATCCACTAATAGTTTAAATACTTTTAGGTCCTTTCATTATCTCAAATTAGTGAGTCTTTCACTGTATGTAGAATATATGTTGAAGTCCAAATTTCATCGACTGATGAATACCCCTTTTCCACTATTCACTAGGAAACAACTTTTGGAAATACCTTCAAAAATATCCCTGCTTCACGAAGCTACAAATTTTACAAAGCTCAAACAAGCCTTTCTGAAGTCCTTGCTTCTTCTAAAAGCACAAAACATCATAGAGCTTACTGCTTTGCAGAGTACACTGCTTCACAAAGCTCAATCCTTCATAGAGATTAGGACATTGTAGAGCTCAAGACATCCCAAAGTGACTTCCTTCACGAATCTCACTAAGCCAATGAGGGACACACCTCTATCGAAGAGCTAGATTAGCTACCATGAAGCTCTTACCTTTCAAGAATAACACTACCTCCATGAACCACCATTTCGATTCAATAAATATAAATTCTTCATTGGAAAACTGTCTACTTATCTAGAGGGAGTCGAGGCCTATTTATAAGTGATTAAACTGACTCGAGAACCTTCCATTTGAGGTCAACTCCACATCATCTCAAATCTCAAAGCTCCAAAATTTCAACCGAAATTCACTCTGTTTCGTAAAGCACCATGGTTATTTTCCTGATTCTCAGATCTCATTGTAATCATGAAGCATTCGGTCAAATCCTATGTGTTTCCATAATGATCCTTCCTTTTCATTGTCTCAATGCTCCTTCTTCCTTTTCTCCACAAATAATACTTGAAAATCTCTTTAACTCTTCCATTCACTAAGCTCGTCGTAATCGTGAATAACACCATCAACATTCTTCATGTCTTTGCAAAATCTACTTCCTTAATCCCATCTTCGCATATCTGATATAGTTCTTCATTTACAGCCTGAACCCAGTTTTCTTCTTCAACTACATCAGCAAATCATTTTGGCTCTACCTGAGATAGAAAATATGTCTGCTATAGTGATTTCATTATTCTTGTCTGAGCTAAAGCTGATTGATCACAAATGATATTCTACCTATTAATTTCAGCTCGACTCCTTATCTTCTGTGTAGATACGGATTTTAATTCCTCATGCTCATCATTAGTATCTTCTTCTGAATCATCATTGACCACTTCTAGTTCCCCTGTGTTGCTTTATTTTTCATCACTTTCATCAGGAAATTTTTTATTGTGTTGTTGAATTCTCTCTTCATTCTCCACTATAGTGACATCATTTCTCTCAACTACTTTTCTTATCCTATTGTTAAATCACTTGTATACTTTACTTTTTCTAGAGTATCCAAGGAATATCCCCTCATCTCTTATTGACTCACATTTCCTATGTTTTTCTTTGTTGATAATAAAGAAATTGCTTCCAAAGATTCAAAAGTACTTCACTTTTGGATTCTTTCTATACCAAATCTCATATAAAGTCTTTCCTTCTTTTGGACACAAAAGAGCCATGCTAGAAATATAGACCGACATCAATATTGTTTCCTTCCAAAATTTATCTGGTAGGTCTTTTTCTATAAGCATTGTTCAGAACATGTTGTTTATGATAAGGTTTCTCCTTTCAACTAATCCATTATATTGGGGAGTTCTCAATGATGATACTTGATGCCTTATACCATGTTTCTCAAGATATTCTTCTACCTGACTGTTTGTGAATTCTGTGCCATTTTTAGTAAGAAACTTCATAATTTTCTACCCAAGTATCCTTTTAGATTCCCTCTGATACTGTTTTTGGCAACTGAACACATTAGAAATATGTGTAATGAAGAATACCCCAGACATTGTACTATAGTCATCAATGAAAAGAATATAATACCTCTTCCTGTCAATGGTTTTTAGTGAGATAAGTCCACAAACATCATCATGCACCAATTCAAGAACTCCTTTTGACTTCTTTTACATATCCTTGTACGTTTTTTCTGATGATTTTCCCTTGTTGACATGCATCACATGTATGAGTATGATCGCGTGATAGCTTAGGGAGGTCTCTTTCTGCTTCACACATTACCAGATCTTCCATGGATGGTTGACATAGATGACTAAGTCATTTATTCCATAGCTTTTTTTCTTCCTCTCTAGACAAAAAACACATATCTTCTTCTCCACTTACAATGTAAATATTTCCCTTTGTCCATTTTTCCTGTAGAACCTCTGCATTATCTCTTACTTTTACGATACATGACTTCTTAGTAAACCTTTTATAATTACCTAAGTCACATAATTGGTTGACACTAATAAAATTTTTATTTATACCTTCTACTACTAAGACATCAGCACGCCTTATTTCTTTGCCCCTAAATCTGGCCTTTCCTGATCCAATTATCTTCAGGAATACATCTTTTTCAAACATGAAAACTCTTTCTTTGTCATATTTTCTCCCTATAACCAGATCCTTATTTCCTTTAATGTGAGACTTTCAACCACTATCAAGGATACATACACCAGAATAATATGATGCCTTAATAGAAATTTCAGCAACCACTGCCTTCTCTTCTCTCTTCTTTTTTGTCAATATTTTTCTCTTCACACTCAACATAGATTGAGACTTTTGATCTTTCTTAGAGTATGATGGACTGGATTCATCTTGCATAGATGAAAATATATTTTTCATTTTCAACTCACCCATTCATTAATATGTTGCTTACAAACATTTTGATTCTTCTTTAGCACATTCCTCTCTATGGTTGATGTGTAGTATCTATCCATGTTCTCAAATCCTCTTTACCCAAAACAATGTCCTTCAAAATATGTTCTAGGGAACCATTTTCTATTTGGCTTCCAACTCTTTTCTTCTACCCTTTGGTATCTTGTGGCTATAGAAAATTCATTTTGTGAGTGTCCCATCATTCCACAGTAATAGCCCCAGATAAAAGGTTCATTCATATGTGTCACTTCTGTACTTCTAGTTGTTCCTTGGGCTCTTTGAATTTTCTAATTCTGCTTTATACCAGCATCAATTTTTATTCCTAGATAGAGCTCTTGTAGTCTGGCTTCAACCCTGAGTTGTTTCTATTTTTGGTCGAGCCCTAAATCAACCTTAATATCTGAGCTCGATTACTACTTCTTTCCTACTAAACTGTTAGGCTCTTCTTTCCTCTTTTTAGTGTTCTAAATGATTTTATTTCCCGATGTCATGTTGGGGGTCAATATTTTTTCTTTATCCTTAACTTTTTTACACAGATTAATGAATTCTTCTTCATGTTCTTTGATATTCATAACTTTAACTTTCACTATGTTATTCAATCCATCGATCTCCCTCTTCTATTCTTCAACCTTGTTCTTTTTTACATCAACATTTTCTGACACCCCTAACCTAGAGGACATAAGTTTTTCAATTTCTTTTACCAGCTCAAACTTCTATTCTTCCTATTGTTGCATGTATAGTTTGGCATCATGTACCACCTTGTTGGATTTCTTCATTTTTTCTCTAAAAACATCTGTCACTTCAAGAGATGATTATAATTTAGCTTCCATGTCGACTCTTACTTTAACTTCTTCTTCATCAATGTCAGTTTCTTCCTTTTTATGAGTACTACCAACAACTTCCTCCATATCATTTTCTCCATGATATTTTTTGTTCCCTATCTCTTCAACCTCCTTAACCTCATACTCATCTGAACTATTACATTCTTATGAAAGGAGATTATTCTTCTTAAAAAAAATTCTCTTGAACTGTTTCTGTCACAACCTAACCCTACTGGTCTTGAGCCACAACTAACTCAAGCCCGCCTCCATTGGCCAGGGGTTAGCGACAAGAGCCGAAGGCGTAACAATCTCAGGGAGTCCTTTTCCTAAGCACCTGTACACACACACACAGCCCACTCAATGCAGAAGTGCAGAGTAAAAAAGGAAACCAAAGTACAAACAACTATAACCCAACCTTAGTCATGCATAAACTTCTTAAATAGAACATTTATAGTGATAAAAAGTACTGACAAGTAAACTGAACAGTAAAGGGAAAAATACGTGTCCAACTAGAAAGGTGCCAGAACCCAGCAACAGGTAAATGAAAGTAAACAGCTCGTGAGTCTCATTCCTGGAAATCCACCTATGACCACTGAACACATCCCAAGATCCTGTGTCCTCTATGCTACTCTGTAGTCTCTATTGACCTATCCATCGTCTGCAAGGTTACACCAATTATGGGAAAATACCATGCAGGGGTTAGTATAAAGATACTCGGTAGGATTCCCTGAAAGATCAAGGGAGCAACAAAGGAGGTACTAAAATGGTGGGCAGAAGACAGAAAAAATAACAGTGTAAGAGTAAAATAGAGAGAGTGCAGCTCAACCCAACAAAAGGAAGGAAGTAGAATCATCCAATCCAATAGGATATAGACATGGAAATCATGTGGCATACCCCGATCAGCTTCGCCCCTCCTAGAAGGAGAGTAACCGAACATTAAGCGGCCTCATCGTTAAACCATACAACCAAGGGTCCCGCTCCAGTAATCACGGAGAAAAGTAACTGAATAGACACATATAAAGGGATAAGTATGAAAGAAGTCGGGTAACCCACTACCCAGCCAAGCTGGAGGGTAAACCTTAAGAGGTCATCGGGTAACCCACTGCCCAGCCCAGCTGGAGGGTAAACCTTAAGGGGTCATCGGGTAACCCACTGCCCACCCCTGTTGGAGGGTAAACACTAAGGTTAATGGGTAACCCACTACCCAGCCTTTCTAGAGGTTAAACACTATTGTTAATGGGTAACCCACTACCCTGGCTTGCTAGAGGGTAAACTCTAAGGTTAATGGGTAACCCATTACCTATCCTCGCTAGAGGGTGAATCCTAAGAGGTCAACGGGTAACCCACTACCTAGCCTCGCTGGAGGGTAAACCCTAAAGTCAATGGGTAACCCACTGCTCGACCTCGCTGGAGGGTAAACCTTAAGGTAAATAGGTAACCCACTGCCTAGCCTCGCTGGAGGGTAAACCCAGAACTGGTCTGATATCTCCGCACTACCTGTGCCATCACTGGGTGTCGCTAACATCGCTACCATGCATTGGTTCGGAGTGTGTCAAAGGAACCTCCGACCAACGCCCTTTCATGTTTCCACATTTAATGAGATCTTGAAAAAGGCTAGGCACGCTCAAATAGACTACACCATTTTAATCCTTGTGTAAAAACACGCGAGATACACTATTTACTCACCCCGAACGGACATCTAATGAAAAGGTCGTAGTACGCTGCACATAGCTTAAAAGACGGCCCATGGGGCCCATGACTCAACTCCTGATTCAACGCCTGAAACCACCCTGGTCAACTTCATCTCGATTCTAGGTTCATAATTCCACTGACGGTGCCAAAAACGGACTCCGGGTGCAAAAGTTTCAACTCCCCACATTATACAAACTGGGCCATGTGGAGCCCACACATCGACCTTGAGACATGTCATGCAGATCCCACTATTGCGTTCCTTTCAGATAACCATGAGGTTTAGGCTATTAATTTACACTGAATGGACTTATAAATCACAAGTCGTAAAAACGCAGCATATGTCCGAAAGCCGCCTCATGGGGCCCACACCTCAGGCCCAAATTTTGGCAGGCGGATTGCACTGTCACAATCCCCTGGGAATAACAATCAGAAACGAGTACTCAAACACACCAAATGGATGTCGGGTGAAAAAATTAGTGTTTCACTGAAAAATGTGCGAACTAGGCCCTATGGGGCACGCACCTTGTCTCCAACCCGAAAGCTTCAGAAAGAGAATCAAAATGTCCGCATGAGGACTGGGGTCATGTTGCCGTTGACAGCGCGTCAATAGGATATCCCAAACATGAGTTAGGTCCGACGGAAGATTAATTAATTAATTATTCACATTAAGAATTTCATGCCACCAAGCAACGAAACCAAACCACAATGGTTCCAAAACAACTTGGGAAGGACCGTATCAACTCCAGGGCCACAGCGCCTCTGATGGCACGTCAAACCGATGTCCGGCTCACGAAGCATGTTCGTCGCAGGACTAACAATAATTTATTATTATTAAATTAAAGCATCTCGGGTCACTTGCTTTCGGAACAGAACTCAAAAACCATGAAAGCCACTTCAATAATCCCGTCTCGCTGACACGAACCTGCAACCGCTAACTGCGCATCAAACGGACACGCCATTTAGGAGATATGCCCCCTTGAAAAAAGGGGGCCCAAAATGGGCCGGTCCGGACCGGCCGGCCTAGTCCCGACCGCCGGCCCGCGGCACAGCCGTGGGTCCGGCCTAGCATGCTGTGGCCCGCTGGCTATGGCCCACCCAAAACCACCGGACCCCTTGGGTCCAGTTCTTCCACCAATCGGTCGAGCGGTCGGTCGCTTGTCTGCACGCCGCACCCGTCAGACCCGCGTTTTGCGGGTCCTTGTCCGCAGCGCCCCCAGAGGTCAACGCATCGGGGTTGACCCATGTTCACGATGGACCGATTCCATCCCCGCCATCTTGTGGAGTGCACCACCGTAGCACTTCCACCCGATGCCGTAGCCGCTTGGGATTGATGCTCCGCCGTGCCGGTAGCCGCCTCGGCTCCCCGTTCTGCCCCATCGGCCGCTGCCTCGGCTCCCCGCTCCACCATGTCGGCTGTCGCCTCAGCTCCTCCCTCTTCAACTCCGGTAGCCACCTCGGCTCCCCACTACTCCATGGAGGCCGGCGCCTTGGCTCCTCGCTCCACCACGCCGACAGCCGCCTCCGCCCCTGCTTGCTACACCGCGCCGAAGTTGGCCGCTACTGCCGATGGTGATTCGGTGGTCCCTTCTGCAGACCACCAGGACTCCTCTGGTTACCTGAAAATTATTCCAAGCCCATTCTTGTGATCCCTTCGACGAATAATTTCTTCGCCTTCCTCTAATCGAAAAATTGTTGACGATTTGACATGCTTAATTGTAAGAGTCCAAGAACCCGAAGAACAGTTGAAGATTATGACGAAGAAAACTTGATTTGCAGTATGGGTTGATGGTCGTGTTCATGCTGCCATCAACAATGCAACCAAAACAAAGAAACAAGGGGAAACGAGGGATTTTTAAATTAAAACATCAATCAGAACTCAAAAAAAATCCAACATCGATCCGCCCGTTTGTCGTTAGCGACACATGCACGATGCTCCCTCTTCGATCCGCCATAGTTCCGGCAGAGATCGCTCCTCGATCCGACGAAGAACGGCGAAGAATGGCTAGAGAGATAAAGAGAGAGAGAGAGAGATTGTGTGTTAGAGAGAGAGAGTGAATTAGAGTTTTTTTCCTTAACCCTAAACACTTAAATTCTATTTATTGGGATCCCACTCAGCGCAGAATCTGAATTCACCACGCCCTCTCATTTTATATCGTGCCTAGGAAAAATGCCTCATTTCGAATTCAACGAAAGTCTCAGATGTCCATTCCCAGACTTCGTTTGTAAGTTATTTGAAATGAACATCAGTGATTAAAATCACTAAGTCTTTATTTCAAAAATGATGATTTTTCCCCTGGGTGACATCTCTCACAGCTGGCCCGCGCTCGCAACTTTTACACCCCACCTAGGTTAAAAGGCACGCTCCGGATGCAACTGTGCCATTGAATTTCTGATCCGAGCTACCGTTTAAGATAAAACACAGTGCCGCCATGTGAATAGTATAAAAAAACTTAATATTTTTATAAAATTTATTACAGTCACACCGGGACTTATAATCATACACCGTCTCAGCTCCTAGCTCTGGAAATATATGTAGAAATATTCGAAAGTCTTACAGGGCAAAAATTGGGTCACTACATCATTCCCTCCTTCAAGATTTTCGTCCCCGAAAAGAAAAGCTAGGAAAAACAACTCGGGATACATAGCTCACACCTAGCTCTCCCACTCCCAAGAAAACTTGCACAACACCATGCTGAACAAAAGGGATGGTTTGCACTCATAAGGTTTACTACTTTTGATGAAATGCATAAGAACACACATGCACCTCATCGGCTGCGACACGTGGAAGACGTCATGTGCCCACTCCTACTATTGGGAGGGTAGGGAAAGATGGTAGGAAACCTCTTAATAGATTGCACGATTCCCAAACGGCCCAAAGAAACTCGGGAGTCTTCCCTGGCTGAACCTCTACATTCCACATCACGACCGAAATCACAATTTTTTCCTGCAACATGGTTTAGTGATTCCCTCCTTTAGAATACCCATCTGGTGAAACACCCAAGTATATATGGTCACAAAATTTTTCACAGTCGGTTCATGACAACTGAGAATCTCTTACATGCTCAAAAAGTGGATGAGTCAACACCATCGACTGCAGAAAAGGCGTACCCTCATATTCCACCAAGGTCAGTTGTAAGGACACCAACTGCTCTGAAAATTCCTGCACTAGTTGAGCCTGGGACTTCATGCTAAGGGAACCTGCTACAACAATGCCATTTTCTGGAACATAAACTACCTCGAAGTCATAGTTATTCAAAATTTTAAACCAGCACCATCACCTCAGGTTCATGTCTCTCTAGGTGAGGATGCACCTAAGAAACTGGGGGTCTGAGAAAACCACAAAGCGCTCTCCTAGAAGATAGCCTCACCACATTATCAGGGAAAAGACTACCACTACCAGCACCACATAGTGGAATGCATAGTTCTTTTTATGGGGTGTCCATCACCTCGCCCTGTAATTTATAACGGTATCAAGATTGACATTGAGAACGCAAGGTACCATCGAACAGGGTAGTCGAGCAAACTCATCCAACCGCTAGAGGCTAGACAAGAAAACCACGTGGCATACCCCACATGTCTTTTCCCCTCTTGTAAGGAGAGTAATCCCCAAAACAGGCACACTGCCAAACCCACTAGTCGCACCTCAAGAAAAGGGAGGTCAAGCAGAAAAGCCCCACTAGAAAATCTAGAACATGCTCTGACACTCCACCTCACAACCCCGCCATGAATATAAATGCCAGAGGGTCTCATCTACCCCTCCTCAATACTATCTGCTTTGGGTGGTACTAACTTTCCCTCACGGTTTTGATCGCATCACAAAAACGTGCCTCCGTGGGGAAAGAACCCCTCTTTCCCGTGCATTCAAAGCTATATCGAACAACACCAACACAGGGTTACACCGACGCCCTATGTCACCCTCAGTAACCCCTCGAACAAGGAGTTAGACGAAAAGAGAACCCCACGCAGTTTCTAACAAGTTCTACTAAGAAAATTAGGAAAATAAACAGCGTGTACCTCTTATCATCTCATGTAATGTAGAATTGTAGACATCCATAGCACATAGCTGCCCGCGGCCCCGTCTGTCAGCTCCCTGAGCCTGGCATGGGCCGCCTAATGGTGGTGGAAGGACATCGAAATGTCGCGCTCCAACCACAGTTATTCCTGCTCTTCTACCAACACCACCTCCCTGGGGACCACCCTGTCCTCACCTGGGAGTTCTCTAATCACGAAATTTCCTTTGTCATGGTGGTGCATCTACCAACAATCTGGAAAACTCAGCATATTTGGTCAGGTAGTCTCACCCCATGTGACCTCACACATCACAATCATAGAACTTGTCCTCCCTAGACCATCTCAGTGTTTTATGATGTCCCCGACCATGTGCCTGATTCTCATCAAGGGGAGACCTTCGGCGCTGAGGCCCTGCTAATTGACGTCCCTCTGAAAAAAAATTCTTTTTCACCAGTTCCTGCTCCAGCACCCTGATATGTGTGAGGATGCACAAGGGCACTATGCTGGCATGAATCTCCTCTACAGAGACCTCGATCAAACTTCTGTTCTTGGAAGTTTCCATCATGGACCAAGTCCAAAGAGTAGCATGTAAGGTCTGTGAACCTAGTCGTGTACTCATCCACTGCCATCACTCCCCGTTGAATCCCCAGCAGCTCCTGAAACTGTATAAATCGTAAGTAGTAGGGGTAATACTCCTAACGAAACAGCTTCTAGAAGTCATCCCACGAGAGTACCAACTCATCATGCATCTGAAAAACCCTGGATCTACTACGCCAAATTTCTTGGTGGAAAAAGACTGGCTGTCATGCCACCATCTAACCTATCAGTGTCCGAACAAGCCTGAACAGGTGGACCACCGAATCTAGCCAACCCTTCACTTTCTGAGGGTATGGCTCACCGTGGAACCTCAGTGGTCTCTGATGTAGGAACTCATGTAATGCACCTAGCCTGCGCTCTTCACCAGCCTTCACTACCGGTACTATCTACTACTCCATAGGATGAGGTGCTACTGCTTGTCCTCCTAGAGAAAGGGTAGTCATATGATGGATCTTGAACTAAGTCCTCGTCACTCACAGAGTCATCATCACGAACTGGAGCTAGTATCCTGGCTTGCTATCATCACGAAGAAATCCTAAATTCGATCAAGGAGTACCACTGTCAAATGAGCATATATATATACCAACAACTATGGGGAGATGACTCAAGAAGGAAAGTCAAAGACTCAATCATTTATGATTCATGGACCAAATTCCCTCCAATAACTGTCTCTGTGTGCTGAGTCGACAAGCGGGTTATCAGGGTCCTGGTGAATGGATACATCAGTCGTCGCACCATCACTGGACTCCCTGGACTGAGAGACACTCTCGAGACACGTTGACATTATTGACCCAAAACTAAACCAATTACTTTTTAGGGACGTCTGAACAACGCCCCAAGGAACGAACCACCTCTGATACCACTTCTCACGACCCGACCCTACTAGTCTCGAGCCGCAACTACCCCAAGCTCACCTCCATAGGCCAGGGGCTGGAGACAAGCACCGAAGGCATAACAACCTCGGGGACGCCTTTTCCTAAGCACCTGTACACACACACAGATCCCACTCAATGCAGAAGTGTAGAGTAAAAAGGAAACAAAAGTACAAACAACTATAACCAGACCTCAATCATGCATCAACTTCTAAATAGAACAGGTATAGTGCTTGAACATACTGGAGGTCGTCGCAGCCCTCAAAATTACATATATTACTCCTACACAAGTATAGTAATGCAACGTTGATCCATATAGAAGGCAGAAGAGAATTCTAAGGTTTTTAAACTAAAAACCTCACTGTTGTCAGCGGTGAGGTAGGCATTTTTTTACTTTTCATTTTTTTTATATTTTTATTTCTATTTGATAAAGAAGAATGAAACAAGTTTTGGAATTTCTCTATTACCTATACTATAAACATTAAAAAAAATGAAACAGTGTAAACTAAAATAACTATAGAAGGAAACAGGAGTGATGAGGGTAGATCAAAAAGTATGCTCGAGAGATTTGAACCTTATTGTCTTAAATGAATGATCCTTATTTAATTAAATTCAAACCTTGAAAATTAGTTGTTAATTATTCCTATCCAGAAGAAATAACACTCTGTAATATAGTTCTCAAATTTCTCCACAACAAAAACCACATGCATCAAATTGATAAATGGCGTCATGAGAAAAATATCTCGCCAAGAGTTCTGATGATTTCAGAATTGAAAGTTTTATGGACTGTCTCAATGAATGATCTCACCAAAAGATCATCGATTTGGAATTAAGTTATTAAAGGTGTCAATTCAATTTTATGTTCAAGAACCAGATTCAAACTCGCTAAAAGAATCAGATTCTCATTGAAGAATTTAATTGAAGGAGATAAAAGTCTTAACCAATAAAACTCAGTTTCTCGATCAAATGAAATTAAACTAAGATCATTGTCAATATATCAGAAGAAATTATGATGTAAAACATATTAAAACAGATGAATAAAGAGATCCTCCCTCTAAAGATGAAGATTGTGTACAGTTGCTTTTCTCCTGTAACTCCAATCACAGGTACCGCTCTTGGTGTCTCCCGGGAGTTCTGCTCTCGAAATGTGTGGCGTGGAATCAGAATGAGAGTCCCCCTAAAATATAATGTTGCTCTGTTTTAAATATCCATTGTCACCTGCTTCTTATCACCACATGATCTCCACCGACATCAAAAGTCCTTCACCCACGCACTGCAAAATGTGCATTTTTTCACGACAAGCACGTCGCACTATAGTTTCCCTTGTAACTAACTCCCACTGAGTTAGTTGCATGAACCTGGATGTGTTTAAGTCCCTTGAATGAACCAGCCAAGTTAGAAAATAAAAATAAATAAAAACAAACATAAAGAATGAAAAATGGTTAATTTTAAAGTTGAGTGTTATTTTAACTCGTTAATAGATAACTAAAGTTAATTGATAATTATTTACTTTTATATTATTTATACAATTATCCACTAAATATTAATATGGTAAAACAAAATTTAATTAAAAAATTATTAACTTAATTAGATTAATATAAATACTAAGTTAATAATTTTATCAATTTTTTTAAACTAAGTAATTAAAAATTAAGAACGTAAATAAATAAATAAATAAGATAATATTTTAGATTGTTTTAATAATTTAATTATAACTATTAATGAAATTAAATTGTTAGATTAATTAATTAATTAGTTAATTTTAATTTAATAATTAGAATTAAAACTTATTTTTCGAATAAATTTAAATTAATAAGTATATTTTATAGTTTATTTATAATTATTCTTAATTATATATTTATACTATTAATAGTAGATTATATAATTGTTAAAACTTATTATTAATTTGATTTTATAATTTATCTTTTCATAAAACTATATTTGTTTAAATTTATCACTTTTACATATTATATTATATCCATTTGACTATATTAAAGTTAACTTTAACTTTAACTTGCTTTTGCTTTTGTTTTACTTTTCCTTTTTTACTTTACTTTTATTATTATTTTTATCTATTTATTTTTTTATTTGTTTGTTATTTTTTTTAATCCTTCTTCCTCCCAAACCCCATGGCGCAACACTAGGGAGGGTCTTCTTCCTCCTGGAAACCGACGGCTCCCTCCTCTTACATTGCGGCACAAAGAAGCTTCGGCTTCCAGTGTGGCATCGAGCTCCTCCCCTCACCGAGGCTTAAGCAGATAGTGTGGCTTCCTTCGGATGGATAGCAGTGGCCTTCTCTTCTGCAGTGTGGTGAAGAGTGGATCTCCTTCTGTACTGCAATGGCGCGGCGGTTCGGTCTCTTCCATTCAATGAGGACGGTCTCTTTTGAGCAGCAGCGGTGTCCCAGTTACAAACCGGCAGTGGCCTGTTCCTTTGAGCGAATTGATATGGCGAGCCGGCCTATGTCGGCCTCTTCTTACTCCAACTCTCAATTCAAGAAAACACCAGAGGCTTATCATCCCACGATTTCTTAACTTGTGTCAAAATTCCCAGTGGCTCAACAATTTAAACACTGCTCTGGTCCAGGTCTATTTTTTTGTGCTACTAGATTGTGGTATTAGGTTCAATTTGTATGCAATGTTGGAAGAAGTGATGAGGATTTGAAGTGGCGTTAGACACTGAAGGAAGATAAGATGAAACTGATGCATTGGTAGGTCGTTCACTGATAGAAGAAATGGAAGCAGGAAAAAGCGAGACCGATAGTTAGACAAGGATCGGTTGCAGGCAGTATGGAAAAAGAATTAGTATCGGTAGTAGGGGATAAATCTATCGGTGCGTGGGTGTGGGTGGAGGATCGGTGAGTTACGACTCACCGAAAGTAAAAATAGACGAGAAACCAAAAGTGATAAAATAATAAACTAACTCTGAGTGCATGGAAAAATGAGAGACCAATGGAGTAATGAAAAAAATGTGAAACCGATAGTTAAATGGAGATTCGGTAGTGGCGGAACAAAATAAAATAAATAGAATGGTGAGTGACGACTCATAGATAGTTAAAATAAATGAGAAATAGATAGATAAAATATAGAGTAATCGGTATGACGTAAAAATGATGGAAGGGTAATGGATCGGTGAGTCATTGACTCACCGGTAATTGAAAGCAAAATCCAAACTCACCGATAAAAGAATTAAACGGTGCCAAATAACATCGGTGTGCCTTTTCAAACCATTAGTTAAAATAAAAACAAGTATCAGAGTGTGACACACCAATGGAAAATAAATAACATCTCACCAATAGTTTAAAAAGAGAGACCGAAACTGATGGAAGGATCGGCGTGTCGCATCATCGGTGTGACGACCCACAGATAGTTATAAAGAAAACATTGATGTGTTAAAAGATCAGTGAGACAAAGAATAGGTGTGATGCAACATCGGTGCGGCAAAACATCAGTCCCTCACTCACCAATATCACAAATTGAAAATGATAACAACAAATATTAATTTACAAAAAAAAATTAGAATGAATAAAACATTAATTAACTAAATTGAAAATCAAATTAACTAAATTGTTAAAGACTAATTAATTGACTGTAACAAAAAACTAACCAAATTATTTAAGAAACTAAAAAAAAGTGACTAATTATTAACTAAGAAAATAAAAGTTAAAATTAATTTAATTTATTTCTAAATAAAATCATAACTCCTACAATTAATTAACCGCAAACATATAATTAAAATAATTAGAATTAACTAGAGTTATTAAACAAAAAAGTTGATTAGTTAGATGCTAAAATGAAACTTAACATTAAAAACATATTATTTAACTAAACTTTAACTTAAACTTATTTACATAGTATAACAATTGAACCGGTTAAAAATTAAAGTTTATTTATTTAAATAAATCAGAATTAAATGGTAAAGTCTTAAATTAAAAACTGGATTAATTAAATGCAAATAAAAAAATATAATTAATTAATTAATAGACATTTAAAATATTTAACCAGATTAAGATTATTAAACTAAAAAGTAATTTAATATATTTAGAAAAATTAGAAAGACTATAAAAAGGACTAAAAATGCATATTTAATTATAAAAATGAATAATTAAGAGAAATTGTGATAAAATTACCAAAGTTCCATTATTTATTAAAAAGTGTCAAAATAATTAATTAAATTGATAAAAATTAAACAAAAGATGTGGAAAAACTATGTAAAAATAGAGCCACATCAGTGCTGAAAAGTATTGACAAGTAAACTGAACAGTAAAGGGAAAAACACGCGCCCAACTAGAAAGGTGCCACAACCCGACAACAGGTAAACGAAAGTAAACAGCTGGTGAGTCTCATACTCGAAAATCCTCCTATGACCACTAAATTCAGCCCAAGATCTTATGTCCTCTACACTTCTCGGTAGTCTTGATCGACTTGTCTATCGTCTGCAAGGGCACACCAAGTGCAGGAAATGCCCAAGCAGGGTTGAGTATAAAGATACTCAATTGGATGCCCCAAAATCTCAATGGAGCAACAAAGGAGGTACTAAATCGGTGAAGAGTAGACATAACAAAGAATAGTGTAAGGGTACAATAGAGAGAGTGCAGTTCAACCCAACAAAATAAAGAGAGTAGACTCGTCCAATCCGAGAGGAGCTAGACATGGAAATCACGTGGTATACCCCACGTGTCTTCGCCCCTCCTATAAGGAGAGTAACCGAACCCAGGGAGTGGGAACAAAAGTAGGGTGTATATCTATATATGCTCAACAAGAAACCCAAAAGAGTGTGTAAAGGGATCTCTATCTCCAAGCTCATCCCAAGAAAAGTCGCCAACAATTCTAAGGGAAGCCATCACTGATGCCCAACAATATTGCACGTCAAGTGGCCTCATCGCTAAACTGTACAACCAAGGGTCCCGCTCCGGTAATCATAGAGAAAAGTAATTGACTAGCTATGTAGAAAGGGCTGAGTCTGAAGGAAGTTGGATAACCCACTACCTAGCCCAGCTGGAGGGTAAACCTTAAGACGTCATCGGGTAACCCACTGCCCAGACCAGCTGGAGGGTAAACCTTAAGAGGTCATCGGGTAACCCACTTCCCATCCCCGCTGGAGGGTAAACTCTAAGTTTAACGGGTAACCCACTGCCCAACCTCACTTGAGGGTAAACTCTATGGTTAACAGGTAACCCACTACCAAGCCTCGCTCAAGGGTAAACTCTAAGGTTAACGGGTAACCCACTACCCAGCCTCACTAGAGGGTGAACCCTAAGAGGTCAACGGGTAACCCCCTGCCCAACCTCGTTGGAGTGTAACCCCTAAGGTCAACGGTTAACCCAGTACCTAGCCTCGTGGGAGGGTAAACCCTAAGGTCAATGGGTAACCCACTGCCCAGCCTCACTGAAGGGTAAACCCAGAACTGGTCCGATATCTCTGCACTACCTGTGCCATCACTGGGAGTTGCTAACATCGCTATTGTGTGTTGGTTCAAAGTGCATCAAAGGAACCTCTGACCAATGCCCTTTCATGTTTCCACATTTAATGAGATCTCGAAAGAGGCTCTTCACACTCAAAAATATTACACCATTGTAATCCTCTTGAAAAAACACGTGAGATAGACTATTTACTTGCCCTGAATGGACGTCTGATAAAAAATTCGCAGTACGCTGCACACAACATAAAAGATGGCTAGGGGGTCGACGCCTCAACTCCGGCTTCAACGCCTGAAACCACACAGGTCAACTTCATCTTGATTCCAGGGTCACAACGCCAATGATGGTGCCTAAAAAGAACTCCAGGTGCAGAAGTTGCAACTCCCCGCGTTATGTAAACAGGGCCCTATGGGGCCCACACCTCAACCCCGAAATATGTCACACAGATCGCACCATTGTGTTCCTTGCAGATAACCACAAGGCATTGGATATTCATTTACCCTGAATGGAATTATGAATCATAAGTCGTAAAAACACAACATACATCTGAAAGCTGCCTCATGGGGCCCAAGCCTCGAGGCCAAATTTAGGTGGGAAGATTGCACCGTCCCAATCCCCTCAGAAGAACACTCAGAAATGAGTACTCAAACACACCAAATGGATGTCGGGTGAAAAGGTGGTGTTTCGCCATAAAACATGCGAACTAGTTCTTGTGGGGACTGCACCTTGTATCCAACATGAACACTTCAGAAATCATCGCAAAAATTCAGCACGATGACTGGGGTCATGCTACCGCTGATGGCGCGTCAATCTGATATCCCAAATAGGAGTTAGGTCCGACGCAAGATTAATTAATTAATTAATTATTCACAATAAGCGTTTCATGCCACCAAGAAACTAAACCAAACAAAAAAGGTTCTGAAACAACTTTGGAAGGACCGTCTCAACTCCAGGGCCACATCACCTCTGACAGCACATCAAACTGACGTCCGGCTCACGAAGCACGTCAGTCTTAGGCTTTAACAATAATTTATTATTATTAAATTAAATCATCTTGGGTCACCCACCCTCGGTGCAGAACTCAAAAAATATGAAAGCTACTTTAAAAATCCCATCTCACTAACACAAACATGTAGCCACTGACGGCGCAGCAAACGGACGCGCTGTTTAAAAGAAATTCCCCCTTGAACAAAAGGGGGCCCAAAATGGGCTGGTCTAGACCGGCCAGCCCGGTCCGGCCCAGCTCGCAGCGGCTCGCTGTCTGCGGCCCACCCGAAACCACTGGACCCCTTGGGTCCGGTTCTTCCACCGACCAGCCGAGCGGCAGGTCGCTTATCCGCACACCGCACCCGTAGGACCCGCGTTTTGTGGGTCCTTGTCCGCATCGCCCCCTGAGGTCATTGCCTCGGGGCTGACCCCCTGTCCATGATGGGCTGCCACAGTCGTTGTCGTCCTGTGGAGCGCACCGCCGCGGACCCTCCACCCGACGCCGCTGCCACCTGGGATCCCTGTTACGCCACGCCAGCAGCTGTCTCGGCTCCCTGCTCTGCCACACCAGCCGCCGGCTCGACTCCCCGCTCTGGCACGCCAGCAGTCGCCTCCGACCCTGCTTGCTACACCATGCTGAAGCCAGCTGCTACCGTCGATGGTGATTTGGTGGTCCCTTCTTCAGACCACTAAGACTTCTCTGGTTACCCGAAAATTATTTTGAGCCCGTTCCTGCAATCCCTGTGACGAGATCATCACTTTGCCTGCCTCTGATCGACTAATCGTTGAAGATTCAACGCGCTGAATTTTAAGCTTCCAAGAACCCAAAGAATAGTTAAATATTACGATGAAGAAAACTTGATTTGCAGCATGGGTTGATGGTTGTGTTTGTGCGGCCATCAACGATGCAACCAAAATGAAGAAACAAGGGGAAACGAGGGTTTTTTAAATTAAAACTTGAATCAGAACTCAAAAAAAATCCTACCTTGATCCGCTCGTTTTTCATTAGTGAAGCATCCATGATGATCCCGCTTCGATCCACCAAAGTTTCGATAGAAATCGATCCTTGATCCGACAAATAACAGAAAAGAACATCTAGAGAGATAAAGGGAGAGAGATCTTGGGTGTTAGAGATAGAGAGCAAATTAGAGTTTTTTTCCTTAACCCTAAACACTTAAATTCTATTTATAGGGATCTCAATCAGCGCAGAATCCAAATTCACCGCACCCTCTCATTTTATATCGCACCTAGGAAAAACACTCCATTTTGAATTCAATGGAAGTCTCATATTTCCATTCGAATCCTTCGTCTGGAAGTTATTTGAAAAGAACGTCAGTGATTAAAATCACTAAGCCATTATTTCAAAAATGACGATTTTCCCCTGGGTGACATATCTCACAGCAGGCCTGCGCCCGCAACTTTTACACCCTACCTAGGGTAAACGGCACGCTCCGGACGCAACCGTGCCCTCAGATTTCCGATATGAGCTACCGTTTAATATAAAAACAAGCCATCCACATGTATAGTATAAAAACACTTTATATTTTTATAAAATTTATTCCAGGCACACCGGGCCGTGGAATCGCACATCGTCTCTGCTCCTAGCTCTGTAAATATATGTTGAAATATTCCAAAGTCTTACAGGGAAAAAACCGGGTCTCTATAGTTTCTATCCTTTCACATAGGTTGAATAATTATTCTTAGTAATTTTGACCTCATCCTCATCATCTTCTTAGAACTTCTTGGGGAACCTTGCAGCAAGGTATCCAACCTTTCCACATCAAAAACAGGACCGTGGAAGTTTCCCCTTGAACTTTTTTTCCTCTTTACAGATTTGAAGAAATAAATGACATCACCTCATATGTATCTTCATCTTCTTGAGAATATTCAGTGGTGAGATTCTTCATGGCCTTGAATACCACCTCCTTAGATTTCCCCTTTTCCAAATCCTCATTATCATCGTTCCTCATTTCATATGCAACCAAGGTACTGTGAAAATTGTCCAGTGTCATCTCTTTCGGATCTTTATCTTCTAGTACTAGAACTTTTAGATTGAATCTAGGTGGAAGTTTCCGTAATATGTTCTTCACAATATTTATGTCTTCAATGACTTCTCAAATACCTCTCATATCTTCCAAAAAAATATTTACTATGTCAAAGAATTCATCAATATACTCATTCGGTTTCATTATCAAATCTTTATACCTATTCCACAGAACTTGCAGCTTTTTCTCTCTGACCTTTGTATATCTTTAAAATATATTCATTTGACTTTCCCACATGGAATGTGATATTTTTCATGACATCGCCTTGGTATATATAGCATTGGATTGGGCTCACTTAAAGCACCAATTCCCTTGGAGTGAGGATCCAATTCTCTTCTCTCACCTTCTAATAATGCACCACTATTAATATCATTTGTTATACTGCGAATTTCTACTGTAAACACATCCATTCCCAAAGATCAGAAGTAGTGTTGCATCGGATTCTTCCATTTCTGAAAATTGTTCCCGTTGAAGATCATAATCCCTTTATGATTTGTGACCTTTATGTGAGAGAGAAACACTAATATCAACCTTCTCTGATACCAATTGTTAGGTCCACTAGGAAAGATACCCTGATATGGGAGTGAATCAGGGTATGAAAAATTAAAACAAGTGCCCCTTTTGAACTTGTTTTATTATTAGAAAAAAACTCTCTTTTCTCCCTCTTTCCCATTGCAGAGTATGAATGAATATAAATCATGCATAGGATACATCAATTTTACTTGGTTCACCCGTACTAGGCTACATCCAAGGAGCATACAATGGCAATGTGCTAGTGTACCAAATCCACTAAAAGTGCACTATGGTTTACAAGTTCACAGTGGACTCACTGTCCCTCCTGTTTTACAACCAATCACAATTTAAGAACTCATTTCTCTATCAACTGAAGTCATCTCACTACTTCTTTAGAATGTTCACTCACAGTTTAAATACTTGTATGTGCATTGATAATCTCTGATGAGTGCATCCTTCATTGTATGTAGATGTTATGTTGAAGTCCAAATTTCATCCACTGATGAATACCCCTTTTCCACTATTCACTGGGAAACAACCTTTGGAAATACCTTCGCAAATCTCCCTACTTCACGAAGCTCCCAATTTCGCAAAGCTCAAACAAGCCTTCATGAAGTCATTACTTCTTCGCAAAGCACACACCTTCATAGAGTTTACTTCTTCGTAGAGCACACTGCTTCATAGAGCTCAAGCCTTCATAAAGCTTAGGCCCTCGTAGAGATCAAGCCATTGGAAAGTGACTTCCTTTGTGAATCTCACTGAGACAACGTGGGATACACCTCTTTTTCAGAGTTATATTAGTCGTCACGAAGCTCCTACCTTTCATGAAGCCCACTACCTCCACAACCACCTTTTTGATTTGAGAGCTATAAATTTTTCTTTGGAAAACTCTCTACTTATCTCATGGCGGTCGAGTCCTATTCATAGTTGATTCAATCGACTCAAGGACCTTCTGCGTGAGGTCAGCGTCATGTCAGCTCAAATCATAAAGTTCCAAAATTTTTGTTGAAATTCACTCTCTTTCGTGAAGCACCATGACTATTTTCAAGATTCCCAAAGCTCGTCATAATCACAAAGTGTTCCATAAAATTCTATGCATCGCTGCAATGCTCCTTCTTCCTTTACACCGCCGCAATGCTCTTTCTTCTTTTGCACCACAAATTTTACTTAAAAATCTCTTCACCTCTACCTATCGCAAAGCTCATTGTAATCTCGAAAAAACTATCAATATCCTTCATGTATTTGAGAAATCAAATTCATGAATCCCATCATTACAAAATTTATTCATTTTCCATATTTTGATGAGATATTCAAGGAAATTCACATTTTGCGATTCTCACGAAATTCCAAATTTTGGACCCCAAAAAATTGGCAAACACTTCAAAATGGAACTACCATGTATATGGTATTTTATACCACCATTATATATTCTCTTGCTTTTTCATGGTTCTTTGTCAATATGTATTTTCAAAAACATCTTTGGAACTCGACAATTCACCATGAAAACATGCATTGTCAACAAACACAACCAAAAAAAATGCTACAATGTTACCTTGAGATATTTATTTCTAAAATCTCCCCAATTGGTTTTGTTGACAACTCTTCTCAAAATGAATATCTACACTTAGATACCTCACTAAAGCTCCTTTCATCATCTACCAGCATTCGCCTCTTCTGATTCAGATAACAACCAATGATTCACTCACCAAATACTCTATGCCCACACGAGCAATGCTCGGCATGAGAAATAATAGTATGAAAAGTTCATCAATGAATCATTTCATTTCAGGCACCAATTTTTGATACCATACCAATACCCATAACATGCTTTCATCACGAACCTTAGTGTCTTGATATCTAAAATTTGATCGATAACTTCAATCATCTTCATATTTAAAACTCATACTCTCCATATCTTGTTTCTCTCCCCCTATCTCGCTGCTCCACCTTCCAGTTTCTCCATGTGTCGTTGACTAAGACATTTTCTCCCTTTTAGCCACATTTTCCCCACCTTAAAGAACTATTTCTCCCCCTTTGTAAAAGAACCCAAAGTTCACTCCTTTGTGGTATGCAATAGAGTATAGAACACGTATTAGCACATTAGGGAATACACATTATACCTCAAGGAGAGGGGGTCCCACATCCACACTTTTTCAAGTGCAGGGATTTGACTGAACTTCTAGAGCCATTCGACACCTCTCAAAAGTTTCCTTGGGTTAGGCCTTTATCAGAATGTCTGTAACTTGTAGTTTTTTAGGCACATAATCCAACTTCATGATTCCCTGCTCAATCTTCTCTTTGATAAAATGATACTTTATATCAATGTGCTTTTTCATTGAGTGATCGATGTGATTTTTGATGAGATTTATAGCACTTCATTTATCGCACTGGATTCTGATCAGAGACTTCACTTCAACACCCATATCATCAAACTAATGCTTCATCCACAATAATTGTGTAAATGCTTGAGTGGAAGAAATATACTCAGCTTCTACGGTTCTCAATTAAATGAAATATTTCTTCTTACTTATCCAAGAAATACACAAGCCACCAAAATAGAAAGCACCTCCTAACATTGATTTCCTATCATCCACTGAACCGACCCAATCTGCATTTGTATATCCCAACAACTCTTGCTAAGATTTGTCATTATACATCGAACTGAAATCCAAAGTTCCTTTAATATACTGAAGTATTATTTTCACTGAAATCATGTGGCTTTATTTGTTATTGATTTAATATTTTTCTGCTTAGCATGCGGTGAAAACAATATCAGGTCTTGTCGCTGTCAGGTATAGTAAACTTCTAATAATCTACCTATATTCTGTGATATTAACTGGATTGCCATTATTATCTTATAATAATTTCATCTGATTAGAAACTGGAGTCGTCATATCCTTGTAAGTTTTCATTCCAAATCTTATCAGAACCTCCTTGGAATATTTGGATTAAGAAATAAAAGTTCCATTCCTTGTAACACTTTTAAACCAACGAAAAATGTCATCTCTCTAATCATTGACATTTCAAACTCACTTTTCATGAATTCAGAAAACTGTCCGAACTGAGCTTCATCTGATCCGCCAAATATTATGTCATTAACAAAAACCATCACCATCATCTTTTGATTATTTTCATTGTTGAAATAGATATTGTAATCAACTCCATTACGTTGGAAACCAAGCATCTTCAAATAATGATCATGCCTTCAGTATCATGCTCCTGGTGCTTGTTTTATCCCATATAATGCCTTCTTTAGCCAAAAAACCTTGTTCTCATACTCATGAATGAGAAAAACATCTAGATGCTGGATAAAAACTTCTTCCTCCAGAACCCCATTCAAGAATGCAGATTTGACATCCATCTAGGGAACTTTTAGCTTCTGTTGCACTAAAATGGATAGGAATAATCTTACTGTATCTAGCCTTTAAACCGGTGCAAATGTCTCACCAACATCTATTCCCTCTATCTTGGAGTATCCTTTTCACACTAGTCATTCTTTGTTTCGAATCACTATGCCATATTCATTCATCTTTGTGTGATAAACCCATTTTGTCTAGATGAAATTATTATCTATTAGCCTTGAAACAATCTCCCAAGTTTGATTCTTATCGATCTGATCTAGCTCTTCATTCATATCCTAAACTCAGTTTTCATCTTAAGCTACATCAGTAGAGAATTTAGGCTCTACCTGAGATGGGAAAGATGTCTGCTGTAGTGATTTAATTATTCATTTCCGAACTGGATCTAATTAATCACCAATGATATTATGCTTAACAATTTCAACTCGACTCTTGGCTTCTGTGCAGATATGGATTTTACTTCCTCATGCTCATCATCAATATCTTCTTATGAATCAGCATCAGTTACTTTACATCAGGAAATTGTTCATTGTGTTGTTGAATGCTCTCTTTATTCTCCACTACAGTGACATCATTTCTCTCAAATAATTTTCCCATCCATGTATTAAATCACTTGTATGCTTTTCTTTCTTTAAAGTATCCAAGTAATATCCCCTCATCTCCTTGTAACTCAAATTTCTTATGTTTTTATTTATTGAGAATAAAGCACTTACTTCCAAAGATTCAAAAGTAATTCACTATTGGATTCTTTCCATACCACATCTTATACAGAGTCTTTACTTACTTTGGACACAACATAGCCCTGTTAGAAATGTATACCAACGTCAATACTTCCCCCTTTGAAAATTTATCTAGTAGGACTTTTTCTATAAGAATCATTCGGACCATGTTGTTTATAATCTGGTTTCTCCTTTCAACCACTCCATTCTATTGGGGAGTTATTACTGAAGAAACATGATGCCTTATCTTGTGTTTCTCAAGATAGTCTTCCAACTAATTATTTATGAATTTCATACCATTTTCAGTATGAAACTTCATAATTTGTTTCCCAAGCATCCTTTTAGATTCCCTCTGATATTGTTTTAGGAAACTGAACACATCGGACTTATGGATAATGAAGAATACCTATTTCATTATACTATAGTCATCAATGAAAATAACATAATACCAATTCCCTTCAATTCCCCATGGTGAGATAGGTCCACAAACATCATCATGCACAAATTAAATCACTACTATTGACTTCTATTCCTTAGACTTCTACATTTTTCTGATGATTTTCCCTTGTTGACATGCATCGCATGTATGATTATGATCGCGTGATAGTTTAGGGAGGTCTCTTGTTGATTCACACTTTACCAGATCATCCAGGGATAGTTGAAATAGATGACCAAGTCATTTATGCCGCCTCTTGTTTTCTTCCTCTCTATACAGAAAATACATATCTTCTTCTCCACTAAAAAGGTAGATATTTCCCTTTGTCTATTTTCCCTATAGAACCTATGCACCATCTCTTCCTTTAATGATACATGCCTTCATAGTAAATATTATAGAATTCCCTGAGTCACATAGTTGGATAACACTAAGCAAATTCTGACTGAGACCTTCTACTACTAAGACATCAACACATCTTATTTCTTTTCCCCTAAACCTAGCATTTTATGATCTAATTATCTTCAAGCCTTCATCATTTCCAAACTTGAAAACTCCTTCTTTGTCATATTTTATTCATGTAACTAGATCCTTATTACCTATCATGTGATATGTGAAACCACTATCAAGGAGACATACACCATAACGGTCTGATGCTTTAAGGGAAATTTCATCAACCACTTCCTTCTATGCTCTCTTATTTGGGTCTATATTTTTGTATTTGCACTCGGCATAGATTGAAACGTATGATATTTCTTAGATAATGATAGACCAGATTCATCTAGAAAAGTTGAAAATATATTTTACATTTTCATCTCACATGTTGGTTCATCGATCTGCTGCTTGTGAACATTTTGATTCTGCTTTAGCACATTCATCTGTATGGTTGATGTGCAGTATCTAGCCATGTTCCCAAATCCTCCGCACCAAAAACAGTGTCCTTCAAAATATGTTCTAGAAAACCATTCTGTGTTTGGCTTCCACCTCTATTCTTGTGCCTTTAGTATCTTCTGGCTATAGAATGCACATTTTGTGAGTGTCCCATCTTTCCACAACAATAACACCTTATAAAAGGTGCATTCCAATGTGTCACTTCTATACTTCTAGTTTTTCCTTGGGTTCTTTGAATTTTCTGATTATTCTTTGTAAACACATCAATTTTTATTATCAGTGTGAGCTCTTAAATTCTGGCTTCAACCATTACTTCTTTCTATTTTTTCGAGCTCTAAATCAGGCTTAACATCTATGCTCGATTGCTTCATCATTCCTGTTGAACTGCTAGGTTCCTATTTCATCTTTTCATTGTTCTTAGTGATTTTCTTTCCTGAAGTCAAATTGGGGGTCAAGATTTTTTCTTGATCCTTAAATTTTCATCACAGACTGATGAATTCCATCTATCCATCCAACTGCCCGAGGGCCTTGAATTTTTTATTATAAAGATAAACCCCCTTTTAAGGGAGGAAGGGGGAACTATAACAAACTTCATGGACTTAAAAGATAACATGACCTAAGGGTATTAGAGAACCAAAACCAGACTGAACACTAGGAGCTTCCCCTACCCAACGTAAAAAACATGATGAAAATCTCTACCCATGCATTATTGTTCAACTAGAAATGTCCTGTGTCAAAGCATAGCCCGATCCGATGGCTACAGCCACACCCTCTCAAACATCCAAATCCAAAAAACAAAACATAGGTGAACCTCCTGCTCCGAATCCTCCTATGGGTCTTGGTCCTTGTGAATGAGTCTATATGAATCTACAAATAAATGGGTCCTAGGACCTATCCAACAACAATTGAGACCATGTCTCACAGACCATAGAGATTCTTAAAACAACCTTCACACGACGATGACCAACATCGCACACCAGCAAAACCACCACCATGACATAATCAATTGACACAATCAATCAGAAATAGGAATCATTCAGAGCAGACCAGCAATATGACTATAGGACCACCGGAATCACGAACCAAAAGACCCTCCCCTCCGCGTAACACCGGGGTCGACGTCTAGCCGCACTGAAGAAGATACAGAACAATACTTCGCCCTCAGATGCCATGCCAGTAGATAGCCCATAGACACCTACGCCTGTTAGATCCATGATATCTGGTCAAGGCCTTCGCTTGCTGAGACGCGATGAACACGACACCTCTCCTAAGCCGACAAAGCTAGAAGTGTCCACAACAAATCTGAGGAATTTGATAGCCAAGGACTTCACCGACTGAGAAGACGGTGCCTCTCTTGAGTCGACGAAGCCGGGAGCATCCACAACAAATATGAGGAGTTCGACGGCCGAGGCCTTCACTCTCTAAGAAGACGATTCCTCTCCTGAGTCAACAAAGCTGGAAGCGTCCACAACAATCCATGTCATGCCGAGTTTTTCATCATGTACCACCTTGTTGGATTTCTTCGTTTTTGCTCTCAAAACATCTATCTATTCAAGATCTGCTTCTAATTCAGCTTCCATGTCGACTCTTCCTTCAACTTTTCTTCATCATAATTTTTGGTTTCTTCATTTTTATGAGTACTATAAACAACATCCACCATAGAATTTTCTCCACGATCTTTGCAATTCTGAATCTCTTCAACCTCATCATCCTTAGACTCATCCAAACTATCACATTCTTGTAAAAGGAAATTCTTCTTCTTAAAAAAATTTCTAGTGAATTGTTTCATTCCGTTCACATAGTCTGAAAACTTATTCTTGGGAATTTAGGCTTATACTCATCATATTATTGGAACTTCTTGGGGCACCTTGCTGAAAGGTGTCCAATTTTTCACATTGAAAACAAGCCAATGGAATTTTTCCCTTGAAATTTCCTTCTTCTCTTTGTAGATTTGAAGAAATAAATGATATAAAACTGTCCATCTCTTCATATTCCTGAGAATATTCAATGGTGAGCTTCTTCATGGACATGAATTCCACCTCCTTAGATTTCCCCTTTTCCACAGCCTCATTATCGTCATTCCTCATTTCATATGCAACCAAGGTACTGTGAAAATTTTCTAGTGTAAACTCTTTCAGATCTTTATCTTCCAGTACTGAAACTTTTGGATTGAACCAAGGTGGAAGTTTTCTTAATATGTTCTTCACGATCTTTATTCCTTCAATGAATTCTCCAAGACCTCACATATCTTCCACAATAATATTTACCCTATCAAAGAATTCATCAAAAGACTCATTTGGGTTCATTCTCAAATCTTCATACTTGTTCCACAAAACTTAGAGCTTTTCCTCTTTGACCTTTTTATCTCTTTCATATATGTTGAATTTATTTTCCCACATGGCAAGTGATTTTTTTCACGACATCACCTTGGTATATATAGCATTGGATAGGGATTCCCCTAAATTATTGATTCCCTTGGTATCAGTATCCAATTCTCTTCACTCACCTTCCGATAATGCACCACTATTAATATCGGTTGTTATACTATGAATTGATGCTATAAACACATCCATTCCCAAAGATATGAACTAGTGTACCATCTGATTCTTCTATAGCTGAAAATTTTCCCATCGAAGATTGTAATACCTTTATGATGTGTGACCTCCATTTGAGAGAGAAACACTGATATCAACATACTCTGATACCAATTATTAGTTCCACTAGGCTAGATACCCTGAAATAGGGGGAAAATTAGGGTATGAAAAATTAAAAAAACTACCACTTTTGATCTTGTTTTGTTGTTAGAAAAAACTATCTTCTCTCTCTACTTCCCATTGCAAAGTATGAATGAATCTTAAATCCTGAACAAGAAAAACCAATTTTACTTGGTTCTCCCACACTAGGCTATGTCCAAGGAGTATACACCGGTGATGTGTCAATGTACCATATCCACTAAAAGTGAAATGTTGTTTAAATGTTTGCACTGGACTCACTGTACCTCCTATTTTACAACTAATCACAATTTGAGAACTCACTGCTCTCTCAACTAAATTGAGCTCACTACTTATTTAGAAGATCCACTCATAGTTTAAAGACTCGTAGGTCCTTTAATTATCTCTAATAAGTGCATCCATCACTGTATGTAGAAGTTTTGTTGAAGTCCAAATTTTATCCATTGATGAATACCCCTTTGACACTATTCACTAGGCAACAACCTTTAGAAATACCTTCGCAAAGCTCCTGACTTCGTGAAGCTCCCAATTTCACAAAGCTCAAACAAGACTTCGCAAAGTCCTTGCTTCTTCGCAAAGCAGACACCTTCAAAGAGCTTACTACTTTGTAGAGAACACTGATTCTTAAAGCTCATGCCTTCACAGATCTTAGGTCGTCGCAAAGTGACTTTTTTCATAAGCTCAATGAGCCAATGTGGGACACACCTCTTTTGTGGAGATTGATTATCCGTTGTGAAGCTCCAAGCTTTTGTAAAGCCCACATCCTTTGCAAACCACCTTTGCTACTCGAGAACTATAAATTTTTCTTTGGAAAACTCTCTAATTTTCTCAATGGGGTCGTGGCCTATTTATAGGTGATCCAACTGACTCAAGAACCTTCCGCGTGAGGTTAGCACCACATCAAATCAAATTTCAAAGATCCAAAATATCTGTCGAAATTCACTCTCTTTTGCGAAGCACCATGGCTATTTTACAGATTCTCAAATCTCATCATAATCGTGAAGTGTTCCATAAAATCCTTTGTGTAGCCTCAATGATCCTTTTTCCTTTGCACCACCACAATTACCCTTCTTCCTTTTCATCGCAAATATTACATGCAAAGTTCTTCACCTCTTCCATTTGCAAAGCTCGTCATCATCGTGAAGAACACCGTCAACATCATCCATGTCTTCGCAAAATATACTTCATGAAGTCCATATTGTCAAAATTCATTACTTTTCCATATTCTGATGAGATCTTCAAGTAAATTCACAATTCCTGATGCTCACCAAATTCCAAATTTTGGACCCCAGAAAATTCACAAACACTGGAAAACGGTGCCACCTTATATATTCTCTTTTGTACCACATCTAGATATTCTCTTCCTTGGTCCTGGTTCTTTGTCATCATGTATTGTCAACAATATCTCTGGAACTTTACAATCCACCATTAAAAACTGTATTTTCAACAAACACAACCAACCCAAAAATGTTGCAATGTTACCTTGAGGTATTTTTTTCCAACAAATATCATTTGACCTCACCTTTTCATTTAGTTTCCTTCCCTAGGTTATGAAGATGAAATATTTTAATAAGTGATAAGAAGCGGTTTATTTTCATTTTTTTCTATGTTTTAATAAGGGAACCATGTATGTATCTAGATCTTCAAGACTACTAAACGGATCGATCCTTGGTGATGTGATCTCTTTTTTCTATTCCATTATAATAAAATTACCAATAAATATTGGTTAATGGGTTTGGGGTTGTTAAAATATTTATAGAGATATATATACTAAACGATTTTCTAAATTTTGTTTGGAAAAAATATTGGTAGAAGCGTCATTAATTCTATATGAATTTAGAAAAACATTCCGCCATCTTTTTTCAATTAAATACTGTATCTAACTATTAATAATATAATTAAAAGAATTATTGTGGGGAATGTTTATTTTATTTGGATATTTACAATAAAAATAAATATGTTTACAATGGAATATTTTGTCTAGAAAAAGAATCATATATAAGGTTCCATTGTCAAAGATTACTTGGATCAAGAATGTAAGATTTCAATTCAATGTATTTGGGTGATGTGATCACAAGATATAACCAGCCAATGAGAAATTAATAAGAGTATTATGAGATAATTGAGCATAATTTTCCATCACATCCCCAAACATGGATAATTCATAGATCATATACATTAGCTACATTGATCCTTGAAGACCGGGAGATCAAACATCGCACAAATTTGTGTAATAATGATTTGTTCAATGAATACATCAATAATCTGGAACATATATTTTTTACCTCATGTTAAGTAGTTTCACATATATATTAAAAAATTATTCTCTTTTTATATAAGGAACATAATAAAATTATAATTATAATTCATCAATTATTACCTTTTATAATGAGAGATACTTTTCGTAACAAAGTGTTTACTGTTTGGTTGAAATCTAATATATGATCATTAGATTAATAAAATAGATAAAATAAATATTCATATAATATTATTATTTATTTATATTTTTGATATTGAGTTTACATGTTGTATCTGGATCTGATGAAATAAGAGCATCAGCTTTTGGACCCAATTATCTGGTTCAAGAATGAAAATCACCAGGCATAAATGGGAAAAAAAATATTATAACTGATCGAGTAGTGAACATTATAACACAACATGATGGCATGATGTTAACTTCAATGAAATATTATTTTTATAGTGTATCAGATACTAGTCCTCAATATGAAAATATGTCTTATTATGGAGTTATTTAAAAAATACTAATATTGGATTAATAATCCCATGGTTATGTTGTTATGATGAGATAAAAGTGGTTCAATTCAATAAAACAACATGGAACATTTATAAATTAATGTGGATTTATATTTATTGACATTAATCACTTCCAGGATACATATGATCCATAGAGTTCGGCATCAATAGAAGAATAAGTATTTTATATACAAGATCATGTGAGACCTAAATTCATTTTCATTGGTAAATTAATCCCAAGACACGTTTTTTATGATAGTGGGAATGAATTTCAGACCATAACTACCCCTATTGGTTATTATCAATATATTTCATATGATAACTCAAATATTCCAATTTTCATAGTCGATTTTGAACCTAAGGTAGTGGTGGGTAATATATAAAACACACCACATTTGTTCTCTGTTTATTTGTTTTAGCTCAACCAAAAAAATTTAGGTTGGTACAATTCAAATTACATTAATTTGGATTCAGTTTGGAATGTTATGTTTGGTTTAGTTTTTTTATTTTGACTTCATTTAATTATAATTATTTCACTATGATAAAAAATGTGTCATTACAACTTATATGGGAGGGATACTCCCTCCAGAATTGTGCACTAGCACTACAAACCTTCAGTGGTAAATATGTGAATCACAACCCAAACACTTAAAATAAATAATTAAAAATAAAATTTTAGATTCAAAATAAGAGATTCAAAATTTTAAATAAATCAAATAAGAATCACATTCCAATACTTCTAATACCAACACAAGGCCCCTCCATATGAAGGTATGCCTAGGATCGCACTAAAACCCATCCCCATGCACATCGTCACATAAGAGAGCCCCAAAATAATTAAAACACCATTTAAAACTAAAATTCCATATTTTTAATAACATGTCATATTTTTAAAAAAATCAAAACCAATTCTAGTTTCTAGAAAAAATTTCAAAAAAAATTAAATAATAAAATAAAGTTAAAAAGATTTAAAAAAACTAAATTTTCCTAAAAAAAGAAGTAGATTAAAACGTCACTGAAACTTTTTAAAAAATATTTAACCTCTAGTAAAACATGTTTAAAAATATTTAAATATATTAAATTTCATATTATTTTATAAAATAGATTTAAAAATATTAATATTTATATAGTCTAATAAACCAAATTTAAAAGAGATTTAAATTAACTTCTATTTTACATATAAATAGTAATGGTGAGTTTACATTTAAATTCACTTTAAATTTTACATGTAAAAAAATTCTAGTTTTTATTTTTAAATTTTTTGAAGTTTACATGGAAAATATTTTTAGTTTACATGTAAAATATAAAATTATTTTATATATAAACTTTAAAATCAGTTCACATGTATACAATAGACGTTGTTTTTATTCCTTGATTATATTATGTCCAATTTTATTCTGTATTTGACTTACCAATTTGTATGATTTGATTATTGTATTTTACCTCCTTTTCATTTTTTATATTTCCAATTAGAATATATTAATTATTCTCTATTAACTTTTATAAATTATATTCATATCCTATTATAATTTTAAATCTAAAAAAATTATACATTTAGTTCCAATGAAAAATAAGAAATATGTTGAAGAAATATGTAGAAATATATTGCTTGCAAATGATTGATGGATGTGAGAGATGGAACTGCCTCATATAGTTCTCTTAGTTAGTATTGTAATTATAGTATATATAAATTATAATAATTTTAATTTCAATTTATTTTTATTTTTAAAATTTATTGTAGGGATACCCAACTAATCTAGAGTTTCTCTCTAGTCAAATTACTAATAGTGGTGACAAGTATGACCAATCAAGTAAGGGTGTTAGAAGATATTATCAGAGATTCTTTCATTCCTGTTCAGACCTAGAACCATTACCACATATACCATTGAAACACACCTTTTCATTCATCATGAAAATATAATTTTTTAACCTAATTATAGTATAATGGAAACCTATTTAGTCTCCAAAATATGAGTGCACACAAAAACTGTTTGACACTTTTTAGTCATTTTTAGAAAAATTCCTTTGGTTTTTTTTGAGAATTTAGAAAAAATAATAAATTAAATGATTTAAAAAATTGATGAAAATGGTTATCAGGTTAGAATTGGGTAGAACTATTTCAATTTATCATGGTTTCCAATTTTTCCAATATTTTTAGGCCAGCTAGTATGAGACAGATTCCTCAATCGATTCCTCTCTCTCCCTCAGCTGTATGGTGATTAGGGAGAATATCCCTACCTAAATTTTAAGGTTGGTTTACCATCATTACTATGTGTATGTTCATTGAATCGGGTCCGATTTATTTATTAGTCCAATCCCAAATCAGTTTCTATATTTCCAAAATAATCGATATTACCAACTGCAACTCCAGACACGTACTGACGATCATCGAGAACACACCACCTAACCCTAGTCTTTTCCATCATATACATACCAAAATTAGGGGGAGGGATATTATGTTTCATTTAATAGTTTAATTAATAGTAGCATAATATAAACCTAATATAATTTAATTGGTATTAAAAAATGAAAATTGATAATTGAAACTAGTTAGAATGAGAAGAAAGGGTTTTATTTAATTAAAATTAAAAACTCAAGCATAGAAAAACTGGTTTATCCTCCCCCATTATCGATCACTTAAAGCTTATAACCCTTAATGTGAAGAGTAATAAATTTTATGTGGGAGAAGTAAGGAGTCATAAGAATTTAAATTAAATTAAATAAAATAAAACAGAATAGACAAGTACCATCAAGGTTTCATTTAGAGATTCCCCTCATTAAGTGATCACCCGGAATCCTCCATAGGTCCTTATATTTATTAGAATAGGTTATTATCCGGTATAATTTTTTCACCTATACATTTGTAAGTAAATATATTCTGAATTAATTATGATGGTTAGAGTACAAACAGGGTTTCCGGTATATGTTATGTTGAAATATATAAAATATGGGTTTGGATAGAAGGATTCACGGTGTGATATATGTTCCATGATATGAAATGTACGGTATTTCCTATTACTTTCTTTCTTCACTATATTAACTTCACCCCATAAATTCCCTAAATTTTCACATCGTGAATAGTCTAATCGTGATGTGAATGAGTTTTTTCTAGCAGATTCATCCATGTTTTAGCTTTGTTCTTTGGTTTTGAGTCTTGTAAATACCCCATAGTCATCCCCCATCACTGAAAGTCTTCTTCTGTTGAAGATATTTATATTCTTTACCTTTTTAGTGTGTTTCAAAAAAATACTTCCATAAATTTTAAAAAAAATTAAATACAAGTAGGTTTAATAAATTAAACTACATAAACAAGTTATTTTATATCATAATAATTAAGTAAGAAATGATTTTTTTCAGTCCCCCTAAACCTAGAACATTCTTTTACTCAATCATGTAATCTCAATAACATCAAAAATGAACTTCATTATACCAATATTTAAATTTAAAGAGAAAAAAATATAATTTGTTTTTAGTAGAAAAAAAATTGGTGTGCTACACAAAAGAATTAATTCAACCCCGCACTCTTCAAAGAAATTAATTCAATCATGCATATTACTTTTCCACTTTTTTAATGACAATTTTTTCCATCCTTTAATTTTTATTTATTAATTCATCATTAATATGCACTCTAATTTTAATTTAACTCACATTTAATTCATTTCACCCATTACTCAAGGTCATAAATATAATGATTTTATGTCCAAACCTCAAGTGCATGTCGCTTTCCATTGTCCTCAAAGTAATCTAACATCTCCACTATGCAAAGTCAAAGATAAAAATTAATCATGAGTGATTTTCACCATAGTTAAAATGTCTCTAAGGATTCAGGTAGGTGGTAAAATAAGTTTATAAATGGAGGTTTGACTCTAAAGTATAATGCATGATATCAAAATCTATGCTCAATGAAATACTCATACAGTGATGAATATTTCATCTCACCATTACCCAAAGGTAAAAGTGGGAACATGATAGAAATAAGCATGATAAATGAATTTCCATCTCTTTGTTTTTTATTTTTCTATTTTTACCTTTTTTAAAGGTTTTCTTAATAAATCACCAACATCCACAATCTAACCACATACAATCAAAATATAATTGGTTTGGAAAAGGTAATTTTTCATCCACCTAATATACAACCTATTTATTTAATTTTTTAATATTTTTATTAATATATTTAAATAATAATGTATAGAAAATGATAACATGGACTCAACAAAAATCCTAAGAAAAACTACCAAAAAATTATCCTCATTACAATACATCCCCATACACAATGGAAAACCTCTCCCCCGCACATAGATTTTGAATATCATGAACCATAATATGAGTAGGGTTGGAAATAATATAATGGGATTGTAATATGGATGATTTTATAACAAGTCCATTCATGGAATCTATGATAAAAATAAAGATTTAATTTCACAGTGGTTCCTAGGATAAAAGGATAAAAAATAAAAAATACATTAATAATATTAAAAGTGATTTTGTTTTGTCATAGTTTGAATAAGATACCCGAAAAGTTAAATAAGAATAACATTATTGTGTATCTCAATAAATATACTATATAAATAATGGAAAATATTGATTTAGAAATTTTCTTAGGAATGAGAATATATGGTTAGGGATAATTACACACGGACAAACACAAAAACAATAAACTAATCAATATCAATTCTATAAACTCAAAAAATGACAAATATTAGAAGAATTTCTTTTATAAAATTAATATTATTAACAAAAATTATGATTAGTCAAATTTTTCCTCTCATGATTATCTTTATTGGTTTATTTTCCATTTTAATCATCTAATCATGTAAACAGTGAAGCTTAAAACATGAAATGATTGTTATACTAAGAAAATTTTATCTCCTAGATCAACGCTTGAGTATAGGAGTTTAAATTAGGGGATGGAATTTCCTTTTAAAGCTATAAATAGATTAAAATTGTGAAAGCAAAATAAAATAAATAATTTAAAATCATACTCCCCTTGAAATTATGCATCAATTAGGTTGCACTAGTTATATTTTTAAAATTATAGTTTTTCGCATTTTCATAACATGAATCCCCTTTCATGACATGAATTCCATTTACAGAGCGTGAATTATATTTTTGTATCATGAATTCTGTATAAATTCTTCATGTTTCCTTATGTAATTTTGAGGGAATTAAAAATAAGAATAAAATATACTGAAGTGAAGACCAGTTCTATTATTCTTAAATAGGAATCATGGGATGATTGTACAAAAGAAAAAATATAGGTTACCTCCAAGAAGTGATTTTTTTTAACGTCATTAGATTGACATAAAATAAAATAAAAATTAAATAAATCCTATAACATAAGATCACCCACCCCCACACACACTTAATTGATGAAGTTTATAAAATTTAATCAAATTAATTATTTAGCTATGTATATTTAAAATGGAATTACTTCATCTAATAAAATTTAAAGTAGAGGAATACCCTAGTGGGTCACATTGATAATTAGGTTGAAGAAGTGTAATCACATCCACTAATTCTTGAGGTAGGGTACCATGGTACTTATTCATCCTATATCCATTTATAATGAATGTGGTTCTTCTCATTATGACCTTGTTGTATATACTTCATATTTGTGGACTTTCAAATTTAAACTCCCAAAAACTTCATCAAGAATATGATTTTTTTTGTATATAATTTTACTACATATCCAATCAAAAGTTGATTTTTCTGAGATTTTGACCTATTATGATCACTAAAAGTCCTCCTTGGTTCTCTAAAATTTCCTAATAAATATATGTTATACCAAAAAGAATGGTATTTTTCTCTACACTCACCAGAACATGAGAAAAACCCTCCAAACATTGCTCTCCCTCATTGGTTCTTGATCTGTCCAAATTTGTATTGTGGTTTTCCTATTGAAAACTGAAATTCACTTATCTTAAGGGGTTATGGTCTCCTTAGAATATTCTTCCCTTCCCTTTTTTTGTATGATTTTTCCCCATATTTCATAGCCTATATATACTCAGTTTTGGTTTTCATTTCTGTATTATTAAACAAAATAGTTATATTTTTAAATTTATTTGGTACAAATTTACCTTGTTCTCATGATCCTTTCTTCTTATTAGCTAGAAAATATTATCCTCTTACCTATGTAGAATTATAGATAAATTACCTAGAATTTTTCAAATAATTTTTTAATTTAAGATATATGGATTTCATCTTGTCCAACTCCTCTTACTTCATAGGTGGTTCCTTCCTGAGATCTATGATAATCTTGTCATATTCATCTTCCTTAATCTTGTAATAATTTATATCATCATCCTATTCGAATTTTTATTCTTCTGCATCTTTTTCAAGAGCGGATATTGAATTTAGGGTCCCTAATTCGAAAACATGAATCTATCATTTAAAATAAATCACTTCATAATCTTATGATAAACTATCAAAGAAATTGTATTTTATTTCTTCTTTAAACCTGAAATTAGAATTTATGTACTCTTGGGAAGTTACCTATTCCATGGAATTTTTGACAAAAAAATTATCTAATATGGATAATAATTTATGAATAATAGCTGATTCATGAATTGGTTTTGTACATTATTCATGGGAGAGTGTAAATAGTGAATGGTTGCATGACTGGTGTTTCACGGAGTTAAGTATGTTAAAGTGAATTATATTATCTCCAAGATCTATTGCGAGGGTTCCTTTGTGTATGTAGATTATGGTTTTTTATATATTTAATAATGGAATCCAGAAAATGATGGGTGATTGTGATGAACTTCTATCTTCTTCCATTTTAATTTGTATAAGTCAACTGTGAATAGTACATCTTTGAGTTTCACAAGGACATCTTCTAAAACTCCTGTTGGAAAATTGTGGATATGTTTGTGAGCTGGACCACCACTTTTTTCTGTGTATTAATTCTCTAATATGAAAATATTTAAACCTAGATTGAGGCATGAAATTTATAAAATCAACCATATCACACAAATCATTAGTAAAATTTAAAGAATGAATTGTCCCGAGAATAGAGAAAGTCTATGGATTTTAACATTTTTGTGTAATTAGTGGGGTGAGAAGGGCAATGATTCTTCTTCATAAGATAATTCACTTATTTCCATTACATGTTACTGTATTAGTGCATAGCTCCTTGAATTTATTTTTTTATATTTATGAATTTTTCAAATGGATTCCAGGACAAGGATATTGATTTCAATCATTTTAAAGGTTTCTTGAATTTCTCATTGAAGTTTATCCTATTCCATAATTTTTGAAAGAATTAGACAACAAGGTAATGTTGAGGGATTTTCCTTCTCCATTTATTGTTTTTTGATATGTTTATCATATATCTCTTTCCAAAAAAATCATTACATCTTCTTAATTATTATCCTCTTCTCTTAGATGGTTGGGTAGAACTTTTAAATTTTTGTGTGAACATCTGAAATCTTTTCCCTTAGGTATTTCATGAATATTATTTGGTCCAGGAGGATGAATAAATTTTCCACTTCTTGTTGTAATCACACTTATTATCCCTTTTGGATTCAATATTGTTTACACTTGTAATTTTATGAGATTCTTAGTTAGCAAATCCATAAGAATTCTGGCATGGTTTGTTATATTATTCGTATTATCTTAGAGTCTTTCAACCTTTGACGACAACTAATGTTATTTTGTTAATGTTTCACTACTTAAAGGCTTCCAATATTTTTTTTTCTAAAAAGGTTGTGATTGATAAACTTTATATCGATAGGTATTTTTGTAGGGTTGTTGAAATGGTGATGAGTTATGATATTGTTTTTGTTGGAAAGGAGGATGTCATAGACATTGGTTTGGGTATAAGGGATTATCTTGATTATTTTTGTTTGTATATCCAAGTTTATTTTGAGGTTTCCTAGGTTGATCCTTATGGAATCTCCTTGGTTGGAAGGTTATCACACAACTTTCCATCCCTTGTACTTCTTCATGCTAGTCAGTATAATGAATGGGAGAAGAACATAAACCACATAACTGAGGTGAGCCTTGTTGTTCTTTCACTGGGTTTATATAAATTTTTCACACTAAATTTTCATGTTATTCATCTTTAGTTATAAATAAAGTTCCCAAATCAGAAGTTAATACCTCATGTTTACCTCTTGGTCTCATACCTCATCTTCTAAATTATTACAAGTTATAAGAAACATTTTAAATGAAACCTCTATATTTTACTAGTGATTTATCTATCAAGTATCCTCTAGATGAGACATAATTTTTTTTGGTCATTTTCAAGAAGGAATCGGTAAAATAAAATGATGAACTGGTCCTCCTCCACATCTTGATGTCGGAAACATGCACAACCCTTTATGAACCCTTCCTAATACTGATATTGGGTATCTCTAGATGTTTTTAATGTTTTGTAGATATCTTTCTGAATTTCTATACATCTCGAGGAGGGAAATTTTATTTTCAGAAATCATCTTTTTAGGTCTTCCAATTTATTTACTTCTCCTTCTTGTTGGTTATATAATCATTCCTTCGAATCTTCCTCTACTGAAAATGGGTTTTCCCTTCACTTGAATTGATCTTTAAGTTCTACTCTCATCCTAAATCATGAATAGGAAAATAAAAATTATTAAATTTTCTAGTTTGGATCTTCACCTACAAGACTATGTAATTTAGAGAGAACTAGAATTTTATTAACACACAAATCAAAATCATTTTCTAAAAGAGGACCAATGATTTCGTTTTTTTGTTAGTTAATTACAATGCATATAGGTCTTTAAGATTTTCATTGGGATTGATAGAAATATTTTCAAGTTGGGAGTGAACACTAAAATTATTACTTGAATATGTGATGTTAGTTTCTTTAAATCCTATTTTCAAGTTTAATTTCCCTAATTGGGTTAGCGTTTATTCAGTTTTAAGATCAAAAACAATTAATGGTTTATTTGAATTATGAGTCATTCAATGTTAGAGTTAGTGTATTTTTTCCCTTCCTCCCCAGAAATGGTTCTATTTTTGACATACACCTTGTTTTGGGGCGTAGAAATAAATGTATTACCTATGTATACTATAGTGAGAACCTCGGTATTCTCCGGAAGATGAGTTCACATGAAAGAAGCTTTTCACTTTTTAACTATTTTTAAGAAAATTGATTTTGGTTTTTTTTAGAATTTAAAAATAAATTTAAATTAAATTATTTAAAAAATTATTGAAAATAGCGATTAGTTGAGGCTTGGATAATACTATTTCAATTCTATCATGGTTTCTAATACTTCGAATATATTTCTACATGCTATAAATTGCGATTCCTCGATCAATCCTCTCACTCCCTTGGAAATATGGTGACTGGTGAGAATATCCTTGATTAAAATATCAGGTTGGTCTACCCTCCTTCCTATGTGTACAACCTTTACAAAATGTCCTAGTGATTTATTAGTTAAATTTCCAATTGGGTTTTGCTTTTCCCTAATAAAAAAATCACCAATCATAACTCCACACACATGATGACGATCGTCGAGCACTCACCACCAAACCCCAGTTTGTTCTATCATATACAAACCATAATCATGTGGTTGAATATTATGGATCATTTTTCAGGGAAATTAATATTAATTAATTCTAAAGCTAATATATTATCATTTGGTAATAAAAACTAAAAATAGAGAATTAGAACCATTTGGAAGAAGAATAAATGGTTTTATTTAGTTAATCCTAAAAACCCAAGGATTGAAAAGTTGGTCCAGCCTCCCCCTTTCATGGTTACTTGAAGATTTTACCCCTCCATGTGAAGGGTAATTGAGTTGATGTAGAAAAATGAAGGAATCATAAGAATTGAAACTAAATAAAAGATAATAAAATATAAAATTATTGTATTAGTTGAGTTTTTTTCCAGAGATTCACCTCATCGAGTGATCTACCAGAATCCTCCCTAGGTCCTTGTATTTATAGGCCTAGGTCATGATCGTGTAGGATTTAATTACCCATACATGGGGTAATGAATCTATTTTGAATAAATTTTGAAGGTTCATGGTTATGTGGGTCAAAAATAGGGTTTCTATCATAAGTTTCATTGAAATCTAGTAAATCTAGGTCTCACCAAAAGATTCAAAGCATAAAATATGTCTCACGTCATGATATGTATGGTTTATCCACCCAAGTAGTTTTTTCATGCTATAAAATTAACCCCGTGAATTCCATCTAGTTTCACATCATAAATAGTTCAATTAGGATGTGAATGTGTGTTTTATAGAAGATTTATACTTGTTTCAACATGGTTCTTCTATTTAGAGTCTTGTTAACATATCATATCCATCTACAATCATTGAATGTTTTCCTCTAATGTAGATCTTCATCTACTTTACCCTTTTAACTTCCTTTCAAAAACAAATTATGTCCTACCATAGATTAAAAAATAGTTAAATATTGATAGGGTAAATAAATTAATTATTATAAACAAGGTTTTTATATAATAATAAGTATGGAAGAAATGGTTATGTATCCCATTTACCACATTTGTTTCTCTTACTACTCCACTCGAGGCACTAGGGATATTACCACCTATGCATCCATCATAATTTCATAAAATATCCACTTCTTATATAACTTTTACATATCCCATGATGACTCTTCATAACTTTTATCCTTATCTTGAAACTTCTATATTATGAAAAAATGATAATGGTTTACATAATATATTATTATTAATAAATAAGTAATTATTTTTTATTAAAATCATTTTATAGTTTAAAAATTAATTTTCTTCAATAATTATTTTATTTATAATTTTGTGTGTAGGAACTAATATTAATTTCATCCACTTTTAAAATTTTTAATTTCATAAAAATAACATCATTTTTAAAATAAATATATGAAATTTAACTTAGTGTGAATTTCTTTATTTTTCAAAAAATATTTATTTTTCAGTGAATTTTAAAAAATATTGATCATCCAAATATTGTCATTTCATTTAATAGAAAATCCCCCATAATATTTTTATATTAATAATAAATTAATATAATTATATATTAGTTCTAAAAAATATAATTAATTATTTTTGAATCAATATAATACATAATATTAGTATAAAAATACTTTTACAATTGAAATGAATTTTATTCAAAAATAATTTTTTCATCACACTTTATGGGATAATTATAAAATGAATTCGAGATAATTATATAGATTTAATTTACTAAAATAGATTCCAATTTTTTAATCATAATAATTAAAAAAAATTAATAAGTTTAACTTAATTTTATGTTAGAATGAATAACAAAAATAATAAAAATTTATCACCATGGTAAACAGGTAAATCTGGTAATTGAGGTTAAAAATAATTTGATAAGGACTAGAAATTGACCCTAATATTTTTTTATCCTATTTAATGAGTGTATTTCATATATTTACATATAATTATATAATATATTTCCACATGGTATCATAATTATTTTATTTTAACCTTTTAATTTTTAAGTAAAAGATAATGAAAAAAATATCACTTTCCTACCTTCAATTACTATAATATTTTGAATAGGGATAAAAACAAATTATGTCTGGTTATAAATATAAATTTTAAATATAAATTAATTTTTTTATCATGTTGATTTATTTATAATTTTTATTAATGGAATAATTAATTTAAATTCTTATCCAAGGCTAACATAATATTTAATAACTTAGTAGAAAAATAAAATATATAATTTTAAAAATATTAAAATTAATATATATTTATAGAAATGTTTTGTTACAAGAATTTAATATTTAAATATAACATTTTAGTGAAGTTTTAATGTAATATATTTAAATTCTTCTTCTATCATGATGTTTTCAAAGTCAAATTAAATGAATAGTTTCAAAATTAAAATTAATGATATTTTAAAATAAATAATATTTTATTAAATGATTATAATTCCTAAAAATTATATATTCATCTAATTTATTTTTATCTATTTAAAAATATTACATATTTTTCATTCATGGACCAATTTTTATTTTATACTAACTATCTTGACCCCTAAAGAATAAAAATGTTGTCATCATGGTAATTTTCAAAAAAGGTTAATATAGGTTAAATCAAAGAAAAAAAGGGTACAATCCTGGACTAAAATTATCCAAATATTATTTTATTATAATATTTTTTTTAATAATCGTCCAATATTATAATTAGATTATTTTAGATACATTTAAATATGAAAATTAATTTAAATTAATTTAATAGTTTAAGAAATTTCAAGATAACCCCTCACTTCTATTATAAAAGGGAACCTCATATCCTCTTTATTCACACTTGAAAAACCTTTTGGTTTGTAAAATACCGGATATAATTCCTTTAATACTTCTATTCCTATCTCTTAGAGTAATTTTAGTGTTATAAAACTCTTCAAGGAAGGCTTTTGGTGTAAAACTAAAGGGGTTGTACGAAGCAGATGGATCATTCTTAACCGAGATTTTTTTATTTCATCTTCAAAATATTTCAAATATTATTGAAACATAATGATATAAAAACATAAGTATCTCTCATATAAATAGATTATATTATGTTAATAAAATTACTTAATGTCATCTCCTTTTCCCTCAAATGGAAAATGAAACCAACGTTTGGGTGTACGGTGGACTATAGCCTCACGAACCGATGTAATTCTTTTTCCATCATCGACCCTCATGGTTGTTTTTGATGATGGATTTAATGTGTATATATTATATTCATGATATTATTATCATTCTATAAAATTACTATTTCATATATTTTCTTACCTTTACATTCATTGAAACATGACAACTTCGTTCATGCGTACATGTGGATTACCACCTACACAAAGTGATGTGAATCATTTTTTATTACCACGTAACATTAATGGTATATATAAGTGTTTATGAAGAAATAATATGGTATTTATGATATAATTATAATTCTTGAAAGATAAAATAATACTTCCCTTCCATCATGATCTTTGATAAATGGAATCCTTACTCATGCATACATATGACTTACCGTCTCCATGATTACAACATAGTTTATTATTCATAACCATGCTTCATGGTTATATTTAAAAGTATAATATATGTATAAAAATGATTATAATTTAATTATTATTAAATTTCAGATTATGTAATAATGACCAATTTTACCATAGTCAACCTACAAAATTCATTTTAGGCTTAAGATCCAGATATTATCAAAACATATGATGTGAAATTAATTAATTATATAATTAAATATAACATGGTAACATATAAAATAAAATTAATGATAAAATCTGGAAAAATATTAATAAATTAAGTAATTAAAATATTTTTGTTATCCAGGAAGATAAAAAATGTACGTAGAAATTCAGAACTGAGGTAATGGATTTCATCTAAATTTTCATTCATTGAGGAATATTTTAATGTTAGGAACCTAATTTCTTTTATATGGAGAATAAATTTCTAATTTTACATGTTATATAATAAAGCATTCATACGTTATTGTATTTTAAGTTTCAATTCAAATTATTTCATCCAATGGGATTTGAATTCAAAGTTATCAAGCGGTAAGTGTTTCATAACTCAATTTCATTTCATTGTGTTATATTACTTATTCATTGATTATATTATTTCAATATTATCTGTGAGATGAACTTTATTAATTAATGTTTTATTTACAAGTTTTTGTGGATTTACATTTATTATATAGAGTCACTTGATTGATTAATTATCACTTCAACATTATGATCACTTTAAGGGTTCTTCATCTCAAATTGTCTTCTTTGGGACACATGTAATACTATAAACCTATATTCTTTTATGAGGTGTATTTGATGCCCCTTTGATATGATATATAATGATTACATTTTTATTCATTGTATTTAAATAATCATTTAAATTTATTTATTTCATGGGGATTGTGATTAAAATGTTACCGAACCAGTTAAATTTTATTTCACAAGCACATCATTATTTAAGATTGTTTATGCTTAATAATTAACTGGGATAATTATATGATATTTCAATCATAAAATCAATATATATATATATATATATTAGGTGATTTGGGGTACAATTACATTCAAACACACAAACACCACACACATAGTATGGAGAGGCAGTCCATATCCCCCCAAGTGAATAGCACACCCATCAAAGCTTATTTATTTAGTACATGGTCTGTAAGCCCAGTGGGAATGAATCCCATTACATGGCTGGAAATCCCAGTGCAGCGTCATGCCTATATCATCATGCTTACATCATCATTCTTGTATCATTCCTGCTAGCATCATGACTTAGCCACTGCCTTCCTGTATCATCGTATGCATCACCGCCTCCATAGTACAAAATCATACATACACCCAACAGTGCTTGATTCTAGGACCTCTTGAATCCCAAGTAGGATCATTTACCACTTGGCTATAAGCACATTATCAAAATACCAATATATTTTTTTCTCATCTGGTTATTTTTTAGAAATATAATTTTTACTTACATTTTCCACTTTTAAGTACTCAAAAGATCAAAAAATGTTTTTATAAAAAATAGAATTTAATTTCTTTTTATTTGAGAATATTTTCTTCCATGTTTATATATTATAAAAAAAATTCAATAATGTTTTTAATATTAATATGTGATTGTTTAAATTCATTTTTACCCGTGGTTGAATCTTTAAAAAAAGTTTTAAAATGAATCTTTTTGTCATTTTCTGGGTGAGGTACTTATTGAAATTATCCTAAAATGTGAAAGGATTATTTATTTTAACATACTCGGCATGAACATAATTTATTACAACAATAAAGGATCTTAGATTTAAATATATCTTTATAAGTTCTCATGGTTATTTTCGAAGAAATTATTTTCCTAATATTCTAGAAATTTTTAGTTTTTAAAAGTGAATTTAAATTTGAAAAGGGTATTTTCCTCAAGAATGTATTTAATCGTATTTTTATGGCATTTATTAATCATCAGAAACAAAATACCATTTTATTCTCAACTATGTATATGTTGTAATGATTCCATCACTGTTATTTATTTAGATATTTTATGATCAATTTGGCTTGGGAAAGTATTGTCATTTTGTACGATATTTTTTCCTATACAGACAGTTTTGGAATAAGGCATGTTGATTAAGTTGTATTTTCTGTTCATATGATGAATGCATTGGAATTATTAAGTGATGGGTGGGACCTGGAATTACATAGTCCCTAAATTAATTTATAGGTTTAATGAGACAAATCAGTTCAATAGCCTTATTAAATGGGTTTCTTGTGTATACCTATGTGTAATTTTACATTATTTCACAAATACTCAATGGTAAGTTTCAAATGTTTGGAATTATGCATTCTATTGTTATGAAATCAGTTATTGATGTCCATGGGATTATTTTATTAGTTATGATATATATGAATTATCTTAAAGATTCTGTGATTATTTATATAACATTATTTGATCATCATTTATTCTTTCAATATTATTCTTCATGCCCAAGTTATTAATTAAATTCTATGTTTTTTTAGATATATACCTTAACATATTGATTATGCATTATTTATTCAAGATACCTTTCGTTGTATGTAATCCTTACTAAGCATATGAGATCACTATTATTTTTTCCCTTCCTCTAGGATATGAAGAATGAATCTTTGAATGATTTCAAGGATGAAAAATATTTAACTTCAAAATGATTTTTATTTTTTTTCAAATGTTATAAAAGATTCAATTATGTATCTAGTTTACCAAGAGTATTATACTATTCATTCATTAGGGACTCAATTCATTGTATCTAGTGCCAATGTAATAAGGTAACCAAAATCTCCAGGCTACTAGGGTTGGTATATTTATAGTTGGATTGAAAGGAAGTTTAGTCAAAACCTTGGGAACTGGATTTAAGAAAAAAATATTAAGTAATATAACCCTATGATTGACTTTGATGAAATTTCCAAGTATAGGATAATATTATAATGTTTTGGTAAAGAATAGATTATATGTTTTTCCTAGAAATACATCACCTTGTGGATACTAAAAGTGAATTTTATTTTGGAACAAATTCATTTAGAGGTAATTAACCCAAAAATAGTTGATCGAGTATATCTCAAATATCATCCCAGTGCTTGTTGATTGTTCCCTTAACACGCACCTATTTTGACACACCTAGGGATATGATTGGGTTAAGTCACATTTTCTTTATGAACCATTATTATGAAGGATATAATTGAACCAATGTAAACCTATAATATTTTATAGTGATATGGGATGAACCTAAAGTGTCTTATGATGATATGATTAACGTTAATTATTAGATTAATAAAATAGATACCCATTTTTATGTTTTATGTTATGAGATTTTAACCTGATTAAGGATATTTTGGGATATATTTATTTTAATACAACCCTTTGGTTTAGTATATGTTTTTGTGAAAAGGTTATTTAAGGAATAATGATTTTATATTTTGTGGACATAAGACTAATGCTATTGATAACCTTTAGGATCAATACAGACATTGATATTAAGGCAATAACAGTCAGTTAAGGTATTTGATTTTGTAGAAAAAATAGGTTGTATTGAAACCCTTAGTGGATAAAATTTTATTTGATGTCTAGTGTTATTTTTGATAATTTTAATCATATTTTTAGGATATTTATAGGGATTCTATTAATATAGTTTTAGAGAAAGGACAATATAAAAGTATAGTGACAATATATCTTATCTCGTAAGGCCCTGAGGCATGAACCCAAAACTGAAGGGTGATAAGGATACAATGCCTACCATTGGAAAACATGATTTCCTAGTCAGTTTATAATTTTTTACATAAATAGTTTATTGGAAAACGATTTGGGAATAATATTGTTGGATCAAAAATTCTAGATTTTTTTGGGATTTTTATGCAGTTAATGAAATATCGAGAGATGTTTTATTATGTTGAGTAATGTATGTAACCTTTAGGTTTAACGTAATGGATTATTTAGGAAGAATAATATTGCATTTTTTGAGGTGTAAGTGAAAGTTCATGAGATAACCTTTGAGTTTACGACATTCATTAATGTTAAGGTTGTTGAGGTTAATGGGGATGTAAAGTAACCAATTTGTGAAATAATCTAAGTTGAACCTTTGGTGTCATTGTGCAAACTTTGAAGTAAAATATATTATTTCATAATATGAAGGATTATAAATTTTGGGTATTATATTACCTTGTGGTAACCATTTTAGTTTTTCTTAAAGTCTAAATATAAGTAGAATGGCTTGTTTTCATTTTATGGATTATCCAAACCGTTAGAACTTGATTTTAGTGCTTTAGGTATAAAAATATTATATTGGATACTCATCATTCAGAGAAAAAGATGAGATTGTGATTGAAATCAATTAAAGGATAAAATTATACTTTTATGTACAAAAATTTTCTTAAATTATTATATTATATGGTAAAGGAACTCCTCAACTCCAGGAAATGGATCTTGAAAATAAAATGTTATCCTATTATGATCGTTTTCTGATAAATTTATGGTGTTTTCACCCATAATTTTTTTTTGATTTTTTGTTCATTAATTTTCTCTTAACCATTCTATATATCACTATATTTTAGTCTTTAGCGGTTATATTTCTCATCCATATGTTCTCTTCTTTGTAAACCTAGTTTTTTGTTATTCAAGATGACCTTCATATTTATCTTCCCCTCCTTTTAAGAGGTTGTTTTGTCAACCCTTTTTACGATGTGGATTTTCCACAAAGGAATTTTCAAACGTCGAACCCTTGATTATCTAGAAAAGGTTAAAATTTCAAGAATGTAATTTATTCAAGGGGTGGGGGAATGTAACACCCCATGATTTTAAAATAATACCATGATTGATAAAGTATACAATATGCAACATCGAGCATAAACGAACCAAAAAATAATATTATTTAAGCATGACCATAAGAACCTACCTATTTAATTATATGGTATGAATATATTTAAAAAATTATTAAAATATTTATAAATTTGTTATATAATGTATTTATTAATCATAAATAAGTATTCAATTTTAAGTAAAATTGTTTGATACTTCAGAAATAGTTTTATTTTACAAATCGTGTGTGTGAATTATAATTAATTTATTCTAGTTTTAGAAATAATATTTTATAGAAGTAATATAATTTTTTAATTCATCTTATAAAACTTAACTTAGGGTGAAATTTTGGGATTTTTCAGGAAATATTGATTTTTCAGTGAATAGTAAAAAAAATCAATTTTTTAAATATTATAATTTATTTACATTGAAAAGGCCCCATAATATTTTGAAGATGATCAAAAATTAATATAAATCTAATTTAGTTATAAATAATATATTTAATTATATAATAATCAAAATTATAATTAATCTTAGTATAAAAATAATGTTAGATATAAAATACATATTTTATAAAATAATTTTTTATCGCACTTTGCGGAATAATTATAAAATGAATTCCTACAAATTATAGAGATTTAATTTTTTAAAATGGACTAATATTTTTTAATTATAATAATTAATAATTATTAATAATAAAAACATGATTATTTATCATAATTAAAAGTTAAAATATTAAAAATTTATCACAATGGTAAAAGGAAAAATCTAGCAATTAAAAATAAAAATATTGTGATAAAGACAAAAAATTGAACCTAAAAATTGTATTTATCCTATTTAATGAGTTTATTTAATCCATATAAATCCAATTATTTAATATATAGCCACTTGGTGCCATGTGTTTTTGATTTTGACCTTTATAATATTTAAGTAAAATATAAAGACAAAAATATCACTTCCTTGCTTTTAATAACTATAAAATATAGTTAAAATGACAAAAAACTTATATTTAGTTATAAAAATTAATTTTGAATAAAGTAATATTTTTTCTAATTTTTATTAATTAAATAATTACCTTAAATTCTTATTCAATGCTGACACAATATTCATTCTATTAATAGAAAAATAAAATAAACGACTTTAAAAATATTAAAATTAATATAAATTTAATAAATTATTGTGTCGAATTTATTTTTTAGATAAATATAACATGTTAGTGATGTTTTAATTGAATAAATTTGAATTCATTTGTTTTCATGTTATTTTAAATATCAAATTAAGTGAATAGTTCCACAAATGACCTTAATGGTATTTTATAATAAATAAAATTTTATTAATTGATTTAAAATTTATAAATATATTATATTCATAAAATATATTGGTATATATTTTAAAATATAATATATGGACCGTTAATGGATGTGTTTTCCTTTTATAGTAACTATCTTGACCCCTAAAGAGTAAAACTTTTTTTATCATTGTAATTGTCAAAATGGGTTAACCCAGATTAAAACAAAAAGATAACATTAAATACCTAGTCTAAACCTATCCAAATATTATTTTATGATATTATTTCAACACATATTCATCCTATATCTGAATTATATCAGTTTGGAGCCATTCAAATATGAAAAATAATTTATATAAATTTAGTACTTTATGAAATTCTAGGAATGCATCCCCACTCCTAGAAAAGAGAACCTCCTATGCTCTTTTATACACACTTAAAAATACTTTTGGTTCATAATAACCCTAACTATATACCTTAATTACTTTCCATACAATGTTATAGAGTCATTTTTTTATTATAAAACCCACTTAGGATGGATTTTGGTGTAAACCTAATGGGGTTGTCTGAAGAAAAGGTATCATTCTTAACCATGTGTTTTTGTTTTATTTCTTCATCCACATCAATAAAATATTATTCAATCATGATGATATAAAAATAATTATATCCAATATACTTAGATTTTATTATTTTAATTTCATAACCTGCATCTATCTATTCTTCCATCAAATAGAAAACAAAACCATCGTTCGCATGTATGGTGGAGTACTTCCTCGTAAATCAGTGTAATTTTTTCCATAATTGCCTCGCATGTTTTTTTATGATCATGGATTTGATATAAATATATACATATAATTAATGAATTATTTATAATTCTATAAAACTGATATATCATATGTTTTCTTACCTTTCCATTCATTTAATGATGATAACATCATTCGTGCATGTGTGGGGATTGCCACCTCCAAGAAGCGATGTAATTCGTTTTTTATTATTGCATCACATGAATAATATGTATATGTGTATTTTAAAAACAAATATATTATTTATGATATAATTATAATTATATACATATAAAACAATACTTACCTTCTTTAAATAATGATCATTGAAAAATGGAAACGTAACTCATGCATATGTATGACTCACCGTCTCCTTGATTGTTACGTAAATAATTTTTCATAGAAAACCTTAATGGTTGGTTTTAAAAGTATAATAGATGTATAAAAATGTTTTTATTTTATTATTATTATACTTTATATGATGGAATAATGAAATTTTTTCCATATCCAACATTCCAAATTCATTTTGGACATATGAACTGAATATCATTAAAACGTTCGACATGAACTTAATTAATTAAGTAATTAAATATAACACGTTGAGAAATAAAATAAATATAATAATAAACCTAAAAAATTTTGTTAATCAATAAAATAATTAATATTTTATTATTATTTTGGAAGATAAAAAATCGATAAGATGTGCCAGACCTGAGGTAAGGTATTTCGTCTCAATTTCCTTTCATTGAGGAAATTTTTATTGTGATAAACCTAATTTATTTTATATGGTGTATATGTTTTCCATTTTAAATTATATATCATGAATCCTTCATACATCAAGGTATTTTAAGTTTCAATTAAAATTATTTTATCCAATGGAATTTGAATTAAAAGTTACAACATGGTATGTGTTTCATAACTCATTTTTGTTTCATTGGGTGTATAACTTCTTCATTGTTTATATTATTTCTAGATTATGTGTAAAATAACCTTTGTTTGATTTATGATATATTTACACATTTTTTTATTTACATTTGTTACATGTAATCAATTAATTTATTAATTCTCACATCGATTTTGTGATCATTGTATGGGTTCTTCATCTCAAATTTTCATATTTGGGAAATATATTATGTTATAAACCTATATTATTTTTTGTGGTATATATAATTTCCAATTTATATGATATATAATTATTCCCATTATACTAATTATATTTAATGATTAATTTGAAGTTATTTTTTTCATGGGTATTATAATTCAAATGTTACCATAACGGTAAATGTTTATTTCTCAATCTCATCATTATTCGAGATTGTTTATGTCTAAGTACACACCGGTTGAATTATATGATATTTAAATATTAAACCTAATATATTTTATTATACTTTTTTATTTTTGAAAATTATAATCCTTATTTTAATTTTCCTTTTTTAAGTACTCAAAAGATTAAAAAAATTAAAAAAAATAGACTTTATTCCATCTTTAGTCACGAATATTTTTTTTCATATCCATGTTTTCTTAAAAAATAAGTAATGTTTTTAATATTCAGTTATGATTGTTTAAATTCATTTTTACCCATTATTTAATTTTAAAAAATGTTTTAAAATGAATAATATTTTTATTTTCTAAATGGGGTAGTTATTGACTTTTTACCGAAAATGTGAAAAGAATATTTTCTTTGGAATACTCAGCATGAAAACTTTTTCTCATTATGATGACCACCTAATGATTTGAAGATTTATTTAACAGTTTCTACAGTTATTTTCTGAGAAACATTTTTTCCAAATATTATGAAAAAAAATTATATTGTAAACATTAATTTCAATGTGAAAAGAGTATTTCTTTAAGAATGATTCTAATGATATTTTTATTATATTTATATTCATCAATGATGAAACCTAATTTCTTTTATACTTGGAATATGTTGAAATGATAACATCCTTATTATTTCTTTGGATGGTTTATTACCAGTTTGACTTGGGAAAGCGTTGTTATTTACTATTCTAGTTCTTCCTATATGGATAGTTTTTTAATATGGAAACTTTATTAAGTATTATTGTTTATTAATATAATGATTTATTAAGTAATGAGTGGGTCCTAAAATTATATATCCCCTCGATGAATCAGTATGAATAATGAGAAAAACCAAATGGAAAGCCTTATCAAATGGGTTTATTATGTATAACTAACCATATTTTAAACTGTATTGGAACAAGACCTCAATGGTAAGTTTCAGATGACCAACATTATGCATTCCATCATTATGAAATCAGTTAATTATATCCATGTTATTATTTTATTTTTAAAATATACATTTATTAGTTTTAATCTCATGTGATTATTTATATGGAATTTGATCATCATTTATTCCTGACACATTATTCATTATTATATAGTTATTGATTAAATGGTGCGTGTTTTAAGCTATTTACCTTTATATATTGATTATGAATTATTTACTCATTATAGTTTCAATTGTTTGTAACACTTATCAAGTATCTAAAATAATCCTTATTTTTTCCCTTTTCCCAGGATATAAAGAATGAATATTTGAAATAATTAATGGATGTAGATTTTTTGTTTTCAAAATGTATTGAATTTTATGATCTCAAATATAATGTGATATTATATTATGTATCTAGTTTACCAAGACTACAAAACTATTAATCCCTCCATGATTTGATTCCTTGTATCTAGTACTGGTGTAATAAAGTAACCATCATATCTGAAATATTAAGGCCAGTCTCATTACAAGAATAATAGAAATGAGATGTTTTTTATGTCTAAATCAGTTCAATTAAGTACCTATCACACATGACAGAAATTGATTTGAATAAAAAGAAGTGAATTTAATTTAATTAAACACAAAACAAACAAACCAAATAAAACTAACTTGAATCTAAAATACCATGGAAGAACTAACCCATCCCAAATCAAATAGATATAACACATCCAAAATCATAATAAATTGTCATGATGTGATCTACATAGATATACGGTTTTTATAGGAAAACCATAAATATTTAATGGTTTGATGAAAAAATGGATATATTATCACATATTCCTTTATAACACTATTTTTTTAAGATCCCATGTTTAGTCAAGATTTCAAAAGTCAACAAGAATTTAATTTTTTTTAAACTAGTTTCTAGTTCAATTTGAGAAACAAGATTCAGAACAAAGTTCTGAAGCTTGGTACATTTCAATAGAGTTGTTTTACACATAAAAGAAGTATTATGAGTCATACTAGGGGCTCAGAGAATCCCTAAGAGGAACAAGGTGGATTCTATAGTAGTTTCAACAACTAGCTGGTGGTGTCTGAAAGTGGAAGAAGCCACTGCGTATGGCTATCGGGGAGCCGATGACCTCCACCAACTATCTGGTGAGTATTGTAATGGGGGAAATTAAAATTACATATGATGATTTAGTGGGGGGGTTAAACCCTCCTTCATCTCTCTCTATCTCTCTCTCTCTCTCTCTCTTACGTGTGCAGTAAGGTGGCCTCTCCCTTTTTTCTCTCTTGGTCCCCACATGAAAGTGTTGTCTTTCTTGGGAATTTTTGGTGATGATGGAAGGTACAATATTCTCCTACTCATTTTTTCTCTTCTCTTCCACTTTTCACTAATTTTTTAATTTCATTGATTTAGGCTATAGTTGGATATTTCATTAGAGAATTATGAAATGGATCATTTTCAAAGGGGTTTTTGTGAATCATAGTTTAAGGATGTCCCATGATGATGTCCAGATGTAGATGTTTGTCATTTCATAAAAGGTATGACATGTCATGGATTTTTTATATTTTTTAAAATATTGAAAATGTTAAATGATGGAATTATAGGTATAGGTATAGGATTTTTCTTAGCTTGGGTTTGGGGGTGTTCCATGGGTATCCAACACCACATTTCACAAATAAATAGGGGTCTCAGGACACCAGATGTGTTATATGGATTTATAAAGTGTTATAATTTAATTAATTAATTTATTAAAAATGTAGTAGTTTATAATTTTTTTATTTTTCCTTAGACTTAGGGGATTAGAAAGTTGATACATTCCTAATTTATTGAGGATAAGGTCAGGATAGATTGGATATGATTTGGTAGCTACTTCCATCCAATGGATGTAATTAGGAAATCTCTCTAAATGTAGGTGGTATGTAATAATTTCCAATTATTTAATTATATTATTCATATTTGTTATGTGATGTGATCAAGCCCCATCACTAAGGGTGAGGGACCCATAATTACTATATTATTCAATTGAATTAATAAAATTGTTTAAAGAGATGTATAATTTTTTTGAAATAAATAAGGTTCCTTAACCTTTGCATGTATATAGAAAAGTTTCCTATGACACTTCATTCCCTTGGGAAAAATCCAAATTCCTTACCCACTATTTATTGTGTATTTTCCAATAAAACATTTCCTTATATTGGAATGGACCCCAATGGGGATCCCTAGTTGGGAATGGGTAAGAAATACTTATTGAACCTCAACCCAAGTGACATTGTAAGCTCCTTTAAGATGAAGATGCTTTGATAGGTATAGTTGGGATTGTAATTCATTCTTGACTTGAGTCTAGCACCTTTATTTCATCAAGGCATTAAAGGTCATGATGTGTTAGAGAGTAAGTCTGATGGGAATTATTACTCTTAGAGAGGGGCTTTAGACATTTTTTATGTCTTAGAGGGGACCCTGAGTAGGGTTCCCCAATCATGTTTAGACCTTGGTAAGGGAGTGATGGGAATAATTTGTGATGAACTAGGTTATTCCCCTAATGTGTGAATCAACTAGCATAACTATTGAGGCCAATGACATTATAAGATGGGTTTGGGTGTTTGGATAACCCTCCATATTCAAGATATGTATTAATTTATTTAATGGTTATTTTGTAAATTAATATACATAGATAATTATAAATGAACTGGTAGTTATTCAAGGATTTTCTTCCCTCAAATAATTTGATAACCAGGTGACGAGGTAGCTAAGGACCCAAATAGGCCTATCTATTACATTGAATGTCAGTTCTACTCAACTCCTGCATGTGGAAAACTAATATGATGTATGTGGTTATAATAGTATTTATATTATTACCTGTGTATTTATATGTGACATAAATAAATATAATGTTGGTTTCCATATTGATTCGGATCCACATCTTGATTTTCATAAATGGTCTTCAATTATGATTTAATGTTTTAACTAAAAGTGATAACACATATAAACCCTTGGATTCAAAATGAGATCATGATATAATATTTGATTCTATGATTACCAGAATACCTACATTATTTGGGTTTCCTTCCTATATCAGTAACATAAAAGGTTTTTGAATGCATATAGAAAACCCCTATGGTTATCATATCACATAGGATTCCTAGAATTCTAGGATATATGTGAGTCTAGAGGCTTCTAGGTGGACATATTTTCCCTAAGAACTAGTTGTTTATGAAATTCCTGAGGTTAATGATGATCATCATGATTGAAGCCTAAAATACTCTCTGGGATCAGGTGGGCACACCATGATTTCATTTCCCAAATCTACATAGAAATAATCCATGTTGCTAATGATTTATGGATGCAAAATTATCATCTGAGGCCAAGAGATTATTTCATATATATATATATCATAAGGGTTAACCCGTTATAAATTTATTCCAGTTTCCAAATTATTTATATCATATAAACTAGGACCTTGGAATCTGACATCAAAATAGAATTGGTAAGCACAATAAGTTTTCTTGGTTATAATTATTACACATGGTTCAAGTCATATTCATAAATCCTACACGATTCCATACATACAGGATAACCAACTAATACTTTGAATCTTACTTAAAATTTATTAGAGGTGAGTATATGTGATCTTGGGGCTAGGAATTCTATCCCCCTATGGTGGCGTAGCTTGATCAAGGATATTTCTGACACTAGATGAAGAAATTATGGTCAGACTAGGGTATTTGTGAGTCCCTTTGTATGACATTAGTGATATAATTTACTTCTAACATATAATTTTTTTTATTATTTAGTGGATTTGTTCACTTACACATAAACTAATTTTACTAGCTATGTATGGGACCATGTTGTTGGTTCCCTACTTAGGAATATACTCACACCCTACGCGACCTTCCATTACCCTTGGATACCTGAGAAGAATTTCACTTAATTACATATATTGGTTTGGGTTGTGGCTCGGGATCACATGGTTGAGTAGGATTTCTGAAATGATGTTGGTGTTTTTGATGATTTAGGATATGGATGATTATGGACCCATGTATTTTTTTACTTTTATTCTAGTAGGTATATGTGACCATCCTAGTGGGTAGTCAGTGTTGTATGGATGATATGGTTGTTCAGGCTTATACTTCATTTCATTTATTATTCAGATATGATTTTATTTATTTTATTTGAATTATGACCATTTAATATTCTAAACCACATTTAGTTATTTTCTACTATTTCACTTACTATAATGTAAGGGCATAGTCTCCCCACAGTTCCACCCTAAGTCATCACTACTAATCGGCAACCACTTTCCTATGGGGAGGTAAACTTGATTCCACAGAGAGAACCAATACAGATACTATTCATAAAGTTTCATAAGAAAAGATATAAAAAGGTGGTATCATACCCTTTACTCTAAGACCCTAATATTTTAAAATAAGAACTTTATGTTTGATATCATATATAATGCGCAACACTGAGCTTAAACCATCCACAAATATATTATTTAACTATGACCATTATAACCTACCCATTAAATTGGCAAGTATAAATAGGATTTAATACTATATGAAATATATATATATATATATATCATATTCAAGGAAAATATGTTAATAAATTATTATTAAATAATCAATAAATTTTTAGTAAATTCATTTTATTCTTTAAAAATATTCTTCTTCAAAAATGGATTTTATTACTTTTCATAAGAAATTTTATAATTATTTTCCATCAAATAGAAATTTTATAATATAAAAATAATCTAATTTTTTAAATCATCATATCAATGTTAACTTAGGGTGAAATTTTGTTTTTTTTCAAAAAGATTTATTTTTTAGTGAATTGTAAAAAAACAAATTTTTTTAATACTATCAATTATTCTTATTAAAAAAACCCCAAAATATTTTAAACTTGATCCAAAATTAATATAAGTCCTATTTATTTATAAATCATATAATTATGTATATTTAAATCAACATTATACTTAACCTTAGTATAAAAATACTTTTAGACTTAAAAATGAATATTTTTTCATAAAACATTTTTTTCATCACACTTTGTGAGATAATTATAAAATGAATTTCTACTTATTATAGATATTGAATTTGGTAAAATGGATTTCATATTTGGAATCATCATAATTAATAATTTTTAATAAGGTAAACTTGATTTTTTTCATAATGAATAGTAAAAAATTTATCACCACATTTAAAAGTTAAATCAGTTAATTAAGGTTAAAAATAATATGATAAGGACAAAAAATGACCAAAATTTTACAAGACGGTCTGGGATTCCATCCATCCCGACACACAGTTCAGCCTGTGACATGGCTTGAAGGGCATTCCTAATCCCCATAGGCTGGAAACTAGTGCATGGGATTCTGTGAACTCCTTTGGTAATGGTTTTCCTAATATAACATATGAATAATTATCATTAAATAAATTAAGTTAAACCAAAATACCATAACAAACAAGAATCACTATCAAACAAAATAGGCATAGTGAATTCCATGTTTCATTTACATCATTAAGTATAAAGACCAGGAAATAAAAATAGGGGGTCGGGGTTAGGACTAACAGAAATACCAAAAATAACCCTCCATGTGACATGGGGGATATCCTCTACCATGCCACCACCTCAACTCCTATAAATAGGGAAGCTATTAATGGGTACACCTGATACAATCCCTAAGGAAGGCCTTTCCTTAAACTGTATCAGAAAAAAAGATCTACATATACCCATTGGGTTTATGAGGGTGTGAGTTCATTTTACTAGTTGGATAACACAAAGAGATTCAATACAATGACATTAAGTGATAAATTAACACTCATGTTTTCAAAAAATTAATTAAATCATTTGGATTGAAAATAGGTTTTGCCTTTATAAGAAAAGTGAATAAATCAAGAGTGTTTAGAAACTGGTAAAAACACAACTTAGGTACAGTGGGAAATACCTAATTAGCTAGGTTATTAGGGTCCTTGTATACTCATCCCTATATGATTTAACCATATAATATATTCTCATTCATGATCAACAAGATAGTCCATAACCAAAGTTATATAGGTCCTCCAAGCATCATGATATTTTTTTTGTTAGTGTTTTAGCATAATCCTACCAACGAGATTGTGTCAACGCCTAGTTGACTCAATCAGTGTACTAGTCTATATAAATCCACCTAATTACCCAGTGTTCCCAACTTCTTTATCCCATTTTCCATATTGTACAAAACAAATTTTTTTATTACAAATCCATTTATCAAAACTAAAAATAAAATAACAAACCATTTGAAAAGAGAAAATCACTTCCATACTTTACAACCAAACCAATTCATTTGAAAAAACCATTATTACCCACACACACAATTTAAAATAACACTTTTAAAGATAATATAAGGCATATTAAAGTCATAAAATAATGAAATATCCAAAAAACACCTCCCACACACAAGAAATCACCCGAATCCAGTTGGAAAATGCAAGTAGAACGAAGAGAAGATCCTATGAAAGAAATATCACACCAAAACCATAAATATATAACCCAAATAAATGTCATTGAGCCAATTATGGGTAAACATAATTACTGGAGAAAATATAACCAAGGAGAGACATTGTAGAGATCGAAAGAAAGTAAGAGATGATATAAGGAGTGACTTACTTGAGGAATTATTTATTTTTAAAGCTCAAGTCCACCCACAAATCATGGAATAAGGGATTGGAGCAGGAGGGGATGTTATCTCATGGATAGAGAGGGTTTAATTGGTGAAATAGAGGATTAGTGGGTTAAAATCAGGGATTTTTTGAATTAGAATTTAAATTTTTTTATGAATCGGGCATGCCATAGGGTTTAACCGTTTGGTCTGCTAGAAAATGGACAAACCATGAGGCACTTATATCCAAGAGGTGGGTTCAGTCACAAAATTTACATAGTGAGGTGTATGGTCATGTTCCTATCCATGAATCTTGTACATTTCTACTATCCATGTTGCATGATTTTCACTGATCTAGCACATGGTTTCCTCTAGATATGTGCTACATGTTCACCTCCAACTATCTTCCAAAAAATCACCATTTACCTTGTAAAATTCCCTAGAAATATATGGAAAAAAATAAGAAAAAATATATAATTCGTTAAAATAATATAAAAGGTGTGACAATTCTCCATACTAGGAAAATTTCTTCCTTTGAAAAGTCAAATTATAGCTCGTTCAGAGAATAAATGAGGATATTGCTCCTCGATCCAAGAATTTCATTCCTATTACTTGTGATTATAATGTCCTAGATTTTTTCCATAGGTGTTGTATATTTAATTTTTGTTTAAATTATTTATAAAGGTCCTTATAATGATTCCTAATGATGTCAAGGATGGATTGGGTGTGCCTGGGTCTTGATTAGAGCCCAGATCCCCAAAATGGGAATAAAATACCGAGCCATATGGTTTGGAGAAACTGTGCACCCATCCCACAATGTTTTATTAAACTGTATGGCTGCAGACATTGGGGACCTAGGGTATGCATAGTTTTTATAAATCCATGTGGCCTCAGGAACACATCCTTATAGTGTTGTAGAGGGTTTTGGGAAGTGGTTTTCTCATGGTTGGTGCACGGTTTGGCCAACCATGTAGCCAATCTTTGCATCATTGTCATAAGAGTGAATTTATAAAACTAAACCTATTTAATGATCTAAACCAACAATTTTATTGTCCTCCTTCCACCCCAGTGGGTTTCTCTTCCTCCTCTATGCATGACCTCCTTCCTTATTCCTCTTCATAAGGTTTGAGATAAATTCATCATCAGGACTCGGAATCACTCGTCATCAAATCCATTGGAAATATCTCAGTAAGATCCTTCTTCCTCTTTTATATATTTAAAGGTTTATATTTCCTATAGATCACTATTTAGGTGTGGATATTTTTCCCTTACTTTTAGGGAATTGGACAACTCCTTTGATTTGTCCCTTTCTAGGTCGATTCAACCCTCGATAATGGATGAGTTGAGTGCTACTACATAGAGGTTGGTGGTTTAGTTATTTCCTACTCATTTCATCTATTTTTAAATAACATGATGTTTTTATGAGCACTAAAACCTTTTGACAATTCCTATAGTTTTATAATAAAATTAAAATGAATGTGTTTTTATGTAGTTTACTCTCCTAGTGAGTAGTGAATACCTTGGGCGATCTCCTTGGTTGTAGACACCCTAATGAGTGAGACTTCCCCTTAGATTATTAATTCTTACCACCTGAGTATTTTTGAACTTAATGAATTACTTAAATTTGATTGTATAACAGTTATATAAACACGAGTTAGGCCCTTACCCTTGGTGACATTGGTTTTCTCTACCTTTTTTGTTATGTTTGTTTCTCATGCCATGCTATGTGACTCTTTATTAGGATGGTTTCTTAATTCCTTTGTATTACTAATGATTTTTTACTTGTGTTAATTCTATTATCCTTTTTCATATGATTTATGCATATACCTTAAAATGTGCCTTACATTTTGAACATGCTGTTTAGTTCCTTGTACCTATTTCCTTATGGAATCGATGTTTGACATGAATTGTAAATTTTGGTTGGCTTGTTTAGAATGTATATTTGAGATGTTTAATTTATGGAATGTGATTATATATATTTGTACTACCTTGTGAAGTTCCTTGGTTTCTATGGCTCACCTACTATAGATCATGAGAGAACATGGGTCCCATTTTAAGGACTTCATGGATGGACTCTTCATGCTCGATTGGATATGGTTGATGTGTTGGTAGTGATACTTTATATTTCCATGTATGGTCTCTCCAAGAATTTTTTATATACTCATGAGTGACACCATTTACCTAGGAGATAAATAAAGGATATACCTATTGGAAAGATATCTAGACCATTCCATAGGTGATACTCGGTCCCCTATGTGAGATAAATTGTATGGACTCAGGGTACACCATGATATGGGTGATATAAGGGACACCATTATAGGTATCCTCATCAATATGGGAGTTGGTCTTCCACCAGCTGATCGGGCTAAGGTGGTAGTGGTTGTGGCTAAGTTAGTCATGCCCTAAAACATCAGATCTTGTAGAGAGGATCTTCTCAGTCTAGTTGGGAAGCATCTCAAGGCCATGGTTTTGGAAATATTCATATAGTTCATCCAGTTCTATAGGAGAAGTGTCATGATCCATCTACAGTTAGAGGTATTATTCTGGTAGTCTCTACCTTATATTTCTTCCTTTTGATATATGTACGTCATAATCTTTTATATGTACTGAGGTTGTGGAAATATGTGGTCTTGTAATTGAGTAATTTTGTGGTTTCATGTCTCTTGACACTCCACTCGAGGTCAGAACAGAGGGTATACGCCAATTCCAAGAGTACCCCATTGAGATAGGTGGGTGTCGTTTCTTTTAGAGTTTCTTTATCCTCAAGATGATCAACTTCGACATCATTCTCAGTATAAACTAGATCCTACCTTATCATTCTGAGGTGTATTGTTATCGCTAATGGGTGTCCTTCATATCACCCAAGGAAAACACGTATATTCATAAGGGAGAATGGGATCTCCATGCAAGATGAGATGGGCCCAAGAATATTGGTCTAGGTAGAGGGAGTTCTTAGTTAGAGAGTATTTTTATGAGTGAATAGGGAATGTAATTAGTATAATTCCTTCCTGTAATGGATCATTTTTGGGAAATCTTCCCTAATGATTTCTCTGGATAACCTCTTGAGAGAGAGGTCGAGTTCACTATAGATATTATGCCAAGTGTGGCACTGATGTTCATTCCTCCTTATAGGATGACACCTATAGAGCTCCAACAACTTAAGAAGTAGCTGGAAGATCTAGAGGAGGAGGGTTTTATCTGACCCAACACATCACAATGGGAACCACCTTTCTTTTTCTGAAATAAGGTGGATGGTAACCTTAGATTTTATGTGGATTACCATTTACCAAAACAGCATACGAGAAAGAAACGACATCCACTGCCTCATATTGATGACCTATTCAACTAGCTCATAGGAGAAACTATTTTCCCTAAGATCAATTTGAGTTTAGGTTACCATCAAGTTAATTTAATACCATCAAACATACCATGTACATCGTTTTAGATCAGGTATGGCTTGTACGAGTATTTTTCATGTTATTCAATCAAATGAACACACCATAAGTCTCTATGGATATGATGAATTGGGTTTTCCACCCATATTGTGATTCATTCATGGTGGTATTCCTTGATTATATCTTAGTGTAATCCCACACTAGAAATGGAATTAACACTAAAATTATAGCTTAAAATGAATTTAAAAATACCAAAACATAAAATTATGTGAGTCTCAAAACAAAAATCTGCTCTATATAGAATATGAAAATCATGAAAAAAATGCAGAAAATAAAAAAAATTGATCTTTTCACCTTGAATTCAAGATGGAAATTTTTATGAAAATAATAAGAACAAAGGAAAAGAGAAATCTTTTGAAGAAATGAGGTACATACCTACTGTTCTTAAGAACTAGTCCCCACCCATCCATTTCCTATAAAAATGGAAACCTCAAAGTAACACCAATGCTGAACTTCTTCAGTTCCTTGGGATTTTAACCAAGATTTAAGTGAAGATATGTTTCATTCAAGGCTTAATTCAAACCCCATATTACTTGAAATCCCTCAAAAATATTTTTTAAAAAAATACACTTGAATAATTTTTCACCTATAGCCTCACTGAAGAGTGTAGCGCTATCCTCCAAAAGAAAATCCCACCCAAGCTCAAAAACCCAGACATCTTTTCCATACCATGTACCTTTAGGAAATTCTAGTCAACTTGACTTCCTTTATGACTTAGGCACTAGTATCAACCTTCTCTAATAATAACTATTCCAAAATTTGGGATTGAGTGATCTTCAACCCACCATAGTAATCCTACAGTTGGTTGATGGTTATTTCACTCATCCTATGGGAAGGGTAGATGACCTGCTAGTTGGAGTTGGGAAATTGTTTCTATCTGTTGACTTTTTAGTGCTTGATATAGAGTGTGACTAAGAGGTTTCCATCATTATGGGTAGGCCCTTCTTGTCCACCAGTGCATCTGTTATTGATTTTTCTAAAGGTCAGTTAACTATTAAATTTTTAAATAAACAAGAGGAGTTTAATGTTTTTAATAATTTCAAAGGACCAACATTCCATAAAAATTGTTCAAATAGAGAGTTCTTTAAAGATGAAAAGTCACTTAAAAACAGTAAATAATCTGAAGAACACCCATTTGTTTAAGTAATTAATTTGGAAGTTGAAAATCAGGATTTTCCAATTTCACAAACTCAAGAATATTCTCATACAAAGAATTTATAAAATTTTCTAGAACCAGAAAACTATCTAGTTTCTACTTTATTTATAGATGTGTAATCTGTTTCTGAGATTAATAACTTTTTTAGTGAACTTAAGGGTGATTCTATTGTCACCATGATTGTTGGACATTTTTATTTGGTAGAGGAAGATCTTATTAAACAACTTGATGATGTTTCTTTGATAAATATTTTAAACTCAAATCTGGAAACTTTTAACAGCGAGTTGTCCACTTTGGATGGTAGTATTGTGAATCATAAAAATGATCTGGAAATTCAAAATCATTAATCTTTTCAAACTCCATATAAGAGATAGATTGAATTCATTGGACCTCCTAGGCCCAAGAGTCTTCCATAAATTTAAAAAGAACCCATCATGGAACTTAAACCACTTCCTTCTCATTTTAAATATTCATTTTTAGGAGAGAATTCAACAAGTACTGTTACCAATTCTACTAAACTAGAAAATAACCAAATGGAAAGATTGTTAAATGTGTTAAAGAAATTTAAATCTTCCATAGGCTGGACCATAGTTGATATTGAGGGAATTAGTCCTTCATTTTACATGAATAAGATATCTATGGATCCAGACCACAAACCTATGGTAGAATTTCAAATAAGATTAAATGCCAATATTAAAGAAGTTGTTAGGGAGGAATTCATCAAACTTGTGGACATTGGAATCATATACCCTATCTATAACAGTACATGGGTCAGTCTGGTCTAAGTGATCCCTGATAAAGAAGGTTTCACTGTTATAAAAAATGAAACAAATGAAGAAATTCAAGTGAGGGAAGCCACCAAATGGAGAGTATTTATAGACTATAGAAAGCTTAATTCAGCCACTAGGAAGAACCATTTTCCAATTCCCTTCCTTGAACAAATTCTTGAGATTCTTGTTGGGAATTAATTTTTCTTTTTTCTGGATGGGTATTATATTTACAAATAGATTCCAGTTGCTCTAGAGGATCAAGAGAAAACTACCTTTACATGACCCTTTGGGAAATTTTCCTACCAGAGGATGCCTTTTGGTATGTGTGGAGACCATACAATATTTCAAATATGCATGATGGGTATCTTTTAATATACTATTGAGAGTATTATATACATTTTCATTCATGATTTATCCATTGTGGGAAGTACATTTGATACTTGTTTAGGAAATTTGGAATTAGTGCGATAGAGATGTTTAGAGATCAACCTTGTTCTTAATAGGAAAAAATGTAAATTCATGGTGACTAAATGAATATTTATTAGAAATAAAGTGTCTAAGAGGGGTTTGGAAGTTGACACTATCAAAGTAGAAGTAATTCAAAAAACTTCCACCTCCTGAAAATGTTAAGGGTGTTAGGAATTTTCTAGGGCATGCTAGTTTTTACTAGAGGCTTATAAAAGATTTCTCAAAAATCACTAAGCCCTTATGTTCCATCCTTGTAAAATATTCTCCATTTATATTTGATTAAAAATTTCTAAAATCATTTAATATGTCAATATACAAACCCACTTCATCCCATATAATCATTGCACCTTATTGGAAACTTCCATTTGAGTTAATGTGTGATGCTAGTGATATGGTTGTTGGTGTTGTCTTACGACAAACGAGAGATAAGAAGCTACATGTGGTATACTCTACTATGATACTTCTAGATGAGGCTTAAAAGAACTATACCAGTACAGAAAAAGGAGTTATTGGCTATGTTCTTTGATTTAGAGAAGTTTAGGTAATGTCTTTTAGGTTCAAAACTCACCATCTTCACTGATCATTCTGCCTTAAAGTATCTATTGTCTAAAAAGGAATCCAAACCTTGGATTATTAGATAAATTATTCTATTAAAAGAATTTTATTTGGAAATTAGAGATAATCAAGATGATTAGAACTTAGTTTAAGATAACATTTCTAGGCTTCTTCACACTCATTGTGAAGATCCAAGGGAGATTAAATCTTCCTTTCCTCATGAAAAGTTACTCATTGTTTCAATAAAGAAATCTGTATGGTTTTCATATTATTCCAATTTCCTAGAAACTAGTTTCTTTCCTAAATACTTGTCTAATAACCAAAGTAATAAATTTATTTTAGAACTTAATTATTAACTTTGGGATGATCATTTTCTGTTTAGAAGGTGTGCTAATGGAATACATAGAAGGTGTGTTCTAGAGGAAGAAATTCTATTTATTTTGGAAAGTTATCACTCCTCACCTTAGTGAGGACATCGTGGTGGTGAAAGGAAAAGTCAAAAAGTCCTTGAAGCAAGTTTTTATTGGCCCACCTTATTCAAGGATGCTAGGATCATTGTTGTAGGATGTGATAGATTCCAAAGGTTGGGAAATGTTGGGAGGAAATAGGATTTACCCCATAAGGGTATTTTAGAAGTTGAGATTTTTTATGTTTGGGGTTTAGATTTCATGGCTCCATTTCCATCTTCTCATGGGAATGAATATATTCTTGTGGCTATAGATTATGTGTCTAACAAGGTTGAGGTAGTATCTCAACCTAACAATCTGGACAATAGTGTAATTAAGTTTGTTAAAAAGAACATATATTTAAGATTTGGAATTTCAAAATACTTTATAACAGATAATGAAACACACTTTTAAAACTACAAGTTCAAGGCTTTAATGGATAAATATGGATGCACCCATTAGACTGGAACTACCTACCATCCACAATATAGTGGATAGGTAGAGATATGAAATAGAGAGTTCAAACAAATTCAAGATAAAACTGTCTCAAAATCTAGGAAAGACTAGTCATTTAATTTAGATGAAGCTTTGTGGGCATACAGAATAGATTTCAAGACCCCAATAGTTATGTCTCCATATATGCTGTTATTTGGGAAATATTTCCACTTTCCTGTGGAGTTGTGGCACAAGTCGTATTGGTTAAGTCCTTAAATTAACACTTTAAGAGTCTTGGAGAGAGAATATTTCATGAGTTGAGTGAGTTAGATTATATAAGGAGAGAGTCTTATAAAAATTATAGGATATAAAAAAAGAGGTCTGAAATCTTTCATGATTCTATCATTCAAAATGAAGATTTTAAACCTAGAAAAATGGTCCTTCTCTTTAATTCAAGATGTAATCTCTTTCCTGGAAAATTGAAATCCAGGTTTTCTAGAAATTTCACTATATTAAGAGTTTTAAATAATGGTGTTGTAGATATTGTAGGGGAAGATAAAAAACCCTTGCTTGTCAATAGTCAAAGAGTTAAATTATGTTTTAAAGGACAAACAAAGGGCTTGATTTCCTTCACTATTCTTGAAAAGGGAATCTGATTAAATTCTAAATGATTTCATAAAACATAGTGATTCGTGGGAGTCAACCCATGATTTATGATTTTTCATTAATTTTATTTCTATTTTGTTTTTGAATAAATTGTTTCTTACTCTATTTTTTGTGCATTTTCTACAACTGTTTTGTCTTGGTATCACTGGTTCTTATTATCAGATTATAAAATTTGTTATTGTTGGTATCATAAATGAGTGGAATTCCCATAATAAATTAGCTCTAGATAAATTTAATTCAGGGAAATACATTATTTTAATCTCGGAATATATTTTTTCTCCTCCTCATTTCTTTTAAAAAATCACTGATAAGTCACTGAACAATGATATGTCTTTGAGTTACTGTTGCATGTGAGTCACTGTTACACTTCTATTGATAAGTCACCTCAATGGTGACTCATTGATGAGGCAGTAGCGGTGTGTCAGCAAGTGTTACTGAAAAAAATTATAATGCTGCTAGGAAATTTTTTCTGTGCTTTCCCCTTTGCTGGAAATTGTATTGTTTAGTTTGTTGTTGCAAAAAAATTCAGTTGTATGTGTTGGTGTGATGAAAAATTTTCTTCTTTACTAGATTGTTTCATTTAATCAAATTTCACTATTTTAAAATCTATTCACTGTTAGAAATTAAGTGTGGGGTTAAATGCAGGTTTTGTGTCATTTATATTGAATTTTCTTTAATTTGTTGGGTGTTTTAGCATGTATTTTTCTTCTCAACTAAAAAAATTTGAATCAAAATGTTGAACTTGCTACACCCTATTCACGATGTGTTAAATTTGTTTACAAGCTATTTTTTTAGTTTAATTTAAAAATTGATTCACTGGATTTTATGTAATTGTATGTGAACTTGGAGTAATACGAAAGGTTTATTGTGGAAAATATTGTGTTGGTACTATAATGTAACCCTTATACATGTCATCAATCTTCTAAAATGAAAATATTCTTTGAAATTTAATTGTCAAATTTAATTCACCATATTTAAATTCAACTTTAAGGACAAAGTTGGGTTTTAAGTGTGGGGGAGAGTGTCAACTTAGTTTGATCTAATTTATGCTTTAATGGTAGCCCATCAAATCCCTCTACCTATTAGTTTTTTTTTGTAAAAAATGGTTTAATTTTATTCAAAATTCTTTCACAATTATAGTTTCTTTAGGCTTCACATTTTTTATTCAAATCAGTCTTGCCTAAGGGTGAAAACTTACTGGTTGTCAAGAGTAGCCTTGAATTTGAAATTATTAACAATGAATGATTTTTGACTGATTTTTCTTAGTGATTTTATGAAAATCCGGTTTAGAAACTATATTTGAGTGATATAGGATACTTTTTTTGTGGAATTATGATCATAAATTTAGGAACTAGAAGTTTGAAATTTATCCTAGGTTATTCACTTTATTTTTAATTATTAAAAATAATAATCACCTTAGTGGGCCATTATAAATTTTTCTCATATAAATCTTTTGAAATTGGAGTAAAATGAGCATTTGGGAACCCATAGTGAATCTATGAGACTCAAGATATCAGATGTTTTTCTGTTAACTAAATCCATTTTCAATTTTAATAAGTGTTATACATAGTGCTTGCGTAAGGAATATGGCCGGGGAAAATAAAATGATGTGTCTAGTGTCAAAAATGGGTTCATTAAGGTGAGGGGAATAATGAACATCAGATTAAGAAGGGGAGAATCAATTTATATGAAACCATTTATGTTGTAACAATAAGGTGATTAAAAATATTAATTTAATTTTTGCCTTCGGGAACCTAGGAGAGAGTCAATGTATAAAGTTCTTTTGGTTAAGTTTTTAATTCCACTGATTTTTCAACATGTTTTCACTCTTGAAATTAGAACTTGATTTTGAATAGAAGTAAGTTAGTAGATAGTTTCATATATGAGTCCTGAGATCCTCTATGATGAATTATTCTTTCCTATTTAAATTGCCCAGTAAGTTTTTGAAGTTAGGCAAGATTTCATTTGAACTTTTTATTTTAAAAGCCAAATCACACTTTTAAGACAAATCTTTTGAAACTGCTGAACACGCTTCAATTTCATTTGATTAATAAAACAATTTTTCTATTTTTCAAATAAAATAAAGCATAAAATTGATTGGGAAAAATCAATAATTATGTGTGGGGGAATTTGACGTGGCCTTAAAATTGATGATTTTTTCCATATCTTTTATTTAAGTTTCTTATGATTTAATTAATTAATTTTTACACTTTTTGCTGATAATTGAACTTTTTTATTTTTATAATTAATTTTATTAAAATAATCAGTTTTTATAATTAATATATTATTTTTAATCTTTACAATTTTAAATTTTTTCTTTCTCATTTTTCAGATTCAATATTTTTCATTATTATTTTTCTTATTTGTTATTCTACTTTACTATTTTTTATATTATGTTTTATTTTTAGAAATTAACCAATTAAACATTTTATTTAATTATCTAAATATTTAATTTAATTTGATCTTTTAATTTTGTATTAAATTTAATTAATCAAGTTTAATATTTAAAACGATTTCAAATATTAATTTAATTTTAATGATTTATTTTAATTTTTGTTTCTGAGTATCGAATCATTTATATGTTTTTTTAATAACTACAGTTTCTAATTTAAGTTAAGCATTGAAATTTTATTTTTCTGTTAATAAAATTAATTAATTATTCAAGTGTTTTTAATTTTTATCTTTTCATTCTTTTTAATTTTGAATTTCATTTAATTATAATTTATTGCATTTGTTTTTCATTTATTTTGGTTTTTAAAATTTTCACTTTGATTTATTTTTGTTGTAGTAAGTCATCAAGGACTCGAGTCACCGCCTATTCATCTTAACTGCGGCAGATCATGTTAACTCAAAAATCATATTTGATTTTAGATCTAGCACATCCGGAGTCACCACCTTCCACCGGGATACCGATTCCACAACTCAGATCTGGATGAACACTAGCCATTGTGCAGGAGCTGGGTCACCGTCGAGCTGTAGTACTAGAGCTGAGGATCTGATTTCCATCACGATATGAGATCCTCAATAGTCAATCAGAGTTGTGCCACCATCAGGGAGCCACCGCACCACCGGAGCAACACCCGCTCGGCCCTGAACCTGAAACTCAACGCTGCTTGAGGAGTCTATCAAACCTGCCTCTGTATGAAGGATCTCGCACCTCCGGTAGCTACTGGTGTAGTGGGAAGAGGCTTCTCAAAAAAGCCACAAAATCACCCTCGTAAGAAGATATATTGAGGGAGATTAAAAAATAATAATAATAAATTAAATTTAATAAAAATAAAATAATAAAAAAACATAATATACAAATAATAAATAAATATTAATAGATAATAATAAATTAAAATATAATAACTTATATTTAATAAAATTAATTATCAAATCAAATAAAAAAAGTAAGCATATATTAAATAATAATCTTACAAAATTAACTAAATAAATAACTTTAATTAATAATATTTACATTAAATAGACAATTATAAAATAATTATCTTAAAACATTTATTAAATAATTAAAATTGTTATCTTTTTATTAAGATATAAAAATATAAACTTTAGTAATATTTGATAAATAATTTAATTATTAAGAATAATTAATTAAAGTTTTAAATAAAATAAGATATTATAATTTAATTAATCAATTAAAATAATAATAATTAATTATATAAGTAAATAGATATTAAATCTTTTTACCATGTTTTTTACTGTTTTAACTATTTTCCATTTTAAATTTGCAGATGCATCCCAAACCTGGATTCACATCCAGGTACATCCCACCAACTGATGGTAATTCTGTTACAAGGGTTCTGTTAGTATGCCGACCTTTTCATAGAAAAACTCACGTTTGTGGTGCGAAAGAGGACATATCCAAGTCAGTGGAAATTATTGTTGACTTGCAGCAGATGATAGAGGACTTTAAAAATACAGAAACAACATAATATTGAGGATATGTTTAACCATTCCATACTTCACATTCAAGACAACATTCCACAATTCTCACGCGATCCGAAGATCATATTCAGGAGACTCTTGAGTGAGGATACTAGCATACCTCACAGAGCAAGAAACAGAGCATCAGAATGAGAGTTGTAGCACAAGGGGAGTTCTTTATTCCTATTTGGTTTCAATTTCTGAAATCTGTAATCGAATATTTTCATTTCCCAATATGAACATGATAGTTAGCTAAAATTCTTGTTTGGTGAATTTTTAACTTGCTGGTCTTTTCTTTTTCTCTCTTCGCATTATTCTTTTTAATAATGAATTTAATTAATCGATGAGATCCATTATGAATTCATTAATATTTTTTCAAAAATATTTTCTCAATTCAAAAACTCCAAGATCAATTAGTGAGATTGATCTTGAATTTATTTCATAAAAGATTAAAGTAAAATCTTGGGATAATATAACGAGTTTTGTTCCTTGAATTATTTCTATTCTTCATTACAATTAATGAATCTTGGAGTGGAAAACTCCAATATTTCATTTTATGGGTGTTTGATCTTCTGGAGAGAATGATTAAACCCACATTTTTCTGAGTTCGTGAAATAATAATGTTTTAAAGAAGAAGTTGTTTTTTAAAGACTAGTGAAGTTAGAATTTCCTAGGCATATATTCTTGATTGTTCATCTTACCTTATGTTCCTCATTTTTTCTATAGTTTATCTTTTTCACCATAGATCTTTAACAAAAATATAAAAAATTGTGTTTCATTACATCTTATATCAAAATATAAATAAAAAAATTAAAAAAAAATTTACCCATAGCTGACAACATTAGGGTTTTTTTGAAAAAATTGATTACTTACATTCCCTGTGGGTTCGACCCTACTTTCCACTAGACATTGTAGTTAGAAGGAGTTATAAATAATTAAAATTTTACATCATAATCAACGACTTATGGGTCACTAGTTGTGAAGACACAAATAGTAGGTTTCATCACTCTGTGCTCCACCTATCAATAGGTGAAGACAGAGCACCGGTAACCTACTAGACTTCTACAGTCTCTCACCATTTCTGAGTAGAAATTTAATGAAATCACCATGGATTTCATGAAGATATTTTCAACATCCCATCGAGGAATCTATGTATTATGAGTGATTTTTGATAGGTTGACCAAGGTTTCACACTTCCTACAGATTTGGGAAACCTTCTCTGTTGATGAGCTAGGAAGGATTTACATCCGGGGGATAGTGCGACTTCATGGTGTTCCCTGTTTTATAATTTTGGACCAAGACGCCTAGTTTACATCATGGTTCTGGAAAGGGTTTAAATAGGGACCACATTCATAGGTTCTCTTGAGTACAACATATCACCCTCAACCTAATGGGAAGTCCAAATAGACAATACAAGTGTTAGAGGATATGCTCTGAGACTTCATCATTGATTTTGGAGGTTCTTGGTAACAAAATATTCCTCTAGTTGATTTTTTCTACAACAAAAGATTTCATGCAATAATTCAGATGTCTTTCTATGTGGCCCTCTATAGTATACTATTCTATTCACCTATATACTGGCTTTAAGTAGGTGAGGCATCTAAAATAAGTACCTGTCTTATTTAGGTGACTTCAGAGTAAGTCCGACAAATTCATAAGTGTATGGATAAAGCTTATTCTAGGAAGGAGTCTTATATTAACATCCATCGTGGATATCTAGAGTTTTAGTTGGTACATTGGGTTTTCTTATGTGTATCACCTATATTGGGTCTCAAATCACAAATGAATCCATAGACCGGGAAAGTTATCACCAAGATATTTCAAGCCTTTTGAGATAGTGGAGAGAGTCAGGATGGAAGCCCACCATTTATTATTACCTCAGTGGTACCATGCCAAGAATGATGTCTTCCACATATCACAGCATCGACGGTATCACCCAGACCCATCTCATTCGTTTGACCCTGGGTACATTGAGATGAAGGAAAATGCATCTTTCGAGCAGCGTCTGATATGTATCGTTGATCGGAGCATGAATGCTCTCCAGAGAAGGTTAGTTCCTCTGGTTCGGGTGCTATAGTAGCATGAACACATATAGTAAGAGACCTTGGAGTAGGATGCCAATGTATGTGCTCAATGGATGGAGATTTACATAGATGACGTCATACCACCCTCAAAAGGGAAATTTGAGGATGAGTTGTCCTAAAGAGGGGATGTTGTAATGACCTGGATTTTTCCCAAAGGTATAGATCATTTAATTTTTTTTAAAATCTTTAGAACAACCCATATAATGATTCGTAATGAATTCAAGGAGTTCATGGGTGCATCTAGGGCCCACACAGATCCCGAAGCCCCAAAATGGAAAGAAAAGACTAGGTCGCATGGTTAAGAGAAACCATGTATCCCATACCACATGGTTTCCCTAAACTGTGCAGTTGAAGATAGTGGGGACCTGGGGATTGCATGGTTTTTCTGCAGTCGTGCAACCCTAGGTGCACCTCTGTATGGTGATTCGGATTTTTTTGGGCATTGGTGTTTTTAGAGATTGTGTGTGGTTAGATAAATTGTGTACCTAATCGTGCAGGGTGCCCCTTTGAAGTAGATTATGGAACACAGTTGGAGTATGGTTTGTCCAACCGTGTGTCCAAACCATGAAACCTTGTTATATGGGTGAATTATTGAAACTTCCCCTCTTTAATGTTTTAAACCACCCATTTTTTTCCTCCTCTACATGTGATCTCTATCCTTCTACCTCTTCATAGGGTTTGAGATAACATCGTTATCTGGACTCTGAATCACTCATCATTGGATCCATTAGAAAGCTATCAATAATCTAATTCTTCCTCTAGAATCTATTTTAAGGTTTCTATTCCCCCTATTTTATATTTAGGTGAAACTCTTTTTTCCTTATTTTTAGGTCATTGGACGAATCCTTTAATTTCTCACATTCTAGGATGAGTCAAGCATTGACAATCGATTAGTAGAGTGATACTACATTGAGGTAGGTGTTTTAGGTATTTCCTTGTTGTTTTTTTTCTTTTTAAATATTCCACCATTATGTTGTACACCATAACATTTTAGTGACGCATCTAGTTTTGTAAGTATATTAAAATGATTGTGTTTCCATGTTAGTTACGCCCCTAGTGAGTAGAGAATCACTCTATCGGTGATTGCCTTGGTTGTAGACACAAAATGGGTGAGACTTCCCCTTATATTTCTAATTCCCACCATCTGAGTAGTGTTTCACTTAATGAATGCCTTAAATTGAATGTTATATGAGTTATATTTCCATGAGTTAGGCCCTTTCCCTAAATGACATAGGTTTTATGTAACTTTTTTTCTATGTTTGTTACTCATTCCATGTTATGTGCCTCTTTTTTAGGATAGTTTTTTAATTCCTTATTCCTTACTTATGCTTGTTTCCTTGTGTGAATACTAGAAGCCTTTTTCCAATACTTTATGAATATACCTTACCACATGCTTTACTTTTTCAACATGTTTCTTGGTTCCTTGTAGCTATAACCTTATACCATGGATGTTGGCCTAAATTTTATATTTTGGTTGGCTTGTTTATCATGGGGATTTGAGACATTTAATTGATGACATGTGATTATATATATATATATATATATATATATATATATGTCTTACCTTGTGATGTGCCTTGGATTATATGGATCACCTGCTATGAGCCTTGAGAGAACATGGGTCCCATTTTAAGGACATCGTCGATAGACTCATCATGCTTGGTAGGATCTTCTTGACATGCTAGGAGTGATACATTGGATTTCCTTGTACGGGTTCTTTGAGCAGTTCTTATATACTCATGAGTGAAACTGGTTCCCTAGGGGGGAAACTGAGGAAGGACCCATTGGAAAGGTGGATACAATATTCCATGGGTGATACCTATTCCCCTTTGTGAGATATTTGGTACGGACTCAGAGTACACCATGTCACAGGTGATATAAAGGATGCCATTACGGCTCACCTTGGATGAACTTGGTGACATAGGTTATATTGGAGACTCTCATAGAGACCCATGAGATTATTATTAGATCAGATCATATAAGCTAGGACTCCAACATTGGATTTGATATATTGTTTTCATGTTCTATATGTGATGTTTCATATTTATATTATGATTATACTTGTATGATGACATGGAAGTGCGACCACCAATCCAAAGAACAGTATTGGGGTCTACCTCTCTTAGTTTCCTTGCTTATGATGGACTTATATATATATATACTATTACTTTCATAGGTACCTCGTTTCAGACATCTGGCTTAGGACGAAGTATGTGGTATCGCTCGGGTGTCCAATTAAGAACCTATACCATGTGTTTACTTAGTTATTTATTTATTTTTATCAAAAATTTTCATTTATAGGAAACTTCCGTTTTATTTATTGCATGAAATGGATTGGCCTAGACACCATGGGTGGCATCCTATTAAGATTGTATCTCACACCCTACTTGGGTCATCTTTGATACCCAAGAAGACTTCATAATTATATGTCTTAAAAAAGGGAAGCATGTGGCCTCCAATGCTTGATTGATTTAAAGATTTAGGATGTAGTTTAAGGGCATAGTACCAAGAATATTCTCAAGATTCTTGTTTTAGAAGTTTTTGGCCTTTTGTTTATTTTGAAAAAATGTTGTATATGAATGTATCCCTTGTTCCCCATGTACTCACTTTTGTATAGAATCATGTTTATCATAATCATTTTGTATCTATTGTAGTTTATTTAGCTTCTTAAAATTATCTATTTTGATTCCTTGGTTTATTATTATAATTTCACTATTTCTGTTATTCTGAATTTTGTTTCTATAATTTAATTTTTATTGTCACGTATTGTGCTCACTCTGATCTATTAGTGAATACTCTCCCCATGAACACACCCTAGGCCATCGCTTCTAGTCATAATCCTTTGGCATTAGGGGAGGCGTGCTTGAGATCTTGTGACCACCTTCTTGGGGTACTGTTTAGTGGAAACAAGGGAAAAACACTACAATGATCATCATTTCTATTCCACTACACAACCTGAACCACCATAATAAATTTTACCTCAAAGAACCTTTACTTGAGAATCCATAATCCACACTAGTTTCACAGTTACTAGCTGATTGGGTTCTAGTTCTAACCCTTTCTAATTAAACATATGAGATGGGTCAAAATTGTACTTTTTAATTTGTGAGATATGGAACATGTCATGAATCCATATTAACTAGGAAGGTAAATACAAGTGATATTCCACCTTACCAATACTTTTAGTAATTTAAAATGGTATAACATACCTCAGTATAATATTCCCTTATTTACCAAGATGACAGTGACCTAGGTGATGTCCCCCCTTCAAAAACACATCTTCACCCACTGAGAACAGCAATGGAAAATGTTTCTAATCAATATAGGACTAAGAATGAATCTAAGATGTTAGAACCGGTTGTACGATCATCCGAACCTTAAAAGATATCTCCTACACAACAATTAGTCCCCACAAAGAAGTCTTTCCCACTTCCTTCCATCGTAGAGGTGACTAACATGGTCAAGCATAAATCCCACTGAAGAGATCCATATTGATCAATGATTGGTAACAATTATTATACAAAAACTCCACTAACCCATGTTGGTTATCCCATGATCCTTTGAAATCCATCATGCACGTATGGAGCATGTATTCAAGAATATGATTTTCCCTTTCTGTCTGACCATCTGTTTGAGGATGATATGTCTTAATAATCTTGACCTATGAACCCATTTCCTTTTGAAGGCCTTCCCAGAACTAGGAGGTAAAACTTGGGTTGACATCTTCATTCTTAAGGAATCAGATACTAAATTTTCTTTACCTAGGGTATAGAAGATATTGAATTTGACCCCTTGTAGATACTCAACTAATAAACACTTCCACAGATTTAAATCTTTATAAAAGAAAATATAATCCAATTTTTTGTGATTTTTGGAGCTTGTAAATTTCTCCCTGAAAAGGTAGTGATGCCATGTTTTCATAGCATTCATCACTGATTTCAGATCAAAGTCATGGTTTGTGTAATTTACTTCATGTGGCCGGAGTTCGAGAGATCCATATGCCACCACTTGGTCTCCCAACATAAGAATGCACCGAAGACCTATGCCAGAATAATCAAAATAAACCACATACCCTTTTACAAACTTGAATATAATTAATATGGGTGATATATTCAACCACTAATTAATATCCTAAGAAGAAACCTATCATTCCATATTCTTGATGAACTTCACCCCTTTTTGGGTGAGATCTATTATTGGTGAAGAAAGCCAAGAGAAATCTCTGAAAAATTTCTTATAATATTCTACAAGTTCACCAAAATTTCTCAGCTATTCCCATGACATCTCTACCTAAATTTTATTTGGATCGACTAAAACCACATTATATGATATTTATACCCACAAAACTTAATCTATCAAATCCATAAGCTGTATTTTGATAGTTTTTCATAAATTTAGTGATCCCTAAGTGTTCCCAAGATGATCCTTAGATGATGATTGTGCTCCTACTCTATTATAGAGTAAACCGGGATGTCATCCAAAAATACCACAATAAAGGAGTAAATGTATTTATGAAATAACCATTTTATAAGAACCATAAAAACCATAAGAGTATTTGTTAATCCAAATGGCATAAATAAATATTTGAAGTCGACATACCTGCTTCAAAAAAAATTGGAACATCAACTTCTCTCACCCTAATCTGATGATACCTAGAGTGAAGGTTGATCTTAGAAAACCACATTTCCCCCTTGAGATGATAAGAAAGGTCATCATTGTAGGTAAATGAACATTTATTTTTGATTGTAACACTATTGATCTTCTGGTAATCAATTCACAACTGGAGAGATCCATCAGCCTTCTTAGAAATCAAAACTAGAGCTACCTAAGGTGAGATGCTTGGGAAAATTAACCCTTTAGATTATAAATTTTCTATCTATATCATTAATTCCATTAACTCAGTGGAAGATATATTATATGAGGGAATATACATCAACTGTGTTCCTAAAACTAAATTGATGGGGAAATCCACATCCCATTCGAGTTGTAAGACTAAAAATTATTCTAGAAATGAATTTGGGAAATCATCCACCATGGGAGGAAACCTATTTTTAGAAACTTTCTCATTATAATCCAGCATAAGGGAAGACACCCAACATTAGAGTCTTCCCAATTTTGGGAGTGGAGGTCTAGATCGACCCGACTATGGGTTCTATTATCCTTGGAAGACCTGAGAACTCCCATCAGGTGCTATAAAATTCACCCACCATTCATAAAAATTAATGTGAGCCTCAAAACATGGAATATAATACATTCATAGTATCACATCAAAGATGTCCATTTCTAGGACAAGGAATTCACATTTTAGTTCAACCTCTAACTGGGTGATAATATAATATGGACATCTGAAGCCTTATTTATTCTTCTTGATAAGAGGCATAACTAACTCGGTGGAATAGAGAATAAGCTCAGTTGGGAATTTCAACAGATCCACAAGGTGATCTAAGAAGAATGAATTAGAATAACCTATATCAAATAAAGAAACGACTATGGGTGATGCAATAAGAATGGTACCTAAAACTATCATGGGGACCGCATCTAAATCCACTAGCATTTGACCCATAGAATAAAGGTGTCTAATCCCTATGTGAGCCCGGGGGGAGACTAATAACTTTTATGTATTACTTAATTTCACTCTACCCAGTAGAAGATATTTATTTACCACAATGACCACCAAACCGAGAACTCATGACTCTAAATGGATATGACTGAGTTTTCATTCTCCTTGAAACTACAAAGTCTTCAATTATTGAATATGGGACCATGTTTTTGTAAAATATTTTCAAATAGACCATGTGTCCACACCGATGAAACCACTTGGATGGGGTGTAACTTGTGGTCCGTAAATGTTCAGAGATCCCACACTAATAACACATTAAAGATCCACCGTTAGAAGATGCTAGTAAAAGATATTGATATGAATGTCTAGAGATAATTGTACTACCCTCCTTATGCTTATCCTCATGACTAATCTTATTATTAAAAATTCCACTTCCACCCTCTCCAAAAGCTGGTAGTGTCCCATAGAACCTAGACTTTCCTGTCAGTTGATCTCCACTATTAGAACTTGATTAACAACCTTAGAAAAAATCTTAAACTTAGAAAAGAAGACTTGGGATTGAATGTATGGTTTGTCACCACATTTCAAACCACTGGGCCTTCATATGTTCATTGGAAACTACCTCTGGGGTGAAATGGGCTTACTTTTCAAAATGGTTGGAAGACTACAACACCAAATATTCTCACTTATGGAGGTCCAAAAACTCATAGGCCTTAGGAAGGGATAATGTATTTGGGCATTACTTCTCATTGAAGACAACCTTGAAATAATTCTAGACCATTTTCTCAAGCTTACCTTATTAGACCACCAATTCCCACCCTCGATGAGTGGGGCCCTTAAACATAAACATAGGACACTTCACTTTGGTTCCCTCAGGAGTTTCTAGGAACCCAGAGATCCTCTAAATCTTATCCAACCAATATTTTTCTTCTCAGATATATATACTTCCATATAAGTAAGGGGTTTTATTCCTGATAAAATATTGATATCTATCCTTTCCTAGACTTGGTTATATTTCCTTAACCGGAGTAGGACCAAATACCACTTCTTTATCCGCTCAGACACCTCCAACCACCGCCTCAATTAATCTCTGATCAATTAGTGAGGGAGAAATCTCTCTGGCCACTTCTTCTAGATGTATGAGAGGTCTCAATGGAGTAATGATACTAAAAAATAAATGAACACAAGGGAAACTACCAATGATTCATCTTATAAAAAACCAACAAGTTTTATAGTTGAAACAACCACATAAATAAAACAACCATAACAATCAAAAACAAAAATTTCAACCACCCCACACTACATTGCTATCTATGCCCAGTCTAAATCTTATATGTTTTCACCTAAAGTAGGATTCAAATAAAATCCCAATATACCATGGTGATCCAAGTTCTATCATGTGGTATATTGGCTAAACACCCATCTCAAAACTAGATACTTAAGCCCCGATATTCCTAGATCCCATCTATCCGAACTTCAAAAATAACATGACCCTAAATAAGTGAAATACATTCCAATAATACCATATTTTATCAATTAGTTCAGGATTCCATTCATCCCAACACCCAACCTAGGCTGTGAAATGGCCTTAAGGGTGTTCTTGACCCCCACTGGATGGAAACTAGTGCCTCGGAAACCAAGAACTCCGTTGGGAACAGTTTTCTCGAGATAATATACCAATAATTATCATGAAATAATGTAATTTAAACCAAAATACCATAACCAACATGATCCAATATAAAAAAAAGAGGTACAATCAATTCTAAATTTCATTTACATATTTAAGTAATAATACCAATATATACAAAGGGGTGGGGGGACTAACAAAGCTATAAAAAGAAACCTCCATGTGATATGGAGGCCACCCTATATAATTCCACCACCTCAAGTCCTACCAATAGGGAAGCTACTAAATGTTACACCTACTACTATCCCCATGGAAGGACCTTCCTTTACCTAAATCATAAAAAAAGATCTACATATACCCATTGGGTATATGTAGGGTGTCATCTCATTTTCCTAGAAGGATACCAAAAATAGATCATATGCAACGACATTAACTGATAAATTAACATGAATTTTTTCAAAGAAATTAATTAAATATTTTAGAATGAAAATAGGTTTTAATAAAATAATAAAATTGAAAAAAATAAATAGTGTAAGGAAATTGATATAAACACATCATAAGAATAATGGGAAATCCATAAGATTCCATGTCATTAGGGTCCTAGGATCCTCATACCTCAGTGATCAAACCATATAATCTATTTTCAATCATGAGCTGCTAGTGAGGTCATATTCTAGGTTTTAGTGGTCCCCAAAGCTTCATAATATTTGTTTAGTTAGTGTTTGAGCATAATTCTGCCAAGGAGATCGAGTCAATTCCCTATTGACTTAACCAACGTACTATTCCTTAGAAATATATCTAGGTATCCTGAGTTCCTGTGTGCTTCATCACATGTTATATATCATAAAAAACACCTTTGGGTATCAAAAATCCATTTATCAGAACTAACAAACAAAAGAACCAACCACTTAGGATGAGAAAATCACTTCCATACCTTTCACCCACACCAATAACTTTGAAAACACCATTCACACCCATACACACAATTGAGAAACTCTTTTAGAAAAAAAATCAAGAATATCAAATGAAAAAAAATTTTATAGCATAGAACCATGTACCTTATGCTTGAAATTGAACAAATATGATTAGAAACTATAAGATGAACCATGAGAATGACCTACAGAAGAAAGATCACACCATGCCCATCAAGATCCTACCCAAATAAATGTGATTGAGACCTTTTTAGATCAAAATCAATGTTGGAGAAAAGATATATCAAGAACATGGAGAGGATATATCAACAGAAAGGAAGAGAAGAAATTAAGAGTGACTTACTTGAAGATTTCATATATTTTCAGGCTCAAATCCACCCAAAAAATCAAATAAATAGGGATTAGAGGAGGAGGGGATGTACACCTAGGGCTAGAGAGGGTTTAATTGGGTGAAAAGAGGGGGTTATATTGTTAAAATTATGGATTGGTTTTCACATACATGACTTATTTTAATGGTAAATTTCATCTAATTTCCATTATTTCTTTGTTTTGGGGGTTTTCCAATGCATTTTTGGAGTAAAGAGTGAGTTTTCATGATTTGGGCCAAACCGTGAGCTCATTTCTAGATTTAAAAACCAATTTCTTTTATTTTATATCTCTTTCATTTTTAAACATTTTGCACCCATTAAACTTCTAAAATGGCCTCTACTAATCTATTAACACCACCATATAAATTTGGACCCTTTATTAATCCATAATCATAGTAGATTTGGGTTTTTAATTAAAAACTTGGGCCAGCCTGGAAGCCCATTTCCAGTTAATAAAAATTGTTTATTTAATATCTAAATCAATTTTTATGATTTTTCAGTGATTCGAAGTCTCACCTGATCCCACTGATCCCAGGTGTCCCCCCATATTATTTTACCCCTTTTGGAGCTCATATACATTGATAATTAGGGAGGAACCTCTTAGGATTTCTCAAATCTTATTGATTTTAAGAGGTAACTTCTTTCCTTCACAAATCATTCAATTCTTACCCTTTTCCCCCATTTCAGTTCTCACATGACCTTATCAGACATATTCAAACCTCACTTTAATTTTTATATGTTTTTAAATTCATCTACTAGTGTATTTGGGGTGATTTCTTCAAGATCTCTCAAGTAAGTGGATCTCCATCATTCTTCCTCCAATTTGCTTAGGGTTTTTCCCTTTTTCATTTGGTTTATTACAATTATTATTTAATTTTATAATGTCCATAAAGTGGGTATTTGAACCTAGGGTTTGATCTTGGGTTTCTAGGTCTATTCTTGTGGTTTTAGGCTTGATCTATGTCCTTTTGTTGTGTGGTGGTGGTGCAGCTGAACTTTCTCAAAAAGATTCAAGGGTTTCGACACTTGTGGTAGGTGATTCCATGTGTAATAAATGATAGATGAGTTATATTTTCCGAAATTATATTTTTATCACACTTATCATTCATTATCCTTACTGAAATATCTAGTTTTGGTGATGTTTGTTATGAAAATTATTTTTAGGTACCAATTTGGTGTTGAATTGGGTGTTTTACAAGTCTATTTTATGTTATACAAAATGGGGTTGTTTTATAACTCATGTAATGGGTTTATAGAAATTTTTTGGGTGCATAAAATTCTTTTTTAGTGAATATGGGTATGCACATGGTGTTCAAAGTGAGGGTTTAAAGGGATTTTTTGTGCAAAAACATTGTTAAGTTTTGTGAAGTTATTTTGTTGAAATCCTAACGGTTTTATTGAGTGGTGTAAGTGGTGAAAAGCATGTGTAGCTACTGTTTTTAGTTGATTATGATCATAACTGATGTGTTTATGTGATAATGGATTTTGATATCATGATATAATGGTTTGATCATGAAGGGGGAAACCCGAGTATATAGGAGGGTGGATATATACTAGTATGCTAGTGATATGGATGGGATTTATCCCTATTTCACTAAGAAAAATGGATAACGACAACACTAAAAAAACTATATTGATGATGATTGGGGACCACTATGTTATGGTTATGATCCCTAAAGTGGATCGTGCATGAGAATAGATTTCTCTATGGTTACTTTACATTGAGTTACGAGGTACATGGGGCTCGAGACTAACTACTACCTAGGGGTGTTCCCGAGATTAGTGCTCATTGAATATTTTTTAATTATATTAGGAATATGGTGGTTTATGATGGAAAATAAATTATCTTACATGTTTTACTAAAATTTTCTCACTCATGGAAAATTACCTTTGAAAACTATTTACATTTAAAAGTTTCATTGTTCAGAAATTATGCCCACCATTTTCTGCTTATCAAAACTGGCATGCTTTTTATATTGTATTTTTTACTCTATATAATATCTTAGTGGTATCCTATTGGTCTTAGTAACACACCCTAATTACACCCCTTGTGTGTATGTATACTTGGTCATGTTTGACACGGGTAAAGGAAAGACTTTGGGTGATGGCGATTCGGGTTGTTAGTTACCTTCCATGGTGTGACATTGTGGAGACGGCTTGTGGGTGATGACCCCATGTCATGTGGAGTCATTGGGGATGTATTGATGTTGTTTTTATGTGTCATTGTAACTATTGTATTATGTTTAGACCTATGTATTCAGTTCTAGATTTTTTTTAAATCTTGTTTGGTATGAATTTTTCAGATTCGGTTTATAGATTGGTTTTAATGTTTTTTATTTCCATATACAGGTAAATCATTACCAAACCAAAATATATGATACCTGGGAACTTGTCCCAGCCCATGGAGATAATTAATTCCCTTAGGGACTTCTCATGGTCTGGGTTTTGTGTCGGTTTTGATGCAGACCAGATTTGGTTCGTAACAAAATGGTATCAGTGGAGGTTAATGTTTTAGGTTGTATTATTATTTTGGGATGAGTCAGGCTAGGAAGAAGCTAGGAATGTCAAAATTTGGAGTTAAGAGTAGGGTTCTTGGCCCACACCTCTCTTGGAATGCCTCAAGTCACCATGGGATATTGGAATTGTTTATTTGACTTCACTTCCTGGTGAGACGTGTGGGCTGTAGACTACATGTGGACATCAGGTGGGGTGGGGTAGTTGTTTATTTAAACACTGTAATGTGTTTGGATTATTTTTATTTGACTTCATTGATGAGATTTTTAGAATTGTTTTACTATTTTTTTGCCTTGTGACTGTTTCCTTTTTGTAGCAACATGCCTCCCCGGAAAGCTCCCATGCACCCATGGGAGGAAGCCAGAGAGAGTTCTTCCTCACCGCTTGATCTGAGGCTAGTAGAGGATATGGTTGGGGCTATCCAAGCACTAGGAAATGGACCTTCTCCTATTCTAGTGCTTGTTATAGAATATGAGACTGGTCCTAGTAAGGAAAAGGCCCAGGAGTTCCTGAAAAATAATCCTATTACTTTATGAGGTAGCATACAACCCCTGGAAGTAGAGGAATGACTCAAAAAGATCGAGTGCATGTTTCAGTTCTTGGACACACCAAAAGAGGTCAGGGTAAAGTGTGCCTCTTTTCTATTAGAGGGTCCCAGCCGCAGGTGGTGGGAATCAGTACTTAAAATTTGTAATAATGAGAAGATGTGTTGGGGAGATTTCAATGCTATCGTAAATGAACAGTACTGCCCTGAAGTCCTGACATATACTAGACCCCGAGAGTTCATGGATCTTGTTCAGGGGGATCTTCTTGTGATGGAGTATGCCAACTGTTTCACTGATCTGGTTCGGTATGCTCCTGAAATCATCTCGAATGAGAAAGTGAAGGCCTAGAGGTTTGAGAAAGGCTTACGACCAGAGATATACTCTCAGGTTTTCATGTTTAAGATGAGGACCTATGCTGAGGTGGTTGATCATGCATTCATTGTGGAGATTGATTGGAAAGGGAGGGATGGTTTCTCTAGGACAATATCAGTAGTAGGAAATAGAAGCTCTTTAGAGAATAAACGGAAGTATGAGGAACATGTAAATAAGGGAGGTGGTAGTTCAGGCCACTCATCCAGGAAGGTTTTATCTGTGGATTCTGATATGTGATCGATCATATACCAACAATGTGGGAGACCGAGGAACATCTAAAAATCATGCCCACTTCATCTGAATCCATCTTATCAATGTGAAGGTATGGGTCACTTGTAGTGCTTTTGCGGGGTGGCACATCCACTTTAGAGTGGGTTAGGAACAGTGGCTTCAAGAGGAATGCCAGGACAGTCAGAGCCATCAAGGACAATGGGATCTCGATTTGGTGTCCATGGTGGTAGGGTTAGTTCATATTTTGGGTAGAGGCAGTTTAGGGAACAACCACAGACTAGTGGTTGTCCTCAGGAAGAGACCAGACATCTTTATGAGGTGGATCAGGCACCAGCAGGATCAGAGGTGGGACCGTCGATAGTTCGAGGTACTGTTTTGATCACATCTTCTATATATACTACTCTTTTTTATATTGGTGACTCTATTTCATTCTTTTATTCCCATTTTGTGTACACTATGAATTTTCTAACCGAGTTATTGTCTTTTGCGATGGATTTGGTGATGTTGTTGGGAAAGAAAGTGCAGGGTCTCAGGTGCCCGTTGTGTGCGCTTTCCGTGTCAGGGGTTTAGATGGAGTGGGACCTCTTTGTATTAGATATGGAAATATTTAACATAATAATTGGCATGAATTGGATAGTAAAAATTCATGTTCACATCGATTGCTATAGGTGGCGGGTCATTTTCATGGCACCTGATGGGAGTTGTCAGGTTTTTTGTTGGGAATGGGATCCTCAGTCAAGTCGTGTAGGACCTCCACTCCTAGAGTTTGGAGATATTTTTTCTTCAGTTATCATCACTCTCAATAGAGTAAGATTTCCATTCTCCTAATGGTGGACTACCTCATGTAGTTGATGAATTTTCAGAGGTATTTCTAGTTGATTTTTCAGGTTTTCCACTAGAGTGGGATGTTGAGTTCTTGATTGATCTGGCACCGGGAACACAACCCATATCTCTTCCCTAATATGACATGGACCCCACCGAGATGAGGTAATTAAAGATATAGTTGGAAAAATTATAATCCAAATGATTCATTCACCTGATCATCTCTCCCGGGGCCACTCCTGTGTTGTTCGCAAAAAAATCTGATGGATCCCTTCAGTTGTGCATTGACTATCAGAAGCTGAATAAGGTAACAATCAAGAACAAGTATTTTTTTCCCCAAATAGATGGCTTGTTTAATCAGTTTAATGGGGAAATGTGGTTTTCTAAAATATACTTACATTCAGGAAATCATCAACTAAGGGTGAAAGAGGTAGATATCGGAAAGACATCCATATGAAGCAGGTACAACCACTTTGAGTACTTGGTCATGACCATAGGATTGACCAATGCTCCAGTGGTCTTTATGGAACTCATGAACATGGTGTTTTATCATTATCTCAATTATTTTGTTGCAGTATTTTTGGATGACATTCTAGTTTATTCGGGATCCAAGGTTGAACATGAGCATCACTTGTAGATCATTCTAGGCACCTTGCGAGAGCATCTACTTTATGGAAAGTTGTACAAATTCACATTCTGGATCAGGAAATTAAAATTTATGGGGCATGTGATCTCAATGAAGGGGGTCTCAGAAGACACTGATAAGATCAATGTAGTTATTTCATGGGAGTAGCTGAATAACGTGTTCGAGATCCGAAGTTTCCTCGACCTGGCTGGTTACTACATGCAGTTTTTTCGGTATTTATCTCTCCTTGCTTCTCCCATGACCACACTCACATGAAAAGGGGTGAAGTTTTGTATGGGCCCCATAATGTCAAGCATCCTTTGAGGAGCTTAAGAGGTGATTTACTACCTCCCCATTCTGATTTTTCCAAAGGCTGGAAAGGGGTATGTGGTGTATTGTGATGCTTCTGGTATGGTTCTTGAGTGCCTGCTTATATAGGATGATCACATGGTGGCATATGGATCTTACCAACTCCAACCACATGAAAATAATTACCCAACCCATGACTTGGAGTTAGCAGATGTTATGCATGCTTTGAAGACTTGGTGTCACTACTTCTTTGGGGAGAAGTTTGTGGTCTACTTTGATCACAAAAACATAGCCTATATCTTATCATAGAAGGACCTCAACATGAGGTAGCATTGTTGGATCAAGTACTTGCAGGGGTTCGACCTTGATATTGTATATACCCTAGGAAAGGGTAACATAGTGGTCGACTCCTTAAGAATAAGAGTTCTAGTGCAGGCTTTGAGGAAGTCCAGTGATGAGTGGACTCTGATGACACTCTTTGATCAGATTCATATGGAGATTAAGGAGCATAGTGAAGGTGCATTCTTGGAGAGAATTCAGTTGGATCCTTCTCTCATGGAGTTGATTCAGTAGTAACAACCTAGTGATGATATTTTTCAGCAGTTGAAGTAGTTTCTTCATGGTGGGGATACTTCCTCTGATTGGTTGTCGTCTCCTGAGTACATCCTGTGCTTCAAGGGCTGTTCAGTAGTGTCGTTATCTCTGTGGAAGGTGGTGATGCAGGATAGCCACCAGTCTCAATGGGCTATCCATCCAGGTGCCACTAAGATGTATTATGATGTTCTTCGGTAGTTCTGGTGTCTTGTTATGAGATGAGATATCGCAGACTTTGTGTTGAGATGCTACACATGCCAGTAGGTGAGAGAAGAGAATCAAAGTCCCTTCATTTTGCTCTAGGCATTACCCATTCATACCTGTAAGTGGGACGTGGTTACCATGGAATTCATTGTTGTCTTGCCCCGTACACCTTAGGGTAATAATTCCAATTGGGTGTTGATTGATCATCTGACCAAATCAGCCCACTTCATTCCGATCAGAGATACAACTAAAGTAGATGAGTTGGGTCATTTATATCTTTAAGAGGTGGTAAGGCTCCATGGTGTGCCATCAGTAGTTGTATCATATGGAGACCTCTATTTCACTTCTCAGTTTTGGGAAGGCCTTCAGAAGTTCTTGGGGTCTCAGATTAAGATGAGCACGACATACCATCCTCAAATGGACGGTTAGATAGAGCGGGTGAATCAGATTCTGAAGGACATGCTCCGTGCATGTGTTTTGGACTTTGGAGGTTCCTTGGATAGCCATTTGGGATTGGTTGAGTTTTATTATAATAACAGTTACCAATCCTCGATTCAAATGGATCCTTTTGAGGTGCTCTATGGTCAGCCTTTTCAGTCCCCCCAATGTTGGGATGAGGTAGGTGATACCTCACTACTGGGGCCGATTCTGGTGCAGGAGATGTCTGAAAAGGTCAAGTTGATCAGGAATATCTTATTAAGATCTCAGAGTCACCATAAATCATATGCGGACTATAGGCATCGAGACCTAGAGTTTCCTATGGGTGACATGGTATTCTTGAAAGTGTCCCCTCATTTGGGCCATCGTCGATTGGGAAAGTAAGGGAAACTGACAATGTAGTATGTTGGACCTATTAAGATCACTGTGCATATTGGAAAGGTGGAATACAGGTTTACATTACCTTATTATTTTAAATCTATCCATGACGTCTTCCATGTCTCCTAGTTGAATAAATACAACCCAGATCCATCCTATGTACTGAATTGGGAGGAATTGGATATAGAGCCTGATTTATCTATTTTTGAGCGGCCAGTACAAATAGTGGACTTAAAAGAAAAGGTGCTTCAGGTAAATTCTATTCCACTAGTCCAGGTTATTTGGAATCATGGGAATGATATACATGAGACTTGGTAGTGGAAGTTTTGGGTTGAGAAGGAGTACCCATTCTTGTTTTCTGATCAAGTATCTGGTAGACTTTCTGGGGCAGAAAGTCTTTTATGGTGGGGAGAATTTTCACATCCATGACTTATTTTAAAGGTAAATTTGATTTAATTTCCATTATTTCTTTTTTTGGGGGGTTCCCCATGCATTTTTGGAGTAAATGGTGAGTTTTCATGATTTGGGCCAAACTGTGAGCCTATTTCCATATATTTAAACCAATTTTGTTTCTTATATAAATATTTATTTTTTCAACATTTTGAAAACATTAAAATTTTAAAATGGAATATCTTGACATATTAACACCACCATATAAATTTTTACCCTTTAAGAATCCATAATCATGGTGTATTTGGGTTTTTAATTAAGGATTTGGGTCAACCCGGAAGCCCATTTCTAGTTAAATTTTTTTTATTTAATATCTTATTCAATTTTTATTATTATTCAGTGATTCAAATTCTCACCCAAGACCACTGAACCTAGGAGATACACCATTCTATTTTCCCCCTCTTTGTAGCTTTTATGCATCATGAATTAGGGCATAACTTCTTAGGATTTCTCAAATCGTCCAAATTTGAAGAGGTAACTTCTTTCCTTAATAACTCCTTCAATTATTACTCTTTTCCCCCCATTTTAGTTCTCACATGAACTTAACAGACTTATTATAATCTCAATTTTATATTTTGATGTTTTTAAATTCATATATGGGTGTATTTGGGGCGATTTCTTCAAGATCCCTCAAGTAAGTGGGTCTCCTTCATTCTTTCTCCCATTTTCCTAGGGTTTTGTTTCCTTTTCCTTAGGGTTTCTTCCAATTATTCTTGAATTTTATAATTTCCTACAATAGGTTATTCGAACCTAGGGTTTGATCTTGGGTTTCTTGGTCTATTATTGTGTTTTTAGTCTTGATCTAAGTCCCTTGTTGTGCGGCGGTGGTGTGGTTGAACTTTTACACAAAGATTCAAGGGTTTTGACACTTGGGGTAGGTGATTCCATGGGTAATAATTCCTAGACGAGTTAGATTTTCTGAATTTATATTTTTATCACACTTATAATTCATTATACATGCTGCGAAGTTTGGTTTTTGTGACGTTTGTTAAGAAAATGATTTTTAGGTACCACTTTGGTGTTAAATTGGGTGTTTTACAAGTCTATTTTATGTTATGCCAAATAGATTGTTTTATAACTCATGTAATGGGTTTATATAAATGTTTTGGGTGCTTAAAATTATTTTTTAGTGAATATGGTTATGCATATGGTGTTCAAATAAGGGTTTTAAAGGGGTTTTGTGTGTAAAAACATTGTTAAGTTTTTTGAAGTTATTTTATTGAAACCCCAAATGTTCTATTGAGTGGTGTAAATGGTGGAAAGCATGTGTAGATACCATTTTGAGTTGATTATGACAATAAATTATTTTTTATGTGATAATGGCTTTAGGTATCATGAGATAATGGTTTGATCACAAAGGGGGAAACCCTAGTATCTAGGAGGGCAGATATGTACTAGTATGCTAGTGATCCGGATGGGTTTTATCCTTGTTTCATAGAGAAAAATGGATAAATACAACACTAAAAAAACTATATTGATTATGATTGGGTACCAATAGGTTATGCGTATATTCCCTACTAGTGGCTATTTCATGATAACTGATTTCTCTATGGTTACTTTACACCAATGTATGAGGTACATGGGGCTCGAGACTAACTAGTGCCTAGGGGTGTTCTTGAGATTAGTGCTCATTGACTCTTTTGTAATTATCTTTGGAATGTGATGTTTTTTCTGGAAAATTAAGTATCTTAAAAATTTTACTTAAATGTTCCCACTCGTGGAAAATTCCCTTCTAAAAATATTTACATTTAAAAGTTTCATTCTTCAGAAATTATTTCCACTATTTTTTCCTTATCAAAATTGGCATGCTTTTTATCTTGTATTGTTTACTCTATGGAATCTTTTGGTGGTATCTTATTGGGATTATTCTCATACCCTACTTAAACCCCTTTGGTGTAATTAGACTTGGTCATGTTTGACACAGGTAAAGGAAAGTCTTTGGGTGATGGCAGTTCGGGTTGCTATTTCCCTTCAATGGTGCGACGTTGTGGAGACGGCTTGTGGGTGATAACCCCTTATAATGTGGAGTCATTGGGGATGTTTTGCTGATGTTTTTATTTGTCCTTGGACCTATTTTATTATTTTTATACCTATGTATTCAGTTATGAATTTTATTAAAATCTTTTTCTATATAATTTTTTCCAATTCGGTTTATCGATTGGTTTTGATGTTTTATGTTTCCATATATGGGTAAATCATTCCCAAACCAAAATATATGATACCTGGGAACTTGTACCAGCTCGTGGGGATAGGGAATGACCTTCGGGCCTTGTCACAATCTGGGTTTGGCACCAGTTTTGATGGAGACTAGATTCAGTTAGTGACATGGGTAGAATTTGAATATAAAAAAAGTATATAAGAGGTTGCATGGTCTGCTAGAACATGTACTAATCATGTGGAACCTCTTTTCAAGGGGAGGGGTAGGTCACATAGTTTACCTAGAGGGGTGAATGGGCATGTTACTACCTATGAGTCCTAGACATTTCAACTATTTGGGCCACACATTTTTCACTACGATGGCCCACAGTTTCCCCTAATCATGCACCAACCATTTTCCTCCTACTTCTAATCCAAAATATTGCTATTTTTCATGGAATACACTCATGAAAGTTATGGAACACAAGTAATACAAAAAATAAAAGATATAATTCCTCAAAATAACATCATGGTTGTGACACTAACATCTTCTTTTATCCTATTGGATGAGTGGAATTCAGCCATGTCCATCCAAGTCTCCAATATATGGCCACTTTGTGCCATATTTCTTTGATTTTTTACCTTTATAATAACTAATTAAAAGATAAAGAAAAAAATTTCGCTTTATTACTTTTAATTAGTATAATATTTTGCGATAGTAATAAAAAACTTATGTTTTTTTCTAAATAGTCATTTGATAGATAAATGAATTTTTTATCATGGTAATTTATTTCTATTTTTTAGTAATTAAATAATTATCTTAAATGCTTATGCAATACTAAAAAACTATTTATTTAATAAATAGAAAAATAAAATAAATGATTTTAAAAATATTAAAAGTAGTATAATTTGAAAGAATTATTGTGTTCCTTGAATTTTGTAGATAAATATAACATGTTAGAGATGTGTGAAGTATTAGATTCAAGGTCCATTTCTACTATGTTTTTTTACAAAGTAAAATTAAATGAATAGTTCCAAAAATGAAATTAATGATATTTTATAAAAAATAATATTTTAATAAATTATTTAAAATTCTTAAAAGTTAAATATTTGTCCAAGTGATTGTGATATTGTTTAAAATATCAACCTTGTTCCAATTATTAGTCATTTTAATTTTATAGTAACTATATTGACTCCTAAAGAGTAAAAAATTTGTTATCATGGTAATTGTCAAAATGAGTTAATGTGAGTTAAAGAAAATATAAGGGTAATAACTTAATCTAAACTTGTCTAAATTTAATTGGATGATAATATTTAAACCCCTAATTATCCTATGCTCAAATTATATTACTTTAGATCATTTTTCCCATGAAAATTAATTTATATTAATTTAATATTTTAAGAAATCCAAAAATTTCACCTCCTATCACTTATAAAATTGAACCTCATCTATAATTTTCTTCATACTTTAAAATCTTTTTGGTTCTGAAAATCCCTACATAAATGTAACAGTCTAGTATTTTGTGATTTTTTTTCTAATAAATTTAATATTTTTAATAATTTTTATTACATTAAATACCACATTTATATTTCTTTACATGAAACACTAAGTTTAGATTTCATTACATACCACACTAGGTGTAGCTCGCGTTATATGAAATACCTAGTTTAAATGAAGCATGACATGCTACTAAAATATTATTATTTAATATGTTAGTTATTACCTAGCTATTAGAATGATGGGTATGAATAGGATTAAATAAATTTTGAAAATATATGGTTTAACCATTTGTATAAAATGAATTATTTGGTGTTTATTTAATAATAAATGAAAATAAAAAATATTTAAAAATAAAAGAAACCATGTTCTGGAAAACTATTTTTAGGAAAAAAACACATTTCACCTCAATAAATTAAAAAAATTAAATTTTGGTGAATTATTTTAAATAAATCTTTATATTACATATTCAGTCAACTTTTAACATTCTTTATATGTGTTTTTTAGAAAATATATAATAAAAAATCTAATTTTAAGCTTGAAAACTGTATTTTTCTATAAAACAGTTTGTCACCTTTTTGAAAACTTAATTTAAATGTATTTTTTTATTCTTTTAGAAAATTAATTTGTAAAAATAAATTTAATTTTTAAAATAATAATTTCAAAATTATCTTATGGTGAATTTTTTATTATTTTCTGAAATGAATAATTTTTTGATGAATAGTTAAAAATACAGAATTTTAATTGAAACTTTCCTTTTAATTTAAGTTATTTATAAATTTATATTATATTTTAAATTTATTTTAATTAAAATTAGATAATATATATATATATATTAATCCATTTTTTTCATTGTAATTATTTTTATATTGAATTTATATATAAAAACCATGTAAACTTTTGAACATTTTCTATTTGAAAATTCACTTTCTCATCCCGTATGTGGGATTATATTTAAATTAAAATTTAACACTTATATGAATTTAGTTTTGAATAATGGAGTACATATTTGGAAAAATAATAATTTATATTCTCTAATAACTACAACTTAATATTTTACCAAAATTAAAAGTGAAATCAGAAAAAATTAATTAATGCAGTTAAGGTAAAAATGGGTTTACTTGGGGGTTAGAATAAAAATGTGAGGTTTAAAAATGAACCAAAAAATGTATAAATCCTATTATATTGAAATATTTCAATATTAAACTTCCCAAGTTATAATATAGGTTCATTTTTAAGCTTTTTTCATGTAAATGGATTTATTATTTTTGTTTCTTTTGGGAAATTTCAAAGTAGTTTCCAAGTGGGTTCTTTTTCCCCACTTATAAAAGGCCACTAACAAACCTTACTAATTCACACTTCTCAAGAAATATGGTTCTAAAAAATGATAAAAAAAATACCTCCCCAACATACTTATCCATGTTATGGATATTCTATTCCTCTCAAAAGACCAACATTGGGGTCCTTAATAAGAGATCGAGAGGAGGGGATTCTAAGCGAAGTTAATTGTATTAAATAAGATCCTTATTTTTATTTCTTAATTTTACCCCAAAAGTTATGTATTAATACATAAAATATAATAAAATAAATATATAATATATAATTAAATTTTATTATATTTATTTTATAACCTAAAGAAATCTCCACTTCATTGAAATGGGTTACAAAATCATCATTTGTGTGTATGAAAAACTACTGAATTTCGAACCATTGTCATTCTCTTCTCTATTACCACCTCTAAAAACTAGTTATAATAATGAATTAAATGTTTATATATTATATTTACGATATTATTATACTTATTTAATTATTATATCACATATAACTTCCTACTTTCAATTTTGAGGGAATATGATAATGTCGCATGTGTGTACAACGGACTGCCACCTCATGAAGCAATGTGATTCATTCATAAATTACATAGATTGTAATAAGGATGGATTTAATAAAAATATGTGAAATATATTAAATAAAAATGATTCAATAATGGTAATATATTATTTACCTTTCTTTCTTTCAATCCGTAGAGAAAATGGAAACAATGTTCATTCATGCGTACGACCAACCGTCTCCATGAATGGTGTATTTAATTTTATTTACCTAAACTTTATAGAAAAATATAAATAAAAATAAAACAAATATATATTATATCTATATAATGGTTATAATTAAAGATATTATTTATCAATTATCAAATTAAGAAGACCAAAAATAAAAAATCAAAACATACACAAAAAACAAAGCATTTATTACTTGAAACATGACTTTAACATAGAATTGTTAACAAACGGGTAATAAAAGATCATAATAAATAAATATATGGTATAATATATATAATTATGGTTATATAATATATGTATAATAAAATTATATTTATTATACACAATAATCGAATGTGTATGATGAAATTTAAGACTTAAGGTAAGTAATTTCTAGTCTCTCTTTTATTTCCTAGAGACATATGAAAATTAACCTCTCATTTCTATTTTTTGGTGTATATAATTTACCTTTGAAATGTTATATCGTTAATATCAAAATTTTCATGATATTAAATGTTTAATTTTATGTTATTCTTTATTGGGTCTTATGATTTAATATATTACTAAAGTGGTAAGAGAATTTTGTTTCACATTTTTCTTCTGTGAGACACATGTCATATTCACAGCCTATTTCTTTTTATTTCTGTGTATATAATTCATATGAAATTATTTTATTATTATTCACCTAAAAAATATTTGGATTTACATATGCATTTTATTATCTTTCTTTTATGGGGTTTACGATTCAAAAGTGTCCAAAATGGTAAGGTATTTTTCCCTCAATTTTTGTTCTTTGATACTTATGTTAGGTTATGGACCTATCTTCTTTTAAGAGGTGTATATACAAACCATTTGACATATAATATCATTAATTTTTTTATCATGGTATTTTATGTTTCTTTTAAAGTAATTATTTCATGTGTCTTAAGATTCGATGTTACCAATGTGGTAAGAGTTTTATGCTACAATATCATCGTTTATGAGTATTGTTTATGATTATGATAATAATAATGAAATTTAATGATATATATCTCAAAAAAATAATTAATTTTACCCTCATATGGTTTTTTATTGAGAATAAATGTTTTTATTCATTTTACTGGCTTTATGTACTCAATAGTTCAAAAGAATGTTTTTAAGAAAAATTGTTTGTATTTCTCTCTTCGATCAAAAACGCATTTTTAATCCAAACCCATGTTTTATGAAAATGTTTTAAAAATATTTTTTATAATTATTCAACTAATTTATCAAATAAATTTTTACCCCTATTTTAATTTTTAAATTTTTTTGAGAGGAATCATCATGAACTTTTAAAAACAATGCATGTTTAACCGTTACAAAAAATGTGAAAGGAATCTCTATTTTAATGTGTATGACATGAATGGAATTATACTCCATCATGAACATTAATTTATTTGAATATCCTCTTATAAATTTTTAACATTATTTTTAAAGAAAATTATTTTTAAAATGTTATAATTTCTCTAAAAAGTGATTTTCAAAGAAAATATATTTTTATCAAGAAATTTTCAAAGTAATATTTAAAAATAATTATCTATATAAGATGACATACTTTGATGTAAATTATGATTTTATGATGATATTAACCAAGATGCCATTATTATTCTTTCAGTGAATGATTTATGATGAAATGATGTTTATAAAACCCATTTATCTTCCACTGATTATTCCATGATAAATTTCTTATGAAACCCAATTCGTTTTCCAGGAGTAGTTATAAGATAAAATAATGAAATGAATATAAAACCTTTATCTTTTATATGGGTTATGGTATAATGAAATGTTTTTAAAACCCATTTCATTTCATGGGTTATGAAATGATGAATGTTTTATGATATTATGGCACTCATACATATGATTTTCATAATGTGATGGGTGGGAACTATATCTCCCTTCAATGCATTGGGTAAACAGGGATAAATATTGATTAAATATGTTGTTCATGAACATTAATTCATGTTAAAAATGGTATTCATGAACTTTATTACATGTTCACAAGGTTACGTTTGAACCTAATTATATGTTCACAATGTTATGTGTGAACCTGATTACATGTTCAAAGTGTTGTGCATTGGCATGTCTTTCATGTCCATAATGTTATTTGTAGACCTGTTTGCATGTCCACAAGTTTATGTGACGGACTGATTTCATTTCCTTAACTTAATGATCAAACCTTTATCTATTTATACATGTTCACAATGTTATAAGTTGATGTATATACCATAAATCAATGTATTATGCCAATGTTATATTCTCATCGCTCATGTTATTTGATTCTATTATGATTCATGTCTTATGAACATCTAAGATTTATGAAATGACTCATGTTTATAATCTATTATATGTAGAGTATGGTTTCTAAATGTTATTATCATGTTATCATACCCATATTCTCATGTTATAGGGATATATACCTTGTTTACCCTTACTGAGAATCTAAGATCACCCTTTCTTATGTTTATTGTCCCCAGTTTATGAAGAAAGGTTTTATGTGGGCTATGTCTATAAAGAGTAATAAATGGGAATTATGTTTTCAGATAAATTTAAGTTCTTTCAAAAAATTAAAAGATTTTTTATCTAGTCTTCAAAGGCAATAAACTATTATGGTCCTCATGCATGTGTTTGTGTAATTTATTGAATATTAATATATAAATAAGTAATATATATATATATATGATAATTATAGGTAGATATAACAAATCTATTTATTACTTATGTTCCCATGTCCTTGATTAATTTGTTTTATTATTAAACCCTACTAGGCATGATTTTGGTGTAAAACTAAAGAGGTTGTCTAAAGAAGAGGTATCGTTCTTAACCGTGCATTTTTATTTTATTTATTCTCCCCCTCATTAAAATATTATTCAACCTTGATGATATAATAACATATATATATATATATATATACCATACAATGATATGTTTTAATGTTAATATAATACCATATTTCCATATCCTCTTTAATGAAATGGGAAACAAAACTTTCATTCGTGTGTATGACGAATTACCACCTAGTTAACCGATGTAATTCATTTTCCACCACTACCACTCACTACTGGTTTTAATGATGTATTTACTACAGACTCATATATAATATTCATAACACATTTTCCATTATTTAAAGATAATATATCATATAATTTCTTACCTTTATATTCATTAAAAAATAATAACATTGTCCATGCGTACGTGTGGATTACCCCTTCCATGAAGCGATGTTATTCATTTTTCATAACCACATCACATGAATGATATATACAAGTGTTTTTGAAGAAAAGATATGATATTTATTTTATAATTATATTTTTTTAAAGTAAAAATAATAAATATGTTTTTTCATCAGGATCATTGAAAAATAGAAATATTACTCAGGCGTACGTACGACTTGCCATCTCCATGATTATATAAAAGTTCATTTTTCATAACCATATTTATTTATTGGTTTAAAAATTATAATTGATGTATAAAAATTATAATAATTTCAATATTATTATTTCTGGGATTATGGTACAATGAACTCTTTTACCATTGTCAAAACTATATAAGTCATTTTGGACATATAAACTGAATACCGTCAAAACATCTGATGTGAAATTAATTTATGAAGTAATTACATATATCATGATATATACTAAAAAGGAATAATAAACCTGAAATTTTTTCTTAATAAAGTAAATAATTAATATAATATTATTATTTAGGAAGATAAAGAATGTTCATGATAATTCATACATGAGGTAAGGAGTTTCTTAAATCATTTTCCTTTCACTGGGTTATATCACTTCTCAATTGATTCTATTATATGAAGATTATGCGTGAAATGTAATTTTAATATTTTATTTTTTATTTTCAATTATTTTTTTATTTACATTTGTTACACATAATCTCTTCATTGAATAATTCTCATTTCAATGATATGATCAATTTAAGGGACTCCATATCAAATTCATTTTATTAATTCACATTGTAATGTGACGAACCAATTTATTTTATATGATGTATATACTTAACCTCTACATGTTATATCAAGAATATTTCACATGTCATGAAATTTTAAGTTTCAATTCAAATTATTTCGTCCCAGGGTATTTGACCAGAAGGTAACCAAGTAGTAAGTGTTATATAATTTGATTTTATTTCATTGGGTTAAGTCACTTCTTCATTAATTGTACTATGTCAACATTATGTGTGAAGTTTAATTTTATTTATTTATTTTTAATTTCCAATTGTTTTTTTTAAATTTTCATTTGCAACACACCATAACTTCATTAAATAATTCTCACTTCAACGTTATGATAATTGTAAGGGTTCTTCATCTCAAATTAACTTCTTTGGGACATATGTTATGTTATACACTATCTTATTTTATGTGGTGTATATACTACCCCATTGATATGTTATATAATGAATCTATTTAAATTCATGGTATTTAATGTTTCATTTGAGGTTTTCTCTTTCCTGCGGGTTGTGATTCAAAAGTTACCACAATTGTAAGGGTTTATTTCACAATATCTCCATTATTCGGGATTCATTATGTTTAAGTATCCATTGGAGGAAATATTTGATCTTTATATCTTAAAAATAATATATTTTTTTCTACTCTAGTTATTTATGGAAATTTAAAATTTTATTTTTATTTCACACTCTCTAAGTACTCAAAATACAAAAATAATGTTTTTTAGGAAAACTAACTTTTCTTCCTACTCAGTCGGGAATATTTTTCTTTTATATCCATATTATTTTTTTAAGAAAATTATTTTTACTATTAAAATGATTTATTAAGGGAATTTTAGTTTAACTTTGAATTTTAAAATGGTTTCAATGGAATATTCCTAATATTTTTTAAAGGATTGTTTTTTTACATTCTTTATAACAACTAAAAAGGAAGGTTTTTAGCTTATACAAAATTAAATAAACTTCTCCACATTCATAAATATTTTATGATATTCATGTTATTCAAAATTATTTCAATTGTTTTATAAAGAAAAACATTTAATGAAATGTTATTTTAATATTTCACTATTATTTTCTTTAGTTTTATATAGGACATGATTTTACTAAAAAATCGATATTGTCAATGAACTGATGGTCATATATTATCTCTTATTAATTTTATGGTCATTATTTTTTTCCGGAAACATTAAATTTATTTTGATCATTGGACATTAAATTTCTATTAAATATTATTATTTTTTATGTCATTGAATTGTTATTGCTTAAACTGTATACAATTTTTACATATTGTGTTTTAATTTGAAATTGTTTGGTTAACTAGTGAAAATATAGATAAATCCATAATAGTTACTCAATATAGATATTTATTATTAAGAAATATTGTTTATGAATTTAATTGATCATTCAATATATGAGTAATACATCGAAAATTCGGTGTTGGGTGGGGACCAATTATAGATAGCTTCTTAATTAATCGATAGTCTCATGAGATGAATCAGTTGGACAAGGTTATTGGGTTTTTGGTGTATACCTACCCATAAATTGAACTATATTAGTGTAAGGTCTTGATGGTGTAGATATCATGATGTCTAAGATAAAAAAATCCAATATTCAAAATTTCCTTTATTGAGAATTCAGTTATTATTATCCATGAGAATATTTTAGTTGATATTATCCATGGATACATTTTTGTGCACAAGTTATTGATTAAATGGAATGTATTTTCAGTTATTTACCTTTTCATATATATTATTACATATTAACTAATGATATCTTCTACTGTATGTAGCCCTTACTAAGCATTTGAGCTCACCCTTTATTTTTTTTCTTTTCCTTAGGATATGAAGAAGGATGTTTTGATTAATATCAATGATGTAATAATGTTTATATGGATTTTATTATATATTTTCAACGTGATATGTGAATCATGTATGTATCTAGTAAATTAATAATACTAAAATGATCGATCATTCAGGATTAGATACCTTATATATATGACAATATAGTAAAGAAACCACTGGCTCTGGGCTCCTGGGGTTGGGGTATTTACAGTCAGTTTCAGAGGAAGATTAATAGAAATATTGGGAAATAGATTGAGTAAACCATAAATTATGGAACACAAACATATGATTTTTTTGGATAAATATATATATTATAACAACCTAATTTTTTGGTAAGGAAGATAATCTATGATTTTCCCATAAATACATCCCTATATGGAAACTAAAAATTAATGCGGTATTAGAACATATGAATCTAGGGTTAATAAACCTAAAAATAGTTCTTCAAGTATTTGATGGAAATCATTAAGGTGTATGGTGTGTGCGACCGTATCGTGCACTTGGTTTGATACTCCTAAGAGATATTCTTGGGTTAATTCACATTTTCATCATGAACCTTTATGATGAATGAGGTAATAAAACATAGAAAAACCAATGATATTTTATAGAGATTAGATAAAATGAAAGTGTCTGGGGTTGATAAGCTTAAGGTTGATCATTAGTTTAAAGGAATAGATACCCCCTTTTTTATTTTTTTGATGGAAATTTTACATGACTAAGGATATTTTGGGAGGCATTTATGGGAATAAAACCCTTTTTTAGAATATATTTTAGTAAAAATATTATTTTATTAATAATGATTTTTATATTATGGAAAGAGTTTAAATTTATTGATAACCTTTAGATATTATATGATCTTTGATGATGAGGTAATTATATGTGTTATTTAAATTTGGAAACATATGTTTTATCTTATAAATAACCTTGGGACTAAAAATTAATTTGATAATTAATTTTATTTTTGATAATGTTCAGATTTTTTTTTGGAATTTTAAATGAATTAAGTTAATATAATTTTAGAAGAAGAAAACCCCATGTGCTGGGTAAAAACCCTTCACATCTGACAAGGTCGTGAGGTTTGAACCCACAACTGAAGGGTGACATGGGTGCAATGCCTTCAATTATCCTACATGATGTTCGGACTAGTATGATATTATTTTTACATAAATGGTTTGATAGATAAATATAATTTTGATTTTGGGAATCATATTATAGGATTAAATATTTTTATTTGGAGGTGATTAATGATATTTCAAGAGATTTTTTATTTATTTCTGGTATATATAACAATTAGATTTAAAAATAAATGATTATTTGGGAATAATGCTATTACATTTTTAAAGGTATAAGTTGAAGGGTATGAGATAAAATTTAGTGTTAAATATTTCTTTAATAATGAGGTTATTATGGTTATTTGGGATATAGGTTTTTTTATTTTTGAATTAATATAAGTTGATCCTTTGGTGTTAATATAGAAATTTTGAATTGAAATAAATTATTTCTTCATATTAAGAATTATATTTTGGGTATTATCATAACTTGTGGTAAGAATTTTAGTTTTATTTAATGTCTAAATACATGAGGAATAAAGTTTTATTCATTTGTGGGTTATGTGATCTATTAGAATTTTATTTTAGTACTTTGAGAATAAAAAATTCATCAAGGATATTCATTTCTAGGAGTAAGAAATAAAGTGGAATTTTATTGAAGAACAACCAAAGTATGGAATTGTGATTATGAAATAAAAAAATATAAAGTAAGTATATCCTCCATAATTTCTTATCTTGGTAGTAAAATAATCCCTCAAATTTAGTAAAATATCTTGAAATAAAAATTATATATATTTACCTTCATTTTATATTAATTAATGGTCTTTTCATTTATTAGGGATTTATGGACTTTTGGTCATTAAATTTTGGCTAACCATGTTCCCCATCACTTTATAAGTCATTAGGAATTATCCCCCCCCCCCAATATCCATATTTTCACATCCCATTAATTTTATCCTATTTAGAAATATATTTTTGTGTTATTTCAGATGACCATTGTATTTCCCTTTCCTTCTTTTTACGAGGATGTTTTATAAAAAAACAGGATATGGGTTTTCCCCAATGGAATTTTCAAATTTCAAACCTTTTTTTTCTTAGTACAATGTTAAATTGTTAATATTAAATTTATTGAAGTTTTTATAATGTAACACCCATATATTTAAAAAGAAAAGGTGCTTCAGGTAAATTCTATTCCACTAGTCCAGGTTATTTGGAATAATGGGAATGATATACATGAGACTTGGTAGTGGAAGTTGTGGGTTGAGAAGGAGTACCCATTCTTGTTTTCTGATCAAGCATCTGGTAGACTTTCTAGGGCAGAAATTCTTTTATGGTGGGGAGAATTTTCACATCCATGACTTATTTTAAAGGTAAATTTTATTTAATTTCCATTATTTCTTTTTTTGGGGGGTTCCCCATGCATTTTTGGAGTAAATGGTGAGTTTTCATGATTTGGGCCAAATTGTGATCCTATTTCCAAATATTTAAACCAATTTTGTTTCTTATATAAATATTTATTTTTTTAACATTTTTCACCCATTAAAATTTTAAAATGGAATATCTTGACATATTAACACCACCATATAAATTTTCAACCTTTAAGAATCCATAATCATGGTGTATTATGGTTTTTAATTAAGGATTTGGGTCAGCCCGGAAGCCCATTTCCAGTTAAATTTTTATTATTTAATATCTTATTCAATTTTTATTATTATTCAGTGATTCAAATTCTCACCCAAGACCAGTTAACCTAGGAGATACACCATTCTATTTTCCCCCTCTTTGGAGCTTTTATGCATCATGAATTAGGCCAGAACTTCTTAGGATTTCTCAAATCGTCCAAATTTGAAGAGGTAACTTCTTTCCTTAATAACTCCTTCAATTATTACTCTTTTCCCCCCATTTTAGTTCTCACATGAACTTAACAGACTTATTATAATCTCAATTTTATATTTTGATGTTTGTAAATTCATATATGGGTGTATTTGGGGCAATTTCTTCAAGATCCCTCAAGTAAGTGGGTCTCCTTCATTCTTCCTCCCATTTTCCTAGGGTTTTGTTTCCTTTTTCTTTGGGTTTCTTCCAATTATTCTTGAATTTTCTAATGTCCTGCAATAGGTTATTAGAACCTAGGGTTTGATCTTGGGTTTCTTGGTCTATTATTGTGTTTTTAGTCTTGATCTAAGTCCCTTGTTGTGCGGCGGTGGTGCAGTTGAACTTTTACACAAAGATTCAAGGGTTTTGACACTTTGGGTAGGTGATTCCATGGGTAATAATTCCTAGAAGAGTTATATTTTCTGAATTTATGTTTTTATCACACTTATAATTCATTATACATGCTGTGAAATTTGGTTTTTGTGACGTTTGTTAAGAAAATGATTTTTAGGTACCACTTTGGTGTTAAATTGGGTGTTTTACAAGTCGATTTTATGTTATGCCAAATCGATTGTTTTATAACTCATTTAATGGGTTTATATAAATGTTTTGGGTGCTTAAAATTATTTTTTAGTGAATATAGTTATGCACATGGTGTTCAAAGAAGGGTTTTAAAGGGGTTTTGTGTGTAAAAACATTGTTAAGTTTTGTGAAGTTATTTTATTGAAACCCCAAATGTTCTATTGAGTGGTGTAAGTGGTGCAAAGAATGTGTAGATACCGTTTTGAGTTGATTATGAAAATAAATTATGTTTTTATGAGATAATGGCATTAGGTATCATGAGATAATGGTTTGATCACAAAGGGGGAAACCCTAGTATCTAGGAGGGCAGATATGTACTAGTATGCCAGTGATCCGGATGGGTTTTATCCCTGTTTCATAGAGAAAAATGGATAAATACAACACTAACAAAACTATATTGATTATGATTGGGTACCAATAGGTTATGCGTATATTCCCTACTAGTGGTTATTTCATGATAACTAATTTCTCTATGGTTACTTTACACCAATGTATGAGGTACATGGGGCCCGAGACTAACTAGTTCCTAGGGGTGTTCTTGAGATTAGTGCTCATTGACACTTTTATAATTATCTTTGGAATATGATGTTTTTTCTGGAAAATTATGTATCTTAAAAATTTTACTTAAATGTTCCCACTCGTGGAAAATTCCCTTCTAAAAATATTTACATTTAAATGTTTCATTCTTCAAAAATTATTTCCACCATTTTCTCCTTATCAAAATTGGCATGCTTTTTATCTTGTATTGTTTACTCTATGGAATATTTTGGTGGTATCTTATTGGGATTATTCTCATACCCTACTTAAACCCCTTTGGTGTAATTAGACTTGGTCATGTTTGACACAGGTAAAGGAAAGTCTTTGGGTGATGGCGGTTCGGGTTGCTAGTTCACTTCAATGGTGCGACGTTGTGGAGACGGCTTGTGGGTGATAACCCCTTATAATGTGGAGTCATTGGGGATGTTTTTCTGATGTTTTTATTTGTCCTTGGACCTATTTTATTATTTTTATACATCTGTATTTAGTTATGAATTTTATTAAAATCTTTTTCTATATAATTTTTTCCAATTCGGTTTATCGATTGGTTTTGATGTTTTATGTTTCCATATATGGGTAAATTATTCCCAAACCAAAATATATGATACCTGGGAACTTGTACCAGCCCATGGGGATAGGTAATGACCTTCAGGCCTTGTCACAGTCTGGTTTTGGCACCAGTTTTTATGGCGACTAAATTCAGTTAGTGACATGGGTAGAATTTGAATATAAAAAAAGTATATAAGAGGTTGCATGGTCTGCTAGAACATGTACTAATCATGTGGAACCTCTTTTCAAGAGGAGGGGTAGGTCGCATAGTTTACATAGAGGGGTGAATGGGAATGTTACTACCTATGAGTCCTAGACATTTCAACTATTTGGGCCACACATTTTTCACTACGATGGCCCACGGTTTCCCCTAATCATGCACCAACCATTTTACTCCTACTTCTAATCCAAAATATTGCTGTTTTTCATGGAAAAAACTCATGAAAGATATGGAACACAAGTAATACAAAAAATAAAAGATATAATTCCTCAAAATAACATCATGGTTGTGACACTAACATCTTCTTTTATCCTATTGGATGAGTGGAATTCAGACATGTCCATCCAAGTCTCCAATATATGGCCACTTTGTGCCATATTTCTTTGATTTTTTACCTTTATAATAACTAATTAAAAGATAACGAAAAAAAATTCACTTTATTACTTTTAATTAGTATAATATTTTGCGATAGTAATAAAAAAACTTATGTTTTTTTTCTAAATAGTCATTTGATAGATAAATGATTTTTTTATCATGGTAATTTATTTTTATTTTTTAGTAATGAAATAATTATCTTAAATGCTTATGAAATACTAAAAAACTATTTATTTAATTAATAGAAAAATAAAATAAATGATTTTAAAAATATTAAAAGTAGTATAATTTGAAATAATTATTGTGTTCCTTGAATTTTGTAGATAAATATAACATGTTAGAGATGTGTGAAGTATTAGATTCAAGGTCCATTGCTACTATGTTTTTTTACAAAGTAAAATTAAATGAATAGTTCCAAAAATGACATTATTGATATTTTATAAAAAATAATATTTTAATAAATTATTTAAAATTCTTAAAATTTAAATATTTTTCCAAGTGATTTTGATATTGTTTAAAATATCAACCTTGTTCCGATTATTAGTCATTTTAATTTTATAGTAACTATATTGACTCCTAAAGAGTAAAAACTTTGTTATCATGGTAATTGTAAAAATGAGTTAATGTGAGTTAAAGAAAATATATGGGTAATGACCTAATCTAAAATTTTCTAAATTTAATTGGATGATAATATTTAAACCCCTACTTATCCTATGCTCAAATTATATTACTTTAGATCATTTTTCCCATGAAAGTTAATTTATATTAATTTAATATTTTAAGAAATCCAAAAATTTCACCTCCTATCACTTATAAAATTGAACCTCCTCTATAATTTTCTTCATACTTTAAAATATTTTTGGTTCTGAAAATCCCTACATAAATGTAACAGTCTAGTATTTTGTGATTTTTTTCTAATAAATTTAATATTTTCAATAATTTTTATTACATTAAATACCACATTTATATTTCTTTACATGAAACACTATGTTTAGTTTTCATTACATACTACACTAGGTGTAGCTCGCGTTATATGAAATACCTAGTTTAAATGAAGCATGACATGCTACTAAAATATTATTATTTAATATGTTAGTTATTACCTAGCTATTAAAATGATGGGTATGAATAGGATTAAATAAATTTTGAAAACATATGGTTTAACCATTTGTATAAAATGAATTATTTGGTGTTTATTTAATAATAAATGAAAATAAAAAATATTTAAAAATAAAAGAAACCATGTTCTAAAAAACTATTTTTAGGAAAAAAACACTTTTCACCTCAATAAATTTAAAAAATTAAATTTTGGTGAATTATTTTAAATAAATCTTTATATTACATATTCAGTCAATTTTTAACATTCTTTATATGTGTTTTTTTAGAAAATATATAATAAAAAATCTAATTTTAAGCTTGAAAACTGTATTTTTCTATAAAACAGTTTGTCACCTTTTTGAAAACTTAATTTAAATGTATTTTTTTTATTCTTTTAGAAAATTAATTTTTAAAAATAAATTTAATTTTTAAAATAATAATTTCAAAATTATCTTATGATGAATTTTTTATTATTTTCTGAAATGATTAATTTTTTGATGAATAGTTAAAAATACTGAATTTTAATTGAAACTTTCCTTTTAATTTAAGTTATTTATAAATTTATATTATATTTTAAATTTATTTTAAATAAAATTAGATAATATATATATATATTAATCCAATTTTTTTCATTGTAATTATTTTTATATTGAATTTAGATATAAAAACCATGTAAACTTTTGAACATTTTCTATTTGAAAATTCACTTTCTCATCCCGTATGTGGGATTATTTTTAAATTAAAATTTAACACTTATATGAATTTAGTTTTGTATAATGGAGTACATATTTGTAAAAATAATAATTTATATTCTCTAATAACTACAACTTAATATTTTACCAAAATTAAAAGTGAAATCAGAAAAAAATTAATTAATGCAGTTAAGGTAAAAATGGGTTTACTTGGGGGTTAGAATAAAAATGTGAGGTTTAAAAATGAACCAAAAATGTATAAATCCTATTATATTGAAAAATTTCAATATTAAACTTCCCAAGTTATAATATAGGTTCAATTTTAATCTTTTTTAATGTAAATGGCTTTATTATTTTTGTTTATTTTGGGAAATTTCAAAGTAGTTTCCAAGTCGGTTCTTTTTCCCCACTTATAAAAGGACACTAACAAACCTTACTAATTCACACTTCTCAAGAAATATGGTTCTAAAAAATGATAAAAAAATACTTCCCCAACATACTTATCCATGTTATGGATATTCTATTCCTCTCAAAATACCAACATTGGGGTCCTTAATAAGAGATCCAGAGGAGGGGATTCTAAGCGAAGTTAATTGTATTAACTAAGATCCTTATTTTTATTTCTTAATTTTACCCCATAAGTTATGTCTTAATACATAAAATATAATAAAATCAATATATAATATATAATTAAATTTTATTATATTTATTTTATAACCTAAAGAAATATCCACTTCATTGAAATGGGTTACAAAATCATCATTTGTGTGTATGACAAACTACTGAATTTCAAACCATTGTCATTCTCTTCTATATTACCACCTCTAAAAACTGGTTATAATAATGAATTAAATGTTTATATATTATATTTATGATATTATTATACTTATTTAATTATTATATCACATATAACTTCCTACTTTCAATTTTGAGTGAATATGATAATGTCGCATGTGTGTACAACGGACTGCCACCTCATGAAGGAATGTGATTCATTCATAAATTACATAGATTGTAATAAGGATGGATTTAATAAAAATATGTGAAATATATTACATAAAAATGATTCAATAATGGAAATATATTATTTACCTTTCTTTCTTTCAATCCGTAGAGAAAATGGAAACAATGTTCATTCATACGTACGACCAACCGTCTCCATGAATGGTGTATTTAATTTTATTTATCTAAACTTTATAGAAAAATATAAATAAAAATAAAAAAAATATATATTATATCTATATAATGGTTATAATTAAAGATATTATTTATCAATTATCAAATTAAGAAGACCAAAAATAAAAAATCAAAACATACACAAAAAACAAAGCATTTATTACTTGAAACATGACTTTAACCTAGAATTGTTAACAAATGGGTAATAAAAGATCATAATAAATAAATATATGGTATAATATATATAATTATGGTTATATAATATATGTATAATAAAATTATATTTATTATACACAATAATCGAATGTGTATGATGAAATTCAAGACTTAAGGTAAGTAATTTCTAGTCTCTCTTTTATTTCCTAGAGACATATGAAAATTAACCGCTCATTTCTATTTTTTGGTGTATATAATTTACCTTTGAAATGTTATATCGTTAATATCAAAATTTTCATGATATTAAATGTTTAATTTTATGTTATTCTTTATTGGGTCTTATGATTTAATATATTACTAAAGCGGTAAGAGAATTTTGTTTCACTTTTTTCTTCTGTGAGACACATGTCATATTCACAGCCTATTTCTTTTTATTTCTGTGTATATAATTCATATGAAATTATTTTATTATTATTCACCTAAAAAATATTTGGATTTACATATCCATTTTATTATCTTTCTTTTATGGGGTTTACGATTAAAAAGTGTCCAAAATGGTAAGGTATTTTTCCCTCAATTTTTGTTCTTTGAAACATATGTTAGGTTATGGACCTATCTTCTTTTAAGATGTGTATATACAAACCATTTGACATATAATATCATTAATTTTTTTATCATGGTATTTTATGTTTCTTTTAATGTAATTATTTCATGTGTCTTAAGATTCGATGTTACCAATGTGGTAAGAGTTTTATGCTACAATATCATCGTTTATGAGTATTGTTTATGATTATGATAATAATAATGAAATTTAATGATATATATCTCAAAAAAATAATTAATTTTACCGTTATATGGGTTTTTATTGAGAATAAATGTTTTTATTCATTTTACTGGCTTTATGTACTCAATAGTTCAAAAGAATGTTTTTAAGAAAAATTGTTTGTATTTCTCTCTTCGATCAAAAACGCCTTTTTAATCCAAACCCATGTTTTATGAAAATGTTTTAAAAATATTTTTTATAATTATTCAACTGATTTATCAAATAAATTTTTACCCCTATTTTAATTTTTAAATTTTTTTGAGAGGAATCATCATGAACTTTTAAAAACAATGCATGTTTAACCGTTACCAAAAATGTAAAAGGAATCTCTATTTTAATGTGTATGACATGAATGGAATTATACTCCATAATGAACATTAATTTATTTGAATATCCTCAAATAAATTTTTAACATTATTTTTAAAGAAAATTATTTTTAAAATGTTATAATTTCTATAAAAAGTGATTTTCAAAGAAAATATATTTTTATCAAGAAATTTTCAAAGTAATATTTAAAAATAATTATCTATATAAGATGACATCCTTTGATGTAAATTATGATTTTATGAGGATATTAACCAAGATTCCATTATTATTCTTTCAGTGAATGATTTATGATGAAATGATGTTTATAAAACCCATTTATCTTCCACTGATTATTCCATGATAAATTTCTTATGAAACCCAATTCATTTTCCAGGAGTAATTATAAGATGAAATAATGAAATGAATATGAAACCTTTATCTTTTATATGGGTTATGGTATAATGAAATGTTTTTAAAACCCATTTCATTTCATGGGTTATGAAATGATGAATGTTTTATGATATTATGGCACTCATACATATGATTTTCATAATGTGATGGGTGGGAACTATATCTCCCTTCAATGCATTAGGTAAACAGGGATAAATATTGATTAAATATTTTGTTCATGAACATTAATTCATGTTAAAAATGGTATTCATGAACCTTATTACATGTTCACAAGGTTACGTTTGTACCTAATTATATGTTCACAATGTTATGTGTGAACCTGATTACATGTTCAAAGTGTTGTGCATTGGCATGTATTTCATGTCCATAATGTTATGTGTAGACCTGTTTGCATGTCCACAAGTTTATGTGACGGACTGATTTCATTTCCTTAACTTAATGATCAAACCTTTATCTATTTATACATGTTCACAATGTTATAAGTTGATGTATATACCATAAATCAATGTATTATGCCAATGTTATATTCTCATCACTCATGTTATTTTATTCTATTATGATTCATGTCTTATGAACATCTAAGATTTATGAAATGACTCATGTTTATAGTCTATGATATGTAGAGTATGGTTTCTAAATGTTATTATCATGTTATCATACCCATATTCTCATGTTATAGGGATATATACCTTGTTTACCCTTACTGAGAATCTAAGATCACCATTTCTTATGTTTATTGTCCCCAGTTTATGAAGAAAGGTTTTATGTGGGATATGTCTATAAAGAGTAATAAATGGGAATTATGTTTTCAGATAAATTTAAGTTCTTTCAAAAAATTAAAAGATTTTTTATCTAGTCTTCAAAGGCACTAAACTATTATGGTCCTCATGCATGTGTTTGTGTAATGTATTGAGTATTAATATATAAATAAGTAATATATATATATACGATAATTATAGGTAGATACAACAAATCTATTTATTACTTATGTTCCCATGTCCTAGATTAATTTGTTTTATTATTAAACCCTACTAGGAATGATTTTGGTGTAAAACTAAAGAGGTTGTCTGAAGAAGAGGTATCGTTCTTAACCGTGCATTTTTATTTTATTTATTCTCCCCCTCATTAAAATATTATTCAACCTTGATGATATAATAACATATATATATATATACCATACACTGATATGTTTTCATGTTAATATAATACCCTATATCAATATCCTCTTTAATGAAATGGGAAACAAAACTTTCATTCGTGTGTATGACGGATTACCACCTAGTTAACCGATGTAATTTATTTTCCACCACTACCACTCAATACTGGTTTTAATGATGTATTTACTACACACACACATATAATATTCATAACACATTTCCCATTATTTAAAGATAATATATCATATAATTTCTTACCTTTATATTCATTAAAAAATAATAACATTGTCCATGTGTACGTGTGGATTACCCCTTCCATGAAGTGATGTTATTCGTTTTTCATAACCACATCACATGAATGATATATAAAAGTGTTTTTGAAGAGAAGATATGATATTTATTTTATAATTATATTTTTTTAAAGTAAAAATAATAAATATGTTCTTTCATCAGGATCATTGAAAAATATAAATATTACTCAGGCGTACGTTCGACTTGCCATCTCCATGATTATATAAAAGTTCATTTTTCATAACCATATTTATTTATTGGTTTAAAAAGTATAATTGATGTATAAAAATTATAATAATTTCAATATTATTATTTCTGGGATTATGGTACAATGAACTCTTTTACCATTGTCAAAACTATATAAGTCATTTTGGACATATAAACTGAATACCGTCAAAACATCTGATGTGAAATTAATTTATGAAGTAATTACATATATCATGATATATACTAAAAAGGAGTAATAAACATGAAATTTTTTCTTAATAAAGTAAATAATTAATATAATATTATTATTTAGGAAGATAAAGAATGTGCATGATAATTCATACTTGAGGTAAGGAGTTTCTTAAATCATTTTCCTTTCACTGGGTTATATCACTTCTCAATTCATTCTATTATATAAAGATTATGCGTGAAATGTAATTTTAATATTTTATGTTTTATTTTCACTTATTTTTTTATTTACATTTGTTACACATAATCTCTTCATTGACTAATTCTCATTTCAATGATATGATCAATTTGAGGGACTCCATATCAAATTCATTTTATTAATTCACATTGTAATGTGACGAACCAATTTATTTTATATGATGTATATACTTAACCTCTACATGTTATATCAAGAATCTTTCACATGTCATGAAATTTTAAGTTTCAATTAAAATTATTTCGTCCCAGGGTATTTGACCAGAAGGTAACCAAGTGGTAAGTGTTATATAATTTTATTTTATTTCATTGGGTTAAGTCACTTCTTCATTAATTGTACTATGTCAACATTATGTGTGAAGTTTAATTGTATTTATTTATTTTTAATTTCCAATTGTTTTTTTAAAATTTTCATTTGTAACACACCATAACTTCATTAAATAATTCTCACTTCAACGTTATGATCATTTTAAGGGTTCTTCATCTCAAATTATCTTCTTTGGGACATATGTTATGTTATACACTATCTTATTTTATGTGGTGTATATACTACCCCATTGATATGTTATATAATGAATCTATTTAAATTCATTGTATTTAATGTTTCATTTGAGGTTTTCTCTTTCATGCGGGTTGTGATTCAAAAGTTACCACAATTGTAAGGGTTTATTTCACAATATCTCCATTATTCGGGATTCATTATGTTTAAGTATCCATTGGAAGAAATATTTGATCTTTATATCTTAAAAATAATATATTTTTTTCTACTCTAGTTATTTCTGGAAATTTAAAATTTTATTTTTATTTCACACTCTCTAAGTACTCAAAATACAAAAATAATGTTTTTAGGAAAACTAACTTTTCTTCCTACTCAGTCGGGAATATTTTTCTTTTATATCCATATTATTTTTTTAAGAAAATTATTTTTACTATTAAAATGATTTATTAAGGGAATTTTAATTTACCTTTGAATTTTAAAATGGTTTGAATGGAATATTCCTAATATTTTATAAAGGATTGTTTTTTTACATTCTTTATAACAACTAAAAAGGAAGTTTTTTAGCTTATACAGAATTAACAAACTTCTCCACATTCATAAATATTTTATGATATTCATGTTATTCAAAATTATTTCAATTGTTTTATAAAGAAAAACATTTAATGAAATGTTATTTTAATATTTCACTTCTATTTTCTTTATTTTTATATAGGACATGATTTTACTACAAAATCGATATTGTCAATGAACTGATGGTCATATATTATCTCTTATTAATTTCATGGTCATTATTTTTTTCCTGAAACATTAAATTTATTTTGATCATTGGAAATTAAATTTCTATTAAATATTATTATTTTTTATGTCATTGATTTGTTATTGATTAAACTGTATACAATTTTTACATATTGTGTTTTAATTTGAAATTGTTTGGTTAACCAGTGAAAATATAGATAAATCCATAATAGTTACTCAATATAGATATTTATTATTAAGAAATATTGTTTATGAATTTAATTGATCATTCAATATATGAGTAATACATCGAAAATTCGGTGTTGGGTGGGGACTAATTATAGATAGCTTCTTAATTAATTGATAGTCTCATGAGATGAATCAGTTGGACAAGGTAATTGGGTTTTTGGTGTATACCTACCCATAAATTGAACTATATTAGTGTAAGGTCTTGATGGTGTAGATATCATGATGTCTAAGATAAAAAAATCCAATATTCAAAATTTCCTTTATTGAGAATTCAGTTATTATTATCCATGAGAATATTTTAGTTGATATTATCCATGGATACATTTTTGTGCACAAGTTATTGATTAAATGGAATGTATTATAAGTTATTTACCTTTTCATATATATTATTACATATTAACTCATGATATCTTCTACTGTATGTAGCCCTTACTAAGCATTTGAGCTCACCCTTTATTTTTTTCTTTTCCTTAGGTTATGAAGAAGGATGTTTTGATTAATATCAATGATGTAATAATGTTTATATGGATTTTATTATATATTTTCAATGTTATATGTGAATCATGTATGTATCTAGTAAATTAATACTACTAAAATGATCGATCATTCAGGATTAGATACCTTATATATATGACAATATAGTAAAGAAACCACTGGCTCTGGGCTCCTGGGGTTGGGGTATTTACAGTCAGTTTCAGAGGAAGTGTAATAGAAATATTGGGAAATAGATTGAGTAAACCATACATTATGGAACATAAACATATGATTTTTTTGGATAAATATATATATTATAACAACCTAATGTTTTGGTAAGGAAGATAATCTATGATTTTCCCATAAATACATCCCTATATGGAAACTAAAAATTAATGCGGTATTAGAACATATGAATCTAGGGTTAATAAACCTAAAAATAGTTCTTCAAGTATTTGATGGAAATCATTAAGGTGTATGGTGTGTGCGACCGTATCGTGCACTTGGTTTGATACTCCTAAGAGATATTCTTGGGTTAATTCACATTTTCATCATGAACCTTTATGATGAATGAGGTAATAAAACATATAAAAACCAATGATATTCTATAGAGATTAGATAAAATGAAAGTGTCTGGGGTTGATAAGCTTATGGTTGATCATTAGTTTAAAGGAATAGATACCCCCTTTTTTATTTTTTTGATGGAAATTTTACATGACTAAGGATATTTTGGGAGGCATTTATGGGAATAAAACCCTTTTTTAGAATATATTTTAGTAAAAATATTATTTTATTAATAATTATTTTTATATTATGGAAAGAGTTTAAATTTATTGATAACCTTTAGATATTATATGATCTTTGATGATGAGGTAATTATATGTGTTATTTAAATTTGGGAACATATGTTTTATCTTATAAATAACCTTGGGACTGAAAATTAATTTGATAATTAATTTTATTTTTGATAATGTTCAGATTTGTTTTTGAAATTTTAAATGAATTAAGTTAATATAATTTTAGAAGAAGAAAAACCCATGTGTTGGGTGAAAACCCTTCACATCTGACAAGGTCGTGAGGCTTGAACCCACAACTGAAGGGTGACATGGGTGCAATGCCTACAATTATCCTACATGATGTCCGGACTAGTATGATATTATTTTTACATAAATGGTTTGATAGATAAATATAATTTTTATTTTGGGAAACATATTATAGGATTAAATATTTTTATTTGGAGGTGATTAATGATATTTCAGGAGATTTTTTATTTATTTCTGGTATATATAACAATTAGATTTAAAAATAAATGATTATTTGGGAAGAATGCTATTACATTTTTAAAGGTATAAGTTGAAGGGTATGAGATAAAATTTAGTGTTAAATATTTATTTAATAATGAGGTTATTATGGTTATTTGGGATATAGGTTTTTTTATTTTTGAATTAATATAAGTTGATCCTTTGGTGTTAATATAGAAATTTTGAATTGAAATAAATTATTTCTTCATATTAAGAATTATATTTTGGGTATTATCATAACTTGTGGTAAGAATTTCAGTTTTGTTTAATGTCTAAATACATGAGGAATAAAGTTTTATTCTTTTGTGGGTTATGTGATCTATTAGAATTTTATTTTAGTGCTTTGAGAATAAAAAATTCATCAAGGATATTCATTTCTAGGAGTAAGAAATAAAGTGGAATTTGATTGAAGAACAACCAAAGTATGGAATTGTGATTATGAAATAAAAAAATATAAAGTAAGAATATCCTCCAGAATTTCTTATCTTGGTAGTAAAATAATCCCTCAAATTTAGTAAAATATATTTAAATAAAAATATTATATATTTACCTTCATTTTATATTAATTAATGGTCTTTTCATCTATTAGGGATTTATGGACTTTTGGTCATTAAATTTTGGCTAACCATGTTCCCCATCACTTTATAAGTCATTAGGAATTATCCCCCCCCCCAATATCCATATTTTCACATCCCATTAATTTTATCCTATTTAGAAATATATTTTTGTGTTATTTCAGATGACCATTGTATTTCCCTTTCCTTCTTTTTACGAGGATGTTTTATAAAAAAACAGGATATGGGTTTTCCCCAATGGAATTTTCAAATTTCAAACCTTTTTTTTCTTAGTACAATGTCAATTTGTGAATATTCAATTTATTGAAGTTTTTATAATGTAACACCCATGTATTTTAAAAGAATAATGTTATGTTTGATAGGATATACAATGCACAACACCGAGAAGAAATGATCCATATAATATATTATTTAAATATGATCATTGTAACCTAGCTATTGAATTTTTGGGTGTAAATAAGATTAAATTCAATGTGATATATATATAAAGGTTCTACCAAATATAAATATACTTATAAATTCTTAATAAATAATCACTCAATTTTTAGTAGTCATTTTATTCTTTAAAAATTTGTTTTCCAAAAAAAATGATTTCATAATTTTTTTGAGAAAATATTATAATTAATTTCTATAAATTTTATAAATTTTATTTTATAAAAATAATACCATTTTTAAAGTCATCTTATCAATGTTATCATACGGAAAAATTTTGTGATTTTACAGAAAGGGTTGATTTTTTAGGGAATAGTAAAAAATATCAATATTTCCATTACTATCAATTACATTCACTAAATAATACCCATAATATTTTGAAATTGACTTTAAATTAATATAAGTCTCACTAAATATATAATATAATTAACTATATATGAATCAACATTATACTTGATCATAGTATAAAAATATTTTTAGTCATAAAAAGACATTTTTTCTTCTGAAAACCATTTATAATCGTGCTTTCTGGGATAAATACAAAAAAATTTTCTAATTATAGTGAATGAATTAGGTAAAATGGATTAAAAAGTTTTAATTATAATAATTAATAATTTTTAAGAATGTAAACTTAATTTTTGGTCATTATAAACAGAAAAATTAATAAAAATTTATCACCATGATAAAAGGGTAAATTAGGTAATTATGGTTAAAAATAATATGATAAGGACTAAAAATTGACCAAAAAATTTATTTTATCATATTGGATGAGTGTAATTCATCCATTTCCATCCATTTCTTAAATTTATATCCACTTAGTCCCATATTTATTTGATTTTGACCTTTATAATATTTATGTAAAAGATAAAGAAAAAAATGTCACTTTCTTTATTTTAATAACTCTAATATTTTGTGTCATGGAGAAAAAAAATATGTTCATTTATAAATATTAATTGGAAAGATAAATGGTTTTTTATCATGATAATTTATTTTTAATTTTTATTAATAAAATAACTACCATAAATTCTTACACAACACTGACACAATATTTATTAAATTAATAGAAAAATAAAATAAATGATTTTAAAAATATTAAAATTAATATAATCTAAAATAATTATTGTTCTCCATGAATTTAATAGATAAATATAACATTTTAGATAGTTTTATGGATTATTTTTAAATTCCATTATTGTTATGTTGTTTTAAAAGTCAAATTAAAGTAATAGTTCCAAAAATGAAATTAATGATTGTCACGACCTGGCCTACTAAGGTCCGCTTGGTCAGCGGAAGGCCATGTTTGACCACCCCAAGAGAACCTCCAATATGATAGGGGCTAGATCCAAGTTACAATAAGTCATATACCAAAATTATAGGCCTTTTCATGAAGTAACTCTATGAACATGCACAATCATCTCCATACAAAAGTGTAGAGGAATAATAAAAAGGAATAAAACATCTAGAGTATAACCATGCATGAAATAAACTTTAGGGAATAAAATGGATTATGATAGTATAAACCAATAAAATTTTAAAAATACACACCTAACTAGAAATGGAGTCTCAACCCAAAAATAACTAAAATAAATGAAAACTAAAGAGATCCATATGCTTGATCTCCTAGTCTGACCACCGTACATGGTCAATGCTCCAAAGTGTTACTAAGCTCCACCAATGGAACTTACAATCTTCTAGTCATCTACATAAAACATAACACGTGTGGGTAATTCCCATGCATGGATGATCATATAAATACCTATTACGATGCCCTGAAAACCCTAAAAAGAGTAATAAAAATATACAACAGAAGTCAACTCAACCCATAAGAAGAGGTAAATGAAAAACCAAGAGATATATATATATATATATATAATCATAAAGAAACCCGGATGATAGAGAAAGGGGATTTATATCTCTAAATCCCAGAAAAATTCAATGAGTCTTCCTGTATCTACCAAATTCCATCTCTGATTCCTAGCATCATGCGTAGCCTCATAAGAATCTGTATGGAGGACTCGTACCTCACTACTACACTCCAAAATCGAGGGAGACAATGCTAGTAGAGGACTAGATCCCCACCAAATATTGAAGACAAATGAGTACCACACCATATATAGATGACCCAGGACTTATTTTAGGGTGGGGGAGTACCGACTCTACCTATGTAAGGAGTATGGGGGACCTACATCCTAGTGAGATCAGGGATTACCGTCCCCGAAATTACTCTGATGATCATGCCCTGATCACTTCCATAATCAAGAATATCTTGAATAATATTCATGGACATAAGACCTCACATCATATCTCATATGACACAAAAATGTCTACTATCATGTTCTACATGGAAATACACTCATAACATGCTACTCATAGGCTGAAATTTGTGTCCCAAAAAAGGAGATATGAAAGGTATATGTTACTGGAAGAAGTAAACAATGTGTATGTAGGACCCTGTGGCATGTGACCTTGCCTCTTAATCTAGGATTTTTCTCTCATAGACACAACTTTAGAATCCATATAATACTACATGGTGTGTACAAGTGGTACACAACATGGCTGAACCACCTGGGGCCCATCTGCATCCTTATGGTGTGTTCCCGTGTACATCGACCCATGTTGGTGTACATGGTTGTGTCCGAGTATCCTGGTTGTGTCTGATTATATGGTTGTTCTTATGTACTTTGGTTGTGCCCATGTGATTTGATCGTGTATGTGTATGTGTACTCCTAGAGTACTTGCCATACTACTAACACTAGGTCACATATTGTGTATATTTTCATATACGATGTGTGATATTTATCTCACCTGAAACCCTAGCAGTTGTATCCAGGGTACTACGCCGAATGTGTTCTTTATAGTACATGTTTTGTAATCAGGTTTTTAATAGGAAGTAAATCCTGATCTACATGTGATTTCCAAATCTGACCGTACTTTCACAAATCCTGATATTTGACTGCCTGAAACCAAAGAGTAACTTATCTGGTCATAAATTCTCGACCTCCAGTGGTCATAAATCATAATAAAATCACTCAAACTGGATTCTATCATGTATCATCCACCATTGAGGGTCCCAAAACCTAATTCCATTTCTTGAAAAAAATAACCCCCTCATGATCTATCAAAAAATCACTAATATTTCAATCATTCATGTAACACTACAAATTTGGGGTTCGATCATGCTCGAACCCGCTCTGATAAAGTCAAACTATAACATTGGGGTCCAATAAAAAATATTGTGAAGAATAATGGGAGGGGAAAGAACAAAAAAAAGGGATAACATCACTAGATTATTTGATCTCGGCCAACGACCAAGGATCATGGATATAACTGGGATGAAAATAAAGTCAACAACATGATAACTAATATTTATTTTAAGAATATAAAAAGAAATGGTTAAATGTGAGGAAATAAATCGAACAAATAATATGAAATATATGATTTAAAAATTAATCAAAGGATTGGAAAACAAAAAAATGAATCATGGCTTAGTTATAGATGAATCATTGGTAAAGTGTGTATTTTCTAATTATAAAGAAGATCTGATTAATTTATTGTATGCCTCTCGATCCACCCTGATATGGTCATCACTATTCTTTGATTATGATCCATCAATAAATAATTCCCTCCTATAATCCTCACAGGGTTACATGGATAACCTCATATAATCATTATAATAATGTATTTATAGACTATTATGACAGCATAAGTAATTTAAATAAAATAATTAAATAAATTATTTATTTTGTTAAATGCACCCACCAAAAGTCACCTCCCATAGAACTCCTTATTCCAACAAGCCTTATGTCATGACTAGGGTAAACCCTTCATTATAAATTCAATCATAGTCTTGTATTTCCCATCTAAGATCCAAAAAATGGTAAAAATATTTATACTAAAATGATGTATTCACATGTGTTAAAATATATTAATATTTTTAATATATTAATTATGGGTTCTTGAGACACCCAGACTCCATGATGACTTTTAGGATAAATCTAGATATGTACATAAAAATAGTCAATGGACTTATCCATAAAAACTAAAGTAATTACATTCAACCCACATTCAATGATTCCCCCCTAAAAAACACAAGCTACAAAATGGTGGGGATACTGAGTCTGAATATGACTCATATGCTCCTTGGAGCTCTCCAACATACTTCTCTACTGACAAAGAACATGAACCAAATATATCTTCCATACATACATGATCCTCTCATACTAAGTATTGATCTTCATCAGGTATTCCTCAAAGGTTGATCCATCCTCGATGTCTATCTCACCCCATTTAATAATGTGCATAAGGTCATGCACAAATCTCATTAGCTACGGTATGCGGTAGACATCATGCACTCAATCCAATTGTAGGGGAATGTATAGGTGGTAAGAAACCTCACAAAACCTCCATAAGATATTGAATATACCAATGAATGTTGGGGTTTTCTTTCCTACTATACTAGACACTATAGTGCTTATCATGTGGATACACTCATAAAAATATGGTCTCCATGTTTGAAATCCAAGGGAAAATGACATCAATATTCATAATATTTATATCTCCTATGGGATATCCTCATATTATGGTAGATTACCTAAACCTTCTACATCATTTATCACACCATCTCTAACCTAAAAATATATACCTTTCCAATAATATTTTTGTATAAGGGTGACCAGAAGGGTCTCCCATATACAGATTTTAAAGGTTCCATGTCGATTGTATAATGATAGACGTGATTAAAAAAAACTATACCAATGTAAATTTATCCTCCTAAATCAATCTGAAGTCTAACTTTCATGATCTCATCATATCCACAAACACTTGGATAGTCTTCTTGGTTTGGCCATCTTTTTGGGGGTGAAGTTCTATACTCATCCACAACTGGGTCCCAAAATCCCCTTAAAGGTCACTCAACAACTGTAATATGAACCAAGATTCACATTAAAAGATAGTCATCAAGGATACCCCATGAAGTTGTACAATCTCCGGTATGTACAATTTACCTATACTCTCAACCGAACTATGCTCTCAGATGGAAATATAGTTTATCGACATGGTTAGTCAGTTAGAAAGCACAAATATAGAATCATGGACACTTTTGGTTTGTGGAATCCCCATAAAAAATTCTATGGGTATTCCATCCCATTTCCACTATGAGGTCTTAAGAGGCTGTGTCAAACCTACCAAAACCTAGTTCTCATCCTTTACCTATTGACATATGAGACACTGAGAGATGAAGTTGGTAGCACTCCACCTCATGCCATCCCATAAAAATTGTTATTGAGGGTTCATGTACATATTTACCACACCAGGATTTACATATAATGTGAAGGTGAAAAACTCCATCACCGCATACTCATGCAACACGAATGAACAAAATTCCATCCCTAGTAAAGGATGATATACTCCCCTCCTTTAGAAAATTCATTGAGTGCATCTCATAAGGAGATATGATCATATATAACCTCACAGTTGAATTCTCTAAACTGAGTCTCTCTCACACACTGAAGATTTAGGAAAGTTTCCAAAATTTACTGAAGAAAAAATACACCCCTCTAATCCATTAGATTCAATTTTAATGAATCTAACTACTTAAATACCTCCTTCATTGTGAGATAAAAAGACTTCCAACCAAGAGAATATACCACTAAATTTCCCTTTCCAAAAGTATAGACTATCTTGAAGTCATAGCTTTACAATTAATCCAACTAGATCCTCTGTTTCAAGTTAATATCTCTCTGAGTGATGATATAACTAAGACTATAGTCGTCTTAGTAAATAACAAAGTTCTCACCTGGAAGATAGTGAATCCACATCTTCATAGAAACGACTTCAACTTTTAACTCTAGGTCATTATTCACATAGTTCTTCGCATGGGGTCTCAAATTCCTGGACCCATAAGTGATCACTAACTACCTTTATATCAACATAAAATCATGCCTATATCTAAACACATCACAAAAAAACTACATACTCTACACCATCCTATGGTAGTCTCAACACAAGAGCATAATCATCCTCAGCCTAACTTCCATGAAGGATCCCTGACACTACACGGTCCCAGTAAATAGATTCCCTTTCCATGTTAGGGTGGTAAAGGGGGATAGAGTCCTAGAGAATTATTCCACAAAACTCATGTAATATCCTTTCAATCCAATAAATCTTTTCATATTTGAAATGATCTTGGGTGGCTCTTAAGAAAGTAACATATCAATATTCACTAGGTCTACATTTAAACCATGCTCAAAGATGACATTCCCAAAAAAGTGAACCTCGCTAATCCAATATTGGGACTTTGAGAGCTTATTATAATGAGGGTTCTACAAATGTAAGTCTAGGAAAATCCATTGATGCTCTACATGATCCACCTTTGGCACATAGTCAACGAGTATTTCGTAAATGAAGACAATAACAAAATGGTCCATGTATGGCTGAAAGATATGGTTTATAAGATCTATAAACACAGTGGGGGAATTCTTCACACCAAAAAGAGTCGCCAAAAAATTATAGTGTTTGTATCAACATCAAAATTACATATTTAGAATATCATCCTTGAGAACCCTCAAATGGTGGTAGACATACATGAGATTTATCTTTTAGAACCAACTTGTGCCTCCCAACTAGTCAAATAAGATGTCTATCCTTAGTAAGGGGTACTTTTTATTTATCATTACTTAGTTTAGGTGATAATAATCAACACATATCCTCAATATCTCATTCACCTATTTCATGAACAATATTGGTGCTACCTAGGAGAAAAAACTAGGTCTAATGAAACCCTTCTCATGAAGGTCCTCCAAATACACCCTCAGATCCTAAATCTTGGTAAGGGATATATGATATACCATAGAAGATATCAGTGTGGTCTCGTGGTGAATGTTTACAATTATGTACATCTACCACCTCATAGGTTCTCTAGGAACATTCTAAGGGAAGATATACATGTAGTACTCTAATATTGATGGAATACAGATGTTTGAAGAGCCCACTACACTAAGGGATAAACTCACCAACTGATTAGTAATGGGTTCCAAATTATTTCTTTCATGACCCAATCACTCAACCATAAGGTATGTCTCACTTATAAAGGAGAATCTTGTCCCATATATCTGAAGGAATCTAAATCATCTGTGATGGAATTTAATCTGGTCCTAAACCATAGAAAACCAATCCATACCCAATATGACATCATAAGGGTTCATCATGATGACCAAGTGTTCCCATGAGAAACCCTCTCACATGAACTCCAACTTTAACTTCTATGAGATAAACAATATCAAAGAATCATACCTAGTAGGACCCTCTAGAAAAATTTGTTAGGCTAATGTCTCAATAGGGATATCTCAATATCACACAAGAGATATGAAGATACATGAATGAATTATTTTAGTGTCTACAAGTAATATGGAAAGAGTATAAAATACATAGATCACACCATGAATCATCTTCTGTGAAGCCTAGTCATGGACCTACATACCATGTAGCCACCCACAACCCTGAATGCTAACTATCTAAGATTGGTGTGGGTTTTCTAGTGGTGGTGGTGGAAGCAGATGGTAGTGTCTCCCTCTACTAGATTCTCATCCATCAAGAGCTCCACCAGTTCTTAAATCTACATAACCTCACTGGGGGCTTCCCTAACCATGCTTAGATGATACCTGATCATGGTTATTCCTCTTTTGTGGTGGTTCATCCACCATCTATATATCTTTATTAGAAAAACGGTTCCAGAATTCATGTTTCATGTGACCCATACCATCATAAGAATAACATAGACCCTTACCTGGAATGATATATCCTTATATGATCCCTTAGATATAGATACATGAATCTGAGCCTAAAAATGAGTATGCCTCTTCCATTGAGACCTCATTGTCCGATGCCTACTAGATGTTGTGGACAAGTCAACCACATTCTTCCCACCACTGGATCCAACCTCTTAGTGTCCCTATGCTTGAAATATCTTAGTCACCAAATCCTTCTCTAGAACTACTAAATAGGCTAGAATGCACAAGAAGAATACTCTAGCACAAATATATTTATAGAAACACTTCTCAAAATTACATGTATAAAATATACAATCTCACACTATATCCAGAGAGTAACGTGTTAGGTCAGTAAACCTTTAAGTATACTATGAATCGATCAAGTCACCCTATTATAACTCGAGAATCTCATAAATATTCAAAGATCATAATCATGAGGGTTAATACACATCATGAAACAAATGTTAGAAGTATAACCATTAGAAATTAATCTCATCATGGGTATGTGTCACTAGAATCCCACAATGCCTTGATTCCCCATGAAGATAGTTTTTCATAATCACAACCATATACTTGGTTAGAGTCTAAACATTCCTAAAGACATGGACCAACGAATCAAAATAATCCTACCCAGCATGTGAGCCTGAATTGTCATGGAACATCTATGGTATATTATGATATAACTCATGTAGTTCACTAAACATTTGTACGTCATATGTCTGAACTCCTAGTACTAAATGATTTTTGATAGGTGGAGGCTATGTTCCCTCCCTGACTAGAGGGAAAACCTAAGATATTTCCCCTAAACTAAGGACTCCTCACTCAATAGATCATCATTATGGTTTTTTATTTGTAACCTGACTGAGATTATTTGTAGACTTTTGATGTAATCCAAAGGTACTACATTTATATGAGTATATAAATATGAAGATATGAATCAAAAAAGACATTAAAAGGACTTACTACTATATGATGAATGTACCAATGGTTCCCTATAACTTTGTTCTTGGTATGTCGAGTCAACTGGAACATATTCAAAGGCCGGGTGAATTGATATATCGTTCACCTTAGAAATACTTGATTCCTTATCCTAAAATACATAATATAGACACTATGATATCATTTACCTAAATTTCCAACCATTCCTCATGAAGGGTACCACTCCAACACTAAATCGAAGAAAACATCTGTTGATACCACTCTATCATGACCCGACCCACTGGGGATGCCTGGCCGGTAGAAGGATGAGTGTAACCACCCCAAATCCACCTCCAATAGGCTATGTATAAGAAAAAAGTTACAAAAGTAATATAAAAAATGGGAGTAATTTTCCAATAGTATCTATAGACACACACACAACCCTCTCCATAAAAACTTACAGGCGAATAATAAAAAAGACCGAAAAATATAGAGTATACACATGCATGTAATAACCTCTAAAAAATACATTAGAGTGTGATATTATAAACCAATAAAATGATAAAATAAACACCCAACAAGAAATGGAGTCCGAAAATGAAAATAACTTGAATAAAGGAAAACTGAAGAGGTTCGAGCTCTTGATCCCCTGATTGACCACTGTATGTAGTCAATCCACCAAAGTATCACTAAGATCCACTGATTTCTTCACTGATTAATCAACCATCTTCATAATACATGACATGTGTGGGAAAATATCATGCATAGGTGAGTACATACATACCCAGTAGGATGCCCTGAGAGACATAAAGGTATAAATTGAAATATAAAATATATTTTAGCTCAACCCATAGAAGGAGTGAAATGAAAATATAGTGTGTATATATATTCTCATAAAGAAACATAGATGAGAGAGGAATGGGATCTCTATCTCTACAAACTAGAAAAAGTTTATGGGTCTTCCTGAGGCTCCAAAATCCCATCTATGATGCCTAAAATCATTTAAAACCTCAAAAGAATCTATGTGTAGGGCTCTCACCTTTCTTCTTCACTCCAAAAACGAGGGATCCCTAACCCAGTAGAGGACCTACTCCCTACCAGATCTCAAAGTAGGGGGAGTACCACTCTGTAGATAGAGGATCCATACTATTCTATAGTGTGGAGGAGTATCAACTCTACCTGTGTAAAGAGTATGGGGGACCTACACTATTGTGTGATAGGAGAGTACCGAACTTGGAATCACTCTGATGATCCTACCCTGATAACTACCATCATCAAGGGTTGCCTAAAGAAACGTACCATTTTAAATGCCACACATTATATCTCATATGCCACAATGAAGACAACCATCATGTTATAAATAGAAAAACACCCAGGATAGGCTACTCATGGACCAAAATCTTATTCCCTAAGAAGGATATAAGGAAGGTTGAAGTTATTATAAGAAGTACACTATGCATACGTGGTGTCTCATGACATGTGACCTCACCTCATCACCTAGGTGTTTTACCCCTAGACATGGCATGTGAATCCATGTCATACTATAAGGCATGTATAGGTGGTACAAAATGTGTCTCAAACACCTAGGGCCTGCTCGAGTCCTTACACATCGTTCCTAAGAACATCAATCCATGCCTGTATACATGACCATGTCCAAGTATCTTGATTATGCATGAGTACACATTCGTTCCCATATACTCATGTCGTGCCTTATGATCTGGCAATATCTTTGCTCATGTACTCTTTGAGTACATACCAAGCCTCCAACATTAGGTCACACATCATATATATTTTCATACACTACTTGTGATATTTATCTAACTCAAAACCCTATCCATTGTAGTTAGGGTATTACATGGAATGTGATCTTCATAGTACACATTGTGTAGTCAGGTTTTTCATATGATGTAAAGACTGATCTTTACATGGTTTAAAGATCCGACCTTTCTACTGAAAACCCTCGATTAGACCATCAAAAACCAAAGGGTGACATAAATGGATATTGATTCCTATCCTCAATTTTTTGAAAATCACAATCCAATCACCCACATAAGAGTCTGTCTCGTGTTCACTGTTGTTAATTATCTTGAAACCCATATCCATTTCCCCAAAATCATGATATCATAACTATAAATCCCCAAATCACTAACCATTCCACCTATCATGAAACAACATGAATCTAGGGTTTCGATCACACTCAAATATAGCCTTAAAAAACAGAACAAAAACCTTGTGTTCCAATGATGATGAATGTGAATAATAATATGGGAAAGAACACAAACAAAGTGATACAATCATTGGGTAATGAAATATTGGGAAAAACCAAGGATCTTGGATATAATTGAGGTATGAAGGATGTGAACAATAGGATAACAAATATTGTTTTAAAGAATACGAAAAACAATGGTTACATGTGAAGAAATTAAATTGAACAAAAAAATGAAATCCTTTATTTAAAAAATTAATCAATTATATGGAAATTGCAACTAATGAGTCTAACCTTGGTTATGGATTGATCGGTGGTGAAGAGTGAATTCACCAATGATGAAGAAGATCTATTTTTTTCACCACCTACCACTCGATCCACCTTAGTCTAATCATCAACGTTATCTCATCTCAATCCATTAATAAATAAATCTCTCCTCTAATCATCTTAGGGTTAGGAGGATAACCATAGAGAAACATCATAATGATGTATTTATATAGTATCAATAATAGATAGGTCATTTAATTAAAATATATAATTTCCTTATTTATTTTATTAAATCAACCCACTGACAATCTCCTCCTGCAAAACACCTGACATTGACTAACCTTATGTCATGACTATGGAAAAACCTACATTCCAGATTCAACTATGGTCTTAGAATTTTCATCTGAGGTCCCAAATAACGTGAAAACCATTTATGATGAAATTATGCATGAATGTGCATTAAAATATATTAATATTTTTAATATATTTATTTTAGGGTCCCAAGACACCAAAAACCCATGTTGACTCCAAGGGAAAATCCCGATATATATAGAAATATTCAAAGGACAAATCCATCAAAAACCAGAGTGGTTGCGATGGTATTTTATAAAAAACAATATTTTATTAAATGATTTAAAATTACTAAAATCCCCATATTCGGACAATTGATTGGGATATGGTTGAAAATATTAACCATTTTACATTTATTGGCCAATTTTCCTTTTTATATTAACAATCTTGACCCATGAATATTGAAGAATTTATTATCACAGTAATTGTAAAAATGTTTTAATGTGGGTTAAAACAAAAAGATATGGGTAAAAACCTAATCTAAACTTTTCCAAAAATAGTCATGAAAATATTTAGACCCATACTCATACTATATTAAAATTATATCATTTTGAATCATTATTGAAAATAAAATTAATTTATATTCATTTAATATTATAAAAAATCCAAAAGTGCCCCTCCCCTTACTTTTTAAAGGACACTTCATCTCTTATTCTCTTCACACTTAAAAATAAATTTGGTTCAGAAAATACCTAACCAAATAACTTAATTAATTACCTTACCACATCTTAGAGGACTTGGTTTTATTATAAGCTCCTCCTAGGAAGGATTTTGGTCTAAACATAAAAAGGTTGTCTGAAGAAGATGTATTGTTCTTAACCGTGCACTGTTGTTTAATTTTTTCTTACACCTACTTAAAATATTATTCAACCATGATGATATAATAAAATCTCTATCTACCATATAAAGATATGTTTTTATGTTAATAAAATAACCTATATCCATCTCCTCTTCCATCAAATGGGAAATGAAATTGTAATTCGTGGGTATAGTGGACTACTGCCTCGCAAACCAATTTAATTCATTTTCCATCTTCACTGCTCATAGATATTTTTAATGATAGATTATATATATATATATATTATATTCATGATATATTTATAATTTTTTAAATATAATATATCATATAATTTCTTAACTTTCCTTTCATTTAAAAATGCTAACTTTGTTCATGCGTACATGTGGATTACCACCTCTATGAAGAGATGTGATTCATTTAACCTAATAAAATCACATGACTATAAGGAATAAGTGAATTTAAAAAAATATGATATTTATGTTATAATTATCTTCATCCAAAGATGAAATAATAATTACATTCTTTCCATCGTGATTGTTTTAAAATGTAAATGTTACCTATGTGTACGTATGACTTACCATCTCTATGTTTGTAACGTAGTTCATTTTTCATGACCATATTTCATTATTTGTTTAAAAAGGATAATTTATTTAAAAAAGTGATTATTTTTCATGATTATTTTTCTATATATGATAAATAATGATCTCTTTTACTATAGTCAAAACTACCAAAGTCATTTTGGACATATGAACTGAATATCATCAAAAGGTCTACAAGAACATAATTGATTGAGTAATTAAATATAACATAATATTAAATAAAATAAATGGAATAATAAACATAGAAAAGTTTGTTAAGAAAGTAAAAAATTTATGTGATTAGATGAATGTGAGTTAAGGAGTTTTTAAGATCAATTTCATTTCATCGGGTTATATCACTTCTCCATAAATTCTATTATATCAAGATTGTGTTTGAAATAAAATTTGATTGTTTTATGTTGTGTTTCCAAATATAATATACAGATTTACATTTGTTACACATAATCTCTTTATTGAATAATTCTAATTTCAATGATATTGTCTTTTTAATGGATTCCATCTCGATTTCATTTCAGTGAGGAATATATTAATGTTATGCACCAATTTATTTTATTTGGTGTATATACTTCCCTTTTAAATATTATATGATGAATCCTTAATAATTCATTGTATTTTAAGTTTCAATTCAAATTATTTCATCAATGGGGATTTTCTTTAAAGTTATCAAGTGGTAAGTGTTACATAACTCAATTTTATTTCATTTGGTTCAATCAATTCTTCATTGATTATATTATTCAATATTATGTGTGAAATGGACTTTTTTTTATTTATGTTATATTTACACCTGTTTTTTTATTTATATTTGTTGAACATAATCACTTCATTGATTAATTATCACTTTAACGTTATGATCATTGTAAGGGTTTTTCATCCCAAATTGTCTTCTTTGGGACATATGTTATGTTATACACCTATCTTATTTTATGAGGTGTATCTACTACCCCATTGATATGTTATAACATGAATATCTTTAAATTCATGGTATTTAAAGTATAATTTGTTGTTTTTTCTATAATGGGGGTTTTGATTCAAAATTTTATAAAGTAGTAAGGGATTGTTTAACAATTTAATTATTACTCTAGATTTTTTAGGTTTAAGTCTCTATTAGGGGGAATATTTTATATTTTTATCTTAGACCCAATATATTTTCCTCTAATAAAGTTATTTACATAAATTTCAAGTTTTAATTTCATTTTCATCTCCTTAAGTACTCAAAATAATGAAATAATATTTTTAAGGAAAACTGAATTTTTTTCTACTCGGTTAGGAATATTTTTCTTCAATATCTATATTTTTTCAAAATTAATTTAAAAAAAGTAATTTTTATTACCCAAATGATTTATTAAGTTAATTTTAAGTCATCCTTTAAATTTTAAAATGTTTAAAAGTAATATTTATATTATTTTCCAAAAGGATCATTTTGACATTATTTATAAAAAATAAAAAAAATGTGTTTAATGTATATGTTTTTAATAGAATTCCCTACCAATAAAAAAATTATAAAATATTTATAATCTTCTACACATTTTTAATTTTTTTATAGAGAAAAATATTAAATGAAATTTTATTTCAATACTTCACTTTTATTTTATTTATTTTTCCAAAGGATGTGATTTTATTAAAAACATTTATTTTTTATGAATTGATTGTCATATCTTATCTCTTATTAATTTTATGGACATTAAATTTATCTTAAAAAATTAACATTTTTAATCATTGGAAACTAAATTTCTCTTAAATATCCATAATATTTGTATCATGGAAATGATTGTTTTCTATACTGTATAACATTTTTACATATGGTGTTTCACAATGAAAGTTATTTGATTGACTAGGGAAAATATTGATAAATCCATATTCTTTACTCAATAAGGATATTTATTGATAAGGAATATTTTTATGTATTTAATGTATCCTTAAATATAAAAGGAATTCATTGGAAATATAGTAAATGGTGGATCTCAAATATAGATAGCCCCTTGATGCATCGACAGTCTCATGAGATGAATCAGTTAGAAAAACTAAATGGGTTTTGGTGTATAATTACCAATAAATTATAATATATTTGTGAAATGTTTTGATGGTATAGATATCATGAATTCTAATATCATAAAATATAATATTAATAATTTCCTTCATTTATAATTTAGTTATAATTATTCATCAGATTGTTCATTTGATATTATCCATGAATGCATATTCATGCTCAAGTTATCTATTAAATGGAACATGTTTTCAGTTATTTAAATTTATATATTGATTATGGATTATTGAAACCTGATATATTATACTATACATAACTCTTACTGATCATATGATCTGACCCTTTATATTCTTTCTTTTTCCCATGATATAAAGAATGATATTTTGATTAATATCAAGGGTGAAAGAATATTTTTATGTTATGTATTTTATATTTAAAATGTAATATTTGAATAATGTATTAATATGGTTATTAAATAATAATAATAAAATTATTAGTACTTAAATATTACATCACTTGTATTTATGTTAATTTATTAAAGAAACCATCATCTCTGGGCTACTGGGGCCAGGGTCTTTACAGTTACTTTCCTGTTGTCTTAATATTTGGGATATAGAAGACATGAGTATTAAGAATGTGTAAGAAACTATGATCTATATCATATTATCATGTAAATAACACTTTTTTGGTAATAAGTATGGGTTACTAGGGATTTTGACATGTTTTTATGGGTTTTTGATCTTATAGTTGTGTATTATTTTCAGTTTGAGAGAAATACATGTGTTTTGAATTTTATGATTTATAATGGATTTTTGGAACTTGGTCCATTGATGAGATCCCATTTATTGATCTTGACTCATGACCTACAAAGGTTAGAGGCATTTTCTCATGAATCATATTTGGAACATGGGATCTGTGTGTTATAGGCCTACTAGTTTGTGATTTTACTTATGAATAAGCTAACTATTTAAATAATCAACAACAACTTGAATTGTTTTTTCCCATATAGGTTATCCATGGAACTCTAATTTTTGGAAAACCTTGTTTATCTTTCTTCCATGATAGTACATGTGGACTAAACCATGGTGTGACATTGAAATGGTGATGCCTATACAGACCCTTCTAAATAGGAGGTGTAGTGGACTTTGGTAGGTTCGAATAAGTAATTTGTTCCTCTTTAGTATCTTCAGTAGATCTATAGGGGCATGTGATTCTTTAGAGAGGGGCTATTAGAAGAACCATGTGGGAACTCTATGCTCTTGGATTGAACCTATTATGATAGAAATATCATTGAATGCCTTTATGTTGAACTTTTTTGTTCAATATTGGAAGTTAATTATTTTATTGTAGACCCTTTGTTGGTGTATCGTTTTCAGGTGTGGTGAACAACAAATTGTAACAAACTACAAGCGTTTTAAATATATATTACTATGACATCTTACTTAAACAAACTTTGTTACGGTTATCTATTTGGATCGTTTAACATGATATCGATAGGAACCAAAAAAATTATTGGTGAATTAGAACCTCAAGTGGATACTATTGTATATGGATACGTAATGACGGGTAGTTCATCATATTTTATATGTTGACATCATGGCCCTTTGGGAAGCAGCCCCGTATGAGGGTTCTCAAAGAGGATCAATTCCTATGAGGATGATTCTTGTAAGCGGTTTCCCTAAATGATTAAGGAATAAGAATCCTCCCTTAAATTAATAGGTTATTAATGGGATACACTTAAATGGGGTTCCAATTACAACTTATAGAGTGTTTTCTGCTATAAATTGGAATTGAAACCCCATGTAACAAAACCCATGTTGGTGTTTTTTATCCTTGTAGGTTAATATTACCTTTACATTCCTTTGAAATTAACTCATTAGAGTGGGCTGAAAGGATCATTAGATTCCATGTAATAGTCAAGGTAGGAACGATGATGTTTCTCTTGCATTATAATTACAATAGGATATGACCTTCTATGAGTTTGAGCTATGGGTTAAGTGGTTAGACCTAGTGACTCAAATGTGAGGAATGATAGGTAGTGATTAGTGGGGGACCTAGAGATCCTTAGTTATGGCTTAGATCATATTTGGTCTAGGGAAACCTATAGAGGGGTTTGATCAGGGTGCATGGGGCCTTTAGAGGTGGTGAGCATGATTTTACATTTTTGTATAGATCGGTATACATGTGGTGTTATCGAGTATATGACTAGGTGATATTATGCCTTTGGTTCCAGAGGAAGAACCTAAAATACTTAGGTATTGAGGCTGTTATCTATGGGTAAGACTTCTCAGGTTCTTGGTCATATCAACTAGTTTATTTTTTGTTAGTATTGTAGTCAATGTGTGGGTGGATCTTCATGATAGGAACAACACTAGATATTGGAAAAACTATAATAAAGTCACGAGTAAGGTAGTTTTTTGATTCATAATGGAACAATTAAGATGCCTGGTTTTAAATATGAGTTCCTAGAAATTTAATGTCTTGTAGATACTGATGTTTCAAAGAGCATAGTCATATTGGTGTTGATAGTGCATGGATAATTGAAGTATGAGTCATGTATTATACTTGGGTGTTACAAGAGTGTATTCCTCGTGTATTTGAGACCTATGATGACACACACTAGTTGAAAACAATTTTATCGAGATGTGGAATCAGTGATGAACAGGAGCAGGATAAGGGTTGATGATAATCAATGAGATGCTTATGGGTGTGGTGCCTTAGAGATTCATGTGAATTAAAGAAAGTATACCAATGACGAGGGATGTTATAAAATCGAATAGGGTAATATATAATGGTCAACTCAAGGTTAAACCTTGATATAAATTGTCGGTGAGACATGGTTCTAGGGATTGGTTAAAGAAAGTGTTTCCTCTCTTTAGGTGAGTATGGATCGGGAGGAGTGATACATGTGCATTGGTAAAGGAACTTGTTGAGGAGATGCTCAGTGAAGAAGGTTTATCCATGAAATTTGTTATGTTTGGTGATGAATGGGGTGTGGTCTATGGAAATAGTAATCATTTTTTGGTAGTGTGATGATAACGATGATCCAAAGGTGGAAAGAGATATGTCGGTCATGAGTATGTGACCCTTGTGCAGGGTCTATAACATTGTAAAGCCAGTCATTTTCAAATTCAGATACTGGTAGATAAATGAAATCTAGTACTACTAGATTCCTTGGTAAATACTAGGTATGGGTTTGGAGTCAGGATCAAGTGGATTCTAGGAAAGTACACCAAACTCAATATGGTTTTGAGATAATATTATCATGATAGGGATGGTTGTCCATTGGTGTTCATGTTATGACATAGAGATAGCAATGGTCATTGGATGGTTCATCCAGGATAAGACACTAAAGGATTTGTTTGGGCTTCAGTGCATTGTCTTGGACCAAAAGGTGTGACTTCAGGTATAAAGGTCTTATGATCAGAAATTGGATAACTCATCGATGGCTAGAGCCACAAAATTTTAAGAAAATTTGGAAAATAAAGTTTTGACTATAGTTTTCATGTGTAAACATATGTGATAGATGAGGAACCACATTAATAATTTCATTTGGGAACCATTATATAAGCATCTTTATGAAGCTAGGGGCATGTTTTGATAGGTGATTCTTACAGTGGAGCCATTGTGGCTCGAAATTGGCTTCTAAAAGAAAGAACCTATGGTGGGGAGCACCATATGATAGGTATTAAACAAGATGAGAACATAAGAATGTATCAATTTTTATGGGCTCAGATAAGTGTCATTTTGATGTTTGATTGGTGCATATGACCATTGTCTTGTGTTTTTGTGGTTTAAGTACTGTATGTTCAAATGGAAGCTTTGGTAGCACGTTGGATGTTTCGAGATATAACATGAATGTTTGAGTGGGAATTCATTACCAAGGTAGGTCAGGATGTTCATTTGGATACACCTTGAGACTTATCATGAATGAAATGTCTTAAGGTGGGGAGGTTGTAAGATATCAAGTTCAAATTGACTTTTGAAATCCAAGAAGAGTTTAATTTTTTCAAACTAGTGTCTTGGTAAATGTGATAATCGAGACTTGAAACGAAGTTCCAAGGCTTGTTAAACCTAAAGAGAGTTGTTTTATGTGTGAAATAAGTATCAAAGGTAATCCTAGAGGCTTATAGGATTCTCAAGAGGAGTTTGGTTGCTATTGTATCCAATGATGAAGTTGTTCTATTGGCCTTTTGGTAAGAACCACCACCTGTCCAGTGGTGTTTGGCAGTGGAATCATTCACAGGCTATATCCATCAGGTATCTGATGGATTCCATTGGATATCCTATAGTATTTTTAGAAGAAAACATACAATTCCCCAAAAATTATTTAGAGGGGTAATCCTCCTCCTTCCTCCCTCTCCTTCACATGTAGCCAGGGGGGCTCTCCCCTTTTCTCTTCCTTAGCCCCCCATGTAAGGGGTGTGTTTCTTAGGTGTTTCCAGATATCATGATATATACAATATTCTCTCCCTATTACTGTCTATTCTCTAGAAAATAATAATTAAATAATCTGATTTCATAGGGGCTTTAATGCACTTAAGGTTGAGAATATCCTTGGATGATGTCTGGATGCATTCATTCATCGTTTCATCAAAGGTATTCCATTTTGTGTATTTTTATTAGATTTTTAATTAAAATTTAACATTGTTAAATGATGCAATTATTATCCTAGGTTGTGGATTTTTCTTATCTTGGGTTTTGGGGTTTAGGGGGGGGATCCGACACCCCCGTTATCAGAGAACTGATGGTCGCGGGATTCCTGATGCATTATCGGGCTTTACGTAGAGTTATAATTTAATCAAATAATTTATTATAAATTTTGTATTTAATAAATTTTTGATGATTTATTGGAGTTATGGTCTTGGTAAATTTATATGGTATTGTATGATCGAGGATAAGGTTAGGTGATCTTGGAGGGGCCTTAGCAGCTACTACCGGCCCTTGGATGTAATTTGGAAATATCTTTAAAGGCAGGAGTTCTATCGTACTTTCCCCTTAAGCAATTTTCCTATGAATATATGTTATATGATGTACTCAATCCCCATCAGAGATTTTAGGGCCCCATAATTAATGTATTTCTCAATTAAATTAATTAAATTATTTATAGAACTAGATTAAATTGTTAAAATAAATAAGGTTTCTTAAACTTTATATTTATATAACAAAGTGTAGAGGTCCACATTAGTTCTTTAGGAACCAACCAAATTACTCAATGAATGTAGTTCATGGCCATAATAATAAAATATTTCCTTAGATTAGAATAGACCCCAATGGGGATTCCTAGTTGGGAATGGGTAAGAGAGACCTATTGAACCTAGAACCAAGTGACATCATGACATCATTTAAGAGGATGATTCTTTGATCTGTATAGTTGTACTTAATATTCATTCATGGATTGAGTCCATGCCTTAATTTTATCATGAACTCAAATTTATTGATGTGTTATAGGGTATATCCTTGGGTGTTCTTCCACATAGATAGGGATGTCTACCTTTAGTTATTTCTTGGATTGGACCCTAATTATGGTGACCCAATCATGTTCAGACCCTAGTATGGGAGTGATGGGAATGGGTAGTGATAATATAGGGTATTACCCTAAATCATGAGTTATCTATCAGGACTAATAAATCCAATGACATGATAAGATGGGTTTGTGATTTCATAAAACCCTATAGTTTTAGGATATATCCTAATTCATTAAATGATTAAATTCTAAATGACTATACCTAGAAAAATGTAAATAAACTGGTATTTCTTAAGGAATGTTGCATGCTCAAATACTTTTATGATAAGGATCTAATGTCACAAAGTACCTGACACTACCAATCAATTATAGTGGATGTTGTTCCCACTTGGCTCCTGAATGTTGAAAATCAATATGATTTATATGGGTAAAATCATATGTATATTACTTGTGTATATGGATTTATAACATAAATAAGTATTAAGTTGGATTACTAATATATTGAGATCCACCTCTTGATTTTCAAAAATGGTCTTTTAGTATAATTTATTATTTGTATTAAAATTTATTAACTCATATAGAGCCTTATATTTTGTGTGATATTGGGATACAATATTTGATGATATCATTACCAAAATTCCTAGAGTCTATTGTATTCCTCCCTGAATTGGAAATAAAATACTTTTTCAAATGCATCTTGGATACCCATCTTAGTTAGCATGTAATTTAGGATTCCCAACATGTTAGGATCATGGTGTTGATATAAGTTTCTAGGTGGATGAATTTCCTCTGAACACTAAATGTTTGTGACATCCTTGAGGTTGATGAAGATCACCTCAATTGATTCCTAGGATACTCCCTAGGATCAGGTTGAAACACTATGATTGCATTGCCCAAATATATATGATAATAATCCATGGATCCAATGATTTATGGATTCTGAGTTATCATCTATAATCGATAGAGTATTCCATATATATATATATATATAATAAGGGTCATACCCTTAGGAATTCATTCAAGTTTCTAAAGTTTTTATTGCCTATGGATTGAGACATGGGAATCCAACATCAGGCTGGAATATGGAATTCCAAGACGTTATCATGGTTTCATTGGTTCCACATGGCTTGAGTCATATTACTAGAAACCCTAGGATCCTACTCAATGCCTTACTTATGGAATGATTAGTTGACACTTGGAATCCTACTTCATATTTTTTTGAGGTGAGTATGGGTAATCTTTGGGCTGGAAATTATATCCCCCTATGGTTGTGTAGTTTACTTAGAGATATCTCTAGTGTTTTCAAAGTAGGTATGGTCAGACCAGGGTATCCATTAGGCCCTAGGTACAATAAAATTTATTTAATTTAATTTCAATATATAAATATCTTTTTATTATTCATTGTCCTATTTCACTTACACATTCAATGATTTTATTGGATATGTATGGGACCACATTGGTGGTTCTCTACTAATTTATGAAATCACACCCTAATTAGGTCACCATTACCCTTGGGTATTTGAGGATATGTTAACTTGATTACAAGAAAAATTTGGGATTTATTCCCAACATAGAATGTTCGAGCTAGGATACTAGAATGACATCAGAGTTATTGATGTTGTAGGCTTTGGATGATCATGGATCTAGTGTATTTGGTTTACTTTTATTATGGTATGTATATGTGACCATAATAGTGTTCAGTCAGTGTTGTATGTACGGTATGTCTATTAAATAATATATTTCATTTAATTTATTATTCAAATCTACTTATATTTATTAATTTCACATTCATGTCATTTAATATTCTGTATCATATTTAGTTATTTTCTGTTGTTTCACTTACTATAATACAAGTTCATAGTCTTCCCATATTTGTATCATAGGCCTTCACTACTATTTGAAAGACTCTAGTATAAGGGTAGGTGAACTTGAGGTCATGTGGTGAACTATTCTAATTACTTTTCATAGAGTGACTTGGGTAGGGACGTGAAAATTAATATATAATCCAAGATTTTAGAATTTATCGAACCTAGAAACCACAATACCCAAAACTATAATTCTCATCTCAAGACTATCAAATAATATCCCATTCATCTACTAAAGATAATATAAATTTGGTTCAACCCTAAATTACCTCAATTTAATCCATATTACCATTAAAATAGTTATCCATCATAGAAGCTACATACCCTTTCTGTTTCTACCTCTAACAACCACAAAAGGGCTAAAATATTAAATAACCACCCAAAACAAAAAACTACCTAATTATATCCATGGAAACCAAATATAATTTTTCCACCTAAATAAGACATTACCAACCTCATATCCCACATATAACCAAAATTAAAAATTATCCTTCTACTTAACAAAAAAATTTCAAATTTTATATTCATAACAAATAAAACCTAACAAACAAATCACTCGTCAAATCAAGACAAACCAATACTATCATGACTAAAATACACCATAATATTAGAAAATAAATTAATTTAAAACAACCGAATATAGAACCATAACAACCATGGTTCAAAACACACAAACATCAAAATATCCCATAATACATATTAGTTAAATGAAACTATGTTTTAACATATAAATCATGTGAACACCTTTCTTTTAAACTAAAATCATGGTTTTTAAGAAAAAGAATCATTTAAAATCTCAAAATTTCAGAAATTCACCTATTTAAAATTAAAAACCAAAAATGGTAAATAATATATATAATATTTTGATTTATCACAAACAGGTCTCAAAAAACTATCATGAAACTAATTTTATCAAAACATTCTGATTTTATTACATTTAACATAGTTTTATGTAAATAATGCATCCAAATGTACCCATAAACACAAAATACGATTTTAATCAATATATATAACATCAACCAACCATATTCAAGAAACGTTTCAATGAAAATGAACAAAATTGACATCAATTAAACTAGTTTAACTTAAAATAATCAACTCAAAAATCAAGATAGCAATTAATGTGTATTAATCGTCAATATAAATTATCATTTACTCTTTTAACCACTTTCATGTCATTAATTAAAATAATTACCAAACATTATAGTCATTCATTGAAACTTGTCTAATTAAATTAAAAACAATATCATTATTAAGAAAACTCATTGTCCTTATATACCTTATTCGAATTAAATTAAATCCCTATCTAGTTTTGAAAAACCTCTTACCCAAAACAATTCAATTTTAATCACCAAATTCCAAAAATATTAAAGTCTTTACAAGTAGTTTTTCACTAGTAAATTAAATCATAAATAAAATATTATTGAATAATGTTATCTTATATTAAATTTCATTTGAATAGGGTGGAATTTAACTTAGAATGGAATGTACTTCAAGTGAAATTGATTTTATTGAGTAGAAATGTGAAATATGAAAGTGATGTAATTTGAAAAGATGCAAGAAAATATTGTATGTTTTATTATGATACTGTAAAAATTTAGAAACTATTTTGTAACTAAATTTCACATTTATATTGTAAAAAATATGCTTTAAGGGTGCTTGATAAGTAAATAGATGGAAAATTTTGTCCATACAATCATTTGTGACTTATATTATGTGATGAGAATCATGGGAGATTCCACTATTAACCCAGGAATAGTATATTTACAACTTGTTATTGACCAACTTTAGGTACCTCTAACAACTCTAGAAGCACCAAGTTGCAAGTGACTCATACAAAGGCCACAGAGGCCCATACATAGGAAAAAAATTCTCAAAAAGGCATCCATTAAAGAGAATGAAATAAGTAAAAAGGGAAAAGAGTCGTTTATAAAAGATATAGAAGCTTTGTGTCCATCACTTCCACCAAGTACCAATATGTTTTCCAATACATGCATGTCAATGAAGAACTAATTATATGATTTTCCTGGAGATAGAGATGATGTTCTTAATGGTGGGAGTGGAGACAAATTTCTTGGTGGTGATGGTGATGAAGATATAAGAGGCGATGCTACTAGTGAGGCTTCTCAGGATGACTATGATGATTGTTATGGCCATAATAGAAGTGGTGATCATGGGAGAGATATTGATCCCCATATATTTATGACCTGATATTTATAAAAAAAAATAGTTTTAATGGTGTTTGATGATAGAAACTTATTATATATGGGTTTTTATTTATTTTTTAAATTATCAACTGATTAAATGTGTATTGTGACTGGTTGAAGAAAAAAATTGTCTATAGTCTATAATAAATCAATTGAATGGTGATTGAGGTATTAATATAACCTTTCTTTAAGCTATTTATAGTGTTTTCCTATAACAATAGTACATTAATCAATGGTATATATTCTAACCTAGCCATTTATATAAACCATTTACAATCTCTAAATATGAACCCACTGTTATAATAACTTCCATAAAACTGTATTTACAGAGGTATCCTTATGGCCCGCTTGTTAACGGTTCTGGAAACCATTAGTATAGGATATAAAAATGGTTACCAATCCTATAATAATGGTTCAAAACCATTAGTATAAGTGTATTTTACAATGGTGGGGTGTTCTAAGTGGAGGTGGATCATGATAGTAGACTACTACTAAACTTATCAAATCTTTTTAACACCTTGGTCACCTAAGGTAATAGGAAAAAATAATAATGGAGTGATATAAAATTCAAAGTATGGTTTAAAACATTATCAATGATATATGTAGAAGTTATCAATAAATCATAAATACGTGAGATACATGATCATGGCATAAATGGCATAATTAGTGGAATGAAATCATAAAATGTGATTACGAGGAATGAGATAATAATAATATATCATGGAATAAAATCTATAATATAATGATCCTAAAAGTGCACAATATACCTATTAAACCACTCTATGGGTTCACTCTTTGGATATTGAACCTCTTGGGTCAATTCCACTCTAGCCTTTGAGCTTCTGCAGATATCATCCCATAGTGGTGTTTCCTATTCAAGATCAACTTAGAGGACATAATGGATGATATCAGAGGGTCCTTTTTGGAAGAAATTATAACCTAGAGTGGAATTTTACCATATATTATATCCATAAGGAGTCCAGTTCATCAATAGGGATTTCACCTATCAGTGTGTCGGTATTGGTGGGGTTTCTTATTATGTGGTGTTCTAATGGTTGTGAAAATTGAATCTTTATTTGTTTTCTATAATGTGGTTTTTATTTTCTATTTTTTATTAAAAAGTAATTAATATTTATGGTGGTAGTTCTATTTTCATATTTGGGTTTCTTCTCTTTATATTTGGGATCCATCATTAGTGGTGTGTTTATTTCTGATGTCTATATTTTTTTATCTATTTTGGTTTATGTTTGGTGGTTCTTCCTACTTGGGATCAACTTTAGTATTGGATTATAGTAGAAAACGTGGAATTTTTTTCCATGGTGAAGAAACTAGTGAGAAGGTAACTAATATATAGAGATTCTTTAGTTACCCATGGTCCTAAGTGGATTTTGGAATCCTTATTTTTTCTATTAAATCTTTCACTTTAACCTAATTTCTTGTATATGTTTTTGTTTTTTGTTTGTTTTTTTAGTGTTTATGGTGAAATTTTTTTTAATATTTACTTTTAAAATGGATTATGATCATGTTTTTGTAAGTTTTTTTCGGGGTCCAACTAAACCCATAAAAAATTTTATTTGAAAATAAAAAAAAAATTGATTTTTGGTAGAGTTCCATAAACATAGTTATATCATGATATGTAATTATTTATCTAATTCATTAAAGGGTTATAAAATTATAGGCCCTCCCATTTTCTTAATATATATATATATGTTCCCCATATGAATATGGAAAAAATCATAAATCTATCAAAATCATATAATGATCAAGCCATGGAAATAAAATGGGCATCCAAATAAATTAACTATCTATCTTGCTAAATACCCTTTAATCAATATAAATATGTATAGGGTATTCAAATCATATAAGATAGAGGGTATATTATCAAATTAATAATTTCCTTAGTTAATTGAATGTATGCATGTCATGGTCATCACCATTCAATCATAAGAAGGAAATAAAGGTTATTCATAGAGGAATGTAATTGAAAAAATGTTAATTTCTTGAATAGTTAAAGATAATGTGTGATAAAGTAAATGATTGATTATTCATCTCATAGAGATTTCATTTCCACCACACCACCTATATATAAGAACATGGATAATTAATCAAAGGATTATTTTTACATTGTGTCTATATGAATAAAAGTTTCTATTCAAGGAAATAAAACACAATAAATTTACATTGAATGGAATACTAAATGTATTGACATAAATGAAAATCCTACAAAGTAAGATAAAAATTTAATAGGATTTAAGAAAACAAGTTTTAGTTTTTATGAATTTTTGAAATAAATTATGAAATAATCATTTTTAAGGAAGAAATAAATGAAAAAATAAATATTTTATAAATAAATAATTATTAAAACATGTAATATAAATAAATTCATTGAAAGATATTCTTAATAATAATATAAAGGAAAATGGAATACAAATACTTGAAAGAGTTTTCCAAATTGTTTGAGATATTATTTTCAAAATAGATAAATATATCACATTCAAAAATAAATTTTGAAAGGAAATAAAATGGTTTTCAAAAATGTAATTTAATATTAAATTTTATAAAAAAAAATAGATCCATGTAAATATATAGAGTTAAAGTAGAAGAATCTTAGAGGAAGATAATATTTTTAAAATTTCCCCTTATAAACATCACTAGGATTGACTTTAATAAATAATATGAATTCAACCATAAAGACATGAATATCCCTATAAAAATAAGGACAAGGAAACATAATGAACATAAATTAAGAATTTTTATAAGAGTTAAGGATAAATAAAGAGATCTAGAGGGACATAGAGAATATGAATGTAAGAGTAAAAAATAGAGGGAATGTTCCCTTATGAACAATTTAAGGTATAAATAAAAAATAAATAAGCAATTTAAGGAGAAAATAATACCTCAAAATTTAAGGGACAATCATAATTCATACATTACGAAAATTTATATATGAATTAGGAGGTGAAATAGTTGACAAATGAACAATTCATATAAAGAAGATATATTTGTAATAGAAAATCCCTTACCTTGAGTCCTTTCTTACTTAATATGTCCTCTAAATTCTAGAATAATTAAATTATATTAATTAATTACATGTTTAAAAATAGTATCATAGTTTATATAATCATTAATATTACTTTAATTAATTTAATATCATATATTATTCAATCAATAGTCTATTGTTTTCTTGAATCAGGCATTTTGAGGCAATTCGACTCATAATTTCAAAACTGCATCGGTGTAATAGCATCGACCAAATATCATTATCCAATGGTTCAATTATATCTTGATATGTGAAGTTACATGGTTGATTTCATTTTATATGTTAATTATTTTAATAGTTATATGATAGTTATAATTATAAGAATCTTTCTCAATAATAATATTTTAAAAGGTTTTAATTAATTCAGTTGATTACTTTTAGATTTGTTATTATCATGATTTTTTTATCATTCAAAAATAAAAAACAATATATTATTGGATTATTAATAATATTCTCAATCACTAAATAATTTTTTAATATTTTACATATAAGAAATAAGATAAAATAAAATATCATCATTCACTTAAGTATCCTAAAACCACCATGGGTGAAATATGTTTTTTAAATAGAGTTTTAAAGAAGGGAAAAACAAATAAATATTTGATTTTTTTAAAATAACATATAATTATAATAATTTTTTAAATTCACTTTTAATGATTGCCTATATTTTTGAAACACTTAATATAATTATTAAAATTTAAAGGCATGTATTTTGAAACTCATATATCAATATAATAACGTCTTAAGTAAAGGGGTTTAATAAGAGGAATTGGGAAATATATCATCGATAAAGGGTTATAAAAATGTTAATAAAATAAAAATATAATCATGAAAAAAAAATAATGGGAGGTTTAAAATATTTTTAAAATAAATGAATCTAAAATAATAAATGAATGGGATACTTGGGAAACCTTACCATTCTAATTGAGTTTCCTACTTTGGATTGAGTCGAAGGCCACAAGAGGAGGGAAATTTCTCTAGAACATATCCTTAGGAATGTTCATAAGGGATTTTAGAGAGGAATTTAGAGAAATATTTATCAAATTAAATATTTTTGTAAGTATAAATTTCTGTTTATATAGATAAGGGCATGAGTATTTTATAATAACGTATTGATTATTTTAATATTTATCATCCAGACTAAGAATATTTCAAATTTTTATGAATTTTATTAGTCTATGTGTAATTTATCGATTCAAAAAAACTTTTGATTTTTTCCCAAGGTATAGAGGTCCAAAGGGTGTTAAGGGGTTTTTTCTTAAAAATTCTCAAGTTTGTCATTATATACCTGCAGAAGGTTTTCTCATAGCAGCAAGTTGATCTCATAGTAGTGGGAACATTAGTAGGTTGGTATCATGGTATAAGTTTGGTCTCATGGTATTAATTTGGGGTCATGGTAGTAGGGTTACTTCTCATGGTAGTATGATTTCATTATCATGGTACCAGGATGGTCTCACGGTACTAGGTTGGTCTCACAATAGCAAGACGGTCTCATAGTAGTAAGATTTTTTATCATGGTAGTATGATTCTCTTCTTGGGGTAGAAGGTTAGACTCATGGTAGTATGTCTGTTTCAAAATATAAGGATTCATTATAATGGTAATAGGATTCCTTCTCACAGTAGTAGGTTCACTTATCATGATACCAAGTTGGTCTCATGGTAGAAGGGTGTTCTGATGGTAGCTAGTTTGATTTTTTCAAAATTTCTTGTTTTTACAACTTTCTAGATTATCAAAAATATGGTTTTTAGAACCTTAAATAATGGAAATTAATGTCTATTTCCATGTTTATATTTATATCGTTTCTCTCTTAAACATGTAATGTTTTTAATATGGATCTTTTATGTTAATTAATAAAGATCTTAATTAAATTATAATTAATGCCTAGATTACTAGAAATATTGATGGTCTTATATCCTTAATTATAAAATATTTTGTTCTTTAGAATCTTTTATTATTTTATTTTATTTTTTATGAAACAACATCTTTTTATTGGCCCTTAAAGAGTCATTTTTATCCATAGAAACCACCCTTTTGTGAATTCTATGCATGTTAAATTTATTATTTCATGCTCTATTTTATACAGAATCCAGTCATGTTTGAGGAAGGAAACTATTTATCTTTTGTTTTTCCTCCACCTCTATAAATTTTAATGGTTTTTCATGAAATTATATTTGGGACATCTTGGTGGTGACATAATCACCTTCTATTTCCCCTTTTCGATATAGTGAGTTTAGGTGGTTTCTTTATAGGTAAGGGATTCATTTCTTATCCTATTATTTTATATAAAATCATAAAGTTATCACCCTTTATCTCATAGGTAATTGAGAAATTAACCTTAATAAATATTAAAATGGAATAATTAAAAGATATTATTTATGGTTGTTGTGATCACATTTGTTTTTACTATGATAACATTTTTACCCTTGGTTTATTAGATAGTGATCTCTTTATGTCTATCTATATCAATGATATGTTTCTGCATGCATGCTTTTCTTGAAAATTGGTAAAGAATATAAACATGGTAATTCTAGTTGTTTATTTAATAAAGATACATGTTAATTTAATTAGTTTTTCGTTATATTTTTTTTGAAACTAGAAGTGATGATTGAAAGCATGTTTAAATAATTATTATTTATATTCATAGATAATGCTTTGGGTTTCCTTTGTTTATAAACTATGACAAATTAATTGGTTAATTCAAGATGGAAATGAACCAGTCGTTCGATAAAGATAAATATTTTGGGGGCAAGTGAGCACATTGTTTTATAAATGAAGATGCATTTTTATGACCTAGATTCGCTACTTACTCTGTTTTTTTTTTGCGGACTTTTGTGATCGATCTTGATGTAAAACTTTTTATGTGGTGTAATATGATCTTGGTATAGTTGATAGTTTATGATAAATGGGAAGGGATGCCTATTATTATGGAAATATTTAACCCCTAGGATTATAGGATACATGGTGTTATACATGGTGGTGTTAGGCATGGAATCAGTACTGATGGAATGGGTTGAAGTTTGGTTTTCCCATCATTGTGATGAATAATGGATATTCACTTGTTAATGAATTTTATTTAATGACCCTATGGATGTGTTAATTGTTTCTTCATTCCTTTCCCCATTTCTTAAGGCAGCTGGTTGTTCTTGGTTTCTGCATTTTTTATAGTAGATTAATTTAAGTCCTAGATTACGTAGAATTAGGGAATTATAATGAAAAAAATAACTCATAGGTTTGATGCTTTAATAAAAAAAATTATGATGATAAATCTTACTAAATATTGAGAACTGTTGGATTATGCATGGAGGGAATGGGTTTCGGTTTATAAATAATGTAATGCATAAATAGTGTAACATTAATTAATGGATAATAAATTAATTAATTTAACTAATAATGTTAATAGAAAAAAATGAAATAGAATTATTATTGCAATGTTTATATGCTTATAAGATATATAGTCCTTAGTGGTGGTAGACAGGTGTTTGTGTAATGATAGCTGTAGTTGATCTTAAGAAATGGTTGATGCCTAGAGTGTGGTTGTGAGATTTTTGTATATTATTTTGTTATGTGATTTTCATATACCAAACTACCCATGTAGATGGGGATATTAACACCCATTAGACTCTGAGTGGGTGTTTTACCCAACATCTAAGAAAACGAGGAACTAATGGATGACTACTCCCTCTTACCCCGCTCTCTTCTCCTACTAGTATTATGTGTTTGTGTTCATAGTGGTTATCATTCCATATACATGTATGTAGGGGGATTTTAGATATTTTGGTTAGTTCACACCCATGCATCTCTAGATATAGTATCGTAAGTATTATTATAGGTATGCATTGTATGAGATGTGATAGCTTGAGTTATAATACATGAAATATGGGCCATGGTAGATCCTAAAAACAAATCAGTTACTATCTAGATATTTTGATGGGATGATGAGATATTGTGATGCAGGGAGTTCATGATATAATGTTGTGATGCAGGGAGTTCATGATATAATATCGTTTCCCTTGTTTCTTCATGAAAACTTATTCTTTTGGGGAGAGATATCTTAGGACGTGCGATGTTTAGGTAGATCAAAAAATCAATAGGAAAGTGCTAGCAGGGTAACTTAACTTTTGATATATGTTTTATATTATATTATTCCTTGTATGTGAAACTTATTGGGAGTGTCATGGTTAGGATACAAACATAGCATTCCTATTTTGGTGATCAGTTAGCTTCACTTGTTTATTCACTGTGATTTAGTATGTTTTCATAATATTTTTTTATGAGAATCTCCAGGGAGGATCTTACTGAGTATACCTGTTATGATCACCCTATGTATATATATGATATTTTTTAGGAAAAAAATAGATGTTTGTTGATCAGATTGGATAATACATGCTCGTTGGATTATTCAATAGCTGTTTAGGATTCAAGGTTTTTACCAATTATTTTCTTTTGGTATTTCCAACTTCTATTTTTCAGTTTTTCAATTTTACAACATTACATACATGTATTGGGATATTTTATTAACTTTATTATAATCAAGGCTTTTTTGGTGTTTTCATGTTATATCACATACCTCATATTCTTCTTTGAGGGTAATTCCTTAAAATTTTTGTATAATTTTCACAAACCCCTCCCTCCAATAATACCGCACTGAAGGAAGAGAGATAATAACCCCCAATTCTCACCAACAGTAGGCGTCAGGTTGGTGACTGGCACCAAGGGTATATAAAAATCTTATAAATGGGAGGAATTACCCTCTATATAGTAACAATATTGGAAGATATGCTAAATGAAACATAATAAACTTCATGATATATTGAAAAAAGGAAAAAAACCATCCCACAATGCATATATAATTAAAAAGAAATATAGATAAAAGTCTCCAAATGTAAATACCCAAAAGTAAAATCCAAAGTAGAAACATAGAAACAACCCAAGGTTATGAGGTAGTATTGTTTATAACAGTCCACGTAATCCTTTAGGAAACATAAAAATAGTTTTATATACGTAAGGTGAAAATATAGGTAAACCCAATAGGGAAAGAAAGTCTCTCGGGAACATATGAAATAATGATATGAATGAATCCATGAGAAAATAGTAGAACCAACAACACCTAAATAGGTCAACTAACCAATCCCAACCTCATGATAGAACAGTCACTAAATAATACGAGCTTAGTATAATAACATAATAATAAGAATATACATAAAGGGTAATCTGCACCACTTCTACACTGATTTTCCACTCTCACACCCCAATATAATACTTTTTTAGAACTCCCATATCTTCTAAAAAACATATTCCACAACCCCTAGAATGGTCACATCACATCTCACCTGAAGACACCTGGGACACCATCCCACAACAAGGTCATATCACATCTTTCCCAAAGAAATATATTACATCACATCACAACCAATTCTATAACTATAGTAGTTGTGTATCATGAATATGAAGGCCATCAACCTCATTCCCCCTACTACCATTAATGACCCCCACTATAAGATGACCCACAAAACAATCATATCAAATCCAGCCTAAAGACACCCGAGCCATTTCCTAGTTCACTAACAAACCTCTATCTATTAAATCCTATGTATATGTACTCACCTAGAAGAGAGAGATGGGGAAGAGTGGGTAGCCATCCATCTATCCTCATCACTAGGATTTTGAAAAAAAACACCCTCCATGTGAATACACAGGTGTCAGCACATTGGGATCAATGCAGGTGGGGTGTGTATAGATTTCACAAGTGGAATACAAGTGTGTGTGTTTGTGTGTGTCTGTGTGTGTGTGTAGCCACACATAAGCACAACCCATGGGTTCACAACAAAACACTAACCAACTCACAAAATCCTTGATTTAATTTCCACCTCTAAATTCATAACACCAAGAAAAATAGAATCCAAATTTCACATTATCAACCAATACCCCATCCAACCGATTTGTTTTGTTATTAAGAATCAACCATATTTAACCCAATATATCATCATTTATTTTCTCATTAATCATTTACATCCCATTATCAAAACCAAACCCCATCTATTTCAATCAATATTAACCTATCATTCCATAATTACCTAGGAATCTAGCACAACACAACCATTCTCACAAGCAGGTAATCATTCCCATTGAACCATCACCTTTACATCCTAAAATCAAAACCAAAAAAACCATCACCACACCACCCCAAAAGCACAAATAAAAAACCATCACCTCACCACACCAATAGCACAACCAAACAAACCATCACCTCGATATGCTAAAATCATGGATAGAAAAATCATAACCTCACCACTACATAAGAATGGACAAAAAAACTACAACACATAAAATATCATTTTATTAATTTAATAAAGGGGGTTTTATCACATTTCACTTAATTTTAGGGGTATTATCACATAATTCATAAATCCTAGGGAAACCATTTTTTATCCAAATATAAGTGATTAGCTATTTCTCATTTAAGGTGATATCACATAGAACATAACAGGGTTTCCAGGTCAGGAAATATAATATGAAAGAAATACCCTAATAATAATGATTTTAAGTGGGGAATCAATCCCATACAATCCATAATAATATAATAATATCAAAGTTGTAAGATCATGCAAATAACTCCCCTTTCCCCTTCAATATAAATTAACCAATTCTTTATCTTTGATTCAGAAAGTGTAAACCATCCCCCATAGATAAACAATAGGAACCACTCCTACATGATACACAAAAGTGAGAATTGATGGATTACATACTTGGAAGAAAGAAGAATCATGTGATTCACTACATAAAAAAGGGGTTGTGTGTAAGATTGGAATCATTAATAGAAAAAACTCAAACTGAAGACAGTAGGGTTCCATGATTCTAAGGTAATGGATTCAGGACCTCTTGTCTCAATAGAAAGATATAATAAAGGAATAAAGGGAGTTTTCCTTGTTTTTAGAGTCAATGGATATGATATGGGTGGTATTTTAGATCATGATAGATTTAATTTACCAATTATTGCAAATCACATTAAACTCCATAGATAATGACTCATTTATATCCTCAATAATCATATAGAATCAAGGAACTAATTATCCTCAATGAAATGGCCTTTTAATTCCCCTAATTCACATCAATGAAAGGGCCATATGGGAGTTTTATATAAATAATAAAAAACTCCACATCATTGAATGCCCTACGTAGCCAAAAGCTCCACATAACCATTTTCACCTAGACAACTCAACCACATAGCTAATTATTCAACATATATAATTCATTTGGCCAATATATCATGTAAATGATTTATGTTGAAGATCCATCCACATAGAAAATTTGTATATTCGATCTATCCATGTAGCTGATTTATCCACATAGCATATTCATGTAGATGACCGCTCATATAGCTGATTCACATAGTCGATCTAGCCATGAAACTGATTCATCCATGTAGTTGATCATTCAAATAGCTGATTCACATAGCCAATTCATCTACATAGTCGATTAAATTATCCATGAGAATAAACAACTGATCATTCCAGCCAACCATGTGACCAACCTACCCACCTCAAAAACAAATAGGTGATTGTGCCGACTGGCCGCATGAACAACCACCCTACTTTACAAGCAAATAGCTCCATGAAAACTAACTTCACAAGAAAATAACTTACCTCATGAAGAAACAACTAACTATTCCAACCAACTACCTAACCAACATGCCTACCACATGAACAAATAGGTGACCACAAGAAGGGAAATTAGAAGAAATAGAGGAAAAGAATCTAAAACAACCTCTAACTAACAAAACTAGAAAACCAATAGGATGAGAAGGAATAGTCTGTTACATCATATACCTATCAAATGATTATCTTCCTCAAGAATCAAAACCAATACAAGGGAAAGAAAAGGGTTCTGAATAACCACCCCAATAGATACCTCTCAAGGATCCCATTACACCTCGAACACTACCACCAACCAAACACACAAAACCCAAACACCCAAAAATAACCCACACAGCCACATCAACACAAAAACTATATCAACACCTCTCACTGGGCACACCACCACAAAATCTAGTACCAAATACAAGACATCACACACCGAACAACCATTCGCATATCTATCTCAACCTCCACAATACCCAAACCAATATACTAAATTTCTTTTAATGTTCAAATCATGGAATCCCATCTTCCATGTCAAGATATTATCCTCGTTGGGAGACACTGACTCACCTGCATGAGTTTAATCACATCACAGTATAATGTGTCTAGATTAAGAATCAAGACCTCCCCTTTTAATATTTAGAGGTTTCATCACACATCAAACATCAAGGAAAACAACATATCAAAGGAATAACACCTCTTATAAGATATCAGGATCCAAACATCACATTTTGAAGAAAAACACAAAAAATAAATAAAAACATAAAACTACTTTGGGTACTATGAATGAATATGCATATCTTTCTTCATTTTAGTCTCCTCCAAGACATCGTTCCTTCACAAAATACACACCAATTGAATGGTTATTCCATGAAATACCTTCCTTTTATGATCTTGGATCTCTACTAGCTGCTCCACGAATGTCACATCATCCTTGATATCCAACTCTCCCCAATCAATGACATGAGATTCATCATAAAGATACTAACAAATCTAAGACATGTTAAAGACGTCATTGATCATCTCCCGTAGTGGTGGAAATACCAACTAATAATCCTCCTCACCAGCTCACCCCAATATCTCAAAGGGACTAAAAAACTTTAGAGAAATTTTACTCCCCTGTTAAACCTCCACTCCCTAAATTGACGGGAAAACTTTAAGAACACATGGTCTCCAACCTCAAACTCGAATAGCCTCCTCCTATAATCGAAATAAGACTTATACTGATCCTAAACTACTTCTATCCTCTCATGAACAAGGTGAACCTTTCTTATCATGATCTTCACCACATCAGGACTAAGAACTACTACCCCCAACCTCTATATAGCACAATAGAAAAAAAAAACCTCTCGTACTAGACCTCATTTCTAATGGAAGAGTGATAGGTTTTATAATAATTAAACTCGACAAAAGGAATGTTTCATTCCCATTATCCACTTAAGTCTAAGATGAATGCTCACAATATTTCCTCTAGCATCTGGATAGTCCTCTCCATTTGCACATCTGTCAAAGGGTGGAAAGAAATGATGAGGTGTAACTAATTTCCGAAAGAATGTTTCAATACCCTATAGACATGTGAGGTAAAACATGTGACCTAATATGAGAAAATGGACCTAATAACTCCCTGAAACCATAAAACATAATCCATATACATATTTTCCAAAACATCCATAGTACCTGACTCCTTGATCACTAAGAATTTGGATGATTTTGTCAAATGATCCATGATTACCCAGTTAACATCACAACCTCCCTAATCTCAAGTAATAATAGTGAATAAATCATTTTATATTTCATCCCATTTTATCTCAATAACATCCAAGGGAAACAAAAATTCTCTAGTAATGTAATTCTCAGCCTTTACCTACTAGAAAACCAAACACCTTGCCACAAACTCCTACATTGTTTTTTCATCATGGGCCACCAAAACTACATTCTCAAGACTCAATAAATATTGGAAAAACCTTGGTGTACTAAAAAAGTTTATTTATGAGACACATTAATCACTAAATCATGCTTCAATACTAGAATAAAAAACCTCCCTTGAAACAAACTCCAATTCTGACCATCCTCTGACCATCCCTCCAAAGTATCACAATTGAAAAAATGATTTCACATCACCTATGACTTAGAGTCTTACCACTATGAATCCTCCACCTACTTCATCAGATAATATTTCACCATATTCTAAAACTTGAAACCTACACCATCACCCACCCTTGCATCCAAGTTTAGGGCTTCAAATTCCTCTATTTTCCTCTAATCATCTCCAGACTTCTACAACTTCTTGTTTAAAGCGTATGCTAAAAAATTTCCCTTTTGTGATGAGTATGATATTTCAAAATAATAATACTAAATAAACTCCATGAACCTCCATTTATAAAAATTCATATCACTCTAAGAAAAGATATACTTCAAGGTATTGTGATCCATAAAGAACAAAAAGAGCTCCCTCATGAGGTTATGTCGCCATATCTTTAGTAAAAACACAACCACTGCCTGATCCATATCATGGGTGGAATAGTTATGATTGTGTGGAAATAATTTCCTCTACCAATAATAGATCGCTACTCTCTAATATATTAAAACACATCCTATTCCCAGAAATTAAACTTCAAAAAATACATCAAACATAACTCCATACTCTAGAAACTAAAGCACTGAAGCACTAACCAACTACACCTTTAGGTAACCAAATGCTACCTGACACAGATCACTCCACACAAAATCTTGGCACTTTATTTTAAATGATTTAAAAAGGGATACAACTTGAGAGAAATAAGTTACAAACCTCTAATAATTTTCTGAAAACCCCAGGAAACTAAAAAACACTTCCATATTCTTAGGTGCTTCCCCAGAAACAACCACCTTGAATTTCAATGGTTCTACTACAACACCCTACTGAGACACCTTATATTTAATAAAATTATCATATAGGGTGTACAAATTACACTTGGATATATTTATATAGAGTTAGTGGTGTTTAAGAACCATCAAGATGTCTCTGAGATGATCAAAATGATCCTCTTTTGACATCTAGTAGATAAATATTTCATCAATGAACATGACTATGAACTGATACTGGAGTTAATTGAACATGGAGTTCATGATCCCCATGAACACATCTGGTATGTTTGTGACACCGAACAGTATGAACACAAACTTGAAATACCCATACTTGTATCTGAAAGAATTATATTTTATATCCATATCCTTCACCCACAACTAGTGATACCCAAACCACATATAAACCTTATAAAATAAAATATCTCCAATAAAATAGTCTATAAGATCATTGATTCTCATAAGAGGATAGTAATTTTTTATCATCACTTGATTTAACCTTTAATAGTGTATACACAACCTCATACTACCATACACCTTCTTGGAAAACAAAATTGGACCACCCCATGATGAAATATTTGGTCGGATATAACCCTTTTGGATTAAATAATCTATCTGGATCCTAAAATCCTACAACTAAGAAGGTTAGATTCGATAAGGATCCATAAAAATTGCAAAATCATCGAGTTATAAGCCTATCCCAGACTCAACATCACTTTGAGGGGGTAGCATCAAAAACTCATCAGGAAAACATCCATAAACTCCCCAACAACCCTAGGAACCTCCACTATCCCATAATCCACTAATTTATAGAAAACTCATCCATCCAAGATATAATGGGATCTAAACAAATACTTCCCTCCTAAAAACCATTCTGGATAATGAAAACTACATAATAGTTTTCTGATCTAAGAACATGATGCTCCCCTGAAAGCAATCAATAATATCATACAAAAACTAACACTAGTTTATAATAAGAAAGAAATCATATGGATGCCTCAGAAACAACAATATATCCCCACTTGACTAATGAGGTCCAATCATCAGTCTACACCCACGTTATACATAAAACAAGCTGTCCAGGACTCCAACTAGCACAGTAACCAACAAGGGAATATAAAATCACTATATATCTAGTCCAAGAGCATTGACTAGAGTTGTTTCATCAAAGGAGTGTGAAGATCCTGAATCAAACAAGGAAAAAACAAGGGTAGAAGACAAAATAAGGAAAAATCAAATGATATTTATCCCCTCTATCATTTTTGCCTCAAACACATTAAATATACCAATCCAAGCTCTTCTACCTATTTTCTAAAGTCCACCTCTATGACTATGATCTAGTCGAGGTCCTTGAACACAAGGAAAATCCTGAGTTCAGACTCCAACTACTCCATCTCCCCTTAGTAGAGCATAATCCTACTTCATTTGCTGCTAAAATTGTATCACTAGTAACTACAACTAAGAACAGTGATGAACATGTCTGCGACCCCCAGACTGAGCTCAAAGAACCACTAAGAATTGGTTCTGGATATGGCCACAAACACTAAAAACAAAAACACAATAGCCTAAAATACAAACAGATGATGACTAGGATCCATAACTGAAAGGGAAATCAATATTTACCAAGACCAATAGTATGGAATTTTTATTAATATTTATTAAATTCATTTTATCATGATTAAAATTTTACAAAACTAAAATCATTCACTTCAAAAAATAAAACAAGTCATCATGATTCATCTACCTCTCCTAGGTCTCTACCTTGAAAACAAGTCCACCTCACTTGGTCATTCAATAATATCATATTCCATGTAATGGATCATAAGGGGACCTAAAATCCCTTATCCTAGCTAGGCTCCAAGGCCTATGTCATGCACCAAGGTCAAAGTAGCATTGTTTCCATACTAACCCACACAATACTCATGGTGCCTAACTACAAAATACATCCTATATATCAACCATAACAACTTATATTACACTCTCATGACCCCCTACATCCAAATATAATGAAATTAAGGAAGATAGATAATAACCCACAATTCCATCCTCTAGTAGGACCCGAGTTGGTTACTAACATTGAGGGTATATAAAAAGCTCATAAATGGGAGGCACTACCCTCTAAAGAGTAACAATATCAAGATATAAGATGAATCAACCATAAGAAACTCCATGGTATATTGTAAAATGGAAAACAAGACCATCACATAATGCATGTATAAATAAAAAATGATACATATAAAAGTCTCCAAATGTAAATACCCAAAATTAAAATCCTAATTAGCAACATAGAAACAACCCAAGGGTTAGAGATAGTAATGTCTATAATAGTCCATATAATCCTCCTAAAAACCTAAAAATAGTTTTATATATGTAGGGTGACCATACAATTATACTCAGTAGGAAGACCAATGTCACTTATTCAAATTTGAAATAGTCATACTACCCATGACAAAATAGTAGAACCAACAACACCTAAACAGGTTAACTAACCAATCCCAACCTCACCATGGAATTCTCACCAAATAATTCAAGCCATGTATAATAACATAATAAGAATAATATCAATAAAGGGTATCCTACATTTCTTCCATATATATTTGCTTCTCTTAAACCCAAAATTGCATGCCCTATCACTCCCATATCTTTCGAATAGCATATACCACTTCCCCACAATTTTGTCACATCATATCTTATTCGAAGACACCTAGGACACTATCCCATATCACTATCATATCACATCCCACCTGAATTAACTGGGTCCATCACATCACAACAACTGACATAACAAGTATAGAAGTGTATCGTGAACATGAAGGACATAAACCTCATACTCTCTTCCTACGAGGAACCCCCCCCCCACCCACAAGATGCCCTACAACACATTCAAATTGCATCCCACCCGAAGACACCTAGACCATCACCTAGTTCACTAATAACCTCCAACCATCACATTTTATGCATATCTACTTTCCAAGAATAGAGAGAGGGAAATATCACATAACCATCCATCCATCCTAGTCATTTAGATGTTCGAAAAAAACACCCCATGTGTGAATACACAAGTGTTGGTACAAGGTTATCAGCATAGGTGGGTGCATATAGAAATCAAAAGAAATATACAATTATATATATATATATCCACACAAAAGACCAAACTATGGGTTCAAAACAAAGCACTAACCAACTCACAATATACTCTCTTTCACTACCACCTCTAATTTCATAACACCACACAAACCACAAGACACATTTTGAATTCTCAACAAATTACACCATCCAGACCATTCATTACATTATTAAGAATAAACCATATTTATCCATAGAAACCATTACTTATTTGATCATTAAAAATTTCCATCCCCTTAACCAAACCAAACTCCATCCATTTCAATCTTTATTAACTAGCCATTCCAACAATACTTGAGAATCTAGCACAAAACAAACCTTACCATAGGAATTTAATAATTCTAATCAAACCATCACCTCTCCGCCCCAAAATAACATCCAAACAAATCATCACCACACCACCCCAAAAGAACGACAAAACAAACCATCACCTCACCTCCCCAAAATCATGGATAAGAAAACCATCACCTCACCACTCCAAAAGAACAATATAACAAACCATCACTTTTCCACCCCAAAAGTATGACCAAACAAACCAAAACACATTAAAATTATTTTACTAATTTAAAATAGGGTACTTTTATAACATTTAAATTTATTTTAGGTGTGTTATTACACAACTAATAAATTCCTCATCAACCATTTTATTAGCCAAATATATGTGATTATACAATTTCTCATTTAGGGTGATATAACACAGAACACAATAGGGTTTCCATATTATGACACAATAAACATAATTTTTAGTGGGGCATCAGCCTATAAAACCCATAATAACACAATAATAAAAAAATTAAAAGAATGTGAATATTCCCCTTTCCCCTTAAATCAAAATTAACAAATTCTTTATCTTTGAATTATTTAGAAAAAAACCATCCCCAGTAGATAAAAAAGAGAAAAAACCCCTTATGATACACAAAAATAAGAAATGATGGATTATATACTTAGAATAATTAATCTTCATACGATTCACTTTACAAAAATAAAAGTTGAACGCAACATGTAATCTCCACTGGAAGAAAATTGAAATTATGGTAGCAGGGTTCCATGACTCCAATGGAAGGGATTCAACACCACTAGTCTCAATTAAAACCAATCAATAAATAATGAATGGAATTTTCCTTGATTTAGAGTCAACAGATATGGGAATATTGGGACTTTAGATCACAAAATATTTAATTTACCAATTATTTAGGATCACATTAAACTCCATGTGGAAGGACTCATTTATAGCCTCATTCACTATATAAAATTAAGGATATAATTATCCTTGAAAAATTACCTTTGAATGCCCCTAATTCACACTGTTGAAAGACCTTCATTGACACTTTATGTAATTGGTAGAAAACACCACATGGTTGAATTCCCCATATATCCAAAATATAATTGTAACTATTTTCACTTAGTTCACTCATCCACATAGCCAATTCATACATGTAGTCAATTCAGGTAGTTGATCTATCATATTTTTAATGAATATTCGATCACTCATATAGCTGATTCATATAGTCGATCCATTCATGTCACTGATTTGTCCATGTAGCTGATTCATGTGGATGATCGCTCATGTAACTGATTCACATAGCCGATATAGACACGTAGCTGATTCGCATAGTTGATCTAGACATGTAATAGATTCACCCACATAGTCGATTCATGTAGCTAATTCATGTTGACAATTCGTACATGCAACTAATTAAATTGGTTGTGAGAACAAATAACTGACTAAGCCATGTGACCCCACAACCTACCTACCTACCACACAAACAAATAGTTGACCACTCTAACTAACTGCATGACAAAAAAACCACCCAAATGAACAAATAGTTAATTGTTCCAACTGACCACAAGACTAAACAACCTACTGCATAAACAAATAGATACCCATTCCAATCGACCGCATGACAAACCTACACACCACATGAAAAAACTGGTGACCACAAGAAGGGATCTTAGAAAAACTAGAGTAAAAGACTCCAAAACACACACTAACCAACAAAACTAAAAAAAATTAATGGGCCTAGAAGTCATGGTCTATTATAATATTATACAATTGGTGTTATTCTCTAACTTATGTCATGTTGGGGGTGGGATTCAGGTGTCATTATCTCCCTTCTAGCATTTCAAGACTAAGAGGGGTACCTTTGGGAGGGAGGGGTAATGAAAGAGTGGTATTAAAGCTTCATGTTGAGGGATAGGATGGATATTAGAGGTATTAATAGGCGATGAATTCATGGTTTAGTGGGGAAATAATGTCATTTATGTTTAGTAAGAAATGTAAACAAGGTAAACTGACTAAGAGATGGGTATTTAGCTCCACCTGTGATCTAATGTGAGGGCCTTTAAGTTTACCATGTCTACTAAATGAAGTGATACTAGTTTTAGGGTAGATATATAGGAATGTATCATGCATAATTATTATTTACACTTATGTTTTAAATGGGTATAACGTGGGATTAGACTGAACTTTAAATAATTAATTAATATTAAATATTCCACATTTTTGGATTAGGAGTCCCTAACCATTTTTTCTTTTATAAATATTGCTCCAGGTCAACTTTTTCATTAGGTTTTCACCAAATATGTTTAGTATGATGTTCTAGAAGATTACTATAAAGTTGATCTTGATGATGATAGCCTTCAGTTTGATCTGTGTATAGAAGAAACAATGAGTTTCTTTGGTGGGGATAATGCATCATGGGGCAGCCAGATAGTGGTGGTTATTATTCCTTGGGGATTGTGAGGAGTCAGTTATCTCATGGGAGAGATTACAAGATCAGTTCCTAGTATAGTTTATTTCTTTGATCATAGAGGAGGTTAGTCACTAGGAGATGCTTACCCATCGATAGGGGAGCTTCAGTAAGAAATATATTAAGAACCACTTCATGAATATTCTTTGATTTGACTCAAACTTATTTCTAGACAATGAGGTTAAGGTGAGGAATTTCAAGGAGGATTTGTGCCAATAGATCCAATGTCAAGTGACACTATTTATAATGTTGATATATAGAGGTGCTTGAAAGGGAATATCTTATAGAGAGGATACTAGCTAGAACGATATTTTCATGAGAGTAGAGTTTTCACGATTCTTCATGTACTAGAACTATGGTTCTGGGTTTCTAGTTTCATAGATAGAAGAGATTTAAAATAGTCATGGGTTGGTCCCTAACCTCGTCATCTCATTTATCCAGGGGTGACAACTCTCAGGCTTCTTCCAAGGGATTTGAAGATTTTTTTTCATGTAGAGTCCATGGTTATCAGTGGAGAGAGTTCTCAACCTTTATGAAAAAGAAACGTGTGGCATGTGTTCTACTTTAAGTTCCTCTATTTTCACATTTTCTGTTGAGGAAGAAGCATAAGGGTGATTGGGATATTTATTAGCATAGGGGATATGGAGAAGGTATAGGTTCTCCCCATGATTCTCTTTTTTCTCATATAGTAGTGTATGACCATGGAGGTGGGCATTATCATGGTAAAAGAAACCATGGAGTTTCCATGGCTAGTCACATGCTCTGTAGTTTCAGTTTCAGGTGAGCTAGACATCGTTTGACTTAGATTTTTCTTTTTTTTTACTTGGGTTTATTATTTGTTTGATTCAATAACTATAAACTCCTTAATATCATCCAACCTAGTCTATTCTTTATGAATTGGGGTAGAGATACTTTCAGTTCCCTTGGTGTTGACTATGATAGTAGAAGGTCGATCTTATCTATATGAAGTACGTAGAGACTTTGAGATAGTATTGGGGAAACACCACTCTTAGTAAGACTTATTATATTTAAAAATAAAACTATACAACATCATCCTTAGAATATACTTCATGTATTTAATGTTGTCTCTCGTAGATTAATTTAGGAGGTAGATTCTATTCTATGATACTGATAGAGAGTATTTTGAGTTCATTGGTGAGTGATTAATTCTTATAGGTTAGAGGTGTGTTCTATCCCTATCTTCATTGATGACCTAGTTGAAGCTGAAGTCTTTATAAGTTCATCCAGCAGTGTTTTCCAAGTTTGTGGAAGAATAAACTGATTTATTTCTTGAGAAGGTTGTGGAATTACCATCTCGATTACAGATCTAGTTTGGTATAGATCTATAGATAGATTCTTCCCCAATATTGATGTCTCTATATAGGATGATTCCTTATTCATTGTGGGAGGTATATATTTATATTGATAATCTTTTTTATTAAGTTTTTTTTGGCCAAGTGTGTCACCTAGGGGTGTACCAATTTTTTCAAAAAGAATTGAATTGTAGTATATGTCTGTATATCATCTATCATAACTTGAATTAGGTGATGGTAAATAATCTCTATCCTTTTAAATTTATTGATTGTTTATTTGATTGGATGAAAGTAGATAGTTAATTCTCAAATATTTATCTCTAATTTGGATTAAATCAAATGTGAGTAAAGGATGAGGACCCTCCAAAGACTAATTTTTGATGCCATTATAAGAATTATGAGTTTATAATTATTCCATTTTGTGGTACAAACACTCTAGATATATTCATTTCATAGATGAATGTAGTGCTCTGAGATTTCTTGGATCACTTATCAGTTTCTTTCATCAATGACATCCTTGTGTACTACATGTCTGGGGAGGAGGATACAGAGAATATGTGGGAAATTTTGTGAGTTCTTCTTCATTATTAATTGTTCAGGAAGCTATTGAAGTGTTAGTTAAAGGATTGTGAAGTTTGTTTCTTAGGACATGTCATAGCCCAATGTAGTGTAACTGTTAATCCTTCAAAGATTGAGGTGGTTGATTCTTGGGAAGCCCCTAAGAATGTTGTAGAGGTGTGGAGTTTCCTTAGTATTGTGGGATATTATAGGAGGACCATACCCACATTTTCATGGATTGTGAATCCTATTATAGCTTTGACCAAGAAGGATCTAGAATTCTTCTACACTTATTAGTGTTAGGAATCTTTCAAGCCCCTAAAGTAGATGTTTTCTAGTTCCCCAGTTCTTCATTTTCTAGAAGAGGGGGTCTAGTTTAAAATTTTGTGTAATACTTCACATATTGGCTTGGGTAGTTTCAAAATATGGTAGAGGGAATATGTTTCCTACATGTCTCAGTATTTATTCACCTATGAGTATAACTATGAAAAAATTATCTTGTATTGACAATAGTTTTATTTTTCTTGAATTTGTGGAGAAACTACCTCACTAGTGAGTGTTATATGGTTTTTAAAAACCATAAGAACCTGAATTATATCTTCTCATATAGGGACCTAAACTTTTGATAGCGATGATAGATGAAATTCTTGCAGGAAACTTAAGATTTATTACACACTAGTATAGGGTAATGTTTTGGATGATGCATTAAGAAGCATTCCACATAGTGATTTGGTGCATGGGTGTAGAGATTATTGGAGAGTAATAGAAGAGACCTCATCAATGAATCCTGATATGGTCAAGGTTATAGTAAATGGTTTCATTTTTCAAATGAAAGTGTAGTCTTATTTGGTGAAACAAGTGGAGTCTGATCTGGGGTATTCTGAGGTGTAAGCCTGGAAGGATCAAGTTTTCCATGGTGGTTCACCTGATGGATGGTATGAGGATGATCAACACCGAGTGTAGTTTAAGGGGAGGATTTTTATTCCTTTGGGGATGTGTGAGGTGGTTCTCTAAGAGTCCCACAACTCACCCCTGTTGGTAAATCCTTTCATGAAAAATATGTACAATTCTTTGATATTTTAGTTTTGGTGTCCTGGGTTAAATCATTTAGTTATAGAGATTGTGACTCAATGTTTATCATGTTAGAAGGTTATGGCTAAACATCATGTTCCCTATAGTTTACTATAACATTTGGATGTTCCTCAGTGGAAGTTGTAGGAAACATCAATGAAAATCATCACTTGTTTTGTTGAGCGTAGGGAGGCTATGATGTTTCATGTATGATAGAGGTCCATTTGATTAAATCAACCCACTTCATTGAGAATAAAGAGCTGAGATCATTGGAGGATTTTTTAGTGAAGTATCTAGAGGAGGTCACGAGGTTTTATGGATTTAGATGAATGTTTATCACTGATCATGATCCTCATTTCACCTATAGGTTATGGAGAGGTCTCTAGAATATTTTTATCTCTCAATTTTACTTTAGAACTTCTTTTCATCTGTAGATGGATGGTTAGATAGAGTGGACCATCAATATTATTGAATACATGTTTCATAATTGTGTCATGGATTTTGGTGGTTCATCGAAGAGGAATCTTTATTTATTAAATTTTTCTTACAAAAATAGTTTTCACATCACCATTAGTATGTCACCATTCAAATATTTATATGGAAGACCATTATGTTCTCCATTTTTTTGGACTAGGGTCGAAGAGTATATAATTATCTGTTCAAACTAATGTAAATCATGATAGATATGGTTCAAGTGATTCATGAGAGGATGAAGGTATAATAGAATGATCCAAAGTCCTATGATGACAAAAGGAGGATACCTCTAGAGTTTTATATTAAAGATCATGTATTCTTAAAAGTGACTCCTCCTTATGGAGTATGAAGGTTTGTCCATGAAAGAAATATTTCTCCTCATTTTTTTGGGCCTTTCAAGGTGTTGTATCATGTTGTATTCATCACATATCAGATAGCATGTCACCCACATATGATCATGGTTTATGATGTTTATCATGTATCATAGCTTTGATACTAACTTCAAGATGATTTTCATGTCATTTATTGGGGGTTGGATCAACATTGATGATGATATTACCATTGAGGATTGTCATGTGGGGATTCACATATTATAGGAGAAAGTGTTCCAATGGTGTAAAATTCCCTTGGTTCATATCTTGTAGAAACATAGTGGTGTGGATGAGAGAACCTGAGAACATGAGTCATAGAAACACACTAAATATCCCGAACTTCTTATTGTATAATATTCATTTGTAATTTTTTTATGTAGAACAATGTATGTATTATTAGATGGATCTCCCTTCCTTGATGTATTGTTTATGTATTTAACCCGATTTGATAGGTATCTCCCCCCTTGGGATATGGTTATGTGGTTTTGTGCTAAGTTTCTCTAAGTGGCATAGTTATGATGTAGGGATTATAAGATATACTATTTCCCCTGTTTGATGATGACTCCTGGTTATCTATTATTTTTCCTTCCATGAGTGGTTTTTGTTCCTTATGTAGTCATATCCTTGAGAGGTATCTCAAAGGATATTTTTAGGACCTAATTTCATTTTTTCCTTCTAGGATTTATTTTATTTCACAGGGGTGATAATTCTTTGAGAGATATGTAATTTAATACCATGGTTTCATAAATCTATTCCTTTGTGTATTTACTAGGCTTATAGGTTCCAAGTGGTTGTTTGGGGTTTTCTTTTCCCCAAAATTCTCATGTTTGTCTTTGTCTCATGGTAACAGGAAAGCTCGCAGTAACAAGTTGGTCTTAAGATAGTAGGTTGATATCAGGGTACCATGATTCCTTCTCATGGTATCAGGTTGGTCTTACTATATTAGGTTTTTATTATATTAGTATGTTGGTCAATAGTATGATTCCTTCCCATGGTGATAATATTTCATTCTCACAAAATTATGTTGGTCACATGGTTACAGGTTGGTCTCACAGTAGCAAGATTCCTTCTCATGGTTGTAGGATTCCTTTCCAAGGTAGCAGGATTCCTTCATATTGTACAAGGCTTCTCTCATGGTAGCAAGTTGATCTAACGATAGTAGGTTCCAGTTTTTCAAAATTTTCATTTTTCCCAGTTTTCATATTTATTGCAAATATATTTTTTAAAACATAAAATAAGGGAAATTAATAGCTATTTTAAATAATATATTTATATCCTTTATATATTAAAAGTATTAATTTTTAATATGTATCTTACATGTGAATTAATTTAGATTCACATTAATGTTTATTTAATTCTTGGAAAGTTGGAAATTATGATAGTCTTGTATCATTAATTATAAAATGGAAATCCTTCCATCATTAAAATATTTTATTTATTTATTCAAGTTTTAATGAACGAACCTCTTGTTCCTGAACATTGAATATTCATTTTAATCCATTGGAACCAATTTTTTTATAAATTATAGGAACTACTTCTAACTTGTTTCATTATATATTTTTTATAGCAGCAAGTCATGTTTTAAGTAGGATCTTGTTTCTATTCCATTTTTACTCCTTCTCTACATAAGTTATAGGTTATTAAAGCCATTATATATGGGATATCCATGGAACAACATAATCATAGAGTTAGGAGACATGCTGATTCTCTAATTGTTTTATGTGCAATTATAATGTTATCACCCTTTAGCTCTAGGATAATGGTATAATTAAACATAATAAATATTAAACTGAATAATCAAAAGAGATGATTTATGGTTATAGTGATCATATTTGATTTTACCATGATAATGATATTCCTATTATTTTACTAGATACTGTGAAATTTATTTCTATACATTTACATGACATGTTTTAGTATGATTTTTGATCATAGAAATAGATAAAGAACATAAATCTAGTAATTCATGATGGATAATTAATAGTGTCATGTTAATTGAATTTGTTCTTAATTATAGTTTCTTGAAACTGAAATTGATTCTTGGAATAATGTCTAAATAATTATTATATATATTTAAAAATAATGATTTAGGTTACCTATTGTAGTAACATATGATAAATGAATTTGTTAGTTACAAAAGATCGTAAACTAGTTGTTTGATAAATATAAATCTTTTAGGCTCAGTGATACCTTTCTGTGAAGGATAAATTCCTCATTTTGTGGCCTATATTCCTTTATTACGCTTTTTTATTGTTTTTTCAACATTGTGTGATTCCCATGATGTGATCCTTGATATGTGACATGATTTAAGCTTAATATAGCTAATGGTTGATGATACATGGATTGGGACACCCAGGATTATGGATGCAGTTAATGCGTGTGATGGAGGGATGTATGGTGTTATGCATGGTGGTGTCCAGAATGGTATTGGGACTAATGGAATGGGTTGAATCTGGGATTTCCCATTGTTGTTTTATGTTCTTGATGCTCTCTTGTTAATTAATTTACTTTTAGTTTTAATGGTTATGTTTTTTGATTCTGTATTATTTTTCCCACTGCCTGAGGTAGCTAGTTGTGATTAGTTTATGCATCTTTTTATAGTAGATTTTTAATACTCCTAGATTACTAGGAATTATAGAATGATAATAAATAAAAAAATAACCTATGGTGTTATTTATTGAATGTAATTATGTATGATGATAAATATTTAGAAACTATGGTATTGGTTGGATTACTCATAGAAGGTTTTAGCTTTGATTGATAACTAATGTAATATAGAAATGATATAATGTTAATTAATGGACCATGAATTAATTAATATAACTATTAATATTAATATAAATATTAAATTAAAGTATTATTGTAAATTTTTTGTGATTACAAGATATATATTCATTGGAGATGGGATTCAAGTGTCTGGGTGATGATAGTTGTAGTTGATTTTATGACTAGGTTGATTCTCATAGTGTGGTTGTAATATTTTTGTTTATTCATATGTCATGTGATTTTTATACACTAACATACCCATATCGATAGGGATAATGACACCTATTGGACTCTCGGTAGGGTTTTCCCCCAATATCAAAGTTATCGAGGAATGAATGGATGGCTACCACCTTTTACCCTCTGTCTTCTCTAGGTAGTATTATGTGCTACTATGAATGATGGTTATCTTTCCCTATATGTTTTTTAGAGGGATGTAATTGATTATGGTTATTTAAAACACATGTATCTTCATATATAGTTTCTTAAGTATTATTATAGGTATGAAATGTATGATCTATTATAGATTGAGGTATAATACACAATATATGAGTTGTGGTGGATTTTAGAAAAAACCGGTTACTATATAGATATGAGGATGGGATGATGATATATTGTGATACATAGAGTTCTTGATATGGTATATTTTCCCATGTTTATTTGGAAATACCTCATATTTTGAAGAGATATGTCCTATAACATTTGACGTTAGGGAATAACGAAAAACTAGTGAGGAAGTGGTAGCGAGGTACCTTTATTTTTTATAAATTTTGAATATCATATTATTCTCTATATGAAATGCATGGTGAGAGATCCATAGTTAGGTTGGTAGCATTAAATAATTTTTTATGTTATGAGTTAATTTCACTTGTTTATTCACTGAGCTTTAATAATCCTTCTTTATCGATTGTATGAGAGGCTTTGGGGAGGATCCTAGGAAGTATACTTGTTATGATCACCTGATATATATATATATATATTCATGATATTGGGAGTTGGTTGGTTATTGGGAAAGATATTACTATCTCATGGGATTGTTTAGGAGCTATTTGTTCTTCGAGGTCACTATAGAGGATTCCCTTTTGGTATTTACATTTTCCTTTTTTTATTTGTTCAGCTGTGTGACATTACATGCAATTATTGGGATATTTTATTATATTTATTACTTGTAGGATTTTTTGGTGTTTTATTCTTATATCTCATTTACCATATTCTTCTTTTAGGGTAATTCCTCCCATTTTTGTGTATATTAAACCTTTGGTTCTAGTTTTCTAAATCATAACTTATTAGTGGAAGGTTTCGGATGTCATTATCTCTTTACTCTCATTTCCATCCTATGATAGGTACCTTTAGAGGGTGGGGGTAATGACACCAATATTATGAAATATGTATTTTTGGACACTTTAATACCAACAAAACTAAATTTAATCATAAAAATATTTTATTAAATGTAAGGAATCAAAAATAGTTTTTTATTAAAATAAAATATAACTCAGATTTTCTAAATTGATTTATATGTTTTGGAAAATAAGTATATTGTTATTAAATGAAATATTTTAATCTTTAAATATATTTTAATGCATTTAAAAAGTTTTATAAAATTGTGAGTTATATTTATACTATAATAATGTAATAAAAATTACAATGTTCATAAAAACATTATTTTTCACAATTCAACAAAAAACAACTTCTTTATAAAAAATATAAAAAATTTACCTTAAGCTAAGTTTGAAATTATTATTAAAAAAATGAAGTCTATTTTAACAGATTCATATTTTAAATGGTATAAATATAAATTTTAAATAAAATTATATAGTGCCTCAAAAAATAATTTTATCTAAAATAAATATTATATATTTATTTATGAGTCATTCAATTTATATTTATTATTATTAATTAATTATTAGATGATTTATAATCAATTATTTATAAATTTTAAATAGATATAATATTAATTTAAATATTAGAAATAAAAGTCAAATATCATACTTTTATTAGAGGATGTAAATAGATTATTATTATTTCATAAAATTTACCTATTAAATCTTATTTAACTATTATGTAATGAAATTATAGCTTCACAACATTAATAATAGAAAAAAAATGAATTCTATATTTATATATTTAAGAGAGATATTTTACACAAATATTCATAAAAAATATGGGATTTATCATACAGGTCTTCAAAATTTATATTTCGACTTTGATAAAATATGGGTAAGTTATTTTCAAGAAATATGTTTGGTCAAATAATATACTTATTTTTATTTGATTATTTTATTTAAAATTATATGAGTTATTTTTAATCATGTTGGGTTTGGTTTTTTATATGAAATAATTAAATTTATAGAAAATTTTGTGAATCAATTACAATTTATTCTATAAGATCCCATATTTCATAATTATGATAGAATTATTAAAATAAACCATGATTAGTATAGTTTTGGAAGTACTTAGTTTTGATTTAATATAATGTTTTTATCATGTTATATTATTTAAATTAAGGTGGGTTTAATGAGTTGGAATCCTGTTTTGAGAGGTGATTTCAATTAATGTATCAATATGTTTAGTAATGATATGGGATCCCACCTGGGAAAAACTTTTCATGTTCTTGGAATATGATTCACATATTAGAATCAATGAATTCATTAGTACTAGTTATAATTAAATGAATTTCTTTAGTGAATTAATTTACCACCATGGGAAGAATTAAGATGGAATAATAATTTTTCTTAGAAATGTTAAAATAGTAAATTCTTCCTTAATGGGATGTTGAATTGAGAAACATTCTTTGGAGTTGATTTTAAAATGGAGAGTTTCTCTCTTGATAATATTTTGTTAATTTTCATGTGATGTCAAGTCATTTTGTTGGTATTATTAATCATTTTTAGATATTTTAAAAATAAAGTTTATATTTATTTATGATAGTTTTTCCCTATGATTCTCTATATATAATCATATTTTAAAAGCATAGAGGTAAGTCTAGGGTTTTGGAGGGTTCTATTCCCCTTTATGTTTCCATGAAAAGGGATAATTATCACTATAGATCAATGAATATATTGGATAAGGTATGATTACTCTATTGTGATACATCATTTATGAGCATTAACTTATATATTCGTATTCTATTTCTTATTATTTGAATCAAAACATGAAATAAAAGTATTTTGTTTCCCTCTTCACGATGGTTCTATTGGCCCAAGAATATAATTAACCAGTAGGTTAGATTACAAGAAATCATATAGTAATATTTTAGAACTTAAAAATTACCTTTTCATTTCAAATAGATAAATTTTAGAATTCTACTAAACAGTTTTGGATTTGTATTTGATATGATTAACTAAATCTAATTCCCTTGGATTTGTCAATTCTAATGAATATATTTCAAGAAAATTGAAAGATAATTTTTATGGTTGTTTTCAATAATCGATTAGAAAATATTTACTTTGAATTATTCATGAAACCCACCATATATAAATGGGAATATATTGATGAGATGAACTACACCCCTTTGAAATCACTCTAATTAGTGTTATATTTTGGGGAAAACATTAGAGTGAATTTTCCTAGTTTTTCACATTCTCTATCAATTTTATGGAACTTAAATTATAAATATTGATGAATAAAGTTCTTATTTGGATTTAGGGGGTTGAAATCAACCAAACCATTAATTTTTCTGACAAATTTGGTTAAACAACTCTACTCGTCATGGGTGGATAGATAGTCATAGTGAAGGAAATAGCCTGATAGATAAGTATATGTGAATGGTGATATTATGATCAGATGATTGGGTGATAGGGAATCGATCATGTTAAACCTAATTTTCATGGGTGGTTTTTTTTAAGATTATAAAAGATGAGTCATAAAATTGAGAGGATAAAATAGTAACCACATGGCGACATGGTAGATAAAAACAAGTAACAGTCTAAGTGAGCTATCAATTATTTAATTATTATATCAAAAGGATTCTAATTAAGGATGATGGAACACCTCAATGAAATGTGATGTAAACTAACATCATCCATTCAATCACTCGATCAAATTGTTAGGATCATGACATGAATGAGTTTAGTGTCGAATTCATGACTCATATATGTGGAATCCATGTGACACCCCTTAGTTAGAAGGATGAAAAGGAGGTGAATAAGGGTGAACACATGGTCAGTTTAGTACACTGAAAATTGTGTTGGAATTCTCATGAAAACCCCAACACAATGGAACTATGTTCAAGGTATTTTGGAGGTATTGAGTAGATTAATTAAGAAATCTATGAAAAATTAAATATGAAATAATAACACAAAAATATTCTAAACAATGTGGTCTCATGATTTATTTTTATTTATAACCAAATACTAAGTTAATTATTGAGTTAAACTCAATGTAATATGAGTTTATATATTGTGGTGTAAAAATTTTATAGTGTTGACTATGTAAAATAATAATATAACATGATAATAATAATATTAATGATAATAATAATATTCATGATAATAATAATATTAATGAGATAACTGACTCCTCATAATCCCCAAGGAATAATAACCACCACTATCTGGCTGCCCCATGATGCATTATCCCCACCAAAGAAACTCATTGTTTCTTCTATACACAGATCATAGGGAGAAGGTATAGGTTCTCCCCATGATTCTCTTTTTTCTCATATAGTAGTGTATGACCATGGAGGTGGGCATTATCATGGTAAAAGAAACCATGGAGTTTCCATGGCTAGTCACATGCTCTGTAGTTTCAGTTTCAGGTGAGCTAGACATCGTTTGACTTAGATTTTTCTTTTTTTTTACTTGGGTTTATTATTTGTTTGATTCAATAACTATAAACTCCTTAATATCATCCAACCTAGTCTATTCTTTATGAATTGGGGTAGAGATACTTTCAGTTCCCTTGGTGTTGACTATGATAGTAGAAGGTCGATCTTATCTATATGAAGTACGTAGAGACTTTGAGATAGTATTGGGGAAACACCACTCTTAGTAAGACTTATTATATTTAAAAATAAAACTATACAACATCATCCTTAGAATATACTTCATGTATTTAATGTTGTCTCTCGTAGATTAATTTAGGAGGTAGATTCTATTCTATGATACTGATAGAGAGTATTTTGAGTTCATTGGTGAGTGATTAATTCTTATAGGTTAGAGGTGTGCTCTATCCCTATCTTCATTGATGACCTAGTTGAAGCTGAAGTCTTTATAAGTTCATCCAGCAGTGTTTTCCAAGTTTGTGGAAGAATAAACTGATTTATTTCTTGAGAAGGTTGTCGAATTACCATCTCGATTACAGATCTAGTTTGGTATAGATCTATAGATAGATTCTTCACCAATATTGATGTCTCTATATAGGATGATTCCTTATTCATTGTGGGAGGTATATATTTATATTGATAATCATTTTTATTAAGTTTTTTTTGGCCAAGTGTGTCACCTAGGGGTGTACCAATTTTTTCAAAAATAATTGAATTGTAGTATATGTCTGTATATCATCTATCATAACTTGAATTAGGTGATGGTAAATAATCTCTATCCTTTTAAATTTATTGATTGTTTATTTGATTGGATGAAAGTAGATAGTTAATTCTCAAATATTTATCTCTAATTTGGATTAAATCAAATGTGAGTAAAGGATGAGGACCCTCCAAAGACTAATTTTTGATTCCATTATAAGAATTATGAGTTTATAATTATTCCATTTTGTGGGACAAACACTCTAGATATATTCATTTCATAGATGAATGTAGTGCTCTGAGATTTCTTGGATCACTTATCAGTTTCTTTCATCAATGACATCCTTGTGTACTACATGTCTGGGGAGGAGGATATAGAGAATATGTGGGAAATTTTGTGAGTTCTTCTTCATTATTAATTGTTCAGGAAGCTATTGAAGTGTTAGTTAAAGGATTGTGAAGTTTGTTTCTTAGGACATGTCATAGCCCAATGTAGTGTAACTGTTAATCCTTCAAAGATTGAGGTGGTTGATTCTTGGGAAGCCCCTAAGAATGTTGTAGAGGTGTGGAGTTTCCTTAGTCTTGTGGAATATTATAGGAGGACCATACCCACATTTTCATGGATTGTGAATCCTATTATAGCTTTGACCAAGAAGGATCTATAATTCTTCTACACTTATTAGTGTTAGGAATCTTTCAATCCCCTAAAGTAGATGTTTTCTAGTTCCCCAGTTCTTCATTTTCTAGAAGAGGGGTCTAGTTTAAAATTTTGTGTAATACTTCGCATATTGGCTTGGGTAGTTTCCAAATATGGTAGAGGGAATATGTTTCCTACATGTCTCAGTATTTATTCACCTATGAGTATAACTATGAAAAAATTATCTTGTATTGACAATAGTTTTATTTTTCTTGAATTTGTGGAGAAACTACCTCACTAGTGAGTGTTATATGGTTTTTAAAAACCATAAGAACCTGAATTATATCTTCTCATATAGTGACCTAAACTTTTTATAGCGATGATAGATGAAATTCTTGCAGGAAACTTAAGATTTATTACACACTAGTATAGGGTAATGTTTTGGATGATGCATTAAGGAGGATTCCACATAGTGATTTGGTGCATGGGTGTAGAGATTATTGGAGAGTAATAGAAGAGACCTCATCAATGAATCCTGATATGGTCAAGGTTATAGTAAATGGTTTCATTTTTCAAATGAAAGTGTAGTCTTATTTGGTGAAACAAGTGGAGTCTGATCCGGGGTATTCTGAGGTGTAAGCCTGGAAGGATCAAGTTTTCCATGGTGGTTCACCTGATGGATGGTATGAGGATGATCAACACTGAGTGTAGTTTAAGGGGAGGATTTTTATTCCTTTGGGGATGTGTGAGGTGGTTCTCTAAGAGTCCCACAACTCACCCCTGTTGGTAAATCCTTTCATGAAAAATATGTACAATTCTTTGATATTTTAGTTTTGGTGTCCTGGGTTAAATCATTTAGTTATAGAGATTGTGACTCAATGTTTATCATGTTAGAAGGTTATGGCTAAACATCATGTTCCCTATAGTTTACTATAACATTTGGATGTTCCTCAGTGGAAGTTGTAGGAAACATCAATGAAAATCATCACTTGTTTTGTTGAGCGTAGGGAGGCTATGATGTTTCATGTATGATAGAGGTCCATTTGATTAAATCAACCCACTTCATTGAGAATAAAGAGCTGAGATCATTGGAGGATTTTTTAGTGAAGTATCTAGAGGAGGTCACGAGGTTTTATGGATTTAGATGAATGTTTATCACTGATCATGATCCTCATTTCACCTATAGGTTATGGAGAGGTCTCTAGAATATTTTTATCTCTCAATTTTACTTTAGAACTTCTTTTCATTTGTAGATGGATGGTTAGATAGAGTGGACCAGCAATATTATTGAATACATGTTTCATAATTGTTTCATGGATTTTGGTGGTTCATCGAAGAGGAATCTTTATTTATTAAATTTTTCTTACAAAAATAGTTTTCACATCACCATTAGTATGTCACCATTCAAATATTTATATGGAAGACCATTATGTTCTCCATTTTGTTGGACTAGGGTCGAAGAGTATATAATTATCTGTTCAAACTAATGTAAATCATGATAGATATGGTTCAAGTGATTCATGAGAGGATGAAGGTATAATAGAATGATCCAAAGTCCTATGATGACAAAAGGAGGATACCTCTAGAGTTTTATATTAAAGATCATGTATTCTTAAAAGTGACTCCTCGTTATGGAGTATGAAGGTTTGTCCATGAAATAAATATTTCTCCTCATTTTTTTGGTCCTTTCAAGGTGTTGTATCATGTTGTATTCATCACATATCAGATAGCATGTCACCCACATATGATCATGGTTTATGATGTTTATCATGTATCATAGCTTTGATACTAACTTCAAGATGATTTTCATGTCATTTATTGGGGGTTGGATCAACATTGATGATGATATTACCATTGAGGATTGTCATGTGGGGATTCACATATTATAGGAGAAAGTGTTTCAATGGTGTAAAATTCCCTTGGTTCATATCTTGTAGAAACATAGTGGTGTGGATGAGAGAACCTGAGAACATGAGTCATAGAAACACACTAAATATCCCGAACTTCTTATTGTTTAATATTCTTTTGTAATTTTTTTATGTAGAACAATGTATGTATTATTAGATGGATCTCCCTTCCTTGATGTATTGTTTATGCATTTAACCCGATTTGATAGGTATCTCCCCCCTTGGGATATGGTTATGTGGTTTTGCGCTAAGTTTCTCCAAGTGGCATAGTTATGATGTAGGGATTATAAGATATACTATTTCCCCTGGTTGATGATGACTCCTGGTTATCTATTATTTTTCCTTCCATGAGTGGTTTTTGTTCCTTATGTAGTCATATCCTTGAGAGGTATCTCAAAGGATATTTTTAGGACCTAATTTCATTTTTTCCTTCTAGGATTTATTTTATTTCACAGGGTTGATAATTCTTTGAGAGATATGTAATTTAATACCATGGTTTCATAAATCTATTCCTTTGTGTATTTACTAGGCTTATAGGTTCCAAGTGGTTGTTTGGGGTTTTCTTTTCCCCAAAATTCTCATGTTTGTCTTTGTCTCATGGTAATAGGAAAGCTCGCAGTAACAAGTTGGTCTTAAGATAGTAGGTTGATATCAGGGTACCATGATTCCTTCTCATGGTATCAGGTTGGTCTTACTATATTAGGTTTTTATTATATTAGTATGTTGGTCAATAGTATGATTCCTTCCCATGGTGATAATATTTCATTCTTACAAAATTATGTTGGTCACATGGTTACAGGTTGGTCTCACAGTAGCAAGATTCCTTCTCATGGTTGTAGGATTCCTTTCCAAGGTAGCAGGATGCCTTCATATTGTACAAGGCTTCTCTCATGGTAGCAAGTTGATCTAACGATAGTAGGTTCCAGTTTTTCAAAATTTTCATTTTTCCCAGTTTTCATATTTATTGCAAATATATTTTTTAAAACATAAAATAAGGGAAATTAATAGCTATTTTAAATAATATATTTATATCCTTTATATATTAAAATTATTAATTTTTAATATGTATCTTACATGTGAATTAATTTAGATTCACATTAATGTTTATTTAATTCTTGGAAAGTTGGAAATTATGATAGTCTTGTATCATTAATTATAAAATGGAAATCCTTCCATCATTAAAATATTTTATTTATTTATTCAAGTTTGAATGAACGAACCTCTTGTTCCTGAACATTGAATATTCATTTTAATCCATTGGAACCAATTTTTTTATAAATTATAGGAACTACTTCTAACTTGTTTCATTATATATTTTTTATAGCAGCAAGTCATGTTTTAAGTAGGATCTTGTTTCTATTCCATTTTTACTCCTTCTCTACATAAGTTATAGGTTATTAAAGCCATTATATATGGGATATCCATGGAACAACATAATCATAGAGTTAGGAGACACACTGATTCTCTAATTGTTTTATGTGCAATTATAATGTTATCACCCTTTAGCTCTAGGATAATGGTATAATTAAACATAATAAATATTAAACTGAATAATCAAAAGAGATGATTTATGGTTATAGTGATCATATTTGATTTTACCGTGATAATGATATTCCTATTATTTTACTAGATACTGTGAAATTTATTTCTATACATTTACATGACATGTTTTAGTATGATTTTTGATCATAGAAATAGATAAAGAACATAAATCTAGTAATTCATGTTGGATAATTAATAGTGTCATGTTAATTGAATTTGTTCTTAATTATAGTTTCTTGAAACTGAAATTGATTCTTGGAATAATGTCTAAATAATTATTATATATATTTAAAAATAATGATTTAGGTTACCTATTGTAGTAACATATGATAAATGAATTTGTTAGTTACAAAAGATAATAAACTAGTTGTTTGATAAATATAAATCTTTTAGGCTCAGTGATACCTTTCTGTGAAGGATAAATTTCTCATTTTGTGGCCTATATTCCTTTATTACGCTTTTTTATTGTTTTTTCAACATTGTGTGATTCCCATGATGTGATCCTTGATATGTGACATGATTTAAGCTTAATATAGCTAATGGTTGATGATACATGGATTGGGACACCCAGGATTATGGATGCAGTTAATGCGTGTGATGGAGGGATGTATGGTGTTATGCATGGTGGTGTCCAGAATGGTATTGGGACTAATGGAATGGGTTGAATCTGGGATTTCCCATTGTTGTTTTATGTTCTTGATGCTCTCTTGTTAATTAATTTACTTTTAGTTTTAATGGTTATGTTTTTTGATTCTGTATTATTTTTTCCACTGCCTGAGGTAGCTAGTTGTGATTAGTTTGTGCATCTTTTTATAGTAGATTTTTAATACTCCTAGATTACTAGGAATTATAGAATGATAATAAATAAAAAAATAACCTATGGTGTTATTTATTGAATGTAATGATGTATGATGATAAATATTTAGAAACTATGGTATTGGTTGGATTACTCATAGAAGGTTTTAGCTTTGATTGATAACTAATGTAATATAGAAATGATATAATGTTAATTAATGGACCATGAATTAATTAATATAACTATTAATATTAATATATATATTAAATTAAAGTATTATTGTAAATTTTTTGTGATTACAAGATATATATTCATTGGAGATGGGATTCAAGTGTCTGGGTGATGATAGTTGTAGTTGATTTTATGACTAGGTTGATTCTCATAGTGTGGTTGTAATATTTTTGTTTATTCATATGTCATGTGATTTTTATACACTAACATACCCATATCGATAGGGATAATGACACCTATTGGACTCTCGGTAGGGTTTTCCCCCAATATCAAAGTTATCGAGGAATGAATGGATGGCTACCACCTTTTACCCTCTGTCTTCTCTAGGTAGTATTATGTGCTACTATGAATGATGGTTATCTTTCCCTATATGTTTTTTAGAGGGATGTAATTGATTATGGTTATTTAAAACACATGTATCTCCATATATAGTTTCTTAAGTATTATTATAGGTATGAAATGTATGATCTATTATAGATTGAGGTATAATACACAATATATGAGTTGTGGTGGATTTTAGAAAAAACCGGTTACTATATAGATATGAGGATGGGATGATGATATATTGTGATACATAGAGTTCTTGATATGGTATATTTTCCCATGTTTATTTGGAAATACCTCATATTTTGAAGAGATATGTCCTATAACATTTGACGTTAGGGAATAACAAAAAACTAGTGAGGAAGTGGTAGCGAGGTACCTTTATTTTTTATAAATTTTGAATATCATATTATTCTCTATATGAAATGCATGGTGAGAGATCCATAGTTAGGTTGGTAGCATTAAATAATTTTTTATGTTATGAGTTAATTTCACTTGTTTATTCACTGAGCTTTAATAATCCTTCTTTATCGATTGCATGAGAGGCTTTGGGGAGGATCCTAGGAAGTATACTTGTTATGATCACCTGATATATATATATATATATATTCATGATATTGGGAGTTGGTTGGTGATTGGGAAAGATATTACTATCTCATGGGATTGTTTAGGAGCTATTTGTTCTTCGAGGTCACTATAGAGGATTCTCTTTTGGTATTTACATTTTCCTTTTTTTATTTGTTCAGCTGTGTGACATTACATGCAATTATTGGGATATTTTATTATATTTATTACTTGTAGGATTTTTTGGTGTTTTATTCTTATATCTCATTTACTATATTCTTCTTTTAGGGTAATTCCTCCCATTTTTGTGTATATTAAACCTTTGGTTCTAGTTTTCTAAATCATAACTTATTAGTGGAAGGTTTCAGATGTCATTATCTCTTTACTCTCATTTTCGTCCTATGATAGGTACCTTTAGAGGGTGGGGGTAATGACACCAATATTATGAAATATGTATTTTTGGACACTTTAATACCAACAAAACTAAATTTAATCATAAAAATATTTTATTAAATGTAAGGAATCAAAAATAGTTTTTTATTAAAATAAAATATAACTTAGATTTTCTAAATTAATTTATATGTTTTGGAAAATAAGTATATTGTTATTAAATGAAATATTTTAATCTTTAAATATATTTTAATGCATTTAAAAAGTTTTATAAAATTGTGAGTTATATTTATACTATAATAATGTAATAAAAATTACAATGTTCATAAAAACATTATTTTTCACAATTCAACAAAAAACAACTTCTTTATAAAAAATATAAAAAATTTACCTTAAGCTAAGTTTGAAATTATTATTAAAAAAATGAAGTCTATTTTAACAGATTCATATTTTAAATGGTATAAATATAAATTTTAAATAAAATTATATAGTGCCTCAAAAAATAATTTTATCTAAAATAAATATTATATATTTATTTATGAGTCATTCAATTTATATTTATTATTATTAATTAATTATTAGATGATTTATAATCAATTATTTATAAATTTTAAATAGATATAATATTAATTTAAATATTAGAAATAAAAGTCAAATATCATACTTTTATTAGAGGATGTAAATAGATTATTATTATTTCATAAAATTTACCTATTAAATCTTATTTAACTATTATGTAATGAAATTATAGCTTCACAACATTAATAATAGAAAAAAAAATGAATTCTATATTTATATATTTAAGAGAGATATTTTACACAAATATTCATAAAAAATATGGGATTTATCATACAGGTCTTCAAAATTTATATTTCGACTTTGATAAAATATGGGTAAGTTATTTTCAAGAAATATGTTTGGTCAAATAATATACTTATTTTTATTTGATTATTTTATTTAAAATTATATGAGTTATTTTTAATCATGTTGGGTTTGGTTTTTTATATGCAATAATTAAATTTATAGAAAATTTTGTGAATCAATTACAATTTATTCTATAAGATCCCATATTTCATAATTATGATAGAATTATTAAAATAAACCATGATTAGTATAGTTTTGGAAGTACTTCGTTTTGATTTAATATAAAGTTTTTATCATGTTATATTATTTAAATTAAGGTGGGTTTAATGAGTTGGAATCCTGTTTTGAGAGGTGATTTCAATTAATGTATCAATATGTTTAGTAATGATATGGGATCCCACCTGGGAAAAACTTTTCATGTTCTTGGAATATGATTCACATATTAGAATCAATGAATTCATTAGTACTAGTTATAATTAAATGAATTTCTTTAGTGAATTAATTTACCACCATGGGAAGAATTAAGATGGAATAATAATTTTTCTTAGAAATGTTAAAATAGTAAATTCTTCCTTAATGGGATGTTGAATTGAGAAACATTCTTTGGAGTTGATTTTAAAATGGAGAGTTTCTCTCTTGATAATATTTTGTTAATTTTCATGTGATGTCAAGTCATTTTGTTGGTATTATTAATCATTTTTAGATATTTTAAAAATAAAGTTTATATTTATTTATGATAGTTTTTTCCTATGATTCTCTATATATAATCATATTTTAAAAGCATAGAGGTAAGTCTAGGGTTTTGGAGGGTTCTATTCCCCTTTATGTTTCCATGAAAAGGGATAATTATCACTATAGATCAATGAATATATTGGATAAGGTATGATTACTCTATTGTGATACATCATTTATGAGCATTAACTTATATATTCGTATTCTATTTCTTATTATTTGAATCAAAACATGAAATAAAAGTATTTTGTTTCCCTCTTCACGATGGTTCTATTGGCCCAAGAATATAATTAACCAGAAGGTTAGATTACAAGAAATCATATAGTAATATTTTAGAACTTAAAAATTACCTTTTCATTTCAAATAGATAAATTTTAGAATTCTACTAAATAGTTTTGGATTTGTATTTGATATGATTAACTAAATCTAATTCCCTTGGATTTGTCAATTCTAATGAATATATTTCAAGAAAATTGAAAGATAATTTTTATGGTTGTTTTCAATAATAGATTAGAAAATATTTACTTTGAATTATTCATGAAACCCACCATATATAAATGGGAATATATTGATGAGATGAACTACACCCCTTTGAAATCGCTCTAATTAGTGTTATATTTTGGGGAAAACATTAGAGTGAATTTGCCTAGTTTTTCACATTCTTTATCAATTTTATGGAACTTAAATTATAAATATTGATGAATAAAGTTCTTATTTGGATTTAGGGGGTTGAAATCAACCAAACCATTAATTTTTCTGACAAATTTGGTTAAACAACTTTACTCATCATGGGTGGATAGATAGTCATAGTGAAGGAAATAGCCTGATAGATAAGTATATGTGAATGGTGATATTATGATCAGATGATTGGGTGATAGCGAATCTATCATGTTAAACCTAATTGTCATGGGTGGTTTTTTTTAAGATTATAAAAGATGAGTCATAAAATTGAGAGGATCAAATAGTAACCACATGGCGACATGGTAGATAAAAACAAGTAACAGTCTAAGTGAGCTATCAATTATTTAATTATTATATCAAAAGGATTCTAATTAAGTATGATGGAACACCTCAATGAAATGTGATGTAAACTAACATCATCCATTAAATCACTCGATCAAATTGTTAGGATCATGACATGAATGAGTTTAGTGTCGAATTCATGACTCATATATGTGGAATCCATGTGACACCCCTTAGTTAGAAGGATGAAAAGGAGGTGAATAAGGGTGAACACATGGTCAGTTTAGTACACTGAAAATTGTGTTGGAATTCTCATGAAAACCCCAACACAATGGAACTATGTTCAAGGTATTTTGGAGGTATTGAGTAGATTAATTAAGAAATCTATGAAAAATTAAATATGAAATAATAACACAAAAATATTCTAAACAATGTGGTCTCATGATTTATTTTTATTTATAACCAAATACTAAGTTAATTATTGAGTTAAACTCAATGTAATATGAGTTTATATATTGTGGTGTAAAAATTTTATAGTGTTGACTATGTAAAATAATAATATAACATGATAATAATAATATTAATGAGATATCATTGAGCTAAATTGAGCAGTTTTATTTGATCAATCAGATGAATTCATTAACAATGGGATGTGACAATTGGTCCATGTTCACAATTAAATGTTTTTTATAAGATTTTATATTAAAGTAGAGAAAATACTTAATCATTTAATGATTCTTCCAAAAACTATGTTGATAACACTAAATGAGTCTATAAAATTCCTTTCAGTCAAATGAATTTTAAAATGATAATAATACTTGATTGTAATGGTTAAATGTAATTAATTAAATCAAAAACTTATTTTGTGTGTTAATATAGATAATGAGTATTATCATAATTATAAATCAAGTATGAATTTTTTTAAGTTTTTTACTTGAATGAAGTAGTGATTAAGATAACTGGGGACTATTTTAAAAGTTTTTTCAAGAATTTACTCATTAGGGTTGACCGTATGATATAAATTTCATAATTTATAATAAGATATGATACTGATTGTAATTAATAAATAGGGATAATGAATAATAATGATAAAGTCTAGTGATAGTGATTAATGATGATTTACATTAAGGAAATGAAATTATAAGCACATCTGTATTTAAGGATGGCTCCTCTAATGATAAAATAACCTCATGAAAGGATTGAGGGACCCCCATGAATGACTATGATTAATTTAGGAGATAATTAAGAATGTTATCATGGATATAAAATTTTAATGTGGTAAAGTATTTATGATAAATATTCAAAGAATCCAAGCCTTTACTAGTGAATATATTGGAAACATCTAGGGTCAATTCATATAACACGAACATAGCTCACCATGTAGGAAGTGATATTGGTTGAGTTTTTTTGGTTCCTTGATGAATAATTAAATAATTGAAATTAAATTGTTACTAAATTGTCAATATATTTCTACGATCATGGAAAATAGGAACTTGTTGAGGAAAACATAGTGACTTAGAATTACTGGATGGAAAGTCTTGTGTGACTAGTGTGAGGATCCTTGATTGTAATGTGGTGAAAATTTTGTGTCTATATATACTTTAAGATATAATGTGACATGTGATGTATAGATATCAATGGTGATGGGATACTATAGTGGATATTCCTTTACACTCACCCTCCGACTAGAGATAATGTGAGATAATAGTGAACTTTCTATTATTACCACTAATGTAGGTAGATAATGATGATGCATTATAAATTTATTTATCCCTAATCACACATATAATATTGGTTTGGAGAATAGTGGATATAAAGGTTCCTCTAGTATCTTTAGCATGAGATAGGTTGAGATGGGTAATTCTTCCATTATCCCAGATAGGACAATGTGATGGATTATAATTCAGTTGAGTGTTTACATACATTATCTCTTATGAATCTAAGATTGAATTGGAAAACAATGCTCTAGATAGTATCTATTATCCTATCTAAAATAATGATATTAAGGGGAAAAAATATGTAACTATTTCCCTAGAGATGTTTATTTTCTCTAGTACCTTGATATACTTCTATAGCCCTATAGATGTTCATTTTCTCCATCATTTTGATATATATATAGAGAGAGTTACAAAATTTAGTAATTCTCATCTCTACAACACCTTAGAGATGGGAAGTGATGTTTATTTACTCTAGTATCTCAAGATCGGTGTACTTTGGGTGAACTATCAAGAAGGAAATCCATGAAGAGATATGAGATCAATTTACTTTTTTTCAAAAGCAATATTATTATTTATAAATCATAATGAAATTTGTCCATTTATAGTTTAATTAGAATTTATCCTAAGTATTGTTACATAATATGATGTTATCAGGTAGAATCAGTTCATAAAAGATTTATACAGTTTTAATGCATTTATACACTAGATGATTATAGGGTCATATCACTACATGAGATAAACATACTAAGTATTATTATGCTAACTGTTATATGTTTGCTTGATCTTCATTCAACCAATGTTTGTACAAATTAGTAGATTCATTTAGAGGATAATCCCAGAGGCTGGATATGGGTGGAAGATGTGGTAGCTATTGGCATGGAGTTCCCATTATTATGGTCACTCTTTTATCATAAATGATTGAGATCACATTAGTTTGGGGTGTGTTGTTTGTATTTAGTTATTTTAGTTGTATTGTCTTACATTATATTAGGGTGGTTTTATATATATGTTTTTTCACACTTAATAATTATTTTTCATCTATTCCTTTGTGGATGATGTTGTATGATATATGGTGACATGTTATGCTTATATGTAATACCTCCCATGATTCATGTGGATATCTAAGAACTGGTCTCTATCCCCTGACCTATAGTATGTGTGATTGGGCAGTTCACCTACCAGTATGTTGAGACATCACAAATTTATATGCAAGTATAGGATGATGTTTGGAGTTAGAAACATGTAGGTATTGGTTTGGATAGATTGTACTATGTCACAATAGGGATTTCTAGTATATATAGTCACAATAGTGTCTTGAAAAATATTATGGTAGTTGAAGTATCCTTGAACATGAATTTTTTTATGAAACAAGATTTTGAAATTGGTATATGAATAGTGATTCCAAAGGAGGAGATCATAAATCATATGAAACATGGTTATGATTTTTTGATTTCAAGATTAAATTGGTTTAATCTGTAAATAGTGTGCATATCCAAGACTGGTGAGAGATCTATTATACTTATTATTTTTTACTATGAGATCAATATAAAAATGTTACCAATGAGGTAGTAGTAAGTTACAAAAGATTGGAATGTTGTGTTGATCATTGGTGGATGTGATTATGATATATTATAGAGGTATAAGATGATATTTCATGTCATATCTCTAGATAATAAATTTCCTAAGTCTTAGGTATACTCATATTATAGTCTTATTATGTGGAGATTTTGATCCCTTGTGGGATGAAATATAAATTCATCAACACATTCTGAATTACTCACTTTTTATATGATTTGACTGAAACTTTGAATCCTTCTTGTGTGATATTTGAGTCTTTATGGATGGTTGTATGAATTTTATAACTTTAACACTAATTTTTCACCAATTAGGGTGATTACAGTGGGTGTATTTGATGTATTTATTATTCTACTTGGATCAGTGAAACCATGCTATGAGTGGGGGTGATTTAGTGTGAGTGAATTTTCATAATTTATGTAAATTATTTTTACTTCTTCACCGATTCAGTGAATTAATATCACTCTATATAAACTCACCATTGGATTCCATGTAAGTAATATTAAAACGAAATAAAAACAATAATTCACACATGAGTTTGTTAATGATTTTCCCTCCCCAATGGATGACTATGTACTAAGTGTATGTTAGTTGTTATCCCACTCACAGAAATATTTTATTTTACTATCAAGAAGAAGAACATGAAAGGGTATATCCTTAAACCAATATTCCAAGAACCAACCAAGTTATATGTAAGCACAAAATTATATTTGGTTATGATTTTATTATTCTTTTTATACAACCATGTACTTTATATGTTCTTAATTTAAGGGGAAACTTCTTCTACTCTTTTTTTATACATCTATGATGTGCTTGTGGGTTTAATATGATTTTTTCCATAAATATTTGTCTATTATTTGAAATAAAACTAGTTGTATTCATGTAAATTGATTTAGTGAAGATACAATTTTCTAGAATATAAATTGCCTTTTTCTTTAATATTTTATGAGAGTTAAAAAAAATTATCTCATAAAATTCTTACAAAAAGATAGAGGTATTTTATCATAAATATCCTCCTTATAATTATGTATGGTTGAAACCTTTCCACAATAGTGTGCATAGAATCAACTTGAGTTATGATGATATTTTCTAATTTGACTTTAATATCAATAAAATTTGTATCTAGGATATTTTTCTCATCCTCTACTAAATTTATTTTATCTCTACACTCATTGATTATATCAACATGTTTCTCATAGTCTTTATGAATATTTAATTTATCTTATAATAGGTTTTTCAGTTCCTTAATCTTATTATATATTATCCCCGATTAATAATTATTGATAGATATTACTTTTTATAATGAATGGATATTTTCTTTAAGACCTTTCTTGGATTCCACCTTTTTCTTGGATTGAATTAAGAAAATCATTCTCAAATCTTGAGAACTATTATTCAATTTCCACATTCATGAAACTTATGGATGCTAATTTCATAGATATTTCACATGTAAAATAATTTTTCTCCAAGTCCTTATCTATAATTTTACATTCACCTCGTTGTTTAGTAATATCCAATGGCATTCTTTAAAAAGAGATATAAATAAAACTGAATATTTCTTTTAAAAAATTTAATAGGATTTGATTTAAAATAGAAATTGATTCACCTTGTGAATCATTCAATATGTGATCATTACCACTTGTTATTGTTTCATAAAAAGTAAAATATTTATAGGAATATTTTATTACCACTTCATAGTATTGTTTTATATCTTATAAAAATTGTATTTTCCCACCAGGTGTTCCCCATTCATTTGAGTTTTGATTTCTCCATGATCATAACATGTGGATTTAATGTTTTCTCCCTCTTTGAATATTAGGGTTATCTCCCCATCAATAATTTCTTCAAGAGGAAAATTATTGATAGATATAAAAAAAATATTTCCACCAATATTCCCTTAAATTAGTGGAGAATAATCTTTTACTTATTTATTTTCGGATGATATTCTTAATTTACATACTTCCCTTTTATTAAATTTATTCAAATTATTGTAAGATAAATAATTCTAATCAGTAGCTTAAACATATTCTTCATGTATACAATTCATCATGAATTTAGAAAGAGAACTAAAATTATTCAAAATATTAAAGTTTTCATGATATTGAGAATCTAATCAAATGTGGTACCTAAATCTAATACCAATTTTTAATCCACTTGGATTGGTTCAACCCCACTGAGATGGGAGAGAATCATTATGGGTGACTTTTCACAATTCAAGGCAATATTGTTTACCTATAAACCTATTCAGTTTCTAAAACATTCTCTCTCTCAACTGAACACATGTTTTAATGAAATAAATATTATATATAAATAAAAAAATAAGTAACATATGTGTTTGTTAATGTGGTTCACCTCTAAGACTGATGAATACATCCCTATTGTATTTTGGTTGTTATACCACTTACACACAAATTCTCTTTTACTTCCAATAAGATACACATGTAGGGGTATTCCCTTGAATCTATATTCTTAGCACCATCCAGGTTACATGAGAGCTAAAAATTTCTATTTTAAATCTTTATAACCAACCAGGTCTTCCACTTTAATAGCGAAAGTTGGGATTCTCCTTTGAAGTGTCATCAATAGTGCAGGATCATGTATTTCCAAAATAGTTTGAATGTAATCTCATTCCTCAATATACAATAATGAAAAGGCTTCTTATATTTTCATATCAATCAAAAATAGTTATCGAAATACTATTTCAAACTTATATATATTATATATGGTTGTTCTTAATTTCATATTTGATGATTGAGAGTAGCAACAACGTCAACCTCCTAATCTTCTCTTCTTCTTTAAAGATCAAATTATTCATTCAATAGAAACACCATGGGAATATATTCTCACATAGACACCCATAATGATCAATCATTGTAGGTAGGATTCTCTCTATTCTCATCAATATATTTTTTCAAATAATGTTTAAAAATAGTGGCATTAGAAGTATATCATATTCTTTAACATTAATAGAATCACAATACTAGGAGTGTCGAGTAATCTTTATGTGACTCTTATTTATACCTATTTTATTTTATGTAGAAACTCAATAATTATCATGTAGAAATTAATTATATAATAAAAATATATTCAAATATTTGAGCTCAAAAATCCCAAATATTTTCAGTTGTATGATTATCTCATTCAACAATCAATTTGATTCTTCATTCAAATAATTCTAGAATATCCTCATTGAAATATCAATGATTTACTACTCATTAATTTACATTTGAACTAGTTTATAATATTTAATTTACTCTTCATTTTCTTCAATTAATATCCCTAAGAAACTCTCAAAAATGTTTTCATAGAAGATATTTTAATACTCACAAAAACAATTTTCTTTTTATCCACATAGTCATGCAAGTTCGAATGAGCTGATAATTGTAGTGAAATAGTACAATTCATGATGCAATCTTATATTTTCCATGTGTATAGAATAATACACTAGTTTAGTTCACTTCTTCACAGTGTAACTCATTCAACTTATTTAATATATATCACTAAATGTATTTAAATATTATTTAATATTAATCATGATATTTAAATCACCTAATAATAGTGCATACATATTATGGATTAAAGTTATTATCTTAAAATATTTATATAAATTTATCTAGAAATATCAATTTTATCAAACATATATTTATGATGTATCATTTAAATAAAATTATGTATCATTTTTAAAATATTCTATTTAATCTATATGATCTAATGTATCTCTATGATTCCTAGTAATTTTTCTTTTTTTGACTCGGTATATTTTAGACATATCATATGTAACTCTTGGTGTATCATCCATGAGCTTCAGTAGATTTTGGTTAATATTACATAACTCTATTTATATAAGAATTTAATCATACAAAGCTATGGATATTCTAAAATTAAGCTAAATTGAGCTCAGATAATTCATTCATAGTGCCTCAAATCATTCATTTATAACACCTCATTACTCCAAAACTACTCATTTTTCACCTATTCAATCATACATTAGCTATTTTTCATGTGTTTAGTAATACATAGGATTGAGTTTATTCATTCATGGATCCTTCACTATTAAATGAATCGTATAATACTATATAAAATAAATGTTATTCTCACATGAACTTTGAAACAATAAGATTATTCTCATGTATGGATTAAAATTTCTAGAATGCATATTCTAAATTTTCAGATTGACTCCAAACCTTTTGAGCTCAACTCTAAATATTCTTAACCACATCAACTCATATAAAAAATATTCAAAAATTTAGTAAATTAATTTCCACAAACTTTCAAACATCTAAAACACTTTAAATTACTTTATAATAACTTCAAATCATCTCCAATCACACTATAGGAAAAAACACTCTTAATGTGAGTTTCTTGCCTGAATGGCCCGAAGGCCTTCATTTTTTATTGATTTTTGATAACCCCCCTTTCAAGGGATGAGGGGGAACCCTTACAAGGCTCGTAGGCTCAGAGAAAACATGGCTCGTAGGCTTAGGAGATTACATGACCCGAAGATCTTAGGGAATTCAAATAGACTATCTACAAGGAACTGCCCCTCCCCAGCATCTGCATCCAGATAGTAGCTCTCCACCTTTGCATAACCATCTGGATAGGCTTCCCGTGCAAGCACAGGCTGGTACCAATGGCATAGCCATACCCTCTCATTCTAAAAATCCATTTGGCTCTACTCTGGTGAGTGCACCTGCTCTGAATCCTCTTCTGGGGCTGCTCATTTTTTGTAGTGTGTTTAGGGCCTTCATTCATGTGGCCCGAAGGCCTTAGGGTGGACCTAAGTCCTTAAGGTGTCCCAAATTCCTTGATAATCAACTGGACCGAAGGCCTTGGGTGGCCCGAAATCCTTGCAGGACCCGAGGACCAAACCAGTGGCCCAAAGGCCCAGATTGATGAATAGTTCCAGCTGCTACAGTACCGAACAGTGCCTGCTACATTACTTCTATAGTACTACATGTGGAGGTAGTTTATAAAACCATCACTATAGTTATCCCCAACATAAAATATTTATAATCAATTTAAATATTCTTTAATTACTTTTCTACAGTTAAATATTTTTTTTAGTTTAAATAAAAGTCATTAAATAAATTCTATATAATATTTAGTGGTTGTTTTATCAAAAACTACATAGTTATGGGTGGTTAAAGCCTGTATTTAATAGTTATTATTAGTTAAAACCACTACTAAACATGGTATAGTAAGAAAAAGGAGCTATATGAATCCACCCTCATGCACTCCACCCATGAAAAATCATATACAAAAAACATTATGTAGAAAGTATAATATAATATTAAAAAGGATTCATAGGTGTCAATTTTTTTTGTATAATAAAAATTTATTGCATTATAACTAATAAAACGTGCACCATTAATTTAATAAATAGTACGAAATTTTTTTCATTAAATTTTCATAAACATTAATCCCCCTCACCTTAACTCTCTACAGATGGGCCATACTACTCATTACCTCCTTGCCTACATCAGACCTCTAGTGCCTATATTTACATTAGTTAAATGCACATTAGTAATGTACATATTTCATAAATATTAATCATATTCCATAAATATTAATAATATATTACTTTATTATTAATTTATTTCATGTTATTCTATTATCCTATGATAGTGATGAATCTGTCGATTTTTATGTTTATATAATATTATTTATAGATAGTTTAACGTTTTAGTGTAATGGGGTTTAATTTATAATGGGTGTTATATAATCATTTGGGATTTATTTGATTTAGGGTCTTTTTCTATATTTTAAAATGGAATTCTTGATTTAATAGAGGTATAGATTTAATATGATAAATTGAAATGATTTCATCAATTTAAATCATGTATCGCTTGTTGGTACAAGTTTCATAGTAATTAGATTCTTGAATGGTTCCCCTTTTAATTATTGTAGAATAATATCCAATTGAATGTGTTATATTTAGATAAATATGAAAAATTGTATTATATCCCTATAATCATGTGTATTTTGGATTGGATTATAAAAGGATTCATTGGTTAGATTAGATATTCTAAAATTTGTACAATGTGTCTAGGAAATTGATCTTGAGTGAGGATATACTAAAATTTTGGTTTCTTGAGTTTATTTAAAAAAATTATATTTGAATAAAAATTTGGATGTTTTTTAAATATAATAGATTTATAGAATGTATTTTAATGGATGAATTGTATTTAGATTACTTTTATGTGTTTTGGGTTAGGAGAGTCAATGTTACAATATATTAGTAAATCGAAATGAGGATCAGAGTGGGTTTATCCGGAGTTGAATTGTTTTCTTAAAAATATTCTCAAACATAACTACTGTAACCAAAAGTAAAATAAACTAAATAATATATGGTTTTTATATCATTGTGTGTTTATGTGTTTTTAGTGAATGAGTATAATCTATTAAATATATATTTTAAATAAAATTAAAAAAAATAATTTATGATGTTTAAGAAACTATTGTTATCACATTGAAATAAATATCAATAACAGTGACATGGTAATAGCCTCTCTAGGGTCTCTAAGTCATAGTATGAAATCCTGATGCCCCACTATCCTCAATAGTAGGCATACCTATGAATGAAATAATAATAAGATAAGACAATATAGTAACAACAAATATACAATGTATGTGGTGAATTGTATCATATGTAGCATCAGTAGATCTACTCCCCTATACCCTTAGTGTACTCTAGATAATAGGAATAAAATGTTTTTTATGTTTATTAGAGTGTCTCCCATCTAAAAACCACTCTGAGAAAAATATTAATATATAAAATATCAATAAAAAACTCATTCAAGTAATTATTCAATTCAATTACAAGTCATTAAATTCATATTTATAAAGTTATATAATAAAAAAAGATTTAATATAAAATATTATAATCATTTACTTGTTGGTGGTTAATGTTGTTATTATCTTCCATTGTGAACATTAATTTCTCTTCCTCTTCAAATTCAGCCTCCCTCAGAAGATAAATCTTTTCAATATCATAATTTATAAACAATTAAATTTGATTTAGTTAAGGGGGTTCACTATCAAAAACTACTACACCTTTTTTATTCATATCATACATGTCTCTTACTTTCATGTTGAAAATAACAATCTATTATTCATAAATTAAATCATCAACATATTATACCATAATTTTATGAATAAAAATATATAGATTGTTTTTATCATGTATTTTTTTAGGAATAAAATAAAAACATCGTGAAATTTTATTTCAATATCCATTAGGAACATTAATATTTTTAAATCTATCTATTTAATTATTTTTCATTATCACTACCTATCCCCCAAGGCATGTGTCGTGACTACCCCAATCCTGCCATCCATAGGCCAGGGGTTGGATACTAGCACCAAGTAGGCATATCCAAAAATGGTAAGGCATTTACCTTAAACCTATACACATGCACAATGCTCAAACTTCGGAAAGTAAACACATGGTAAACCACAACTGTCACTAAGACAACTACTGAGAGTACAGTGAAAAATGAAAGTACAAAGGGACCATAATAAAAGATCAAAACCACAAAGGAATATACAACTACCATGATCTATCTGCTTGAGAACCTACCTCAAGGGTAGGTGAAGGGTAGCTACCTGTAGCTGTAGATGTATATATGTCCATCCCATCTCCCTGAGGTCTCCATCAAAGCATCGATCAGCTGCACGAGACACATCACGTGTGGGCGAAACCCATGATGGGGTGAGTAACACAATACTCATTAGATACCCCAAAACACAAAGTAAATACCACAGAGTAAGACCACAGATCAAGACCAAAAATCAAAGACCATAAAGGAAAGACAACTCACACCAAGTATAACTCAAATTATAGAAAGTAAGATTATCAGTCGTAAAGTTGAATCATCTTGTACTATTTAGAGACTCATCCCAGATGATTCACTAAGATTCACTTGGTTACTAGACCACTGAGGTCCACTTAGCTACTATACCACTAAGGTCTACTTGGTTATAGGAATTAAACAGTTGGATCATCACTGCATTGTAGCAAAACAATTTCAAATAAAATAAACTTTTTATGTTTATTTTATTTTTCCATAAAACATATGAAAATTAACTTTTTTTATTGACCCACACCTATCAAGGATAGGCACCTATTAAGGAGAACATCTCATTACAAATTTAATAGTGGTATTATATTTTTAATCTGAGTTATCATTTGTGAGTTATGAGGATTAAAAAAAATAATTTTTATTTAAATTATTTTATTTACAGTTACATCCCAAAAACCAACTTTCACAGTTGACCTGTGTTGATCAATATTAGGATTCTAATAAGGCAAGAACAACCTCATGAATTCAACGGTACTCTGAGATATCCAATTTGAGTTACCATTTATGATTTATAGGGATTTGAAAATAAAATAACTTTATTTACGGTTATTCCATTTTTGGTTTTTTCACTAGAGGCCCACATCGAATAAACTTAATTCGCGCCTAGGGTAACCCCGCCATCCTGAATGCAACAGTGCCCTAGTATTTCTGATCCAATAAACCCTTTAATATTTATTCCACTTTTTTAGAAAAACCGCTCACACGCACTATTCAAAACTTAACATTTTTTGACAGACCATTCCAAGCACACCAGGTCTCGGAATCGCACGCCATATTAGCGCCTGATTTCAGAATAATCCCATATAATTTAAAAAAAATACATGCAATTTTTGGGACCTTACATTACCCCCACCTTTAGGGATTTACATCCTCATAATCTATGACATGGGATAAACAAACAAATGGGGGTATTGAGCTTGGATCTGAGCCTCTTTCTCCCAAGTGCTCTTCAAGAAATTCACATGCTACCAGTGACCACGCACTAAAGGCATCGACCATCCATGAAGTATCCTCTCCAATCAATCCTCTATCTCCACCGGGTACTCCACGAATGTCTCTACATCTTCAATATCCAACTCGGCATGGTCGATGATGTGAGAAGGGTCGTGTATGTATCTTCTCATCTAGAATATGCGGAAGAAATTTTGAACCCTATCTAATAGTAGTGTTAGAGGCAAGAGGTATGCCACCTCTCCCACTATACCTAGTATTAGGAAAGGTTCGATTAACCTCAGATTTAACTTGTCGCCCCAGCCAAATCTCTATATCACACATCAAGGAGAGACCCAAAGGAATACATTGTCCCCCTTCTCGAAATCCAAGGGTCTCCATAGCCAATCATAATAGGACTTCTATCATCTCAGTGTAGTCTTCATCTGCTCTAGGATGACCTTCACCTTCTTAGAGGTAGCTTGTAGCATCTCTGGACCCATGAGTTCTAACTCCCCAGGGTATTTCTAGAATAACGGTGACCAATATGGTCATCCATATAGTGCCTAGAATGGTTCCATACTAATTGTGGAGTGGTAGTTTTGTTGTACACAAACTCCACTAGTGGTAGGTGGTCCTCCCAACTGTGACCAAAATCACAAACGCAAGCATGAATCATTTCCTCCAAGGTTTGTATGGTCTACTCCATTTGACCATCTATCTATGGGTGAAAGGTTGTGATCAAGTGTAGCTGAGTCCTAAACATTTCCTTCAATCCCTTCCACAACCGGGATGTAAATAGTGCATCACAATCTGAGATTATTGTAGATTTTACTCTATGGAGTTGAACTAACTCATACACATAGAGGTGTCCCAAACTCTCCACTGAACCCTCCTCTCAAATGGGTAGTAAGTGGGACAACCTGTTGAGTCAGTCTATGATCACCTAGATGGTATCATGCCCCCTAGACATGTGTGGTAAGCCTGTCATGAATTCCATTGATATCCCATCCCACTTCCACCCCGATACCTTGAGGGGTTGTGTCAAACCTACTAAAACCTGGTTCCCAGCCTTCACTTGTTGATAAGTGATGCATCTCAAGTCAAACTCTAACACTACCTTCTTCATCCCTATCCACCAGTACTGATGTCGGAGGTCCTTGTACATCTTCTCCAAACCTAGATGTACTTCCAAACAGGATGAATGGAACTCCCTCAACATCTCCTCTCACAACACCAATGGTACTATGGTGCGTCCTATGAAAAGGATGACGTACTCCCCACCTTTTGAATATCCATTAGGGGCATGCCCTGTGGACGTATGGGCATGTGTAGTCTTACAATTGGCATCTCTAAGTTGCACCTCCCTGAATCACTGTATGAGTGGAGGGGAAACTAAAATCGACTGAAGAAAATTGTTCACCTCTCTATCCATGAAGGATATCTGAAGAGAGGCCAACTACTCTGAGGCCTCATTCAGTAGCTGTAAACTTGATCTTTTGTTGAGAGAATCTGCCACCACATTTTTCTTCCCAAGAGTATAGAATATCTCAAATTCATAGTCCTAGAAGAACTCTAGCCAATGTCACTGTCTCAGATTCCAATCCTTCTGAGAAAAAATATACTTGAGACTCTTGTGGTCAAAGTAGATCATGAATTTTTCACCCATAAGTTAGTGTCACAACATATTCAGTGCAAAGACTACCGCTACCAACTCAAGGTCATGAGTCACATAATTCTGCTCATGTTTTCCTGATTTTCATGATCTATATGAAATCAATGCTTTCCCCTACATCAAGACACAACCAATACCAGTTCCTAATGCATCACATAACACCACATAGTCATTACCCTCCTCTAGAAACATTAATATAGGAGAACTCATCAAGATCTGCCTCTAATACTGAAACGTCTGTCGGCATCTTTCTATCCACATGAATTGTTTTCCCTTCTTCATAAACACCTTCATGGGTGCTTCCACTCTGGGTAAGTTGGGTACAAACCTCCGCTAGTACCCATCCAACCCAAGGATACTGCGAACCTCAGTAATTCTCTTGGGTGGCTCCCAATAAAGCACCTCCTATATCTTCACTGGATCCACCATAACTCTATAATCTAAGATGACATGTCCCAAGAAGTGGACCTTTCATATCCATAACTCACTCATCAAGAAATTTTCATAATGTTGGTGCTCTCAGAGTGTGTCTAGAACCATCCTTAGGTGTATCACATGATCCTCCTTGGGCACTAAATTCACTAAGATGACATCAATGATGACCAAAACAAACTAGTCTAAGTACAGTTGGAAGATCCTATTCATGAGTCCCATGAACACTGATTGGGATTAAATCACACCGAAAAATATCACTAATTAATCGTAGTGGCCATATGAACATCTGAAAGTCATCTTAGAGATGTCCTCATCTTGTACTTGAAGCTAGTGATAGCCTGATCTGAGGTCTATCTTAGAGAACCATCTCACTCCCTTCTAATGATCGAAGAGGTAATCAATCCTTAGTATAGGATACTTGTTATTCATGGTCACATGGTTTCGTAACTAAAAGTCCATGTATAACCTCAATATTCTCTCTTTATTCTTGAAAAAAAACACTGGGGCTACCCATGGTGAAACTTTGGGCCTTACGAACCCCTTCCTCTGCAAGTCCCCCAACTGTACCCTTAGATCCCAGAGCTCTGTGGGAGACATCTGATATGAAGGTGTAGATATTGGTGTCTTCCTGGTTTACTGATCAATGAAAAATTATACCTCTATGTGAAGAGGTAGTACTTGAACATCCAATTGAAATACATCCTCGTACACATCCACCACTATAAGAAACTGTGGAATCGTCTCATCCACTGCACCGAGGGTCATGCTAGACAACTGATGAGTAATCAAATACACCCTCTTATGTGTGAGTCCATCCCACACTGCTCTTTTTTCATTTTCTCTTACAAAATAATACTAGTTCCCATCTCTAAAAACACACCACATTGTGTGTCTAAAATAGTCGATGAGAGCATGAATTGCTGATAGACAGTCCATAACCAGAACGACATCGTAAGGCCTCAACACTGCTATTGGGAGATCCCAAAAAAATATCTCACCTCTAAGAGTAATCTCACACTATCTACACCATTCTGTAATCATCGAATCCTAGCCTTTAGGAGTCTCTAATCATAAGGATCGATCCAACTGCTTGATAGGAATCATTGAGCTCCAAATATGGTCTACGACAAGGAAAGAGTGACTGGAACCTATGTCTATAAGAACTGCATCTAAATTGGAAAGACATAGATCTTACATTGTATCATCTCTGGTATATGAGGATAATAGGCCTTGATCACCTGCAGCCAAACCCTCCCTTGTCCACATGCTCCTGGAGCCTATGGTGGACCACCGTCGGGTGATGGTGGTAGTACCTCATACCTACGCACACCTCCTTCTACTCATCCCTCTCCTCTTCCACCCCCACCACTTAGCGGACCACCCTGTTCCTACCTCTACAGCTACCTCGATAGTCCCTCAATCATATGTTGGTCCTCTGCATGGTGAGTCAGGAAATTTTGAGCCACATGCCCCTTCCAGCCACATGCATAGAATACTATTCTCCTCTGGTGACTCCATTTGTGTTGGGAGCGTCATACCACCGAACCTGAGTCTTGGGGTCATCATATGAATGGTATGGCCTATTTGGGCCTCCGTGTCATCTTTTGGCTACCTGCCACAGATGAATCGGCCACCTGTCTCCTGGTGGTAGCTCCCACTGTCAGTGCCTTCTCTGCGAGGAGTCTCCCCATAAGTAGAGATCGTTCCAGCACCCCAGTCCATGTAGGGATGCTAAGGGAAATCATTGATGCCTTGATCTCCTGTCGGAGTCACTTCTCAAGGGTCCAGGCTCTAAAGAAAGGGTCTTGTACCATATCCGTAGAGTAATGGGAGAGGTCTTTGAACCTCAAAAAGTACTCAGCCACTATCAGGCTGCCCTACTATTGGTGAAGCAGCTTCTATATGTGCACTGAGCATAAAGTCGTGGGGAATAAATCCTCCATGAAAATTCACTTGAAATCAGACCAGGTTTGGGTCACCTCCTCATGCAGATGTATCATCAGACTCCACCATCTTCTTATTGAGACCTATACATGGCTCGCAGCTAGAACTTCATTCTGTTCAAGTGGCATCTTCACTAATTAGAAGACTCGCGTCACCACCTCCAGCCAATCTTCAATAACCTAAGGATCTATCTCTCCCCAAAACTTGGGAGGTATCTATCTCTGGAACTCTTGTAAGGAATTGAGCCTACGTGCATCCTCTACTGGTAGTGCCTATAGTAACTACTAACCAACAAGCGGTGGTATCACTGGGACACTACCCGAAGGTACAATCTCCAGAAATGGTACCTGTACTAAAGCCTCATCACTATATGGACCATCCTTATGGACACACAATGTAATTTTGGTTGTATGTCCACATGGAAGCATCTTGAAAGAGATAAAGATGAATCATGATTAATAGATTATACCTGTTGAGCTGACTCTGACTCGGAAAGATCATGAGAAAACATTCAAAGACGCATGCACCTAGTGTTTTCATGTACTGAGTAAAAAGCAGAATTCATGGTCCTGGTGTATGGATATGTTGGCCGCTGCACCAACAATAGACTCCCTATCCTGAAAATTGAACTTGAAACACTTAACACCATTCCCTATACAAATTTACAGACTCTTAGTTCTTCTGGTAGAACTGAACGCCCTCTGACACCACTTTTTCACGACCCATCCCCCAAGGCTTGTGTCGGGACTACCCCAAGCCCTCCTTATATAGGCTAGGGTATGGAGACTAGCATTGAGTAAGAATATCCCAAAAAGGGAAGGCACTACCCTTAAAACAGTACACGCACACAAATCTCAAACTACTAAAAGTAAACACAAAGTAAACTATAACTAACACTGAGACATCTACTGAGAGTACAGTAGAAACTGAAAGTAAAAAGGGGCTAAAATACAAGACCAAAACCATAAAAGAAAGTATAAATTCCATGGTTCTTCTACTCAAGACCCTACTTGAAGGGTAGGTGAAGAGTAGCTTCCTGTAGCCGTAGAAGTGTGCATGTCCATCCCATCTCACTAAGAACCACCTAGTCCTAGACCACCAAGGTCTCTGTTGAAGTGTCGATCACCTTCACGAGACATGAAACATGCGGGTGGATCCCATGCATGGGTGAGTAACACAATACTCCGTAGGGACCCCAAACCACAAAAGAAAGACCACAGAGAAAGACTGTAAAGACTGAATATAAAGCAAGGACCACAAAGCAAAGACATATCACACCAGATATAACTCATAGTATAGAAAGTAAGATTATCAGTCATAAAACTGAATCATCTTGTACTGCTGAGGGACGCATCCCTGATGAGTCACTAAGGTTCACACTTTTACTAGACCACTGATGTCCACTGAGCCACTGGACCACTGAGGTCTACTCGTTTATTGGACTACTAAGGTCCGCTCAGCTACTAGACCACTGAGGTTCACTCTGCTACTGGAACACTAAGGTCAGCTCATCTACTAGACCACGGAGGTCCGCTCAGCTAATGGACCACTAAGGTCCAATTAGATAATTGGCCACTAAGGTCTGCTCTGCTACTGGGCCACCGAGGTCCCGATCATCATATCCTTTGTGTCACAACCATTCGTAGGAATACCGCTCTCCAGTATGCTTGATTCAGGGAGAATCTACTCCTCAAGACATCTTCCATATCTCTAATGCCATGAAAACTCATTTAGATTATACCTAAATGATTTTATCATCAAAAGGGTCCCAATGCTGTTGACAGCGCATCAATCAGATGCTCGGTCTGAAAGGTATTGGACTTTTAATAAATAGGGCCTAGCAGTGTCGGGGCTATGTCTGACTTGGTCGAACCGACCCGACCAACCCGGCTTGGGGGTCAAATATGACCCAACCCAGTTCGACCAACCTGCCTCGACCCATTTATTTATGGGCCAACCTGGTCCATCCTGGCAAAGTGGCCAAGTCCATTGGGCCTTGCTGGACCCGACCCGGTTCGGCCATTGGTCCAGCCCGTAGGGTCACCCAGCAACCATGTATGCATTCTCTGGCTCGGTTTGACTTAGTTAAACCAGTTTATTTCCAGCCGGTCCGCACAATGGCCTAGTTTCTTATCCATCCCGACCCACATGGTGGGTCGGTTCTCCTCCATTCCGGGCCACCCAGCATCCCAATTCTCTCCGTCAGCCCAGCCCGCATCAGCGAGCTGGCTTGGGTTCATCCCGAACGCTACACTAGCATCCGGTTCACATCGACACATGGCCATTTGAGGCCTTCCGACTCCCCTATTCATGCATTAAACTCTGGATGGTGTGCCAGTGCACCTCGCATACCACCCCACGGGCTGATCAGATCGACGCGACACCCAATCGGCTCCGTCGTCCTACACCGTTGCGGCCCCTGCTGGACGCGGCCTCTACTGCCTCAACGCGCCGCCTTCTGTTCCACCATATCACGGCCTACTTGCCGCAAACTCCTTCCCCTGACATGATTCCCTGCTATTACCAGGGTCCTGTACTACTACGGAATGATGGCCGCTACCTCCTCTGCTGTGGCGCACCACCTTCTGCATGTCATCGCTGCTGCATGTCGTTACTGCCTCCGACGTCATAATTCGATCTAAATGACCCATGTCACTACTTATGTCTTATTCCTTCATCTTCACACCACTTTGGAATCTTCTTGGGGTCATATATTCAGTATCGGGTCGTTGTGACATGGATCGAAGGTGCAATGACAGCTTATTCATAAGAAATGAAGACGTGAAGAAAAATAGCATCGGAGAAGAACACATAGGAAAATCATAAAGGATGAACCATAGCTGTTTTTCTTTTCGGCATAGATTCATCCTTGTTATATGGTTTAATGAGGAATAACAAACCACATGAATCCCACTCCCTTAAATTTCCACAATTCAAAACCCATCCCACTAGAATAAACGACCTGTGGATCAACCTGTTAGTGGGTTGATCTGTGTTCTTTGTTTTAGAAAGAAAGAATAGGGAAACCAAATCATAAAGAACAAAAACCCTACCTAGAGAACAAGTTCAATCAGAGGAAGGATTTTTCATTGAATGTGATCCGTCCTCAAAATTCCTCCATCCCTCATTAAGGGTGAGATCTCCCGAAGAGGAGGGGGAGTGCTCGAAGTTTTTTGCGATCGTCGTTCGTCAATGATGATCCTCCAGAGATTCAGATTGATTTTCAAGATCCAAATTTGATCTCCAATTCATGTTATCCCATTAAATGGTGAAAATTCATCATAGCATTTCTATTACACTGAGTCACTATTATTATGCTATTTAATTTAAGAAACCACATTTCTATTACTTTGCGTTGTAGCGTCATTGTGCGAATTCATTTATGGAATGAAACAGTCGGTTCATATTTGTGTTGTAGTGAAACAATTTTAAATAAAATAAACTTTTTAAGTTTATTTTTTTTCCTTAAAACATATGAAAAATAAATTTTTCCCTCGACCCACGTTCATCGAGGTTGGGCCTCACATAAGGAGAACATCTCATTATGAACTCAACAGTGGTCTAGGATTTTTAATATGAGTTACCATTTGTGAGTTATGAGGATTAAAAAATAAAATAATTTTCATTTAAATTATTTTATATACAGTTATGTATCAAAAACCAAATTTCATAGCTGGTCCGTTCTGGTTGATGTTAGGATCCGCCTAATGGAATCACACCCTCACGAACTATACGGTACTCTCAGATTTATTATCCGAGTTACCATTTATGAGTTATAAGGATTTGAAAATAAAATATATTTATTTAATTTTTTTATTTATGGTTATGCCATTTTCGGGTTTTCTCACTGGAGGCACACACAGGAAAAACTTAAGTTACTCTTAGGGTAACCCCACCATCCTGAATGCAACGGTACCCTAGGATTTCTGATCTAGGAACCCATTTATGATTTATTCCACTTTTTCAGGAAAACTGCTCATGGGATCTATTTAAAACATAAAATTTTTCAATGGACCATTCCAAGCACACTGGGCCTTAGAATCACACGTTTTCTCAATGCCTGGTCTCAGAATAATCCAATATAATTTAAAATAAAAAAATTATATGGAGTTTCTCATATATTAAATTCATTGTAAAAAAATTACTAGATACTTCCCATTATCATTTTCTCATTGATCATGCTTGATATTCAGTGATTCTAAATCCTTAAAAGCATTTAGATGATCCTTATATTTCAACTACCTATTAGTCTTGTATAAAGTAAATTTTCAAAAACATTCTTCTCAATGTTAATAACAAAAATATTGAGATATAAAAAATTAAAATCCTAATATATAATATCTAAAAATAGGATGATTTTTTCATGTTCCACTTGTATCTGGTATAATTTATAGAATTTTCCTTCCTTTATTTAATTTAAATTTATTATTAAACTGTATAATGAAATTTAATTATAATACCAATATTTATGATCTATATAAGAAATTTGGTGGAAGACTCATTTATATTTATCCATTGAAATGGGACTTGTTAAACTAAAATAGATGAGATGTATAGAGGAATATATAATAAAATAAGAATCATCACTTTTGGATATATGTTAGTCACTGAGGCTCAAAATAAAAGTTACAAACTTAATAATATAAGCTAGTGTTTGTCTTCCAAATAAATTTTTTTCCTAGTCTAGGAAAGTCAAAGAGGGCTCACATTTGAGAAGTATGAATTTTTGAATATTTTCATAGTAGATGACACATATGTTTTTAAAAAAAATCCATATATCATGTAATTATTGGATAAGTGGATGAATATAGACATCAATTTTATTTTACGGAATTTATTTTTTAAGAATAATCATAAATATGATGAAAGAAGTTTATTGCATCCATATCCAAGGAGAAAAATAAAAAGGGATAAAAAACTATCCATATTCTGTAATTTATACTTAAAGTCCAAAAAAATTAAATCTATGAATATCTAATCACAAATGAACATTTCTAGAATCATAATAGAAATACAGATATAAGGAGTATAATACCTTACACACTTTTGAATATATTATATATCCCATGAAATATTCATTATTATTGTCTAATGCATTCAACTTCATATATTCAGTGGTTTTAGATTCCATAAAAATATTCTCAATTGTGATTTTAAAGGAAAGTAATGTAAAATATTCACTATAGTTTTATTTTACATGTTTTTATTATAGTACATTGATTCGGAATAGAATCATTATTTTTTGAGTTCCATCTAGAAGTACAAATTCTGTTTCACTCTTATCTGTTAGAATCTTCCCCCTAGAAAAACATATAATTTGTTTGGAAAAAATACCTCAAGGTAACATTACAATGTATTTGGGTTGATTGTGTATCTTGAAAAATAAGGTTGAAAATAGCATCTATGGACTAACAAAGATATTGTTGAAAAGGTATGATGGTAAAGTTCTAATAAAAATAATGGATACCATGGAAGGAGAAAAGAAAATTGTGTGTACAAGGTGGTTATATTTCCTAGTTTTTGGAAATTTTTTGGGGTCCAAAATTTAGAGGATTAATGATGATTTTTGAAAGTTGTATTTCCAGGGATTCCTCATGAAAATATAAAAAATTAAAAGAATTCATTAAGGTTAAGTGCTTCACTGTGGTCAAGTGCATCACAAAGGTTCAATATTTTTCAAGGTTTAGAGATTCGTGAATGATGGATAGTCACAAAGAAAAGATTGTAAGATACTCGAATATGATAAGCTTTTTGAGAAAGAATATTTCCCTAATATTTTATGAAGGTAGGTATACTCACAAAAAATAATTAATAGCTTCATGAAAAGTCCCTAATATGGTTAAAATATTCTTTAAATGGGTGGAACATATATAAATATGCCTCTACCCCCTCAATTGAATTAAGTAAGACTTAAAAAAATATAAAGGGTCTAATTTCATGAAGGTGATTCACAAAGGATTTTCATTTTGAATAGTTTTATATAATATCATCTATTTCATAGAGAAGGGGAGTTGGTAAAGTCTACGTAAGCTTCACAAAAGTAGTCAGAATCACTAAATTTTTGGGCATCGCGAAGGCTATGTAAGCTTTGAAAATGTAAGGAGCTTCGTGAAAGGAGTGATCTTCATGAAGGCTATGCGAGATTCAAAAAATCAGTGAGCTTCATGAAATTTTTTAGAATCATTAAACTGGGATATTCTTGTAAATAATTGGGTATTTTCGTGATGGTTGGAAAGACGGTTTTCACAAAATTAAGTATCTTATGAACCAGATTTGATTTCCCTATAAATTTGTGGTAAAGATTTATTTATAAATTAAATTTATCTGTAACTTTGTGATACACAAAATTTGGTGTAAAAAATATTTATTCAAACTATCAAAATAAGTTTCTTTTAAAGGATAATTTAGCACACTTTAGTTGAGAGAGCAGTGAGATTTCACATTATGATTGGTTTTAAACCATGAAGGATAGGGATTCCACTCTGAAATTTGTAATATTAGCACACTTTAGTGGATTTAGTACATAGAAAAATTTACTTTTTATACTCCTTGGATGTAACCTAGTGTAGGTTATCCATGTAATTTTTTTTGTATTGTGTATGCTTTTGTTTCTTTTCATATAATGTTATGGGAAAGAGAGAGAAGATTGTTTTATTTAACGATGAAATAAGATCTAAAGGGGAAATTGTTTAATACGGCATACCCTGATTCAATCACCACCTAAGGTTATTTAACCTAGTTGGGAAAACAATTAGTATCAATGTAAAGGATTAATATCAATGTTTCTCTCTCAAGGTTTTCAATGGAGGTTATCAATCGTAAATGGGTTCCTATATTCGATGGAAACAATTTTAAATTATGGAATAATACAATGTAAGAATACTTAGTATCTTTAGGTATGGATGTATTTATAGAATAAATTCATGGAATTTAATATAGTGTGGATAGTGGTTTTTATCATAAGCAGGTCAAAGGGAATTGGATGCTGATACAAGAGGAATCAATGCATTAGGGGGATCAATGTCCAATGTGATCTACATAAAGGTAATGTCATATAAGTCAATTTAGGCCATGTTTGAAATGGTTTTAAATATATATGAAGGTGATTATAATGTTAGAAAAGATAAATTACAAGTTTTGTGGAACAAATAAGTGGCTAGGAAGGTGACTGATAGAAATGATGTCATTGTAGTAGAGAAAGAAAAAAATCATCAAAAAAATAGTAAATAGTTCCCTGATGATAGTGATAAAGAGGTAAGAAACATAGGGTATTAGGAATGTAAAATGATTATTCAAAAAGAGATATTGATGATGATCAAGAGGAATTAAAAATTTTATCTTCATGGAAGCCAAAGAGTGGAGATGAAATTGATAGGCAAAACATCATTGGAAATCCGGAAAAACCTATTCAAAACACAGAGAATGAATTATTTATAGAAGTAATCCTTATTATCATAGGTGGAGCATAAATTTTTTGAATAATAATATAGATATAAGAACAGGGTTTATGTTATAAATTAATAGATCTACCAAATTGAGAATAATTAGATATGGGAGATTTTTTTGAGATCAGAAGATAACAATGTCATCGAGACCAAATGGGTCTTTTGAAATAAACTAAATAAACATGGGTTGGTAATTAAAAAAAATGAATGAATAGTTTGAAAGGGGTACTCCAAGATTTAATTAATTTATGTTGATGATACATTTTTTCCTTTTTAAAGGTTTGATACAATTCTTCTATACTTGGCCATAAAAGTACAAAGGAAATTAAAATTTTTCTAGATGACATCAAGTCAGAGTTTATAAATGGGATTTTCGAAGAAGAATTGTATATTGAGAATCTATATTGTTTTCTCATTCATATATATGATAATAGAGTTTCTAATTTGATGAAGGTTCTATATGGGTTGAAAAAATCCCCAAGAGTGTGGTATTCAATTCTTGATTAGTTTTTGAAGTAGCACAGTTTTTAGTGGGGTGATTTGATTAAAAACTCTATGTAAAAAATGGTTGTAATCAAAGGATGTTGGTGTTGGGGTATTTCGATGACATAATATTCATTGGATTAGATTAAGTGAAATTAAAACATTTCACATAATTCATTGAGTTTGAAATGAAAATGATTGGCGAACTGACTATTTTAACTATATTACAAGTGACACAAGGAAGGAATGTCACATTCATTTAAAAATATAAATATTCTCAGGAGGTTCTTATATTATTTTGAATGAATAATTCCAAGGATATGATGACTCCTATGTCAATCCAAATGAAACTACCATAAGATGATGAATACAAATAAATTTCAAGCAGCACAGTTTCAATGAAATTCCAAGGAAATCCACTTTCTAGTAGAAAAAATAATACTTCAGTATATCAATTTCACAGTTGATTTTTGTTTCATGTATATTTAAAAATATCAGCAAGATTTATTGGGATATATATAGATATATATTGGTTTGGATCAAAAGATAATATAAAATCAATGTTAAGTTGTGCGTTCTATCTTGCAGGTTTGTGTATTTCTGGGATAAGAAAAAAACAATATTATATTTCCTTGAGAACCATATCATATGAATATATTTCAACTACTCAATCTTGTATATAGTCATTTTGGATAGAGAAGAAACTTTAATATATGGGAGTTGAATTTAAGTCTCCGATCATAATATATTATGATAATTCAAGTGCTATAAATCTTAGAAACATTCTATTCCATCACTCATAGATGAAGAATATTGAAATAAAGTATCATTTTATCAAGGGGAAGCTGGATCATGGGATTATAAAGATGGGGCATGTGCCTAAATAACTATAGGTTATAGTCATTCTAATGAAGGCCTTATCCAAATAGGTATTTGAGCATCATAGACTGGATCTTGGATCTCGGTCGACTCCCCATAATAAAAAGTTTGTATGTGGGACCCACTTTCCTCAAGGTATGGTGTTTTTTCACCTATTTTGATGATGTTTTTTATTTACAATGTTGTATACACAATGGAATGTCCTTTGGATTTAATGACGTAGGAGAAAAAAGTATTATTCAAGATATGATAGAATTTGATAAGAGGGGAATCTTATAGAGGGAGTAGTGAAGTAGGGGGAGATTTAAAGATTATGATTCTAATTATGTTCAATCAAAGTATATATATCAGGACATATGTGGTTCATGGTGAAAGCAGTTTACTATTTCAAAAATGAAGTGATTCATTGATGAACTTTTCATGATACTATTATTTCTCACTCTAAGCATGTCCCATGTTGTCTTAGAGTGTTTGTTGAGTAAATATTTGATCGCTATATAGAATATCAATAAGTGACTTTTTATATAATATGTAACAATATTTAAAGGGGTATCAAAGAGTGAAGATTTATCAAAAAACCTAAAAGGGGATATTTTTTGGGAAAATACCTCAAGGTAACATCGCTGTGTTTTGTGGATGACTATGTTTGATCATAAATAAGGTTTTCAAGGTAAGTTTTTGAGTTCCAAATATACTTTTGAAAAGGTTTTTGACAATGGTATAAGTCAAAGTATTAGATTCCTGGGAAGTAGTACATAAAATTTCATGAAAAAGGTGGCATCATTTTCTAGTGTTTGCCCAGAATTTTGGGGTCTAAAATTTGGTGGATGACTATTTCTTCATGAAACGTGGATATTCAGGGATTAATCATGAAAATATGTTAGAGGAATGAAATTCATGAAGGTTTGAAGCTTCAAAAATGTTATGTTATTTATGAAGGTTTGGTGTTTCATTAAGGTTTGGAGCTTCACAAAAGATGAATGGTCTCAAAGGAAAGATGTTAAGATACATGATTATGAGAAGCTTCAAGAATGGAAAAATTTCCATTATTTTTCATAAAGGTAGGAATATTCAGAAAAAAGAATTAATATCTTTGTGAAAAGGCCCTGGAGAGGTTGAAATATTTAATAAATGGAGGAAATGTCTATAAATATGTCTCTACACACCTCAATTGAAGTAAGTAGGCCTTAACGAAAATACAAAGGCTCTGAATTAATGATGGTGATTCATGAATGATTTTTCACATGTGAAGGTTTTCATATGATCATATATTTCACAAAGAAATGGAGTTCACAAAATATAGGTAAGGTTTGTGAAAACTGTGAGCATCATGAATGTTGTGAGCATCGTAAAGGCTATGTAAGCTTGGAAAAGGCAGTGATCTTTATGAAAGGAGTGAGATTTGAGAAGGATATGTGAGCTTTGAGAAAGTAGTGATCTTCTCAAAAGTTATTGACACCATGAAATAAGTATATTCTTATGAATAATTGGGAATTTTCATGAAGTTTAGAAAGAGGATTTTCGTAGAAGTAAATCACATGCCAACCAAAAGGGATTACCTAGTAAATTTATGGTAATGAGGTATTACTCAAGTGGATAAAAGTGGAACTTAATGATTTACCAAATGTAGTGTAAAACTATTGTTTCTAGTGAGAAAAAATAAGTTACTTCTGAAGGAGAAGTGAGAACACTTCAGTAAAGAGAGCAGTGATTTTTCACATTGTAATTGGTTTTAAACTTAGAGAGACAGTGAGTCTGTTCTGAACTTTTTAATAGTAGTGAAATTTAGTGGATTTGGAACATATACACATTTCCTTTGTATTAACCTTTTATGTAGCCTAGTATGGATTAACCAAATAATTTTTTTTGGTTTGTGTATGATTTCATTTCTATTCATACATTACTATGAAAAAGGTGGAAAAGAGTGTTTTTTTTAATAATGAAACGAGATCTAAATGGGCAGTTTTTTTAATCATGAATACCCTGATTCACCCCACTCTCAGGTTATTTAACCTAATTGGGAAAAAAATCATTAAGACATACATTTATCTTAAAATATCTGATTCCATGATTTATAATAACCTTACTCATCTCATAAAATTAGGAAACGATCATAGCATCAACAGATGCATCACAAAAAAAATACAATATCTTGGATGTTATTTTATTATTAATTCCACATAGGCATTTTATGTGGTGAAACTTAAGTAGAATTTATATTTTTTGATACTTTTCAAATACTTCATATAATTATTGATTTCTATATTCTACTAATTTATAAAAGGTATTTGTTTTCCTAGTTAGGTTTACATTATGTGAGTATCCAGAACATCATACATTAATATGTTATCATCTTAATCAGTTTCACATTTGGTAAGTATGAATTTTTAATTTTTAATTTTTTAAAAGTAATTTTAGTTCTATCATAATAAAAACATTGTACCAAATCTACCATTAACATTACTTATTAATCCTCAAAAATATTAAATGGAATTAAATTCTAATAACACTTCATTTAGGGTCTATTTAGGATATTATACATATCAAATAGAATTAATTATATAGATATAAAAATCACTATTTTTGGTTAACATATAATATATTTTTTAATATATCAAAATAGGTTTAGTGATTTAAAAAAATATTTTTTTTGTTTTGGGATACAAAACATATTATTGAGTGTTATGGAACTTGGGTTAATAATTGAATAGTGATTAAACAACATTGACATTTTTGGTTTTCACAACTGAAAAAAAAATCAACATTGGTAAAATATTGAATTTATATTCCATAGGAAAATTAAATTTTTTTAAAGGATCATTAAATATATTTAACTCAAACATAGATGCATAATAACATTATCAAAGAGATTTTAAAAGAAAAAACCATAAAAATAAAAATCTATTTATAATAATGATTTTTTATAGAAATGGAAATGATTAAGTTAAATAATTTCACAAAAGGAATAAATAGTAATAAAATACGAGCACAAGAATATGTGGTTCAAATTAGAGAAATATAAATAGTGAAAAAACTATAAAGTTGATGTGGTGGTTAGAAATGGAGGAGTATAAATTGCATAGGGATCACAATGTAGTAGGATGATAGGAAAACAATTTGGTACTCATTGTACAATGATGTATGGATAGTTTAGGTTTATAATGATGGGAAGATGTCTTAGAGATCATAGTAGAGAAAAGTGATGATAATATGATTTATTAGGAAAGGGTGCTATCTAAATATTAGAGGTTAGTTGGGGAGGAGGAGTGTACACTACGATTTGGGTTTTGAGGCTGAGGTGGGATGTCTAGGGTGAAGTTTACTTCAAGGGGGTATCAATTATGGGGGGAGGAGGAAGGGGTTTTATTAAATGTTTAGTGGTATTTTCATAAAAATTTCCCATAAATACATTATTTAATTATGATTTTAAAAATTGTTACTAGAAAGGGAGTATATCAACATTTAGCAATGGATTTTAAAACCACCTATATATAACTGCCACTAAATATTTTTTTCATATAGTATGATAATTTACAAAATAATTTGAAATATCCCCATTATTTTTCACATATCATCCTTAAAAAATAAAATCATAAGTATTTTTCTTTATTAGAATACTAGTCATCTTCTTAACTAATTTATTGAGTAATAATAACTTGAAATATCAATACTCTAAGGAACTGTTTACATAACGAGAATCTTTTAAAACTTTGAATGGATATATAAAAATATATACTATAGAAAAATATCATATATATATCTTACCAATATATATAAATGATGATAATAACATAATTTAAACACTATCCGATAATTTGTTTGTCAATATTCATCCAACATTCATAACTCAACATATATTAACACCTCTATTAAGTAATTCACTCGATATTATAATCATATATTGATATCATTATTATTGAAAATAAATTTATAATAATACCATTGATTTTAATAGTGTGGTAAAAATATAATTAAAGTATCATAAGTGGGGCATAGTGGGATATGGGAGTTTTTTGTGGTGAAACATGTGTTTACAAGAAATTAATTTCATGAAAGATTTTATAATGTTTGATAGACATGTAAAACTTATGAAATGAGGGTAAATAGTACATTTAATATGAGTTTTCAAGTGAAATAACTCTACATCAGAAATATTATAATTATTCATATTTAAATTAATATGTTTTATTGATTTAGGGTCTTTTATATACTAAGAATGCAATATGAGTATTAATTAAAGGTTGATAAGAAGGTGTATGTTGAGAATTTTAATGAAATAATTAGTTTACATTAGCTCTATTATAGTTTTATTATAAAACATGGACCTGATAATTTGGGATCACTTATCTATTAGCAAGACCATCCACTTCAGATTTTGTGGGATGGATCTGGATAAATTGTCAACTATTGTATGTAATGGTTGGATGAGGTAGGGTGAGAATGGGATGATTATTTGATCAAATTATACACAAAAAGAGACTATATAACATGGTATTATAGTATTGAGTAAATTATAAGAAAAAAAAATTAACCATCACAAAATTTTATGGAAATCCGAAATGGATACAGTGATAGTAAGATTGTGGTCATTGAGTGTTTGTTTTATGATATAGAACAAGTTAAGTGGATGGTATCCTTTATTAATGGGAATTCATATATGTTATATGATAATATTTTCTGGGGTAAACATATATATGAGTATCTAAAAGGAATATTTTCTTTTTTGGGGTGATGTATATACATTACAACTGAGGTTATTTGTTAGAATATAGTAGTAATTTCTGAAAGGATAAATATCTATTGTTAATGGATCGTTTTGTAAAGTTAGGTGATGTATCATGGGTATGATCAAAAGTAAGGTAGATTTTATTTCTATAGTAATTGTTAAGGCATAAAATAGGGAGTTATTTCATGAATTAAAGTGATAGTAAAAAACCATATTAAGTTATTTTTTTAAATTATATTATAAAGTATTACCATATAAGATTGAATTATTATGTAATCTTTACTTATAGTTGGATTTATTTTGGAGGATGAATTTTCTTGACTCTGATATCAACATTTTATCATTGATCCCTATGTAAAGGTATTCAATATCCTTGATTTCTTCCTAGGTAGACCTTTGGAAACCCTTAGAAAGGGGTTAAAAGAGGATTGGAGTTTAAGTAAACCTTTAAAATTTAAACATACGTAGTGTTTAACTATTGTTGATATATAGTAAAATTTAAATTGATGGATAGCTTTTCCAACTGAATTTGGATTATAATGTGCATTATTAATTGGAATTTGAGGCTTTTGGTGGTCAATATTATGTGGATGCATTATGTTAGTCTTTGTTATGTATCAATGACCTTTAATTTTTTCTCTTATCTCTTGGGAAGTGGATGAAAAATGGAATAATCATGATTCAATATAATTATGTTAAGTCCTTGAGATCATCCTTAAAGGTGGGTATTTTGATATTCTTCTAGTGGGGGATAATAAATATTAATAGGATCTAGAAGAATATGTTGTACCATCCTTGCACTTTCAAGTGATGGTTTCTGCAATATATTAATCATTATGATTGAGAAGTTTATAAGTTTATTCTATTACATAGTTGTGTGAGGGTACCAATTCCAATAATCCTGGTAGTGCATTTTTGCTATTATGGGAATTGTTTTTTGGAAGGTAATATTTTTCTCATGTTTATATGAAAAACTAAATTTTTCTTGAAGGAAATAATTTAGTCGGTCAGCTCAACATGGGGATATGTTCATATTTTAAATGTTCTCATGAAATAATGGAAATACTTTCTACAACTCTTGTTATATACCTCGATGGTTATTGATTTCTATTTATTAATTAACAATTTATTTGGGGGGATCTTTCTTACCAGATGTAAATTTGGTGGTTGAATATATTAAATGGTCTATATTTAGTTTATTTATTTTTCAAAATGAAATGTTATAAGGTGTGGAGGGTGTAGTAGTATGGGTTCCCTCCTAAGAATGAATTTTCTCATTCTTGGAACATGATTCCTATTTCAACGTCATTGAATTAATTAACACTCAATACAGTTAAATTATATGATTTAGAGGATTAATTGATATCCATGGGAAGAATTAAGATAGAATAATAATTTTTCATTAAAAGGTTAACATAATAAATTTTTCCTTATCAAGATGTTAGATTTATAGATAAAATCCATAATAGTGTTTGGAATTGTTTTATTCCTTAAGATAATATTTTTGTGGTTTTTTGGTGATTTGATGTTATTTTTTCCACCCATGGAAAGAAATTTTAGAGTATTTTAAGATAAATGATATATTCATTTAATATGATGTTGACCTATCTTTCACTATATATAGGAATTGTTTTAAGGATTGGTGGGAAATGATGTGGTTCAAGAGCATGTTATGACCAAGGATTCAACCACTATAATGGATAATATCACTAGAGATCAATGCATTTGGTGCCCAATATATGGTTCCTTAATTTTGATGTGTTATTTATTAGATTTAAATTTTATATTATCATTTAATTTCTTATTCTTTTCATCACACCATGAAATTTGAGAATGTTTTTTCTAATTTTCAAGATATATATGTTATCCTAAGAAGATAATTAATCTAACACACAGATTACAAAAATTATAGAGGTAATTTTTAGGGACAAAATTTCATTCTAATTTTGGAAGAAATAATTTTAGTATTTATTCCAAATTATTTTAGACGTATATTTTATGTGAATAATTGAATCCAATGATCTGGATTAATAAAATATGATAAACAGATTTTAAATTAACAGAGAAACATTTTTACTCGTGTTTTGATAAACTATTGGAAGATTTTTCGTTTTAGTGAGTTGTCAAACCTACTATATATCATGGAAAATATCTTGATAAAAGGAACCAAACTCTTTAGAATCACACCAATCAGAGTTATGTTTTAAGAGAAATATCTGATGGATTTTTTGGGGTTTTATATTCTCTATTAATTTTCAGGAAACTAAATTTATAATGTTGATAAAAAAATGATATATTTTGGTTAAAATTTTCAAAATCTACTATCCATTAATTTTGGTGGCAAAAAATATTAATCAACTATGTTTTTACCACTATGGGTGGTGGTGTAGTGGTGAAAATGGTAAGAATATGATGGATTTGTGTCAATTAATGGAGATCATATGATTATATGATTGGATCCAAGGGAATAAATTGTTCCAACCTTAATAGATATGGGAAAAAGTTCATGGGTCACAAAACATGGGTTATTTGATAGTGTATATCAAATGGAAATTTTAGTCTATGTTGCCTTATGGTGGATGGAAGTGGCCCATGGTTTATGTGAGATATTAGTAATTTGATGATAAGATCTGATAGCTTATTTTCAAGTATGATAGTGTACCCAAATGGTGAATGATGTGAGTAATTATGGGCTATTAAATCATTATATCAAACAGTTAATACCTAGACATGAATGAGGTTTGGTGTGATAAGTGTGTCCTATGTGGGGGGGTTCCACATGGAACCCCCTAGGTTCTAAAAATGAAAAGGATGTGTGGGGGTGTAGGGTCGGTTCGGGATTCCAAAAATCACATAGGACTCATCTTAATATCTCAATAGAAAGGGAACTGCGTTTAGGGTATTTTTGAGGTGTTGGGTAGATAAATTACGATAATTTGAACAAATTAAATGTGAAATTTTTTTATTGTTAAATAATAATAATTACACTTCAATGAAAAATATGGAAATATGATTTAATGCTACTAGTTACTAAATATTACGTTTATGGATGCATAGAAATTAGTGTAATATGAATTGATATACTAGTATTTAAAGTTTAACTTGTGTTTATTTGGTAAAATATTATTATTACATGATAATAATAATAATAATCGGTGAGATATTTTTAGTAAGATCCAATGTTCGTATGGGTTTGAAAAATTTAGAGTGAATTTTAATTATTGAATTAGTGGAGAGGAATTTTAAAAAAATGGTACTCAAAATGTGATCCTGGGCATTTGAAAATATCTATGAGATGGTTTTAGACATGGAATGCGTCTTGTAGGGGAGACAAGATTCGAGAGTAGGCATTAGAGAGGGCCATGAGTGGTTGAGATACTGTGGTTGGAACTAAAGTAACCATCAACTAGTCGATGGGGCCCATAGGTGAGTTGGGGGGTCTTTTAGGGGTAAAATTACCAATTATCCCCACCCCATGGATTTTTAGGTGGAGGAGACACCCCTCTCAATTTTGATCACATGATATCCCATATCCCCCCTTCCTCCTCTTCTTCCCCCATGATTTTTAGGTTGTCGTTTTTAGTGATTTCTAGTGATTAAATGTAAGTATTAACCTCTATTGATCTAATTAAATCATTCAACTATTTCTTATTTAATTTTCAGTTCTATTAGTTTTTTTATTTTTTTTTAATTCCATAAGAGAATGGTGGAATCATATGAGTTTGTTAAAGCTTTCATGTAGCCTAATTAGAGGGTATCTTGAGATAATACTTGTATGTCACTGCCCATTGATTTTATGGAGGTATGTTACGCTAAAAATTTTATTATGGTTTTTAGTTTTAATTGATTAAATTGGTAATTAATTTTTTTTAACACCCTGATCTATTAAAAAGAATAAATTTGATGTTTTATACATCATGAAACGCCGAGCTTAAATGGCCCGCAAAACATATTACCATTATAACCTAGATGTTAAATTTGATGGTGAGAATAGGATTAAATACTTTATGACATATATATATATATCCATCTCAATATAAATTTATTTATAAATTCTTAGTAAACAATCACACAATTTTTTGTAATTTCATTTTATTCATCAAAAATATGTTTTCATCAAAAATGATTTTTATTGCTTTTTGTGAGAATATATTATAATTAATTTTAAAACTTATAAAAAATGTATTTTATAAAATTAAATTAATTTTAAAAATAAGAATATAAAAATTAAAATAGAGTGAAATTTTTGTATTTTTCAGAAAATATTGATTTTTCAGTGAATAGTGAAAATACTGATTTTTGTAAAACTGACATTTATTTTCATTAAATTAAGTAATTTTAAAGTACCGTTATGATTTGAATTTTATTTAAATAAAAATAAATATTATTTAGTTATATTTAATATAATTAATTCCATTTTAATAAACTTTATTTAGGATTTTAGTATAATTTTATTTTTGGGTTTTAAAACACATTTTTTTGAAAACTATTCTAAAGTGTACAATATTTCTCTGATATAATTAAGTAAAACAGCCCCTAATGAGGAATTTTTTAAATTAAATTTACATATTATATATCTATAATTTTTTATTTAATTTTATATAAGTATGGTTAATATTTATAGAGTTCTTATAATATCATCTTATGCTTGAAAAATACATTTCTTAAAAAACCCATTTTTTCATCTCGTCTGTGGGTTTAATTTTAAATTAAAATTTAAAATTTATGGTAATTAAATTTGTTTAAATTAATTCTATATTTTTAATCATAATAATATATATTATATAATAATTTCATATTAATTATTGGTTATAATGAATAGTGAAAATGGTAAAAATATTTTACCACGGTTATGGTAAAATCAGATTTAGTGGGGGAATTAAACTCAAAAGATAAGGGTTTAAATGACATAAAAATATGTCTAAATTATATTTTATGGACATATTTAGACCTTATATCATCTAATTATATATAATTTTAAATTTTTAATCATTTTGGCATGTGAAATATAGGGGTATCACTTTTTCTTTTCAAATATTCCAATTGTATCCCCTCCCCCATTTATAAAAGGCCTCCCTCTCTCTTCTCCTATAAGTACCTAAAAATCGTTTTTATTCAGACAAAACCTACCAATATCCCTTACTTACTTCCCTCCTCACATACTATAGGAATTATTTTGATCATAAAACTGATCTTGAAAACCTTTTCATGTAAATTTTAAGAGACTGTCTAAAGAAGAGGTATCATTTTTAACCGCGTGGTTTTGTTTTATTTCATCTTCCTCCCAAAAATATTCATCAACCATGATAAAATAATAAAAAAAATTACATATAATAATATGTTATTATTTTAATAACCTAGATACATCTCATCTTCCATCAAGTGGGAAATGAATTCATTGTTCATATATACGACAGACTACCGCCTCACGAACCGATGTAATTCATTTTCCATCACCTCCTATTATAAATGGTTATAATTATGGATTTATGTAAATATATATATATGTGATATTTTTAACATAATTATACTTATTGAATTATAATATCACATATACCATCTTAATTTACATTCTATGGAGGATATGATAATGTCTCTTGTGTGTATGGTGGACTACCTCCTCGCAAAGCAATGTGATTTATTTTTCACTAACTCTTTACATGGAAGGTAATTAGGATAAATTTAATTAATATATGTTATATATATGAAATAATTTTTATATTAATGACTTATTTTTAATTATTAAAATATAATATATCATTTTATTTCTCACCTTTCCAATCACTGAAAATTAATGATGTCATTCATGTATACGTGTGGACTACCGCTTCCACGAAGCGATATGATTATTTTTTTCATCACCAAATAACATGGATGATATATATAAGTATATATAACTAAATAATATGGTATTTAGGATAAAATTATAATTCTATAATTATAAAAGAATACTTACCTTATTCCCATAACCATCATTACAAAATGAAAACGTTACTCATGCATGTGTACGACCTACCATCTCTGTGATTGTATCGTAGTTCAATTTTCATAACCATATTTCATGGTTGGTTTTAAAATTATAATTTGTGCATAAAAATTATAATTATTTCATGATATTTATTCTATAGATTATGGAATAATGACCTCTTTTACCACATTCAACATATCGAAGATGTTTTGAAAATATGGATCGAACATCCTCAAAACACCCGACGTTGACTTAACTGATTAATAATTTAAATATTTAATTAAAATAAATAAAATAAATGGTTAAATTATAAGTCATTTATCCTTGAAAATTTTCTTAATAAATAAAATAATTGATATAATTGTATTATATAGGTGTTAAAGTGCATACATGGAAAGTCTAGCCTCGATATAAGGGTTTCTCGTATAACTTTTATCTCCTATTTTTATTATGTTGTTTATATAATACCCATAAATATGTTTTATGATTATTTTCATGAAAATTATTTCGATTTATGAATCCATATGAGTTTATTCCTTCAAGAGGTTTCGATCTAAAGATTACAAAAGCAATAAGAGATCTCATCACAACTGTCCTTCACTGAGGAACATTTTATTATTATATAACTAATTTATTTTATAAGGTTTATATATAATATTAATTTTTTATGTTATATCATAAATCCTTCATACTTAATGGTATTATAATTTCAATTTTTATTTTTTCATCTAAGGATTTTGAATGAAAAGTTACCAAGTGGAAAATGGTTTCTTAACTAAATTTTTTTTCATTGGGTTATAAATATTCCTCATTTACTCAATTATGACATGATTATGTGTGAACTGATCTATATATTATTGTATTCTATATTTACAGTTTTTTTGGATTTATATTTTTTACACATAATGTATCTAGTAATTAATTCTCAAATCAATGATATGATCTATGTAATGGTTATTCATCTCAAATTATCTTTCTTTGGGAGATAAGTTTAATGATATGAAACTATCTTATTTATGATTTGTATATAATAACGCATTGAAATTTTATATAATTAACCTCCTTGTAAAAATTATATTTAAGGATTAATTTGAATTTATTCTTTCATGAGTCTTATGATTGAAAAGTTTCCAAAGTGGAAAAGGTTTTATATTACAATCACCATTCTTTTTGGGATTATTTATGTTCAAGGTTCCTTGGGGGGAAATCATATTCTCATATATTCTTGAACAATATATATTTCATTATAATTTAGATATGATTGTGGTATACATGTTTAATTTTTATTTACTTCATTATTTATCAAATACAAAAAAGAAAATTGTTTGTAAGAGTTACTGATCATATATCTTCTTTTAGATCAGGAATCTTTCTTTTCCATATCTAGGTTTTCTAAAAAAATTTAAAAAATGATATTTTCTAAACGTAAATTATTTTATGAATCTATTTCCCATGGCCTTTTAACTTCTTTTAAAAGGTTCTCAAAAATTAAATTTCTTTATGTTTTTCCAAATGGGTCATTTATGACTTCTTTTATAAAATGTTTGAAAAGAATGTTTATTTTTAACATCTATAACATGAAAGGATTTTATTACCATCAGGAAAATTATTTTAATTTAATATTATTTTATAACATTCTTGGTATATTTTCAAAGAAAAGTATTTTTTAAATATTTTTTGAATTTATAGTTTTGAAAAATGATTTTTAAATTGAAAATTATATTTTACTCAAGAATGATTTTAATGATCTTTTAATGGTATTTCATTTCATCAACATCAAGAACCCTTGATGTTACTTATGATCCACTAGGTATATTTTGTGTTGATACCATTATCATTTATTATCTAGTTGGATTATTATTGTTTCAATGAGATTTTCATAGAACCCATTTTTTCTATGGGTTAGTCAAGTTATGAATGGAGTAATGGATGTTTCTATGAGTTTTATGGTGAAATGAAAGAAATATACTTTATTTTTGTTATGGTTCTTGGGAATTTTTATCATGATAGATTATTTCATTATAAACCAAGTATGGGTGGTTATGTTATAAAAAACATGGGTGGGTCTGTGATATCCCTCTAATACATTTGGTATGGAAGTCGGTCATATAGTTATTCCATTTGTAAGAGTGATTGTAATAGTGATATGTAACTGTTGTCCCAAGTTACCTGTATTTTTTATCTATGATTTATATGGATTTTTATATAAATATTATGATTTAAAAATGTAAGATAATTATTTTATGTTTAATGAAATGTATTTACTACTTATTATGGTTGAAAATATCTAGGTTTTTATGATTCCTTTAATCAAAATTTTTATCACATACATCATGGTTATTGAATCCTATGAATCTAGCCTTAGTTAAATCCTTATTCAATTTTTAATGATTTATGATCCAAGTATTGATGTGTATGATTTATCTTGTGATATTATGACACACTTTGATTATGTCATCACACCCTTATGCTCATCGTTTTCTAACTGATGGAATTCATTCATTAATTCTTATGTTTATTCTTATTAAGAATTAGAGATCACCCTTCTTATGTTTCATTTTCCTAGGGTTATCAATAGTGATTTTAAATTAATTATTCTTATAAGGGTCTCATATGGATAATGATTGTGACCAAATATAGAATATGAAAAGCTATGTGTAATGGAGAAAAATACTCTCTTGAAGTCATGGGTTTTATATATGTAACAGTTTGTCATAATTATCTAAAACTATAAACTAAAAAGTTCATTGGGTATGTAATTGATCCAATATTTTATTTTATTTTTTAGAGTTTTGTATGGAAAAAATTAGGTCACACTTATTAGCATCAAGCCAGGAATGTAAAGATCATATTTTTAGCACCAGATTTAAGAGTGCAGGTTTCAGGCTGTTGTTGTTGGTATCATATTAGGGTTTAGATAACTGATAATATTCAGATATTTTCTTGTGAATTTATCTTAAGAGGTATGGATAACATAATAGTTCTATAAAAATAAGGTTGATCATAGTTTCAATTTCTTAGACACCCCTTTTTAGTTTTTAAGTGATTACATCTTAAAGAGATTAATGGAATTTTAAGAGATGTTTTATTAGGTTTAATTATATGTAAATATTTGGTTTAGTGTGAAGTATGACATTAAATTTTGTGGAAATATTTTGTAATTTATTGATAACCTTTAGGTTTTATATGATATTTTATATTGAGTTAATTATATAGACACATATTTTATCATATAGATGACCATGGGATTGAAATTTTATTTGGTGACGAAGTGATTAATGTTATTACAGAATAAGATAGCCATATTTTGGGGCTTGTAAGTTGAAAGGTACGATATAACATTAGAGTTTAAAACTATGTTTAATTTTTAGTTTTTTGAGGTTATTTTTTATATATGTTCATTTATATATGGAATGATTTAGTTTTAACTCTGGGTATTACTGTTGAATTTTAAAAATTAATTTACTATTTCATTATATGAAGGTTTATTAATTTTGGTAATTAACCTAACTTATGAAAACAATTTTGGTTTTGGATAATGTATAAAGAAATAAGGAATGTATTTTATCCCTTTTATGGTTATTTGATCCTTTTAATGTTTATTTTAGTGCTTCAAAAAATAAAAAACCAACTTCAACACTCATTGTTTAGAGTAAAAGATGAGATTGTGGGGAAAATTGATTATAGGATGAAATTATACTCATCAGGTAAATATATTTCCTTATTTTATTTGTATATTTGGTAATTTAATTCATCAGATCAAGTAAAATGACCTTAAAATGAAAATGTTATTCTATTACCATCATTTATGATGAAACCAGTAGTCTTTTTCACCACACTTTGGTTAATGGTTTTGTATATGTTGACTTTCTCATGAGCATTCACTTTATTTTGATCAATGGTCTCTATAATTATACTTAATTATTTAAGAATTATTATTTTCTTCTATTTCTATATCTTCACTTCCCATTAATTTTTTCAAACATGGAAACCTAGTTATGCATTATTCTGTATGACCTTCATACTTCGCCCTCTCACATTTCAAGTGGAAGTTTTATTAACCCTTTTTATGATGTGGGATTTAAAAAATGGTATTAATAAATTCCAGAAAAAATTTACTAACATAAAGTTTAAATTTCACAGATGAAATCTATTAAATGGAGATAATGTAATACCATGACATTTTTTAAAATAAGAACATTCAATAGCGTATACAACACGAAACATCGAGCTTAAAAGACTCGCGAAATATATAACTGTTATAACCTAGCCATAAAATTAGTGGGTATGAATAGGATTATATAATTTATAAAATATATATATATACTATTAAATATATATTTATTTATAAATTATTAATAAATAATCAATAATTTTTTAATAATATTATTTTGTTCATCAAAAAAATAGTTTCTTCAAAAAAAATTATTTTTCATGAGAAAATATTATAATTAATTTATAAAAATCATGGAATTTTTTTATAAAGTTAAATTAATATTTTAAATCATAATATCAAAATTATTTTATGATAAAATTTTGGAATTGTTCATAAAATGTTGATTTTTTTGTGAGTATTGAAAAAAACCGATTTTTGTAAAACTGTCATTTATTTTCAATAATTTAATTAATTTAAAACTAACATTAAGATTTGAATTTTATTTCAATTAATATATTTATAATTTATTTATATTTAATCCAATTAATTATATTTTAATCAACTCTACCCTGATTTTTAGTATTTTCCTTTGGGTTTAAAAACACATTTTTTTGAAAATTATTTTAAAGTGCATAATGTTTACCCATTTTAATTAATTAAAAAAAACCCCTAAATAGGAATTTTTTAAATAAAATTTAATAATTTTATGCCAATAATTATTAATTTTAATTAATTTAATGATGATTAATATTCATATAGTTAATATAAAATCATTTTATTCTTAAAAAATACGTTTCTTGAAAAACTACTTTTTCATTGCATTTGCTGGTTTAATTTTAAATTAAATTATACCACTTATATGAATTTAATTTAGTAAAATGGATTGTATATATTTAATAATAATAATTTATAATATATAATAAGTTCAACATAATTTTTTGTCACAATGAATAGTGAATATCATAAAAATATTTCATTACGGTTAAGATAAAAACAGATTTATCGGGGGTTAAACTAAAACAATAAGTTTAAAAATGACCTAAAACATTGTCTAAATTATATTATCTAGACATATTAAAAAAATTAACAATCTAATTCTTGATAATGTTTCATTTTGGATCTTTTTTCTATGGGAAAACGTGGGTATCACTTTTTCTTTTCAAAAATTTCAAGTGTTTTTTTCTCCCCCACTTAAAAAGGTCACCCTATCCCCTTTACTATTAAAACTTACAAAGCCTTTTGGTTCAAAAAATAAATAGAAAAATATATTTATTACTTCCCAAACCACATCCTAGAGAACGTTTTTATCCAAAAAACCAGTCTAGTATTTCTTTTTTTATAAACTATAAGATTTTTTCTAAAGAAGATGTATCATTCTTAACCGAGCATTCATGTTTTATCTCCTCCACCACCCTCAAATATTCTTCAACCATGATGAAATAATAACACCATTACATACGATACACTAATATATTGTTAATTTAATTTCATAACCTAGATATATCTCCCTTTCCATCAAGTGGGAAACAAAATCGCCATTCATGTGTATAGCGGACTACCGCCTTGCAAACCTATATAATTCGTTTCACATCACCTCCTCTTACAACTGGTTATAATGATGGATTTAAATTACATATATTATATTTTTAACATAATTATTCTTATATAAAAATTATATCACATATAACTTCTTACATTCCATTCCATGGGGGATATGATAATGTATCGCGTGTGTATGGTGGACTACTGCCTTACAAAGAGATGTGATTTTTTTCACTAATGCTTTATATAGAAGGTAATAAATACAAATTTAATGAATAAATGTGATATATATGAAATAATTATGGTATATATGAAATATTTATAATTATTAAAAGATAATATATCATTTTATTTCTTAACATTCCACTCATTAAAAAATGATAATGTTGTTCGTGCATATGTGTGGACTATCACCTATACAAAGAGATACGATTCTTTTTTCACCACCACATAAAATGGATTTTATATATAAGTATATTTAAATAAATAATATTTTATATTTTATAATATAATAATTTTTAAATAAGAAAGATAATAATTACCTTCTTTCCATAATGATCGTTGAAAAATGGAAATGTTACTCATGCGTACGTACAACCTACCATCTCCATTATTGTAACATAATTCATTTTTCAAAACCATATTACATAATTGTTTTCAATAGTATAATTTATTTATAAAAATTATAATTATTTCATGATTATTATTTGGGATATAATGTAACAATTACCCTTTTTACCATAATCAACACACATAATCTATTTTGAATATATGGACTGAATATCCTCAAAAAACATAATATGGACTTAACTAATTAAATATTTAACTATCAAATTTAAAAAAAAAATTAAGTATCAGAAATTATTCCTAAAAAAATATATTAAGAAATAAAATAATTGATATAATTTTATTATAAAAGAGTTAAAGGACATACATGGAAAGTTTTGACTCGAGGTAAGGATTTCTCATCTTACTTTTAATTCTGTGATACATATACCATATTGACAACTTTTTTTTATTATGTGGCATATATACTACCCATTAATTTATTTTATTATTATTTTCATGAAAAATATTTTTATTTAAAAATCCATATTATCTTCTCCCTTTCATGATGTTTTTATCAATAGATTACCAGTGTGGTAGGGGAACTCGTCTCAATTTTCCTTAATTATATAATGTTTTATTATTATAAACCTAATTTATTTTATGAGTTGTATATATACTACCATTTTTTATGTTATATCATGAAAAATTCATACTTTAAGGTGTTATAAGTTCCAATTTGTATTATTTCATCTAATAAAATTTGAATTGAAAGTTACCTAGTGATAAAGGGTTTTTTTACTCAATTTCCTTCCATTGAGTTATAACTCTTATTTATTGACTTCGTTATGAAATTATTATGTGTGTATTTATATGTATATTATTTAATTTTGTATTTAAACTTTTTTTGTGTGTATTTATACTTTTTACACATAATATATCTATTTATTAATTCTCAATTCAACGATATGATCATTGTAAGGGTTATTCGTCTCAAATTCTCTTTCTTTGGGATATAAATTTAATGATATTAACTTATCTTATTTGTGAGGTGTATATAACTTTTACATTTTATACCATTAATATAATTATATCATGATATTCAAAGTTTCATTTTAATTTATTCTTTCTTGGAGATTATGATCCAAATGTTACCAAAGCAGCAATGGTTTTATATTACTATTTACATTATTTTTGGAATTGTTTATGTTCAAGGTTACTTAGAGGAAAATAATATTATAATATTTTATTGAACCAAATATACTTTATTCTACTCTATTTATTACTATTTTTTACATGTTCAATTCCCATTTCCCCCCTTATTGATTAAATTGACATCAATAAATTTGTTTGTAAGTGATACTGATCTTATATCTTCTCTTAGATCTGGAATCATTATTTCAATACCAATTTTTTCTAAAATGTTTTACTAAAATGTTATTCTATAAACATAAATGATTTCATAAATCCATTTCACATGGTCTTTGACTTATTTTAAAAGGATTTAGAAAAGGAAATTTCTTGAGGTTTTTCCAAAAGGGTCATTTATTAATCCTACAAAATGTTTGAAAATAATGTTTATTTTTAACATCTACAAAATGAATGGAATTTACCATAATAATAACCATTATTTTTTTGAATATTCCTTTAAAGTCATCCAATTATATTTTCAAATAAAATAATGCTCACAATAATTTTTGAATTTATAATTTTTAAAATTTATTTTAAAAGTGAGAACAATATTTTTCTCAAGAATGATTTTAATTATCTTATAATAGTGTTTCACTTAGTCAACATCAAAAAACCTTTATATTACTTTTGATCTACATGGTATATTTTTTATTGATAAAATAATCATTATTTATCTAGATGAATAATAATTTTTTCAAATATATTTTCATGGAACCATTTATTATCCACGTATTAATCAAGATATGAATTGACTAATGGTTGTTTCTATGAATTTAACGGTGAAATGAAAGGTTTATATACTATATTTTTGTTATGGTTCTTGGAAATGTTTTTGATTATGGGTGTTTCAATTATAAACCAAGGATGGGTGGTTCCATTATAAACCACGGATGGTCGTTTACGTTATAAAAAAATATAGGTGGGTCCATGACAGTCCACCAATTAATTGGGTATGGAAGTAAATTGTATAGTTATTAAATTTATAAGAGTGATTAAAAGAGTGGTACATAAAGCGTGTACCAAGTTACCAATATATTTTATCTATGTTTTATATGGGTTTTTATGGAAATATTATGAATTATCAAGGTAATATAATGCTTTTATATTTAAAGAAAAGTATTTACTACTTCTTATGGATGAAAAGATAGGGTTTTTAATGATTTATTTGGTCAAAATTGACATCACATGAACCATGATTATTGAATACTTTGACTATTTCCTTTGTTAAAACATTATACCATGTTTTATGATTTATAATTCAATTATTTATGGGTATTATTTCTATTATTTTACTTTCATGCACTTTGATTATGTCATCATGCCCTTATGGTCAAATTTTTCTCAGTGGTAAAATTTATTTGTTAATGTTTATTTTTACCCTTAGTGAGCATTTTAACTAATTCTTTTTATTTTTTATTTTCCATAGGTTATCAATAATTATTTATAATTAAAAGTTTCTTGAGGGGTTTCATATGTATTATGAAAATGACCTAATATAGAAAATGAAAAAGTAGGAATAGTGGGAAAAATACTCTCTTGAAGACATGGGTATTATATATATAAGATGTTTTCTTAATTATCTAAAAATCTAAATCTAAAATTTCCTTGTGTATATAAGTTATCAAATATTTCATTTTTTTAAGAGTATTAGATTTAAAAAAATATGACATGTTTATCAACATCAAGATATAAATTTAAAGATCATTTTTTTAGAAATAGATCCAGGAGTGTGGGTTCAAGGATCTTATATTTTGTGTAATTTATTGGGAATTTTTCCTAGGTTAGGGAAAATATTATGTCATTAACCAACCATGATTAATTGGTTTCAATTTCGGAGTGGTGAGATCACCCAGTGATAATCTCAATGATTATAACAATTTTTATAAAATTGGGACTTTAATTTTAAAATACTTAAATTAATTATAAATTGATTATAAATTTTTTTAGGTGTCTTGGAGTGAGTTATAGCCTTATGTTTATAGATAATGGATGGTGGACCTGATATGGTCTTAGAAAATTTTGGGCAGCGCTTTTTTAGGACAATAATTTAAGGTAAAAATCTTTTAATGATTTAGTTGGTCTCACATACACATCCTATGGTATTTATGCAATTGTAATATGCATGTGAGGTGTGTGGTCTCACCAATTTGGTTGTTTGAACTCTTTAAATTATTGAAGTTGCTTAATTAAAATAAAATGTTTATATTTATGAAATTACACAAAGTGTCGAGGCCATGAAAAATTGCACACACTATATGGATTGCCTCATTTATCGATAGATGAGGCAAATAATATACATGTTTTCCATGTGACGTATGAACCCAGAGGGGTAGGAATGAAAATGTACGGAATTTAAGGTAGGTACCCATAGAATAGGTTCCTTATTGATCCCAGAGTAGTGGGATGTGTTGAACTAAAATGGTTGGCCTATGTATGCCATGAGAGATACCTTATAGCCTATGGGTTTTGTAATATGGTAGTGGGAGAGTGTTCCAATCCTATTGATATTTGATTACCTTTGTGGGTAATACCTTAGTATTGGATTATTTGGGTGTGTGATGATTGACCTAAGGATGATTTGGCATAAGAGATGGGCTTCTGCTATCTCTAGAGATAGGAACCTATACGTCTTTTCCAAGGATTCTGTTGAGGCCTTGAGAGATCTATAATTATGCCAAGGGATACGAGGGACACTAATTAATGGGAATACACTAGAGTGATGGTATTAGGATAATAGGAATATTGAAGGGTGTCTTGGATACAATTGGACCTTCAAAACCTGTTGTGTGCTACTGTGAAAAATTAACCCTTGTGAGAGGGTGTATAAGGGAATGGGTAGTAATGATCGTAGGTGTCATTTTAGGCCATGATCAATAGATTGATCTCTTTAAGACCATTTAAAGTTGATACATGATCTTATAAGTCCACCATAGGTTACAATATAGGTTAGGAATATTAATACATATATTATATATATATATATACTTGACCTGGAGACTCTATTGGGGAGTTCAGATAAATGAAATGGAAAATGATCATGGATGAATTGTGTAAACACCCTCTAGGAATCCATGATATGGATTTGGAATAAACCTTTGGGAATCTTGGTAAATGATAATGGAGAAGTTTGGTAAAGACCACCTAGGTGGTCATGATAAAAATTTTAAATTCTTTATGGTATTTTGAAAAACTATCATAGATAGGTATGGTAAATTCCTTTGGTGGTTGTGATGTATGTAGTGATAACACTCATGGAGTAGTCTATAAAACACTATAGGAGGATATTATTATGTATACTGGGATGAGTTATTCCTTTGGTTGTGATTTTTTATATTAGTATGAGTGATTCCATGGGTATTTATTATGTATACCAGGATGAGGTATGCCCTGATTCATTATTATAAATACTGTGATGAGGGATTCCATCGGTATGGTAGATATACAAGGATTATTCGGGTAAATACACTAGGAGGCCATGGTATGATATGTTATATGGTCTTGGAGTGGTATATAAAATTATTATGGAGTTTTCATGAAAAAGTAATATTCCTTGGACACACTCCTTGGGTCCATGGGTAGGCCCCACATATCTTAGGATGTATGGATATGCTCCATGGATCCATAGATAGGGGATGAGATGCCTGCATACTAGTTCAGGGGAGCTCATAGTCCCCCTATATGGATACTACGACTGGAATGATCCCATGATTTACTCAAAGATACCTCAAAACTAAAAAAATAAGTATCACCAAGCTCAGGTGTCACCATGGAAGGTGAGGGATGACAATGATTTATTTATTTGTGCTTTTACAATTTATTTAATTGAACATGTGACATGCACATACACTACACAACTAGTTATTTACCTGACCATGTTGGTGGTTCCCTACTAAGTTATGTACTCACACCCAGCATAAGTGGCTGATGAACTTGGGTATCTAATAAGTTCTCAATCATTACAAGTTCAGGTTGGGATGAGGCCCTACATTGCATGATTAAGTTGCAACACCTCAAGTAGGACATGAAGATTGGGATTATGTGAGGCTCAATATTGTTTTATATTCTCTTTTACCTGTATTTTGTTATATTTTTCTATATATATGATCAACTCAGTGGGATATCATGCTCGTGTGGTTTTATGCCTTCACATTCATTTTTTATACTGAAGTTGTTGTATTTTTATGCTTATGAGTACTCTGGTTATTTATTTATGGATGATTTTTGGTTTATTTTATATGTTTTGGTGAAATTTTATATGAAGTTATATTCTCCCCATGATAATAATCTAGACCCCATCTACTAGTCGGTAGGCTCTAGCATACAGGGAGGCATGATTAAGTTCTAGTCACCCATGATTCAGTTGTTATTTATAGTTAACCGGTGTGTGGAATGAAAAAGTATTATTAGAGAATATTATTTATGTGAAGGGTATCACATGATATATTAGAGATTATTTTGTCTTACTGTTTGGGGAAATGGCACACTAGTGATACATGGATGTGTTGGATCTTGTGATGGAACTTGGACAGGTGCATTGCAAACACCTTTCTTAAGGGAATTAGAGGTTACCATGATAATGGATTATTGTTATTGGATTTATATGTTGTGTTTATATTATATTTCCCCTTGGGTGATTCACATGAAGTTTAAATTAATTATTTATTCAAAAACAATCTCTTGGCCTATTGAAAAGAGGCCAGTTATTGGATTTTTGACCCTTATTTGGTGGAAATAGGTGTATCATGGATCATTCTAGGCATATATTATCCACATAACATATGAATATATTTTTTTTCTTTTACTAATGAAGATAATTCAACTATTTAAAGTGTCAAAAATATCTCATAATGGGTTTTCTATATAAGTTTTTGGTGTAATTTAACATAGTTGGATCGTGATATGTATTTCCTTATAATGGAAAGTCAAGTGGATATATGATGGGGATTATAATGAATTCACTTGGTGTATAGGATATATGACAACCCTAGTATGTAGATATAGTCATTTTATACATTAGTGATAATCCCTTTTTTGGTGTTTTCTAAGTTTGATAATTTAAAATGTCAAAAACAATAAATACCCCAACCCTAGTATCTTAGATCCAGTGGTTACTTTTTTACATTGGCACTAGATAAAAGTGATCACATCCCAAAGAACCAAATAATTTAGTAGTTTTGATAAACTAGATACATTATTGAATCTAATATTACATTTGAAAATATAAAATACATCATAATATTTTTTTTGAGAACATCATTATTCCCTCTAAAATGTCTATTCATATCAATCATATTACACTTCCTGGCATCTGGAGGTAAGGAAATATAATAAAGTGGTGAAATAAAATGCTGAATAAGGGGATACATATAGAAGAATCTATAATATAATGAATAAGGTATGAATAATATGGTAATAATAAATCATGATAAAATAATTATAGATAAATAATAACATGATATTTAAACTTATACATGGATATCACAACTATTTTAATAATAATAGGGACATTAATAATTGATTTCATAATAACAGAATGCAAAATTCCAGACATCTAAAACTCACCACTTATGCCTCTTCCCAAGACATCATACATAAATGGGCATGGACTCAGACAAATACTCAACCTTTTTTTACCATGAGACCTACTGATGAATCAAGGGGCTATATAATTCTTGGACCCACCAATCACATAATAATTCCAACACATTAATTATATGAATTAATATAAAACATTATCAATATGACTTAATAATCAATAATGTTCTATACTATAAGAAATAGAAAAAAAATTCCAAAAATTTCCCCAATCAAACTGATTATAATTCATCCCTGGAAATATGGTGGATGGTATCATTGTATAACCTCATAAAATAAAAATATTCATCAAAGGATGTTTAAATAGATGAAAGTTCTTTAAAAAGATCACTGGAAAATTTCTTGAGGAAAATACCCATTTTATTTTCAAATAAATTATTTAAAATAAAAAAAAATTCCAAAATATTAAGGAAAATATTTTCTTTTAAAATAACCATGAAAATATGTAAACTATGTTTCAAAATATTTAGTGGTTATTATGATAGTAAATTATTTTCATTATATAATTGTTAATATAAATATTTCCTTCACACCATTAGTAAAAGTACCTCTTTTGGAAAATGATGAAAAGATTCATTCTAAAATACTTTCATAGAAAGTTAAGCAGGGATAAAAATTTAATTAATCAATAATTGTATAAGAGTAAAATTATTTTTGAAAACATTTTGAATAAAATACAAAAATAGAATAAAATATTCCCAAATGAATTGAAAAAGTCAATTTTTCTTTAAAACATAGATTTTGGTATTTTTGAGTACCAAAGAAGGTAAAAAGTAAATAATAATTTAAAAACAAAAAAATAACTATAGGATACTAAAATATATTAGGTTTAATATATAAATATAATACAATTAATCCAATGTAAATTTAAACAAAAACAATCTCGAATAAGGATGGGATTGGGAAATAAACCCTTACAACTTTGGAAACTTTTGAATCATAACCCCCATGAAAGAAATAAAATAAAATGAAACTTTAAAGATAATTATTATAAATTTAATCATGATATATCATATAAAATTGGTATTATTTTTACCACATAAAATAAAAAAATGGTGAATATTTAAAATGTCTCAAAAAAACAAAAGTGAGACGATAAACCCTTACCTCTAATCCTGCTTTTTTTGTAATGTTTAAAAATCATGTATAATAAATATATACTTATTATAAATATATTAAAAAAACATAATAATATATATAATACCATATATTATTTACTTATAACATTTTATCACAATTTTTTATCAATTCCTTATTAAAATAATTGTTCTAGTTGATAACTGCTTCATTTTTCATGAATGTTTTGGTTTAGTAGTTTCAGAACTTGAATATTTATCATTGATACATCATATAAATAGTATCAATAATGACATAAATATCATATATATTTATATTATACATATTAATAATATTTCATGACAAGAGTATAAGGAAAATGTATCACATCACTTGTGGAGGTGGTAGTCCACACAAATGCATGAGCAACATTATTATTTTTTAACTGGTGGAAGGGTAAAAAGGTAAATTATATCATATATTCCTAGAAAATTAGTTAGGTAATTAATATAATATATATTAATTTGTTTCATATTTATAACCATCAAAGTAAAATGGTGATGAAAAATTAATTAGACCAATATGTGGAGATGGAAAACTGTACGTACACATGAGCGATGTTTTCACCTTTTGAAGGATGGAAAAGAGAGGAGAATGGTTTTAATGTAATAATAAAAAAATATAAGTATATTTATGATATTATATTAATTATTTTATGATTATTACAATATATTTAAAGTAATTAGAATATTAAATAATGTTGAAAGAACTCAGCTAAGAGTTATACCTCTTTGTTGAGAAACCCGTTTTGGATTTCACCTTAAGCCTTGTTAGGATAGTATTTTGGTAAATATAGAAGATCTAGGATGTGATTAAGGAATATATTATGTTATTATATTTGATATTATGTGATATTAAAGTATCATTAATGGTTTATAATCGAGTAGAGGTGATATCCTTTTATAAGGGAGGCAATAGAAATGCTTGAAATTACTTAAAATATTAAATAATATATTTATATCATAATCATGTAAAGTGGAACCAAGGAACCCAAAATTAGAATATAATATATTATATGTATGAAATAAAATCAAATATTTACATTTATACATGTTTTGGAAATATTTTAAACCCTATCTACTAGTTAAACCACTTTAAAACCATTTTAACCATAATTGTAATAACTTATGTTTTTTACTTTCATAACATAATTATATGAACCAAATTAAAATAAAACATATAAAAAATTTATCATTATTTTTCCAAATTTTTAATTCATTTTATCATAATTAATTTCTATAGCAGGAAGAAATTAATTTTAATTTAAGTACACAAAATTCCGAAAAAACATTTCTTAAGAAAATATATGATTTAAGAGAAAAAATAATTTCACCATAAAATAAAGTAATAAATTGGCTTCCAAAATTGTTTTTAGTTAAATAATAAATAAAGGAATGTTTTTAAACTTTTCATTAAGAAAAATCTAAATGTAATCTTCCAACCATGCCATTAAATACAAAGACCCAAAAATAGTTTTAAATTTGAATAAAATATAACTTATCTTCTCAAAGGTCAAGCTTGGGCACCCGAATTCAAAGTAATATTTTAAAATGAATTATTTAACTATTTAAATATATATTTTTTGATGAAAACTTATAAAATAGGATAAATTCATGTTCTTGGTTAATTGTAACCCAAAAATCTTTAGTTTAACACCTAGTAAACCTCTTTTAACCTTAACTGTGGTAACAGATTTTTAATGTTTGACCAGAAATTAAGTTGAATTTATTAAATAATATTAATTTTTATGATTCCAAATATTGATCCATTTTATCACATTCAATTCATATAATTGTAATAATTTAATTTAAAATTAAACTCACAAAACATAATGAAAAATAGTTTTTTTGAAAAAATATATTTTTAAGTATAAAGGTTTTTTATACCAAATTCAAGTATAATGTTGATTACAATAAAATTTATTGTATTATTTTTAAGAAAAAAAACTAATTAAAATTTTAAACTAATCCAAAATATAATGTGACTTTTTAAATACTAGTACTAAAAATACAACTTTCAAGAAAAATCATATTTTTCACTATTGATTTTAAAATAAAACATTTCATAAAATTCTAAAAACTTCATCCTTGAATAATTTTGACAAGATTATTTAAAAATGATATCATTTTTATAAAATTAAATTTCAATAATTTTTTTTAATTAATTATAATATTCACTCAAAATGCTCAATTAAAATAATTTTTGAAGAAAATGAATTTTTAAAGCAAAAAATGACTTCACTACAAGTAGGGTACTATTTTATTACTAACTAATAAATTAATTTTAATTAAATAATATTTTTATACATAATTTTCATAATGATTTTATTCCTATTCATACCACCAATTTAACAGATAGGTAATAATAGTCACATTTTAATTAAATAATTTTAATAATATATCGTAGTTCTTTTAAACTCGGTATTACATGTAACACAATATATCAAGGAAATTAAATTTATTTAAAGATAAATATAATATAAAATATCAGGGTGTTACATTATACCACCAGTAAATTAATTTTTCCCTCATAATTTTATCTCATTCATCCAAGGTTTAACTATTTTTGAAAACCCACATTATACATAGGGATAATAAAACCTTTTTTGAAAAGGTAAAGTGGGAAACATAAAGTTAACCTAAAATAAAAATATGTTCCATGATAAGTATAACATTAGTAAACACTAAAATTTTGGATATGGATGAGATAGAATAATTTCTATGGAATAATAGTGAGTGATAGAGAAGATAATCATGGGAAAGTTAATAACCACAAAACCATAAATCAATAAGGGAAAAAGAAGGCCATCACTTCATTAGAAATGAAGGTAAAAATACTATATTTTTATTCCAATATCCTTTTACTATATTATTTTATGTTCCATATACTAATTGATAAAACATTAAAACTAAATAATTCAAAAAATTCAGGATTATTTCAAATCCAAACATAAGTATAACAACCATGTTTACAACAAGGGAATAGTTTTCAATATTTACTAAAACCATTATATATATTATAACTAGAGTTCTTTTAGGAGTCTTGTTTGATAAATATATATTCATAGATTCAATGGATGATTCATTATCATTTATAATATAAAAGAGTGTGTAGATCTTGAATAAAAAAGTAAGGGTTTACAATATAAGTACCCATTATCATAAATTAATGGATTAAAATTTTAGTTGTAGTAATTTCATATACATGGTATTTCTATCTTATCCTCTTATAAGGTATATTCCCTTAATTCTTGGGACATTCATTTTCATATTTCCCCATATCCTAACAGTTGAAACACTGAACATTAGTGTAATCTTTCTTACCCTTTCATTCACACGTCTGATGACCTTTCTATCTATAGTTGAATTAAACCACCCTTATCTTTAAGAAATTACTAGGGTGTTTCATTCCAAAATTATTACTTATAGGAAGTTTCAAAATTCTCTACCAGTCCTTTTCCTCATTTATTTTTTTCTTGGTTCTCAATCAACATTTTCTTCTCTTGATTTCCTTTGAAAATATATGACTTGGATAATTATTTCTCTATCCTGATGATTCTTGATACCATATAATTATATGATAAAAACATTTGAGAGACTAGTTCTTTATAGGAGGCTTGGACTAATACCATCAAAGAAATGATCAATACAACTTTTAGGGTTATACACATAGTCATTATCATTCTTTATTAATATTGATAAATTTTCCTCATACTCAACAACAATTTCCTATTCCTTCTGTCTTAAATTAAGAAATTTATTTTCCATATTATCTCAATTCTCATAAAGAAATTATTTTTTGAATAATATATCATTAAAAATATTATATACCACTTTATTTATCTTCTCCACCTCTTTTTATTTTTAATTAATTCCAACTACTAATCAATTTCGTTCTTTAAACAATATAATTCCAGAATATCCATTTTTTCATTACTTATAAAATTCAAAAATATCATTTTCATGGACCAAATAAAATAATATAATATCAATGGATTTGTAGTTCCATTAAATTATATAAAATTATTATTCTTTAAGTGATCAAAAATCAATGAGTTGTACATTAAATAAATAGATTTTTCCATACAGGAAAGTTTATTAGTCATAACTTGACTCAACTATCCCAATATAGTAAAAATACACTTAGATCCAATAATATTCATGTTAAATTGAACATGAGGGAAATACCTATATTTATTATGGGTGTTGACATATATTAAATTCCACACACTATGACCCATTTTTAAATAAAAACATACACTAGATTATATAACAACATTATGAATCATAATTTATAATTCTAAAATTGGTTAAACAATTAATATAAATTGAAACTTTATCCGTCGAAAATCTTAAAGACAGAATATTAGTATCTTTTCGAATATCTTTAAATAATAGAAATATTTCAAAATATTTAAAAAGTTTTTATAAATATAATTTGATTTAAACCAAGAATATCTACTAGGAGTGTTAAATAAATGGCATAGTAATGGTCCATTCATCATGCACAAAAATGATGGACAAGATATAATCAGCCAAATTTTCCAGGGTTATTACACCAAAATGCATCAGTGTTAAAACCAATCCTACTTTTAGTATCCAAGTATAGATGTATTTCTATTAAAATGAAATAATATATGTTTTACCAAATCTTTAGGATGTTATCATATACTTATACTTATACTCTAAATTTTTCATAGTGTTATGTTCCCTAATCTATATTTTCCTAAATATATTTCCAATTATTTTTACTAAACATAATCTAACACGAACTATAAATACCATGCTCTTGGTATCCCAGATCCAGTGGTTACTTTATTATATTCATACTAGATGTAAGTGATCACATCCCAAAGGATGGAATAGATTGGTAGTATTGGTAAACTAGATAGATTATTTAATATCACATTACATTTGAAAACAAAAATTAAAATATAGTATTTTCAAAATAACATAATTATTATATATAAAATAACCTTTCATATCAATAATAGTACACTTCTGAGCATCTTGGGGAAAGAAAACATAAGAAAGGGGTGATATCAGATACTCATAAATGGATTGTGTATAGTGTAAGCTATCATAGAATGAGTAATGAATGAATTATCTTGAAGGAATAATTGATGTTCAAATAATTCAATATAATTAATCACATGAGATAGAAACGTATCCATGTATATCAAAACTATTATTATAATCACATGGATATCAATAATTGATTACAAAATGATAGAATGCATAATTTTAGAAATCTCATACTTACCATCGATCCCTTGTGCTAAGACATATTACATAATTGGGTAAGGCCTCAGCATAATACCCAAACTATTTTATCTCATGATACCTACTAATGTATTAATAGACTATATAATTTTTGGCCCCACCTATAACTTAATAATTATAATGAATTCATCATATGAATAAACAAGAAAAATTAATCAACATATATTAATAATAAATAACTAATCATATTAGAAGAACTAGTATAATGAATTTCAATACTTCCCCCAATACAACTAAGTATAATCCATGCACTTTTAAAATAACTTTCACCATAGATGATAATTTCTTTTCTAATTTAACTCTTTATTTATGTTCATTGATTAATTTAATTCCTCTCTCTATGTATACTTCTCTATAGGTTGGAGAGATTCAACCAATGGGCATCATCATGAGACTTTCCATCCAGATCATAATAGACCCAACAATAGCAATCAATGTTGTCCTCATGCATGTAATGAATCTAATATTCCCTGTAAATTTATATGTTCAGGAGATTAAAGATAACTAGGCCCAAGTAAATGATCATATCATACTTATAAGGCTTTTATTTAAAAGAATAAAATCATCATTGTTCATAGTGGTATGTTGTCCATGGAGTTTGTGGGATAAAAGGTAAATTTTAATATCCTTGATGCGATGAAACACCCTTTTGATGAGAACTCAACTCTTCTTATGTATTTTATATAATTTCTCTCTAATGAAACACACACACAAAAACACAAAATTCTCTCCTTGAATCATACTTTTATTCATTTTTATCTTCTTCACTCATTGATGATTTGGGTTATGAATGATATTTCTAGTGTTGTTTGGGTTTAGAAAAGTGTAAATTTTGTATACTAATTTATGAGTGTGTTCATTTTGAGTTACCTGTGACCTTTGATGATTTTAAATTCTCATTTCCATTAATTATCTTTCTATATAGAATAAAAATGAGTTGATAGACAGTTTCATAGACTTCACTCCCCCAAAAATCACTTCCCTCTATAAAAAAATCATTGGTATTAGAATTAAAATCACTTCCATATAATTTAAAATATTCTTATCTTAAGGGTATTTACTAATTTCATATCATTATTTCCAATAAACTCTCTCAAATTCATGAATCAAAATCCCTATACTTTTTTAGAGAGTTTAAAAAGGCAATGTAATGGACATTGGATGATATTATCTAGACTATCCCATTTATTTTCATGCACCATATACTTTCAAATAATAAGGTTAATCCTATAAGGAAATATTATCATTAGTTAAATCCCACCCTCCATGAAGTGTTGAGATTAGAATTTAGTAAATTACTAGTGGTTGGGATCTTCTATCTCATACCTGAAAGTAAATGTTCTATCCCAATACAAATCCTACCTAAGAAAACTGGAATGATAGTAGTGTCAAATTAAAGTAATGAATTGGTTCTAACACATGTGAAAAATATATGGTGGGTTATTATTGAACATCATTAACTAAATAAATTTATTTGAAAGTTCCACTTTTATCAACCTTTTATTGACCAAATATTACAAATATTGGATGGTAAGTCCCATTGTTGTTTCCTTGATGGATATTTGGGTTATTTTCAAATCCATATATCACTTGATGATCAATAAAATCCATTTGGTCTCTTTAATTCTCATTGTACATTTTATAATTGTTTGTTGAACATATTTTCTAAGTACCTTTATAATTTTATGGAGGTTTTTATGAATTATTTCATTTTTTATGTCTCTTCATTTGATGATTTTTTAGAACACCTATATTCTATCCTCCACTGTCTCATTGAAAAATATATCATATTAAATTATGAGAAAATCTATATCATGGTAGAGTGGTGGAATGTTCTTTGGAATTTTATTTTTAGTAAGGTAATTCAATATGATAATTGAAAATTGATATAATTCCCTCCCTTCCATATTCAAAATGATTCTGTGAGGTGATATATTTCTTATGTCATGTTAATTTTTATTATTAATTCTTTAAAGACTTTAGTAATGTTGAAATTCCCGTGTCTTGTTTGTTATAAAAATATTCTGATTTTGTTTTTGGAAAAAATTTTGAGGATGCATTTAATTCACTAAAAAGGAGTGTCACATAACCTCCCATCATCCATCCCCTAAAGTGGGATATCCCATTCAAACTTATGTATGATGCATCTAACCATGAAGTTGGGGAAGTTTTATCAAAAATGGTTGAGAGTGATCCTTATGTCATTGTTTGTACCTCATGTACCCCTGACCCTTCCCAAGAAAACTACATGTCCATTGAAAAGGAAATTATTTCAATTTTATTTTCCTTGGAAAAAGTTCATTCATATTTCTATAGGTTAAAAGTCATTTTATTTTCTAATCACACTGCCTTTAGATTTCTCCTTAAGAACCCTAAAGGTAAGACCTTCCTCGTATGGTGGATAGTCTTACTCTTGGAGTTTTACCTATAGATTCAAGATAAGTGAGGAGTGTAAAATATTGTAGCTGGAAACATTAGTAGGATTTTCCCACCACTGGATCACTATGTTGACTCATCCCTCCCCATTAGAGAATTATTCCCTAATAAGAACCATTATGATGTAGTATACATTACCCCTTGGTATATGAAAATTGTAAATTTTTTATCATATAGGATCCCAAAATATTTTAGCACCTCAAAATACCAAAGACTTAAGCATGAATCGTGATAGTATATTTGAGAAGACCCATACTTTTGGATAATTTTTAGTGACTAGGTTGTTCAATGTTGTTTCCCTGTCTATGAATTCACCTTTGTATTGAGATTCTTTCATAGTTTGTCATGTGGGGGAAACTTTTTCTCTCAATGTATAACTCAAAAGGTCCTTGAATATAGAATGTATTCCCCAACATTTTTAGATATTCCCATTAGTTTTTTAATTTATGCATACGATGTCAATTCGTAGGGAATATCTCCAAGAGGAATAAAATTCCCCAAAAACCTATGTTATTTTGTGAGGTCATTGATTCCTAGGGTATTGACTTCTCAGGACCTTTTTTAAATTCATTTGGATTTATATAAATATTATTAGATAATAATTATGTCTTAAATTTGTGTAAAAAAAGTCTACAATAACCTATGACCCTTGAGTGGTTTCCAATTTTATGATATCTGATTTTTTTAGTAGGTTGGTTTTCCAAGATTCATCATTACTTATCAGGGTTCTCATTTTTATAATAAAAAAACGAAAATAAAAATTCCATAAGTATGGGGTTGTATATAAATTATCTACTTAATATCACTCCCAAACTAATGGACAAGAATAAATTTCAAATCAAGAAGTTAATAGAATCTTGGAAAGAATTATAAAACCAAATTGGAAGGAATGGAGTTTATACTTGGATGATGCAGTTTGGGAAAACTGTAAAAATTTTAAAACCCCAATAGTATTATCACCATCTATGATTATATTTATAAATTCTGTTTACCTCCATATAGAGGTATATCTCCGTGCATATTGGGATATTAAACAACATAATATGAATCCCCTATATACATGTGAGAATAGGAAGTTATGGATTTAGAAGATGATGTAAATTTGAAGCAACTCATATGAGAACTATCAAATCTATAAGGAGATAAGAAAGTCTTCCCATAACCACCCCATCATTCATCATCAATTCCATATTGGTCAGAAGGTCCTCATTTTCAATGCATGAGTGAGGTTTCTCCCAGGTAAGCTTTTTTCCTACTGGTTCGGGTTAAATACTATTACTAAAATATATTAATTTGGAGTTACATATGTTGAAAATGAAAATAATAATAAATATTAATTAGTAGAAACTGAATCACATTCCTAAAAAAATTCTAGAGTCCCTTGTGGAAGAACTCCACCTTCAAGAAGCAACCTACTAGTGACGCCTATCAGGTTTTATCCTTCCTTCCCACATTATCTTTTAATACAGTGACGAAACTACAAACTCTAGGTTGGGGAGGTTGATATATTCCTGAGTTAGTTGAGAATATTTATAATATTTCTTTCTTTTTATCTTTTTTACTTTCTGTATAGTATTTTAATTTTTTCCCGCTATCCTGAGTTCGGTATAATTTTCATTATCTTTATTCTTTTTCTATTTTTGTCTTATTGAATAGTATTTTCAATTTCATCCCATTTAATTCACTTTTTTTCATAATACTTATTTTTTGTGGCCTCACAATCATGGAAATAATTTAAATATCATGATGAATTTTCCTATTTCAAGCTATTTTAACATTTAAAGAAACCATCATTCAACAATGGAATGTGAGGTTTTGTTTTTTAGTAAATTAGTTATTTCTTCATGATATAAATGATAATATCTCTATGAAACCTTTGAGATGATAGATACCCACTATGTGAGTATTTTATAGGTTAACTTTTCACTTAATATCTCCACACCACATTGAACTAAACTATGATGTGTGAATATTTCTTATATGATATAAGGTAAATAAATAATTAGGATAATATTTATCATTTTCCAAAATAATTTTTTTCATATATTCATTCCTTATTCAGACTATTTCATTTCTTTACTTAATTGTACTATTCATGTGTACTTGTTATTCGACTGTTCAATGCCCTAAAAAATACTCAAAAAATAAATAATAAGGGGAGTGATGAAATTTAAAAAAATATGGAGATATATTTTTTGGGAGATTATAGTTTGAATTCAAATAATTGGGTCTTGAATTTTTATTACAAATAATGAAGAGATCATTCGGTGGAAAGAATTAGGAATGAATAAATTGTTTTAAAATCCTATATTTAATAGATAAAATGTAGAATGAATTTCATGAAATAGTTATCACACACACATAGAGATATTTAGTGACACGGTTTAATTTTTAATTACTTTCTCAAACAGGTATCATACATCTCCTTGAATTTTTTTTAATATAATTTATGGGACATATTTTTCAATGATCACTAAGAATAACTCATTGGTGTCATTTTTTATTTGATCACATTGTTATCAAGAATTAAATTTTCAGTGAATGAAAAACCATCATGAAGTTTGGAATATCTTCATTTATAATTTTTGTAAATGTGACCATTCCCAGGATTGAAAATCCTTAGGTGTGGGGGTGTGATCACATAGCAATTGACTATTCATTTCTACCCTTATACCACTATATTAAAGTGATATTATCATGTAAATTAAAAATATAATAAAAAAATTCACATAAATTGTGATCTAATTATTTAATTTTAATCACTGTTAAAAAGGTAAATTTTACTTGTTTTGATGATTAAATTATAGGAGGAGGTAATTAAGAGGAGCCATGATAAAGTTGAAGAAAATGGGTCAATTTGAGTAGGATCCCAAGAACACATGTGGACTCAAAATTTACACTTTAGATAATTCAGACATCTGATTGGGCTAAATTTTTCTATGTTGATCCAAAATTTATTGGGGAAAAATTCTTCTGAATACACCCAATCCTAATTCCTCTAAGAAGTTTCCTAAGGGAATTAATCTATCCAAGAAACCAAATATGATCAAAGTCAATAGTTTTGTTTTATATTTTGGTATTATATCAAATTTTATGCATTAAATGGATGCCTAATTTGATTGGGATATAATTAATATTTATATAAATAATAATTTTCTTTTTTTTTCGAGTCAAGATAAGTAAATTTACTAGTGAAAAACCAAGGTTGAATTGGTGTCTCAAAATTTGGGTTCCCAAAATCTCCTACAAATTTCTCTATAAATTGGAACCTCTGGAACCCCATTTTCAAGATTAACCAAGAGAAAAAGCTCTAAAATTTTTGAGATAAAAATTATTACTCTATTTAGATTATAAGTTTTGGATTCCACTATCCTCATAGGAAGATCAAGGATGAAGGTGAATTTCCACCCGAGCCTCATACTCCTCTTTATGGTGAGATAAATAGTGGACGTTCATTATGAGGGAACTACACACATTTGCAGAGGGAGTTATGGAAATTTTTATTCTGATATTTTAGTGTAATTTGTGTTTGGATCATTTTATTTATTCTTTATCTTAACGTGGTTTTTATTTTTATGCATTGTTTTGGTATAATTAAGTGAAAAAAATTTCATTTCAACGTCAATTAGGTTGAGATTTCAAGTAGGAATCTTGGGTTTTTCTAATTGGAAAACACAATCGTCCTTTTTAATATTCACATGCATGGTATTTCAGTATTCTCCAGAACCCCCCATTCAATTATTTATGTCCAACCCTTGAAAACATGATTTTTAAGTCAAGCATTTGTTCATTGATCATCATTTTAAATATCATAGGGGGAATAAATATCTTTATTACCCTCAACTAAATGATTCCATTTAAACATGTGTAATTTTTTGAAAAATGAACTAACCAAGATGTATAGTGAACATGAAATGAACTCCTTCTCTCATAATTCAAAATACACCACCTTGGTTTCTCAACTATTAAATTCTTTAATTAATTGATTTTATTTTTAAATATTTTCCAACCCCCACCCCCCCCCCCCCCTCTTTTATTTTTTTATTAAAGATACACCCTTTAAACCTCAAATGATCCTTAAGGGGTGACCCAGGGTATACCTTATTTTATAAATCAACATTAAAAACTTAATCTATTTGACATGTTATGACAACAAAGTCATTGGTTTTGGTTTCTAAGTAGGATTTTGAGGTAATTACTTGTCAATTACAGAGACCAATATGATTTGGGTTCACTTACGATCATGGTGAACGAGTGGGTCGACACTTTATTTTTTTAATGATGCTAGTTTGTGGTTGTTCACGTATATAGACCATGACATAAGTGATATGATTAATTTTTAAGTGGAGTTACAAGGGAACTTCTAGTTAGATGGGACCAACCTATGTCTTATCATGGTAACTTTTTTGGGCATAAAATCCCAATATTAATAATAGACGACTCATGGAAGCATGATTCAGATGTGAGTATACACCCATTAAGTTGGATGAGATTTTTGTGGAACACATAAGTTAAATATGATTTAATTGAATTATAGATCAGTTATTATCCATGTGATATCCAAGGATTGATGGAGTTAGACGTTATTTCTACAAGATTGGGTGCTCAAGGTTTAATTATAGTGGGAAATTTCCATCCATGGTTGAGGAGACCCTAGAAATGGATTAGGTTCTATGGTATGGTCAACCCTAAGTGGGGGACATGATAAATACCATTAAGGAAGCATAATTTTAGATTTTAATAGTTGAATATCATGGATAATGAGGATTAACATGTGTGTGATGATGGAACATATTGGGGTGGAACATGAGGATTAAACCACTAGCCAATGAGGGCATGAAACTTGAGATGAAGGGATTCAATGGATGTAATGGATGATGTTCCTGTGAGCTGAGAATAGGTAGCATTCGATGTATTGGGTGGTGCTCAGTTATCAGTGATATTGGACACATTAAGTTATTGTGTTTAGTAACAGATCGGATATAGACTATAGAAACCGGTATTTTGATCCAGTGGAGTGATAATAAGGAATCCCCTATAGTGGGTAGAATTACATCGGTCACAGATGTGTGCCCATCATGCAGGAAGGGTCGTGGTTATGCAGGACCATTCAATGGATGGTTATGATATCCCTAGGTGCTAGTTCACAGGTAAATTGATTTAATATAGGTTCTATGGGAATACTAGATGTGAATTTATATGTGATTCTAGAAAAATTTTGAGCATCATATTTATGATTAGGATGAATTTGAGATAATTTGAGTGTGTATCGGTTCATTGATAAGTCAGTGATCATGGTACAACATGATTGTGGGTATGGTTAAATAGGGATTTAACCATGTAATCACTTCAAGACTCGTGTTCTTACTTTAGTGAGTGTTGTTATATGGTCTTATGATGCCTATGAGTATTAAGGCATCAGGATTGGGTAAATGGATAACATGTTAGTTGTAGAAGTTGATCTTTTTCGTGTGAAGTTAGCCAGAAGAGGTTTGACTATCATTTTCACTTTTATTTGGATGTGAAACATTAGAAAAAACATCAGGTATATCATATCAGGTATGATGGGTGTGATTAAAGGTTTTTTTGAGTCTTTTATGGAAAGAATAACATATTTTCATTTGTGCTCAGTGGAGGGAAACTTGTTTTCTTTGGATTATAAATCTTTGTGAAAATATTTGGTGCTAGATTTTGACTATAATTTTCATGTGTGGTTTAGTTAGGTGTACTGGGAACTACATGAGGAATTTTTTTAGAACATGAGATGTGTGTTTTGGTAGGCAATTACAAAAGAAAGAATGCCACAACTTAGAATTATCCATTATGGGAAATGTATATAGTTGGAAGCACCAAGGGATTAAGGATGAGTTTGTTAATGAAATGAAATTTTATTAGGATATAATATCTTTGTTAAGAGTCTTCTCAGTATTTTATAAATTAATTCAAGTGATGGATCATGTTTTGATGGTTTGAGCTCCATGGTTTTGGAGTTTCACTATGTTTGTATGGTTAGCATTTAGAGTTATAATGCAACCATCTAAAAGGTAATGAAAGACTATGGTTGGTCGAGATAGATAAATATATTAGCACCAAGACTTATATTGTATGAGAAGTGTTATGGTGGGGATTTTTTAAGATCTCATGTCTATACAAGTGTGAAAATTTATGATGGAATATGATTTTTTTAATTTTTTCACATGTTTCTTCAATAACAGTAACTCAGAACAAGATCCCACATGTTTTAAAAAATATAGGAGATGATTTTAGACATGGAAATAGGATTTTATGGGATTTATAATTCTCATATGAGAATTGGAAAGGGTTTTGAGTGGTTGTGATGCTATAATTGGAACTACAATAGCCATCAACCATCCGTTGGAAATCCACCTGCTAGCCGGTGGGTTTTCCCATTGCCCAGGATGCCTAGGGCCACCGACATTCTAGTATAGGCACTAACTAGATAGTGGGGATTTTTTTAATAAGTAAAATTAGCAATTTCGCCACTCGGGGTTTTAAGTGTGGGAGCCCCTACCCCTCACTATTTTGAGTTCACAATAGCCCCCTATCCTCCCCTTCTTACTCTTATTCCCCCCTTATTTTTTGGGTCTGTTTTTGTAGAGATTTCTGATAATTAAAGGTATATATAAACCACCACTGACCTTATCCCATATTTCCCTTAATTCATATTTAATTTCTAGTTCCCCAGTTAGGGATTTTATTTTGATTCCACCATAGAATAGTGTAATCATATGAATTGGTTGGGGATTTCATTCAGTCGTGTTAGAGGGAGTTTTGAGACAACGTCTGCATGTTGTGGTAGATCATTTTTATGTTTGTGTGTTGCACCACTAAATTTATTATGGTTTTTGGTTTAAATAAATCCAAATTTAAATTTATTTGGTATTTTTATTGGGATTTTTCTTGGGTTAAAGTTGATAGTATTTGAAAAACCTCCCATGAGTGATTGGTCTTGGTTTCAGTGTTGTGATATCAACCATTGAACATTTTTAGTGATTATGAAAAATTGAATAAAAAAGGTAATTAAATTTAAAATTTATTAAATTAATTATAAATTGATTATAATTAATTTTTTGGGTTTCTTGTTGTGATTTAGACCCTTTAGTTGATGGATAATGGCTGGTGGAGTCGAATTGATGGATTGATCCTATTTAGGTTGTAAAGAGTGGAGACAAGTTCCTAGGATTCTAACCATGGTTTGCATGAAAGGTTAGGAAGATACCCACCGATGTTTATATATATATATATATACTATTTATATGGTAGATTCACTTAGGTCATTCGGATAAATGAAATGGAAAATGATCATGGAGTGGTTGTGTAAATTCCCTCAGGGAGGCCATGATATAGATTTATCATACGCCTTTAGGTATTCTGGTAAATGATTATGTAGAGGTTTGGTAAACTCCATTATGGAGATCTTGATAAAATTGGTGAATTCATTGGGGTGTTCTAGAAAAATCTCATGAAGTTTTTAGGTAAAATCCTTGGGCAGTTATGATGTATGCAATGATAAATACTCATTGAAAGATCTAGAAAATGCAATGGGCTATCATTATTATGTATACCAAGATGAGTGATTCCCAAGGCCGTTATTTTTATGTTGGTTTGAGGGATTAACCAATTATTATGATGTAAATTAGTATGTGGGAGTCCCTAAGTTGTTATTATGTATACCAAGATGAGGGATTCCTTGGGTATGGTAAACACACATAGAACAGTTGGGTAAACACATTGGGAATTCATGATATGATATTTTAAATACTCATGGAGTGGTTTGGAAAACATTCATGGATTAGTCATGACATATTTCATTGCTTTCTATATGCTCCTTAGGTTCGCGGGTAGGGGATGTGACCCCCCACACACCTTGGGATGACGAGATATGCTCCATAGATCTGTGGGTAGGGGATACAACCCCGACATAGAGTTGGATACTAGTTATAGGGTAATACATGCCTCTAGTATGGATACAAAGGTTATAATTATCCTATAATATTCGAATAGAACCCCCAAAAATAGACTAAGCATGTAACGACCCAAAATTTCATTAATGGAAAATCCCTCTTGATCCAGTTAAATGTTTCTTTATGAAAAAAAAAATGTTTTTATAAGATGTCAACTTCTTTAGTTTAACGTTAAGATTTGTGACCGTTACTTTTATAGCCGTTGAACAGTGATCATCTGGGTAGTTTAAATATAAGGCTTTAACGAACCAATTTTCTACTCAGACAAAGGAAGCGATGGCCTCATCCAGTAGAATTGCCCCTTACGAAGCCCATTTGTCGGAGCTCGGAAAGGAGGTGGCGTCTTTGGGCTTTTCCCTTGACCAAGCCCAAGCTGAGCTTCATCAAGTCAAGCTCGAACGTGATCGTCTACGGGAAAAATGGAAGTTGATAGAGATTACCACTCGAGCGATGTTATCCGAGCAACCCCAAGAGTCTGTCACCATCGCACACCTTACCCTTAGGTCTTATGCGGATATTTTAAGGGGTTATGTAACAAATAAGTAGCACCATGTTCATGTACATTATTTTTGTATATAATAATGAATATAATTTCTAGTCATTTTTGATACATTGTAATTAGTTTTTAAAGTACAAACGGTGTTTTTAGTTATTATTTAATTAAGAATTATATTTTATTAAATTAAAGGATTTTTGAATTAAATAATATTTCAATAAAATATTATTATTAATATTAAATAAATTTTTATTAAATATAAATGATCTTATAATTTTATGAATGCAATTAAAATTTTTATTAAGGTTTGAAAGCCATTTCTGTCGAAACCCGTGAATTTTTTTATAAATGTCGGTGTTTATTTTAAAAGTGAAAATTCACATATTTAGAAAATTATTTAGATAAGATAAATATTATTTTTGGAATCAGGACGTCGAAATTATCCAACGGTGAATTTTTCATAATTTTCTGAGACAGTCAAATTTTTGGGTAAAAATTAAATACCATTTAAATATATAATATGTTTTATGACATCATAATGACCCAATGGTGATGTAATAAAATACCATAATCCTTATGTTCGGCCAAAATATGTTTTATCATTAAAATAATGAGGTTTTGGGTTTGTTTGACTCACTTTTCAAAGCATTAATGGAGCCCTCAAGACTTATTCAACACTTTGCCTTTTTAATTTAATTTCCATGGGAGTGTGACTCACCTCCACATAAGCAACCCTATTTTTTTTAATAAGTTCGGACCATGGACTTGTAAAATATTGTTTTCCTCTTTCCTTTTCCAGAAACCATGGGCAAATACCATGGGATGGTTTGTGGTTTGGTTTATTTTAATATAAGGGGTCCCAAACCTAAATAATAAAGAATTCTCTCACCTTTCCTATATAAACCCACCCAAGCTCCCACTTCCTCCTCACTCAAAGCCCTTGAAGTTCGTCCAACCTCTGCCCTACTCTCTCTATAATCCTCTCAAGGTGCCCCAAGCTCCCAAGAAGCCTCTCACAAGTCTCTCTCTAGCCTTTGGAAGCACACTTCCAAGTAAGGGTTTTTCTTCCTTTCTCATTTTTGTCAATTTTCATTAAGTTGTATTGCCCTTTTAATTTCATTTATGAATGTTGGGGTATGGTTTCTCACCTCTCCCATACTGCCCTCTTATTTTTTGAATGATGGGAGACCCCTTTCTCTCTCATTAAATGCCTCCCATGTACACCCGTTACTATGCCGAAATTCCTAAAGGAACCTTTTTCTCCTCTTTTATATTCAAGCAATACTTTTGCATCATGAATCTAAATTCCTTTTCAATTGTTGGGACATGTATCTATAAGACCTTCTTACTGTCCATTACATGTAAATATGATGAGGAACCCCTTTCTCTCTCATCATCCTTTTTTATGAATTCTTATGTCACGCCGTTACGCTGCCGAAATCACACCGATTTTCTAAGCCAATATCATTGTGTAGTGAATACCATGCCTATTTCTCCATCAAGGGTATTCACCTTTATGCACATTTACTTATTGATTGTAAAGTTTCATGTATGAATTCCACATTCCTTTATTGTGGAATAAATGATTATGTTTTATGAATCCATGTTTTATGATCCATGTGGCACACTTATGCATGAAATGAAATGTTTAAGAAGGGTGTGCCCTGATAGCGCTCTAATGTATTGGGTAAAGTATAGTATCATGATACGTCATGTGCAATGAGTTTTGACTCATGCTAATTCAAGTGCAACGAGGTTTTACTCGTGCCTCAAGTGCAATGAGGGTTTACTCATGCTCCATGTGCAATGAGCCTTGGCTCATGCTAATTCAATGTTAAGTGTTGTTGCCACATTTCCATGTTATGATTATCATGCTTTATCATGCCTTTATGTTCATGTCTCTCTTATGCTCTATTGATATGCCTATTTCCTAACATGTATTGTACTCCTCATGTTATTCATTGTGTACTCCCTTACTGGGCTTTATAGCTCACCCTTTTCTTATGCATGTCCTCAGGTTATCCCATGCAATGCTAAGTACGAAGGAATGTAGTGGTCATGTAAAGGAAGTTTTCAATAAGGATGTTGTATTTCAAGTTTAAAGTTTTTATGTAATGATCCTAATCCCCAAAGACACTAAACCTCTCGATCTTCTTTGTTGTATCAAGTGAAGTTTTATGTAATAAAGCATGTTTAAGTTGTAATAAAAAGCAGGGTTGTCATAGTTGGTATCAGAGGATAGGTTTAGTTATTTTTGGGATTAGGAAACCCTAGTAGAGCCTTAGATACAAGACTAAGCATAATAAAAACATCCCTAAGTTTTGGTAAATACTAAGTAAGTGGTTTATCAAACAAATACATCCCTGTCTGGATACGAGCAGGTAGAGGCGGCTCTGGCACAGATGTATCCTAGGGGTAAAACCCAAAAACACCGCTTTGAGCTAGACTCGAACGGGAACTGGTGCACGACAACGGGCCTTGATGCACTCTTGGTTACGACACTCCCGGGGGATATGTTTTGATAAATTCACAATCGTAGTATGAACCCTTATTAAGGGAAAAATGCCCCTAAGGATATATGTTAGAAGGAAGATCATGAAAACCCTGGATTGAATCCTATAGACTCCTGAGTTAAAGAGATTAAAGTTTATTTATAAGTCATCATCTTTTGTCTTTGGATTACCCTTTATGTGTTACCCCTAACTTTCCTTTTATTCCAGCCAATGGCTGGTAATAGGAGAACTCGGGCTAACAACCGTTGTGAAGATCAGTGTGATGATTGTACTTATGAGATGCCCAATCCAATGGGAGCGGGAATCGCGAACTTTGTCACGCTTCTCTCTCAGCTAACTCAAGTTTTGAATAGAAACACTGGTCAAGAGGAACGTTCAACCCCCCCTAAGAAAGAACAAGTCGCTATTGAAAGCTTCATGAGACAAAGGCCTCCTACTTTTAGTGGATCATCCGATCCCATGATTGCTGAACAATGGATCAACTCCATTGAAAAGATATTCTCCATCATCCAATGCTCTGAAAAAGAGAAGGTTCTCCTGGCGGCTTATCGTATGGAGGGTGAAGCTGATCAATGGTGGACATTGATCAAAAATACGAAGCCTGAGGAGGAGATCGAGGCTTTGGAATGGAAGGTATTCCGGAAGATGTTTTTCGATAAATATTTTCCACGCACCCTCCGTCTTAAGATGGAAAGGGACTTCCTTTCCCTCAAGCAGAAAGATGAGGAATCTGTGGGAGCGTACGAGGCAAACTTCACAAGGCTTGCACGATACGCTTCCGGCTTTGTCGTTACCCCCGAATGCAAGGTTGACCGCTTCTTTGGTGGGCTGAAGCCTAGATTGCGGAAAGCATTAGCGATCCGTGACTTCGACAGCTATGAGGAAATTGTCTGATGTGCCCTCAAGGTTGAAATGGAGATCGGAGAATCACAGGGGTATCATGGGGAAAAGAAGCGGAAGGTGGAATTCAATGCTGGTGGTCCGATGGATAAATCCAATGGCGCTAAGAAATTCCAGCACCCCACTTGCCAAAAGTGTGGAAAGAAGCACCCTGGAAATTGCCTTAGGGGGACAAGAAAATGCTTCAAGTGTGGAAGAGAAGGGCACCTAGCTGTTAACTGTCAGCAAGAAGGACCTGCGGCTGCGACGGAGGGGAGGAACGCTCCGTTCTAACCTCAACGCGTTGTTCAATGCTTCAAATGCAAAGAACCGGGTCATTTTGCGAATCAGTGCCCTAATCCAAGGGTTATCGGAGGCAATCAACAACCTCCAAGACAGCAAGGAAGAGCTTTTTCCATCACTTCTGCCGAAGTGAACCCCGAAAACGAAGTGGTGACAGGTACGCTAGTTATTCATTCAAGAATAGCGAACGTACTTTTTGATTCAGGTTCTACGCATTCTTTTATATCTCAAAAGTTTAGTAGAACAATCCCTGCACCACCACAAATCATGGAAGTAAAGATGTCGGTGAGTACGGCAAATGGGGCAATCATTGCATCCCATGAGTATAAGTCCTCCCCTGTTATAATCTGTGGATTGAATTTCCCGGCGAACCTCGTCATACTCCCTTTGGAGGAATTTGATGCAATTCTTGGCATGGATTGGCTTTCCTTATATAGAGCCAACATAAATTGTCGGGAGAGGGAAATCACACTCTATATGGAGAATCGACCCCCGATTCTTTACAATTGTCAGGAGGAAGATGAATCTCCTTTAGCTCCATCATCTCAAGCATGGATATTACTACCTTATGAGCACGCATATCTGGCTCAGATGATTGAGTCCAAGTAAGAAAACACCCTTGAAGAAATGCCTATTGTGAGGGAATTCGCTGAAGTATTTCCCGAGGAACTTCCTGGTCTTCCTCCAAGAAGAGATGTTGAGTTCTCAATTGAACTTATACCTGGGGCGCTACCAATATCTAAGACTCCATATAGAATGGCTGTTGTTGAGCTTGAAGAGCTGAAGAAACAACTACAGGAGAATCTGGATAAAGGGTTTATACACCCAAGTGCATCACCATGGGGTGCACCAGTCCTCTTCGTCAAGAAGAAGGATGGGTCAATGCGGCTTTGCATCGATTATCGTGAACTTAACAAAATCATGATAAAGAAAAAGTATCCTCTCCCAAGAATCGATGACTTGTTTGATCAGCTACGTGGAGCAAAATACTTCTCCAAGGTCGACTTGCGGTCGGGATATTATCAAGTAAGGGTGAAGAAGGAAGATATCCCCAAGACTGCTTTTCGTACAAGGTACGGGCACTATGAATTCATAATAATGCCTTTTGGACTCACAAATGCTCCAAAAATATTCATGGACTTGATGAATAGAGTCTTTAGAGATTACCTAGATAAATTTGTGGTAGTCTTTATAGATGATATTCTAATATACTCCAAAACCAAGGAGGACCATGAGGAGCATTTAAGAACTGTACTGGAGACTTTGCGCAAGGAGAAGCTCTATGCCAAGTACAGCAAGTGTGACTTCTGGTTGAAGGAGGTCTCATTCTTGGGCCATATCATCACAAGCAATGGGATATCTGTGGACCCCTCCAAAACAGATGCAATTGAGGGATGGCCGAGGCCAACATCGGTAACTGATATCCGTAGCTTCTTGGGGTTAGCTGGATATTATCGACGATTTGTGAGAAACTTCTCACGATTGTCCAACCCTCTTACCAAGCTAACTCGAAAGGGAGTAAAGTTTGCTTGGAGTGATGAATGCGAACAAAGCTTCAAGGAGTTGAAAAGGAGGCTTATCACTGCACCTGTGCTCACTTTACCCACAAGTGGGGAGATTTTTGTGGTATTCAGTGATGCTTCGAAGAAGGGCTTAGGATGTGTGCTGATGCAGAATGATAAAGTGATATCCTATGCCTCAAGACAGTTGAAAATCCATGAGCGAAACTATCCAACGCATGATCTGGAGTTGGCGGCGGTAATCTTTGCCTTGAAAATCTGGCGGCATTATCTCTATGGAGAGAAATGTGAGATATATACTGACCACAAGAGTCTTAAATATATATTCACACAGAAAGAGCTTAATATGCGCCAGAGAAGATGGATAGAGCTCATAAAGGATTATGACTGTTCAATACATTACCACCCTGGGAAGGCGAACAAGGTGGAGGATGCCCTAAGTAGAAAGGATCCAGCAATTCTATCAATGATGAGAATTGAGAAGGATCCAATCTTCTTAGACTTGATGAAGATGGACGTGGGAATCATAAAGAAGGGGACATCATCAATCCTTTCACAAATTATTACTCAACCATCTCTTTTGGAAAGGTTAAAGGATGCTCAAAAGGATGATGCGAGAATCCAAGAAAAAGTGGAAGCTATCAAAAAGGGAAAATCCTCAGAGTTTAATGTTAATGAAGAAGGAATTGTGCGGTTTGGGAAAAGACTATGTGTCCCATCAAGTTCGGAGCTGAAGAAGGAACTTTTGGATGATGCACATAGTTCAAATTTCTCTATTCACCCAGGGAGCACAAAGATGTATCGAGATCTCCGAGAAAACTTTTGGTGGGATAATATGAAGAAGGAGATCGCCGAATATACATCAAAGTGCCTGGTGTGTCAGCAAGTGAAGGCAGAGAGGCAGAAGTCTAAGGGGATGATGCAACCATTGCCCATACCAGAATGGAAATGGGAGAACATCACCATGGACTTCGTCACTGGACTTCCAAGGACATCCAAAAGCAACAATGCAATCTGGGTTATTGTGGATCATCTTACAAAGACTGCACACTTCATTGCTATTCGAGAGGATTTCTCTTTGGATCAACTGGCACGGATACATATCAGGGAAGTGGTACGGTTGCATGGAGTACCACTATCTATTGTGTCTGACCGAGATCCAAGATTTACCTCTAAGTTTTGGAAGAGTCTTCAACATGCTCTGAATACTGAACTGAACTTCAGTACGGCCTATCATCCTCAAACTGATGGCCAATCCGAGCGGACTATCCAAACACTTGAGGATATGTTGAGAGCGTGCTCAATGGACTTTAAAGGATGATGGGATCAACATCTTCCTCTAGTTGAGTTCTCTTATAATAATAGTTTCCACTCGAGCATCCAAATGGCACCATATGAAGCCCTGTATGGGAAAAGGTGTAGAACACCGGCATGTTGGGATGAGGTCGGTGAACGTAAGCTGCTTGGACCCGAAATGGTTGAAGAAATGGTGGAGAAGGTGAAAACCATTCAGCATCATATCAAGGCAGACCAGAGTCGGCAGAAGAGTTATGCAGATAATCGTCGATGAGACCTTGAGTTTAAAGTCGGTGACATGGTGTTTTTACGCATATCTCCGTGGAAGAAGGTCATGAGGTTTGGAAAGAAAGGGAAGTTAAGTCCAAGGTACATCGGCCCCTTCGAGATTCTTGATCATGTTGGGGCTGTGGCCTATTGACTAGCACTTCCACCTACTATGGCCAAGGTGCATGATGTCTTCCATGTATCCCTCTTAAGGAAGTACATACCAGACCCTTCACATGTACTCTCTTCCGAGGTGGTACAATTAGAAGACGATCTTTCTTATGAGGAGCAACCAGTGAAGATCTTAGATCGTAGAGAAAAAGTTCTACGAAATAATACAATGCCCCTCGTCAAGGTGTTGTGGAGAAACCACAAGTTTGAAGAAGCAACTTGGGAGTCAGAGGATATGATGAAGCTAAGTTACCCACATTTGTTTTAGTGTGGGAAAAGGAAAATTTTGAGGGCGAAATTTCTTAAGGGGGGAATGTTGTAACGACCCAAAATTTCATTAATGGAAAATCCCTCTTGATCCAGTTAAATGTTTCTTTATGAAAAAAAAATGTTTTTATAAGATGTCAACTTCTTTAGTTTAACGTTAAGATTTGTGACCGTTACTTTTATAGTCGTTGAACAGTGATCATCTGGGTAGTTTAAATATAAGGATTTAACGAACCAATTTTCTACTCAGACAAAGGAAGCGATGGCCTCATCCAGTAGAATTGCCCCTTACGAAGCCCATTTGTCGGAGCTCGGAAAGGAGGTGGCGTCTTTGGGCTTTGCCCTTGACCAATCCCAAGCTGAGCTTCTCAAGTCAAGCTCGAACGTGATCGTCTACGGGAAAAATGGAAGTTGATAGAGATTACCACTCGAGCGATGTTATCCGAGCAACCCCAAGAGTCTGTCACCATCGCACACCTTACCCTTAGGTCTTATGCGGCTATTTTAAGGGGTTATGTAACAAATAAGTAGCACCATGTTCATGTACATTATTTTTGTATATAATAATGAATATAATTTCTAGTCATTTTTGATACATTGTAATTAGTTTTTAAAGTACAAACGGTGTTTTTAGTTATTATTTAATTAAGAATTATATTTTATTAAATTAAAGGATTTTTGAATTAAATAATATTTCAATAAAATATTATTATTAATATTAAATAAATTTTTATTAAATATAAATGATCTTATAATTTTATGAATGCAATTAAAATTTTTATTAAGGTTTGAAATCCATTTTTGTTGAAACCCGTGATTTTTTTTATAAATGTCGGTGTTTATTTTAAAAGTGAAAATTCACATATTTAGAAAATTATTTAGATAAAATAAATATTATTTTTGGAATCAGGACATCGAAATTATCCAACGGTGAATTTTTCATAATTTTCTGAGACAGTCAAATTTTTGGGTAAAAATTAAATACCATTTAAATATATAATGTGTTTTATGACATCATAATGACCCAATGGTGATGTAATAAAATACCATAATCCTTATGTTCGGACAAAATATTTTTTATCATTAAAATAATTAGGTTTTGGGTTTGTTTGACTAACTTTTCAAAGCATTAATGGAGCCCTCAAGACTTATTCAACACTTTGCCTTTTTAAATTAATTTCCATGGGAGTGTGACTCACCTCCACATAAGCAACCCTATTTTTTTTAATAAGTTCGGATCTTGGACTTGTAAAATATTGTTTTCCTCTTTCCTTTTCCAGAAACCATGGGCAAATACCATGGGATGGTTTTTGGTTTGGTTTATTTTAATATAAGGGGTCCCAAACCTAAATAATAAAGAATTCTCTCACCTTTCCTATATAAACCCACCCAATCTCCCACTTCCTCCTCACTCAAAGCCCTTTAAGTTCGTCCAACCTCTGCCCTACTCTCTCTAGAATCTTCTCAAGGTGCCCCAAGCTCCCAAGAATCCTCTCACAAGTCTCTCTCTAGCCTTTGGAAGCACACTTCCAAGTAAGGGTTTTTCTTCCTTTCTCATTTTTGTCAATTTTCTTTAAGTTGTATTGCCCTTTTAATTTCATTTATGAATGTTGGGGTATGGTTTCGCACCTCTCCCATACTGCCCTCTTATTGTTTGAATGATGGGAGACCCCTTTCTCTCTCATTAAATGCCTCCCATGTACACCCGTTACTATGCCGAAATTCCTAAAGGAACCTTTTTCTCCTCTTTTATATTCGAGCAATACTTTTGCATCATGAATCTAAATTCCTTTTCAATTGTTGGGACACGTATCTATATGACCTTATTACTGTCCATTACATGTAAATATTATGAGGAACCCCTTTCTATCTCATCATCCTTTTTTATGAATTCTTATGTCACGCCGTTACGCTGCCGAAATCACACCGATTTTCTAAGCCAATATCATTGTGTAGTGAATACCATGCCCATTTCTCCATCAAGGGTATTCACCTTTATGCACATTTACTTATTGATTGTAAAGTTTCATGTATGAATTCCACATTCCTTTATCGTGGAATAAATGATTATGTTTTATGAATCCATGTTTTATGATCCATGTGGCACACTTATGCATGAAATGAAATGTTTAAGAAGGGTGCGCCCTGATAGTGCTCCAATGCATTGGGTAAAGTATAGTATCATGATACGTCATGTGCAATGAGTTTTGACTCATGCTAATTCAAGTGAAACGAGGGTTTACTCGTTCCTCAAGTGCAATGAGGGTTTACTCATGCTCCATGTGCAATGAGCCTTGGCTCATGCTAATTCAATGTTAAGTGTTGTTGCCACATTTCCATGTTATGATTATCATGCTTTATCATGCCTTTATGTTCATGCCTCTCTTATGCTCTATTGATATGCCTATTGCCTAACATGTATTGTACTCCTCATGTTATTCATTGTGTACTCCCTTACTGGGCTTTATAGCTCACCCTTTTCTTATGCATGTCCTCAGGTTATCCCATGCAATGCTAAGTACGAAGGAATGTAGTGGTCATGTAAAGGAAGTTTTCAATAAGGATGTTGTATTTCAAGTTTAAAGTTTTTATGTAATGATCCTAAGCCCCAAAGACACTAAACCTCTCGATCTTCTTTGTTGTATCAAGTGAAGTTTTATGTAATAAAGCATGTTTAAGTTGTAATAAAAAGCAGGGTTGTCATAAAGCATATATTACTGGACATGGGTGAAACCATAGAACCCGAGGCTTGAAAAAGGATTATTTATTTTCACTTATACACCTTATTTACCTAATCATGTTAAATGTTTATCAAATAAATTACTATATATTTATGAGGCCACGTTGGTGTTTCCCTACTGAGTTATGTACTCACACCCTACTCATGTGGCCACGAAACTTGGGTACCTTAACATGTCTCACCTTTTGCAGGTTCAGGTTGGGCTGATGCCCAATATTGCATGGTTGAGCTAGAGAACCTCGAATGGGATCTATATATTAATATAAGGTGAGGATCATGGCTATAGTATAACCACTTGTACCAATATTTTATTATACATTTTATTTATATATGTTATCATCTTGGTGAGAGATTGTTGTTGTGGGACTATATACTTCAACATTCTTTTTTGATATCGATGGTTGTTGTATTTATTTTCTTCTGAGTTCTATAACTATTTATTGATGGATTATTTTTAGTTTTTTTATTTGTTATAGAATGATCTGATATGAGGTTATATTATTACCATGGTACTAACCTAGAACCCAACTAATATTCGACAAACTCTGGCGTATGGGGAGGTGTACTAGAGGTCTGGTCATACCTGATCTGGTTACTATTCATAATGAGCCAAGGTAGGGCATAGAATTTTTTAGCAAAATTGAGAAGTTCTTTTAATTAATTATATGAGATCTGGTGGTTTTCATTTATGATTATTATGATGGGGTGCGTTTTAGGTGGTGATGGTGTGTGGGGGTTGAGTTGCCGGTGGCATCGGTAATGAGATGGGTGTAGCTTCATTGCTTGAGTTATGGCATCTGACTTAAGAAAATCATTACCAAACATCTCTACCCTAATTTTTATGGTTTTAATTTTTTTACATTCAAATTTTATTATTTTTTTATTTCCAAATATGATGATCTGGGTCACATTTTCTGTTTTATGTTAGGAAACAATGGAGTGGTCTCCAGTGAGTGATGATAATGGTCAGATGTTTTGATCATCTTGTCCTTGGAAGACATATTGGTTGAGATATTGAGGATAATCTATTTCTTTAGGCTTCATTAAAGGCTCTCATTTTTGTATAAATTTTTAAATTTTAATTCATTTTAAAAGTTTTGAAGGTACATATTTCATGGTGATTAGTTATGAATTTTTTTCCTTATTTTGACTTATGTTTAGTTATCTTATTGGTTGGTTGTTGGGTTTTTCTAGTTGGGTTTCCATATCTATAAGGGTTCACACATAACCCAAAAATATGTTTTAAAAAAATAAAAAAATCATGTATTTATAGAGTGAATATAATTCTCATAATTATAAACAATGGATAAATTTTTAAAGTGCACTACATAAATGAAATAGTAGTGATTAATATAATTAGTGACTAATTTAAAAGTATTTTCAAGAATAAACTCATCAAAGTCGACTGGAATATATAAATGTGATAATTTATATAAACACATAACACTTATTGTAACCATTTAATTTGGATAGATAAGATGAATTATATATGATGTTGATAATGATTAATAATGAAATATATTAAGGAAATGAAATGATGGTAATATCTATATTAAAGGATTCCTCCACCAATGATTAAATACCATCATGAAAGGATCAAAAGATCCTAATTAATATCTATGATTTATTGGTAAGATAATAAGAAATGTTATCATGGAATTAAATGTTTAAATTGGTGTAATATTAATGATAAAGGTTAATATGATACTACAATTTGATGGAGAATATAGTGGACGAACCTAGGGTCACATCTGATAACGTAAACATAAATTACCATATGGGAAGTAATATAAATTGATTTATGTTGTGTCTAGATAAATAATTCAATAAATTAAATTTAAATTTTTTTAATTATAATTGTATTTATAAGATATTGGATAGAATTAACTCATTGTGGTTGATGCAATAACTCTACTTTTTTATGAGGACAGTCTTGTGTGATAGATGGAAGGATCCTTAAATTTATTGAGGGGTCATTTTTTATGTATATATAAATTAAGATTTTATGCATCCAATGAAAGATTGATATTGATGATGATGGGATACTGAGATGGATCTTCCCTAATAATTACACTCTGACTAAGAATAGTGTGATATGATAGTGACCTTACACTTATTTCCCACTGATCTTGGTAGAGAATAATGATTACATATTCATATATATATACTCATCCATAGTCTATGACTAAGATAGATTAGTTATTGGTTAAGATATTAGTGGATATAGGTAGTTTATCTACTATATATAGTATTGGATGGGTGGAGATATATAGTTCTTCTATCATATTTCATATGAGAATGAAATGGATGATAACTCACCAGAGTTTTAACACTCTTTATCTCCCACAACTTTGTGATAAAGGTGGAATGTGATGTGTCAGATGTTATCACTTCTCCTATCAAAAACTTTTGGATTAGAAGGACCATATATGTTGCTTCATCTCTAGAGATATGTATTTTCTACAATATTATGGTATATAGATATAGCCTTAGAGATGTGTATTTTTTCCCCAAGTTCTTGATATATATACAACTGTTACATTTAGATATGTGAATTTTCTTTAGGACTTCAGTGATAGTTGGAGATGTGTATTTCCTATAACATCTCATGATCAATTCACCAGGGGTGAATTATCAAGTGAGAAATCATTAAAGGGATGTGATATTATATTTTTTTATTTTATAAAGAAAAATTATTATTTGGTGTGTGCGATGAATGTTATACATGAACATTTTGTTCAAGTTTTATCTTGAGTACACTTATATTTGATTATGAAATTTGGTGGAATCATGTATTTTACACTTTAAAAATTATTATTGTGCATATACACTAAATATTTATAGGGTTATCTCACAGTATGGGATAAACATGTTGTGTATTATTATGTTCACCCATGCATGAACACATTCCCATTATTTTCCTTTATCCATGAAGATAAATAGATGCATTTAGAGGATATTACTGAAGTATAAAGATATGTATTATATGTGGTAGTTTTTGGTGTGGAGTTCTCATTATGAAAACTACTCTTATGTCACCAGTGATCAAGATCACATCTATTTAGGATCTGTTGGTTATATCTAGTAATTTTAGTTATATTATCTTATATTATATCTTGAAGTTATCCTTACATATAAATTTTTTATACTACTTATTTTATGTTCTATGTGTTAGGATGTGAATCCTAATTTCATAGAACCATATGTTCATCTATCAGAATTTTGTTCATTGGTTATTTAGGTTACTAGAATTTTAGTCAACTTCAAATGGTTTGACTCAGTGTGAAGGTAGGGGATGTTTAACACTTCAATAGTAGTTGGGTCATCAAAATTTCATATGCTCTAATTAAATCAATGGTGGTCTATAATGTTAGTGAACATTCTAGAAGGAAGTATCTCAAAGGAATACTCTAGAAGTATTTATCAAAGAAATTGATGGTGGTTAATAGTGTTATGGGAAATCAATAGTGAAATTCCATTTGGAGGACTCTCCCTAGATGATAGAAAATAGAGTGACCTAGAAAACTTTCTAGATATTATATAAAAATAAGTGAGGACCAAACCTAAACAGTGGATCTTATTTATAGAAAAATTAATTCTAATAATGAATAGTGTATACAATAAGTACATGGTTAACTAGAGGATTATAATTTCTTAATCTCTCTTTAATGTTTTCTTAATGATTTTTTTTAAATTTGTTGTAATATTAGTACTTTAGGTAATATAATAAAGTCACATTGGTTCCTCCCAAGTATATAGGACAATGAGTCTGAATCATGTTAATATTATTTTTTCATTTACTAATTTATACAATTATGTTATATATATGAATGTTTTGTTTATTTATTTTGTATTATATGTATATGATGAGGTGTGTGGGTGGTTTAATTTTTGAGGGGGGTAAGGTGTATTTACTTCCTAATTCTAGTTTAACTAGTCAAAGGTATGAGAAGTTATAAAGGTTTAGTTTTTTCTTCTCCACTGATATTTGTTCGAACTTCTTGTTGATAAACCTAGAGAAATTCTGGTGGCCTTACCTAAAGCTTAGGAAATAATATTTCCAAGGGGACCTCCCCCAAAAAGTGGTATCAAATCTTGAGTATTAGGTTTCAAGGTTTAGCATATCAGTAGCATCAAAAGTATAGCATCAGATGAAGGGGATATCTAGATTGATAAATTTGATGGATCATATCTTGACTAATATAGAATGGAGATTAAAGGTCGTCTAGTTTAAAAGTAATTGGATATTCCATCGTTCAAAGTGAAACTAGTGTTTATGGAGAAAGATGAATGAGAAATCTTGTACAAGAAGGAGTTAGTGCTGGTAAGAATGTCTCTACCATGGAATTTTTAATTAAAAATTCAGGATAATAATAATATAATAGTTCTTTTAAGTCTTTTCTAGATATATATGAAAAATGTATGGCCCTTGTAAAAGTTTTCATGTTGTGATTATTTTTTTGATTAATTTTATTAGACAAAATACTAGAGTTAGACTATTTGAATTACTTCAACCTAATCCATGGGATGTGCTAATCAGTAAATTTAACTTTGTTTTATGGTGTATAGGTGGTACTATTTATATCTTCATTACCAAAGATATGTGATTCTATGGTTATTGTAATTTAAAATTTCAAGAAAAACTCAATTTGGGGTTTGATGATATCCAGAATTTGATGCCCAGTGAAGAAATTTGATGAATGGAGGTTCAGGTACTAATTGGTAGTTTCCTTAATACTGATTTAAGGGGAATGTAACCCCATCTAAAAAACTCAATCATAAGAAACTAACATAAGAAAATTCCCATGAATGGAGCCAAATTAAGCTAGTTGGTCCTAGTTTAACCCAATATAATTTTGTTAATAAGGGATATATAAAGAAGGATTGGAAGAGTTGTAAAGATAAAATCAAATATGTGTCATTATTTGGTAGTTTAGATTCTATTAACACAAAGAAAAATTCCAAATTATTATTATTGAGTGTGAATACTCTGATCGAATCTTAGGTGATTGACTCTTGATAGTCTTATCATTTAAGTGGTGAAAAAAGATTCATGGTCAACTATATATCTTTAATATTTAGGAATGTCAATATGTAATATGGGGAATCCATGGTTGTTATAAAAAATGATATTTCAACATCAAAATAAATAATGGAGGATTCTTGAAGTTAATGGAAGTTCAAAACATCGCTAGTTTGTGGAGAAATATAGTTTTTTTTAGAAACATGTTGGTTTAGGAAATTTTAATAGTTATACAGGCATGGAAAGAAGTTTATGTGAGGATCAATGATAGTTTCATGAGGATTAAAGGATGGGACCTTTTACATTATTATAAATTCATAAGGTAATTCAGTTCCTTAAAGTATAACTTCTGACAATCTGCAAGTATATCACTGTATGTATGGTCGTATCAGTGAAAATAATATAAAATTTATTAAATATTGAGGAATACTAATTCCTAATCAAAATGAAATTATAAAATATGAAATTTATATACTAGGAAAGAAAATAAGTTTCCTTTAACTTGGATTCTCAAAAGACCAATAATTGGAAGTTGGATCTGGTGTAATCAGATATTTGGGGACCATCCCCTATTCAGTCATGCAGAGGTTTCCTTTACTTCCTTACTTTCATTTATGATGCTATAAAAAATTATATATTTACTTTATGAAGGATAAGTATGATTATTTTCATGTGTTTACATGGTAGAAAACATGAATAAAAATTGAGTGATACCAGAATCTAGATTTCATATGGATGGAAAACAATTGTCAATCCATTGACTACAACTTGTGTAATTTTTTATAGAAGGAAGGAATAAGGCATGGGAATATGGTGAATGAGAATACACTACAGAATAGAGTGTATGGAAGAATGAACATGACTTTGATATAGAAACAGATAATTATGAGGTTATACTCAGTAACTCCTAAGGGGATTTGGGAATTGGCACATAATACAATGACGTGTCTCATTAATAGAATTATAGTATCAGAATTTGGGAGGGAAATTTTGAAAGAGGTTTGGTTTGGAAAATGAATGTAAGTTAATCATGTTAAATTGAGGTATTGTATAATATGTACAAGTAAATGATAATGAAAATGATAAACATGAATCAAAATTAATAATATTTTTTCTACATGTTTATAGAGATGAACAATTTTAATATTGATTATGTGATAGTTAAAGAAAAAAATCATTAGAAGTGGGGATTTTTTTATTAAATGAGAAGATTCTAATGAAATATACAAAAATGGAAGAATAGTAAGTTAAGGAAAAATCAATTATAGAGGTCTAGGTTGATCAGATTATTAGTATCTTAAAAAACTATCAAACTCATATGTGAGTTATGAAGGCCCTAAAAATATAGAAATAAGACCATCAAAAATACCATAGAGTTCAAGGGTTGGTAAATCTTAGGTGGGATCACAATAATTATGGTCTTCGAAAGTCACAGTACCATAAGTTTATGTACCAAAATATATATTTGATCTAAGTAGTTCAAAATAGACGATTTAGTTGGATAGATCAACCAGATTTAAGATACCAGTTTAAAGGTGTGAGGCTAGAATGAATTCCTTAATCCTAATAGACATAGGATAACCTGAAAATATAGAGAAAGAATCATCCCACGATGCCTCTATATAGTGGTAATAATCCATAAAAGAAGATATGTATTCACTAAAGTTTAATTGAACTTAGAAGATTACTGAACATATGAAAGATAAAATTTCACATGAAAATAAGTGTATTTACGAAATTAAGAAAGAGGTTGATGAAAATAAATGATATAAATAATTTCCAGTGGTATAGAGGTTTCAACAAAATTAATGAGAAGATTTAACAATAATATTCTAAAATGTAGTTGAACACTCTACCATCAAAATAGTTCTAAGTATGGTGGAATTAGAAAATATATTTCTAGATAAGATGGATGTTGAGAAATATTTTTTCATGGTAATTTGGAGGAAGAAATTTACATGAAATATCTATTTGGTGTACGAGAATTTTTGGACTAGAATTTGGTTTGTAGTTTTAATAAAATATTGTATAGCTTGAATCAAGCACTATGATAGTGGAATTGGAAATTATATGGGTTTTTAGATGAATATTTTTTTGGTAGATGTAATATTTATCATGTTTATTACTATAATAAATTATATGAAGTTAATTTCATCATTTTTTTATATTGATGACATGTTTTTTATAGGATAGAATTGACTGATGATTCTAAAATTTACAAATAATATATTTGAAAGTGTAAAAATGAAATATATTAGGAATCTATCTTAAAATAAATACATAGAGAAGAACATTAAAAGATTTTTCTTATCTGAATGAAAGATAATCACTATCTCTTTTCCTAACACATTAATATATCAAAATCACAGGCACCTGTAACAGAATAAGAGTTCCAAAACATGGATAAAGTACCTTATTCTTCGGCTATTATAATTTTGATTTATGCATTTATTTTTACTTTACCATCCATTTAATTTTTTGTGTATGTTGTTAGAAAATTTATGTCTAATCCTGGAAAGAAGAATTTGGAATCCATTGTGTGGATACTTGAATATTTTAAAAGATCATAAGATTAGGATTTTTTTGGAGAGGAAGATCCACTATAAGGATTTTTTGATATTATTTTTTTTATACTCAGATAGATATAATAGAATGATAGTTTTTTTACCTATAGAGGAACAATAGTCAGTTCTATGGCATGATAGAAAAGATTTGTTGCATTAAGTACAATGGAAGTAGAGTGTGTAGTGACAACAAATTTTGGTAAGGTGATGGTTTGTTTGGAGAAGTTTATGAAGGAATTGAGAAGAAGTTAGAAGGGAGGGATTATTTTCAATGATATCCAATTTTATATTCACTCAGCTAGAAATATGGTATTTCATACAAGGGAAAACATATCGGGCCGAAGTTCCACTTCATCAAAAAATATACAAGAGGAAAATTTTTTTGATCTCTGTAAGATCCCTGGTATCTAAAATGTAGTGAAAATGTTCACTAAGACTTTATTTAAATAAATTTTGAGGAAAAATCATGCCACTATGAGACTTGGATGAATGGAGAAGGAAAAGTTGGAGGAAAACTACCACTATTGAGGAAGGAAGCTTGCTGAGGGGGTAAAAAAAATTTCCCTGAAACAAGTATTCATATGGAATAGTTTTTGAATGTAAAGCATAATTTTAGATAAATATATGTTCATATATAATAATTTCACTAGTTTTTTAGGTTATTAGAATTTTTTTATTATAATTTGGCTTTTATTAGTGTAAAGGAAGTGATAGTTCATCATTTCAATGTCATCCAGTTCCTCAGATGCTTGTATCCTCTGATGACATCAAGGGTCATCCAAAATGTTGGTAAACTTTATAAAAGTAAGTCTCTTAAAGTAATAATTTAAAATTTTTTATTTCAAAAATCAATGAATTTTAATAGTGGAATGAGAAATCAACTATGACATTCCATTTGAGGTCTCTCTATAAATGATGGTAGGTGGTGTGGCCGATTCAATTGAGTGGAGATTCTATAAAAAGAAGTGGGGAATATTCCTAAAAATAGATCTTATAGTTTTGATAGAAAATCCTAATCCTGAACATTACATGGTATAAGTACACGGTGAATCATTCAATTTTAGTGTGTTAATCAATTTATAATATTTTCTTACAGATAGTTTTTTTGTTTCTTGTAATATTTTTGCTTCTGATAATATAATAAATTCATAGTTTTCCATACTATTCATATAATTCAACTCTTCCAAATAATTTTAATCTTTAATGTTTATGAACTTTATTATATACATATGTTGAATGTATTATCAGGGATTGAATTCTTGTTTCATTGTATTATCCTGATGAGGTGTGTATAAGGTCAACTTTTTCTTGTGGGTAGAGTGTGTTGACTTCCTACTTCTGGTACACCTAGTCAAAGGGATGTGAACTTTCAAAGGTTCAGTTTTTTCCACTTAACTGATCAATGTGTGAAATATCAGTGGATCGACCTAGTAATGTTTCAATGGTCTTACAGAAAACTTAGAAAATAAGAGTTTCAAGGGTCCCTCCCTTAACAAGAAATATATCTTCATATATGATGTTGTGTTATTGAAGGTGATAGATTGTACTTAGTGGTAATGCCTCACATGATTCATGTAGATACATCAACATTGGTTATTATCCATAGTCTTATTAGATTCATCCTTGGGGAGTTAACCTATTAGTATACTAAGAAATCATAGATCTGTATCAAATTGTAGGATAGAGTTTAGAGTATGGAACATGATATGATTGGTTTGAATAGTTTAGATTGAAATTTATTAGGGATCTCTAGTAAATGTAGTGATAATATAAGAATTCTCAATTGTTTCAATGATCAATATATCCCTGAGCATGAATCTTATTGATGACCCATGACTAGAAACTTAGTATATGAACTTTTATTCAAAAGAAGTGGATCTTACATAATAAAAAATGAGGTCATGGTTTTTTTATTTCAAGATTAAATTATTTGAATATACAAATAGTCAGTGTATGATGGACTATTTGAAGATCTATTACCATCCTCATCATATGCAATAATCTTGATAATGAGATATTTCTATACTGGGAGTGGGAATTTTAAGATGAGATTAGTATGTTGTGTTGTAAATTGGTTGATTTGATGATGATTTTAGGTATATAAAGTTGACGATACATTATTTCATAGTTGTGAATAATTAATTTCAAAGGATCCAAGAAAACATAGATAGTGGCCTTACTACATTGTGATATTGATAACTTATGGGATACTAGAGGAATTCATCAACACCTTCCAAACTTCTTTTTTTCTGTGTTATTTTTTGTTTGGAACTTTAAATCCTTATTGTTTGATATTTTTGGCACTATGGAATTCTATGTTATGTCATAAACATTACCAATGATCTTTCACCAAATAGTGTTCCACCAGTGGGTGATTTTGATGTGTGGGATCCTTGTGATCTGAGTAATGTAGTAGGAGTATAGTGGGAGATGAGACCTTTTTATTAGAGTAAACTTTACTTGTGATAAATTAAATTCATTATAGAATTGATCATGGTTAATAGACATGTAAAATTATTTAATGGGATTAAATAGTACATTTATTCTCAGTTTCCAAGTGAGGAAGATCCACATGGGAATTTATTATGATTTATCCCAATCAATATGAGGTTGTGCATTTTTTGGAATTTTTCATTTATTAAGAATTCACTAAATTATTAATTCAAGGTTTATAAGGTGGTATAACCTGTCACGAACCAACCCGGTTCGACCCTGAACCGGTCACCCAATCCATCCCACGGGATGGACCGAGGGGCGTTCCAAATCCCCATAGGCTGGAAACTAATGTCGGGCATCAAAAATAAATAGGTGAGAACGATTTGGACCATAAAAATAAGACAACTGAATTAATAAATACTAAACAAAGATAAAGAGAACCAGCAGCGGCAAGAAAACAAGACTGCACATACCTCCATGTGACCTCTTGGTCACCTCTAACAACTAACAGTCTACCTCGCATGGGCAGAAGAAACAAGAACCTGAACCTGCATCTGAAAAGGTAAGATAGGTGTGAGCATTAAAATGCTCAGTAGGAATGCCAAAATTCAACCACAGAATCCATGCATTTTCCAGTTCCAAAACAGCCCAAAAATACTAGTTTTAATTATAGTTATAAAAATAAGGTTTTCATATTTACACTACATTTAGAAAACTAACAATCACAATTCCATTTTCCTTATAATTCAAAAACAAGGAAAAGAAAAAAATAGGTCTCACACAAAATTTTCCAAAACAACTACTTTGAAGTTCATTTTAAAATCAACCTTACACACAATACTTTTTCCAAGAAAATGCCAAAACCAAGTTCAAGGGTATGATTCCACACAAAGTAGGGGCAATGGTACTAATAGTGCTTGTATCAAAGGATCACGAAAAAACTAGGAACTCGAAGGGAGACCAGAACGTATTATACATATGACTCATCCTGAAGGCATGCCTACTCTCGATGACGTCATAATGCCCTAATGCTCGGTGTTTCCCTACATGACCTAACCTAGGGGCCCAATCCCCTAACAGAGTGTCATCCATACTAAGGGCCACTAGCTAGTGCGCAATCTAAACTAGTGCAGCAATCGTTCTCAGTAAACCCCCTTGCTATGATAAGTTTTTGTCCTATGTTCACAAATAGGTGTGCCACGGATTCAAATAACAAGCCATGTATATATAATCAAGCATGTAACACAATCCTGCACCACCCCGACCACATCAAGGTTAGTCCCATTCCTTAAAATAATATATTTTCAAAAGGAGGCCCATACCGAGGACCCTTCTATCAAATGATCAAAAGATGAGGCAAGGGGCCTAACCGAAGAGGGGTTTTCCAAACACATAGTTTCAAAGATGCCAAAATGGCCTTTATATTCACAATGCTCATCCTTTTATCAAAACATTTATTAATCCATTCAAAAACAACCACAAATATAATATTTTACCAACATGGCCAAATGGCCCATTAAATAAAACATTTACCAAAACCTTTCCAAATTTCACTTTAAGTCAAGTTAAAACAACAACACCTAAGAAAATTCCAAATGGGATTTGACTTCCACTTTCACCCAATCAGACCCCAAAATTTACAAACACCCCTTTAATTTTCCAACAACTCACCCTAGTATGTTTCCAGGGCTAACCAGGCCAAACCAAGAGGAACACTTCAAAACCAACCAAAAATTTTGAAAGCAAGTTTTATAAATACACCCTTTTCTTTCAACCCAAAAACACCCATATCACTCAATACCACACAAGTTCATAAACCAAAAGCTTGTTTTTAGACAAAAACCACCCCACAACAAGGGAAACACCGCATTTCATATACGAAATCCAAAACATATTTCAGACCAATTTAACAAAACATTTTTATGGGAAAAAACCCCACCCAAACATCCAATTTCACCCAAAAAGAACAAGTGGAAATTTACAAACACCACATGCATCATATACACGGCCCAAACCACGATTCATGTATACCCTATCTTTAACAACACCAAATAATTTTTGAACACCACAAAAGCATTAAATAGGTACCATAAAGATGCATAGCAAGATAATAATACAATGAAAAACTCAAGTATCAAGGAAAAGCAATGGAAAGTAAATGCATTGATTTTCCTACCTCAAGGAAGTCCATTCGAAACTTTATAACTCAAGAAACACCTCGCTTGCACGCACGCACACACTTCCATATATATATATATATATATATATACATATACATCTTTAAACCAATGCATGTGTTCCCCATGCCATGAGGGAACACGCACTCAGAAGGCGTATATATATATATATATATATATATTCATACTTGGGAAAATGCTTGTGCGCACTTAGAAATGATCTCAACTCCCTACAACAAGTCCCGACACCTAACATTAGTGCGGCGAAAACCATCGCACATCCAACAAGACACTAGGGACTCACATAAACCAATTTCATAGGTCATAAAAAACAACCAAACACTACCCAAAAGGATTTATATCCGAAACAAACCCTGATATAACAAACAATATCATTTTAAAAGAAGATGAAAATAATTCAAGACCAAAAGGTGAGGCATTTAAATGCGCATAAAAGAATGACATAAAAAAACTAATTGCAATCAATTCAACCAATATGAAATCCATACTACAAATTAACTAAGTATGTAATAAAAGTGAGGAACATATTTTAAATACTAATTAATAAAAATTCAAGTATCAAATCGATTGGAATTGAAATGAAAGGCATGAAACACTTACCTCAACCCGTGCGAACCCAACTACACCTTAATGGAAGGAATAATATCACTTCACGGACCAAACGTAATACCTAGACACCAAACAAAACACAAAAATCACAAACCCAGGTTCGACCAAAGCAAACACCCATAAAAAGGAACCCTAAAAGAATGGAAAGCTCACAAAAAATAGAGTCAAGCACCGAAGAGGGCATCGACAAGTACGCGCATGCCGGAGAGGGCCCCAGCAGGGTCGCGACGCCCGAGCAGGCCTCTGTCAGTGAAGGAGGGAGGCTGGGAATGAAAACCATTGGGTGTTCCTGTTTCAGGGAGTAGGGTGGAAGCCGGACAACAGCCATAAATGTGCCAGACCTTTCGGCGAGGAGGAGGGAAAGGTGGAGGGCATCGCGTGAGGACAGGGGGGTTGTCGGAACCGGGAGGGGTGTGCCAGACCGAGGGAGCTGCGCTGGCCCGAGGAAGAGGAGGGGGCCAACTTACGTGCGACCTTCAAGAGGCGGGAAGAGAGGGAAGTGGAGAGGCAAAGGCCGGGAGGAGAGGGGAGCGGCACAGTGAAGGGAGAGAGCGGTGGGGAAGGGGTGGTGCGGCCTACGACAAGCAAGGGGGGAAGGGGGAGTGAGAGGGTAGATTTAGGGTTTAAAAAAACAACAACAACATAATAATAATAATAATAATAATAATAATGATAACAAAAATAATAATGATAATAAAAATAATAAATAAACTAATACCAAACTAAAAATAATAATAAAAATATATTTCACTCTTGTTTTATCTTATTTCTTAGAATAATCATATTAATGAAAGTTTAATAAAAATAATACTAATAAAAATTTAATAAGAATAATAAAAGTAATAATAATAATAATTAATATTAAATTAAAATTAATTAATAATTATATTAATAAAAAATTTGGATAACTAAAATATTATTCACCATTTTTAATAATAACATTATTACTTACATCATAATTAATTATAATAATTACATTTTTAAACATTTTACTTATTTTATTTGTGTAAAACATTATTTCTTTCGATCAATAGACACTTTCATGACACCTGAGCCGATCGCATGGCTACCGCGCACCATGCGGTGACCGCGCACAGGTCTAAAACCCGCTAATAACATCAAAGCTTCAAAAAAATTCAAACACTAAACCAAACCCAACTTTGTCCAAAAGATGTGGTACCGAGAGAAGAATTAAATAATAGGCGTTTGTGGTCAGGGTGTGAAAATTCTCCCCACCACAGACACTTTCTTCCCCCATAAATTCACTGAACCAACAGTTGACACAACTTGAGTTCATGACCAGGAAAAATCATATAGAACCGAGAGCCTCAGGGTGACTATTCCCAACAAAAGCCACACCCGACCAAATTAAAGAAGTCCACTGCCCAAGATTGAGGGGAGAACAGGAGAGGGTTCTCCCCACCACATGGATTTACTAATACATAAACCCTTAAAACTAAACAAACCACCCCCCAGGGGGCAACACGAGAACTCCCAAACCAAACTCATCCCACCTTCTCAACGCTAATAGAACAACTCCACCACTAGCATTTAAGACCATTATGGGGAAAATGAACACACTAGGGCACCAGGATGGAGGAAACCCCTAAAAAACCGAAACAAACTAAAGGAAACTCATAGAGAGGTGCCCGAACTAAGAATGGGCCTAGAAACACTACCCATTAATATATGAAACCAAACATTCCCCTGAAGAAAGCAATTGAGACCAACTCAGAATCAGAACGAGCCTGCCATTCACGGGACCAACTCCCTTGAAGGAACAAAAATAATTTAAATTCCACATTTAGAGCGGATGAGGCCTCTTAGATTGCGGTACAATGAGCTCATCACACCACAATAATGAGGATGAGTTTAAAAAGACAACAAGAATCGAACAAGAAAACCTTGGATATTTTCGTCTGAAGTTGAAAACATGATCTGATTTTATGGTCCACACGCCCTCGACAACTCCTGACTATGCGCAAGCTTTACCACTAGACCTATGGTTGGGGCCCTGATGGCTGAAGCATCTCCTACCTCACAGTCAAGCATTTTCATCCCCCAGTCCCTAACTCCTTCCTTCCAAATGACACTTCTTTCAGAACTCTCACTGGTGGACCGAACAGCCGCACGGTAGCAAGACTTCGGAGGGATGCGACAAGGTGACTTAGAATGCCTAAACCGGCCACGCTAGTGGTATGCATGAGAATGGTCCAACAAACTGGGATTCAGTACAGATAAAGGTCTTTTCTAGATGAGGAACCTTCACAAGAGCCGACCCCCGCCAACTACACCCGGACTCTAACGACAATGAGACATCCCACCTTTACTAGTCCAAAAATGAACCCCCAACTAACTCTGGGATAGTACGAACCTTAACTACCCCTAGAGTTCCCAACAACCTGAAGACATCCTATCTTTCCAAACTATACAACTACCTCTAATAGACTTTGATTACCTCGATAAGCAGGCAACACACAAAAAGAACTGGGAACTGGGCATAACTGATTAACAACTTTTGGAGGCTTCCTGGGCGGCGTACTCATAACAACAAGAAAAAAAGCATCAAAACTGGTCATCAAGCCAAAACTCAATCAAAGAAACAACACAATCCAACGAAAAAACAGGCCCCTAATCCAAACATACACAAACACAAGCAAAAAATCATTTTTCCAAAACCATTATTTCTTTAAAAAAAATTAAAACCCACCTATGGAACCTTATGAACCGTCACATGTGCATTCATTCAATATCACTCATATCAATTGCAAACAAGTGCCCCCATGCACTTTCCGTACATACCCATGCACGTGTAACCCTCCATAATGAGTGTCAGGGTTCAAACACTCATTTTCCTTACCAAATCCAAGCACATACCAAGTTTTTTCAAACCAATACACTTTCTCGTTAAAAACCCACTTTACTAATTTCAAAAACAATTTGGAAGAAACCCACCTTTTTTCATTTCAAAATAACTTTTATTTTCAACACACTCACATTTACCGAGTTCCAAACGAAACAAAATGAACAATAAACTATCGGAAAGAGGAACTAGTGTCTGTGCCTAACTCGACGACATAGTGGTGAGCCATTCCCCAAGTAAGGAATAACACTAAGAGGACCTTAAACCAGAACTTGGTCTCTACATGGGAAACCACCCCATGTGAGGATACAATTTGAACTGATTCTCCCTCATTTTCATCCCTCAATCCAAAACAACCAAAGAAAAAAGACTCAAATCCTGGACTACCCCTGGTAACTCAGGTCTCGTCACGAGCGGTGGTGATCAGGCATCGACCCGTAACCTACCTCCTGAGTTCAGAAAGTCCTAATCTCCTTCTAATAGACACCCCAAATAACAAGAACCTCCTCTGATACCATTTTTTCATGTACCAACCCAGCTCGACCCTGAACCGGTCACCCAAGCCGGCCCGCAACATGGCCCGAGGGGTGTTCCCGATCCCCACGGGCTGGAAACCAGTGCCCGACATCAAAACTAAATAGGTGGGAATGATTTGGCCCATAAAAATAAGACAAATAAATTAATAAAGACTAAAAAAGAGAAAAAGAACCAGCAGCGGCAAGAAAACAACACTGCACATACCTCCATGTGACCTCTTGGTCACATCCAACAACTAATAGTCTGGCTCGAACGGGAAGACTAAACAAGAACCTGAACCAAACAGCTGAACCTCCATCTGAAAAGGTAAGATAGGATTGAGCATTAAAATGCTCAGTAGGAATGCCAAAAGTGAACCACAGAATCCATGCATTTTCCAGTTCCAAAACAGCCCAAAAATACTAGTTTGAACTACAGTTATAAAAATAATGTTTTCATATTTACACTGTATTTTGAAAACTAACAATCACAATTCCATTGCCCTTATAATTCAAAAACAAGGAAAATAAAACAAAATAGGGCTCACACAAACTTTTCCAAAATAGATACTTTGAAGTTCATTTTAAAACCAACCTTACACACAAAAAAAATTTCCAAGAAAATACCAAAACCAAGTTCAAGGGTATGATTCCACACACAGCAGGGGCAATAATACTAGTAGTGCTCATATAAAAGGATCACAGAAAAACTAGGAACTCGGAGGGAGACCAGAACATACTATACATGTGACTCATCTTGAAGGAATGCCTACTCTCGATGACTTCATAACACCCTAATGCCTGTTGTTTCCCTACATGTCCTAACCAAGGGGACCAATCCCCTAGCAGAGTGTCATCCGTACTAGGGGCCACTAGCCAGTGCGTAATCTAAACTAGTGCAGTAATTGTTCTCAGTAAACCCCCTTGTTATGCTAATTTTTCATGCTATGTTCACAAAGAGGTGGGCCACGCATTCAAATAACAAGACATGTATATATAATCAAGCACGCAACACAATCTGGCACCACCCCTACCACCTCAAGGTTAGTCCCATGCCTTAAAATAAATATTCTCAAAAGGAGGCCCATACTGAGGACCCTCCTGTCACATGATCGAAAGACGAGGCAAGGGGCCTAACCGAAGAGGGGTTTTCCAAACACACAGTTTCAAAGATTCCAAATGGGCCTTTAGCTTCACAACACTCATCCTTTTATCAAAACATTTATTAACCCATTCAAAAACAACCACAAATACTATCTTTATACCAATGTGGAAAAATAGCCCCTTAAATAAAACATTTACCAAAACCCTTCCCAATTTCACTTTAAGTGAAGTTAAAACAAAAACACCTAAGAAAGTTCCAAACGGTCTTTGACTTCCACTTTGACCCAATCACACCCCAAAATTTACAAACACCCCTTTCGTTTTCCAACAACTCACCCTAGCATGTTTCCAAGGCCAACCTGGCCAAACCAAGAGGAACACTTCAAAACCAACCAAAAATTTTGAAACCAAATTTTATAAATACACCATTTTCTTTCAACCCAAAAACACCCATATCACTCAATACCACACAAGTTCATAAATAAAAAGTCTGTTTTTAGACAAACACCAAAACAAAACCAGGGAAAACACCACATTTCATATACGAAATCCAAAACATATTTCAAATCAATTTAATTAAACGTTTTTATGGGAAAACCCCCACCCAAACATCAAATTTCAACAAAAAAGAACAAGTGGAAATTTACAAACACCAAAGGCATCATATACAAGGCCTAAACCACAATTCATGTAAACCCTATCTTTAACAACACCAAATAATTTTTGAAAACCACAAGAAGCTTTAAAGAGGTACCATAAAGATGCATAGCAAGATAATAATATAACAAAAGCCTAAAGTATCAAGGACAAGTAATGGAAACTAAATGCATGGATTTTCCTACCTCAAGTAAGTCCATTCGAAAATTTCTAACTCAAGAAACACCTCGCTAGCACGTGTGTACGCACTTCCATATATATATATATATATATATATATATATCTTTAAACAGATGCATGTGTTCCCCACGCCATCAGGGAACACGCACTCAGAAGGCGTATATATATATATACCTGGGAAAATGCATTTGCGCACTTAGAAATGATCTCAACTCCCTGCGACAAGTCCCGACACCTAACATTAGTGCGGCGAAGACCATCGCACATACAACAAGACACCAAGGAATCACATAAACCAATTGCACAGGTCATAAAACACAACCAAACACTACCAAAAAGTTTTTATATCTGAAACACACCCTGATATAACCAACAATATCATTTTAAAAGAAGATGAAAATTATTCAAGACCGAAAGGTGAGGCATTTACATGCGCATAAAAGAACGACATAAAAAAACTAATTTCAATCAATTAAACCAATATGAAATCCATACTAAAAATTAACTAAGTATGTAATACAAGTGTGAAACATATTTTAAATACTAATTAATAAAAATTCAATCATCAAACGGATTGTAATTGAAACGAAATGCATGAAACACTTACCTCAACCTCTTCGAATGCAATGATGCCTTAACGGAAGGAAGAATATCACAACGCAGACCAAATGCAATCCTTAGACATCGAACAAAACACAAAAATCACAAACCTAGGTTCGACCAAAGAAAACACCAACAAAAAGAAACCCTAAAAGAAGGGAAAGCTCACAAAAAATGGAGTTGCGCGCCGAAGAGGGGATCGACAAGGATGCGCATGCCCGAGAGGGCACTGGCAGGGTCGCGGTGCCAGAGCAGGCTGCTGTCGGTGAAGGAGGGAGGCTGGGAATGGAGACCACTGGGTGTTCGTGTTTCTAGGAGTAAGGTGGCAGCCGGATGACATCCAGAAGCGTGTTGGACCTACCGGCGAGGAGGAGGGAAATGCGGAGGGCTTCGTGCGAGGACAGGGGGTTTGTCGAAACCAAGAGGGTGCGCCGGAATGAGGGAGCTGGGATAGACCAAAGAAGAGGAGGGGCTCGGCTTGCGTATGACCTGAAGGAGGTGGGAAGAGAGGGAAGTGTAGTGGCAGAAGCTGGGAGGAGAGGGGAGAGGCGTGGTGAAGGGAGAGAGTGACGGGGAATGCAGGGTGTGGCCCGCGGCCAGAAAGGGGGGAAAGGGGAGAGGGAGGGTAGATTTAGGGTTTAAAAAACAACATAATAATAATAATAATAATAATAATAATAATAATAATAATAAATAAACTAAAACCAAACCAAAAATAATAATAAAAATATATTTTACTCTTGTTTTATCTTATTTCTAAGAATAATAATATTAATAAAAGTTTAATAAAAATAATAATAATAATAAATTAATAAGAATAAAAAAAGTAATAATAATAATAATAATTACAATTAAATTATAATTCATTAATAATTATATTAATAACAAATTTTAGATAACTAAAATATTATTCACCATTTTTAATAATAACATTATTACCTACATCATAATTAATTATTATAATTACATTTTTAAACATTTTATTTATTTCATTTGGGTAAAACATTATTTATTTCGATCAATAGACACTTGCATGACACCTGAGCTAATCGCATGACTACCACCACCGTGTGGTGACCGCGCACGGGTCCGAAACCCGCTAATAACATCAAAGCTTCAAAAAGATTCAAACCCAGACTGAAACCCAACTCTGTCCAAAATATGTGGGACCAAGAGAAGAATAAAATAATAGGCGTACGTGGTCGGGGTGTGACATAACCAAAGACTTTTGATAACAACATCAGTTTCTCTCGACTTTGGTTTGGTGTTATGATGGAAACTGGAATGAACCATTTGGGGAAAATTGTTGATATCTATATTAGATAAATATATATTCATTAGTTTTTATATATTTTTTCTTAGTTTTTAATTGTAAAAGAATGTTTTTTTCTAGATGTATTATTTGAAATGTTTTATTACAAGTATGTATTTTGGAGGAAAAATAATATAAATAAATGAAAAATTAATAAAAAAGTATTATATACTTTATCCAACTGCAGGAGCATGGATTTCTTTTGAGGTAGTGACCAAGATAAACCATAGACAGTTATGGAAATTGTGGAGTGGAATACCCATCATAGGGAAGAACTAGTGGTAAGTGGTTGTAGCATAGGGAAGCCTCATGAGAGTTAAAATTCCCTTAAAATTTGTGGATTGGTTGATAAATTGGTACCTGTCTGAATCCTAGTATAATGTGGGAAAAAGAAAAAGATATGAACTATTCACTTTAAATCAAGCACGTGTGTAGTGAGTGATATAATATCATCAGATTTTTTTCATCACCATGATTTGGGTGTTTCCTATGATTCATATGGTTTTAGTTTTACTCATGGTTGTTACTTTGTACCACTATAGAAGCACGGTAGTCTAACTACTATCCCTTTATAATGATCAATAAAACTCGTCACATAGTAGAAGCTTTGAAAGCAACAAGCTTAAAATTTATGTTAAGATGGTATGTAAGATTATTTTTTATTCACACCTAGTCCTATCATTATAATGAACCATCATGGTAGATACTAGTAGAAATTTATGGTTTCCCTCTATGATGTTGATATGTATGAAGTGTGAACTCTGTGAATGAGGTTTCTTACCATAAAGAGCTTAAAGCTAAAGACGTGTAAGATTTTCTTTCACCGTGACATGATAGTGATGCTCTATGATTCACTAGAATTATCTAAGAAGTTAATATGTAAGAATTGTTTTCATGCATGTAATATTGATACTTAACATAGATTTTGACACAAATTTTGAAAGATATGAATCATTTCATATCTTATGGTTCACATTATTCCATCTTTTCATGGTAATATTTGCACAGTGATTAAAGTGTTGCATGTAGTGTCATTGGAGGTAGTGCTGAGATAAGAAGGCCTTTCCCCTGTATAGAATTATTCATGACACATAATTGTGATGTTAGGAACATGAGGATAGTTATAGTGAATTATGTTTTCAATGAAATTGGTTTATGTTTTTAGGGGTTTTATCATATTTTAGGGATTTATACAGAGTATATTTTTATTTTTATACAATATTTCTTGGTTTGAGCATGGGACCTCATGTTTCATTCATTCATAGGACATTAAATGTTTGAGAGAAGGATTTTTTGTTGAATTGTGATGATGGTTTTCAAACCTCATGGGTTTTAAATAAATATTTTAAAAGATACAATTATCCTATATTTTTTTTATCAAAATTAAGAATGTTCAACTAACAAGATTCATTAACCACTTGATGTGCCTTTTTAAAGAGAAAAATGACCATATAAAGGTGGAACATTTGGCCATAAAGATGAAAAATAGGGTTTAACCTGGGGAATTTTGCAGTAGTTAGGTTTCCCCTATTTTTCTTTCCTATTTTCAAAGTTTCCCATTATGTAACTCTAGAATTATTTCTGTTTCTATTAAATTATTTAAAAAAAATATCACTCTCTTATATATTCTATAGTGTATGGATTATTATTAATTTATTAACACTCAACAATGAGTGGATAAACCCATACTAGAGAGTGTAATTAGTTCAATAGGGTATGTGCATAATGTAGTAACATTATTCCCATTGTAAAATAATATTATTCTTTAATATTGTTATGTGACTTATATTTTATTTAATATTGAATCATTGAAAAAATGTGTTTAACAATTACAAAACCTATAACAATGGAGGTAATTATTTCATGAATAGTGGATTAGATTATTCTCTTATATTTTTTTATCTAAAGATAATGTAACTTAGTTATTTTTATTTATCTGATTATTAAGAACTGACATGCAAAGGTATTTTTGATAGGAATCGACTGGATTATTATGAAATACACTCATGTACATGAAACTATTGAGTTTGGGTGTATTGTGAGTGAATTAAAGTTATATTTTTAGGAAATCCACATTTGGAAACAATTTCCCCTCACTTTTCCATTATGTCTGCTTTTCATTTGTCTCTTTAGTCTGTTAATTCAATTTAATTTAGTTTCTAGGTGATGATCCTAAAAATGTATTGATGGTCAAATTATTAGTTAAGAGTTGCCACCAGGCTTCCATGTTCTTCATGGTATCGACCTATGGCTTCCATTGCACTATTCCTTTTTAGTTAATATCAGTTTGAGAGAACTATAAATTTTTTAACATCCAGTAATCCTTGGGAAAGTGATGATTCCATAGGGCTGACCACATTTTTGGCATCATTTTAGGAATAATTGAAACCTAATGAATGGGACAAGACATATTGATTATGTTAAAAAATTTCTTTTCCCATTTCTATTTCATTGTTTTATTTTAGGTCTTTCTCTTTTTTTATTTCCATTTTACACACTTGGTTTGTTCATGGTGTGTACATGATGAAGTATCAAACAAATCATTACTATTCCACACTAATATAATATACATATTTAGAGGAGGATCCTACTACATGGGTAATGTAATGTTCCAAATGGTGGTCACAATAAATAGGAGGATGGAATGATTCATATTCTAATGGATCCGATGATTTTTAGACTCAATAATGGAGTGAAACATATTAAAAGTCATGTGGTGGATCTCATAACTTCATGAACTACCAATGAGAACAATTGGATGAGTAGTTACATAAAAATAGATATTTAAAGTACCTTTATACTTGAGCTTAATTGAATGATTAAGAGATATTCTCATGAAGTCCATTTTAGGTCTTGAAATGAAGATCATGGAACAAGAGATACTACTAAGGGAACAATTATAGATATACCATAGAATTTTAAAAAAAATTAAACTTTTAGATTTCCATTTAAATAACTCGCTTTTACATCATAATTCATGGAATGAAGAAGTGAACTAAAAAGAGAAATCAGAATCAGCTCAAGAATGATGAAGAAATAAAGGGGAAGGAAAAGAAAGATGATTTATTTGAATGTATTTAATCTTATAAGATATAAAATCCTATGAGTAATAAAGAAGAGGAATAATAATATAAAATTAAAATAATAATAATAAAAGAACCTGATGGATCTCATTAATCAAATGTTGGTAGAAAAAGAGGAGTAGTCCAGGGCTGAAGACTACACAAGAGCTAAAGAGGTTAAAGAAGGGGAACTGGTGAAGGAACTTGAGTTCAAATATATTATTGATTTTTTTAAATAATAAGATCTTTCAACACCTAAAATAGATGTCACCGCTAATAAAATTCAATGATCCATTACAGTATTCAATGAGGAAAAGTGAGAATAAGTGTTGTAGAAAGAGTGTTTAGAGTTGGCTGAAATTTTCAACAAGAAATAATGTACAACTGCTGAAGAAAGGAAAGAGAACATAGATCATGTTCAAATATACATCAAATAATTTTAATAGATAAAAAAAAAATAAGTGGTAGAATAAAGAGATTTCAGAAATCTTGGTTAAATTTTCATGGAATAAACTCCTCCAAAACGTGGGGAAGAAAAGAAAGCTACTAACTTTCAATGATTTAATCCAAAATTTAAGAGTATAATAGAGAATATTTAGTTGAGGTAACAATATAAAAATTAAAGTTAGATTTTCAGTTTATTATTCATTATTTAAAGCTATAAAAATATATACTTCACCATAAAATTGTGTCACAAATACACAATGGAAGATGACGATAACATTTACACCAAATGAGAATGATTTTAAGTCATTTATAACTTCAAATTGGGTGGCTTGGTAAATAATTATAATTACTTAAAATCGAGGTGAATTTATATCTAAAATACCATAAATAAATTACTTCCAAGAGGAAACCTTATTTTTTATTTATTTATAGGAATTATTTTAAGAAATTATTTTATTCTAGAAATCCTCCCAGTTATTGATTCTTGATTCCATTGTCTTTTTGAGGTGAAATATTTTGAACCTTTCTATACAAATTTTTTTTATTTCTTAATCTTCAAAATAAGAGGAATAATCCTACCTAAAAAAGTGAAAAATGGATAAAATTTCATGGGTAGGGGAGTATTATTCAGACTTGCCTATATTTTTACTTCCCTTTTTTCATCATATGTTTGTGAAAAAGAATAATTTTTTTCATGTATTAAATTGAATTTAATTCATACATGTGATGATTTATTTTTTACCTTGAAATTACTAATCTAAGAGACATAAAAAATTAATAAATTTATTTTTAATTATAAGAAAATTTTATTCATCATGGCCATGAATGTTAGATATATGGAAGTTAATATTTAGAAAAAAAGTTCTTATTATAGTTTTGAGTTATTTAAAAGTGATTGGTGATATGATTTATATTCTTGAATTGGACTCATAAATTTTTATTTACTAGACTAATTTTTAGTCTTAAATCCATGACTTGGTTGAACAATAATTTTTATTTCTATTTTTTAGAGGGCTCTAAGCAAGTTTTTCATTGTCTTTATTATACACTATTTATTGAGATAACTAAGGATGTATATAAATACTAAAACATACTTTTTGATCTTGGAGAATCATGATGACTTTTTACTATATTAAAATAATTGAGGTCATTTTTTAAAATATTCATATTTCACTTGATCTTGAAACCTAACCTATATATGATATTTTTTAAAACTCTCAAGAACCATGGAATACCTTGATAGAAAGCCACATTTAAACACTAAATATCATTCATACCCTTATTTATTTGGTATTATATCATGATATTTTATTATATTTTAAGTGAGAGTTGAGAATTTCGTGATTTTGTTAGGTGAGGGTGACATGAATGAGTATTGAAGAGTATATCTTGATTAGGGGGGCTATTTTAAAATCCTTTATTCATCATGATTAATTTTTGGTTCCCCAAATTATGAAATAAAATAAAGTAAATAATAACATAAAATGAAAATAGAAATAAAAATAATGAAGAAAAAAATAGTTCTCAAAATTATGTAAATAGAAACCATTAATTTTATTATATTCATAGTCATTTGGTGAACTTATGACAATGAGGGAGGTAGTGGATATTTTAACTTTTTAAAGGAACTTGAATGGGGTGTTATTTATTTCATTGATCTTTATCTTGAATATAATAAATAATAATTTAAGAATTAATCCCTCATTTTTTAGCCTATGATGTTAATCTTCACATCAGGACACACCCACCTTTATCCTCAGATACATTTAAACCTTAATGAAAAGTCTTCATGTTTTTTTGGTTAAGTGGATTTTTATAGTTATTACAATACTATGGATAGAATTCACATACTTGAGGATGAGAATAATTCCAATTTCATGATCTGGAGTCATGACTGAAATTTATTTCTAGTAAGTTAGATAAAAAATGTAATGAATATTAATGAAATGTTGAAATAATTTGAGTGAAAAAAATGTATTAAATTTTAAATTAAATTTTAAGAATTATTTATCAATCTTTATTAGATTTTTTTTTTTTTTTACTTTTATTTTTTTCGTTATAACTTTGTTTTTATGATCATAATGAATTGAATGATTCCCTTATTAAAGTATGAATATTTTCTATTTAGATGTTGATATTTTACCTGATGATTGGAAAAGGTTTTAGTGTTGGGGGGTTTTATATTTATATTATATATTTTTATTTCAATTTTTTTTATCACCTTTTCCTTGGGTTTTAATTTTAATATAAATAAATTATTGTCTGATGGTATTGTTTTACATGCTTTTTGAGAAATCTATCTTCTTGGGGAAAAATAAAAATAAATAAATTTAAAAGAAATAAAAAATATTCCAAACCATGTAAAACCATAGGATTAATTATCTTATACCATTAAGAGTAGCCAATATAAACTATAAAATAACAAGGAAATGGTGGAGTAGCATACTTAACATGGGGAAGAATCAGTAGAAATTGGTCATGGTATAACGTGAAACTATGAGAGTTCAATGACTAATTAAAGTGTGAATTTATTGATAAAGTGGAATGTTTCTGAATAAATTGCTGATGTAGGATAAGGATACCTACAAACAGTATTCACATTAAACGAATAATGTGTGTAGGTGGTGATAAAACTTCATCATATTATTCTTATTTTGTGTGAGATTGGGTTTTATTGAGATTCATGTTGCACCAGCTAAACTCACAAATATAATTGAACACAGCCATTGAAGCATGGGATTATCATCAATAACCCTCTTTAAAAATAAAAAATAATCATCACTTAATAGATTATTTTATAGTGGCGATCTCAAGACATATGAAAATATTTTACATAATATTATTTCCTAGTTGTTTCTTCTCTTGTTATTATAATGAACCACCTTGTATGTGAATAATGGAGTTTAATATTTTATATAAAACTCCATATTTTGATGAATTATTATTATTTTTAATTAATTAAATTTCATTGATAGATTTTTTTACACACAAAACCAATTTAATATTTCACTACACGCAACACTTAGTTATCTCGTGTTACACACGACACTATGTTTTAACAAAACCATGATATATTATTAATATAATTATTTAAATGTGATCGTTATAACCTAACTATTAAAATTAGTGATGTCAATAGTAAAAAATAATTTTTAAATATTAATTATAATAGTTTTATATAAAGGAAACATATTGATAAAAAGAGTACTTAATTTTTATTAAAGCCTTTATATGTCTCAAAAATATTATTTTCTCAAAAAATAATTTTTATTTATTTTCATGAACATTAATAAAATTAATTTTTTAAACATTTAGAAAATTAATTTTATAAAATAATATTAATTATTGAAACCATCATTTCACATTTATTTTCATGTGAATTTTTCAGATTTTTTTGAAAAGTTTCATTTTTTGATGAATAGTGAAAAATATAGAATTTTTGTTGCAAACTATTTTAATAATTAATTTATTTGTGAAGTTAAATTATATTTTAAATTGTTTTTAAAGTAAAATTAATTCAATTATACATCCATTAATCCAATTTATATCATTTTAATCAATTTCATATTGAATTTTGATATAAAAACTTTGTAAGCTTTTGAACTTTTTCTCCTTAGAAACCATATTTATCATCGCATCTGTGAGATTAATTTTAAATTAAATTTTTTCACTTATGTAAATATAATTTGGAAAATTGGATTAAATATTTTTAATTATAATAATTTATATTATCAAATAATTTCATCTTAATTTTTTACCAAAATTTAAAGGAAAAACATTAAAACTTATTTATCATTGTTAAGGTAATAATGAGTTTACCAGAGGGTTAAACTAAAAATATAAGGGTTAAAAATAAAAAAAACTTGTATAATGCCCATTTTATAGGAATATTTAGACCTTATATTTTATATTCAATTTAATTTTACAATTGGGAACCTTTTTCTTGATAAAAATGTTGTTAAACCTTTTTCTTTTCAAACAATTACAAGTGTGTCACTCACCTCACTCATAAAAGGCCACCCCCTTATATTTTATATACACCTTAAAACCATTTTGGTTAGGCCATTAGATAACAAAATCACTTAAAAATTTCTTTTATCTAATCCTTGAGGCCTTATTTTGGACATAAATTCAACCTATTAAGGCTTTTGGTGCAAACCTAAGGAGGATACCCAAAGAAAAGGTAATGTTCATCAATGAGCGTTTTTATTTTATTTCTTCCTCCACATCCTTGAATTATGATTATAAAATAATTATATAATAACATCATTATATTAAATATATTAATATATTTTTATGTTAGGTTTATGACATAAAAAATCTCCACTTCCATCAAATGGCTTATGAAATCATCGTTTCTGTCTACGACAGACTACTACCTCATGAACCGATATCAGTCGTTTTTTTCATTTCCACCTATAAAGGTTGTAAATAATTATATATTTATTATTTATATATGATATTTATGATATTATTATACTTATTTATTTATTATATCACACATAAATTCATACTCTCCCTTTTTTGGTAATATGATAACTTCGCTCGTGTGTACGGTGGACTACCGACTCATGAAGCGATGTGATTTGTTCATGGTTTACATGGAAAATAATAAGTATGGGTTTAAAGAAAATATTTGATATATATGAAATAATAATTATTATAAAATTTAAATATATCATTAAACTTTCTTTATATTAATTTTACAAGATTTTGGTAATAGCGTTCATGCATGCATACGGCCTACCATCTCCATGAATGGTGTATTTCATTTTCTATCGCTAAATTATATGGGTTGATCTAAATACATATATATATATATATAATATATGATATTTATATCATTTTTTAAATTATATAAATTATTAAATCCTGATCAATTAAGAGAAACAAAAATCAAAAATCAAAACATATAAGAAAAACAATGCAGTGATTACATGAAACGCGACTTTAATGTGTAATTGTTAATAAATGGGTAATAAAAGGATATAAATAAAGCATATATATAGTATGATATTTATTAGATTTTTTATTTAATATATTTATAATAAACTTATATTTATTATACAGGAGTTTTGAACATGTACGACGAAAGTCAAGACATAAGGTAAGGGATTTTTGTCTCAATTTTCATACATTGATACGTATGTTATATTGTGAACCAATATTATTTAATCAGGTGTATATATACCCCATTTAACATGTAATATCATGAATTTATTTATACTTGTTATATTTTAAGTTTCATTTTATGTTGTTCCGTTATGTTTCTTATTATTCAAAGTTACCAAGTGAAAATGATTTTATGTTACAATCCCATTGTTTATCAGGATTATTTATGATTTTGTTTTCAATGATAAAATAATATGATCTATATCTAAAAAACTCATGAATTTTCTTATCCCCTATTTATTCATGATATTTTTAAGTAATTGTACCATTTTCCCACTTTTCGGTACATAGGATAATTGATAAATTTTTTTAATAAAATACAACTATATTTCTCTCTTCGACCAAAAATCCATTTTTTTCCAAAACTATGTTTTCTAAAAAAGATTTAAAAAATGTTTTATTATAATCATATAATTTTTAATTGAAATTTTGACCCATGTTTTACTATTTAGAAAAATTAAATGAATATTCATGTTGTTTTTTAAAACAACCTATGTTTGAATTTTATCAAAAATGTTATGGGAATATTTTTTTAACGGCATGAATGAAACTTCCAGTTATCATGACCATTATTTTATTTGAAGCTTACTTTATATTTTTTTAAGGTTACTTTAAAATAAAATTATTTTCAAAGTTTTTTATGTTTTAAAAAGGGTTTTTTAAGTGGAAAGGGTGTTTTCCTCACAAATATTTTTTAATGTTTTTTAATATATTCCTTTATAATTTTTCAAATAAATTTTCAAAGAAAAGGAATGGAAAAATATTTAATTAATTTTTTGTTTTAAAAATTTATTTTCAAAGAAATTTTATTTTTCTAAACAAATGTCTTAAATGATTGATCAAAATCATTTTTTATCTATTATGAAATCTATTGATGTTACCTATGACTTGTTGGGTATATGATCCAAGGATACCACTATAATTATTTCTCTGAATGGTTTGTATTTATAATGGAATTCACTACTAGAAACTAAGGCTTTACCAATGGTTTCAAACCATTGGTAAAGGCTTCCAAAACATTGGTATACTATATACCAACGGTTTGTAAAACCGTTGGTAAGTAAGGCGTTGGGATATCCCATTACCAACGGTTTTAGTATAACCGTTGGGAAAGGCTGTGTAATCCTGAGTATTCCCAGTAGTTTGTAAAACCATTGGTAATACTATCATTTTCATGTTTTACCAACGGTTTACTAAAACCCTTGGTAAAAATATGTACAACAATATACCAACGATTTTAGTAAGCCATTGGTATAGTGTATTTCCAGAATTTAACAGACCAGCCACCTAAAATATCCTCCACTGCACACTCAAATACATACACCTGTATACACTCTTAACAGTAACAAAAACACCTACTATAGCACACAAAAGCACATAAAAATAGGATACTCTTAAAACCATGGAATGTACCACAATTATAATCATGTATATGAACCCAATTACCATATGCAATACATAATTCATAATTGAATTCTCAATTGAATACATGCAGAATGAATTATGTAATAAATTATGAATTATGAATCAATAACACATAAAAAATAAATTATGTTGCATACAGAATTCTTAATTATATATAACACATATATAATATGACATACAAGTGGTTAGGGGTGTGCCAGAGGGTGGGGGTGTCCAGGGGTGGGGGGCTGTCCACAGGGGTGGGGTGTCTAGGGGGTGGGTGATACATAATTAAGAATACATACAAAAATTGTATTTTCTATAACACATACACAATTGAATTCAGAAATTAGAAGCTAATAACCCCAAAATAAAGTATCAATAGAATCCGAATATGTTTGGTAGGTTATCTGTATACCAGTTCTTTTTACTTAAAATGATGTCCATTTTAAACAAAATACATACACTTGTAGTGATACCGGACACACCGTGCCTCGAATTGAGGTGGGGTTGACTCGTACATGTCACAGATGACTCATGTATCATTTTCATAAAGTATCAATAGAATCTGAATGCCCTTGGTCATTTTTCTGTATGTCAATTATTGTTTTCACTTAAAATGTTTTCCATTTAAAATAATGGTGAGACACTTTGAGTGGTGTTGGCCACACCGCGCCTTGGATTGAGGAAGGTTTGACCCGTACACATCACATACGACCCATGTATCATTGTGATAAAGTATCAACACAATCTGAATACGTTTGTTCGGTTATCCATATGCCAGTTGTTTTTACTTAAAATGATGTCCATTTAAAAAAAAGAGAGACATTTAGAGTGATACCGGCCACACTGCACCTCGGATTGAGGAGGAGTTGACCTGTACATGTCACATATGATCCATGTATCATTGTCCTAAAGTTTCAACAGAATCCGAATGTTTTTGGTTGGTTTTCCGTATGTTAGTTGTTATTTTCACTTAAAATGATGTCCATTTTAAACAAAAGATAGACAATTTGAGTGGTGTCAGACACACCGTGCCTTGGATTGAGGCAAGGTTGACTCGTACACATCACATATGACCCATGGATCATTGTCCTAAATTTTCAACAGAATCCAAATGCCTTTGGTCGGTTTTAGGTATTTCAATTGTTGTTTTCACTTAAAATGATGTTCATTTTAAACAAAAGAGAGACACTTTGAGTGGTTCCGGCCACACCACGCTTCATATTGAGGCGGGGTTGAATCTTACACCTCACAAATGACCCATGGATCATTGTCCTAAAGTATCAACACAATCTGAATGCTTTTGGTTGGTTTTCTATATGCCAGTTGTTGTTTTCACTTAAAATCATGTCCATTTCAAATAAAAGTGAGACATTTTGAGTGGTGTCTCCAACACCAGCCCTCATATTGAGGCTAGGTTGACTCGTACACATCACATATGACTCATGTATTGTTTTCCTAAAGTTTCAATAGAATCTGAACGCCTTTGGTCGGTTTTCTGTATGTCAGTTGTTGTATTCACTTAAAATGACGTCCTTTTGAAATAAAAGAGAGACACTTTGAGTGGTGTCAGCCACACTGCACCTTATATTGAGCAGGGGTTGACTCATACACATTAAAAATTACCCATGGATCATTTTCCTAAAGTGTCAACACAATACGAATCTGTTTGGTCAGTTTTTTGTATGCTAGTTGTTTTTACTTAAAAGAGTATCCATTTTAAACAAAAGAAATACACTTTGAGTGGTACTGGCCACACCGTGCCTCAGATTGAGGCGGGGTTGACTCATACACATCTAAAATGACCCATGGATCCTTGTCCTAAAGTATCAATAGAATCTGAATGCGTTTGGTCAGTTTTCCGTATGTCAGTTTTTGTTTTCACTTAAAATGATGTCCATTTCAAATAAAAGTGAGACAGTTTGAGTGGTTTTGGCCACACTGGCCCTCGGATTGAGGTGGGTTTGACTCGTACACATCACATATGACCCGTGGATCTATGTCCTAAAGTTTCAATATAATCTTAATTCCTTTGGTCGGTTTTCCGTATGTCAGTTGTTGTATTCACTTAAAATGATGTCCTTTTGAAACAAAAGAGAGAAATTTTGAGTGGTGTCGGCCATACCACACCTTGGATTGAGGAAGGGTTGACTCGTACACATCAAAAATGACCCATGGATTGTTTTACTAAATTATCAATAGAATCATAATACTTTTGGTCGGTTTTCCTTATGCCAGTTGTTTTTAATTAAAAGAGTATCCATTTTAAACAAAAGAAAGACACTTTGAGTGGTACCAGCCACACCGTGCCTCATATTGAGTGGAGTTGACTTATACACATCACAGATGACTCATGGATCGTTTTCATAAGGTATCAATAGAATCTGAATGTGTTTGGTCAGTTTTCTATATGTCAGTTTTTGTTTTCACTTAAAATGTTGTCCATTTCAAATAAAAGTGAAACACTTTGAGTGGTTCCGGCCACACCGCGCCTTGTATTGAGGCGTAGTTGACTCATAACCATCACATACTACCAATTGATCATTGTTATAAAGTATCAACACAATCCGAATAAGTTTGGTCAGCTTTCCATATGCCAGTTGTTTTTACTTAAAATGATGTCCATTTTAAACAAAAGAGAGACAGTTAGAGTGATACCAGCCACACCATGCCTCCTATTAAGGCGGGGTTGACTCTCACACATCACATATGACCCATGGATCGTTTTCCTAAAGTCTCAATAGAATAAGAATGCGTTTGGTCGGTTTTTCATATGTCAGTTGTTTTTTTTTACTTAAAATGATGTCCATATTAAACAAAAGATTGACACTTTTAGTGGTGCCGGCCACACCGCGGCTTGGATTGAGACAAGGTTGACTCGTACACATCACATATGACCCATGGATTGTTGTCCTAAATTTTCAACAGAATCCAAATTCCTTTGGTCGGTTTTCCATATGTCAATTGTTATTTTCACTTAAAATGATGTTCATTTCAAACAAAAGAGAGACACTTTCAGTTGTTCTGACCACACCATGCTTCAGATTGAGGCGAGGCTGAATCTTACATGTCACAAAGGACCCATGGATAATTTTCCAAAAGTATCAACACAATACGATTTCTTTTGGTTGGTTTTCTATATGCCAGTTGTTGTTTTCACTTAAAATCCTATCCATTTCAAATAAAAGTGAGATAGTTTGAGTGGTGTCTCTAACACCGGCACTCGGATTGAGGTGAGGTTGACTCTTACATGTCACATATGACCTATAGATATTTTTGCTAATGTTTCCATAGAATCCGAATTCCTTTGGTTAGTTTTCCGTATGTTAGTTGTTGTATTCACTTAAAATGATGTCCTTTTGAAACAAAAGAGAGACACTTTGAGTGGTTTCAGCCACACCGCGCCTCATATTGAGGCAGGGTTGACTCGTACACATCAAAAATGACCCATGGATCATTGTCCTAAAGTTTCAACACAATTTGAATGTGTTTGGTTGGTTTTCTATATGCGAGTTGTTTTTACATAAAAGAGTATCCATTTTAAACAAAATAAAGACACTTTGAGTGGTACTGGCCACACCGCACCTCAGATTGAGGCGGGGTTGACTCTTACACATTGAGAATGACCCATGGATCCTTTTCCTAAAGTATCAATATAATCTGAATGCGTTTGGTCAGTCTTCCATATGCCAGTTTTTGTTTTCACTTAAAATGTTGTCCATTTCAAATAAAAGTGAGATAGTTTGAGTGGTTCTGGGCACACCGGCCCTCGGATTGAGGTGTATTTGACTTGTACACATCACATATGACCCCATGTATCAATTTCCTAATGTTTAAACAGAATCTGAATGCCTTTTGTTGGTTTTCCGTATGTCAGTTGTTGTATTCACTTAAAATGATGTCCTTTTGAAACAAAAGAGAGACACTTTGAGTAGTGTCGGCCACACCGCACCTCAGATTGAGGCGGGCTTAACTCTTACACATCAAAAATGACCCATGGATAGTTTTCCTAATATATCAATAGAATCGTAATGCTTTTGGTCGGTTTTTCGTATGCCAGTTTTTTTTAATTAAAAGAGTATCCATTTTAAACAAAAGAAAGACACTTTGAGTGGTACCAGCCACACCGTGCCTCGGATTGAGGCGGCGTTGAATTTTACACGTCACATATGACTCATGGATCATTTTCATAAAGTATCAATAGAATCTGAATGCATTTGGTCAGTTTTCTATATGCCAGTTTTTGTTTTCACTTAAAATGTTGTCCATTTCAAATAAAAGTGAAACACTTTGAGTGGTACCAGCCACAATGGGCCTTGGATTGAGGCGCATTTGACTTGTAAACATCACATACAACACATGGATCATTGTGATAAAGAATCAACACAATCCGAATACGTTTGGTTAGTTTTTCGTATGCCAGTTTTTTTACTTAAAATGATGTCCATTTTAAAGAAAAAGAGAGACAGTTAGAGTGATACCGGCCACACCGTGCCTCGGATTTAGGCGGTGTTTACTCGTACACATCACATACAACCCATGGATCATTGTGATACAGTATAAACACAATCTGAATACATTTTTTTAGTTTCCCGTATATCAGTTGTTGTTTTCACTTAAAATAATTTATATTTTATACAAAAGATAGATACTTTGAGTGGTGCTAGCCACACCGTGCCTCAGATTGAGGCTGGGTTGACTCGTACATGTCATATATGACCCATGAAACATTGTCCTAAAATTTCAATAGAATCCGAATGCATTTGGTCAGTTTTTCGTATGTCAATTTTTGTTCACTCAAAATGATGTTCATTTTAAACAAAAGAGAGACACTTTGAGTGGTACTGGCCACACCGTGCTTCAGATTGAGGCGCGGTTGACTCGTACACGTCAAATATGACCCATTTATCGTTTTCCTAAAGTATTAACACAATCCAGATATGTTTGGTTGGTTTTTCGTATGCCAGTTTTTTTTACTTAAAAGAGTATCCATTTTAAACAAAAGAGATACACTTTGAGTGTTGTAGGCCACACCGTGCCTCAGATTGAGGCGAGGTTGACTTTTACACATAAAAAATGACCCATGGATAATTTTTCTAAAGTATAAACACAATGAGAATGTGTTTTCTTGGTTTTCCGTATGCCATATGTTGTTTTCACTTAAAATCCTATCCATTTAAAATAAAAGTGAGACAGTTTGAGTGGTGTCGGACACACCGTCCCTTCTATTGAGCCTAATTTTACTCTTACACGTCACATATGACCCATGGATCATTTTCCTAAAGTTTCAATAGAATATGAATTCATTTTTTGGTTTTTTGTATGTCTGTTGTTGTATTCACTTAAAATGATGTCCTTTTGAAACAAAAGAGAGACACTTTGAGTGGTGACGGCCACACCGCACCTCGGATTGAGGCAGGGTTGACTCGTACACATCACAAATGACCCATGGATAGTTTTCCTAAAGTATAAACAAAATCAAAATGCGTTTGGTCTGTTTTCTGTATGCCAGTTTTTTTTACTTAAAAGAGTATCCATTTTAAACAAAAGAAAGACAGTTTGAGTGGTACCGGCCACAACATGCCTTGGATTGAGGCGAGGTTGACTTGTACATGTCACAAATGACCCATGGATCCTTTTCCTAAAGTATAAATATAATCCAAATGAGTTTGGTTGGTTTTCCATATGCCAGTTTTTGTTTTCACTTAAAATGTTGTCCATTTCAAATAAAAGTGAAACACTTTTAGTGGTGCCAGCCACACCATGCCTTAGATTGAGGCAGGGTTGACTCATACACATCACAAATTACCCATGGATCATTTTCCTAATGTTTCAATAGAATACGAATCTTTTTGGTCAGTTTTCTGTATGTCAGTTGTTGTTTTCATTTAAAATGACGTCCATTTGAAATAAAAGTGAGGCACTTTGAGTGGTACCAGCCACATCGTGCCTCGGTTTGAGGCAGGGTTGACTCGTACACATCATTTGGGCGTTTTGAGTGTCATTAAGTGTGGATTGAAGATCCGGGTGAGTCTAATCCTCTCCTTTCTTCCACTTTTTGATTAGGGTTTTCACTCTTCTCTCATCTTCTTCCGAAGCTCTAAAACCCTCTTTTCCGTTGGGATTTAGGTTGAATCTTGAAGAGAGCTTAGATTGGGATCCAGGGTCCAGGGAGGAGGGTAGGGGTGGGCTATTTAGGTGTGGTCTTGGCGGCTATCTGGGGGGCTGTTCGGGGTCCAGGGAGGATGGTGGGGGGCTATCCAGGGGGCTGTCTAGGGTCTAGGGAGGAGGGTGGGGGGCTGTCTGGGGTCTGTCTGGGGGGATGTCTAGGGGAATATCTGAGGGGATATCTGGGGTCCAGGGAGGAGGGTGGGGGCTGTCTAGGGTCTAGGAAGGAGGGTGGAGGCTGTCTGGGGGACTGTTTGGGGAATTGTTCGGGGTCCAGGAAGGAGGGTGGGGAGGCTGTCCGGGGGCTGTCCGGGGGGCGGTCTGGGGGGCTGTCCGGGGTCCAGGAAAGAGGGTGGGGAGGATGTCTGGGGGCTGTCTGGGGGGATTTCTGGAGGGCTGTCTGAGGTCCAAGTAGGAGGGTGGGGGCTGTCCGGGGGGCTTTATGGGGTCCTGGAAGTAGGGTAGGGAGGCTGTCTGGGGGCTATCCGGGGGGTTGTCTAGGGTCCAGGGAGGATTGGGGGATGTCCGGGGCTGTTCAGGGTCCAGGGAGGAGGGGGGATGTCTGGGGTCCAGGAAGGAGGGTGGGGGATGTCTAGGGGGGTGTCTGGGGGGCTCTCTGGGGTCTAGGAAGAAGGGTGGGGAGGTTTTCCGGGGGTTGTCCAGGGGCTGTTCGGGGGGCTGTCCTGGGTCTAGGAACGAGGGTGGGGAGGCTGTCCAGGGGCTATCTGGGGTGTTTTCTGTGGTCTAGGGAGGAGGGTGGGGGGGGCTTTCGGGGGGTCTGTCCGGGGCCCAGGGAGGAGGGGGCTGTCTGGGGGGCTGTCCGAGGTCTAGGGAGGATGGTGGGGGGCTATTAGGGGTCCAGGGAGGAGGGTGGGGGGCTATCTGGGGGGCTGTCCGTGGGGCTATTCGGGGGGCTATCCCAGGTTCATGGGATGGTATTTACATATTTTATAAGAAAATTCTTTCAAGGTTAAAAAAATAATTTCATTAAATCAACTTCTAAAAAATTACAATTTCTTTAAAATAGGAGGATTTCCCAGTAAATCATCAAATCAAGGTTGATTATTTATAGATAAAAAAATAAAGATAATGTGACCTACCTAATCACACATATATTCAAGCACAACAAATCAATAAAAATCAAAGGTCAGTAATATCAGTCAAAAATGTAACATATCAATCTATCCCTCATCACCATCACAATCATCACCATCATCTTCACCCTCACCCTCATCCTCATCATCATCCCCATCATCATCCCCGCCCTCCTCCTCTCCCTTGTACTGAGCCTCGGCCTCCTCATCACCATCCTCCTCCGCCTCGGCCTCCTCCTCGCCCTCCTCCTCTGCCTCGGCCTCCTCCTCGCCATCATCTCAACCACCACTAGAACCTCCACCTGTTGAACCATATATAGAATGCATCAATGACATATATTCCTCACAAGCAGTGTTGGCCTCTGGTGGAAGTGTTGGATATAAATCATAAATCAGTTTCATAAATGCTGTGTTTTCCATAGTAGACTGTGTTTCCATCTCTGTGGCCCTTTTTTCAGCCTGTTCTACCTGTGCCTTAACCCGTACAACTCAATGGCACTACAACTCGTACCTAAGGAGGGTCAATACCTTGTCGGAACTATACTCTTACCAGGCCGGCAGCGTACTCTACCAGGGTGCTCATCTCCCAACAACTGATGTAAGTGATCGTTTGGCCCAAAATTTTCAGAAACCTGGGCATCAAGGGCCTCTAAAACAGCATGTTAAAAACATAAACAGATTATCAAGTTACAAAATAGAGATTAAAATTTTAAATCTCAAAATTAAAACTTACAATCTACTGCTGAGTCAGTTCATTAACCGTACTTCCATCTTTCTTCTTTCTACTCGAGCAAAACATTTTTTCTCGAGGAACACGTCCTTTTATATTCAATTTGTGCCTCTACAATGACATTGAATGTAGAAAACCATAATTAAAAATAGGATACAAAAAAATAGTAATTTCATAACTAAAATTATATAACAACTTTATCAATCGAATAAATTACTGAGGAAGCAATAGAAAGTGAAAGTCGTAAAGAAATATTATAAATTGTCGTACCAGTTGTCTCTCATGGTCTGGCATCCTAGTACATCCCAATGTGTGGACATTTTTCTTAGCATCAATGTTTTTTTTATTTCTTTCAGATGCATCCTAAATAAAATTCAATAATTAGTATTAACAAAAAACATAAAAATTTTCATTTAAATACATCTAATTTGAATAATACCGTAAATTGGCTAGTCGCCCAATGAGCAATCATCTGCCGATACTATTCTAATAGACAATTATCCACAATAGGGACCGCCACCAACTCTGTGCCCACTCTATCATGCCATCCAATGTACAACTCATGATTATAAGCTCTCCAAATCTCGCCTAATTCCTTTAGACGTGCTGGTCATGCACCCTCACCATAGGGAAAATTAAACCATAGTTGAAACCAAAATATTAATTCATATAAATACAAAAATTAATATATTGAATTAAATACAATTGATTTATTTACCCATATCTCTACCCAGGATTTCTCCTTGACTTGATTTGGCAGTTGTATCCATGAGGGAGGGCTAACAGGAATGATGTCGGAGTATTTGGAAAGCGTCACCAAAAAACTCCGACATTGCTGCCCTGATTTTTCAATCATATGACTATCTTCATTGTAGTACACCATCAACTATGTGTGGCAGTTCCACACCGCACGCATGCGTGTACACCCCCTCCCCCGCCTCCTATCAGTAGATGTATTTGTTAAGAACAAAAAACAAATATTTATCAATACATTTTATAATGAAAATAAATAATGGTGTAACAATTTTTTAGGGTTGTATAAGTATACCTGCGGTAATCTGATCAATGGGCACCACTGGATCCACAGAATCTGAAGGAACATTATGTACAGATGGAGTGAGTCCCAATGTATGCTTACCAGGGACAGACTCTGGTGGAGCAGGAGTCGAAGAAGATAGAATATAAAAGCCCAGAGAGATCTAAGAAGTAGTAAAAGAAGATGATAGGGATGGCTGGCCAAATACTAGATGGGGAGTGGGAATCATCATCGGTTATGGTACAGATGGGTGAGGAGGGTCAGATGTAAAGGGTGGTGAAAACATGGGACGCCTAAATATCCCATGTGTCCCTAATGGCACACAAGGATCAGAATGTGGGATGGATGGTATGTCAGTGTGAGGGGAAAGGTCTAATCGGTTATGTAGACCAGATCTTCTAGCTCCTGTACCCCCCCCCCCCCCCCCCCCCCTCATACGAACACCCCGAGTGATGGGACCACTACTCGGCTTCTCATAAAATAACCGTCACCTAATAAATGGATCCTGAAAAAAATGTTTAAAAAAAATTAATCATATGACATTATATATAATTTAAATAAATATATTTGAAATAAAATACTCACTGTAGGCACTAGTTGGGGAATGCCCAGCTCTGTCATGCGATGATTGTTTTCCATAATCTGTTTTTGTCACCTCTCTTCAATTGGTTTCATTTACTGCATTTGAAAACAAATATGGAAGTTAATATAAAAGGATAACTAATGTGTAACCCAAAAAAAATAAATGATAGGGAAAAGAAATTTTCAAAATTAAGGAAAAATGTAATTTTCTTAGCCCAGGTAGATGATGCAGGCTTCAATATTAAATCAATTTGAATAGAACCAACCTTAAAAACCCAACTCGAGGTAAACCAAAAGAATTGATAACATGAATGGATGATTTTATATATTTTCCACTACAACTTCAGGTTCACGGTCAACTCTGAAAATTGAGATATTGGTTCATCAAATAAATAAATGGATTGGTTCCAATGGCAGTAGGTATGGTGTCAATTCCATCATCACCATTATCAAAAATATGTCTTGTAATTACTTCAACTATGAAAAAAAATTCAAGTCTAAGTTGGTCATTGACATAAAAAACTTGTTTAGCCATTGATTCCAATACGTATAGTTCTTCAATAGCAAGAGTGTGATTCATATTAATTACTCGAAATCCACAATCATCAATAAATGTGCCATGTCTCATCATCAAATCAAACCAATATAATTTCATCATCGTGACTCATCCATGAGAGTAATAATACAACATTATTATTATTTCAAGGACTCAATAATAACCCAAATTTTCAAATCACAGTCTACTATCTGATGCACTGGCATAACAATCTGTTGTGGTAGTAACCATAACACCATCATGTTGTGTTCTCATGTTCTTTTCTCATTCAGTGAAAATAAATTTGTACCCATTAATAACAATTGATTTACAGTCACGAACCACGGTATTTGGACCAAAAGTCAAAGCTCTTATTTCCTCAGGGACAGAGTCAGCAGGAAAACTCAACACCTGCAATATAAATGAATATTAAACTTAATTAAATATTGATTTAATTATTTTAAATAGTAATATTTTTACAGTCAATTTTAACCAAGCAGAAAAATCTTTTCTATGAAAATTCTTCCTCCTTCTCAAAGATAAATAATGATGCTTTCTATTTATCATTGTTTTATGTTACCTTTAGATAAGAAATATGAATAGTTTAGAAGATATATATGTAAGACATTTATATTCAATTTAGTTACCTGATGTAGTCATCGAACAAATCACAGTTGAACAAAATTGTGTGATGTGCCATCTCCCGCTCTTCAAGTCTTAATATCTTCAATGTATATGATCCAGAAATTACTCTTGTTTAAGGAAGTGATGGTAAACTGGGTTCATTTTTCTCATACTTTACTTCTTCATTTGTCATTGGTATTTTCATTCTTGTAGTAAGATCAGACAAATACATTGAGCATAAATCCAGACATTCTTGAGCCAAGTAACAGTTCACAATAGATCCTTTAGGATGATTCCTATTTTGGACATAAGACTTTAATGTTTACATATTTCTTTCAGTTGGATACATCCAACGAAAATAAACAGATCCTATGAGAAGTATTTTAGTAGGAATATGGACAGTCAGATGCAGCACGCATGTAAAAAATGATGGAGGAAATATTTTCTCCAATCACACAAAATTAATGAGGCATCTGTCAACATTTTTTGCAAGAACGACTTGGACAAATTCTTAGCACAAAGATATCTAAAAAAATGGCACAACCAAATAATAGTCACCCTTACATTATTGGACAGAAGGTGACGGATTTCTATTAGAATCAACTCATGCAGAAGAACATGAAAATCATGAGTCTTCAAAGATTTTAGCTTCAACTCTCTTATGTTGACTCGTTTAGATATGTTGCTTGAATAGCCATCAGAAACTCTAATATTCTATAATACTTCCAAAAAAAATCATAGGTGTCATCATATAAGAAGCACATGGAACTTTCCATTTATTTTCACTGATATACACAAGATGCAATTCTGGTCTGATTCCCCAATCCACCAAGTCACACCAAGAATGTAAATCATCTAATTTATTTCCCTTAACATTTAGAAGTATTGAAAGAAACATTTTACATATATTCTTTTCAATGTTCATTACGTCTAAGTAATGACATAACAAATTGGTTGACCAATAAGTCAAATAAAAAAAGATACTCCTCTTCCTCCAATTGTAATAGGTTTCAATGGAAACATTCTTTCTTTTTCCAGATTTCATTTGACCCTTCCCGAATGAAAAATTGAAATCTTTCAATTCATTAAGCACATCAGTTCCAGACATATGATGAGGTGGATCATTAGTCTCTGTGGTATTTTCAAATCTTCGACAATTATTTCTATATATATGGTCCATTGGAAACAATCATCGATGTCCCATAAAACTGAAACTACAGTGATGTTTTAGTCGTCTGGATCGTGTATTCTTCATAAAAATAGAACATGATAGTTTTCCCTTTGTGCTCCATCCAGAAATCATTGCATAATCCGAAAAATCATTGATCATCCACATAAGCGTAGCCTATATCTAAAATATGCCTTTTGAACATGCATCATATGTGCACACACCCACATCCCAAAGAAGTTTCAACTATTTTATTAAAGGTTGCATGTATACGTCAATATAAATGTCAGGATCAGAAGGTCCATATATGAGTATACTCATGAAAGTGAAATGTTTTTTCATACACAACCATGGGGGAAGATTATAAATGTGTATAAAAACTGGTCATGTGCTGTGAGAAGTAATCATCTACCCAAACGGATTAAAACTGTCGCATGAAATACCCAGCCTCACATTACGCACGTCAGCTGCAAAATCAGGATATCGAACATCAAATCTCTGCCATGAAAATCCATCTGCAGCATGAACCAACTCATAATTTAGTCTTCTTTCTCTCGGTATCATGCCATCTCATTTTTATTGATATTTCATCAGATATAAAAATATTCTGGGGTCTGGGGATCAATGGAAAGTGCCACATTAATTTTTGTGGCACGTGGGATGGTGTTCCATAAGATTTTGAAATCCAGTGAGATGTGCCATATTTTATAAAATCATTTCATTCAGTAGTTTCCTTCCAGAATAAACTGGAATCTTTCAGAAAAGCGTGAATTTTGTTTCTTGAAAATCCAAGTTCCTCAACTAACTTCCATGCCATATAGTGGTTTGATGGAATATCTTCATCATCTGGAAGTAAATCCTTTAAGAAGGTAATAATGTAATCGATTTCTGTATTATAAATCCCATAAATAGTTTTCCCATGAAAAAATCAGATTAAAAATTCTAGTTTTTTCATTTTATCACACTGTCGATATACTGGAGTCGTGGCAGCATCATTCAATTTTTTCACCCTTACAACATCATCATTTTCATTAGACGCATCATGTGTGCTCATATTGAAGTCTTCTTGGGTCATAATCCTTTCTTTTTCATGATTATGAATAAACAAAAACCAGTCACCTAACAAATTCTCCATTCCATCCCTTTCATTTCGATCATCATCAATTTGAGATTTCATTTTCTCTCCATTGTGATACCACACAAAGTAGTTTGCTTAAAAATCATATTTGGTTATGTGGTAGCTAACTTCTTCACGGCTTAACCAAGGTCTGCCAATACAATTGGAACATGGGCAATGTATGCGACCACTATCTGAAGCATTGTGAAATGCGAAATCTAAATATCTCTCCAAAAAATTTTGAAAATTGCTTGAGATCCAATTGGTTTCATACATCCAACTTTTATCCATTCTTTAAAAAGAATTGTTATAAGTCATTTCATCATAAACAATTCAATAAGATTGAATTTTAATAGAAAATATAATTAAGTAAACATTAAAGGAAGGAGTTTCTAGTTGATGTAGTGAACTATTAAAACAATGTAAAGATATAATAATTGATTGACTTTAGATGGATTTATAGGAAGAAAGGACTTCCCACCCTATGTAAAGAGAGGGGCGTCTAGTTTAGAATCCAAAGGGGGATTCCCCAAGGCTTCATAAATCATAATCACTATGAATCCAAGGTAGATTTCCTAAAGGTATTCTAAATAAAATCATCATGAATCCAAGGGGATTTCTAAATGTAATTAAAAGATATATTTTTAACACGAATCCTTGGTTGGTTTCTTCAAGGAATTTTAAATCATTAATCAAAGAACAAGTACTCAAAAATTAAATTAAAATTTATTTCTATTCATTTTCTTTAGGTCTCATATAATAGGCACATGCCTCAGGTCCCATTATGCGTTATAGGCATCCCAAATCCTTCACTCATGTTCAATAACTCATTCTTGGCACCTCTATGGTCATACCTTTAATTGCCCAATTAGTTACCCAAGTCAAGCACACCCCATGGGTGGATAAATTTTAGGCTTTTACACTAATAGGTTGTTCAGGGCTTGTAAAAAGGTTTAATTTCATAAAGTATAGACAAAAACATTTATTTTTAAATTTGAGATTAATAATAAAGTATGTCAATGATAACAAGATTACTGAATTAAACTTGTGACTTATATAAAATTTTTATGGATGTCTACACATGCCAACATGGATAGTGAAAAGAACCCCACCATCATAAAAGTGAGTATTGGCCAAGAAAGAGACATAATATACAATGTATAGTGAGAACCATATTTAATTGACCCTAAAGTTATATTAGTACAGTCATCTTAGGAATCCAATTATCACTCCTGACTAACCATGACATTATAAACAACCTGGAGTGTATGAGTTTTCTCTCTAATCTCAACAACATCATCACACATTCTTACCATGATGTGAATCATATGGAATATGGATGATATTAACACAAAATTTCCATCAATACCAAGCCTTCTAAGAATTGAAAATGTTATGGATGATATTAACACATAATTCATTTTGAATCAAATTTGATTAACTTTACTACTTATCCCTATAGACCAAACCCATATTATAATCACTATATGTGTGCCACTATCAAATCACAACACACACACCCAAGTAAACCAGAAAAAAATTCATACACACCCAAATCAAAATAGAAAACCAAAACAGTATATGCAGAACATTAAAATGAATGTATCACTTACATATTATAAGTGTAGAACTTACATATTAGAAGTGTAAAAATAAGAAATTAACCAATTTTTAAAAAGAAAAATTTTCATTTAAATCCAATTTTTTCAGTCCAAATCCATTTTAATAAATCATTATCCATTAAAAAATATTTTTCACTTTTAATGTTAACTAATAAAAAATGATTCTGAAACAAGACACAACTCCTAGCAAATTACTGAAGTGATGAACTATGGTCATGAATTACCTACTGACATGGTAGTGATTCATAACCCAAATAAGAACCACCAAGAATGGTGGATATTGAACTGTGTACTTAGAATCTACATATGTCAATAATCCATTTGAGATCAAGCCATAATAATTTCTCTCCTCCATTTTTCCCTCACCCAAATCATACTAAAAAAACAAAGACACAAAACACGAACTAACCAATTAAAATCAAGGATTAAAATGGGAAATATTTCATGTTACTATTAACGTGACTATATATAGGCTTTCTATAGTCCAAATATCCAAATACCTGATAGTTCAGATAAAAAAGGGCCAACTTTCATACAAATTTTTCACAAACAAGATGGAATTCCATCGAACTAGAAAACCGCCCGGTCAAGGATTTCCGCTTCTCCCCTTCACCGAAATGAAATCATAAAACCAAAATAGTAGATGAATAATAATAAAATGAAGGTATACTTACAGATTACAAGTGATGAATTGAGAAATTTTGAATATTGAAGAATTTCGGCAGTAGGGTAAACAACTCTATGCTTCTGTTTCGTGTTGTAGTCGCACGGAATGGGGAAGCCCGAGCTTCTAGCAATTTAGGGCCAAACTTTCCCAACAGTTTTTAAAACCCATTGGGAAATAAATAATTTACCAATGGTTTTTTAAAACCGTTGGTATATTATCATTAAAAACAACTCTAAACTAACAGTTTTATTGAACCGTTGGTATAGAGTATATTTTACAAGACTTTCCCAATGGTTTACTCAAATAGTTGGAAAAAGTAATATACACCAACGGTTTAAGCAAACCATTGGTACATAGGCATTGGAAAGACCTGCCTTTCTAGTAGTGAAATGATGTTAATGAAACCTATTTCTCTTCCATAGGTTATACCATGATAAAATTCTTATTAAACCTGAGACTTTTTCCATAGGATATTCTATGATGAAATGATGAAATGATGAAATGGTTATTAAACTTGTCTCTTTTCTATAGGTTATAATATGATGAAATTTTTATGAACACAATTAATTTCATGGGTTATGATATAATTAATATTTTATGATCTTTTAGAACACATAAATAGGGTTTTAATTATAAGATGTTTCATACCTATATCTCCCTCTAATTCATCCGATAAAAATTTATATCTCATGAGATAGACAGGGCTTGAATGGGGAGGGAACTCAGTTTAGTAAATGACATTGTCTATTATGATGGTATTGAGAGTGATCCTTAACTAAATTGATATTTTGGAACCCAATCCAATTTGATTTATTTGGCATTGATCCTTGACTACTATGGAAATGATTTTCTATACTTATATATATATTCCAAAAATTTATGTATTATGAAAATTTTATGCTCCATGGCTCATGTTCTTTGCTTCCTTTTTGATTTATGTCTTATGAACTACCAGTATTTATTAAATGACTTAAAATAATGATCTTTTATATGTAGGTTATGGTTTTAAATTATTATTATTAGGATCTCATACCCTTAAGTTCATGTTATGATTATATACCTCCCTTGTTTACCCTTACTCAGCATATAAGGTCATCATTTCTTATGTTTCCTTTCTCTAGGTTATGAATAAATGTATTACATATTATATATTTAATAAGGGAGTTAGTTATGAATATCATAGTGGTATATGATATAGTTTACCAATGGTCCATTTTTTTGTTTTTTTATATTTCCAAATACACTGAACTATTGTGGTACTCAGGCTTGTGTTTTTGTAATGTAATGAATATTCATAAAAAAGGATGTAATATCTAAGTATGATATTCCTTGTTATTTATTGTTCATATAAGAGGATAGGTTTAGTGAAAATTTGGAAACTAGGATGATAAAACCTTAGTGATACCCCTAAGGACATTTCTAATGTTAAGTCTAAGGATGATTGAAAGTATATTAAAATGTCCTAGAATTTTTGTAAAGGATAGAGAGAGTGGTTTTTAAGAAATTACATCCTTGTCTGGGTACTACAAGTGGATGTGGATCCAGAAAAAAGGTGCCTAAGGATAATAACTCTTAAACTGATTCATTAAACTAGACTCAATCATCACATGTATCATGAAAATGGGTCTTTTTGTACACTTGGTTTGAAACTCCCCGAGGATATGATTTGGAAATTCACAAAATCTTTATGAACCATCATGAATTATTTAAATAGATGATGATTATGAATATCCTAGGATAAAACTAAGGTTTCATATATTAAATAAGGTATCATGATTTAGTCATCCTATAAGTTATTTTTTATGATTACGTGGTTCCCAACTATGATTATTGTTTCTTATGATATGATTTTTTATATTAGTCAATGGAAGGAACCTGAAGGAACCATGTTAATGATGAGTGTGATGAAAAATGAAATGTTTTTCCTCCTGATCATCCAAACTTTATGGGATATGGAATAAAAAAATATCATTTCTATGTTCACATAAATTTCTCAAAATGTTAATCATGTTGTAATTACAAACAAACAAAGGAGGGAACACCATTCTGCTGAGTCCTTCATGTGGTAATTCCAACCTTCTTTTAATGGGTTTTATGATCCACTAGTTGCTAAAAAATGGATCGACACCGCTAAAAATATATTTTCCATTCTCTAGTGTTTGGAACATGAAAATTTTATTTTGGTAGTCTACCTTTTGGAAGTTGAAGCAGGTCAATGGTGGACTCTTATCCAGACATGAAGCAATGAGATGAAATTGAATACATGTGTTGAGATGAGTTCAAGAAATTATTTTTCAATAAGTACTTTTCTCATATTATTCATACAATGTTTGATAAAGAGTTTCTTGAGTTAAATAAAAAGGATTATGAATCTATTGGTACCTATAAGAAAAATTTTACAAGATTTATGAGGTACACTTCTGGTATTATCATCCAACCTGAAAGAAAGGTTGATCGATTCTTCAGTGGATTAAAACCAAGTATCTAAAAGGTGTTGGCCATAAGATACATCAGTGGCTATAAAAAAGATATTTTGATGTGCTATCAAGGTATAAATCAAGGTTGGAGTTACATTTCAATCTCATGGTTTTGATAATAATGGAAAAATGTAATTCAAATGAAAATCTTAGAACCATGGAGAAAGAATATGTTCTTTCATTTATACTGAAAATGTGGGAAGAAGCATGAAGAAAATTGTATTAATGGGACTAGTAAATGGTTTAAGTGTTGAAAGGAAGGTCATCAGGAAATTGATTATTGAAGTGATGGAAATAAGTTATCTAATGAAACAAATAGAGAGACAGCTATAGATAATTTTCCACCCACACTCCAATGTTTTAAATTCAAGGAGTATAGGAATTATGCTAATAAATTACCAAATCTGAAGGTTAATGATGATGTATGACATCAGCAACCTCTTAAGACAAAATAAAAAGGTAAATCTCTTGGGATTACTATTTTTGATGAGGGGTGCACTAACGATATTGTTAAAGATACACTTCCCATCAACTCTATAACTGTTAATGTATTATTTGACTATAGATATACCCATTATTTCATATTTGAATAATTTTAAAAGGGTGTCAACATTACACCCAAAATATTAGATGTAGAATTAGCAGTGAAAACCCTTAATTTTATGATGATATAATCTCCGGTTTATGATTCCTCTTTAGTTGATGTTGTCTTGAATTCACTTCCTTCAAATATTTTCATACTACCTCTGGTTGAATTTGATATTATCTTGGGCATGGATTGCATTTCTCTACATAAATACCACATAAATTATTGAGTAATGGTAGTTAAATTTGATATTCTAAACCAACCTATGATCATATATCAATGTGATGATAAGTAAAAACTTTCAACGGATATCATATCCATTGTATGGGTATTAATTACCATTCAAAAGCAGTGTTTATCTCAAATGGTTTGGGAGAAACTTGGCATCAATGATATTCCTATAATCCAGGGATTTTTTTATGCCTTTATAGAAGAGTTTCCTAGACTTACACTAAAATTTGAAGTTGGGTTCTCAATATAACTCATAGTTGGTTCCATACCAGTTTCAAATACTACCTAAAAAATGAACCCAATTGAGTTACATAAATTAAAGAAGAAACTATAGGAAAACCTTGATAGGGGATTCATTCATCCAAGTGCGTTATCTTATTTTTTGCCTATTATTTTTTTTTAAAAAAATATGGATCAATGCGACAAAGTATTGATTATCAAGAGATGAAAAAGATCATAATTAAGAACAAGTATCATCTTCATTATATTGATGACTTGTTTGACCAACTGTGGGAATATCAATACATTTACAAGATTGAACTTCATTCTAGATATCATAAATTTAGTCAAGATGGGTTATATACCCAAGAAAATGTTTTTTTACAAGGAATAGACACTATGAATTTATCGTGATTCCATTTATTCTTAGTAATTACCCCACTATATTCATGGATTTAATGAATAGAGTCTTTAGATATTACCTTGATCAGTTTGTGGTAGTCATTATAGATGATATTCTTATCTATTAAAAGGTAAATTTATAGCATGAAGACCAATTGATAATTTTACTAGAGTTACTAAGGAAGGATAAACTATATGAAAGTTTTATAAAGTGTGAATTTTGTCTACAAAAGGTTTCATTTTTGTGTCATATAATCTTAAGAGAGGGTATATTGGTAGATCTATAAAATATAGAGGCTATTTAATGTTGGCCCAAAACAACCATGGTGACTGAGATCCATAGTTTTTTTTATTTGGATGGATATTATTGATAGTTTTTGGAGAATTGTTCAGGAATATATAATCCTATAACCATGTTAACTTGGATTGGAGCCTTGTTCTTCTAGATAGATGAATGTGAGGAAAGTTTCAAGGAACAAAAGAGAATATTAGCTAGAACACTTTTTCTTACATTACCCTATAATAGAGGAGGGTTTGTAATATATAGTGTTTCATACAAAAAGGGATTGGGATGTTTTATTATAAATAATGACATGGTTATTTCTTATGCCTCATGAAAATTGAATATTCATGAGAAAAATTACCCAAATCATAATTTCGAGTTAGCTATGGTATTTTTTGCATTAAAGATATGGAGGCATTATCTTTATAGATAAAAATGTGATATACATACTGATCATAATATTTTAAAGTATATATTCATAGATAAGTAATTGAATATGCACCAAATAATATGGTTATAGCTTATTAAATATTATGATTAATTAATATATTACCACCTTGGGAAAGCGAACAAGGGGGTCGATGTTTGGAGTTGAAAGGATCATGATAGAATATCTATGATGAGGATTGTAAAAGATATAAAATTTATGTATTTTAAAAGGATGAATATCTAAATATAAAAGGAAGGGGAATATCTTATATTTCTTAATTGAATGTTCCACCATCTATCCAAGTAAAGATTCAAGAGGTGCATAAAGAAGATGTAGAAGTGAAAAAAAAGGTTAGAAATATACCTAAGTTTAACCTCGATACTGATAGAATGTTAAGGTTCAAGAACTATGTATGTGTTCTATCCATACCAAATTTTAAGAATTATTTGTTAGATTAATCTCATAGTTCATCATTCTTTATCCATCCGAGAACCATGAAGATGCATATAGATTTGAAAGAGTATTTCTAGTAGGACAGAATGAAGAGAGATATCATAATTTTTGTATCTCAGTGCTTGGTATGTCATAAAATTAAGGTTAAAGAAAAAATTATTAGGGTATATTACATCTATTACCCATAGTAGAATGGAAATGGAAAAACATCACCATGGATTCTTTTTATTGGACTCCCCAAAATGTCTAAAGTGTATAATATTATAAGGGTTGCAGTCGATTGGCTCAATAAGTCATCACACTTCGTCACCATCATAGAATACTTATGTCTGTATCATATTTCCAAGATATACATTAAGTAAGTGGTAAGGTTTTATGGAGTACCACATTTCATTATTTTGCATCGAGATGTAAGTTTTAACTCAATGTTCTAGTGAAGTATTCAAAAATATCTTGATACAGAGTTGAGTTTTATCACTACAAATCATCCTCAGATAGATGTTTAGTTTGAGAGAACAATTCAAACCCTAGAGTTTATGTTGAGATATTGTTCATTGGGTTTAAAAGGTAGTTAGAATATACACCTTCCTATGGTTGAATTCTTTTTACAAAAATAATTTCACTTAAGAATTCATATGGATCCTTATGAATCCCTCGATGGAAAGATATATAGAGATCCAACATGCTGGAATAATGTTAGTGAGGAAAATATATTGGGAACTCATATACATGAATAAATGGTAGATAAGTTTAAATCCATTCAAAAACACAACAATGAATATTAGATTTATCAAAAAAGTTTTGCTGATAATTTCCGGCATGATCTAAAATTCGAATTTGGTGATAAGGTGTTTCTAAGAATTTCTCCAAGGAAGAAGGTTATGATATTTGGTAATAAATGGAAACTAATCCCTATATATATCATTCCCTTTGAAATTAATGATCATATCCTAATCGTAGCTTATATCTTGTCACTTCCACCAAACCTATCTCAATTCTCTGATGTGTTCTATGTATATCTCATGAGGAATTACATACCTATCCCTTCACATGTACTGAACTCAAAGGTTATACCACCGGACTAAGATCTTTCTTATAAGGAAAAATCGATGGAGATTTTAGATCATATGGAGAAAGTTATAAAAAATAATACCACTCACCTGGTAAAATTTTTATAGTGAAACAACCATTTTGATGAATCTATGTGGGAACAAAAAGGATATTATGATGTATAAGTATCCTTATTTATTTGTATTAGAGTGATGAATTTCGATGGAGAAATTCATTTTATGGGGGTAAAATGTAACAAACCAAGTTTTTATGAATTATTTTTTTGAATAAATTTAATTTATGTGATTTCTTGTGTTACACAAAACTCCAAGTTAATCTTTCACTTCACGTAACATTGAGTTATCTAATGTTACACATGACACTAATTTTTAATAAAACCACAATATAATATTTATATAGTTATTTAAACGTGAGAATTATAACATAGCCATTAAACAGAGAGATATGGATATTAATAAATAATTTAAAAATATTAATTATAATGTTTTTATATAAAGTAAACATATTGATAATAAACATACTTAATTTTTCATAAAGGCTTTATATTTTTCAAAAATACTATTTTCTCAAAAAAAAAATTATTTATTTTTGTGAACATTAATAAAATTAAATTTTCACAATTATATATAATTAATTTGATAAAATAAACTTAATTTTTGAAATCATAATTTCAAAATTATCTTAGGATGAATTTTTTGTATTTTTCTAAAAAGATTCATTTTTTGATGAATAATGAAAAATATTGAATTTTAATTGAAATTTGTATTTTTGTTTAATTTATTTATAAAATTAAATTATATTTTTAAGTGTATTTAAAGTAAAATTAGTTATATTATACATATATTAATCCAATTTAGGTCATTGTAATCAATTTTATTTTTAATTTCGATATAAAAACTTTGTAATCTTTTGAACATTATCTTTTTAAAAACCCGATTTCTCATCGATTCTGTGGGATTAATTTTAAATTATTTTTACCAATTATGTCAATGGAATTTGAAAAAATGTATTCCATTTTTTTAATTAGAATAATTTATATTTTCAAATAAGTTTAACTAAATATTTTACCAAAATGAATAGTATAAATAGTAAAAATTATTTATCGTAGTTATGGTAAAAATGGGTTTACAATGGGGTTGAAATAAAAAATATAAGGGTTAAAATAACCTAAATTTTTCCCAAAACCCATTTAATGGACATATTTAGACCTTATATATTCTATTATCAATAATGGTCCATTTTAGAACCCTTTTTCATGATAAAAATGTGGATACACCTTTTTCTTTTTAAAAAATTACAAGTGTGGCACTCACCTCACCAATAAAACCCCACCACCTATCCTCTCTTAGTTACACATTAAAACCCTTTTGATTCGGCCAATACATTTAAAAATAACTTCTAAAATTCCCTCCACTCATCCTATAAGCCTTATTCTTGACATAAATCTATCCTAAGAAGGATTTGGGTGAAAACCTAAGAAGAATGCTTGAAGAAGAGGTTGCATTCATCGATGGGAATTTTTGTTTTATTTCTTCTTCCAACTAATTAAATTATTAATATACCATGATGATAGAATAAATTTAGTATATTAAATATAATTAGACATTTTTATATTAATTTAATGACCTACAACCATCTCTAATTCCATCAAATGGGTTACAAAATCATCGTTCGTGTATATGGAAGACAACCGCCTCACGAACCGATGTCATTAATTTTTCTATTACCACATATCAAGGTTATAAGTATTGATGGATTTATTATTTATAAATGATATTTTTTATATTATTATACTTCTGTAATTATTATATCACACATACCTTCATACTCTTCATTTTGTGGAAGTATGATAACGTCGCTCATGTGTACAGAGGACTATCGCCTTGTGAAGCAATGTGATTTATTCAAGCTTTACATGGAAGATAATAAGGATGAGATTAATAAAAATATGTGATATATATGAATTAAAAAAATTAATGATAATATATCATTTACCTTTTTTCTTTAAATCCAACAAGAAAATGGAAACGTCATTCTTGCATACGTACGACTTACCGTCTCCATGAACAGTGTATTTTGTTTTCTATGAAAAAATTTAATGGATTACTATAAATACATACATATTGAATATATATATTATTTATATTATTTTTAAAATTATATAAATTATTAAACCATGATCAAATTAAAAGGACCAACAATTAAAAATCAAAACATATACGAAAAACAAAGCAGTTATTACCCAGAGCTTGACTTTAACATGAAATTGTAAATAAATGGGTAATAAAAAGACATGAGTAAATTATATATGGTATGATATTTATAAGTTAGGTTTGATAATATATTTATAATAAACAAATATTTATTATACACGTGGTTTTAATGTGTACGAAGGAAGTCAAGACTTAAGGTATGGGATTTTTATCTCAATTTTCCTTCTTTGAGACGTACATTATGTTATGCACCTATATTATTTAATGAGTTGTATATACAACCCATTTGACATGTAATATCATGAATTATTTATACTAATGATATTTTATGTTTCATTTTATGTTATTTCTTAATGGTTTATGTGATTCAAAGTTACGAAAGTGGTAATGAATTTATGTTACAATCCCATATTTTATTGGGATTATCTATGATTATGGTTATGATGATAAAATCATATGATCCATATATCAAGAAACTCATGAATTTTATTATCCCCTAGTTATTTAAGATATTTTCAAGTAATTGTACCATTTTTCTAATCACTGATGCTTAAAATAATTGAGACTTTTTTTAAGAAAATATGACTTTATTTCTCTCTTAAATTAGAAATCTATTTTCTCCCAAACCCATATTTTCTAAAAATATTTCCAAAAATGTTTTACTATTCTTCTATTATTTTTAAAATACATTTTCACCCATATTTTACTTTTTACAAATATTTTTAAATAAAACTTCATGTTTTTTCCCAAAAAATGTATATTTAGATTCTACCAAAACATGTGAAAGGGATCTTTGTCTTAACAGTGTAAACATAACTTCCCATCATCATGACAATTGTTATCATTTAAGATTAATTTATAAGTTTTCAAGGTTATTTTTAAATAAAAGAATTTTTAAAATGTTTTATTTTTTAAAAAGTTTTTTTAAAGTTGAAATGATATTTTACTCAAGAAATGTTTTTAATTATTTTTAAAATATTTCTTATAATTTTTCTAGGTTATTTAAAAGAAAAGGACTTCCAAAATATTTTATGATTTTTTAGTTTTAAAAATTTATTTTCAAAGGAAAATTATTTTACACATGAAATGATTTAAATTATCTTTCAAAATCATTTTCCATCTAATATGTCATACATTGATATTACTTATGCCTTACATGGGATATGATATAGGGATACCATTTTTATTATTTCAATGATCATTTATGTTTATAACAGCATGATTTTTCTGAAATTTTCTTCTCATCCATGGGTTATACCATGATAAGATTATTCTGAAATGCACTTATTTTTCCATGGGTTATACTATGATGAAATGATTAAATGATTTTGAAACCTATCTCTTTTCTATAGTTTATGATATGATGTAATGTTTATGAAACCCATTTCATTTCATGGGTTATGATATGATTAATAATATTTTGATCTTGTGGAATGAATAAGTATAGTTTTCATTATGAGACAGTGAGAATTTTATCTTACTCTAATGAATTGGATATCTCTTGAGATAGACAGGACTAGAATGGGGAGTGAACTTGGATAAGTAAGGGACTTTGTCCGCTATGATGGTCTTGGGAGTGAACCTTTACAACTATGATGGTTTGGGGAGTGAACCCATTCTACAATGATAAACTTGGAAATGATACTCAACTACTATGGAAATTATTTTCTATGATTATGAGTATACTGCAAATCAATGTCTTATTCCAATTTTATGCTCTTATAGCTCATGTTCTTTGATTCCCTTATGATTCATGTATTATGAAGAGCCAATAATTATTCCATGACTCAATATTATGTTATTTGATATGAGGGTATGATTTTAAAATGTTATTCTCATATTATAATACCCTTATGTTCATGTTATGCTTATGTATATCCCTTGTTTACCCTTACTAATAATTTGAGATCACCCTTTTTTATGTTTCCTTTACCCAGATTATGAAGAAATGTATAATGTTTGATATGTATAAAAAGGGTGCTAGTTATGAAGATCAAAGTGGGATATTATTTAGTTTACCTATAGACCAGTTTTTTATGTTTACAAGTTTCCTAAGAAACTAAACTATTGTGGTCCTCAGGCATGTTTTTCTATAATGTAATGAGTATTCATAAAAGATGATGTAATATATGTGTATGATAATCCTTGGTTATTATACTTCCCCCATAATAAGTTGACACAAATTAAGTGTACCTGAAATAGATGAGGTTTTTCATCTAGAATATATTATGTCTACTGATACATAATATGTTCACTACTAGAAAAGGGGGCATTGGAGCCCCCCAGACTCGGGCGACCGCCATTGGCGGTCGCTATAGCTAACCATTAGCGACCGCCAATGGCGGTCGCTAACCTACATAAAAAAATTCGGGGGGTTTCTGCGCCCCCCCCCCCCCCCCCCCCCCCGCGCCCTCGATCTCCCTCCGCCCTAACCCCCTCCCTCCCTCGCCGCCCTCCCTCGCCGTCCTCCCCTCCCCCGCCGCCCGGCCTCCCCCGCCGCCCGCCCTCCCCCGCCGCCTGGCCTCCCCCACCGCCCGCCCTCCCCCCGCCGCCCGCCCTCCCCCGCCGCCTGCCATCCGGCCTCCGGCCGCCGCCCTCCTCCCTCGGGCCTCCGGCCGCCGCCCTCGGGCCTCCGGCCGCCGCCCTCCGGCCTCTCTGCCCTCCCCCCCCCCACCTCGGACGGCACCCGCACCCCGGACAGCCCCCGGCGTGCACTCCGGACCGCCCCCCGCGCACTTCGGACCGCCCCCCGCACCCCGGACGCCTCCCCGCACCCCGGACAGCCCCCCCCCCCCCCCCCCGCGCACTCCGGACCGCCCCCCGCACCCCGGACGCCTCCCCGCACCCCGGACACCCCCCCCCCCCCCCCCCCGCACTCGGACACCCCCCCTCCGAACCCGGACAGCCCCCCCGCACCCCGGACAGCCCCCCCCCCCCCCCCCCCCCCGCACTCGGACACCCCCCCTCCGAACCCGGACAGCCCCCCCCCCCCCCCGCACCCCGGACAGGCCCCCCGCACCCCGGACACCCCACCCCGCACCCCCGACAGCCCCCCTGCACCCCAGACATCCCCCCCTCCCCCGCACCCCGGACACCCCCGCACCTCGAACACCCCTGCCCGCACCCCTGACAGGCCCCCGACACCCCGGACACCCCTCCCCGCACCTCGGACAGCCCCCCCCCCCCCCCCCCCGACCCCGGACACCCCCCCCCCCTCGCTGCCTGTCCCCCGTCCCCTCACCGCATCCTCTCCTCCAGCTCCCCGCCGCCGCCCGCCGCCCGTCCCCTCCCTTGCCGCACCGCCTTTGGCTCCGGCTCCCCTTCGCTACCTCCTCTCCCTCGCAGCACCGCCTTCGGCTCCCCTCCCTTTCAGGTTTGTAGCTCAATCAGGTAACATGAGATTTCAGTTACATTATTATTTTATCAATGGTTCATAAACAAATGGTTAATATTTATTTTGAATATAGTTGATTTGAAAAATGTAAATGTAATAAGTATTGTGTAAATGTTTGTTATACAGATATTATTATGGATAAGAGTTGGATTGATCTTCCAAATCGAACGTCTAGAGAATATTTCAATGGCATTATGCAGTTTATTGACTTCACGAGAGGATTTGAAAGTGACTATATTAGTTGTCCATGTAGAAAATGTGCTAACAGATATCAATTCACACGAGATACTGTGAGGGAGCACCTTTTCTTTAATGGATTTCTGAAAAATTATAAGAGTTGGACTCATCATGGAGAAGAATATGTTCGTTGTCAAAATACAGATGCAGCTCAGATGTATGTTGATGCAAGGATGACTGATCCAATGCATGAAATGCTTACTGAAATGGTACGTGGGTTTGATCCTGAAGGCATTGACATCCAGAATCTTGAGACCGGTGAGATAAATCTTCGCTCTGGTGCAGATCTTGATTCGAGGAGGTTTTATGAAGTACTTGATGATGCGAAAATAGAATTATATCCTGGATGTACTTCTTACAATAAACTGTCGTTTATCGTGGAGTTGTTGCATTTGAAGACTTTGAATAATTGGTCAGACACATCATTCGACATGCTTTTGGTTTTATTGAAAAAAGTTCTTCCTGTCGACGCTAAGATTCCTGAGTCGTATTACTATGCTCGTAAGTTGACAGAGAACTTAGGTTTTACATATGAGACTATAGATGCATGTGCAAACAACTGTATATTGTTTAGAAATGAAACTGCTCATTTGGATATTTGTACGGTTTGTGGCGCTTCCAGGTGGAAAGAGAACAGGGGAAATAAGACTCATCAAAGTCAGATTGCGATACAGGGGAAACCGATTGCCGTAAAGCAAATGTGTTACTTTCCCCTTAAACCGAGGTTGAAAAGATTTTTTATTTCATCTAAAGTTTCTAATTTAATGAGATGGCATGCAGAAAGAGTTCATGAAAGTGACATGTTAACCCACCTGGCAGACTCTCATGCATGGAAGGATTTTGATAAGAGACATCCCGACTTTGCTAAAGATGTTCGTAATGTCCGATTGGGATTGGCAGTAGATGGTTTCAATCCATTCAAGTCTATGGTTGGTGCAACTCATAGCACATGGCCCGTGGTGTTGGTTCCATATAATCTTCCTCCGTGGCTTTGTATGAAGCAACAATTTATATTATTTTCCACTCTTATTGATGGACCTAAAAGTACGGGGGATAAGATTGATGTTTACCTTCAGCCATTGATTGATGAGTTGAATGAATTTTGGGGCGATGGTGTGATGACTTATGACTACGAAACGAATGAAATGTTCAAACTGCATGCTGCTTTATTGTGGACAATCAATGACTTCCCAGCTTATGCAAATTTATCAGGCTGGAGTACGAAAGGGGAATTTGCTTGCCCTTGTTGCAATAAAATTAAAAAATCTGTATGGCTTAAACATTCCAAAAAATGGGCATACATGGGTCACAGGCGTTTTCTCCCTCCCCAGCACAGGTTCAGAAAGGACAGAGTGGCATTTGATGGTTCTAGAGAGTTCATCCCAGCACCAAAGATCATGACAGGAGTCGAAATGTTATCGCAGATTGAGGAAGAAAACATCCGCACGGTATATGAAATTCAGGATTTGGTGGCTCCTCCAGTACGTAATATTCGTGCTGCGGGTAGGCAGCGCAGTCACAATTGGAAAAAGAAAAGTATTTTTTATAGTCTTCCGTATTGGAAAACTAACATGTTGAGGCATAATTTGGATGTCATGCACATTGAAAAAAATGTTTGTGATAACATATTGTGGACCATTTTAGGTGTCAGTGGAAAGTCAAAGGACCATGTTAATGCACGTCGTGATTTGGAAGAAATGGGTTTAAGGGAACAGTTGCATTTACAGTTAGCTGAGGGAAACAAGGCATATATGCCTGCTGCACAGTATTCGATGACTACAGAGGAGAAAGAGACATTTCTTTCCATTTTGAAGACGGTCAAGGTGCCTGATGGTTACTCTTCTAATATTTCAAAGTGTGTGAATCTGACGAGCAAGACATTGCAAGGGTTGAAAAGTCATGACAATCACATATTACTTCAGCAGTTGATTCCAATCGCAATTTGTGATTGTTTATCCCCCAATATTGTTCAGCCCTTGATTGAGATGAGTAATTTTTTTAGACAGCTTTGTTTAAGAAATCAACGAATGAGTGATTTAAAAAGTTTGCAGGACCGAACTGTACTTACGCTTTGTCACTTTGAGAAACTTCCCCCCCCCCTCATTTTTCGATGTTATGGTCCACTTGACAATGCACCTAACTGATGAAGTAATGGCTGCTGGTCCAGTGCAATTCAGGTGGATGTATCCTATTGAACGGTATTTGAGTACATTGAAAAGATTTGTACGCAACAAAGCTCGTCCAGAGGCATCAATAGCCAATGGTTATTTGATGGATGAGTGTACTACCTTTTGTGCAGAATATCTTACGGATGTTAAAACAAAATTAGATAAGCCCTCTCGGATTCATGATGGTCCAGTTGGAGAAGGAACCACATTTGATATGGACAACATCGAGTGGATACAAGCACATCGATATATCTTGTTCAATACTCCATCAGTTGCACCATTAATGCAGTAAGTATCTTATCAATGTGCTTGTATAACTTTTACATGTTTTCTTTGCATAAGTTGATCTTTTAAACATCGCGTAATCATTTGTAGGAAACACATTAATGAGATAAAAGAAGAGATGCATCGTGCGACTGAGTTGCAAATTCAACAATCTCATTATGCGGCATTTCATGATTGGTTCAAGGATTATGTATGTATAAATTGATTTTCATTATGAGTGAAGTATTAAACTAATTCTTTCTGCATATATCAGTATTGATTTTTATAAATTATGTAGGTTCGTAAGCTGAGGGAGTTAGGGGACCCCACGCTACCTGAAGTATTTATCCAACTGGTTGAGGGTCCATCTATAACGGCTCGTCGTTATAAAGCTATTGATGCTAATGGTTTTCGATTTCGCATTAAAGATGTTGACGACAAACGAGCAACACAAAACAGTGGCATCGGTTGTCCCTTTGTTGATTCTGGTTATTACTATGGTCAATTGATAGACATCATTGAAGTTGTATACACACACGGTTTGAAGTACATATTTTTAAAGTGTAATTGGGTTGATCCAGTGCGTGGATGTAAAGTCGATCAGTATCAGTTTTCATTGGTGAATTTTAACTATATGTTATACAGAAATAATGAACGAGTTGAGAATGAACCTTTCATTTTGACATCACAAGCGGAACAAGTATTCTTCGTTACTTTGCCTTCGGATCCAAGTTGGCAAGTTGTTGTCAAAATGTCTCGGCGAGGAGTGTTTTTATTTGAAGAAGATGAACCCGAGACTGTTCCGTTTGTTTACCAACAACTTGATCAACACACCGTAGTTCAACGTGAAGAAGATATTTATTGGGTCAGAGCAGCTGTTGAAGGAGAAACGGTCGATTTGCATGCTTAATGAAAGGTATAATTGTTTTCCTGCTATTAAGTAGAATGTCCTAAGATATCATAAATTGTCTAATCATTTTATAAATCCTTATAAGTTTTAATCCTCACTTTTGTAAGTTAATTCAGTCATAAATATTTAGGTTGATTAACTTTCTGATTTTTTAAAATTCATTCACAACTAATTATTCAATCCATTTTTTGTTTGATTAACAGTTGTACAAGTTTGATTTATTAAGAACAATCCAATTTATCTTTTAAACACTTTGGACTCATTACTGATATTTTGTATGACTGCAGACATGTTAGGGGAAGAGGCAGAAAATCCACATCATCCATCTGAGGCATCTACGTCTCAGGGTCGAGGTATGTTTGAATGTCATTGTCTATATTTTTTATGTAATTGACATATATATATATATATATATATAACATTTGTCAATTTATATATAAAATTGTTTTCAACAGGATCAGACTCGGCTGCTTCTTCCTCTCGCAGGAGAGGCCCTGGTCGTGGCATATTATCATGGAATTCCGACACGACGATAGATGTTTCATTTGATGAGGTATTTCATCCCATGGGACCGAATGCCCTGGCATTTATTCGTCAGTTGGGTCATATCATACGTGACCCACATCGATTTCCATTGACCACGCATGATTGGGCTTCTATCCCTCAGGACACAGGTAAGAAAATAATTTTACTTTATTTTCTATTTATAAATAATACTAATATGTTTGATTATTTTCATTATAGCAAAATTTGAAAGTATGCCCTGAAGAGTTTCGGCCCGTGTGTATGATCAAATGTCGTAAGCTGTGGAAAGATTATAATGGCAAAGTGAAGAGGGACCACTGGGTACCAAATGTGGGTGCCCTTGACATTTTGGAAAAAGTCCCGAGAGGTGTCCTCCCGGCTCAGTGGCGTGACTTGGTTGCATATTGGTCTACTGAGGGTGTTGCGGTTTGTATATTAATTATTTTGCTGTATATATATTTTCAAGAATATGTGATTTGTTTGAAATTTGAATGAATTGAATGTAGGAGGTGTCAACACGCCATTCGGAGAATCGAGCGTTACAGGGACCAGCTCACAGGCTCGGGACTCGTCACGTGTCTCAGATCCGACATGAGGTATATATTATTCATTTTTTAATTTATTAATTAATATGGTTTTGTGTTTATATTCTTTTAATATACAGTTGCGAGGTCAAGGTGCAGCAACTGATAAAATGTCGGTGTGGATAAGGACTCGTGATCGCAATGATCCAGAGGTTGCAGCATTGATAGTAAGTGTCTGTACTTACCAATAATTACATAAATCTATATATTAACATATATATATTTATATATATTTAAATATTTCACAGGATCAATTTGAAGTTGAGTTAGAACATCTGCCAGAGGACCAGCAACAGCTTCCCATGCGACGGGATGAGATCTTTCATCGCATTATTGGTCGGGACGGGCATAGCTATAGTTTGACCTATGGAGTAGGGATTCCTCGTTCTGTAGTGTCACGCGCTGCGGTTGTCGGTCCTGCTATTGCTCATATGACACAGCAGATGTCAGATTTTGAGGCACGGCTGCGCGCTTCCGAGGAGACAGATGCGCAATTGACAGCTGAGGTTAGAGCACTGCGGGAATATGTGCGTCGAGCTGATGGTACAGGGGATCATACGACGCAGGTATATACTGTATTTATTTATTTAATTTAAATTATTTTTGTTATTAAAATATTTATAATGTTTATTTGTTGTAGGCACCTGGCCCACCAGAAGGAGGTAGCAGTGATGGCAACGCGTGACGCACCATATATTCACGAGATATGTTTTTTGTTTTTACTGGTAGGGTTGACATTGATGTACTGTATTTATTCATTTAAGTAATGCATTATTACCATCCATGGTGGTCTTTTAAATATTTTATACACATATTGAGTTTTTGATCAGATAATCTTGAATGATTCTACATTTGAAAAAGTCGAACTAATTCCAACAGATCAATAAATCTGATATTATAGATTATGTATTATCCAATATATTTTTTATAAATTTCTGTATGGTATCGATAAAAGAAATATGTATTAATTAGATGTTATCACTTTTATTTTTCACTTTTGTAATCAATGGGATGGCCTTTGCAACCCCGGAGAGCCCCCCGCACCCCCGTACAGCCCCCCGCACCCCCGTACAGCCCCCCTCGCACCCCCGTACAGCCCCCCGCACCCACGTACTGCCCCCCGCCACCCCCGTACAGCCCCCCGCCACCCCCGTACAGCCCCCCGCACCCCCCGTACAGCCCCCCGCACCCCCGTACAGCCCCCCCACCCCCCCCCGCACCCCCGTACAGCCCCCCCGCACCCCCGTACAGCCCCCTCGCACCCCCATACAACCCCCCGCACCCCCCGTACTGCCCCCCGCCACCCCCGTACAACCCCCCGCCACCCCCGTACAGCCCCCCGCACCCCCGTACAGCCCCCCCGCACCCCCGAACACCCCCCCCCCCCCCCCCGCACCCCCGTACAGCCCCCCCCGCACCCCCGAACAGCCCTCTGCCACCCCCGTACAGCCCCCCTCACCCCCGTACAGCCCCCCGCACCCCCGTACAGCCCCCCCCCCCCCCCCCCGCACCCCCGTACAGCCCTCTGCCACCCCCGTACAGCCCCCTGACACCCTCGTACAGCCCCCAACACCCCCGTACAACCCCCCGCACCCCCGTACAGCCCCCCGCCACCCCCGTACAGCACCCCGCACCCCCGTACAGCCCCCGATTGTGTCGTTTTCAGCAGCGCGGCGCGCGCTGAAATGGCGCGTTGGGGGGTCAAAACCACCCGAACGACCTCCGAATGCCACGAAACCGTACGAAAAACATCCGGGGCGTGAATTGTAAAATGTTCGGCCCAGACGGCACCTCATTCGGAGGGTGTCGTGTGACCGCGGCGGCCGGAAACGCGTTTCCGGGGGCCATAAAACACCAAAACGGCGTGCGGCGGTCCCATTCGGAGCAAACGTGCTCCGAACGACCTGAAACCGCACAGGAACGATAGAAATATTATTCCTGAGATGCAGGAGGAGGCCGCACGTCCATCGGACGTGCGGTGCGCGCGGCACGTCCGATTGTGTCGTTTTCAGCAGCGCGGCGCGCGCTGAAATGGCGCGTTGGGGGGTCAAAACCACCCGAACGACCTCCGAATGCCACGAAACCATACGAAAACATCCGGGGCGTGAATTGTGAAATGGTCGGCCAGACGGCACCTCATTCGGAGGTTCCGTTTGACCGCGGCGTCTGGAAACGCGTTTCCGGCGCCCTAAAACACCAAAACGGCGTGCGGCGGTCCCATTCGGAGCAAACGTGCTCTGAACGACCTGAAACCGCATGGGAATGATAGAATATTATTCCTGAGATGCAGGAGGAGGTCGCACGTCCATCGGACGTGCGGTGCGCGCAGGCACGTCCGATTGTGTCATTTTCAGCAGCGCGGGCGCGCGCTGAAATGGCGCGTTGGGGGGTCAAAACCACCCGAACGACTTCCGAATGCCACGAAACCGTACGACAACATCCGGAGCGTGAATTGTGAAATGTTCGGGCCCAGACGGCACCTCATTCGGAGGTGCCGTGTGACCGCGGCGGCCGGAAACGCGTTTTCCGCGCCAAATAACACCAAAACGGCGTGCGGCGGTCTCATTCAGAGCAAAACGTGCTCCGAACGACCTGAAACTGTACGGGAACAATAGAAATATTATTCCTGAGATGCAGGAGGAGGCCGCACGTCCATCTAACGTGCGGTGCCGCGCGGCACGTCTGATTGTGTCGTTTTCAGCAGCGCGGCGCGCGCTGAAATGACGCGTTGGGGGGTCAAAACCACCCGAACGACCTCCGAATGCCACGAAACCGTACGACAACATCCGGGGCGTGAATTGTGAAATGGTCGGCCAGACGGCACCTCATTCGTAGGTGCCGTTTGACCACGGCGGCCGGAAAACGCGTTTCCCGCGCCCTAAAACACCAAAACGGCGTGCGGCAGTCCAATTCGGAGCAAACCTGCTCCGAACGACCTGAAACCGCACGAGAACGATAGAAATATTATTTCTAAGATGAAGAAGGAGGCCGTACGTCCATCGGATGTGCGGGTGCGGGGCGGCACGTCCGATTGTGTCCTTTTTAGCAGCGCGCGGCGCGCGCTGAAAATGGCGCGTTGGGGGGGTCAAAACCACCCGAACGACCTCCGAATTGCCACGAAACCGTACGAAAACATCCGGGGCGTGAATTGTGAAATGTTCGGCCAGACGGCACCTCATTCGGAGGTGCCGTGTGACTGCGGCGGCCGGAAACGCGTTTCCGGCGCCCTAAAACACCAAAACGGCGTGCGGCGGTTCAATTCGGAGCAAAATTGCTCCGAACGACCTGAACCGTACGGGAACGATAGAAATATTATTCCTGAGATGCAGGAGGAGGCCGCGCGTCCATCGGACGTGCGGTGCACGCGGCACGTCCGATTGTGTCGTTTTCAGCAGCGACGGCGCGCGCTGAAATGGCGCGTTGGGGGGTCAAAACCACCCGAACGACCTCCGAATGCCACGAAACCGTACGACAACATCCGGGGCGTGAATTGTGAAAATGGTCGTCCAGACGGCACCTCATTCGGAGGTGCCGTGTGACCGCGGCGGCCGAAACGCGTTTCTGGTGCCATAAAACACCAAAACGGCGTGTGGCGGTCCCATTCGGAGCAAACGTGCTCCGAAAGACCTGAAACCGCACGGGAACGATAGAAATATTATTCCTGAGATGCAGGAGGAGGCCGCATGTCCATCAGACGTGCGTGTGCGCGCGGCACGTCCGATTGTGTCGTTCTTCAGCAGCGCGGCGCGCGCTGAAATGGCGCGTTGGGGGGTCAAAACCACCCGAACGACCTCTGAATGCCATCGAAACCGTACGACAACATCGGGGGCGTGAATTGTGAAATGATCGGCTAGACGGCACCTCATTCAGAGGTTCCGTTTGACCGCGGCGGCCGGAAACGCGTTTCCGGCGCCCTAAAACACCAAAACGGCGTGCGGCGGTCCAATTCGGAGCAAACGTGCTCCGAACGACCTGAAACCGCACGGTAACGATAGAAATATTATTCCTGAGATGCAGGAGGAGGCCGCACGTCCATCGGACGTGCGGTACGCACGGCACGTCCGATTGTGTCGTTTTCAGCAGCGCGGCGCGCGCTGAAATGGCGCGTTGGGGGGTCAAAACCACCCGAACGACCTCTGAATGCCACGAAACCGTACGACAACATCCGGGGCGTGAATTGTGAAATGGTCGTCCAGACGGCACCTCATTCGGAGGTGCCGTGTGACCGCGGCGGCGGGAAACGCGTTTCCGGCGCCATAAAACACAAAAACGGCGTGCGGCGGTCAGATTCGGAGCAAACGTGCTCCGGACAACCTGAAACCGCACGGGAACGATAGAAATATTATTCCTGAGATGTAGGAGGAGGCCGCACGTCCATCGGAACGTGCGGTGCGCCCGGCACGTCCGATTGTGTCGTTTTCAGCAGCGCGGCGCGCGCTGAAATGGCGCGTTGGAGGGTCAAAACCACCCGAACGACCTCCGAATGCCACGAAACCGTACGACAACATCTGGGGCGTGAATTGTGAAATGGTCGGCCAGACGGCACCTCATTCGGAGGTGCCGTTTGACCGCGGTGGCTGGAAACGCGTTTCCGACGCCCTAAAACACCAAAACGGCGTGCGGCGGTCCAATTCGGAGCAAACGTGCTCCGAACGACCTAAAACCGCACGGGAACGATAGAAATATTATTCCTGAGATGCAGGAGGAGGCCGCACGTCCATCGGACGTGCGGTGCGCGCGGCACGTCCGATTGTGTCCTTTTCAGCAGCGCGACGCGCGCTGAAATGGCGCGTTTGGGGGTCAAAACCACCCGAACGACCTCCGAATGCCACGAAACCATACAAAAACATCCGGGGCGTGATTGTGAAATGGTAGGCCAGACGGCACCTCATTCGGAGGTGCCGTGTGACCGCGGCGGCCGGAAACGCGTTTCCGGCGCCACAAAACACCAAAACGGCGTGTGGCGGTCCCATTCGGAGAAACCGTGCACCGAATGACCTGAAACCGCACGGGAACGATAGAAATATTATTCCTAAGATGCAGGAGGAGAGGCCGCACGTCCATCGGACGTGCGGTGCGCGCGGCACGTCCGACTGTGTCGTTTTCAGCAGCGCGGCGCGCGCTGAAATGACGCGTTGGGGGGGGTCAAAACCACCCGAACGACCTCCGAATGCCACGAAACCGTACGACAACATCCGGGGCGTGAATTTTGAAATGGTCGGCCAGACGGCACCCTCATTCGGAGGTGCCGTTTGACCGCGGCGGCTGGAAACGCGTTTTCGGCGCCCTAAAACACCAAAACGGCGTGCGGCGGTCCAATTCGGAGCAAACGTGCTCCGAACGACCTGAAACCGCACGGGAACGATAGAAATATTATTCCTGAGATACAGGAGGAGGCCGCACATCCATCGGGCATGCGGTGCGCGCGGCACGTCCGATTGTGTCCTTTTCAGCAGCGCGGCGCGCGCTGAAATGGCGCGTTGGGGGGTCAAAACCACCCGAACGACCTCCGAATGCCACGAAACCGTACGACAACATCCGTGGCGTGAATTTTGAAATGGTCGGCTAGACGGCACCTCATTCGGAGGTGCCGTGTGACCACGGCGGCCGGAAACGCGTTTCCGGCGCCCTAAAAACACCAAAACGGCGTGCGGCGGTCCAATTCGGAGCAAACGTGCTCCGAACGACCTGAAACCGCACGGGAATGATAGAAATACTATTCCTGAGATGCAGGAGGAGGCCGCACGTCCATCGGACGTGCGGTGCGCGCGACACGTCCGATTGTGTCGTTTTCAGCAGCGCGGCGCGCGCTGAAATTGCGCGTTGGGGGGTCAAAACCACCCGAACGACCTCCTAATGCCACGATACCGTACGACAACGTCCGAGGCGTGAATTGTGAAATGGTCGGCCAGACGGCACCTAATTCGGAGGTTCCGTGTGACCGCGGCGGCCGGAAACGCGTTTCCGGCGCCATAAAACCCCAAAACGGCGTGCGGCGGTCCCATTCGGAGCAAACGTGCTCCGAACGACCTGAAATGAGATTATTTCTTGAATCGAAGTTTTTAAATTATTATAGCACAATGATTTGATATTATATATATATTAAATATATATTAAAACATTTAAAATATTATATATATATATATATATATTTAAAATATTGTATTTAATAGTATATATATGAATATTTATATATAATATATATATATATATATATTTATATTCAATTCAATAAAAAAAAATTTAAATTTTTTTTTTTTTAGAATAGCGACCGCCATAGGCGGTCGCTATAGGGTGCCCGGCAGAGGGCCTTCAGCGACCGCCATTGGCGGTCGCTAAAGGCCGCTAGCGACGAGGCAACAGCGACCGCCAATGGCGGTCGCTGCGCGGCCGCTAAAGACCTTTAGCGACCGCCAATGGCGGTCGCTAATGGCCTTATTTACAGTAGTGGTTCCAACACCGCGATTTGATAGTGATGCATGAATAGTCACTGGACTCCCCTAAATATATAGACACATAAGAATATTCTTCCTATATGGAGTTATGTTGTGTAACATGTTTTCCTATGTAAATTTTGGAATAAATAATTCATTCCACATCTATAACACCCCAATATTCCATGCTACATTTCTCTTTTAATAATACAATAGCGTGTGATGTATGCAACACCAAGTTCAAGCGCACCGCGACCTATCAAAATAGCCATTTTAAAAGCAGTTATGAATAGTAATACTCACTTTTTGAAATTTTATAAATTTTATTTTTTAAAATTGGACATAATTTTTGGATTTGGAATATCAAAATTAGATTAGGGTAAATTTTTGGTATTTTTATGATAACTTTTATATTTTTATGAATAGTGAAAAATGCTAAATTTTAATTAAAAATAACTTTTTTAATCAAAATAACTTATAGTGATAAATTATACATTAGAGTGGTTTTAAAATATAATTATATTATATTTTAATCATTTAATATAATTTAAGTCATTGGATATAATTTCAAATTTAAATTGTACATAAACACATGTCGATCTTTTGATAGTTTTTACTCTTTAAAACCCTACTTTTTGGTTTGGACAATGACAATTAATTTTAAATTAATTTCTGAAACTTCTATGTTTTGAATTTGGAAAAATGGATTCCATATTTGGAATAATAATGTGCAAATTGTGTAAATAGGTAACCTTTATTTTTAGACATTATGAATAGTAACTTCAGTAAATATTTTATTTACCAAGGTTAAAGGGTAAATCCGGTAAATAAGGGTAAAAAATAATATTATAATAATATTAAATTACTCTAACATGTGTCCTAACCATGTTGGATGATACATGTATGACTATGGTCATCCTTGGGTCTATTTTTTGACCCCATGGAGCCACTTGTAAGTGAAAATGACACTTCATTAAAATTAATATAAAGTTAAGGAAAGTGTAACATAAACATATATCTTTTAGCAAACAAATTATTATAAAGGTTTATATAATTGATATTTTAGACTATAAATATTCATTAGAAAGATAAAAATATTGCATAAATCATGGTATTTTATTTATAAATTTTAGACATAAAATAAATATATTTAATTATGACACAATAATGATGCAGTATTTTCCTTATTAATGAAAGAATTGAATAAATGATATTATAAATATTAAAATAAATATAATTAGAAAGTTTTTAGGACATACACTAATTTTATAGGTAAATATGAAATTTCAGGGTTGATTCAATATATTTATTTCTAAGTAAATCAACTTTTCATGACTTTCACAAAAACCAAATACAAAATAGTGTCAAAATTGACATAAATAAGTTTTTAAAACAAATACTATTTTCTTAAATTATATAATAGTACTAAAAATATAAGGTTCGGAAAAAGGACTTATATAATTATATATATGTAATTAATGAACCACTTGATCTTATATTTTCATTTTATAGTAAGTTTAATGACCATGTATTATAATAATACAAGAATACATGGTAAAAGTTAAACTATTTAATTAAGAGTTTAATCTAAAAGACAAGGTTAATATGGTGACCTGAACTTGTCTAAAACCTATTGGTTGGAAGGTTTTAGAACAATACCCACCTTACCCTAGAAATAAATTCATTTGGAATCATTATAAACCAAAAATTATTTTATAATAAAATAATATTTCAATATTTTCCTAAACTGACCCTCACCTCTCTTATAAAAGGGTACTTCCCCTTATCTTAATTTCACACCCCCAAAACCATTTGGATCGGCCAAACCCTACTCAAATATCCTCCAAACTAACCTAAATTAAATATATAGGCCTTAATTTGATCATAAAGACAACCTAAGGATCCCTTTTTCTCAAATCAAAAAGAAGAACCCGAAGAAGAGGTAATTACTTCATCACCTCTTTCAAAGTTCTTTTCTTCTTCCACTTCCTCTTTCTTTGTTGTTTCCATACTAAAATAATATCTAAATTAACTTCTACATAATTATATGTTATTATAAATATGTTACAAACATATTCATTATTCTATCCATCCTATGAATAACAAAGTCACCATACGTGTGTATGTACAGCTTACCGTCTCCACGTCGTGGTGTAGTTTGTTATTCAAAACTTCATTATTTGGATGAGTATAATAATGACTAAAATATATTTAAATAATAAATATAACATGTTAATTATTATTTATATATAATATAACATCCAATTATGTACGATTTCACCACTAATATAATGATATTTTCACTTGTGCGTACGTACGGCTTACCGTCTCCACGACGCGATTAGATTTCATTTCCCATCGTAACCATTCAAGAATAATTTTCTTTTGATGATTAAAAATAATATTTAAGAACTTAATATCCTTATTTATATGAATCAAATACATCCTATCTATAACAAAAATGACTTACGTAACAAAATATATAAAGGAAAATGAATCAGTTAACACCCAAAACAAAGATACTACTGAAATATTATTAACAATGAAATATTAGAAGATCATATATGATATCATATTTATTTATGTGGTTCTTTTATAATTTAATAAAAATTATTTAACCACTATACAGGATGTTAACTTACCCTCGACTAAGGAAAAGTACAAGGTAAGGGTTAATTTTACAATCTCTTTTTTATCTGAGGTTGTTTATACGTGAGTATCTACTGGGACCTCTTTATCTTCCACATTCATGTTTCTTAAAAATGTATTTCAAAACATTTTTATTATTTACTAGACTATGGGTTAAATTCATTTATACCCTTTTTACTTCTTATAAAATGGTTTGAAAGGAATCTTTTTGTTTCCTTCCAAACAGGTTACTTTATGACCTTTTCAATAAATTAAGGAAAGATTGTTTTTTAACTTATACGGTGGGTGCGGTTACTTTCCACAGTTATAAACCTTCGAATCTTACCTTAAAATATTATAATAATAATTTCAAAATAAATGTTTTCTTTTATAATTATGTTACTTTTAAATGATTTCAAAATAGATAGAGATATTTCTCCCAAATAGTTTTGATTTCATCTATGTCAAAATCCTTTGTTGGATATTACGCTTGTTTGAAGTTGATTTATTATAATACAATATTTCATATTGTATTGAAGGTTTTGTGATATGTTTGACTATAGATGTGCTATTTTTTATACCATTCATGGTTTATGGTTAAATTATTAACATTTTGTATGTTAGTTTTAATATGAATGTTTATGTTATGTATTAACCTTTTCATATTAGGAATGTATTTGATGTAGTAAGTGGTGTGAGGGGCCCACTATAGCCCCTCAATGCATGGGTAGGTCTCTTAAGACAAGATAGTGTCTTGGAATAAGGCCTTGACAAAATCTTATTTTTAGTCTTGGCCTGAGGCCTTGACTATGTGGTTATGATGTCCAGCATTATGCATTCAATCATTATGAAATTAGCTATTGATATTACATGTAATTATTAGACTAGTAGAATATCCATGTGAATAAGTAAATGGCATTATTTGATATATATTTTCCATATTATACTGATGTTTAAGTCTAAAAGTTTTGTGTTTTATTCTTATACATTCCCTTAAAAGTTTTTGCTTATTTATAAAAGTTTCCGTTATATTTTTATCCTTACTGAGCATCTGAGCTCACCCCTTTCTATGTTTTATTTTTATAGGATGTGAAGAAGTATATTATGACTAACTTGTAGGTATAATCTAAGGGATATGAGTGTGATCAAAGGAGACACAATGTTGTTGTTTTTCATTTCATAATATAATTTAAAACTTATGTAAGTACCTAGTACTTCCAAGGCTACTAAACTGATCAGTCTTTTGGGATTTGATCCCTTGTTATCATGAAAATGTTATGTAATAATGCACCGACTCTTAGTAACTACGGTCGAGGCATTACAGTTTTTATTAGAGGAATTTTAGTAAAAACTATGGAAACTAGATTTAGAAAAACTCTGATTAGAGAACATTATCCTAAGATAGACTTTGAGGATTAGTATAGAAGAACATCCTAGAATTTTAGTAATGTATAGATTTTGTGAATTTTCCAAACAATACATCACTGTCTAGATATGATCAGGTAGAGGCATCTCTGGCACAGATGTATCTAGGGGTAAAACCCAAAAACACCACTTTGATCTAGACTCGAAAGGGAACTGGTGCATGAAAACAGGTCTTGCTGCACTCTTGGTTATGAAACTCCCAGAGGATATGCTTAGGATAATTCACATTTTTTTTTACAAACCATTATTAAGGATTTATAAGTAAATACTTACTCGAAGAAAACATTTTTTTATTATTATGGATCATATGCATAAACTGGTCAATTTATGTTAGGTATTTTACTAGTTTAGAATTATTTATTGTGATTCATAAACTAATATAGTGTATTCTATTGTTTATAAATGGTTCCTAGTGGAAGGAATGGACGCCATATCAATTCACATAATCCATGTAGGGATTTCCCTCCTACTCAGAATAATTATAATAGAGCTGGTGATGCAACTGGTGCTGAAAATATTATAACCATACTTGGAAAACTCACTCAGGTTATGAATAATAACCTTACCAATATGGAGCACCCTGATCCACAATGTAGAGGATCAATGTTAGACCGCTTCATGAGGAAATAGCCACCAACATTCAATGGGACTACAAATCCATTTATAGCTGAAAAACGAATAAGTTTCTTAGAGAAAATATTTCACGTTTTGAGGAGTAGTGAAAGGTAAAAAGTTTTCATGGCAGTTTATCGCCTCACAGGAGATGAAGATCAATGGTATTCATTAATTAAAAACACAAAGAAGGATGAAGAAGTATCAAATATTGAATGGAGGGAGTTTAAAGATATTTTCTTAGAAAAATACTTTACTCATAAACATCGAGTGGATATAGAAAGTAAATTTAAGATCCTGAGGCAAAAGGATGATGACAATATCACAAAGTATGAGGATAAATTTACAAGGTTAGCCAGTCATACTACAGATTATATAAATAACCCAAGGAGCAAGATTGACCAATTCTTTGATGGGTTAAAACCATTTCTCCATTGAGAATTAGTCTCACAATCCTTCTCATCATAAGAAGATATAGTCTCATGTGGTATCAATACAAAAAAGAAATTATTTAAGTCTTACAACTTTAAATCAAATAAAGAGAAGAAGAGATCTGTGGAAAACTCTAGAAATAGAAATAATGGGAATAAGGGAAAAGTTGAATTTTCATCTTGTAGTAAATTTGGGACGAAACACCCTGGTACTTGCCTGAAGGGAATGGGAGTCTGTTACAAGTGTGGAGAAAAATTCCACCAATCTTTTGATTGTAAGGGGAAGAAACAGGTTTTTAATATTGAATGCTACAATTTTAAAGAAATGGGGCATTATGAAAATTAATTTCCTAAGCGTCAAAGAAAATTACCTCAGAAAAGGAAAAGGGAGAAATTCCAAACTTATGTGATCACAACTGCATAGGTCGAAGTTCTAAATGACATGGTGGTAGGTACATTAATCATTTCCTCAAATTTAGGCAATGATTTATTTGATTTTGGATCATCACATTCTTTCATATCATCCTAGTTTTCCAAGAAAATTAGATATTTCCAATTTGATTTACAAGGGAGTTGTCAGTCAAAACTCCTAAGGTAAATATCATTGCAATTTTTGAACCATTATGTGAGGACACTTCGATTGTCGTCAGTGAGGAAGTCTCTTCTCCCGGGCCATCTCTGGCGGGGCGGTGACCATGAAAACGACGATGACGGTGGGTTTATATGTTTCGACAACGATGATGATGGCTTTACTCATTGACGACTATGGTTTTCGATTGGCCGACGGTGACGTGTCGTTGATGTCGATGATGGTGGTTATGTGAGGATGGTACAATGGTGAAAGTGATGTAATGAGAAGGTCAGCGATGTGATGATGGTTTCTGGTGACGTGGCTTTCCTCAATGAAGGGTTTCTCGGGTGGCTCGCTTTGCCTGCGTTTTGAGGTTTTCAATTTTAGAATTTGAATGTGACTTTTGGTTTGAATCGTGTGAGCAGGTGATGTTCAAGTTAGGTTCTAGTCTTTTTGAGGTTCCCACTCACCCAAAAGTGGTATTCTAAAAATAGAAAAAAGGATTGTGGAGTCGGAGTGATTCTCATCTAGATCAACCCCCAATATCTCTACTAAATTCAATTATTGGGGAGGAAGAGAGTGAAACAACTAAGGGTGAGGAAAGTAATGTTCAATTATAGGATGTACCTATTGTGAAAGAATATGTTGATGTGTTTCCATAGGATTTACCTCAATATCCTCCAGAACAAGAAATTGAGTTTTCTATTGACTTAATTCCTGGTTCAAGGCCCATATCAAATACCCCTTACAGAATGGGCAGTGTGGAATTAGTGGAACTAAATAAACAACTAGAGGAATTGGGTAATAAAAGATTTATTCTCCCTAGTTTTTCTCCATGGGGATCCCATATTATTATTTTTAAGAAGAAAGATGGATCTATGAGGTTGTGCATTGACTACAGGGAGATCAATGCTATAACAATAAAGAAGAAGTATCCCCTACCCTGTATTGATGATTTATTCGATCAACTTCATGGAACTCAATATTTTTCAAATATTGACCTTCGATCTAGATATCATCAGTTGTGCATGAAGAAGGAATACATTTTGAAGACAACATTTCTTACCAGGTATGGGCATTACAAGTTTACAATAATGCCTTTTGGACTGACTAATGTACCCTCTACTTTCATGGATCTAATGAATAGAGTTTTCAAGAAATATCTTGATGAATTTGTAGTGGTATTTATTGATGATATCGTGGTATACTCCAAAATCTATGAAGATCATGAAAATCACATGCGTACTATTCTAAATATTCTTTGAAGAAATGAATTACATGGGATATTTAGAAAGTGTGAATTCTGGATTCAAGAGATTTCTTTTATTGGCCATATTGTCTCTAAGTATGGAATCTCTATTGATCCTTCTAAGACAGGAGCAATATAAGAATGGTCAGCACCGACGAGTATAACTGAGGTATGCAGTTTTATTATTTTAGTAGGTTATTATCGATGTTTTGTCCAGAATTTTTCCTAATTGTCTAACCCATTAACAAAGTTCACACATAAAGGGGTTAAATTTGTTAGTAAAAAAGAGCATAAAGAATATTTTTAATAATTGAATAAAATATTAGTCAATGCTCCTATCTTGACACTACCATCAGAAAATGATGGGTTTGTTATTTATAGTGATTCTTCAAAGAAAGGACTTGGTTGTTTCCTTATATAGAATGGTAGAGTTATTTCCTATGCATCACGGTAGCTAAACATTCATGAAAAGAACTATCCTACTCATGATCTTGAGTTAGAAGATATAATCTTTGATCTGAAGATATGGAGACACTGTCTCTATGGTAAAAAGTGTGATATATATACTGATCACAAGAGTTTGAAGTATATTTTCTCACAGAAAGAACTCAACATGAGAAAAATACGATGGATTGAACTACTCAAGGATTATAATTTCACTATACACTACCACCCAGAGAAGGCAAATAAGGTGGCAGATGCTTTGAGGAGAAAAATCATGGATTTATGAATAAGATGAGAGTTGAAAGGGATCCTATGTTCATGGATCTAGTAAATATGGATATGGAAATAATCATGGAAGGTGAAACATTGATACTTTTTCAAATGGTTTCCAAACTATCTTTACTATAAAGGATAAAAAGATCTTAGACTGATGATGAGGAGTTTCAAAATAAAATTAAATCTGTGAAGGATGAGAGATTTATTGACTTTGTATATGAAAATGGAATTTTTAAATTTTGGAGGAGGATTTTTGTTCCCGATATACCTGATCTAAAAAGGGAATTTTTGGACGATAATCATAGCTCCAAATTCTCTATAAAACTTGGCAGCACTAAGATGTATAGATATTTTAAGGAACATTTTTGGTGGGACAACATAAAGAGAGATATTACTAATTATGTGTTAAGATGTATTGTTTTTCAATAGGTGAAGGCGGGAAGACAACATCCTAGAAGAGTCATGCAACCTCTTACCATACCTGAGTGGAAATGGGATGATATTGCGATGGACTTTTTCATGGGGCTAACAAAGACTCCTAGAAGGAATGATGAAATATGGGTCATTGTTGATCGCCTTACCAAGTCAGCACATTTTATTACTATAATAGAAGATTTAACACTTGAACATTTAGCACAACTATATATTAATGATGTTTTAAGACTTCATGGTGTACCCCTATCAATTATTTCTGATCGTGATCCCTATTTTACATCAAGATTCTAGAAAAGTCATCAGAAATCCTTAGATAGTAAACATTGTTTAAGCACTGCCTACCACCCTCAAATTAATGGACAATCAGAATGGACTATTCAAACCTTATAAGACATGTTGAGAACTTTCTCACTTGACTTTCAAGGTATTTGGGATAAATATTTACCTCTTTTATAATTTTACTATAACAATAGCTTCCATTAAAGTATTCAGATGGCACCATATGAAGCGTAATATAGAAAGAGATGTCGCAGACCAAATTGTTGGGATGATATTGGTGAAAGAAAACTCATAGGCCCAGAACTTTTGAGGAAACAATAGAAAAGGTAAAGATTATCCAAACCCACATCAAATCATCTCAAAGTAGGCAAAAGAGCTATGTTTATAACTGAATGAAAGATTTGGAATTTCAAGTAGGAGATCATGTTTTCTTGAAGGTATATCCATGTAAGGGTGTTGTATGATTCGGAAAGAACGGTAAATTGAGTTACATGTACATCGAACCTTTCAAAATTCTAGAATGAATTGTAGTTTTAGCTTATCGTTTGGTAATGCTTCTAAGTCTCTCTAAAGTTCATGATGTATTCCACGTATCACTCTTGAGAAAATACATGCCTGACCCAATGCATGTACTCACCTATGAAGAAATAGAACTGAAACCCAATTCATCTTATTGTAAAGAGTCTATTAGGATTCTTGATACCAGAGAACAGGTGTTGAGAAACCAAACAACTCATCTAGTAAAAGTTCTTTGGAGAAACCATAAAATGGAAGAGGCAATGTGGGAACCTGAGGAACTTATGATTAAGAACCACCCAAATATTTTTATGTAGTAGTATTCTAGAAATTTCAAGTATGAAAATATTGGAAGTAGGGAAGAATATAGCACCCCATGCTTCCATGGGACATTTCTCTTTGAAAAATACAATAGTGTGTGATGTACGCAACATTGAGTTCAAGTGCACCATAACCTATCAAACTAGTCATTTTAAAAGCAATTATGAATAGTAATACCCACTTTTTGAAATTTTATAAATTTTATTTTTCAAATTGGACTTCATTTTTGGATTTTTAATATCAAAATTATCTTAGGGTATGTTTTTGGTATTTTTATGATAACTTTCATATTTTGATGAATATTAAAAAATTCTAAATTTTAATTTAAAACAACTTTTTTAATCGAAATAATTTATAGTTTTAAATTAAACATTTTAGTGGTTTTAAATAATCTTTATATTATATTTTTATCATTTAATATAATTTAGGTCATTGGAAATAATTTCACATTTAAATTGTACGTAAACACATGTCGATCTTTTAACAGTTTTTACTTCTTAAAATCCCACTTTTTGGTTTTGAAAACAGGAATTAATTTTAAATTAATTTCTGTAACTTCTACAATTTAAATTTGGAAAGATGAATTCCATATTTTGAATCAGAAGTTATAAATTTTGTAAATAAGTAACTTTTATTTTTAGACATTATGAATAGTAACTTCGGTACATATTTTATTTACCATGGTTAAAGGGTAAATCCAGTAAATAAGAATAAAAAATAATATTATAATAATATTAAATTACCCTAACATGTGTCCTAACCCTATTTTCTGATAAATTTGTAACTATGGGAATCCTTGGGTTGATTTTTGGACCCCATGTAGCCACTTGTATGTGAAAATGACACTTTATAAAAATTAATTTAAAGTTAAGGAAAGTGTAACATTAATATATATCTTTTAGTAAAAAAAATTATTATGGTTTACATGTGTAATATTTTAGACTATAAATATTAATTATAAATCTAAGAATAATTCCTATATAATTGTAAATTATTTATAATTTTTAGACACAAAATAAATATATTTAATTGTGACACAATAATGATGTAGTATTTTCTTTATTAATGAAAGAATCAAATAAATGATATTATAAATATTAAAATAAATATAATTAGAATGTTTTGATTCCATAAAAAAATTATAGGTAAATATGAAATTTTAGGGTTCATTCAATATATTTTTTCAAAGTAATCAAGTTGTTATGACTTTCAAAAAAACCAAATACAAAATAGTGTCAAAATTGACAAAAATGAGTTTTTAAAAGAAATACTATTTTATTAGATTATATAATAGTCCTAAAAATATATTTTTTATCCAAAGTACTTATTTAATTATAGATATGTAATTAATGAACCACTTGAGGTTCTATTGTCATTTTATTGTAAGTTTATTAACCATGTATTATAATAATACAAGAAGACATGGTAAAAGTTAAACTATTTAACTAAGGGATAAATCTAAAAGATAAGGTTAATATGGTGACCTAAACTTGTATAATACCTATTAGTTGAGAGGTTTTAGACCCATACCCTCCTTATCAACAAAATAAATCCATTTTTAACCATTATAAATAGAAAATTATTTTATAATAAAATAAAATTTCAAGCTTTTCCTAAAGTGACCCTCACCTCTCTTATAAAAGGATACTTTTCCTTATCTTAATTTAACACCTACAAAGCCATTTGTCTCAGAAAAACCTATATCAAATATCCTTATAAATAACCTCACTTAAACCTAGAGTCCTTACTTTGATCAGAAAGCCATCCTAATGATCCCTTTTGTTAAAATCAAAAGGAAGAACCTGAAGAAGATGTAATTAATTCATCACCTCTTTCAAAGTTATTTTCTTCTTACACTTCCTATTTATTAGTTTTTTCCATAATAAAATAATAACTCCAGTACCTTATACATACTTAGATTTTATTATAAATATGGTACAACCGTATTCATTATTCTATCCATCCTATGAATGAAAAAGTCACCATACGTGTGTATGTACGGCTTACCGTCTCCACGTCAATTTTTGGACTGGTATAATAATGTGTATAAATGATGTAAATAATAAATATAAAATTTTAATGATTCTGCATATATAATATACCATCCAATTACATACTATTTCACCACTAATATAATGATATTGTCTCTCGTGCGTACGTACTGCTTATCGCCTCCATGATGTGATGAGATTTCGTTTCCCATCGTAACTATTCAAGAATAATTTTCATTTGATGATTGAAAATAATTTTTAAGAACTTAATATCATTCTTGATATGAATCAAATACATCCTTTACATAACAATAATTACTTACGTAACAAAATGAATAAAGGAAAATGAATCACTTAACACCCAAAACAATGATACTACTAAAATATCATTAACAAGGCAATATTAGAAGATCATATATGATATCATATTTATGTATATAGTTCTTGTATAATTTAATTACAATTATTTCACCATTATACATGAGTTTAAAGTGCCCTCTATTAAGGAAAAGTACAACTTAACCGTTAATTTTACAATTTCTTTATTATCTGAGGTTGGTTATATGTGAGTATCTACTGGGACCTCTTTATCATCCACATCAATGTTTCTTAAAAATGTATTTCAAAAAAAATATTATTTACTGGAATATGGGTTAAATTCATTTAAAAACTTGTTTTAATCTTTATAAAATGGTTTTAAAGGAATCTTTTCATCATTTTCCAAACAAGGTACTTTATGACCTTTTAGACAAATTAAGGAAAGAATGTTTTTTAACTTATATGGTGGGTGTAGCTATTTTTTACCATTATAAACCTTCAATGCTTAACTTAAAATCATATGATAATATTTTCAAAATAAATGTTTTCTTTTATAATTATGTGAATTTTAAATTATTTCAGAATAGAAAGAGATATTTCTCTCAAATAGTTTTGATTTCATCTATGTCAACATCCTTTGTTGGATTTTACGCTTGTTTGAAGTTGATTTATTATGATACATTCTTCCGTATTGTATTGAAGGTTTTTTGATATGTTTGACTATGGATGTGATATTTTTTATACCATTCATGGTTTATGGTTAAAGTATAAAATTTCATATAATAGTTTTAATACGAATTTTTATGTTATGTTTTAACCTTTTCATATAAGGAATACATTAAACGTAGTAAATGAGGGGTGAGGCTCGCTATATCCCCTTGATGCATTGGTAGGTATCATGAGACAAACTAGTGTCTTGGAATGAGTCCTTGACAAAGTCTTATTTGTAATCTTGGCACTAGGCCTTGACTATGTGGTTATGATGTCCGGTATTATGCATTCCATCATTATGAAATTAGCTATTGATATTACATGTGATTATTCAACTAGTAGAATATCCATGTGAATAATTAAATGGAATTATTTGATTTATATTTTCCATATTATACAGAGTTTTAAGTCTAAAAGTCTTGTGTTTTAGTCTTATAAATTTCCTTAAATTTATATTCTTGTTTATTAAAATTTATTCTATAGTGTTATCCTTACCGAGCATCTTAGCTCACCCCTTTCAATGTTTTATTTTTTCTAAGATGCAAAGATGAATATTATGACTGAATTGAAGGGATAATCTAAGGGATATGAGTGTGTTAAAAGTAGACATGATTTTTTTGTTTTTCATTTCATAATGTAATGTCAAACTTATGTATGTATGTAGTACTTCCAATGATTCTAAACTGATCGGTCTTTCGATATTTGATCCCTTGTGATCATGCCTATGTTATGTAATAATGAACCGAAACTGGTTAACTAGGGTTGGGGTGTTACAATATCTTTGGGTTTTCATTGTTCTATTTATGAAAGGGAATCATTATTCAATGATTTAAATGGTTCATTCTATGCTATTGGAGGCACAACTAAGAAGCAAAGGTTGTCTTTTTTTTATAAAATTATCCATTACACAATGGTGTGATTTCATGACCATGAGGATAGATATAGAGATGGAGGATTTTTATGGAAGTGGTTTCGGACCTTGTGGGTTTTCTTCATACTATGACCATTTAGGCAGAATATATTCATATTTTTAGAGAAACCTTTATGGTGTAAGCATGGTACCTTCATACCGCATTCTTTCAATGTTCATTAATGGTTCATGGGAAATATTTTTTTTCATGTCCTTATGATATATTTTTCATCATGAGGGTTTCTAATTTTGATTTTAATGGATATGATTCAGTTATATTTTTATTTATAAGAAAGAATGTTTGACTAGTGATATTTATGTGCGACTTTAAAGGGGTTTCAAAAGGGACACATGACCACTAGGAAGAGGAATATTTATCCATAGGGAGGACTACTATGGTTTAACTTGGGTAAGTTCATAATAGTTTACTTCCCTTATTTTTATTTTATTTTATTATAGAATCTCTTTATATAATTATGGAATGATTTAATTTTTTATTCAATTATTTAATAGTTTTTATGATTGAATTATCTATTCTATGTTGTAAGAATTATTCATTGAAAAAAACATGAATGTGAGTGGATAAAACCATGACTGTAATTGATTAAATAGGATCTATGAATCATGTTTTAACTCTTTTATCACTTGAAATATTTGCATTCTTTATTATTTCATTATGACCTAAATTATATTTTATTAGTTGTTGAACCACTAAACAAATGTGTTTAACAATGAAAATAACTAAATTAAATAGAGGTAATTAATTAATGAATATAATACTTTATCATTATCTATCATTTTGGATCTAAACCTAATACAACTTAGTCATTTTAATTATTCTAATTTTGAGTAATTGATATACTAAGTTATTTTTCATAGGAATTGTCAAAATTAATATCAAATACATATATGGTTAAATAATAATTGAGTTTGAGTTTTTTAGAGAAGTGGAGTTATCTTTTTACGAAAACATCCCTTGGAAATAATTTCCCCTCTCTTCATCCTTATGTATGATTTCTATTTGTCTCTTAGTATCTCAATTCAACTTTTTTTGTACTGATCCTAAAAATTTCATGATGATCAAACAACTAGTTAAGAGTTATCACTAGACTTTTCAATTATTAGTGGGGTCTACCACAAAATTCCACTACTCTATTATTTTTTAGTCAGTTCCTATTCGAGGAAAATATAAAAATATAATCTTTCAGATATCTTTGGGGATGTAACAATTACCTAGGGAAAACAACTTATATTTTTATATGATCATCTCCTTCATATTGGATGGAATGTGTCTTGATAAACTATAAACCATTGTGTGCAATGGTTAGAGGAGGTAGGGTGTAGATGTGTGTCATATTTGATGGTATCCTCTATAGTATAGAGATGATAAACTATTTTCTAAGATTATTATTGAAATTATGACTCACCAAAATATATGGTAACTAATTTTTTTGGAAAAACAAAATGGTTAAAGTGGAAGTATGTTTAGGCTCATAAAGTTTTGGGGTGATGATATAAAAGAGGATAAGTGGATTGTGTACTTAAAATATGGTAATTTAGAGGTCATATATGATCATCCAGTCCATTGTGAACATTTACATGAGTAGCTTAAAGGAATATATTTTTTAGGTTGAGTGATTATTGTGCATTATGAAAAAGTCATGTTACTAGAAAATGGAAGTAATTTCTAGGGATGGTAATCCAGTGTGATGGGATTATTTAATATATTTGGATGATGTATCATGAATATGATCTATATTCAAGTAAATGTTATTTTTTTTTCTTGAATGATAATCTGTTAAATAAGGATTCCATACTTAAAATAAATAGACAGTCACAAAATAGATGAATTCACTCTATGTGATTATGTTTCCAATAATTTTAATCTAGAAATGAATTATTCTACAATCTTTATTTATAGTTTTATTTGGTATGGGTGATTATTATATGAACTCTCTTATCAACCTTTTATCATTGGTCCCATTTTAAAGATATAAATATCTTGTTTTTCTACCTGGGTTACCCTTAGATACCAAAAGAGAGATATATAAAGAGGATATAATTTTAAACAGATAATTTAAGATGTAAAATAAGTCATATCTGAACCATTGTTAATATATAGTGAAATTTAAACTGGTGTTAATCTCAAAAAAAAAGGATAGATTATTAGGTGTATTTTTAGTTGTCCATTAAGACTTTATGTTGTCAAGATTATATTAATGCACTAGGAAAGTATTTAGAAAGTAGTTATGACCTTTAGGTTTTGTTTTTATATCATGGGAAGTTTTTGATAAATATATTGTTCATGATTTAATATAATTATGCAAAATATATGAGATATTCCTTAATGGTGTGAATCTTAATGCACTTCTAGGGATGGGTAATAAATTTTGATGGGATATAGGATAATATGTTGATAAATCATCTCACTTTTGATTGATGGTATCCTAAATATCTTAAATATTGATCATTGATAAGTTTTATTAGTGGATATTCTAGTCAGTCATGTGAGATTAAAAAATCATATATCCCTGTGGATGGATATATTTTATTATGGGAATTATTTTTGTGATTTAATATTCATCTCAAGTTTATTTTGACAAATAATTTTTTTCAAGAAGGAATGCCTTTAGTGGGTTAGATAAACATGGGAAGACATGTGTTCCTTATATGTTCTCCAAAGATAATAGATACTTTGGTGATTGTTCTTATTTTCTATATTTTTATTCATTATTTTTAATTTATTGGTGAATAATTGTTTTATGAGTTCCTTATTTTAGGATGAAAAGTTAGTGGATGGATTTTTTGAGTGGGTTAACTTTAGTTTATTTCTTCCCAAGGATGAAATGGTATAAGGTTGGGAGTATTTAATAGTATATTCCCCCACCTAGGAATTACATTTCTTATAGCAGTAATTCTATGCCCCTTTTATTGTTAATAAATTCATCTTAAAGTTATTATAATTAAATCATGTCCTTCGAAGTCATAATTGATCACCATAGGAGAAATTAATATGGAATAATAATTTTTTCTTAAATAGTTTAAAATAATAAATTCCTCCTTAACATGACATAATATATTAGAAATAGACTTCACTATTGATTCAAGGATGATGTGTTTCCCTAGAGAAAATATTTTGTTAATTTTTAGGTGATGTTAATTCATTCCATCATTGGTGAAAATAATTTTTGTTTTTTAAAATAAATGATATAATTATTTAATATGATTTTTACCCAAATTTATCCATTTATATTCATATTTATAACTTTTTATAGGGAGGTTTGGGCTTGGGATGTTGTTATAGCCTTGGAGGAAGCTATTAAATGATAGAATTATCTCTAGAGATCAGTGAATTAAGTAACCATGGTATAGTTATTTGATTCTAACATGTAATTTATATACCTTAACTTATGTCATCCCATTTTATTGCTTATTATTTGAATTGAAACATGAAATAAAAGTATTTAATTATTATTTTCATGGTGGATTTATTGGCCAAAGAATCTTATTAATCTATTTCTTATATTATAAGAAATCATAGAGAAAATTTATAGAGTATAAATTTTTATATTCATTTCAAGGAATATATTTATGGAATTTTGATGAAACATTATAGATACATATTATATGTTATTAAAAACCCAATTACATTATATTTATCTAAAAATGATGAAAAAAAATCATAAAAACATATAGGGAATTTTTTTGACAGATTTTAGTTATCTATTGATAACTCTTTCATTTCAATAATTCATGAAGCCTAAAATATATCAATAAAATTATCTCAACAAGATGAACCTAATAAGTTAATAATCACTCAAATAAAATCTATATTTTTAGAGAAATCTTAGATATAATTTTTATGTATTTACATATTCTATCTTAATCTTAAGGTGAATAAATTCATAATCTCAATGAATAAAGTCCATATCTATATTCCAAGGGTTTAAATATACCTAACGATGAATTTTTGTGACTAGAAGTGATGATCAACTCTTATTAAGAAAGTATGGATGGCGGAGGTGGTGAGAACCTAGAATATTGGAGTTTTTCAATAAGATTTGTTTAATCGGGTGATCTAATAGTGATGTATTAAACATGTCATCCACAAAAAAAATGAGTAACAACATGAATCTTATAAAATTAAGGTTATTTCATTTAGTATGTCAAATAAAAACCTTTTAGCCACATGGTGGTTTGATATAGGTTTTGTCTCCTGTAAGAGATATCCCATCTGACTGTTGGATTAGATAGATGTAATATAAGAAACATAGTCACTGTGGTAGTGTGTAACATGGAATAGTGTTGGAAATTTTATTTCCAAATCAAATATCCATGTTCTTAGTACAATTCTTGGTTAGCATAGTTCATGTTCCCATGCATGGGGATGCCAGGTAAAATCCCATGGTTGGAAGAATGATAAATATGTTAATGGGGAATATGAAGAGTATATTTAGGGTTTCAAAAAATTATTTGGACTCATATCTACATATTATACCAAATGAAACTAAGTTTAGGTTATTTTTTAGGTGTTGGGTATATTAATTAAGATAATTATAACAAATTTAAAGTAAAATATTATTATTATTAAATAGTATCTTCTAAAAATTCTTGTACCAATGTTTATGGATGATTTATTACTACCCTTCACCAAATATTAAGTTAATTAGTGAGTTGAACTTAGTGGAATATGAATTTCTAGAGTGTGATGTAAATTTTTCCTTGAGTTGATCTGGTAAAATATAATTATTACTTTATAATAATAAAATTTAGTGACATATTTTTTAGATAAATTGAGAAGCATTAATTGATCAATCATATGATCTTATTAACTTCTATAGGTAGTGATAGGTCGATTATATATATTCAGTGGTTGTGATAAAATAATAGATTATAGGATATAAAATAAATAAACATTTCGATGATTCTTCCAAAATTACATTAAAAGAACTGAATGAATTTATAAATTTCAATTTAGTTAAATGAATTTTAAAATGAGGATCATGCATGAATGAAATTGATATGATTACTTCACTGAAGTAAAAAAATTATATTTTTTAATGGTGATGAAGCGGATTTTCATACTGATAAAAAAGTATAAATGTTTTAAGTTATCTACCTGAATAAAAAGTATAACATAATAGAATTAGTGTACTTTAAAAGTATTTCCAAGAATAAACTCACTGGATTTGACTGGATAACATAATTTTGATAATTTATATCAATATTTTACACTTATTATAATTAATAAATGAGGATAAATAATTTTAATGATAGAGGCTAGAGACAATGATTAATGATGAAAGACATTGTAGAAATGAAATGATGAGAACATCTCAATTAATGGATTTCTCCTCCAATGACTAAATACCCACATGAAGTTATTATAAGATCCCTATAATTGTATATGGTTAATTTGAAATATAATTAGTAATGTTGGCATGGACTTAAAATTTTAATGTGGTGAAATATATATAATAAATATTCAGATTATCTAAGGATCGATTGGAGAATATCATGGAAGTATCTAAGGAATCTTTTGATAACCCAAATATAACATATCATGTGGGAATTTATATTATCCATGTTATGTTATAGATATAAGAATAATTTAATAAATAATATTTAACTATTATTTAATTATCATTAACTTCTTATGAGCTTGTAAAATGGTAGCTCATTGAGGATGATGCAGTAACTCTATATTTATAGATGGAAAGTCTTTTATAACTAGTAGAAGGATCATTGATTATAATGAGGTGATTATTTTTAAAGTATATACTTTGAGATGTGATGAATATTATAACATATGTATATAGATGGTGATGATATATTATGGTGGATCTTCATTTATACTTAACCTATTTCTGGGGATAGAGTGATATAATAGTGGCCTTACCCTTATCAACCACTGATATGGGTAAATACTAATAATGACTTACAAATATATCTATACCTACTTACTCACAGTCATGGGTTGACATAGATCAAACATTTATCAAGGGATTGGTGTAGAAATTCAGTTACTCTAGTGTCATCAATATGAGATAGATAGAGATGGGTAGTTTATCCAACATCCCTGATACATGAATTTAATATATGATAATTTACCTGAGTTTTTTACACTCTTTCACATCCATAGATCTGAGATTGAGGTGGATGATGATAAACCAAATTTTATTTATTCTCCTACCCATAACGTTGGGATTAGGAGGAGTATATATGCAGTTGTATCCCTATAAATGTTTATTTCATCCAGTACCTTGATATATAGTTATAACCTTATAGATGTTTATTTCCTTCAACATCTAGATATGTATACATCTACTATATTTATAGATGAAATTTCCTTTAACACTTTAGAGATATTTAAATACATTTATTTAATCCATTATTTAATGATCAGTGCATATAAGGTGAATTATTAGGTGGGAAATCATTGAAGGGGTATGATATTATATTTCTTTTCTTTTATAATGAAACATTTTTATTTAGTGATCTTGATTAAAGTGAGTCATTGGTAATTTTATTAGGATTGATAATATGTATTGGTACATCTAATAATTACAACATGTGGAATTGGTTTGTCTAAACTTTACATATTATTATTACAAGTTGAAACTAGAATTTTATGGGGGTGTATCTTTGCTTGGGATGACCATTCTAAGTATTATTATACTCATCCCTTCATGCCACTAGCAGAGAAAATTATTTTTCATGTAATTTTGTTTATTTTTTACATTGGTTAATAATTAATGTCTTTCTAAGTGATGATATAAATAATTATTTAACGTTGGTTATTTTAAATAATGTAAAAAAAGACTTCCATATTTATTAAGATAAGAAATAAATTGAAACCCTACCGAAATAAAAAATAAAGGGTTCTACTGCTCAATTATTCTATAACTGATATGGAATCAACTTTTTCACATTATTTATATGAAATAACTGATGTGAAAGAGTAGATTACATGTCAATTATAGAATATCCAATGTAGAAAACCCTCACAAAATGAAATAATGTGTAAATTTCCTTGTTAGTTATAAATTAGTAGATGTGTAATATTCTTTTCTACATTATGTTAGTTATTAAAATAAATGATATGGAAAATTATTTTTTAATAACTTATATAAAAATAAACTTCCCAAAACTTATAATAAAAAAAATAAGAATCATAAAACCATAAAAACAGTTTAAAACATAATCAAAATCCAATACAATTCTGTAATAAAAATTTATATTACAATATTATTACAATTATAACAAATTTACAATTTCAAATTATATTTTAAAATCAATATGATAAATAAAAATAGATAAACTAAAAGTGAATAAAACCTAAAAAATAATATTTTAATGACCCTCATATATGATTTATCTAATTTATATTATAAAGGATAGGGTCATCAAAAAAGATAAAAATTAAAAAATAAAGTATTCAAAATTTATGCTCAATATAATTATAAGATAAATAAAAGAAAAATTTATAATAAAAATTAGCCTCGTCAAATTATTTAATTATTCCAATTGTAATTTTTATATATATAAATTTAAAAAAAATAATAACATTCCATTACTCTTTCTTGATGGTGTAATTTCTATTTCAAATGATGTTATCCATTTAAAATGATATTTAAATTTGAAAGAGCGATGTCGTGGGCGCCCTCAAATGATTAGTGTAATTTGGGGTACTTAGGTGCAGTAGAGTGGCTGACTAAGGTCGTCTCTCAAAGGAGGAAGTGAATTAAAACAACTTTTCAGAGGTATTCTAGAAACAAAATAAAAGGGAATAAAAACACTACTTGAAAGTATGGGGGTGGTTGTTTATAGTTTATAAATCTAGAAGAAGTTTGCTGGAAGAAGATTGCATTTTTTTTGTTTTTAATTTTGAAATGAAGTTTCGATTAGAATGACACAACAAAAAGATGTTTGTTTAGACAATATTTAAAAGACGTAATCGATCTAACTCTACCTCTTCAATCATTTATTAATCATTATCATTTAAATTAATATTCACTTAATTATGATCCCTTAATTTGTTAAATCCCGAACCCTACGAGAATTAACTTTACCACGAAGATTGAAGTGAATTTTAACCTTAGGCTAACTTCGGAACATGCAATCGCAACACCCTGCTTTGATTGATGTTCTAAAATTAGATTATGGTCAGTGGTAAATTAAGGCACATAACCACTCTGGAAATGAGGATTAATTGAGTTTATGGATTATATTTGAACTCTACAAATTGATCCCATGTGGTTTTGAATTACCGGTTAAGGTTGCGCTCTCACAGTTCACACAATTCCCGACCTCGCGTGTTTTGTGTTAACTATTCAATTGCTTGATTAGTTTCATTTAAATTAAAAACTCAATTAATAGATCATAATATGTTAATTACAGTAGCTCATTGATTCAAAATAAATGAATGAAGAAGGATAGAGGTCGATCGATTACTAAAAAGAACTACTCTTCCATGGGTGGTGTAGTCATCGTGGAGACGTTTTGCATAAGCAACGGATTGAAAGGGTAGAACCCAATCTTGTCTCCACTCTTGATTCCAACCCAATTAAGAAGATTAGGATAAGAAGAATAGGTATGAACACAGAATATTATTTGAAGAAAAATTCAAGAAACAAACATGAAAGAAAAGAAATACAAAGAAGAGGTGAGAGAGGAGAGCCTTTTTGGAAGAGAGGTTTGCACAAAGGCTTACTTCCTCCAAGAGTTGTGAGGGGCTCCCAAGAGACACCCTTTCGGACACACCTTTCCAAAGCCTCTAACAGCCCTCTCAAAGAGTTAAAACCCCCTTTAAATAGAGTTTGTGAGGGCTAGGGATACATAACTTTTTAAGTGTGAAATGAAAAACTCGGCCAAATATTTTATTCCAACTTGAACCGCCCATTTGACCTCCAAAAAGCGTGAATTGACCGGCCTTCCAGAAGGATGATTTGTGTCAAATCATGTCCCCGAGCTTTCCTCAAAATTTGGGCTCACTCCAAGCCCTTATGTAGACGATATGGCCCAAATACAGAACCTATGTCTATTCTGCCGAGTCCAGCCCACCATTGGATTAATTGATCATTTAATCCATCCAAATGCACTCTTTAGCTCTAGTGTCCTGAATGAAAGTTGTATAAAATGAAGTTAGGAACACTGTTACAAAATTTAAAATTCAAATAATAAATATAAAAATATTTATCTTCGAAATACTACAGTGAACTATAAAGGGTAAAACTGGAATTTTCATCAAATATTCAAATGAATGATCTAATTCCAAATATTTTCTAATTAAACATATTTAACACAATGTGAGGAAATTATTTCATTTATTATCAATAAAATATTCAATAAAATAGTGTTTTATCAACTCCCCCACACTTACCCTTTTGCACTCCTGGGCAAAACCTCATGTCAAGTAAACATCAATATCAAATCAAAACCAATTTTAAAACACATATCCTTAAGATCAATCAATTTCACACCAAGAATAAAAAGATATCATGACTCATAAAAAAAACTTATTTCAAGTTCTCCATTTATATCATTCAATATATTTCCACTTCATTTATCCACCCATTCACAAAAAACTTACCTCGCTTGAATTTTCTCTCATCACTCAAATATCTGTTTTTTTTTTGCAATGTCTTTCTCATCCAAACTCATACAAGGGTCACCATAGGCTTGATAGATTCCTACATCGCTACCCGATGTGAGTCAAGGACATATGTTTATCATGAGGAATTTTCAGGGTTGTTCTGTGGCTTTCGGTTGGTAGGATTAAGATGTGAAAAACTCTGAGGCTGAATGAGGAGGGCTTGACTCTTTTGAAGCAAAATTGAATTAATCTAATTTTCACTTAAATATGGTCTTCTCTTCAATCCCCATAGTATCAATTCAGCTCCATCATCATGAAAAGTCATGAAAGGTTTACACCATTCATCATTTCAGCATAAAAAATTTCAATCTTCTCAAACATGATTTTCTTGAAAGCTCCAGATGGGCACAGCTTTCCACCTCAATTAGAAGCTCCAGAAAAGGCACAGCTTCACTTGTCATGAAAGCTCCAGAAAAGGCACAGCTTTCAATATAATGAATTTCTTCAGCAGCAAACACATCTCTTCAGAATTTAATTTTCCACCCAAAGTATCACAAAATGTGGTGGAAAAACCCAAGACAACTTCCCCCACACTTAAGCTCAACTAGATTATGCAATTTCACTTCAAGAGTTGGTTGGATAGGGAAAATTGGCCTGTAATGTGTCTTAACCTAACAGGTTGTGCATGTCTTCTAAGGGCTACAAGGATTAAATATTCAAGGTAGGCCATTATAAAAAAGGATTCTTTGAAATAGGGGCTTTAATACCAAACAAATGCCTCAATCATTTAAACATATGTACCTCAAACCCTCAAGTTTTGACAGGAATAGATCAAATTCTGGTTAAATCAAGCATGGTTTGGTTCTCTCAAGAAGTGAGGTGAATGTAAAGAATATGAAAATAATGGTTTAGAAGCCTCACAGGAAAGTGATTTCAAATATAAAGACAGTGAGATGTGGCATGGGATTCAAAATTATGTGTACTTTCCATGAAATTACTAAATATTTGAACTTGAAACAAAGTCATTTCAGCATTCATTTAAGCTTAGTTTCAAGGGGTAAATTGTTTCACTTATTGATATGGATTTAAAAATGGTGATGAGAATCATTTCAGCTCAAAAGTTTCAAAAACACACAGAAAATTGTAAAATAAACACACAAATTTTGAAAAACATACAATTTTTTTTGGTTTTTTTTTAAAACAGGAAAACAATTGAAATTACTAAACTAAAAGGTTCCCTCCCCCACACTTAAAATATTGCATTGTCCTCAATGTGAACCCGTGAGATGATATATGAACATGAAATTCAGAATTTTTAAATAGGACAAATAATATAAAAGTAAAAGGGTTAGGAACAGCCTGATGTGATCAAGTGATGATGGGGTCATGCAGTGTGATAAAATCCACTGCATCAGTAGGATGTCCCTCAATGTATCTCTTCAAACGTTGCCCATTGACTGTAAATCTCCTTCCAGTGTCCTCTTTTTTGATCTCCACTACACCATAAGGAAAAATATTAGACACAATATAAGGACCTAACCATCTGGAACGCAACTTACCAGGCATCAACTTCAGTCGTGAACTATAGAGAAAGACTTTCTCTCCAACATGAAACTCCCTTTGTTGGATCATTTTGTCATGAGCTGCTTTTGATCTTTCCTTGTAGAGCCTTGAGTTCTCATATGATGACAGTCGAATCTCCTCAAGCTCTTGAATTTGCAACTTCCTTTGAATTCCATCTTGGGCCAAATCCATGTTACATTTCTTTATAGCCCAATATGCCCGATGCTCGACTTCCACAGGGAGATGACACGCTTTCCCAAAAACAATCCGAAATGGGGACATACCAATGGGGGTCTTGTATGCTGTCCTATAAGTCCACAATGCATCATCCAAGCGCTTGCTCCAATCCTTCCTATTTGGCTGCACGGTTTTCTCCAAGATTTGTTTCAACTCACGATTTGAAACCTCAGCCTGGCCATTTGTTTGGGGGTGGTATGGTGTTGATGTTTTGTGTGTCACCCCATACTTTCGAAGGAGGGAAGAAAAATTCCTATTGCAAAAGTGTGTCCCTTGGTCACTGATGATGGCCTTTGGTACTCCAAACCTGCAAAAAATCCGTGCTTTGACAAATTCCACAACAACATGAGAATCGTCAGTCCTGGTGGCCTTGGCCTCCACCCATTTACTCACATAATCAACAGCAACCAAAATATACAAAAATCCAAATGAACTAGGAAAAGGACCCATAAAGTCGATGCCCCATACATCAAAAATCTCACAAAATAGTATGGGTTGTTGGGGCATCTCATGTCTCCTAGAAATGTTCCCAGTGTGTTGGCAACGAGAGCATGACTTACAAAACAAATGGGCATCATGGAACAAGCTAGGCCAATATAATCCAGAGTCTAAAACCTTCCTAGCTCTCTGTTGGGGTCCAAAGTGTCCACCACAAGAAAGTGTATGACAGAAATGCAAAACAGACTCAAACTCATGATCGGGAACACACCTCCTAATGACTTGGTCACTACACATGCGCCAGAGGTATGGATCATCCCACACATAATACCTAGACTCACTTTTTAATTTTTGGACTTGATGCTTCTTCAAATTTAATAGGATTTCAGAGCCAACAATGTAATTAACTAAATCAGCATACCAAGGATGCTTACCTAAGATGGTATAGAGATGCTCATCGGGGAAAGTGTCCCGAAGTGGTACCTGGTCCAAGGTGTCACCCTCTAGTGTGTGAGTAAGCCTACTCATGTGGTCTGCCACCAAATTCTCTGACCCCTTCTTGTCCTTTATCTCAAGGTCAAACTCTTGAAGAAGGAGCATCCAACGGATAAGTCATGGCTTTGCATCTGGCTTCTTTAGGAGGTACCTCAAAGCTGCATGGTCAGAAAAAACAACTACTTTAGAGCCCAATAAATATGAACAGAATTTATCTAAAGCAAATATGACAGCAAGAAACTCCTTTTCTGTGGTAGTGTAGTTTTATTGGGCTGAATCTAGCATCCTCGATGCATAGGCGATCACATGTGAACGTCCCTCCACCCTCTGAGATAAGACAGCTCCAACCACGAAGTTGGAGGCGTCACACATAAGCTCAAATGGAAGGTCCCACCGTGGGGGCTGTATGATTGGTGGAGTGGTCAGACACTTCTTCAGCTCATCAAATGATACCCTGCATGAATCATCAAAATTGAAGTCAATATCTTTTTGAAGCAATCGAGATAAGGGTAGAGCGATCTTAATAAAATCTCTGATGAAGCGTCGATAAAATCCAGCATGCCCAAGGAATGATCGAACATCACTCACACATGTAGGATATGGGAGGGATGAAATAATGTCTAATTTAGATTTATCAACTTCAATTCCATGTTGTGAGACTATATGACCTAAGACAATTCCCTTTTCGACCATGAAATGACATTTTTCAAAATTTAAGACCAGATTCTTCTCAATACAACGATGCAACACATCACCCAAACTAGAGAGACATTCATCAAATGAGGACCCATAAACTGTAAAATCATCCATAAATACGTCCATGAAGGTCTCAATGAAATCTGAGAAAATACTCACCATGCATCTCTGGAAGGTACCTGGGGCGTTGCAAAGTCCAAATGGCATCCTCCGGTAAGCAAAGGTACCGAATGGTCAGGTGAATGTTGTCTTCTCCTGGTCCTCTGCTGCAATGGGAACCTGAAAATAGCCAGAAAATCCATCCAAGAAACAATAGTGTGTCTTCCCAGCTAGTCTCTCAAGCATCTGGTCAATGAATGGAAGTGGGAAATGGTCCTTACGAGTGGATTGATTTAGTTTCCTATAATCAATACACACTCGCCAACTGTTTTGTACTCTCACAGGAACTAACTCATCATTTTCATTTTTTATAACAGTGAAACCAGTTTTCTTTGGTACAACCTGAACAGGGCTAACCCATTGTGAGTCAGAAATAGGGTAAATGATACCCGCCTCAAGTAATTTTTCAACTTCTTTCTTAACAACTTCTAGGAGGGTGGGATTAAGTCTCCTTTGTGGCTGTCTCACCGGTTTAGCCCCATCCTCCAAGAGAATCCTATGCATGCAAATGGAGGGGCTAATACCTGATATGTCTGCCAATGTCCAACCAATTGCCCTAATGTTATCTCTCAAAATATTCAAAAGTTTTTCTTCATGTTCAAAAGAGAGATTGTTAGCAATTATGACAGGTAATCTATCACCACTGAGCAAGTATGCATATTTGAGATTTGGGGGCAATGGCTTGAGTTCCAATGTAGGTGGGTGATGTATGGATGGAGAAATTGATGCAACAGACATATCTGCACAATGAACATCAGTATCAGAATAAAAATCATCACAATCAGAGAATAAAGCACCAAATCCATCAGCATACTCAATAGCCATGTCATAATCAGAGTTCACATGATCAAAATCAGAATATGATTCCATTTCAAAATCAAATCTTAGAGAGTCTTGTTCCTTAAAAATGGGTGTAGAAGTATTCTTAGACATCAAACTAGAACCAATACTCATAATCTCCCTAAGCATAGGACAATCCAATTCCATGATGTTTTTACTTGGTGGTTCAAAATGGGAGATAACAAAAGCAGAATGGTCCTCTGAGGGGTACTTCATGGAATCCATAACATTAAATATCACAACTTCATCTCCAAACTCCATGGAAAGTGTACCCTCATTGACATTTATGATAGTTTTTGAAGTTTTGAGGAAGGGTCTACCTAAGATAATGGGGGCATGAGAACTTACCTGATCATCCTCCATGTTAATCACATAGAAGTCTACTGGAAAGATCATGTCTCTTACCCGAACAAGTACATCCTCAAGAACTCCCGCTGGATATGTCGTAGCTCTATTTGCCAATTGCACCACTACTCTTGTTGGCTTCAACTCACCAACCTGTAAGGAAGAGAATACAGAGTGAGGCATCACATTTATGGAAGCACGTAAATCACAAAGTGCATCAGAAAAGTGCAACTCCCCTATGGTACATGGGATGGTGAATGTCCCAGGATCCTTGCACTTTGTTGGCATTGCCAGAGTTGGTGTAATGAGTGCCGAGACATTCCTTCCAAGGTTGATCCTCTCATTCCCCTTGAGCCCTCTTCGATTGGTGCAGAGTTCTTTTAAGAATTTGGCATACCTTGGGATTTGCTTAATGGCTTCAAGTAGAGGAATGTTGATCTCCACACGCTTGAATGTGTCCAAAACCTCCTTTTGCATTGCTTCTTCAGCCATCTTCTTGGTTTGAACAACCCTATTTGGAAAAGGAAGGGGTTTAGGAGGTACATCATCAATCTTTTTCTTACCTTTATCTTTCTCCTTGGATTGCTCATCAGTTGGTATAGAATGCGGCTTCTCTGAATTTGAGGTGAATCCCGGTGGAATGGTAGGTGCAGATGTATCGTTCATTTTCTTCCCACTTCTCAATGTGATGGAACTAACATTCCCCTTTGGATTTGGAGTGGGTTGGGAAGGTAGGTTTCCAGAATTCTTACTCACAAGTTCATGGAGGGCGGTGGCAATCTGGCTCATTTGAGTCTTTAACTCCCTCAGCTCCGAACCTTGACTCTTCAGCTCATTCTGTTGATTAAGAACAATTTGCTTCAAAAGATCATCAGTATTAGAATCTACCTTTGGTGGGGGATTCCCTTGTTGTTGGCTTGTTGATGCTTGGGCTTCAAATCTCCTTTGGGGTTGTTGGAAATCCTGCTGATAAGGCGGAGGTTGCTGGAAGTTTGGTTGAAAAGGGGGCCTTTGTTGTTGTCCAGAGCCATACCTCATGTCCGGTTGATCTTTCCACCCTTGGTTGTATGTTGGAGCAAATGAATCAAACTTCTTTTGGGGATATGGTTGTTGTTGCTGCTGAAATGGTCTCCCTGGGAACACTGCTGCACAATCTTCTGTCTCTTGTAGTTGTGGGCAACAGTCAGTTGGGTGGCTTGTCTCAGTGCAAATGCCACATGGCCTTGAAGGAGGGGGTTGGGATGTCTTTTGAGCCAATGCAATCTGCCTCACCATAGTTGTCAATTCTTCTAACTTAGTATCAATCAAATGACTTTCAAGAGAAGAAGGACTTACTTGATGTACTCCTCGAACATGTGGTGTACCTCTATCACCGAATTGTTGAGAGTTTTGGGCCATTTTGTCGATCAATGCTCGTGCAGCTACTGGTGTCTTGTCCACCAATGCTCCTCCAGCTGCAGCATCCACCATGCTCCTCTCCATGGGTGTGAGTCCTTCATAGAAGTACTGGATGAGTAATTGCTCACTGATTTGGTGATGTGGGCAGCTTGCACACAACTTCTTGAATCGCTCCCAGTACTCATACATTGACTCCCCTTGGGCTTGCTTGATCCCCGATATCTCCTTTCGAATGGATGTTGTCCTTGATGCTGGAAAAAATCTTTGCAAGAAAAGACGTTTCAAATCATTCCAACATGTTACATCTTCAGGTTGCAAATAATACATCCAATCTTTTGCAGCTCCATCAAGTGAGAATGGGAATGCTCTTAATTTAATTTGATCTTCAGAAACATTTCTTGGTTTTAAAGTTGAGCAAACCACATTAAATTCTTTAAGGTGTTTGTTGGGATCCTCACCAGATAAGCCATGAAACTTTGGAAGAAGGTAAATTAATCCAGATTTCAATTCAAAGTCCGATTCAAGATTTGGGTATGCAATACAATTTGGTTGATAGTTAATATCAGGTGCAGCCAATTCTCGAATGGTTCTATTAAGTTCATTTCCATTATTTCCAGCCATTGGTTCCTCTTTTATGTTTGAATTTGAATTTCTTCCAATTTCAATGTTTCCAGAAGAGAGGAATTCACCAACTGGTTGAATATTGAAACTTCCCGTAGATTGAGAATGTCTGATTCGTGCCCTAAGGCTACGTTCAATCTCAGGGTCAAGATCTAAGAGATCTTCAGGATTAGTTCGTGTCATAGATCAAATAAAAATGAAAAGAAAGAAAGTGGACCATAGTAAAATAAAAATGAGAAGTTTGAGTTGATGGTCCAAAAAGAAGTAGAAGAAAATAAAAGAAGAAGAAGAAAAATCAGACTGGGTAAAGAAGAAAGAAAGAAGAGAGGAAGAGAATAAAATTTAAAATAAAATAAATACCTCTAATTGGTTGAAATAATTACTTGCCTCCCCGGAAACGGCGCCAATTTGAAAGAGCGCTGTCGTGGGCGCCCTCAAATGATTAGTGTAATTTGGGGTACTTAGGTGCAGCAGAGTGGCTGACCAAGGTCGTCTCTCAAAGGAGGAAGTGAATTAAAACAAATTTTCAGAGGTATTCTAGAAACAAAATAAAAGGGAATAAAAACACTACTTGAAAGTATGGGGGTGGTTGTTTATAGTTTATAAATCTAGAAGAAGTTTGCTGGAAGAAGATTGCATTTTTTTTGTTTTTAATTTTGAAATGAAGTTTCGATTAGAATGACACAACAAAAAGATGTTTGTTTAGACAATATTTAAAATACGTAATCGATCTAACTCTACCTCTTCAATCATTTATTAATCATTATCATTTAAATTAATATTCACTTAATTATTATCCCTTAATTTGTTAAATCCCGAACCCTATGAGAATTAACTTTACCACGAAGATTGAAGTGAATTTTAACCTTAGGCTAACTTCGGAACATGCAATCGCAACACCCTGCTTTGATTGATGTTCTAAAATTAGCTTATGGTCAGTGGTAAATTAAGGCACATAAACACTCTGGAAATGAGGATTAATTGAGTTTATGGATTATATTTGAACTCTACAAATTGATCCCATGTGGTTTTGAATTACCGGTTAAGGTTGCGCTCTCACAGTTCACACAATTCCCGACCTCGCGTGTTTTGTGTTAACTATTCAATTGCTTTATTAGTTTCATTTAAATTAAAAACTCAATTAATAGATCATAATATGTGAATTACAGTAGCTCATTGATTCAAAATAAATAAATGAAGAAGGATAGAGGTCGATCGATTACTAAAAAGAACTACTCTTCCATGGGTGGTGTAGTCATCGTGGAGACGTTTTACATAAGCAACGGATTGAAAGGGTAGAACCCAATCTTGTCTCCACTCTTGATTCCAACCCAATTAAGAAGATTAAGATAAGAAGAATAGCTATGAACACAGAATATTATTTGAAAAAAAATTCAAGAAACAAACATGAAAGAAAAGAAATACAAAGAAGAGGTGAGAGAGGAGAGCCTTTTTGGAAGAGAAGTTTGCACAAAGGCTTACTTCCTCCAAGAGTTGTGAGGGGCTCCCAAGAGACACCCTTTCGGCCACACCTTCCCAAAGCCTCGACCAGCCCTCTAAAAGAGTTAAAACCCCCTTTAAATAGAGTTTGTGAGGGCTAGGGATACATAACTTTTTAAGTGTGAAATGAAAAACTCGGCCAAATATTTTATTACAACTTGCACCGCCCATTTGACCTCCAAAACGCGTGAATTGACCGGCCTTCTAGAAGGATGATTTGTGCCAAATCATGTCCCCGATCTTTCCTCAAAATTTGGGCTCACTCCAAGCCCTTATGTAGACGATATGGCCCAACTACAGAACCTATGTCTATTCTGCCGAGTCCAGCCCACCATTGGATTAATTGATCTTTACTCCATCCAAATGCACTCTTTAGATATAGTGTCCTGAATGAAAGTTGTATAAAATGAAGTTAGGAACACTGTTACAAAATTTCAAATTCAAATAATAAATATAAAAATATTTAGCTTCGAAATACTACAGTGAACTATAAAGGGTAAAACTGGAATTTTCATCAAATATTCAAATGAATGATCTAATTCCAAATATTTTCTAATTAAAAATATTTAACACAATGTGAGGAAATTATTTCATTTATTATCAATAAAATATTCAATAAAATAGTGTTTTATCAAAAGTTCCTAATAAATTTTAGTACTTATAAATGAAGTCACCTTTTTGTACACATAATTGATCTTTTTGTAATCTTTCCTATTGAACATTTATAGTGATTCCATCCCTAGTTTGAAAATAATAAGTATGAAATAAAATAAAAAATCATTAAAATACATAATTATTAAAATAATAAAAATTATTTCTTTAATACATATTTAATGTTTTCTTATCTGTCATCATGGTTGGATTATAACCATTAATCTATCTTTCCTTACAGAGGCCCAATCCATTCTCACAGGTATTCTTCTATGTACTTAGAACAACATTCATCTTTTGGTAGTTGAAACCAATTTGATGACCATTTTTTAATGTTCTATCCGGTCGTGGTTCCACACCATGGTCCATTGAGTATACCATTTAGATATTCAAAGAGTATATGAATAACCACATGGATATTTCTCATACATAGTGTGAAAAAAATGTTGTTTCTGACTTCTTGGATTCTTATGAAACCCTTGGTGAACAGATATCATGCTTCTTAATCATTGGGTTCCTTCCCATGGTGGTAGTGAATATAGTGCATGCATATTCTCTTTGCCTTAACTATTTTAGACCCCTATGATTTCTAGACTCACCATTCCCTTTCCTTGATCTCTTCTTTTCTTATTCTCTTATACATTGATAAAATAAATAATAAAAAATTAATAGAAATAAAACTTTATGAAATATATTTTTTATACCCATCAAGATAAGTAAGCATCCAACACTTAATTTCATCATTATTAAATCTTTTATAAATATATTTTTTTGTTCTCTATCGTACATTGGCTTATTTATTGGATAAATAAATTGTGTTTCCAAAAATACATTCATTTATGTCATATAATACTGAATACAATGTGTATAAAGATACCTAATAAAAGAATAACATAGGTATTAATTAATATAAATTTGAAAAAAAATGAAAGAAATATGATAATCAACTTACATGGAATGGATTTACAACACTATGAGATCCAATATATAAAAATTTACAATCTCAAAGATATCCCTCTTACAAATCATCACCATATAATCACTCCCTCAAACATCCTACTCATTTTCAGTAATGCCTTTTTTTTGTGTGAGTATTTTAAATATTTTAATAAATATTTTAAAATCCAAGAGCTGATTTGGTGAAGAATTATAGAGCACGAGGAGGCCTAGTATGGATATAATAAATATATTAAATACATTATATCACATGTGAATAATTTTTTTGGAAATAATGGAATAAATCCTGAAAATAGTCTCATATTAAAATTTTTATAATGACATTAAATTTATAATGTGGGTTTTACACTAGGCCCAGCATAACCTTTTTCAGTGCCAGGTTTTTTTTTGATTAAGTGTGGTCATGAGCCGGAAATAATTAAATAAATTAATTTATTAATTATTATTTTAAATGACCTAGATCATCCCCTGTTTCAACCCAGTTATTAGAAATCCTAGGGTTAGGCATATAACCCTAAATATTTGAGTAGGATCCTTTGAGGAAAACTTTTTAATAATGATGGATCATGGGCTAGTGGATCATTGTTGCTAGGATCATCAATTCCAATGAGGTTAGTGGATCTCGCCAATGACTACAACTTGTGATCATTATTCATCAAGGATTGATCCAAACCCATGGTAAGATGTTTTTTGTAGAATTGAATCCTATTATTAATCCCATGTTGAACATGATTCAATCCTTTTAATAATATTGATTCATAAATTTATGGTTTATTTGTATGTATTTTTTTATCTTCCTACAGTTTGTAATTGATAATATTTGTTTGTTGTTTGTTTATTTATTTCTTTTTATTCCTCATTATAATATAAATGAATTGAGTCTAACTTAAATAATGGAAAAGGTTATTTATTTATTTTTATATCTTGTGAATTTCTCCCATCACTTTCTGCACATTCACCATCAACATTTCCACTGGTCGGAAGTTCAATGAATACTCGGAAACCAATTGTTTCACAACCAGTATTTAGTGTGATGGTTTGTTTCTACGGGTCCTATTTTAGGATTGTGAGTATGAATAAGGTGTGTTGTGGTTCAATGGTTGATTTGAGTAATGGATTAGAGGAGTCTATTCATGGGTTTTGGAATTTAGTAGTTTGGCATGATATAGAATTTTTGTTAGTATATTGGGTTTCTGGAATCTAGCCCCATGTGACAGATTGAGCATGGTCGGTCTGAGATCCACACTCTCTAGGCATGATTGATAGCAGATCTAGATGCGGAAATGGTGTGACCAAACAACATATGAATAACCATTAAATCAATAAAAATACCAAGTACACAGAGTGTAGTATAAAGAACTCGTGTTTTATATTCCCCTTAGTGTGATGGATAGGGTTTCCATCAGAAGATAAGTATCACATGCCCTGTGGTATATCCACACGATGTGTACCTATCAGCCAGCTAGCTTGGTGTCTACAAGGAGTAAAAACCTAAGAATATATATGATGTTACAAATTATGTGTTTCAAGTCACATATCATGTAACCTTTGGCGGGTGGCTCAGCATGTATAGGGAGTATATTACCATGATCCCATGTAGCCTCATAGGCCATGTATAGTGGGGCACATGTTTTATAGTTCATATTATACATGGTCTTGAGAAGATGACACATGTCGAGTAGGGTAATATTCCTTAGATGTTGTGTTATGTTCGAAACACGTTTTTTACTTTGAAAAGTAATCAAGAAAGTATATTGTACACAGACACACCCTCAATACATGGGCATGGTCTATTGTACATGGGTTGGACTGGATGACACGCCAAGTTTTATATTGACCTCTACACATCGTTCATCCCTAGAGGAAACATTGTGTATCTAGAGGAGAACATATTGTGTGGAAAGGTGAGACATGGGAAGTTCCAAACTAAGGAATAACTTTTTTCTACCCTATGGGACACATTGTGTACTCCTTTCAGGGTAGGTTGAAGACCTTGAACTTGTTCCTTACGTATTTTCTTCTTCAGGACTTAGATTTGGGCCAACGATTATCTTATCTTGAGAATATTTCCACATAAAATATGATGGTATAATTAATTGTGGTATATGATATATGATGTCAGGTGTTTTGAGAATGAAGATTCTTCAATAGATGATTTCCCAGTGAAAATGATCGAATATGATCATCCAAGAGATGTCAGGGATGGTACTCTCCTATCGCACAAGGGCCCAGGTCCCCCATACTTTAACATAGATAGAGTCAGTACTCCCTCATACTATAGTATATCATGGGTCCTCTATCGACATATTTTTATTCCACCGTTATCAAGATCTGGTGGGGAGTGGGTCCTCCACAAAAGTTGGTTCTCCCTCGGATATGGAGCATAGTAGTGAGAAGTGGGCCCCTCTACTCATATTCTTCTAAGGTTACAAAATATCCATGTCTAGGAGATAAAACACCCTCAGTTTTGGAGTGAAATGGTGAGGTGTGTTCCCCTCTACACAAATTCTTATGTGGTTTCATGTGATGTTGAGCATTAGAGATGGACCTTGGGATCTACAAGCTCACTCATCATTCTTAGAAGGATATATAGATATAGGTCCCCTTTATCTCTTTGTTCGGGCTGCTTTTTGAGAATATATAGTTTTTGGATGTTATGGTGATTATGGTTATTTTCTCATTTTATGATTGACATGAATTTATAATGATGATATGACTACTATATGTATCTCTCTTGATGCTTTGTGCTTGGTGATTTTAGAACTATGCTAAAATAATATTTTAATGGTGGTTTAAACCTCCACTAAATCAGGTGTCCAGAATAATTTACTTGTTACTTATTACTTACTAATTATTACTCATTACTTATATGAAATTTATAAATTCAGTATATATATGTGTTGGGTTAGATTTAAACAATTTACCACTTTACTGATGCATTTTGAGGTTCCTCTCAAAGTGCTTATGTGAATTTAGCACCATTGATCACTCTGATTTGGTCGGTGGATGGAGTTTTCAATGTTGTTTCTGGTCTGAATGCAATTAATAAAATACTTGAAGTCTGTAAATTTTCTTTGATGGGTTTCATTTTTCTATTTAAGGTAGATAAACCATGGATTAATATTGATCTAAAGGCAAGGATTTTTCATTTTTGGAACTTGAGGGATTTTCCAGATGATCCTGATTAGGAGAGGATTTTTCCACATCATTTTTAATTTCAATCATGATCTTCGAGTATCTTTGAAGAAAGGAACCACTATACTGAAACTAAGTTAATTCAAATTGTCTCAATGGGATAGGAACTTCAATCCCTTCATTCAAATACAAACATCAACATAGGTCTAGATTTAGTTGTATGGTATTAACTGGTTTTACTGGCATCCTAAAATACATAGTGATCTTGTTTCTTGTGTGGGGACTCTATTGAATATATATCAACACACTATAGATGGTGATATTGATTTTTATGCCTGTGTATTCGTTGAAGTGGACATGGAATCCAAATTTCTTGAATTGGTGCACTTCTTTTAGAATGACTAAAAGTTTGATATCAAAGTTGAATATGAGAAGAAGACACCATTTTTTGATTATTGTTTGATTGTTTTTCATTTAGTTTCTAATTATAGAAACATTAAAAATTTTGTGAAGAACTCTATTTTTGACAAATCCAATTCCTAGAAGGAGGTTGGAAGGAAGAATAAAGGGGAGGCTCCCTCACTAGAGAAGGGTGAGAATTCGAGTAAGAACTAGTTTGTAAACTCAAATGAGGTGAAACTTCCCCCATCTACAAGTGTAGGGGTAAATAACAATTCAAACATTTATATAGAAACCATGGTTCTCCTCTCTCTAGGATCTGAGTAGGAGATTACCTTAGTTACGGGGGTATCTGGTGGGGTTGTACCTCTCCCAAATAGTGACGTTTCCTCTGGAAGGAATACTACTATCTATAATTTGAATGTTCCTATTGATGGTGGTGGTTCAAAGGCTAAGGTTTAGGTGGTTAATTCTATCTTGTGTACTCTTACTACTACACTAAATCAGGATGCACCTATTGAAGGTGACTCTCTAGTTGAATAGAAGGAATGCATGAATGATATTGTCTCAATCTTTGATGCTCCTATTGATGGTGGTGGTTCAAAGGATGAGGTTGAGGAGATTAATCCTGCCTTGAGTATCCATGATTCCACTCTAAATTAGAGAACTCATGTTGAAAATGATTCTCTAGTTGAACAGAATAAATTTAATGAAGATGCTGGTGATGAGGCCTCCCATGTTGCCTTCATTGACAATCCTCTACCCACTAACTCTGAATGTGTTACTAGGTCTTATCCTCTATTAGTTACAAGGGATGCCTCTTTGTCTCCTGGTTCAATTGAAAAGAAGGTCCCTCCAAATAAAAAATGGTGTGACATGGTGGAAGAGGAGAAAGAATTGGAGGTTGATTTATCTCCAACCTCACAAAGTGATCCTTTGTGCCCTTTAGTTGTAAGTTATCATACTTTAGGAATAATGGAATCATTATTGGACACAACCCCTACAGTGGGTCTTGAAAATGTAGTTTTCAATAGAATTCAAACTAGGAGCCTCTCCAAGATGATGAATAGCTCTGAGGAATCATCATGAAAAAAGAAGGAAAAAAAGAAAAACAGACAAGGAAAATTTAATTCAAAATCTTGTTCCAAATTAATGTAATATATTTGAATTTTATGGGGATTTCCAACTCCATAATTGTTAATTATTTGCCCAAGAATTTTCAAGTCCACAAACCCAAGTTAATTAAAATTTCTGAACTCAAAAATTCTTTCTATATGTTTTTTTCAGGTCTTAATAAAAATATTTATCAATTAGTTGGTGCTAGTGTATCCTTTGACCAGGTGGAATCTTTATGGGGTTTTTCACATGTTTCATTGGGTAAAGTATATGTTATTAGCATCGATGAGAAGATTATTTTTTTCACTTTACAGATTGATACTGAGAATATGTTTGTCTCTTTTATTTATACTAGAAACAAATATCAAGATAAAAAAGAGTTTATGGAGTGATATTGAGAGACTCATGGGATGTCTTTATTCTTCCTGGTTTCTTTTTGGAGACTTCAACACAATTCTATCTCCAAGTGAGAAAATGGGTGCCCTTCACTCAAAAATTTCTATCAAGGAATTCAAAGCATGTGTTGATGATAATGAGTCGATTGAAGTCAAGTTGGTTGGTACCAAATATACATGGTATAGGAGATATATTAATCGAATGGTTTCTAGTAAACATGATCATGATTTTCTTAATAAAGTGGAACATGAAAAATGGGATTCAATTTACATAATTTCTCTTCCCAAGTTGTCATCTGATTGTTACCCAATTCTTTTCTGCTTCAAGTGTATAGAACAGAGAATACCCCTTTTCATTTTAACAATGCATGGGTTCTTCAAAGTGATTGTGATAGTATCATTAATAATTTTTGGAATACAATGTATTGTGGTCAGGGGAGTCTTACTTCCTTATCAAATTGAATCTACTCAAGTGAAAGCTGAAAATTTTAAACAAGACAACCTATAGTGGGCTTGATAAAGATATTTTCACTCTCGAATCTTTTCTCCAGCAAATTAAATATGAGGCTAAATTTTTTTACTTTAATTAGTATTTTTTAAAGGAATCTATTATTTTTTCCAAGCTAAATACTCTCTTATAAATTAAGGAAAATATTTTTAAAGAAACTTTCATAATTAAGTGGCTTCAATAAGGGGATAGGATTAATAAATTTTTCAACTCTATTCGAATAATTCCGAAGGATAACTGGACTTTATAATTTCTTAAAGTTGGATATCAAATCATTCATAAAAAAGAGTTTATTGATGATCACATTGTTGATTATTACACTAATCTCTTCAATGTGTCTGGTTTGGAGGGGAATTTGATGGAATGAATTATCCCTTTTAAGGTTAATTATGAAGAAATTTTTTTTCTCACTAGAACACCCTTTAATTTTTAGATAAAAGATGTAGTTTTCATATTCAATTATAGTAGTACTCCTTGTCTAGATGGATTCAACAACTACCTTTTTCAGAAGTATTGGGATGTGATTAAAGAGGATACGTGCAAGTTGGTCACTTATTTCTTAATTAATGGAGTTCTCACTCTGGGTCTTAATGCTCAATTCATTACCTTAATTCCCAAAATTTAGAATACATGTGAAATTCAACTCTCCAGAGCCATTTTCTTATTCAACACAATTTATAATTTAATTAGAAAGATTATTTCTAAAAGGATTTCAAGCATTGCTTCAAAAAAATCTCTTGGAATCAATTTGAATTTATTAAAGGAAGATCCATCCAAGAGTGAATTTTCTTTACATCATAATGTATTTACCTTCTTATAAAACCTATAATAGGATGAATAATTTTTATAAAGCTTGATATTAATAAGGATTTTGGCACTCTATGTTGGATTTTTTTATACAATGTTCTTGGATTCTTTGGATTTAATATCACCTTTATTAATTGGGTTGCATCCATTTTTGGTTCTTATCATGTTTCAGAGATTATTAATGGCTCCCCAAAAGGTTATTTTAAATTCTATAAAGGTGTTCATAAATATGACCCCCTCTAATATCTTATCCTTTCTATTGTTGAGTATTATATCATCAGGCTCATCACTCACAAGGTATCATGGGGAATTCTTAAGACAATTCAAGCATCCAGGTCTCTCACTACCCCTACATGTCTATTTTAGGCTGATTATATCATTATTTTCCTATAGGGAGGTAAAAATAATTTTTTTAAACAATTATTACATCATTATGAAAATGTTTCTAATAAAATATTCAGTTATGACAAATATTTCATCTTTTTTTGGAAGAGGTTACTATTTCTAGAAAGAGTTGCATTCTTTCAGAGATGGGAATCAGAGAGGGGGATATTCCCTTTAATTAAATTGGAGTTCCTCTATTTCGAGGGAGGATGAGAGTAAGATACTTTTCTAAAACAGCAGATAAAGTCAATGAGAAACTCTAAACTTGTAAGGGGAATAGTTTATCTATGTCTGTAAGGATTATTTTGGTGAAGGCTGTTATTGTTTCTAAATTGGTATACTCTTTCATGGCCTATAAATGGACGAGAGGGATAATCAAGTGATTAAATGTGGGAATCAAGAACTTTATTTGGTTTGGAAATATTCATGAAACAAATATGGTTATTAACCCTTGGAAGAATTGTTGTAAGACCTTATCTAATGGTTTCATGGGTATCAATAATATTATAGTTTTCAATGACTCTCTTAAACATAGACTTATCATGACCCAACCCATGATGGGGCTGGAGCTAAAAATACTCCAAGCCTGCCTCTATAGGATAGAGGCTGGTGAAAATCATCAAAGACATAGCAAACTTGGGGAGGCATTTTCCTTAGTACATGTACACACACACACACAACCAACTCAATGAAAAATTGCGGAGGAAAAAGTCAAAGATACCACACTATTATATATAAACCACATATATGAATCGACCTATAAATAGTAAAAGTATATAAAAGTAAACTGAAAGTGAAAAGTGAAAAATATACATCCAACAAGAAAATTTCCACAACCTGGAATCAAGTGGAAAAGTAAAATAGTTGAGAGAGAACCACTCTTGGATCCCAAGCTATGACCACCGCATATGGTCCAAGCACCCCATATCCCTAAGCTCCTTTGATTTCATGATCAACATGTTCATCATCTGCAAGGGCACGCCAAGTGTGGGAAAAGTCCAAGTAGGGGTGAGTATAAAAATACTCATTAAGATTCCCCGAAGGCTCAAGGAAGAATCAAATGATATATTCAAGGGTGGAGTAGTATATAGAATATGGTACAGTAAAAGGAGTGAAACTCAACCAATCAAGAGAGTGAATTAAGCTCATACAAACACAAAAAGCTAGAAATGGTAAGAAGTTGAACTTATCATCTATTCTTCTCTACTTATAGTAGGAGAGTAGACTCATCCAACCATGAGAATCTAGATATGAAAGGCACGTGGCATATCTCTCGTGTCTTCACCTCTCCTGGAAGGAGAGTAAAAAAACCCAATAAGTGGTTACCAAAATATGATATATATATATATATATATATAATTATTAAAAAAACCCAAATGATAGGGTAATGGGATCTCCATCTCACAGCTCAGCCTAGGAAAGGGAGTAGCCAACAGTCCTAGAAGTAACCACCATCGATGCCCAGCATCCCACACATCATCCCAAAACTGCAATTCAATGGGACTCAATCACCGCACCTTGATATTATTCACTTTGGGTGGCACTGATTCATCCTCACTATTTTAGGTTGCATCACAAGGATGAGTCTTGGTGGGAAAAGAGCCTCTTCCTCATGAATCTAAAGGCATGCCAAATATTGACTTGTAACTATAACACATTCGAGAGGTCATGTCAAATTCAAGGATCCATGTCTATCCCAACTAGAGGGTTCCACTCATCATTAATTATCTATGCCCTAGTAAATTAGGGGGGGTCATCACCTGGAAGTCGATGGGGACCCACTGCCCAGCTCCGTTAGAGGGTACTGCCTAGAAAGCTTCATCGACATAAACCACTTCCCAGACCCACTAGATGGAAGCCTAAAACGGCCGTTAGGGACCACTTTCCAGCCCATCTATAGGTAAACCTAAAACTTTCATCAAGGACCACTTCCCATCCCATCTGGAGGTAAACTCGAAATAGCTCTGGCCATCCCTATTGGATGGTACCTCTTAGAAAACCATTGAGGAACACAGGCTATCCCTATAAGATGGTACCTCTCATAAAGAAATGATGAACATTGGTTATACCTACTGGATGGTACCTCTCATAAAAGCACTAAGGAATACAAGCCATCCCTACTGGTTGGTACCTCTGATCACAGTCATCATTGTACATCGCCTGAAAAAGCTTCCATGCCCAAAACATATGTCATCGTAACTTTAAAGCCACTAAGGAGAGTATCATTTTATTTTAAATAGAAAAACACTCAGGATAGAATACTCACATGCCAATATCTGAGTTCAGAGGAAGGAGTTAAGAGAGGTAGAAGAATTTTCAGAGTAGTACACAGTGCGTATGGGGCCCACACGATGTGTGACCTCACCTCATCTTCAGGCCATATACCTAAACATTATTAGGTTTTAAACTATGAATAAGTACCCCTAGGCATCCCAAGGTACTCTCAGAGTATATGGTGCATCTAGTGAAAAGTTCGATGAGTGCACGATGCCCGTCGTTGATCATGAGGGAGAAAACCTAATTTTGTTGACATGCCTCCTCAAATGGTCCCAGAACATTTGAACACATCTTTTCATACATCTTCGCTCACCATCTGACTATGCCACCAGCCTCCTTAGTGCGCCGCCACCATGCTCCACCTCTAGTCGTCGCCCTTGCCGGAGTTTCACCACCATCTCCCTCCAGAGGCCACCGAGACCAATCCGGTGGTCGTAAAATTAAAACAAGAGTTGTTCCGGAATACTCGAGTCAAGGGATTCATATCATTAGCCTACTCTTGAATAATCATTGAGGTTTTGACATAGTGAAAATTTAAGCTAAAGAATGATGAAGAACGTGGAAAACGGGGATTTAAAATGGGGATAGGACAACGGTTGTGTTCATTTATCCATCACCTTGATGCTCAAAAAAAATTGATTAATAATTCAAGAATAAATCAATAATGTAAATTGAAGTGAAAGAAAACAAAAAAAATCCTACCTCATTGGATCCATTTGTCATTGACGACGTGCACTACAATTCCGTTGTGATCTGTCGAAGTTTTATCAACGACTCATCATTGTCCTGCCAAAGAATGAAGAGAGAGAGAGAGAGAGAGAGTTTTTTGGAGAGATATAGAGAGATTAGGGTTTAACCATAATATTAATCCATTATTTTTCAATTTATAGAAAAACATTGGAACCCACTAATGGTCATGAAATCTGAAACCTCTATGCCATCTCATTTTATGTCATGCCTAGGAAAAACACCCCATTATAAACTCCACAGTGGTCTTTGATTTCCAATCTCATTCCATGTTCGAAATTTATTTGATTTTTCATTTGATATAAAATAATTAAGTTTAATTATTTTATTTATGATTTTTCCCTTGGGTGACTTTTCTCACAGAATTTCTACACCGACAAAGGTTATGTCCTGCCTAGGATAAATGCCACGTTCCGAACGCAACGGTGACCTTAGATTTCTTATCTGAGTTATTGTTTGAGAGTTATTTTATTTCCTTCCTATGAATATTATAAAATATACTTAATATTTTTGTATAATTTGTTCCAGGAACACTGGGCCTCATAATTGCATGTCTTCTCAATGCCTATATCTAGAAATATTCCTAGAAATATTCCAAAGTATTACAAGGAAAAAACCAGGTCTCTACATCATTCCCTCCCTAAATATTTTCATTCTTGAAAAGAATAACTAGGAAAAAAACTATGGTTAATGAGCCCGCACTTGGATCTCCCACTCCAAGGGAAAAATCTGGACGTTTTCATACTATCGTAGCATGCGAACCAAAGGGATGGTTCATCCTCATAAGGTCTAATCCTACCGATGACGTGCATAGAAACATTCACGTATCTCCTCAGTTGTGACATGTGGGAGATGTCATTCAACCACTCTAGATATTAGGGGTGGGGTAAGGTGGTAGGTAACGTCGCCATATCTTTTCATGGTCCTAAATAGCCCGATGAAACTCGGGTGATAGTTTACCTCCCCAGTCGAACCTCTACATCCCACGTTGTGATTGGAATCACTACTTGTCCTTGGAATAGGGTCATGTGATTCCCTCCTCAGAATATACATCTGGTGAAGCACCTAAGGATATCTGGTCTTGTATGATTTCACAGTTGACATATCACAACCGAGACTCTCTTATATGCTCAAGAAGTGAAGGATTAAACACCCTTGACTGAAGAAATATATACCCTCCTTCTCCACCAGGGTCAGCTGTAGAGAAGTTAACTACTCTAAAACTTCCCACATTTGGTGATCTGGGGAATTTATTCTATGGGAATATGCTACAATTATTCTCATTTCTAAAGTGTAGGCTATCTAGAATTCATAGACCTATAGGAATTTCCAACCAGTGTCATTGTCTCAAGTTCATGTCTCTCTATGTGAAGACATACCTGAAACTCTGGTGATCTGAACAAACCATAAATCACACACCAAGAAGATAACATCTCCACATTATTAGGGAAAATACTACCACTTCCAACACCAAATAGTGATTCGTTTCATTCTATTCATGGGGTCTCTATCACCTCACCTGTACTTGATAACTGTAGTATCAAGACTTGATGTTTAGCATGCAAGCTACCAATGAATAGAGTAGGGGAGTAAACTCATCCAATCACAAGAGTCTAGAAACATAAATCACATGTCATAACCCACATGTATTTTAACCTCTGTGAAAGAGATTAATCCCCAAAAAAGGCACTCTGTCAACCCCACTAGTGGCATCACAAGAAAAACGAGGTCAAGTAGGAAAAAAACTCCATTGGAAATTCCAGGACCTACTCCAACACTCCATCGCACAACCTCACCCTAGATGCATTAGTTAGAGGGACTCATCCACTACACCATGATAATATCTTCTTTGGGTGGAATTGACTCACCCTTACAATTTTTCACGCATCGCAAAAATGCATCTCAGTGGGGGAAGGACCTATATTATTGATGCATTAAAAGCTACGTCAAACAACACCGACACAGGGTTTCACCAACTCCATATGTCACCTAGGTAAAACCTTAAACAAGTAAAAGGTAGTAAAGAGTAATTAAAATAATTTTTAACAAGTTCTACTAAAAAATAAAAGAAATAGGGTGTACCTAATATAATTTCATGCTCTACAGTATCATAGACATATAAAGATTGTAGTGGTCCATGGTCCCCGCTGCCAGCTTCTTAAGCTAGACGTGGGTAGCCTGGTGGTGGTGGAGAGACCCTATAAATTCATCCCCACCTCCAGATCCTCCTGCTCCTCTTCCAGTAACACCTCCCTAGGGACCAACTTGTCCCCACCTAGTAGATCCTTGATCACAGCGTTGTCTCTACTATGGTGGTCCACCTGTTGCATGCCTGAGATTTTCATCACATCTGGTGAGGCAATATTGTGTCATGTGACCTCACCTGTTACAAGCATAATATAGGCCCTCCCTAGGTTGGCACAATGATCTGTGCTTCCTCATCCCCATACGACTATGTGCATGGGACTGATTATGGGGATGCCTCCAACATCTAGATCTTGTCGACTGACGTCTACTATCTGTGGAAAATGTATCAGCTCTATTGTGCCCACTACTACAACCAATGTCCCTATAACAAGAATTTCTCTATCAGAAATTCCTTCTCCATCACCCTGGCATAGGTGGGGATGCAAAAGGTCATTATAATGGCACCGATCTCTTTGCAGAATCCCTACTCAAACCTCTATGCTCAGAAGTAGCCATCATGGATCATGTCCAGAGAGTAGAATGCAAGGTATATGAACCAAGTCGTATACTCTTCCACCATCATCCCTCTTGATAAAACTACAGGAACTCTAAAATCTAAATGGACTGCAAGAAGGTGGGGTAGAACCCCTTGCAAAACAGTTGTTGGATGTCATCCCTTGAGAGAAATGACTCATCAAGTATCTGAGTAACCATCCTCCACCAATGCCCATTTGGTTGGTGGAAAAGGCTCAGTGCCAAAGTCACCATATGATCTTCTATTGCCCATAAAAGCCTGAAGATTCAGACTATAGACTCTAACCAAACCTCTACTGCCTAAGGAACTATCTCACCCCGTAACCTCAACGGTCTCTGGTGCTAGAACTTGTAGAGTGCGCTTATCCTGTGCATGAACACATCCCACACTGATGGGGATGTTTGTTGCTCAATAGGTGGAGGTGCTAAAACCTACCCACCTAGAGGAAGGGGATCACATTATGGGTCCTGAACTGAGGTCTCATTGCTCATAGGGTCATCGTCATGAACCGAACATAGTATCAAGGATGGCTATCATTGCGAAGACATCCTAAATATTATCAAGGTGTACCATGGTCAGATTAGCATATATATATATATCAAAAACAATAATGGGGAGCTGACTCAAGAAGGACAGTCAAAGACTCAATCCTATATGATGCATGTACTATTATTCTCTACAATGAGTGTCTCGGGGTGATGAGTCATCAAGCAGATAATCAAGGTCTTGGTGAATGAATATGTCGGCTTCTCATACCATCACTGGGCTCCCTAGCTTGAGATCCACTCTCAAGAAACTTTTAAACTATTTCCCTAAACGTAAACAAGGCATTTTTAGGGAAACATCCAAACAACATCCTAAGGGTCAGACCAGCTCTGATATAACTTTGTCATGACTCGACCCATGTCGGGGCTCAAGCTGTAACTACCCCAAACCTACCTCCATGGGCCAGAGGCTAGAAACAATCACTGAATGCATAAAAAACTTGAAGAGACATTTTCCTAAGTACCTTTACACATGCACACAACCAACTCAATTAAAAGGTGTAGAGGAAAAAGGAAAAGACACCACACTTCTATATATAAACCACAAATACGCATCGACCTCTAAACAGTATGAGTATAAAAAAGTAAACTGAAGGGGAAAAGGTGAAAAATAAAAACACAAATAGAAAATTTCCACAACCCAAAAACAAGTGGAAAACTAAAATGCTGATAGAGCCTCGCTCATGGATTCCAATCTATGACCACTTCATGTGGTCCAAGCACCCTGTATCCCTGAGCTCCTTTGATTTCATGATCAAACTATCTATCATCTTCAAGGACATTCCATGTGTGGGAAAGGAACAAGAAGGGGTGAGTATAAAAATACTCAGTAAGATTCCCCGAAGTCTTAAGGGAGTATAAAAAGATGTACTGAAGGGGGGGATCGGTAGATAGAACAAGGTATAGTAAAAGGAGTGCAGCTCAACCAAACAAGAGAGTGAAGTAAGCTCATCCAAACACAAGGAGCTAGAAAAGGTGAGAATATGAACTTATCATCAAGTCTTCGCTACATATAGTAAGAGAGAAGAGTCATCAAACCTTGAGAATATAGACACAAAAATCATGTGGCATACTCTGTACGTCTTTACCTCTCCTAAAATGAGAGTATCCAAAACCCAATGAGTGGGTACCGAAACAGGATATATATATATATATATATATATATATATTCTCAGTCAAAGAAACACAAACAATAGACTAGGGAGATCTCCATATCATAGCTCATCCCAAGAAAGGGAGTAGCCAACAGTCCCATAAGTAACCACCATCAATGCCCAGCATCCCACACATCTGCCCTAAACTGAAAGACAAATGGAATCAATCATCACACCTTGAAACTATCCTTTTTGGGTAGCACTATCTCACCCTCATAGTTTTAGGTCATGTCACAAGGATTTCTCTTGGTGGGAAAATAATTTCTCTACCTCGTGAGTCCAAAGGTATATCAAATCATGCCTTTTCACTGTTACACGGTCAAGAGGTTGTGTCAAAGTTGAGGATCCATACCTAGCCCAACGGAAGGATGACACACGTCATTAGGTATCAGTTCCCTAGTACATTAGGGGGGGTCATCACTTATAAGTCAAAGGGGACCCACTTCCCAGTCCCACTGGATGGTACTGACTGACAAGCCTCGTCAACGGGACCCACTACACAGACCCACTAGATGGAAGCCCAGAACTACAATCGGGGCTCACTTCCCAGCCCAGTTGAAGGTAAACATGAAATTTCCATCGGGGGCCACTTCCTAGCCCAGCTAGAGGTAAACCCAAAACTTCTCTATCCATACCTACTAGAGGGTACCTCTCAGAAAATCATTAGGGAACACTAGTCATCCCAGCTAGATGTTACCTCTTAAAAAGAACTAAGGAACACCGGTCATCCATGCTGGATGGTACCTCTTGGAAAAGCATCAAGGAACACTGGACATCCCTACTGGATGGTTCCTCAGATCACAGCCATCATCGGACATTGCCTAAAAAAGGTATCACGCCCAGAACATCTCGCATCGTAACTCAAAATCCATTAAGAGGGCACCATCTCATTCTATATGAAAAAAAATTGGGATAGGCTACTCACATTCCAATATTCGATCTGAGAAAAAGGAGTTACAAGATATAGAATAATTTTTAGTGGAGTATAAGGCGTTTGTGGGTCCCACATGACATGTGACCCCACCTCATCACCAGGTCATGTACCTAACCATTCTCAAGTACTAAAATGTGAATAATTACCCCTAGGCGTGCCAAGGTACTCTCAAAGTATATGGAACCTCTATTTAGAATTCTGATGAGTGCATGATTCACATTATTGATTAGGAGGGAGATAACATAGTTTCATGGACACACCTCCTCAAACGGTCCCAAAACATTTGATTATATCTCTTCATACATCTTCTCCACTCTCATCAGAGTGAATGTTGACCCAAGTCATGGGTTCTCTTCAAACACTTCAGAAGGATCTTCCATAGATATTCCTTTCATGTTTCCAAAATTAATGAGATCAAGAACAAGGCTCCGCACATCTAAATGGATCACACCATTGCGATCCTTGCGGAAAAACATGCAAGATCGACTATTTACTCTCCCCTATCAGACATCCGATGGGAAAGACACAAGTCACCGCATTGAGCTCAAATGACGTCATGTGGGGCCCATTACAAAATCATGAAACAAATTATATGGATCGCTTCATTTCAATCCTCATGTAATGACACACGGGATCGACTACTCATTCATCCAAAATGGATACCTAATGAAAAGGTTGTATTTCACCGTAAAACATGTGAATCAGGTCTCATGGGGACCACACCTCAACATTGATTTAAGTAACTAAAAGTAGTCTTGAAAATTGTGTACATAGACCAGGGTCACACTGCTACTAACAGCGCGTCAAACAAACGTTCCATTTAAAAGATAGTTCTCAAATAAGATTTATGAATAATAATAATTATACTATTATTATGCTTAAGTGTTTCGTGCAACCGAGAAATGAAACCAAGAATTAAAAGTTCCTAAGTGGTCTAAAAATAACTTTCTTGATGAGAGGGATGTCTATCCTTAGACGACACATCAATTGGATATGCAGTTTAATAGATACATCTTTTTAAAGTTGTATGGCTCGATTTGAACCGGTCCGACCCATTATGGCCGAACCCATCTACCTAGGTCAACCCACCCTAGCTGGCCTAGTCTGTTGTAGCTAGCCTACAGTCCAACTGAGTGGCTTGGCCCACTCTTCCACCGACCTGACTCGTGCACCCCAGACCTGGGTCCCTCGTCTCGGTGATGGCCCACGTCATGTGGGTCGCTACCGCCTATGGTCGCGTGCTGCGACCCCACCTCACCTCTAGCAAGGCCGCAAGGTGGATCCATTGTGATGACATCGCTGAATGGCCCCAGCCACACTAGCCTCCTTAGCGCATCACCGCCTCACCTAAGCACCTTGGTCTGCCCCTGTCTCTGCCTCCTGCCGCCGGTCCACCCCTAGATCCTCCTGTTTCGCTCGCCGGCCGACCACACTGTCAACCTCCACGGTGCGCTGCCACCGTGCTCCACCTCTTTTTGTCGCCCTTTCCAGATCTGCACTATTCTCTCACTCTAAAGGCCACTGAGGCCAATCTAGTGATCATAAAATTGAAGAGAGAGTTATTCCAGAATCCTCAGGTTGAGGGCTTCACTACGCCAGCCTCTTCTCAATGAATCGCAGAGGTTTTGACGTAGTGAATATTTAAGTCGAAGAACAGTAAAGAATGCAGCAAAATGGGGATCGTTTGATGGTCTTGTTCATTTTTCTGTCACCTTGATGCTCAAAACAAAGAAATTGATGACAATTTCAATAATAAACCAAGAACAGAAATTAGGGTGTGAAAATAACAAGAATCCTACCTCGTTGGATCTGATCATCATTCATGACATGTGCTACGATTCTATTGTGATCCATTGGAGTTCCATCAATGATTCATACTTGATCCACCAAATAACAAAGAGAGATATATATTTTGGTGGAGAGGGAGTGAGATTAGGGGATAACCCTAATTTTAATCCCTTATTTTTCTATTTATAGAAAAAACATCAGAACCTACCAATGGTTGCAAAATCCGAAATCTCTCCACCCTCTCATTTTATGTCCTGCCTAGGAAAAACACCTCATTCCAAACTCAGCTGAATTATTAGATTTACAATCTGATTCCCCATTTGAAAGTTATTTTATTCTTCATTCAAGATAAAATAATTAATTTTAATTAATTTATTTATGATTTTTCCCCAGGGTGACTTTTCTCATAGAAGTCCCACACTGATAAAGGTTATGCCCCACCTAGGAAAAACACCACATTCCAAACTCAATCGTGGCCTCATATTTTTTTTATCTGAGTTGTCGTTTGATATTTATACTGTTTCCTTTGCATTCATAGTATAAAATAAATATAATATTTTTGTATAATTTATTCCAGGCACACCGAGCCTCATAATTTCACATCATTCAATGCCTAGCTCTAGAAATATTCCTAGAAATATTCTAAAGTCGTACAAGGAAAAAATCAGGTCTCTATAAGACTCACCTGGAATATCATTCACAATAGTTCAGATTCTTTGGGGTTTCTCAAAGCATGGTTATTTGATAAACTGAATCATGGAAGTGATGCTTACCTTGAATCATCAATTTTCCTAGAAATTAAATCTTATTTTCAAAATATCATGAATTGTTTATGATGGATAGTGAATAAGATCTCTAACCACAATTTTTTGGTTGATAATTGGACTGGTTCTTCTTTCATTGATGATTTCCAACCCCCTATTTTGAATTTTGATGTTTATATTTCCATTAAAGAATTTTTTGATGTCCCCAACCTCCACTGTAGGATAAACTTTTGGAAATTTTTGACAATTATAATTTGGTTTCTTGCTTAGATTTTCTAGTCTAGGATCCAACTAGAAATGGAATTATCAACAGTAAACTCTTTTATCAGTATGCCTCAAAGGATTCAAATATCGACTTCAATTGGATTTCTGCTTTTAACAAGGATTGGATTAGACCTTCTTGGTTAACTCTTATCTGGAGGCTTGCTCATAATAGGATACCCACTAATTATGTTTTACATAAATTTGGTATTTCTATTTTCTCTCACTATTCCATGTGTTATCACCATATAGAGGATACAGATCTCCTCTTTTTCATCTACGCAACTACCTCATTTATCTTGAATGAAATCTTGGAAGTCATTGTATTTCATGGGTTAAAATTTTTGAGTATGTAGGATTTCTTGTTCTATTGTACTTTCATTCAGCGATCTGCTTAGTAGAGTGCAATTTTTAGTGTTGATGTTGCTGAATTACTACATTTAATTTGGTTGAGTGAGAATGTTGTGATTCATATTGGGATGGTTGTCTGTCTGAAGCTGGTGTTGTAGAAGATCCTTGCTACCATAAAGAATATAAGTGCGGTTCAGATGGGATTCTATGAAAATAGTGTGTAAGATTTCAATACTTTGAGAAATTTGGGTGTCTCCAGGAACTTTATACATGTTATGGGTATAATTGAAGTATTTTTGTTTCCACCACTCACTCATTTGATTAAAATTAACAGATTTGGTGCTTTTAAAGGAAACCCAAGACCCACAGGGTGTGGTGTTATCTTTCATGAACCTGAAGAAAATGTAAAGGGTTGTTTTATGGTTCTTGTGGTGTGACTTATTCTCTTGAAGCAGATATTTTTTGAATCATTCATGATGTCTCGTTTGCAAAAATTAGAGGTTGGAATAACCTTAGGTTGGAAGGTGACTCTTCCAATCTTGTGCAGGCTATCAGAAATGGTGAATTATATATTTCATGGAGACTTAATTCTAAATGGATGGAATGCATAAACACACTTATGGGTCTCGACTTCATTTCCAGACAAGTCTTTCAAGAGGCCAACATGGTTGTGGATGGGCTTGCTAACATGGGTGTTGGTATGACTCTCACTTGGTCAGACTCGCTACTGAATTATTTGATTTCACTTTATGAAAAGTATTGTAATAAACTCTCGAGTTTTCGACTTTTGTAGTTTACCTAAAAAAAATAAATAACTTGGCCTATTGGTCGATGGAATCTTTCTAAAAAAAATAAATAAATAAAAATAAGTAATAAATAAAAATTAATAAATAAAAAAAATTAATATTATTAAATAATAATAAATAATAAATAATAAATTAATAAAAAGTAAATAAATACTAAATATTAAATGATAAATAAATAATTAATAATAAATAAATAATAAACAAATAATAAATAAATAATACATAAATATGAATAATAATGAATAAAAATGAATAATAAATAATTATTAATTAATAATTATTAATTAATAACAAAAAATAAATTAAAAAAATATTAAATAAGTAATAAACACTAAATATTAAATAAATAATAATAATTAATAAATAAATAACAAATAAAAAATAATTTATAAATAAATTATAAATAATAAATCATAAATCATAAATAGATTATAATAATATATAATTAGTAAATAAATAAAAAATAACTAATAAATAACAACTAAATAAATAATAAATAATATGTCAATTATAATTTAATAATAAATTAATAATAAATAACACATTAATAATAAATCAAAAATATTATGTAATAATATATAATATATAATAAATAAATATTGAATAATAATTTAACCGTAATTTGAAAATAAAAAAATCAATATAAAATAAATAAGTAATAAATCAATAATCAATAATAAATAATAAATATAACATCTCGACCCAGATGCCGCTGAGCTGGTTCTTCGAGCTGGTTCACCATAAGACCTCAAGTGCACCTCCTCGTATGCCAAAGGTTGCCAACTAGCAGTGGGGGTATAAAGTGGAATGTGTGGAGACTATATCGCCATATCAGATTGCACAACCAGAAGCAAATAACCAAACATCATAGACATCAGAGTACGCAAAAAAAAGTAAAACATGCTATAATAAAATGAAATGCAATACAGGCCCAAACAACCATGCCAAACATACAACATTGATCACCCACTAGGCTGATCACATATACAAAATAAAAAACTAAAAAATAAATACATCAGTCCATACTGCCAACTCAAAACTATATTTCATGGTCTCTAGTACCAAGTCGAGATCCTCCAGCCCAATCATCAGACTCCACTCATGCATCCTGCTCAACCATGAAATTTTGTTCCTTGTCCCTATCCATCATGTATTCATGATCAACCTGAAAGAATACATATGGTTTACATGTACATTGAGGTTCATGTATAGGGAGTGAGAAATAAATCTTAGGAGGCCACCCCCAATGGTGAACCTATAAATTGATGCCATAAGTTCATGCTCATGCAATCTGCTCAGCTTAGAATAAACCTAAATGAAAATAATTACAAATAAAACAAACATTGATCCTTAAGTCAAATACCTCGATCAACTATGCCTGCTTTTACCAATGTAGGGGTTTCTCTAAGCACATCTCAATGATTGTGCATCCCAAATAACCCATGGGCTCCATACCCATGGCAGTCGTAACCAAACATGACAATTATGGGGACTCATCCTTTAATAGTCCTATCATCTAGGATACTAATCTAAGACATCCCTTACTATGTCCTCATGACCCAAAAAATATCTCATACATGGAACCTCGACACATATGTTCTAGTTACCACAAAAAGTACTACCAATCCTAGACTATAAATCTAACATCTATCTCATCTATCACAAACAGTAGTTCTTAGAGCATCAGTCTAGCATCTAAACCATATATCAAAATAATCATACATGAAGCATCGGTCCATTATCTTACCATATATCAAAACAGTCATGCCTAGAGCATCAGTATTGAACTTAAACATTAGATGTCGAGAATCATTCCACCATCCATCCCAGCTGGTATACCGTCATTTCCAAGATCATTGGTCTGTCACATAAACAAAAAAGTACACTATATGTGTCTAATGCGTTAATCTAACATCTAATACATAGAGTATATTATCCATGCCTGAAGCCTCAGTACAATATCTAACCACATAAATTTTATTTCAGATCCACTATACTCAACAATATTACACAATGTTCTAGAAAAATTGATCCAACACTCAAACCATAAATAAGCCATTGGTACCGATATGAAGTGTCCTATACAACATTCTCAATTATGTATATCCAGAGAATTACCTATAGATAATCTATCCAACTCTCTCAAACATCACAATCCTTTAATAGAAAACTAGGTTACAAAACATAGCAATACAAATATATCATAAAATCCCCATAGGGTTAAACCAAGTCTCAAAATACCCAACTAGGAAAATGCATAATAAGGACTGGTTGAACACCCACACCAATCAAAAGATCTCCAAATGGGCTAAGGCCACAGTAAGAGTAGGATACCCTATGAGGGGTTCCTTAATCTCTTTTGCAGCCTCATCCCTATCCCATAACAAGAAATATCTTCAAGAGGCTCTCAATGGACCTTAACTGATACTTGATCGACAACATGCATATAATGGAATCCAAAAGCAAGACCATGCCATGCGGGCATTCTCAACAGCTGACTACGACACCAATAATAACTTAATCAGAAACCATCCCACTAGACACAGCCTCAAGAGTCCCTTAGACTCAAATCAACACCACAATGACACTGAATTGTAACCACCATACAACGATGTCAACCAAGATCAAAGGATCCAACCAATTTGATCCTCAAACATAGGATCTAAACCTAAAACTCTCTAGGCATGACAAATAGGTCCTGATGCATAGGGAAAAACCAAGATCTCCCTGAATATACTAAATGATCTCACCTCCCATGATCTATCCAAGGAACCTCTAATATATCTTCCTGGAAAGCTCAGGACAGGCTAATATCTGAGCTCACAACCCTCACACGAGCCTCGTAGCTCATAACCCTACCTAATAGAGAATTATTAATTCAAACCTCGATGAAATCATCCTTCTGAACTATTTTGGTTCAAAACACCATCCAGACAGACTCTAAATACCAAAATGATTCCACCATAATGATCTATGTGGAAAACTATCAGAATGGACTACTCACAATTCTAGTTCTGACTTTGGGGCACAAAACACCCAAAACCCCCAAAATAGCAATGAAAGAGAAGAACACAATGTTTATACCCGAGTACACAGCATGGAATCACATTTTACCATATGGGAATGTACTCTAACTGAACTTGGCTTGTAAAACTCAGGTACACGGTGCGTAACCTACATGGGGTCCCTACCTGTGTACCACACATGGTTTGGACATGTGTCTCTACCTGGATATGTATTCCTACACGGCATGTAACCAACATAGGTTTTGCCTATATACCCTACACAACCATGCTCCCCTACATAGTTTGTCTGGCCATGTACTCATCCACACACTGAGTGACACTACATAGTATTTCCTCTGGACTACATATTTTGTAGTCATATTATTCCATTATTCCCCAAATAGGAAGAACACATTGTGTGTGTTCTTAAAACCACACATCGTGTAGTTGGGTTTTCTGAATTTGAAACCCCTTCAAACCTCACAAAACCCCCATTTTTTCAATTAGGCATAGATCAACCCCCATGATGTCCTTGGAAATCATACCTAGGATATAAAACATAAATAAAACTAATATATGTGGATTATGTCATAAAACACAAAAAAATTCCCTACCTTTTGGTGTAAATGCCAAAGATTCAATTCCATATCTTCTCATGGAAGATTCTGCACATTAATCTGGTCCCAATATACATTTTGGGGGAAGTATAGTGGAATCTCCTTCTCATACCCCTCCTGGTATGTCTGGTATGTGAAAGGTAGGCACCTTCCCCTCTTTTCGTGCATAACAATCCCCAAAGTGGGGGGTATTTTAAAAATTATAATTAATTAATTAATTAACTAAATTCCAGTTTAACACCTATCCCAAGTCCCATAATATGAAGTAGGTTTATTCCTCACCTGGGGAAAACCATCCATTCTAAACTCAATTATAGAGTCAAAATCTCAATTCAACACTCTGTTAAAATGATATCACCACCTGAACTTGCACAAATAATTTAATATTTAATTCACTAAATATTAAATATTCTTAAAAAACTTGAACAACTCAAAATTTCACAAAACTTCTATACTAGGGTAAACACCATATTCTGGGACCAATTTAGTGGTGATAAAAATTATCCATGATCATCGTATATGGTAAATTGACCATTTTACCCCTCACAAACTCTTGAAAGAAATAAAAATCAAATTTCTACTCAAATTACAAAACCCAGAAAAACTTGGGTCTCTACAACCTACCCACCATAAAACTTCTCATACCTAAGAAGACTCATTGGTCTTACAACCATAGATCTATGGCCTACCTTGGTCACCAATCCAAGCCAAACTCACTACGTTCTACTCAGAGATGATGATTGAGTTCCTCAAAATAAATCTTAAGATATGGTGTGAAAGTCATCAAAGGAAAATCCACCACCAAAAAACAAATATGTAGATGCCTAATCGTACTCATACATCATGATATGTCACAATTTAATTTAATGGCAATCATAAAACTCATTGTGCTCCCCACCAAAAACTAACCCCACATCTACCAATTAGGATCCATGATGCTTCCCATCATCAGAGTCGCCTTTAAAAAGGCATCCTCAATGATCCACCAACCTGATAGATGTGGTTCTCATATTATCCTCAATCTTACCAACATAGGGGTCACATCACCATACCCAATATGATTATCCCCATCATACGAGTATCCTTACTGTTGCCTCACAGCCAAACATCTTTTCCACAGCCCATGCCCCAATCACAACCAAACTTTGGAATAGGGCATGGCCATCTATCACTCCCACAAAAGAAACAAAAATAAACATCTACTTTCTATTGATACCACAATTGGATAACAACACCCATGGTATTCTTTAACATATGTTCCATCCCATAGACCTCACCTGTAAACAATCTATGGTGCACTTTCCACCATACGACTCCACATTCACCACTCCATGAGTGTAACCTCCAAGAGGCCCTAAATCTAATCCATGTATATATATATATATATAATGGTATAAAGGTGGTTATCTCTTCGAATACTCATAAATATGTTAATATATTAGGCATGATCATCTCTAAACAATGAGTATACTAAGGTGTCATTGACAAATACCACCATAACCTCATACATTTCCAATGTATCCTCTAACTATATGAATGTAAAAAACACATCCAAAGGTTATGGGTCTCCCTGACCGTAATCTATTTTCATGTACACATCATTACTCAACCTAATCCTAGCTTACATCCCCTCAAAAGTACCTCAAGCATGTGATCTTATAACATCTAATCCACAAACCAAATTACATAGTGTGTCACCAACCATTAATGCCCCTAAGATTCTATTAACACTTAACCATCACAAACACTCTTGTGTAACCCAGCCACAAAACCTTATTTTCCTCCAGCGAGTCACATCTCATGAAAATGAAACCCAGAATCCCTAACCCTTAAAACTTTATCACGTCATATGCTCTCGATCTAACTCAAAGCAGCCAGGAAGAACCCTCACGCACAACCATTTCCTAGGATATACACCTGAATGAACCTTCCCCTCTTAAAACCAACCATGATGTTTAAAAATTGTCACATGAGTTCTTAATCCCAAAACAAAAGGCACCCAACAAGCCTAAACATCAAACCCAGATGCACCCTTCATGAACTATTGTTAAAAGTACAAAATTTCCATGTGTGCCTTAAGTACCCAAAAATCACTCATAACTTAGTAGAACCCTCTTATAGGTCACCCTTGAAATCCTCATGGAAACACTCCCAAGATTGGATTAATTTCAAAAGGTCACTAGGTCCAACCACCCAAGGTATATTCCAACTCAAAAAAGTCCACAACTAATAGGGTATCGGTATGAACTCATCTCATCGTCACACGACGTCAACAAAAAAAACACACCCATATAGGGTCCCACACCATAATGGTGTCATATACCATCCAAATTTTCAAAAAATAGGATGTTCATCCTCTTCGATCATATTCACATCAGACCACTCCTTAGAGGACACAAACATACCCCTAAACTAGATTCCACTAAGTCAGTGCCTTGAGCCAATTATCCACAATACCTCAATCACTCTTCCTCATATTCCAGAGGCTGCTAACTAACAGAGGAGGTATAAAGTGGAATATAATAAGACTATACCCCCATATAATATTTCAAAACTAGAAATAAATAATCAAACATTGTACACATCATAGTATGCATAAAGAATAAGTAACTAAAACATGATGAAATAAACTTAAATCCAATAAAGGCTCGAATGACCATACCATACAAACAACATTGATCGGCCACTTAGACGATAACATATACAAAATAAACAAATAAAAAAAATACATTAGGCCCTACTTCCAACTATGGGCCATATCACCTACCTGGTCTTTAGTACCAAGTTGAACTACTCCAGCCCAATCATCAGACTCCACATGAGCATCCTGCTCAACCATGCAATCTTGGGCCTCGACCCTATCCATCGTGTATCCATGATCAACCTGAAAATAAACGCATGGTCTTCACATACTGTAACACCCCAAGATTTCATAGTAAGTTATTTTCTTTATAGTAATTCAATAGCTTGTGCTACACGCAACACCGAGTTCGAGCGCACCACGACATACCAAACTAGCCATTCAAAAAGTGGTTATGAATAGTATTAACTAAATTTTGAATTTTATATTCTCTATATAATTTCAGAATCTATATTATGTGTTTCTTAGACAAAATATAAGAACAAATTCATTTTTTTAGATAAAAGAAGTATTTTTCAAAAAAATGCAATTTTACCACCTTTTAATAGGAACCCATTTTTAAAACAAATATTTGACACTTTTATATATTAAATTTAATAAATTAAATTCTTATTTTGAATCAGGACATAAAAAATTATTTTTTATAAATTTTTGGTACTTTTCTGATAACTTTTATATTTTGAGGAAAATTGAAAAATACTAAATTTTAATTGAAAATAAATTTTTTAATCGAAATAAATTATAGTGTTAAATTATTAATTTGAATTTTTTTTAATTATAATTAGTTTATATTTTTATCATTTAATACAATGTAGTTCATTATAAGTAATTTCACATTTAAATTTGACATAAACACATGTCAATCTTTAGATAGATTTTACTTTTTAAAAATCTTCTTTTCAGTTTTGACAACAGGAATTAATTTTAAATTAATTAATGAAACTAATATGTTTTGAATTTGGTAAAATATAATTCATTTTTGAATTCAGAATATCAAAATTATATTAGGGTAAATTTTTGTTATTTTTTGAAAGCATTCAATTTTTTATGAATAGTGAAAAACACTGCATTATTGTTTAAAACTGACTTTTTATAATTATTTATTTTATTTAAATTTATTTTAAGTAAAAATAGATATATAATACCTATATAAGTTCAATGTAATTCATTGGAGTCATTTTATAATAAAATTATACGTATAAAATTTTATTGAACTTTTTACCGTCTTTTACCCATCTTCTAGAAGTGTTTTCAAATTTACATAAAACTTAATTTTACCACTTCTGTGAATTGAATTTCAAAAATATGAGAGACAATATTAATATAATTAAGTTAAATTTGGTTCAATAAGATTAAATAATTTTTGGTGAATATTAACTTTTGACTTTTATTTACCACGCTTAAAAGTAAATAGGGTAATTAAAGGTAAAAATGATATTATAATTACCCTAACAAATGTCCCAATTCTATTAGATAAGTTTAATTCAACCAAAAACAACCTTAGGAATAAAATATGATCCTTTAGGTCCACTTGTATTAGATTAGTACATTTATTATTATTTTATTTAAAGAAGAGTTAAAAGTGTTAAATTCAAAATTTATTAACTAAGCCATTTTTAATATAGGGTTATACATAAGATAAATTCAACTATAAATAATCATTATAAAGATAAAACTATTTCCTACATAATATTATTTTATTTATAATTTTTAAATATTAAATAATTAAATTTATGTATGGCACAATAATGATGTAGTAATTATCTTCTTAATGAAATATTAAAATAGTTTATAGTATAAATATTAAAATAAATAACATTTAAAAGTTTTGATTCCATACACAAATTTTCTAGGATAATAGGACATGTTAGGGTTGATTAGATAATTTTTTTTCGAAGTTATAAGGTCTTTATGACTTTCACAAAAACAAAATACCAAATAGTGTCAAAATTGACATAAATTAGTTTTTAAAACAAATACTATATTATTGGTTGATATAATATTCCTAAAAATATAAGGTTTGGTAAAAGGGCTTAAATAATATAATATATGTCATTAATGAACCACTTGAGGTTCTATTGGAAGTTTATAGTAAGTTTATTAATTATATAGTGTAAGAATACAAGAAGACACGGTAAAAGTTAAACTATTAAACTAAGAGTTAAAACTAAAAGATAAGGTAAAAATAGTAACCTAAACTTGTCTAAAACCTATTGGTTGAGAGTATTTAGACCTATCCCCATCTTATATTTGAAATAAATTAATTTTTAGCCATTAGATACCGAAAATGATTTTATTATAAAATAATATTTCAAGCTTTTCCTAAAGTGACCCTCACATCTCTTATAAAAGGGTACTTCACCTTCTCTTAATTTCACACCTCCAAATCCATTTGGCTCGGCTAAACCATACCCAAAAATCTTCCCAACTTCCCTCAATTCAACCTATAGGCCTTAATTTTATCATAAATCTAACCTAAGGATCCCTTTTGATCAACTCACAAAAAAACACCCGAAGAAGAGGTAATAATTTCACCACCCTCTTTCAAGTTCTTTTCTTCTTCCACTTTCTCTTTATTTTTTGTTTCAAAAAAATAATAATAAATCTAGTACCTTATAAATACTATGGTTTTATTATAAATATGGTACAACCATATTCGTTATTCTATCCATCCTATAAATGACAAAGTCACCATACGTGTGTACGTATGGATTACCCTCTCCACGTCGTGGAATAGTTTGTTATTCAAACACTTAATTATTTGGATGGGTATAATAATGAGTATAACTGATGTAAATAATAAATATATCATGTTAATTATTATTTATATATGTTATACCATCCAATTATATATGATTTCACCATCAATATAATGATATTGTCGCTCGTGTGTACGTACGGCTTACCGTCTACACGAATGTGATGCGAATCATTCCCCATCGTAATCATTCAAGAATAATTTTCATTTTATGATTTAAAATAATGTTTAAGAACTTAATATAATTCTGTATATTAATAAAATACATCATATACATAAAAAACATGACTTACGTAACAAAACATATAAAGGAAAACGAATCAGTTAACAACCAAAACAATGATACTACTGAAATATTATTAACAAAAAAATATTAAAAGATCATATATGATATCATATTTATATATTTTGTTCTTTTATAATTTAAAAACAATGATTTCACCATTATACAGGAGTTTAACCTACCCTATACTAAGGAAAAGTACAAGGTAAGGGGTTTTTATCTCACTTCTTATTCCCATGAGATTCATGCTATATTGCCACTATTTCCTTTTTTGTGGTGTATATATTGCTCATGATTATATTCTTTGTGTAATATACTTTAATTTATGGGTATTTATATCTTCATTGTATGATAATTATTTCATGGGTTGTATGTTTCATAAGTTACCAAATCAGTAAGGGAATTTCATATTTCAATTTCCCCTCATTGGGCTTTACGCATACTTCATTGATTATTTTACTCCAAGATTATGTGTAGAATCACTATTTATTATTTATGTAGTAATATCCAATACCCTTTCTTTGGATATACATTTGATACACATAATCACTCCATTTATAAATTCACATTCCATTGATATGAATTTTTTAAGGGTAATCTTTGCTCAATTTCCATCTATTGTGTCAAACATCCAAGTCATTGGTTTTGTTTTTACAAGAATATTTGTGAATATAACCTGATTTATTTACACTGAATATCCAATTATACTAATTATATTTATATTTTTATCACATAATTATTTCATTTATTTATCCTTAATCTAAGGATACAGTCTTTATAAGGTATTTCGTCTCAATTTACATTCCTTTGAGACCTCTTTGTCGTTATGCACCAATTCACTTTTATATGGTGTATATATTGTACTTTGAAATATTATATCATGAATAACATTATTCTCATGATATTATAATGTTTTTATTAATGTTATTCTTCAATTACTTGTATTCAAGTGTCTCTTATTTGGTTAGTAACCCTTTAACTAAAATATTGTTTTAAATGTTTTAAATATTTATTCTTCTAAATATTTCTCATTAATTTCCATGTTTTAAAAATGGTCTTAAGTATTTATTTATATGGACATGAATTTTTTGAAATCAAAATTCTTTTTAAAAGTTTCAAATTGGTATGGGACACTTTGATTCAAAAATCTCTTTTAAACGACTTCTTTGATAAATAGTGAGACATTTAAATGTTTTCAAGAAAATGGGGATATTTTTCTCAAATAGTTTTAATGACTATTTTCATATATTTCAATATCATTCGGTGTATTTTATTATTGATTGAGGTTTATTTATTATAATACTATCATCCATGTTTTATTGAATGAGTTATGTTTGACTGTGGATGTGATATTTTTATGTCATCCATGGTTTGTGGTTAAAATATTGACATTTTTTATGCTAGTTTTAATATGAATGTTTAGATTATGTTTCAACCTTTTCATATGAGGAATGAATTGGACTTATTAAGTGACGGGTGGAGCCCTTTATAGTTCCTCGATGCATTAGTAGGTCTCATTAGATAAACCAATATCTTGGCACAAGACCTTGACAAAATCTTATTTTTAGTCTTGGCACTTGGCCTTGACTATGTGGTTATGAAGTCTAGAATTATGCATTCAAATATTATGAAATTTGGTATTGATATTACATGTGATTATTAGACTATTAGAATATCCACGTTAATAAGTAAATGTAATTATCTGATTTATCTTTTCCATATTATGCTGAAGTTTAAGTTTAAAATGTTTGTGTTTTAGTCTTATACATTGCCTTAAATGTTCATTCTTATTTATGACAGTTTCTATTATATTTTTATACTTACTGAGCATCTGATCTCGCCCCTTTCTTATGTTTTATTTTTTCTAGGATGCAATGAATTATATTATGATTAACCTATAGGAATAGGACAAAGGATATAAGAGTGTTCAAAGGGGACACAATGTTGTTTTTTTATTTCATGATGTAATGTAAAACTTATGTATGTATCTAGTACTTCCAAGGCTACTAAACAGATCAGTCTTTAGGGACATGATTCCTTCTATCAAGCCAATGTTATGTAAAAATGCACAGATTCTGGGTAACTGAGGTCAGGGCATTACAATTGGTATTAGAGGAAGTTTAGTACAAACCTTGGAATCTAGATTTATAAAAAAGTCTGATTTGGAAACACTACCCTAAGATAGACATTGAGGATTAGTATATAAGAACATCCAAAAAATTTGGCAATGTAAATATTATGTGGGTTTTCAAAGAAACACATTCCTGTCTAGATACGAGCAGGTAGAGGTGGCTCTGGCATAGATATATCTAAGAGTGAAAACTCCGACAAGGAGTTTTGGGCTTGACCCAGGGTATCCTGGTGACAATGGTCCTTGTTGCACTCTTGGTTACAATACTCTCGGGGGATATTCTTAGGATAATTCACATTTTATTTACAAACCGATTGGAAGGATTTTAATATAAGATGAGAAAAATAACCTTGGTTAATCCTAAGGTGTTTTATATTGAAAATAAGGTGTTATTATATTCTCTAAATGATTCTATGACTCACACTATGCTTTCTTGTGTTAGTCAATGGTTGGATTCTAAGGAAATCATAGTAACATTGAACATGATGTACAAGGTGGGTGTGGTGGGCACGATGGTGGAAATGAGCAATGAAATGGATTGTTGATAGGTGTAAAATATATCATGTTCATGCCGAATCAGTTTTCCCAAAATATGATCAACAACATATATATTAACCAACTCCAAAACTCAACAAAGAAGAGAAAGGCGGTGAATGATAAGAGTTACAGCAGTGGAGACCATGGAGAAAAGAAAGCTTAATTTCCATCATGCAGGAAATGTGGAAGGAGACACCTTGGAAAGTGTCTTAATGGAAAAAATAAATGCTTTATGTGTGGGAAAGAAGGACATAAATTAAATAATTGCCGAGGAAAAATGAAGAGTACTATGGAAGAAAATAAAAATGATCCCACGAATCCATTTACAGTCATTTTCCATAAATGTAGGGGACCTGGGCATTACCTGAGTGAATGCCCTATTCTCTAGAATAAACTCTTGGTCAAGAAAGAACCTATGTGGAAATAAATGTATTGTGAAATGTTTAAAGTTATTAGTTCTCTTTGATGATGGGATTACATTGGAAGACACTTCTCTAGTATGTGTAACCCTACAGTTTGTTATTTAAAAATGCTATTTTAGTAATAATTATCTTTTCTATTTTTGATATATTTATAAATAACCATTTGGGTTTATATGATCCTTGAATTTGAGGCAATTATAAGTTATTAAATTTTGGGATGGAAATTTGAGGTACGGGATAAAATTTGTGGTGAAATTATGTTATGGTTATTTTGAGGAATTTATCTCATTTTGGTAATGTTATAAAATATAGTTATTCAAAAAGGACAAAACGCAGACCAAGTGACAACACATTGCATCGGAAAAATCTACGGGAATCAAACCCACGACCAGAGTGTGATTGGGATTTATCGCCTACCACTGAACTATGTGAAGTCCCTGGTTAGTGTGACAAATTCTTTTTAGTTAAATGATTTTATTGATTAATAATAAGTTGATTTGGGATCTTATGTATTATCAAATAGATATCCTTAGTATAGCAAAATGATTTTGTGATTAAGTGATAAATTTTATTTTAGAAGACGTTCACACTGTTGGGAAAACTATATGCCTAAGGAAAATAGAATACTATGGGATTTTATTTGATGAGTAATGGTGGATTTTTATCTATGTTTTTATTGTGGATTTATAGCGATTAAGGTGATTTATGGAAATGATTATCCTATCATAGATAATATGTGATTAGGTTAATTACTTTTAAGTATGTGACTTTAAAAGGAGTCGATGTTATTTGGAGATACAATTTAACATGGAAGACTACATAATCAAACTATTCTAATTTTTGGGTTTCAATATTAGTTTGGATTATATTGAAGTATTTTAAAGACAATTGTTTATTGAATGGTATTTATTAAACTTTGGGTATTGTTGGTTTAATTTTTGAAATTAAGATTAGTATTTCTTTCTCTAAAGGATTATCCTTTTTGAGGATCATCTAATATTGTACTAACCATTTTTATTTTGGTTAATCTCTAAAGACAAGGTAAATATATAGTTTATCCTTTTTGTATCATGTGATTCTCTATAAGTTGATTCTAGCGATTTAGGTGGGACCAATTCATCTTGAATACTCATCGTTTGAAAACAAAATGATGAGTTAGTGGTAAAAAATTAGTAAAGGATGAAAATCTACTTAAAAAATAATTATATATCTTTATTTTATTTGTCAATATCATAAATAAATTCCTCAACTTTATGAAATGTAACTTAAAAAAAACGTTGTCTGTTTACTTTTCCTACTGGGAAACTAATGACTATTTATCCCATCAAAAGTTTGTGGTTTTCATGTTGTTAAATTTCACCTGATCATGTTTTCTATCACTCTCTATTAAAACTTGACACTTATTTTATCTTCCATATCTATGTTTTCTTACATGGAATCCTAGTATGGGTTATCTCGGGTGGCCTTTGTACTTCTATTTCTTTCTTTTAAAGTGATAGTTTTGTTGACTCTTTTTCTGATGTGGGATTTTCAATGAAGTTCCCAAGACCAATTTTAAAATTGTGAGGACGCAATTTCCAAAAGGGGGGAAGAATGCAACACACCAAGATTTCATAGTAAGTTATTTTCTTTAAAGTAATTCAATAGATTGCACTACACGCAACTCCGAGTTCGAGCGCACCACGAATTACCAAACTAGCTGTTAAAAAACCGGTTATGAATAGTATTAACTGAATTTTGAATTTTATATTCTCCATATAATTTCAGAATCCATATTATGTGTTTCTAAGACATAATATAAGAACAAATTCTATTTTTCATATGAAAGAAGAATTTTTCAAAAAAAAATGCAATTTTACCACCTCTTAATGGAAAACCCTTTTTAAAACCAATATTTGACACTTTTATATATTAAATTTAATTAAATTAAACACTTATTTAAAATCGGGACATAAAAATTTATTTTGGATAAATTTTTGGTTCTTTTCTGATAACTTTCATATTTTGATGAATATTGAAAAATACTAAATTTTAATCGAAAACAACTTTTTTAATTGAAATAATTTATAGTGTTAAATTATGCATTTGAATGGTTTGTAAGTATAATTAGATTATATTTGTCTTATTTAATACAATTTAAATCATTACAAGTAATTTCACATGTAAATTTGATATAAACACCTGTCAATCTTTTGGTAGTTTTTACTTTTTAAAACCCCGCTTTTCAGTTTTGACAATGGGAATTAATTTTAAATTCATTAATGTAAATTCTATGTTTTGAATTTGGTAAAATAGAATTCATTTTTTAATTTGGAATATAAAAATTAGCTTAAGGAAAATTTTTGGTATTTTTCTGAAAACATTCAATTTTTGATGAATAGTGAAAAACACTTCGTTATTGTTTAAAATAGAATTTTTATAATTATTTATTTTATTTAAATTTATTATAAGTCAAAATATATATATAATACCTATATAAGTTCAATATAATTCATTGGAGTCATTTTATAATAAAATTAGATGTATAAAATTTTATTGAACTTTTTACCGCCTTTTACCCATCTTCTAGGAGAATTTAAAAATTTGCATAAAAATTAATTCTACCACTTCTGTGAATTGAATTTAAAAAATCTGAGAGACACGGTTAACATCAGTAAGTAAAATTTGGTTCAATAAGATGAAAATAATTTTTGGTGAATAGCAACTTTTGACTTTTATTTACCACGGTTAAAAGTAAATAGGGTAATTAAAGGTAAAAACTATACTATAATTACCCTAATACATGTCCTAATTCTATTGGATAAGTTTAATTCGACCAAAAAAACTATTATTAATAAAATATGATCATTTAGGTCCACTTGGATTAGATTGGGACATTTATTATTATTTTATTTAAAGAAGAGTTAAAAGTGTTAAATTCAAAGTTTATTAACTAATCCATTTTTAATATAGGGTTATACATAATATAAATTAGACTATAAATATTCATTAGAAAGATAAAAATATTTCATATATAATGGTATTTTATTTATAATTTTTAAATATTAAATAATTAAATTTATTTATGACAAAATGATGATGTAGTAATTATCTTCTTAATGAAATATTAAAATAGTTTACATTATAAATATCAAAAATAAATATAATTTAAAGTTTTGATTCCATACAATAATTTTTTAGGATAATATTACATGTTATTGTTGATTAGATAAATTTTTTTCGAAGTGATAAGTTTTTTATGACTTTCACAAAAACAAAATATCAAATAGTGTCAAAATTGTCATAAATTAGTTTTAAAAAAATACTATATTATTGGTTGATATAATATTCCTAAAAATATATGGTTTGTCCAAAGGGATTAAATAATATTATATATGTCATTAATGAACCAATTAAGGTTCTCTTGGAAGTTCATAGTAAGTTTATTAACCATATAGTGTAAGAATACAAGAAGACAAGGTAAAAGTTAAACTATTTAACTAAGAGTTAAAACTAAACGATAAGGTTAAAATGGTAACCTAAACTTGTCTAAAACCTATTTGTTTAGAGTATTTAGACTCATCCCCATCTTATATTTGAAATAAATTATTTTTTAGCCATTATAAACTGAAAATTATTTTATTATAAAATAATATTTCAAGATTTTCCTAAAGTGACCCTCACCTCTCTTATAAAAGGGTACTTTCCATTATCATAATTTCACACCTCCAAAGCCATTTGGATCGGCCAAAACCTTCCCAAATATCTTTCCAACTTCCCTAAATTTAACCTAGAGTCCTTACTTTTATCATAAATCCAGCTTAAAGAGCCCTTTTGATCAACTCAAAAGGAAACACCCAAAGAAGAGGTAATAATTTCACCACCCTCTTTCAAGTTCTTTTCTTCTTCCACTTCATCTTTATTTTGTTTCCATAAAAAAATAATAAATATAGTAACTTATATATACTGTGATTTTATTATAAATATGGTACAACCATATTCATTATTCTATCCATCCTATAAATGACAAACTCACCATACGTGCATATGAACGGCTTACCGTCTCCATGTCGTGGTGTAGTTTGTTATTCTAACACTTCATTATTTGGATGGATATAATAATGAGTGTAAATGATGTAAATAATAAATATAACATGTTAATTATTCTGTATATATGATCTTCCATCCAATTATATATGATTTATTTATCAATATAATGATATTGTCGCTCGTGCGTACGTACGGCTTATTATCTCCACGAATGCGATGCGAATCATTCCCCATCATAATCATTCCAGAATAATTTTTAAATTATGATTAAAAATAATGATTAATAACTTAATATCATTATTTATATGAATCAAATACATCCCATACATAACAAACATGACTTACGTAACAAAACATATAAAGGAAAATGAATCGGTTAATAACCAAAACAATGATACTACTGAAATATCATTAACAAAGCAATATTAGAAGATCATATATGATATAATATTTATGTATTGGGTTCTTGTATAATTTAATAACAATTATTTCACCATTATATAGGAGTTTAACATGCCCTATACTAATTAAAAGTACAAATTAAGTGATTTTCATCTCACTTCTTATTCCTGTGAGATTCATTCTATATTGCCACTATTTCCTTTTTTGTGGTGTATGTACTGCCCATGATTGTATTATTTGTTTAATATAATTTAATTTATGTGTATTTACATCTTCATTGTATGATACTTCTTTCATGGGGTGTATGTTTCATAAGTTACCAAATCGGTAAGGGAATTTCAAATTTCAATTTCCACTCATTGGGCTTTATGCATACTTCATTGATTATTTTACTCCAAGATTATGTGTGGAATTACTATTTATTATTTATATAGTAATCTACACTCCCCTTTCTATGGATATACCTTTTATAAACATAATTACTCTATTGATAAATTCACATTCCATTGATATGAACTTTTTAAGGGTATTCTTAACTCAATTTCCATCCATTGAGTTAAACATCCAAGTCATTGGTTTTGTTTTTAAAAGAATATGTGTGAATGTAACCTGATTGATTTATAATTAATATCCAATTATATTGAGTGTATTTATATTTTTCACACATAATTATTTCATTGATTTATCCTTAATCTAAGTATATGGTCTTTATAAGGTATTTCGTCTCAATTTACATTCCCTGGAGACCTCTTTGTCGTTATGCACCAATTCACTTTTATATGGTGTATATACTGTACTTTGACATATTATATCATGAATCCCTTTATTCTCATGATATTATAATGGTTTTATTAATGTTATTCCTCAATTACTTTTATTCAAGTGTCTCTTATTTAGTTAGGAACTCTTTAACTAAAATATTGTTTTAAATGTTTTAAATATTTATTCTTATAAATATTTCTCATTAATGTCCATGTTTTTAAAATGGTTTTAAGTATTTATTTATATGGACATGAATTTTTTGAAATCAAAATTCCTTTTAAAAGTTTCAAAGTGGTATGGGACACTTTGATTCAAAAATATCTTTTAAACAACTTCGTTGATAAATAGTGCTACATTTAAATGTTTTCAAGACAACGGGGATATTTCTCTCTGATATTTTTAATGACTATTTTCATCTATTTCAATATCCTTCAGTTTATTTTATTCTTGATTGAGGTTGATTTATTATAATACAATCATCCATATTGTATTGAATGAGTTATTTTTGACTATGGATGTGCTATTTTTATGCCATTCATGGTTTATGGTTAAAATATTGACATTTCGTATGCTAGTTTTAATAAAAATGTTTAGATTATGTTTCAAAATTTTCATATGAGGAATGAATTGGACTTAGTAAGTGATTTTTGTAGCCCGCTATAGCTCCCTGATGCATCAGTAGGTCTCATGAGACAAACTGGTGTCTTGGCATAAGGCCTTAACAAAATCTTATTTGTAGTCTTGGCACAAGGCCTTGACTATGTGGTTATGAAGTCTGTCATTATACATTCAATCATTATGAAATTGGATATTGATATTACATGTGATTATTCGACTAGTATAATATCCATGTTAATAAGTAAATGTCATTATCTGATTTATCTTTTCCATATTATTCTGAATTTTAAGTTTAAAAGGCCTGTGTTATAGTCTTATACATTGCCTTAAATGTTTATTCCTATTTATGACAGTTTCCACTATATTTGTATCCTTACTGATCATCTGATCTCACCCCTTTATTATGTTTTATTTTTTCTAGGATGCAAAGAAGTACATTACGATTAACCTACAGGAATAGGATAAGTGATATAAGAGTGTTCAAAGGGGACACAATGTTGTTTTTTTATTTCATGATGTAATGTAAAACTTATGTACGTATCTATTACTTCCAAGGATAATAAACTGATTGTTCTTTCAGGATATGATTCCTTGTATCATGCCAATGTTATGTAATAATGCACCGATTCTGGGTAACTGGGGTTGGGGTATTACACGTACACTAAGTTACACATACATGGGGTGAAAAATAAATCTCAGTAGGCCACCCCCAATGGTGAATCTATAAAATTTTTCCATAAGTTCATGCTCTTGCAATATTCTCAGCCTAGCCGAAACATAACTGAAAATAAATATAAATAAAACAATTGTCTATCCTTGGGTCCAAGACATCGATTAACCATACCAACTTTGGTATGTTTAGGAGTATCTATGATCAAGTCTCAGTGGTTTTGCATCCCAAATAACCTATGTGCTTCATATCCATGGAAACCGTAACCAAAAATGGAAATTTAGGGTACTTGTCCAAAAATATTCCTATCATCTAGAATACTAATCTAATTCATCCCCTAACATTTCCTCATGACCCAAAAATTATCTCAAACTTGGAACCTTGAAAATTATGTCCCAATTACCACAAAAAAATTGCACTACCAATCCTATACCATAAATATTACATTGATCTCATGTATCACAAACAATAGTGTTTGACGCATTATTCCAACACCTAAAACATATATCAAAACAATAATTCCTGGATAATTGTTCCAATATCTAACCATATATCAAAATAGTAATTCCTAAAGCATCAGTCCAACACATAATCCATGGATGTAGAGCATTAGTCCACTATTCATCCTATCTATTATACTATCATTTCCCAGAGAATCAGTCTAGTATATAAACAACAAAGTATACTATTTTTGTCTAGATGCTTAGTCCAACACCTAATGCAGAGAGTATACTATCCATTTTTCGAGCCTTAGTATAGCATCTAACCATATACATGTGACGTCACATCCACTATTCTCAAAAATATTACACAACATTACCAGAACCTCAGTCCATCACTCAAACCATAAACAATCCATTGGTACCAATACAAATTTTTTTGTATAACATTATCAATTATGGATGTTTGGAACCATACCTGTGGATTTTCTATCCATATCTCTCATCCATAAAAACCCTTTACTAGTAAACCAAGTTAAAAAACATGTAAATCCAACCATATCATAATATCTTCATAGGAATAAGAGAAGTCTCAAAATACACAACTAAGTAAGGGTATAACAAGGACTGATCGAACACCCACAACCATTAAAAGATATTCAAATTGACCAAATGACATAGAAAGAGTAGGACACACTTTCATGTGTTTATATATATCTTCTAAGGACTCCTTATGATCTTGAGATAAGAAATATCCTAAAGATTCACTCAGTGGATTCCAATGGATCCTTGGCCAACAACGTGCCAACAAGGGTATCTAAAAGCAAGAACATTCCGTGAAGACAATATCAATAGCTGAATACGTAACCAATAATCACTTGATCAGAAACCATCCCACAAAACGAAACCTCAAGATTCCCCCATAATCAAATTAATATCACAACAACACCTATCTTTAATTTCCATCCAATGATGTCAACTAAGCCTAAAGGGTCCAACCACTCTGATCCTCTAATATAAGATATAAACCTCAAATTATCTAAAATCAAGAAACTAATACCGATGTGTAGGGAAACCCATGATCTCCACAAAGTTAATACTTGATCCCACGGCTTAGGATCCATCTAAGGAACCTTTAATAGATCACCATGGCATGCTCAGTCCAGGATAATATTTGAGCTCACAACCCCCACCTTAGTCTCATAACTCATAGCCCAACCCACTGGAGGATTCTGAATCCAAACCTCAAGGAAATCCTCTTGTTGAACTATTTTGGTCCAAAAAACCAATCCAGATAGCCTCTAAATTCCTAAATAATTCCACCATACTGATAAACTTGAAAAAAAATCACAATGGGATACTCACAAGTCCAATTATAACTTCAAGGAACAAAACTCCTAAAACCCACAAAAAGGGAAATGAAAGGGAATCACACGACATGTATGCATGAGTACACACTGTGGACTCACATTCCCCCACATTGGTGTGTACTATAGCTGGAATTGGCCTATAAAACCCCATGTACATAGTGAGAAAGTCAGGTACATGATTTTTACCCAACACGGGGTCCCTACTTGTATACCACACATGGCCTAACCATGTGTCTCTTTCTGGTCGTGTCTTCCTACATGGAGTGTAACCCACATGGGGTTTGGTTGTATACCCTACATAACCATGACCCCCATAAATAGTTCATATGGCTATGTACTCATACACACACTGAGTGACACTACATTTTGTATCCTTCGGACTATATTCTATGTAGTCATATTCTTATCTTCTTCCCCAAACAAGAAGAATACACGATGTATGTTCTTAAAACCACACACCGTGCAGTCAAGTTTTTTCAACCATAAACCCATGTGAACCTCCCAAAACCCTATTTTTCCCAATTAAGTAGGGATTGACCCCCATGGGGGTCTTAGAAATCATACCAGGGCTATACAACATGAAAAAAATTAATTTATGGGGATTGGTTCCAAAACTCAAAAATTGTCCTACCTCATGGTGTAAACACCAATGCTTCGAACCCAAATCTGCTTCAATAAGTTGATACACCTCGATCCAGTCCCAATCTATTACATGGATGATGTTCAAAGGCATCTCCTCCTCCTCCTCCCCTATTGGTCCAGCCATTTTTCACAAGGAAGGTTACCTCCCCCTCCAACCATGCGTAAGAAGCCCTAAAATGGGGGGATGTTTTATAAATTTTAATTAATTAATTAATTAACTAACTAAATTTTTGTTTAACACTCATCCTGGGTCCTAGAACCTAAAACATTTCTATAGATCACATAAGAAAACCCCATAGTTTTAGACTCAACCAAGTAGTTGGAATCTCAATATTATGCTCATGTCTCTTCCAATCAAGATGTTATTGAAGAACGCATGATCCTCTGCAATTATTCCATAATTTCATGGGTCTTGACTCCTAATGGGGAGAAGTTATGGAAATTTAATGAGCTAAAAAAATAAATTACAGAACTCTGGGTTTTTTATGAATGGGGGATGATGGGTATGGGATGTGGTTACTACCATGTTGATTTTCCTTCAGATGAGTGCAAGTAAAGGGCATGGAGCTTAGGATCTTTCTCTTTGAAGCCTAGTTTTCTCCAAATTCAAGAATATGATAAAAAATTTATCCCTATAATATCAAAAATACTCATACTCAAATATGGATTTGAATTTTCAATTTGAATTGGTTTTATTGGAATCCATGAGTTCTTTGGGATATTTCTTCCTCGGTTGGAAATCATAAAAGGATGGAGAGATAAACAGAAAATACAATATTTTGCCATTTTACGAAGATACTTGTGGAGGTTCATATGTCTGCAACTTTGGTTGAAGATGTTGTATTGACAACCAAAGATAATATTTTTAACCTCTATATTCAGTATGAGAGGAAGCCAAGATTTTTCTTGAATTGAATTTTTTGGGGCATGTAACCTTTGAATGAAACAGAGATATAATGTGAACCATTTGTAAAATTAGGGTCCATGATGATGCCACTTGAAAAAATAAGTAAAGGACAATATCCCTTCAGATAAACCCCATAATATTGACCATAGACCATCCAGTGATGGGATCACAGGCCTTGTTGGGCTTAAAGAACCTATCCCTATGAATGAGTTCAGTTTGTATTCAGATTTGAATCCTTCTACCTCTATGATTGGGGTAAAAGAGACCAATAATGATGCCTATTTAATTTTCACCACTAAACATAATGATACTACAAGAATAAATATTGTTAATAAGGATCATGCATAGTTCCTTCTATTGTAGGGCTATAAAGAGGGTGATTCCAAGATGGAGACAATAATTAATCCTACATTGAAGGCTTCTGAGGACCCTATTTTTTCATGTGAGAATAATGTTAAATCTTCTAATAACAACACTATTATATTTTATCTAGATTATGATGGTTTTTTCTATGATGATTCACTTACCCTAATAGTTTATAAATCTAAAACTCTTTAGTAGGATTTTTAATAGGCTGTGGTCATTTTTAATGAACCACATATAACTATAATGTCTTCAAGTGTGAATTTTCATGGACAGAAGAAGACTGATGTTTTCTTGAGTTTGGATGGAAATTTTGACCCCTATAAGGAAGGAAATATGAGTAATTTTGTGGGGAAAAATTTGCATTATTCTTTTCATTCTATCTCCCATGCTTTAACAAAACTTTCTTTCTCATAGGTTCCAACTTCTAAGACTGCAAGAACAAGGTTTCCCTGAGATTATAAATATAGAGAATGTTCAGTCCATCAATATGTTCACCCCTTTAGGTGGTTTTTTTATGAGGATAGTGATGATTTAATTTCATCTAATCAAAATTAGAGTATCGTTGTTTCAGCTACTTGTGTTAGTAAATATGAGGAATGTACACCAGATAAGGGAAATAAGAAAAAATGATAATTGAAAACAGATCAATTGAGGAAGCAACAGAAGTATGGTCCTCAAAGAGGGATCAGATAATTTCATAAATTAAGGTCATTTTCTATAATTTCCTATGGATTTGGTACTCTCTCATGATCATAGACCTTAGGAATTTCATTTTTACCAACAAACTCATTCTTATTGGTATTACTGAACCAAAAAATAGATTTGATAGATAGAAGGATTTCAAATGGGCTTATCTTGGTTACTCTTTTATCTCTCATAATCAGTATGAAGGAGTTTTGGAGTCTATTTTTGTTTTGAAACATGATATAATCTCTCTAAAATCATGTGGTGAAGGTCATCATTCCATCACTATTTATGTTGGTATGAATGGTGTTGACTGTTCCCTGACTTTTTTACATGCTTTTAACCTATATACATGAAGTAGATCCCTCTCGATGAGCTTGGAATGTATCTATGATAATATATGTCAGAGATGGTTCATCTTTGGAGACTTAAATGCTATGTTATTACCTTAATAAGAAACTATGAATACTTTTTTTAGGCCAAAATATTATGAATTCTCTTCTCACATTGACAAGTGTGTTTTGGTTGAAGTTACTATAGTTGAAAATGAGTGCACATAGAGTAGTTACACCCTTAATGGGAGGAAAACTATAAAATTTGATAGATGTTTTGTACAAGTGGATGAAAGAAATGATTCTATTAACATATCTAGTTTAACTTTTCCCAAGAAAACTTTGACCAAAATCCTATTCTGATTTATATATGCATTAATAAATCAAGGTCATCTTTTTTATCATTCAATTCCATCAATACTTTCCCTGTTGTTACTGGTTACAGGGAGACTATTTTGGATGCTTGGAATGCTGAATGCTATTGCAACTCATTTCTTATTCTAGCCACTAAACTGAAAATTTTTAAATTAAGGATGAAATATTGGAGAAACATTTCTTTATATAAAATTGATCTTGATGTTGTGGATGGATAAAAACATCTAGAACAGTGTCAAGATAGCATTCAAAATGAAGAGGTACCCTCTTGGGATGAGATGCAGGCCCTATCAAAACTTGATGATCTTATATCCCTTAAAAAGAATATTTCCCAAAACCAATTTAACATTAGGTGACTAAAGGAGGAGGATATAAATTAAAAACAATTTCATTGAATTCATAAGGAGAAGAAGGCCATAAAAGGGATCACTTCCCTTAATATCAACGTGATTTTTTTTCAATTCTAAAAATGAAATATCCAATGTTGTGAAAAGTTATTTTGAATATTTTTATATGGAAAAGGGGATGAAAATACTCAAAAAATAATCAATAACATTGTTCCACCCATTAATGATTTGCATAACAGGAGGCTTGTCAGGCACCTGATGAAGGATAAATTAAGGCATCCCTCTTTTCTTTAAACATTGATAGTGTAGCAGGGCCTAATGGGTTTAAAGATAAATTATTTATTTTCAATTGGGATATTGTGCACTTTGAAGTCACTGATTCTATGATAGAATTATTAAATCATGATTCGATGACTTATGGTGTGAATTCTAACTTCATTTCTTTGATTCAAAATATGAATAATGCTCTAGATATTAAGGATTTTGGAACTATTTTTATTGGTAATTAAATCCAAAAATTGGTTAGAAAGATTATGAATCTTAGGCTAGGAGATATTGATGAGGGTTTTATTATTTCAAATTAGTTTGGATTTGTACCTTGAAGGAATATCCAGAATTTCTTTTATACTTCATTAGAATTTTTAAACATCAAGAGTAAAAATGTTATGGATGGTAATATAGATCTTAAAATTGATATATCCAAGGATTTTGACACAATTAAATGGAACTTCATTTTTCTATTTCTAATAATTCATGGTTTTTCCTATAAATTTATCAATCAGTCAACAGCATCCTTAAGAGTGTTAGGATCTCTATTATTGTTAATGGGCCCCATGGGGATTTCATTCAGTGCTATAGAGGAGTAAGGAAATTGGATCCACTCTCTAGGCCTCCCATTTCTATGGTTGAATATTATTTGAGTTTTTTTCTTAATGACCTTGTCCATGTTAGACCTTATAAGAAAATTAAGGTTGGAAGAGGAATCTTTTCACCCCCACATCTTCTATATACTAACGACATTTTTCTATTTCCGAAATCAAAGAGAACTACCATTTCTTATATTAAGGTCATTTTTGGGTATTATGAAGAATTTTATGGTCCGTTCATTATTTGGAATAAATCTTCTATGGTGTTTGGAGAATTAGTGCCAATATCTAAACAAAATAGAGTGTTTAGGAATCTTGGTGTTAAAAAGAGGGTATCTTCCCTTTATCTATATTGGGATTCCCAATTTTTGGGTTAAGGTTAGAATATGTTACATGTAGAATATATTCTACAAAATAATCAATCAAATGGAAACATGGAAAGATAAATCTATGTCATAAGCAGGGAGAATTTTTTGGTCAATTTTATGATTACCACTTTGTTTGTCTATGCCTTTTCTTTGTATATATGGACTAAAACTCTCATTAAAGAGTTAGAGATTATAATTCATAATTTTTTATAGAATGGTTCAGTTCATGAAAATAATTTGGTTATAGTTTTCTAGAAAGAGTGTTACAAACTATTGGACATGGGAGGGTTACTAATTAAAGACCTTAGGCTCTTCAATGAAACATTTCTCAAAAAAATCGCATGGAACCTTTTCACATCTAATGGATCTTCATTGGAATTATTTAAAAAAGATTTATTATCAAAATGATGAATGGTTATTCCATATATATCCCTTAATTTATCCAACCAGGTATCAAGAAATCTTATCATGATATTATGCAATGCTCAAATTGGATGGTATATTGGCAATCATATTTGAACTCCTAGAGTACTCCATGGGTTTCAAGGATAATCAATGCGGATGTTGATATTCCTCAATAAATGAAAGATGCATCTATTATTGATATGCAGTGTAATGTAAGTGCATATGAACTGTTATCACCCCCATATTAGTATGGATTTTTGTAGGTATTTGTATACTAATCAAGACATTCTAATCAGGACACCAAATTTGAATGGTAAATTCAATACAAAGGAATGATATAGGAAAAATTGTGATGCTTCAATAATTATTCCTTTATGGGTGTTGGGATTTATGAATCCATACACCTATTCAACTTCTTTTATATTACTTTGAAGAATCTAGAGGTAGGGACTTCCACTTCATAGGCTAATATAGTGTGTTGGGTTCAGCCTTGCCCCTATATGTCCCCTATATTTTAATGATGAAGAAAATTTAAATCATTTTTTGTCTATTTTCAATTTACATTCAAGTTTTGGGACTATATACAGGATGTTTTCGGCTGCATGTTTATCTTGGTGATTTTGAGGTGCTGATTAATTACATCAACAATACTAGATGTAGTGAGCGGGTCAAGGTTCTTTTTCTTGTTGTTTACACTGTTTTCATTTCTTACATATGGATTCAAAGGAATGGTCTTGATTTTAACAATAATGTTCCCTCTATACATGTAAGAATTGGTGCAATTTATAGGGAAATAGTGGTTTCCCCCAACTTTCAGACTGGATTGATGAATAATGAATTTTATGACCTATTTATCTTGCAGTTTTTTTGTGTTAATGGAAGGATCAAGAAACCATTCATGAACAAGTTTATCGTGTGGATTACTCTAATATCTAGGTAACTGAAAGTTAATGTGGATGGGTAATCTTAAGGTGAACCTATCCCCTCATGTTTTGGTGGTGTCTTCCGCACTTATCAGGGTCTCACTAAGGGTTGTTTTTACCATTTCATCGGGAATGTTTATGAAATTGAAACTGAACTATGGGTGGTGATCAAGGTGTTTGGGTATGTTTTCAATCATGGTTGGCACTCTTTATAGGTGGAGTCTGACTCAATCATGGTAGTGGAAGTTATTAAATCCTATACCAGGAATGGATCATGGAGAATTTTATCATTCTAGATTGATTTCCTTTGAATTTTTTATCATATTTTCCTTGATGTTACACATGTTATATAGTGGTAAATCAGGTTGTTGATGCTCTCTCTAATAGGAAAATTATGAAGGTTAGGTCGAGATGGTCTTTTATGATCCGAGATTTTTATTCTATTTTGGTTAAAGTATATGCATGTGGTTATTTTCATACCCTTCATTATAAAAATCCATTTTAATTTCACTCTTTATACTTTTATTTTTCTAATAAATTATTAGGCGTGGGCTTTCCTACCTCTTGAACATTCTGATTGTTAGGTCCACTAGGTTAGATACAATGAGAGGGGGGTGAATCAGGGTATGACAGATTAAAACAACTGCCCCTATTGATCTTGTCTCGCTATTAAGTAAGACTCTCTTCTCTGTCTTTCCTGCAGCAAATTATAAATAAAAACTAAAGCATGCACATGACACAGTGATTTTTACTTGGTTCACCCTCACTGGGTTACATCCAAGGATAATACAACGGTGATGTGTCGTTGTACCAAATCCACTAAGGCTCACTGCCAATAATGTTCAGGCTAGATCACTTCTATTCCCAGTCTCACTACCTTTACAATGTTTAGTGTCAGCTCACTACTTTCCCAAGGGTCACCCCTTGTTTCTCTCTCTGGCTCACTACTGGTGGAGAGGATCACCTTCTTCCTCTTCCCTTACTCACTGCTCTGGAAAGGATCCACTTACAGTTTATAGACCTGTAGGTCTCTTAATTTGCATGAATACATGCATCCACAACTATTTATAGATGCTCTGTTTAAGTCCAACTTTCATCCACAGATGAATACCCCTTTGCCTCTTAAACAATGGTCAATTCCTTTGGAAATACCTACGCAAAGCACCCTACTTCACGAGACTCCCAATTTCACAAAGCTCAAACAAGCCTTCACGAGGCTCCTGCTTTTTTGTGAAGCTCAAGCCTTTGAAAATATTAGATCGTCGCGAAGCTCCTGCCTCTTCGCGAAGTACACTCTTTAGAGCACGCGTCCTCGCGAAGCGCACTTCCTTCACGGAGCTAGATTTGCCATCGTGAAGCACCTCTCTTTTGCGAAGAACACTACCTTCGCGAATCACCTCCACAAACCGAGAGCAAAATATTTTCTTCGAAAAATCTCTTTGCTTCTCTCGAGGGGTCGACCTCTATTTATAGGCGATTCCACCGACCCTTGATCCTTCTGCGCGAAGTCAACGCCACATCATCTCAAATAGCGAAGCTCCGAAGTTTCTGCCGAAATTCTCTCAAAATCGCGAACCACTACGGAAATTTTCCAATCGCGGATCTTGACGTAATCGTGGAGCATCACCGTCAATCCCTTCATTCCTTCTCCGTGAAGCTCCCTCGCAAAGCCCTTCACCGCTGCGATGCGCTTCATCCTCTACTGTTCGCGAAGCTTGATGTAATCGTGAAGAACACCATCAACATTCTTCTTGTCTTCGCGAAACTCAATCCATGAAGCCTATCTTTGCGAAACTCATGCCTTTTCCATATTTAAATAAGATCTTCAAGGATATCCACTTTTCGCGATGCTCACCAACCTCCAAAATTTGGACACCAAAAATTTAGCAAACACTGGGAAACGGCGCCACCTTGTACTTCTCTTTTGTACCGCCTCCAAATCGTCCATTCCTTTGTCATGGTTCTTTGTCAAAGTTGATAGTCAACAATATCTCTGGAACTTGACAATTCACCATAGAAATCTTCTTTGTCAACAAACACAATCAACCCAAAAATACTGCAATTTTACCATGAGGGATTTTTTCCCAACACTGATTATTAAATATTCCACCAAAACTCGAATGGCTTGAAATTCCACTAGAATATTATCATAAGGAAAAATCATATTTCATGACCAATAGAGTGTTTAGAAAAATTATTTGAGTTCATATACTCTGGGGAATTGGCCATTTTACCCCTCATAAACACCCGAAAGAAAAAATTCAAATTTATGCTCAAATTTCAAAACCTATAAAAACTCGGGTCTCTATAATAAATAATAAATATTATTTAATAATATATAAAAATAATAAATCAGAAATAAAAATTTAATAATAATAAATAAATCGATAAATTATAAGTAAGTAATAAATAAATAATAAAATATTAAATAATAATTTAATTAATAATAATTTAATAACTAATAAATAATAAATAATAAATGGATTTAAATATCTATAAACATATATACATATATTGAAATTTATATAAATATATATAAACACACTTTTATGTTACATAAATATATATAAACACACACTTATATATAATTATATATATATATATAAAGACAATTAAATATAAATATCTATACATATATATACATACACATAATATATAAAAATATATAAACATAAACATGTATAAATATTTAAAAATGAATATAAATATAGAAAAATATTCATAAAAACATACATACATACATTTATATATATATAATAGATAATAAATCACCAAAAACAGGGAAAACTGCAATAATCACAACACTATTAAATAAATAGGAATTTAAATCCATGGAATAAAATCTTAGATGACCCAAAAATCATATGAATTCACTCATAAATAAAGCTAAAATCTCATCAAATGTTCAAAAATCATGGAATTTGAACTAAAAACTCAGTTATAGAGGCCTTATAAACCTTTTTAGACCTAAAAAAGTGAATGGGGTCCCCTTGAGTCAACATGACATAAAAATCATAACATGATTCAATTTAACATATGGTGTATCTCAAACTAACACTCTGATCAAAATTTATGTTCAATTGAAGTTGAGGTTCAATTTTCAAATTCTCTTGAAAAATTATGAAGTTATATTCTTTTAATTATTACCAAATTATTATCTAATTTCATTTTATCTCATTTTATAATCTTCAGTTTGATAGGTTTTAAATCTAAAATAGACTCCTAGATCAAGATTTATTGTCATTTGATATTGAAATCCTATTTTTCACTTATCCGAGAATTATTTTAAGATTCAAATAACTATTAACTAATTTTTATAAATAATTAATAATTAATAAATTTTAATTAATTAAAATTATAAATAATAAAAATTGATTAAAAACAATAAATTATTATTATTATTAATGAATCGTTGTTAAATATGTAATATTTAATATTTTTTCATTAATTTAACGGTGGTTTTTATAAACTACAACTAAAAAATAATTTATTTTTTTTAAATCCTATTTATTAGTGGTTTTTTATAAACTATTGCAAAAAAAATTGAAAAATAAAATAAAAATAAAACAAAATTTAGTGGAGGTTTTAAAAACCATCGATAAAAAACCTCTGTGAAATTTGTTTTGCAAAATATTTAGCAGTTGTTTTGGAAACCTACTAAAAAAACCTTCGCTAAATCCATTTTTTCATATAGTGTGGGGGTTTCCTACTAGGTATGTATATACTCACCCCTTCATAGGCTTTTCCCACATTTTTTGTGTCTTATGAAAACAAAATACGTTTTGATGGTGAATTTAGTAGAGTATAGAGGTACTTGGGTAAATTGACCATGTTCGGTGGTTGAGCTTGGAGATAAGAGATGGGTTCTATTCAGATTTCTTTTTTTATTTCAATTGTTGTTAGATTAGAACAACATTTATGGTCCGTAATTTACTTTTACCCTTTATTATTTGGCTTTATATTTTCATACTTTGATGTATTCCCTAGAGGTTATTACATGTATGGTTATACTCTACATGTTGCAGTATTTTATTATTACTTTTCACTTTTTCATTGATATTATTGTGTGTGTGTGTGTGTGTGTACAAGTACATTAGGATAATTCATGAAATTATAATTATTCCTTATCAGCACTTTTTTCATCCCCTAACCTATTCGAGGTGAGCTTGGGGTGTCACACTCATGATATCGTTGTCCAGGCAGTTCCTGGTGGGTTGGGTCTTGACAGAGAGGTTTCAAAGGTGGTTAATCCTCAGGTAGATGTAGAGATAGACCCATATTGAGGATTTGTTTGTAAATAAAAGAAATGGTGTCCAAGTTTCTTGATTGTAGATTTTATTCCAAGTAACCTAGTGTTGGTAAGGCATCCAATGTATCCATTCACCAGGTCTCTAATAACTTTCAAGATGTCTCTGCATTAATAAGAAGCTAGGATTTTAGGATAATGTCATGAAAATGACCATTTGAGTGATGAGGCCTCAATTTAGGGACCTATTCATGAGCTTTTACTACTAGAATGAACCATATTGTGAAACCACCTTTTGAGTAGTGTATGAACCCACCTCTAGTAGTACATATAGATGAAAATCAACATATTGAGTAGTCAATGGCTCCAGTAGGACATGATGATGATACACTTGGGATTACCACTTCATTTGAGTTCTAGTGATAGATATTGACGAGGTTTTATGGTAGGATAGACCCTTAGTGGGGGATTGTCTTGACGTGGTGGTTTGGGTTTTCTAGATTTTGCAAACCCTTGTCGATCGAATGGTTTCACTCACAACTGGTCTTCTATGTGGAGAAGTGGTTGGTTCCATTTGTACCAGAAGAATATTATCCTATATTTATTTCTCATCACAGGTTCTAGAGTTAGATATCACCCAGTATTAGTAGTGATATAGAACCTATTATTGGGTGGTAGAGGACCAGTTTGAGCCTATGGTTTGAGTGTCCCACTTGGTTAGGACCACTCTTGATGGTGGTCCTAGTAGTGAGACTTATCTAGGGTGACACAAGGTGTCAGTAGAGCCATGTTTTGGAGATGTCTGATGTGAATTTAGTAACATATGTAATAGGGACACTTCCCCCTCTAAAAAGGGTACTTGATACATGATTTAAAACGGTTCGGGTGAGTTATTTTTTCCCAAAGCAGATAGTGTTGAGTTGTGGTGGATGAGTTTCATTGACTTTTATGTTTGATGTTGTCCTACTGTACTAAGGTTTTGAATCAATCCTCGTTTTTTGTGAACATGAAGGAAAGGTAAATGAAAGATTGGTATGAGCATGTGACCAAAATCTTAGATTGTGGTTTAAGGCACATCATGTGCCCTAACTGGTCCAGTTATAGTTTTTTCACATAGTCATGAGCCATATTTAATTGAATGTGACCCCTTTTCGAGGCCTAGCAATTCCAGTGGATCCTTTTTTCTTAAACCATAGGATTTGAGGCTCCATTAGAGTGGGATCATTGATCACACTTTTACTGAAAGTTGTGCCTAACTCTGAGAAGAGTTAGAGACTCGCATGGAATCTATATTTATCATACAGTGAGTTCCTATGATGTTTTCCTCCGTATGGGAAGGTTCTCTACTATACATAATTAGTTGACCATTAGAATTTGGAGTTATAGTGTACCTGAGTTAGTGGGACAGGGTGTACCCTTCATTGGTGAGATTTAGTCATAAGAAGAGCATGATAAAAGTTAGAGGTTCAGTTTGAGGAATATATAGAGTGGTGGATTTTTATACCCAATGTTTTCTTCTAGGGAACCCATTTTTCACCTAGGAGTTGGGTGATATCTTTAGGTTGGGTGTGGATTGACATCACCTAAACCAAGTGAATGTTAGGTAGGAGTATCCACCATTTATAATCGGTGAATTCTTATATAATTGGTTAGGGGAGAATTAGTTTTTAGAGATCAACCTCAATAAATGTTATCAGCAACTCCAGGTTCAAGAGGAGGATGTGAAAAAGGTATATTTATAAAGAAACTATGGTTTTGTTGAGTTTTTGGTGATACCCTTTGGCATGATAAATACCCTAGCATAGTTTATCAAACTTATGAACCATATCCTTAACCCTTCTTGCATCAGTTCATGGTATTATTATATGGTGAAATCCTTGTGTACTTGATGTCAGAGGTGGGGAATGCAATACAATTGAGGATGGGTTAGTGCATGATTTGAGAGTACCATCTTTGTAGTGGTGATAGATTGAGAGACACCTGAGGGAATGTCCATGGTATCATATGATCAAATAAAAGTTTTCCACTTGTTATTGTTGATAAAGGTACCAAATCAATTAACCACTTTGTAGTTATACTTTTGGGATAAGGATAGTTCAGCTGACCTCAAGTCGGTGGTTATTACCGCACCACTTCAACAGTGTGTTAAGGAGGATTAGATTTTAGATACTGACTATGAGATCTTTCATGACCAGATATCCATTAGATATGATCCTAATATATTTTTATGAGTGTGGTGAACATGTTATCATTGTTTAAGGGCGTATCCAAGGGGAGGTTCTAAGAATTTTGTTTTCCCTTGGTAGTATATTCAGGAGGGATGGGGTGTACCAGGATCCTTTGACATCGGGTTGGGTATCCAAGGATTTTGTAGTGTGTTTCTATGTTTATATATTTACACCTCTCCAATTAGTAGGTAAAGGCTAAGGTGCCCATATAGGAGTATAAATGGGATGGTATTATTGTGGTTTTCATGATGGGGACTTCCAATAATGGTGAGAGGTAATGATACTATCTAAGTTATCATAGATTGGATTTCCAAATTGGCTCATTTTCTAACCATATGAGAGTGGAGCTTAATAGAGATTTTGGGATTCCTATGCATGAAGGATTTATTCCAACTTCATGAAATTCCCTTGACGATCACTATAGACCATGATTCTCATTTCATGTCATGATTATTGAGAGGATTTATGAGGCCTTTTAGACTCGTTTGTGGTTGAGCATAGAGTTTCTACCCCAAAACATGGCCAGGTAAAATGAACCATTCAAGTTCTGGTGCACATGATTTAGGTTTTCATGTTGGTTCTGGGCCATGGATGTTAGGATCATCTGCCATCAGAAGTGTTTCAGTATCATATCAGTTACCACTCCACCATCAGTGTAGCACCATTTTAGGTCATGTATGGGAGACATTGTGGGCCACTAATGTACTAGTCAGTGCTAGTTTTAGACAACATTAGTGGGAATAGAGTTTTTTCTATCAATGGTTTTGAAAGGTACAGTTCATCGAAGGTAATACAAGGACTGCCTAATGATTTTGTGGGTTCTATGTGGACTGACAATGGAGGCAATTGTATTTTATCAAGGATAACATTTTTTCTAAGATATCTCACCACGTTAAGGATCACAGGGATTTAGATGGGATTATAGGCTATATTTGAGGATCATAAGACCTTTTTCTAGTTACTATTATGGGTTAGAAAGGTGGATAACTACTTGACCCTATGACCATAGTAAAGATAGGTTCTTAGTGTTTTCTATGCATTAAAATTGAGGAGGCATGTACACAACTCATTGCATGATGTCAACCAGGATGAGCATAGTGGTGGAGTTACTTTTTCAATGAGTTCAATGATCCTAATGGAAATTGAAAACTAGTAGTAGATGACCCTTAATGAGAAATATTTTCCATTGGTTCATGTTTTTTGACAACATGATAACCTTACAGAGATCCCCTAGGAGTGGTAAACCCAATTGTGAGCTCAGTGTCCTCACCTGTCTAAGTAGGCTTTGGATTTTTGGGATAAAACCCCTTGAAGGAAGCGGGAGTGTAATGAATATGGTGTTTTTATTTAAGACTTTTAAATATTTTAAGGAATTTTTTTGATGTTGGGCGCTGAGTTATCATTGAATTTTGGGTCCTAGGGAGGCTTAGGGTTGATATAATAAAAATATTAAGTATATTATTTCACACATGAGAAATTTTTCAAAAATAATGGAATAACTCTTGAATAGAATCTCAAATCATAAATTTGAGACATCCATTTAATTCAGAATGTGGTTTTTACCATAGGTGTGTAATCACCATTTTCGATGTTGATTTTCTTTTTCTTAATTGAGGTTGTGGGTGAGTGATAATTAAATAAATCAATTTATTAATTTATTAGTTATTATTTTACATGATTTATCTCCTCCCCCTATTTAAACCAAGTTATGTAAAAATCATAGGGTTAGCCACATAATCCTAGAGGGTTGAGGAGGAGCCTTGTAGGAGAGCTTCATGGTGATGGTAGATCGTGGACCGACATATCAGTACCGCTAAGATCATCAATGCTAATGGGGTTAATGGATCTCTCCAATGACTATGATTTGGGAATTTTCTTCATCATTGATCAATCGATCCAAACCAATGTAGAATGATTTTTATGGATTTTATAATTGTTGATTTATCCTAGGTCGAATGTGATTCAATCCTTATATAAGATTGATTTATGGATTGATTGTTTATTTTCATGTATTTCTCTATCATCCTATAGTTAGGAATTAATAATATTTATTTGTTGCTCTTATATTTATTTCACTTCATTCAATGTTTTAAAAATAATGAATTGAGGCTAACTTGAACAATACCTAAAGTCTGTTCCTCCTGTTCATGTCTTCTACATTTCTCCCATCATTATTTTTACATTCATTGTAAATATTTTCATTGGTTGAAGTTTTGATGAATACCAAAAAACCAATCATTGTGGGCTGGTCTTTGTCATGGTGGTTTGTTTCTATGGGTTGATATCCAATATCTAGAGTATGATTAAGGTGAATTTTTGTGAAATGGGTGATTCAGGTAATGGATCAGTGGAGGTAGTTGTTGGGTTTTAGCGTTTAGTGTTTTGGAACAATAGAGGATTCTGTGGGTAGATAATGTGGCTAGAATATAGCCACCAGAGGTGGATCGACCATGGTCGGCCCTAGATCTGCACTCCCTAGTTGTGATTGATAGTTGATATAGTAGTGGTAGATATATGATTGGATGATGAATGAACCATTGATTCTAGAAAAATCAGAACTATAAGGCATGTAGTCTAAAGAACATAGGCTATTTAGTCCCCACAGTGAAGTTTCTAGGGTTTCTGTGGGGATATAAGTATCACATGCCATATGGTAGGTCTACAAGATGTGTGCCCCTTAGTAGGATATATTAGCATTTACAGGTAGTACATTCATAGGAATCCATGTGGTGTCACACTCCATGTGTGCCAATTCACATGTCATGTAACCCTTGGTGAGTGGCTCAGTGGGTATAGGGGGTACATTCCTAGGAGCCCATGTGACCACACATGCTGTGTATGGAAGGGAACATGACATGTACTTAATATTGCACATGGGCTTGGATGGATGTAATATGCCAAGTGTCGTACCAACCCCTACATGTCGTGTGATGAGAGGAACACTCCATGTAATTTGAAAAGTACTCAGGCATGACCAGTTTACATGGGACAACACTGAGTACATAGGCATGGGCTATTTCACACAAGATGGACTGGATATCACATCAATTTTTAAACTGACCTCTACACATCATGTATCCATGGTATGCTTTCTATTTATCTAAAATAATATATTCCATGTAGTAAGGTGATACACAAGAAGTTCCAAACTCAGGAAGACATGATGTGTACCCTCTGGGACACATTGTGTGTTCCTTTCAGTGTAGGTTGAATTCCTTGAACTTCCACATTGTATATCTCCTTCTTCAAGACTCATATTTTGTCCTATGAGTAGTCTATCCTGATTAGTTTTCCATGTATAACACGATGGTATCCTTCTTTGTGGATTATGAGATATTATGTAAGGTGTTTTTACTATGACACTTCTTTAGAATATGCTTTACTGATGGTAGTGATTGGGTAGGATCGTCAGAGATATGTCGAGTTCAGTAGTCCTCTGTCATATCAGGGTATGAGCCCCCATACTCTTTGCATATGTAAAATTATCACACCCTCATACTATATGGGGTGGGGTTTATCTATCTATAGAATCGTACTACCCCCTTATTGAGCTCCAACGGGTATCGGGTCCTCCATAGGAGTTGGGGATCCCACAGCATTGAAGCACAATATTGGGGATAAGCCCCCTCCAATCATATTCTTGTGAGGTTAAACAAGATTAATGTATAGTAGATAAATATATTTGGTTTGGGAGTATAGTGGTGATTTTTTAACCCCTCCATAAGTAATATTGTATGGTTTCATTTGATGATGAGCATTAGAGATGGACCTTAGGAGCCTCATGCTCACTTATTGTTCATATATGGCAGTGGAGGTGTAGATCCCCTTTATCAATTTATTTGGTATTCTTGTTTAGTATATCTAGGTTATGTATTTTGTGGTGATTATGGTTTTTGTCTCAATTTCTAATTGACATGCCTTTTTAATGATGATATAACTATTATTTCTCTTGATGCTTTGTGCTTGGTGATTTCAAGATATCCAACAAGTTATGTATATATTCACTCTTACATGGTATTTGGATGCACATGTCATGTATTTTAAAATTTATAGGTGGATCAACACTAAATTTTGTAGAGAATATAGGTACATGGTTGGATTGACCATGTTTGGTGGTTGGTCTTGAATATTAGAGTCGGACTCTCTTCAGATTTCTTTTTTTTTCAGTTTTTGTTAATTTTGAACATCATATCTGGTTGGGCATGTATATTTCAGATTTATGATTTGGATTTTTATTTTCATAATATAAGTTACTCCCTAAAGTTTATTTCATGAATTTTTATACTCTAAATATTATAGTCTTTTATTATTCCTCTTCACTTTTTCATGGAGATGGTTGTGTGTGTGCGTATAAGTACATTAGTCTAAGTCATCCCATTATAGTTATGCCTAATTGGTTCTTATCACCAACACCTATCCTATTATAGGTGATATTTCGGTGTCTCACTCAGTTCTCCACTAGCTAGGTGAGTCCTGGTGGGTCGGTTGGTGACATTTTCAGCTCATAAACATCTAACAACAAAAATACATATGATGAAATTTAGAAAGTACTTTGAAAAAAGTAGTATGTGGTGTTGAAGGGGCTTTAACATGTTATTTCATTATATAAATAATTTCATTACATTTAATGTATTTATAAATAAATATATATATATATATATATTAAAATAATAAAACAAATTTAACACCAATATCAAAAAAAGGATATAATAGATGAATACCTTAGTGGTAATTTGTTGAAAATTTCTAAATGGATAAAGTAAAAAATATCTGACACTTTATCCCACTGTATAAACCTCATAATTAGAGAAGAATAATCTAGTCGATGCATATTTTTTATCCTAAAAATTACCCTAAGATGATCCATATATATGTTGATGATTTAGTTTATCCATAACATAATTTATGATCCCATAAGCTACAATATGAAACTGATTTTTTCCAATATATAACTCATAGTAGAAAAGAAACTACTAATGTGGAGGTGAAGGAGTGGGATATAAAAAGGGAATTAGAGGAGTGGGATATGTATTTAGAGGTATATTCATGGGATATGTGACCTGAAACAGCCTCTACATGTCTACAAATATAAATTATATTGACAATATAATCATCTTCTCTATCATCTCACCCATCTTCTAAACTTTATGATCTAAAATGTCAATTATTCCTGTATATATATCCACCCTTGAAGAAGTTACAGAATGACCAAGAAATTTTTTTAAATGGATACACCAACATTATAGCCTTTTATGTGGTATAGGTGTAATATATTTTCTAATTTAGTGTCCAAGCCCGAGGGTTGGCCACCTTGGGCCTAGCTGGGGACGTGCGGCACGCAGGTGGGCAGGCCCGCCCAATACCTCGTTACCCAACAACACGTTTTTTATGAATCCCAAGAGAGATCTCGGCTTCAGCCGAGAGCTCCCTTTCTTGTTTAGGTTTTTTCCATCCCGGCGGTGCTGGTGGATCAGACCAACGATGGAGGATTTCTTGGCGTTCTCCTCTGGATCTCGCCACACTGGATTTGGCGGTCAATGGGGGTTCGGCCGAGTGCTCCCTTGCTCGCTTTCGGTTTTTCCATCCCGGCGGTGTTGTGACAATGGAGGATTTCTTGGCGTTCTCCTCAGGCTCTCGTCATGCTGGATTCGGCAGTCAAGGGGTTCAGCTCGGCCCCTGTGGTCTTTGGAGGTTCTGCTCGGTGTGGCTTGCCTCCAGAGCGGTGACGGTTTTGGGTACAATTTCTCGAAAATCGTGCCCATGGTTGGTTATGGTGTGTGCCTTGGCGTCGATTGGTGACGATCGGTGGTCCTTGTTTTAGATCTAGTTTAGGTATGCTCTTCAGAGCAGATCTGGCCAGATCCAGTCCTTGGCCCCATGTTCACTATGGTGCAGCGGTGATACTGGTGGTCAAGGAAGGTTGTGGTGCTGCTTGTTGGTGAGGCAGACAGCTTGGGTTGTTTCTCTGACTATGGTTTTGTTTTGGGTCTGTCATGGCCATTTGGTCATATTTTGTGTTCCATTGGAATGTTATCACTCAGATATTAAGCTATTTGCCTCTAGCCTTCGGGCATGTAATGGGTTTCCCCTTCCCAGTTCAAAAGGGTTCCTTGTTTTCCTTTTTTAATAAATTAGGGCTCAGCCCTATGCTTTCTAGTATAAGGGATTTATGTATATAATATTTGAAAATTTAATTAGTGAATTAAGAAATATTAAAAGTTTAAAATAACTTGAATAAATTCATGAAATATTTTCAACTACATCTTTTGACCCTTCTATAAGATATTCTCCCTTATTCATTATCCAAGACCTTTTCCTTTTTTCATGTCTAGTTGGGGGAATGAGTGGCAGTCTTTATAGATCCAGAAGACTGAGATCTTAATTTTTCAAAATTTCAAGCCTTTAATTGTTCTTATAATAATAGATACAATCCATGTGATAAATTATAAGGGTATATGTTCTTTAATTGTATTTTATAATGATATATCCACACTTCTTATTAATTAATGATAAAAATCATTAATATAATCATTTTTAATGATTATACCAAAAAACACTTTAAATAGATGACATTTCTCTTATAAAAAATGATTCATTCTTTCCACTTTCAACAAACTTCTTCTTTATATCTTCATATATAAAACTATATATATTAAGTATATTTTCAATTTTTTCCTACCAAAAAATAAATATATAGTTAGTTTTGACTTAAAATCCCTTTATCTCCTTACATAAAAATATAAACATATCCTCTTGAATTATTTAGTGTCAGGTAAATCATATGTCATTTAATGAGGATGAAAAATATATCTTATATTAGTATAAACATTTCATGATAAATAAAATAATAACAAATGATTTTACTAAAAAAATTCCCATATCTGAGATAGTGTCTTCTAGAAAACATTTCTATAAACGAAAATCAAAATGATTATTTTTTATTAAGATTAAATATCCAAAACAACTCCTAAATTATTAAATATCTGGACTCGAATGATTACCATTATCATCAAAATGATAGAAGACCTTTATTTCTTTCCATGAGAAAGGGGAAATCTTGATAAATGTGTGCTACCACATTTACTAAACCTGGAAGTATTCTATTTCCCTATGGAAGTACAAGGATATTGTATAGAGGAATGAGGAGGATCCTCAGTATAAGTATATAGAGGGTCCTACATAGAATATTTTGGAGACTTAGATATTTGATAGGACCTTATCCTATAAATAAAATTAACTAAAATTTAGTAAAATATTATAAAAATCCAACAATTGTTCATAACATCAAATAAAAAAATAAAAAAACTCATTATCATATTCCTTAGAGTACTTAACAACAATGTAAAAAACAATGAAAACATTTATGTGACCTGAAATGAAATTTATAGAAAAAAATAAGTAAAATATTATAAAAATCCAACTGTTACACCTAAAATTGAATAATAATTGGAAAAGTATACAAATAAAATAAAATAAATGTTAAAAAATACTAAAAATATTTATGAGACATGAAATGATATAGATGGAAGAAAATAAAACCTATGAAAATGTTTATCCATAACAAATTTTTAAATATAAAATTGAATAATTGGAAAATAATACAAACTAAACTAAACAAAAAAATTTATCATATTCAATAGAGTAGTTAACTAAAGTGCTATAAGAATTTAAATGATATAAATGGAAGAAAAAAAATGTAAGTAACATTTAAAATGATAAAATTATCCTAAAGAATTTAACATTTATATGTAATGAATTTTTTAGCACAGAATAAACAATTTATCATATTTTTTAAAATATATTTCTTTAATAAAAAATTAAATTTAAAATAATATATTTCATATTTTTTAAAATTTAAAAAGTTAAATTGGAAAAAATTATATTGTACATGTAATATTAAAATATTATTAAAGGATTATTTTACCATAATATTTTTTTCATGATCATTCCATATGGAATAAACCATGTATGCATTGTGGTCATCAATATCCTCAGATAATCTTTACATGGAAGTAGGTATCTCACATAATTTTTCATTATCGTCAATTTTTAAATCACAAAATGTCTACTTTTTTTTCTTGAAAAAGATAGAATGTTGCACATTTGCTAGACTATGAGCATAGAAATTGTTTTCATGTATTTTCATGATAAATGGGTTATATTTATATTCAAATCTATTCATATCTACTTGTTTCAAGCCAAATTCATCATGTTTAACACTATTATTTCTATAAAATCATTTATAGTTTAACATAGGAACATGAAATTTAATATAATAAAAATTATTTATTTCTTTAATAACTCTATAATATGAAATTGACAATAATATTAGATTTTGTTCTTTATAATTAGAAAAAATGAATTTATTCCATGAACACCTTTACAATTTTATTATGAATTGTACTTTTTTTTTCCTGACCTTTGGTATAAAAAGTTTATCCATTAATGATATACCTAGAACATATTTTCACATTTAAACTTGGGTCATCTGTTAACCATATCAATATTTCTAACATATCAGATCTACAACATACACACTCTTTAAGCCATGGTAAATAAGTTTCTTATGCTTATTCAATACCCACATATCCTTATTCTTCAAATAACTTTGTTTTAACACATTAATATATTATGTTATATATGTATTAGTGTCATTTAGGTTATTTAAGTTGTATAAATCGGTATACATTATTTGGTCACCTATTGGAGAGTTTATTTCCAATCCATATATCCCCTTTCCCCCAAATAATGACTCATTTTTAGTGAGATGTTGTAAAATTGATGTACATTATTGTAAACATGTATTCTGTAAAAAACTCCACCACCTCCTCAAAAATATAACTTTCAATAATGGAGGATTTTGGTTGGCATGGATTCTTTACATACCCATTAAATATATTCATATATATTTCAAAATAATACATCTAATATAAATATAATGGACCAAAATATTTATTTATTTTACAAAATTAACCATTATATATACCATGATATCAAAAAAAAATGGTGGAATGTACATTTCCAGTTTAAAATTTATATAAATGTCCATTTTCTCTACATTTTTTATTGAAATCAGATCAGTTACTTTATTAAAAAAATAATTAAAAAATTAACACACCTTGATGATAGTTAATTTTACATGGATGGGTAGTATTCCACTTAATGAAACTGGATTTTTTTCTATTATAATATGGAAATCATGAGATTTCTTGCCTATTAACTTCAAATCTCTTAGTGACACAAAAATTTTTACATTTGAAGAATAACATTGAGGCAACTTGATAAGATTTAGTCACTCCAAAAAAAATATTTTCTCCCTCTTATATAATGTATGACAAGACGTAGGAAAGTATGTATATTTTCCTTTTTATGTGAGAGTTAACTTCAAATGTTTTCCCATTGAAAATAAGTCTAATCCAGTATAAAAACCATCCTAATTTATCCCTTTAATATAAAACAATGTTCTAATAAAATTATCACATATATTCTTCTCAACATACATCACATCAATGTTATATTTTATCTCTCTATATCTCTAATATGGAAGTTCAAAAAATATTGATTCTTTCTTCAATATATTTTAAACATTACCAAATAATTGTGTTTTTTCTATTATGACATCAATGTTTTTCACCCTCTAAAAATATTGTTCAGTTTTAAAAATATTTAGAGTAAATTTAAATTCTTATGATCCATTTAAACCTTTTTTAATATTTAATAAGAGTGATCTATAAAAAACAATTGATGAAATAGGTACACTGTTTTTCTCCCATGTTGTAACTGATAACATGAAGTCTCATCTTCATAAATTAGATAAGATTTATTCCCCTTATCACTATATCTAGAGAAATTTTCATGTGATGGGAACACATTTATAGTGAATATAATCATTGTATCCAATTGAAAATATTCTATTTGATAATACTTTTACACTTTGATTCCTTTATCCAATAAAAGTTTCATATCATCAAATAATAGTCATAAGTAAACATCAATATAATTTCTAGGTTTTTTTGGTCTAAAAATATCTTTAACTCAATGTGATATATTTATAATGTCAATAAAATTTAGGAGATAAGTTATAAATTTTCAAAATAATAGTCCATGAACTATGTTTTCTACTAAGGATCCAATATAGATTCATTCTATCTATGTATAATCCAAGACTAATATTGGTAAATTAATTTCTGAATGTAGGGAATTATTGATCAATTTTCTGCAATTATGTTTAATCAGCTAGATGAAATAATTTTCTATTATATATTCACTCACTAGTATTCTATCATAACCAATTTGAATCATTTTAATTTTAAAATAATTATTATATATAAGGAATTATAATAAGATAACAAATTTCCTTAGTAGGAGCCTTGGAATTTATTATAAATGATAAATCAACCTATGTTTTTTATTTCAACTTATATTATTACACCCCACATTTTATACACTCTTATCAGCCTTTATATTCCTTAATATATAGCACATTGTCATTATGGTACGCATTTATCTTTTTATACCTTAATCCCATTAGGAAAAATGTATTTTTAAAATTATAATTTCAATTTGGTAGATCATTGTCTTTAGGAAGTATATCTTTCAATAGCTTTAGAAACTTTGTAAACTCTTATCACTCCATCAATTTCTATCTTTAATGAAAACCAATTTTAACATAGTTGATAAAATAATAAATTTCATGAAACCACAATACAATGATTTCTTGGGAATCACCATATAAGTTCTAAATCATGGGTTTTTCTCATTTGTTTCCACTCCAATATCACAAATTATATCTTCAATTTGATCAGAATTATCATAATGAAAATCTTTATCAAAATTAGATCTTGAATTCATCCCAATTTCATAATACCAAATCCTAGGATCATAACTTACATTAAAACCATTTAAAATTTTATTCATATTTTATTTCTCTTTTTTGAAACTTTCTTATATTTAAACATTTCATGCATGGATAGAAAAACCGGTCTCTTCTTAGAACATTTCATTTGAAAAATTCCAAAAAAGCATCAACCCCATCCCTATATTCAATACTTTTCCTCTGTATAGTAATCCAACAATGATTCATTATCACCCATAAAAAATTTTAAATATTTAATATAATTTACAAAATTTAGAAATTTAAATTTACTTTTTATTTTATAAATAAAATTATAAAATAATAATTTTTATAAAAATAAAACAAAATCTTAAAAACAATTACATAAACTAATATAAGTAATAAATATATTATATTTCTACAAAATAGAAGAATATTTATATGTTATTGGACAAATTATGATTTATACATTACAAAATTTTCTATAAAATAAAATTTATTTTTATTTAATAAAATATAAACAAAAAATAAATTTAATAGTTATTAATATAAGAAAAACTTAATTTACAATAAATATAAAACATATGTCCCTTATTAAACAATTTTTATTAAAAAATATAAAACATTTAATAATAAAATGTTTATTGTTAAAAACTAAACTTTATATAATATAAAAAAACAAAAAACAATATTATAAAAATAATTTTCACATAGTGAAAATAAAATAAAGATTAAATGAAACTTGGTAAATTACATAAATAATTTGAGTATACAAAATGTATAATAGAAAACCAATAATTAAAGTAAAATAATTCTAAAAATATAGAAATTACTTAAATGAAAAAATATAAAAATAAATGAAAATATAAAATAATAAATTAAATCACATTATTAAAAACAATATATAGAAAATGTACCATAGAAAAACCCTAACAACCATAAAATTCCTTTTCAAGATATGGGAAAAAATCAAACAAGTAAAAAAATCAAAATAATCGAATATAAATAAAATGATATGCAGCTAATGATAGAATATATTGGTAAAGGAAGGCCATGAATTATAAAGAGAGTTCAGTGATGGTGGAAGAATATTTGAGTGGAATATGATCATTAACCAACTAGTTAGGGCTTGGTTTGGGAGAATGTGTCGATAAATCATCAAGTAACTGAATAAAAAAATTCACACCAAAATGTTTAATATTTTTTAATTTTTTTCTAATTTTTTTATTTAATAACTGATATAGAAAATATATTTTTTACATTTTTTATTAAATAAAAAAATTAAAAACCACTTTTTTCAGGGGTTATTTAATAATCAATGTAAAAAAATCATTTATAATATCGATTTTAAATATTGTATGTTATAATTATATCATTTTAAATAGTTATTTTACTAGTGCACACACTTTTTTGTTTTTGACCTTATGTCCATATAGATCAGTATATGCATTAGGAGGATAATCTTGGAGGCTAGATATGGGTGGTATATGTGGTAGATATTGGTATAGATTTCTCATTATGTTTTCCACTCTCATGTCATTGGTGTTGGAGTACACATTTTTTCTAGATGAGTTAGTTGTATTGATTTGTCTTAGTTTTATTATCTTACATTGTATTGTGGAGGTTTTTATATATATTTATTTATTTCACTTGTTAGTTTATTTTTCATATTTTTTTAGTAGATGATTTTATATAATAGTAGGTGATATGTTATACTCATAGGTAATTCCTTATATTATTCATTCAGATACATCAGTACTGGTCACTATCCTCTAGCCTATTAAATAAGGTTTTGGGGAGTTCACCTACTAGTATACCAAGATTTTTGACAGATTGGTATTAGATTTTCAGATGAATTTTGGAGTGATTCACATGTGAGGATTGGTTTTAATAGTTTATACTAAGTCCTAATTGGGATATCTTGGGAATTTAGTCATAGTAGAGGACTTTGAAAAGGTTTTGATGGTTTATATATCCCATTCCATGAATATTATTGATAAAACATGATAGAGATATAATCATATAAATTGGGATTTTATGGTAGAGGATAATGTATCATATATATATTGGTCATTATTTTTGTGATTTCATGATGAAATTGGTTGAATTCATGAATAGTTTTCATAGGACAAACTGATGGGAGATCTATTGGTATCCTCAAAGTTTTTTATGAAATAAGTATTATGATGTTTTCATAGAGGAAACATATATTTACTATCAAGATTGGGATATAATGTTGTACATTTGTGGATATAATGATGATCAGGGTTGAGGAAGAAGGTGTTATATTGTTTTATAGCTCTTGATAAAGAATTTTAGAAGACTCAAGAAGACACAAATAATATTCTTTCCACATTGTGATATCAATCCCTTACGGGATGATATAGAAATTCATCAATTCCATACAAAGTTATCTCTTTTGTGTTATGTGTTTATTAGAACATGAAATCATTCATGTATGATATTTGAGACTCTTTGTAATTCAGTTGGAATTCAAGAAAATTACCACTGAGTTTTCACAAATTAGAGTTCCACACATGGATGTTTTTGATATGATATATTCTTGTGATTAGATAGGAATAATAGAATCATAGTGGGACTAGATAGTTTTCTATTTTAGATTCATGTTCTTGAATGAACTTAATTTTAGGCGATAATTTTTCATGGTTATCATACAAATAAAACATCTAAAAGGGATGTAAATAGTAAATTTATTCATAGTTTCCAAGTAAAGTGACTTCATATGGAAATATACTATGTAGATACCCATTCATAAGGAACATATCTATTAATTTGTGGTCTATAAATGTTTTGAGAATTCACTGTGAGGATTCATTTAAGTTTCATAAGGAGGTGTATACTACATCTTTTAATATAATAATCACTATCATTCTTCTTTGGTTATATATTAAATTTGAACCTATATTAGATCATTTAGGGTCACTTATACATGGACATAACCATCCACCTCATATGTGGTGGTATTGGTCTCAATAAACAATCAGTCATTATCTGCAATGGTTGGAAGAGGTGGAGTATGTAAGTTTGCTTCTTTGATAGTATTTTCTAAGGAAAACCAATGATGAACAATTTTCTTAGATCATTGAGGAAATTCTAACCAAAGTCAGTGATAACTAAATTATTTGGAAATATATAATAAATAATGTGGTAGTAAGATCATGGTAATAAATTATTTGTGTTGTGATAATGGATAGTAGAAGTGGATAGTTTCCTTACTTGATAGGAATTTAGAGAAGTTATGTGATTATATTATCTACTATAAACCAAGGTATTAGTATCTAAAAGGAAAACTTTCTTAAATTGGGTAATGTATGTTCATTATAACCTAGGCTTATTTTTATAAGATGAAATTAATTTCTAGGTGATATAAATCTAGTGTAATTGGATTATCTGATATAGCTGGAAATCGTCACATTGATATGATCTATAGTCTGATAGATGTTATTTATTATTTTAAAGATAATACAAGAGATTATAAGGAATTTCTGTAAGTATGGATGAAATTTAGAGACATATGTATTTTATATGTTCTCCTACGAATGTGTAAATTTGTTACATTGTTCTTATTTTATACCTTTCTACACATTACATTCCTTTTACTGGTGAATAATTGGCTATGCACTCCTTCTTTTTGGGATTTAAATTTGGTGGATGAATTTTTCAAATGAGCTATATTATGTTTATTTTTTTAGAGGATGAAAATTATAATGTGGGTAGGATGTAATAGTGTGGGTTCCCACATTGGAATGACTTCACCTATGCTCAGAATTTGATGCTCATTTTATTTTCATTGAGTTTACTAGAACTCATTATAATTAAACTATGTTCTTTAGTAGATTAATTTCTCATACAAGAAAAATTAAGAGTGAATATTAAGGGTAAATCCCAAAATTAATCTTTAATAGGATGTTGTATTAAGAAAAAAACTTATCCATTAAGTCTATAATTATATTTTTCCTTTAAGATAATATTGTTTTTAATTTTTAAGTAATGTTAAGTTAATGTGTGCTCAATAGAAGACATTTTTGGAGGATTTTAAAATAAATTATACATTAATTTATTGTGGTTTTTACCAAGTATTTTCCATATATAATAAAATTTTATATTCTTGTAGGGTGAGACTATGGTTTTGGAGTATTATATTAACTTAGTGGAAACCATTGGAAGTTGATTTATCACCAAAGATCAACAAATCAAGATTCCAAGGTATGGATTGTTTATTTTAAAAAAGTATTTATGAGATTTAATTTCTATCATCTTATTCTATTGCATACACTTTTAATAAAACCATGAAATTTATGCATGTCATTCTTCTTTTCAAGATATATCCATTGGCCTAAGAATCTCATTAATTCAACACATGGATAATGATAAATCATAGAGATAATTTTTAGATATTTGAAATTATATCTTAAATTCAAAGAAATTATTTTTATAATTTTTCCAAAAAATATAAATCCAAATTTTATTTGAATAAAAATTCCAATTCCCTTTGATTCATCAATATCTAACAAACCAATTTTGAGAAAACATTGAGATAAATATTAGGGACAATTTTTATAATATATTTATAACTCATTAATTTGAACAATTCATGAAACCTATTATATATCAATGGAAATCTATCAACAGGATAAACCTAACCCCATTAGAATCACTCTAATTGTAGTTACATTTTAGGATAAATATAATAGATAATTTTTTTAGTGTTATATATTCTCCATTAATTTTAAGGAACTTAACATTGAAGTCTTGATAAATGAGAGAAAGATCTAGATCTAGGGTTATAAATCTACTAGCTCATGTATTTTTGTGACTAATGGTCATGTTTACCTATGTTCAATCCTCTATGGACAATAATGTGGTAGAATAGGTGGTGAGAACCTAGAAGAGTGGTATTAGTGAATGAGGGACATTCGATTAGATGATAAAATAGTGGGGTATCATCTTGGTTATCCCTATATAATTGGAGTGGTGTATTGTGGCTTTAAAAAAGTATTTTTATTGAATAGAATAAATGGAAATTGCATGACCATGTGGTGGGAGTATGTGGGTCACTACCCACGTGATATTTATATAGTTACATCATTATATCATATATTTGAAAAATAAGGATGGTAGCACACCATGGCATATAACCAGGGTTAGAAAAATCCATCCAATCATTAGTTTTAATGGATTGAATCACTAAACAAATAGAGGAAGGGTGGTTCACATGACTCATGTGTAGGGGTTCAATGTGGAACCCCTGGTTGTTAGAATGAAAAGGATTCATTTAGGAAATATATAGGGTTTCTTCAGGACATTGAAAATTATGTTTGACTCCTCTCGATATCCCTAACCTCATGGAACTAGGTTAGGGGTATTTTTTAGGTGTTGGGTAAATGAATTAAGCTAATTTCAACAAATTAAATGTAAAAATTATTATTATTAAATAATAATAAATAAACTTTGTCAAATAAAATTATTACATTATTTATTTCTAATGGTCAATGAAAATTAAGTTAATGAGTGAGTTGAACTCGATAGAATATGAATTTATTGAATTGAATTACAATTTTGGCTTCAATTGACCATGTTGAATTTTATTATTAGTTTATAAAAAAAATATTTTGTGATATGTTTTTGAGCTAAATTGAGTATCATTTTTTTATAAATCAAATGAGTTCCTTAACCATGAGAGTCAGTTATTGGTCTATGTTGATAATTCAATGGTTTTGATAAGATGGTATATAAAATGATAGAAAATCATTAATATTTATAATAATTATTCCTAAATTATGTTAAAAATTACAAATGGGTTTATTAAATTCATTTAATCCAAATTAATTTTAAAACAATGATCATAAATTAATTAATTTGATACTGGTATTATAATTTCCCTCATAACATCCAAGGTTTGATACAATTTAAATTTTTTCGTAAACATGAGTATCATTTTTTTGGCTGTTATAGGTGTCAAGATAGCCTAGGAGAGACTTTGGAAGGAACATGACAAACTTGTAACTATGAATCTCGTATAGGTAGGGGTTCATGATAAGAAATATTCCTTCATGTTGTGAATGTTTCAAGGTGAACCTATAAAGACACTATCTTTAGTGGTACTTGTTTTTAACCATAGATTCATGTTATGAATGACCACCTTAGAAGTGTTTTTAAAAAGGTATGAATGTAACTTATCCCTAAACCCATATTTGAGTTATCCTTATTCTCTCTTGACCCCCTTATAGGATTTTACTACATTATATCTCCCTTTTGGTGATATTGGATCCCTTTTACTCATTTATTCATTGTTTGAAGTGTAGTTTATTATGATGAGTTCCTCTTGATGTGTCTAATCTCATTCATTCCCTAAATGATCATATTTTCCTATGTTCCTTGTTTTTGCTTCTCATAAACAAAAATATGTTCATTTTAGGGATAATTTTATGGATTTAATTAGTGTTTTGGGCGTGAATTAGAAGGTGATTATTTGTGATTTAGCTTCATTATGCTTGAGCTAAGCAGTCATTATAAGTTATGACATTACTATGGAATTGTATGCTATGATTTTCAGGCGGCTTTAGGCACAGTATTGTGAGAGCTTTACTTTTGGGTATAAAAGTATCATGTGATACTATTATCAATGTGTTTGGTACCTTATAGGGGGATTATGATTTATATACTTCAAAATTAGTGAATGGGAGCCCTATACCATAGTTAAGGGTAGGGTTGTCTGTATCAGTAAGTGGGATTAGAAAGAGCCTTTCAGACTCATTTATGGAAAGAATGATCTTATTTGATGATGTGAAAGTTTAGATGATGAATTAGGCTAGTCATGAGTGATATGGATGTGATTACCATAGATATATGGGCTAGTCATGACTGAGATGACTATTCTTGGGATGGTGATGTGGATTGGACCTGAGTGATATGGATAAGTTTGGTAGTGTAGTGGGCCAGTTGGGAGTGAAATGGATATGTATGGGATAAACATGTTCTAGCCATGAGTTAAATGGATTAGATTGATGTGTTATGTGATGAAAACCATGATTGATATAGTTGGTTTAGGTAGTGATAAATATTACCTCTATGTATAGGATGGTTGAGACAAGTCATGGTTGTGTGTGTTTCCTATGGGTGAGAAGAAAGTTCTTATTTTAGAATTGTTATGGCATCGATCATTCCTTCCAGTAATGAACCAAATCTAGTTGGGATAAGGTTTTTAATATCCATGTTAGCACATGATGACCCAGTGGCTTATGTGTTTATTCATGCACTTATTTTATCTTATTTTACAAAATTGTATATGACTATTACACTTTTTTTAAAGAAACACTGGTGGTTTCCTAATGGGTTTATACTTACACCCAACATGGGAATCTCCATGTGTGTGTAGAAATTATGGTTAGGGATCTGACTAAGGGAAATGTCCTTGCATCAGGTATTAAGTAGAAGGTTCAGGATATCTTATTCCATTTGATATATCATGGGATGATATTGACATTAACTCCACATTTTAGTTCTATTTATTATCTTTATAGATTGATCCAATTGAATGCACTTACTTTGATGTTTATTTGTTATTGAGGGAATAGTCTCTTCATGGTGTCTCTTAAGTCTGTGTCACTAGATGGTCGACACTTTCCTATAGAGAGGAACACATGAGTCCACATGTCCCTTCAGACTATATTGTATTATTTGGGTTAGGGTATCAAAAATTGGTATCAGTGCCCCTTTTATGACATATGATTTGGGTCTTTTTAGAAAAGAGGTAGAGTGTTATCGATACATGGTTAAAAACTCATGCATGAGGGTAGTTAACCAAAGTATAAAAAAATTATATGTTTCTACAGGTGGGATTACTATTTTTTATGCTTTTATTATTGGTCTATTTTCACCTTGATTGATGCACATGATATTGGTACTTATGATTTACAGGATTTATATTTACCTAATTAGAAAGAGTGTGTGAGTTCATACATCAGGGATAAGAAAATAGGTTTGCATGACAATCATTTGGTTTTTTGTGATTGATAAAGGTTTAAATAAATTAAATTCTAGTTATGTTTTCCTAAATACATTATTAGTGTCCTTTAATTAACTTAAGTTGATCATGTTGTAATTTTTCTATGTATATGTGACTATGACTAATATTTAGGTGTTGAAGATATATACATGATCTATGAGTAGGTGGAAGGTGTATTTGTGTGTTATTTTCAATAGAATTTCATTTATTTCTTGATTTTTATATATTATTTATTTTCAAAAAATTTATTATACATTATATTCAATTGGATTTTATAAATAATTTGGATTGGTTTGTCACATGGAATAATGGGTAGTTTTAAGGGTTTTGGTTTATAAATGGTATTTTTAATGGAATGATTTTTTAAATGGTTTCAATGACTTTTTTGAGTTGAGTTGGATTTTTAAAGGGTATTTGGACCCATTTGGTCCATGAATTGTGTGTAGTATTGGTTTTCATGAAATAGTTTCAAATGAGTAGAAATGCTTGGTTTTTCTCAATTTATTTAAAATAAAAAGGGAAATTGTATTTAAATGTTTTAAATTTGGTTTTCTATATGTTTTTTTTGAATAATTTCTTTCAAATGAAATTTTAAAAGGTGAAAATATCTTGTAACACTGAGCTATGATTTTAATGAGGCCCATTTTTCACTTTTATACTAGGTTTCTATGGTGTGTATGTGTGTGTAAGATCCTCATGAATCCCTTGTTTGTTGTGTTTGATATGGATCATGTAATGAAGGGAATAACTTATATTTATTTTGAGATAGATGGTGTGTTGGTGGAAATTTATTATGAAGGTTCTAGAGTTGAGGGTACTTTGATTTTTTCCTAGAAATAGATTTTATTCCCTATCAAGGTGATGTTATAGTTATTTTGTTTAGAGAAAATCCACCCTTTATGGGATGGTCTATGAGGTGGTTGGTCATTTTGGTCTAGATTTTGGGTTTGCGATAGACACTTGAAATGTTTGTATTCTCTCGTGGGGTTTCCTTGTGATGTTTGTGTGGCCTTCTCTATAATAAATAGAGAAGGTATGTGGGAGTAAGGATGTTGTGTGATCCCCTAAGTAGGATGTAAATACTCCAGTGGTTGGGATTGTGTGGTGCTTTTTGGGGGAGATTCCCATGACATAGATTGTTTTTTGTGTGGTGTTTTTTATAATGTAGAGATTTTTCTCATGTATTATGAGTTAAGATAAAAACAAAATAATAAAATGGTTTCATTTTTTGGAAATTGGTTCTGTATTAGTTAGTGTGATGGTTGGGTTTCCCTACCCTTGATGAGAATTCAAATGGGTTGTTCTCCATTCCTTGAGAAATAATTGAGTGAAAATTTTATGGTTCTAGGTGCATAATAGTGCATGACCTAAGTTGTAGAGACCTTAGGTGGTGATGCTTGGTTGGTATGGGACTGAGTTTTTGGATTTGTCAGGTGATGCTTTAATTTTTTCAGAGCATGAGCTCATTGGTTTCTCTATGAAGGGTGTGGAAGTGTCCTTGTTATAGGTAAGGTGTAAGTTTTAGCTTCTAGTTTTATATTGGAAACCAAATACAGTCTTCATATTAAGACACAAGCCCTATTTGGTCCTTGTAGTGGTAGAAAGCACATGATACATTGTGGTTTTGAACCATTATAGGAGATGGAGTGCTTTGAAAATATTTTTGAAATTTATTTGGGGAGCTAGGTTACATGGTTCAAGGAGGTTTTTCAAATGATTTATTAGATAATGAAATTCACATGAGTAGTTTATCATTTTTGTGTAATTTCAGTGGGAATTTTCTACTAGAGAATTAGGGGTTGTTGGAAGAATCTTTGATAGGTAGTGCCTTATTTAACTACACAGGGAGTGGATGTGTAATGGATCTTCATATCACCTCATGGTGTGTTCTTATATAGGATAGTAGAAATGTTTTGTTGGTTTTTTATATAATATGTTCCAAGTTTATGAAGGATTGTAGTACATTCATGATGATTATCAATCAATATGTGGAAAAGTAGTTTGGTTTGGTAGAAGTGAAGTAGTTCTGGAGGGGGTTTAGAAATGGAAAGTGGGTCCATTGTGTGGTAGAGTATCATCAGTTGATGATGGATTAAGGGGAATTTCTCAATTGTGGTAGGATCAGAAGATGATGAGTATTATTGAAACTTCTATGATTAGAGTTTGGTTTAGCACTAGGATTCTTTATAATGTATAGGCTAGCAGTTTTGGACAACAATAGTGATTTTAATGGGGTTTATTATACCTTAGGGGTTTTTATGTATTATTATTAAACAATGGTGATGAAGGATCAACCATATTATGTAAGTGTAGTTAATTCATCATATTTTTAAGAATTGGGATTAACACTATGGGTAGGGATTACTTAGCTATATGGAAAAGGCTCGTGTGGGGTGAACACTTAAAAATATTAAACTTGGGTAGTGGGGTTTTAGGAGAGAGGTTGTGTGGGTCATTCTATGATGGGAGAAAATCTAGTGGATAGTTACCCTTATATAAAAAATGAAAATATTGTAATCAATTTATGTGATTAAGAGTTTGGATAAAATTCTAGTGATGGTCATTTTGTTCAAGTTGTGCTAAGGTGAGTTTTTGGTTTCAAAAAATATGTTTTGGTTCATGTTTTGGTGGTGGTTGTGGATGTGATAATTGAGTATAGTGGATGGTGAGTTGAGGATTAATTATACCACCTGCTTAAATGACTCAAGGGTGTGAATTGGTAATGTCTGAGAAATAAAACCTAGGAATTGGGGTATGGGTGAAGTGTATGTCAAGGATTTTATGAGGTGGTGAGGAAATGAACTGGGGGTCATGATGTTGTGGGTGTGTAGGCAGATAAACTCATTTGAGGTGTGAGATATGGACCATCAAGGATCAGGTAGTGTGGTGGTGAATGGTGGGTTTTAAAAAGCCATTGTGGAGTTATTGGCTTTGCATGATAGTTTAGGAATCTAAAGAATGGCCTACTACAGTGCATATTGTGCATAAATTTTTTATCACTAGAAGAAATATATATGGTTGTAGTAGGATGATGTGAAAGTTTCATTAGTTGGTGATAGATGATATGGCCTTTGAGGTTAATCTATATGGATTTCAAGATGTGAGTATTTTTTAGAAGTATTAGTGGTGATCGTGAGTGTTAGTATTTAGATAAAAGTGAGTTAGTTTCATCTTTATGGATTAGTGGTAATGTAAATTCCTTAGTGCACATTAGGAGTGACATATAGGTGAACCTAAACCAAAAGAAAGTGTGGGTTTAAATGGTATGTGTGTTTAGGTGGCTGATTTTATTTAGTAAATGGATGATACCCATGTGTGGGTATTAATCAATTGTGATCAGGTGTGAGTTAGTGGAACTAACCAGTGGAGTGTGGCATGAAGATGGTGCAGTTTCATAGAGTCTATACAAGTATGGAGTCATTTTTTGGTAACTTTATAATCTTAGTAGAGGTTTAATGTGATGGTTACTATCATGCTTCAATCTAGATCGCTTATCATTACCTGGCTTAAGGTGGTTGAGACAAGGTTTGTTAGGTTGAGCTTTGAATGAGAGGTTACTGAGTGGGTGCAGTTGTTTATAATTTCATTTCTTACCTCACATGGTGGAAAATGTTGGTATTCCAGCCATAGGAAATGACCCTTGTATCTCACCATTTTTTTATTAGGTACTCTTATATGTATCACCTATATTGGGGCACTAATGTATTCGGAAGTAAGAAAAATTAATGTTTTGGTTTAGAGGTATGAGTAGGACCCTTAACATGGGGTTTTTGGTGATAATGATGGTTTAGAGGTAGGTGTTTATTTTGAGGAACATCCCATGTGAATTGTGGAATGATGTGAGGAAAAGACTATCAGTAAAGGTAACACATCTTGTTTGAGTGTCATGATTTCATAGATGTCTTAGAGAATGGGTTTGAGAGATAGATTCGTATATCCATGTGTCATGGAAAATGTTGTTTGGGGGAAACATTTAGATATGTTTTTTGAGGAATAAAATTATTTATAGGGGTATATGTAATGCCCCTTAGAACTTCCAATTTGTGTTATGATTTAATTTTTTTGGCCAATACATGTGTATCTTTCTTATTTTTGGTTGTTAGAGGTGTCAGGGTAGCTTGAGAGAGAGTTCAGGAGGAATGGGCTAGACCTATAGCTGAGAATATACTAAATTTTGGGGTTTATGGAATGAAAGAATCATAATTTCTATGAATGTATTTGGGTAAACTTTCAAAACCACTGTCTGTAGTGGATCACAACGTGAACCATAGGTTTATGTCATGAATGATCTCTTAGGTAGTTTTTTTAAAGTGTAAGAATATAAATTCACCCTAAACTCCTATTTGATTAACCTTTCTTCTTCCATGACCCTCTAATGGTATTTTGGTGTGTGGGAGACCCCTTTTGGTGATATTTTCTCCCTTTTTCTCATTTTTTACCCATTTTAAGTTTCATTCATTGCGATGAGTTCCTCTTAGTGAGTCTAAGCATGTATGTAACCTACATTATCTTCTTTTCCTATGTTCCTTTTTTCCTCTTCGAATAAACCTAAATATGTTCATGTTAGGGTTGATTTCATGGATTCAATGCATTAGACTAGAATTGAGTGGAAATTATTGGTGATTTCTACTTAACCATGCTTGAGTTAGGGAGTCCTTACCATGCTACATCATTTTTATGGAATTTTGTTTTATTATTTTTGATGTGTGTGTGTGTCCCTGTGAGACCTTTGCTTTTGGGTCTCAATGTACTGGGTGATATCTGAATTGGTGTGGTTGGTCCCTTAGTGGAAGAGTCTAGGTTGTGGACTTCAAAATCAGTTAATGAGAGGCCTATATTGTGGTTAATGGTAGGGTTTTATATATTTCTATATGGGCTTTAAAAGAGTTATTCAAGCTTAGGTAAGTCTAGAATAACCATGTTTGATGATGTGTAAGTTGATATGGTAATGTGGGCTAGTAATAAGTGATGTGTATGAGATTGGAATGGAAATATGGGGTATTCATGAGTGAGATGGCTATGTTGAGATAACAATGTGGGTTAGACATGACTGATATGGAAAATCATGGCAGTACAGTTGGATAGTAATGAGTGATATGGTTATGTACAAGATAAATGTGGGATACTCATGAGTGATATGGATTAGCTTGAAATGTGATGTGAGGATGATTATGAGTGAGATGGTTGGGTCTTATAGTGATGAATATGGATTTTATGTATTGGATGGAGAGGTCGGATAATGGTTGTGTGAGTTTCCCATGGGTGATAAGAAGGTGATTATTTTGGATTTGTGATGGAATTAATCTTCCCTCCCAAAAATGGGCTGAAGAATGTAGGATTGAGATTCATAGTATCCTGGTTAGTGAATTATAACCTGGTGGGTTATGTGTTTACTCATGTATTTATTTTCTATAATAATATAGACTTTTATATCATTGATTCACTAATTTTAAGGAAACAATGGTGGTACCCTACTAGGTTTATACTCACTGCCTACATGGGTATGTCATTGCATGTGTGGGATTTATATCCAGGGATCTAGAAAATAGAAAGGGCCCTACATCGAGCAGTTGAGCATAAGGATGAGGTTAGATTGAGGATATTCTATAAGATACCCTATGATCATTTTCAAGAGATGCATCATTTATTATTTTTCCTTTTTTGTTTATTGTATTTATAGATTTGTTGCATGTGGGGATCTCTCTTTTGACCAGTGTATTGGATATTGTATTCCATTTGATATTGCATGGGATGATATTTACATTGCTTCCAACTTTTATTTTTACTACTTATATTTATTTATTTCTCCTATTGTTTATTATCTATTATTGGGGGTATGTCCTTAGTCAAAAAACTCTTACATATCAAGAGGCTTACATGAGTCTATTTGGCATTATATGTGATACTGGGTGATTTTATTTAGATCATCAAAGGTATTTCATTATATAAATAAATTATTATGTGTGTTAATGGATATAGAGAGGATTTTCACCATGATAAATAATGTATGAATGTTATAATAAATATAGATAAATTAAAAAATAGTTCTTAATAGAATTTGTGATAAATTTAAATGTTTTTTCAAGTATAAACTCATCAATGTTGATTAGATGATATAAATTTGATCATTTATATCAAGATATAAAACTTATTATAACCAATAAATAAGGATAAATAAGATGAATAATATAGGTTGTTGGTAATGATTAATGATGAAATACATTAAGTAAATAAATATTAATGATTAAAGACATTAAGTAAATAAAAAGATGAGAACATATCTATTAATGGATCAATCCTCGAATGATAAAATAACCACATGAAGGGATTAGAATATCCCATTGAATGTATATGATTAATTATGAATATAATGATAAATGTTGTCTTATACATAAGAGTTTAAATTGATATAATATTTATCATAAAAATTTGGATAATCCTATCATTAACATGAGAATATAGTGGATGTACATAGGGAACTTTTTAGATCACAAAAAAACGTTTTGGAAAGTTATATCAGTCGAGTTATGTTGTATAAATATAAATAATTAAATAACTAAAAATTAAATTTTATTTTCTTATCGTTATCTTTCTATGATATTATATGAGGGAACCCATATAGGATTATGTAGTAACTCTAGAAAACTAGATTTAAATTCTTGTGTAACTAAAAATAAGATCCTTGATTTTTATGAGGCAGCCATTTTTTCAATTATCTACTTTGAGATGTGATATAGATAGTGTTTGATGGATATCAAAGGTGATGGGATAAAATGGACTATCTTTATTTATACACTCCTTACAGCTAGGGATAAAGTGAGATGATAGTGACTTTACCCTTCTCACTCACTAATCTAGGTAGATACTAATGATGAATTATACATGTATCTATTCTTACCCACCCAAAAAATTGAATTGAGATTAATCATATAATGGATAGGATATTGGTGAAGATGGGTATTTACTCTATAATCCCTGATAAGATAATGTGATCAATAATAATTTACCAGAGTATTTACCCACTTTCTCTCTTATAACTCTAGAATCAAGGTGCATGAAGATGTATAACATTTTATCTATTATCCAACCCTAAAAACTAGGTTTAAGTAGACCAGATATAAAAATACAACCATAAAGATATGTATTTCCTCTATTATATTGACATACAGCTATATCCCAAGTGAGGTGTATTTCCTCTATCATCTAAATATGTATAAAACTACCAACGTTTGAGATATTTATTTTATTTAGTACTTTAGAGATAGGTGGAGACATAAATAGCATCTCCTGATCAGTGCATCTATGGTGAATTATCAAGTGTAAAATCTAATAAGGTTCATGTGATCAAATTACTTTTCTTATCATTTTTATCTTGTAAGTTACATATAATGTTGACATCGAGTGGCATCATGTTTTCTACACATTATATATTGTTATTACATACAGATATAAGAGTTTTATAGGGATGGATCACTACTTAGAAAGAACATATTGAGTATTATTATACTCACCTATATATAAACACTTGATCATTATTTACTTTATGTCAATTAAAATTAGTGTATTCCTTTTGGAATATGGTCCTAGAGGTGGGAATAGGTGATACATGTGGTAGTAATTGACATAGAGTTCCCATTATAATATCCATTATCATGACATCATAGATAGATCTGATATCTATTCAAGATATATTGGTTGTATATATTTATTTTATTTTAATTATCATACATTATATCATAGAGTTTTTTTATATTTGCATTTCTTATGTCACAAAGTTTAGGTTTTATATTTTTCTTGATGGATAATGTTATATGATAACAAGTTATAGGATGTACTTAGAGGCATTTCCTCCCATAATTTATGTGCATACTTCATTGTTGATCACTATCCCTTAGCCACTTCTAGGTGGGAATATAGAGTTCCCCTACCAATATATAGGGATGTGTCATGTGGAATGGATTTATTAGTTATTATGAAATTTAGGATCATGGACTATGAATTAGTCTTAAATTGTGGTATGCTAATGTTTTATAACATATGATGGTTTTAGAATAATTTTTCTTGATCCAAGTGTATATAACCTAATAAATTCATAAAAAAGTGGGTTTGGGGTGATTTTATGTCCTATAGAGTTTATTTTATGTGTTTTCAATTTCATAAATGAGTGAATAATCATGTTATAAAGGAGGAAATGAAAAATTAGTTGAAATAAGTACTCATTATTTATTATTTGAGTTAGATTGGTTCATTAAATGGGTTTATAAATGATGTAAATATATTTTTAGAATATTTTTATAGCCTAGAATTGATTTAGAAGTCTTATAGAGGTTTTTAGGGGTTTTATGATTTTTTCCAAAAACTGATAAAAACAATTGGTAAAGGAATAGACTAATAGTTGACCATGAAAAAAATAATGTGATTGTGAAGGGTTCAATATAGACCATGTAAAATAAATTAATTCATGATGAGTATTTTATAGAAAATAATATATAAAAATTAAAGTGATTATGATTAGTTTCAGAGTTGACCAAGTTGATCAAATAAAGTATCCATGAATGGTTATGATTTTACTATGTAATACAAATAAATTTATCATGAATAATAACAAGGTAACTGTAAATTTTTACTTTTTTCAAATTTTAAGATATCATTATATATGATATTGAGATATAAAAATGAGGATATAATACTTGGTTTTTGTGCAATTTCATATTTCATGAATATTCCTAAAAAAATGATGATGGAATTTGGAAGTGATGATCTAGAATTCACTAGAAATGATCAATAAAATATTTTAAATATTATTTAATCAACATTCTAAAAATTTAAATAATGATTTATATTTTAGTAAAATACATGGGTATTTATTTAGTGTAGATATTAAAATATCTACACAAGATTATAATGAATCAAATCTGGTCAATATGTTCTAAGAGATTAAAGGGTTATATAAAAGGAATTTTGATTCATATTTTTGTATCATTAAATATGGATATTATATTTTAACATTTCTGGTAAATAATTATATTTTTTATTAGAGAGGATCTATTACTTTATGATATACAAATCAAACTTGAGTTTCCCTAATATTTTTAAGAATTAGAAAAGTGTGATTTTAAGATTTAATTTTCAATCTAATTCTATTATCATAAAAATAGAATAAAATGATAGTATTTGATGAATAATTTTGATAATAAAGAGCCTTAATTACTTTTGTGTGTGATTTTTAAATTTATATGAGTGGTCATATTTTAATATTGAAGAACATAAGTCTTATGAGAAGACTATGACTAATAAGAATTCAATCCAAGGAATATTTTATTACTTAGAAGGTGGTTATAGAACTATCCACACAACAAAATGAATATCTATTCATTGATGTTATGAAATTCTATTAAAAAAATATGAATTTTTTCATTCTATGGAAATTTTAATTATAAATAAGAGAGATTCTTATATCATTGTTTGGATACTTTCTATGGGTTAAGGATGATATCATCCCATACTTGTAATAAATTTATGATATTGGGTATAGATATGTGAATTATATTTAAATAATCATAGTGATGAAATAGTTTTCCACCTTAGGAGAAAAACATAAAAATCATGTGTACTCACTGTCTATAAATGACCCATGAAGGATTGATCTTTATTTTTTCTAATTTTTTCTCTTATTTTACTATAGATTGTTTTTATAGAGGATGATACATTCTATGGGACAAGGATGATATAATCTCATACTTGTAATCACTTTATGATATTGGGGATAGATCTATGAATTTTATTTTACTAATAATAATAATTACATAGTTACCCACCTTGGAATAAAAACACAAAAAACTTGTTCACTCAATATCTATAAATGATCCATGATTGATTGATATTGATTTTTTTTGATTTTTTTCTCTTATTTTATTACTGATTATTTTCTATAAAGGGTGGATAATCATAATAATGTTAATATTATATGTATTATTAATTTTATTGATAATAATTATTATTTGAGTAATATTATAATGGAACCTTATATTTTATCTAATAGATTAAATGTTTTTAATGTTGCTAATTTTGTATTTCCACATATCAAAAAAGGAGCTCCCATGACACATAGTGAGAAGATTAATGTTGAGAATGATGTAAAGGATAAGAAATCTATTTTTCTTTCCTAATATGAAAAAATATTCACAAAGGTAATGATATTGAAAACTAAAAAATAAAGTGCAGTAAACTTTTGCTTGATATTGATGCCAAATTTATTGTTTAGACCATCATATTGAGGGTATACTCTCCCTCTTGGAAGCTTGTAGTGGTTTGAGAGGATTTTCTTGATTATTTTATTCAAATTAATATTTCCCCATATCTATATAAATATTTATAAGTTCACTGACACTTTAGAAAACATGGGAGTTGGGATGGGGGTTGTAACTAGAATTGGATTATTCTAGAGTTAATTGAGTATCTTTTATTCTTGGATACCTATAAAAATGCATATTTCCTTTTTTTTATGAAATTTATCCATCTGTGATTATCTTAATCTACCCTATAATGGGAGGTTTCCAAATGGTAGGGATATTTCCATTGTCAGATTTAAAATTCCCCCAAATACCCAACCTGTTAAAAACATATCATTCCCAAATTTTATTTCCATCTAGGAAATAATTCATGTTTTCTACCACCGTGATAATAGATAGGATATTCCATATAATAATGTTTAGATATATGGAGTGGTTCTCAAGTCTATTTACATTCCTATTCTATCAAATAGATGTAGGAATTCAACAATAGGATCCTAAAACAAGTTCTTAATCTAGACTTAGCCTTCTTAGGAACTAAAAATGTAAAAGTGGAAGTTGAGGTTTTCTGTAATTATGCATTCCACTTAAAATAGGCCAACAATGATCCTCCATATAATTTTAGTGAACTAGAATAAAAATCATCCCTATATACACTAAACATACAACATATATTCAGACTAGTTCTCATAAGGTAAGCATCCATGGGAAACCAATAGTAGTATACCCTCCAAATAAGTGTATAAAGAAAAGAATAAATTCATTTATTTTAGAACTAATTCAATAGGGGTTTCATATTTATAGTCCTGATAATATATATATATATATATATATATATATATATATATTATAAAACATATTTCATGTAATACTTCCATGCCTTGAAGGATCCTATATTAGTTTGTCTTTATTTGTAATGAAATAATATATATATATATGGATTCTTTGAGTAGAGTAGGTAGTTGGTCTAGTGAGGATCCAATATTGTCCTAAATACTCACATCATGATCAAGAAAATATCTATGAAATTCTTCAATAAAAGTGGATCTAAATTTAATATATTTCTAGAATTTTTTTTGGATGTAAGGGATAACAGTCATCTATTATGCTACATCATAACTGCATAAATATTCTTCATATAAGGCCAAATATAGAAACTTTGGTAGTGAAGTTTCCCATATTTGAGTCTCTTAATAAATATAAGCTTTAAAAATTATTTTTATCTGAATTTTCCATGATTATCCTCTATAAAAACAATGAATGGAGGAAATTATTCAAAATATTATGGTTTTTAATTCCCATAAATACTTAAGATATTTATATCATATGGACTAGTTGACCACCATTTCGTTCCTCTTATATATATTTCCACTATATCTGAAGTTACTAAAGTGTTTATTTATAATTTTGAAAAAGGAAATCATCCATTTATAGGCCATAAAATAATTAAATAGCATGGGGAAAGAAATGCCTCTGATGAGAGAAATTATTTCATAAAGGGAATGAGTTTTCCCTTTCCAAGAGCTTAATTTATCCTTAATGTTAGTGTAAATATCCCTAAAGTTAGAAGCCTTCATCTATCCCTAGAACATGGGTATTCCTAGATAAGTAAATAGTAGAGTATGCTCCTTAATATTCATCCTTATTTTAATGTTCAATATCTTGTGAAAATTGAAGTTGTGGCTGAAAAATATTTGAGATTTATTCCAACCTATATACTGATTAGAAATTCTACCATAATGATCAGGATCTCTTTAATTACCTCTATGTTCTTCAAACATTCATAAATAAATAGAATTAGATCATTAGAATGAAATAATTGTGATGGTACAATTACCCCTTTCCAAGATTGGATGATATTTTAATTCTTTTTTCAACCATGATAGAGATTCATCTACTTAAATATTATTCAATGATTCTAAAAGAGTTACAAAAAAAGGATCAACCTGTCTAATACCATAAGATTAATAGAAGTAACCTTTATGGTTTCTATCCACTATAGTAAAAACTACAATTGATTTTAATAAAGAGATAATAATTTCATTGAAAAAATAATTAAAACCAAACCAATGAAGGAATTCAATCATAAAATCCCAATGGATAATGTTAAAAGAATTACTGAAATCAAACTTCAAGGAAATTATTCTATTTTAGGTAGGATTCCTCTATATGTTAATGCACTCAAAGGTAGAAAGTATGCAGTCATATATCATACATGAAGATATCCTAATACACATAGAAGTGGATATTAATAAATCCATATAGTCCAGGATAAATCCCTAGATTAAGGGAGGGAGTAGAAAATTTAACATCCACTAGATCTGGGAACCTGGTGAGCATCACATTATATAAGTGGTCAAAAACCTTTGGTATAAAATCCCTAATATCAACAAGGATATGATTAGATCCACTATTAAACAAGTCCTAGTAAAAATCAACTATGTGATTCTTGATTAAATTATTCCAAGTGATAATCACACTACCATACTTCAAGTAATTAATGGGTTTTAAAGATTTTATTTTTATTTTAAATATTGGGGATGAAGCCTCATTTTATTATTAAAGCAAAGAAAAGGCCTCTTTTGACTGGGTTGAGGGAGACCCATTACATAGCCCAAAGGCCCAGAGGCATTGTTTCCTACGCTTTCCGCCGGGGCATGCGCACGCTCATCCGTCACATAGAGGAGGATGTGCGGCTTGTTGCCCCGCATTCCTGCTTTCCAAAGGCAGGAGGCATTCATTCCTTGTTTAGGGACGTCTGCTCCTTGATCGAAACCAGGATGATGGGATGTCGGTTATTCCTTCCATAGATTCCTCCTCGGAGCTCGTCACCTAGTTCGGATCTCCCTTATAGATTTAAGACGTATTCTTGAACCTCGCTCCTGGTGCCATATTTTCATGGACACCAGTTAATTACGCTGCTTCCGTCAGGATGCTACAAGGGGTCTGGTCAGGGCAGCAACCTTCGGTGAGGAGAATGGTCACGATGGGGTGTCGTTGGTGCACCTTGATGCTAGGGGATTGGCATGTCTGTCTTCTTCCCCTTATTATAGGGCTTCTCAAGGTCATGGAAGCCCAAGGCATCCCACATCAAACGCGGGAAATTGTGTGCCATCTGAGGTTTTCCTCAGCTTCCCATGTTTAACAAGGGGTATGCCGCGAGTTTAACATCTTATGGAGATGGATCGGACTGATCGGAACACTGGGAGTGGATCAGATTGAAGGACCTTCTAGGGGGAACACCGATATTGGGGCTAGCATGTGGGCGGCTTCCCGGATACTATGGAGTGGAATGAGGTGGCATGATCCCACCGGGATGTGGCGGCCCGGGTAAGGATCAGGATGGGTGATGGAGTGAAGAGGGGATTAAACCTCATGGAGGCTTCCTACATATCCCCATGGCAGGGAATCAAAGTCCACGTAGTTCGGTGATATGGTGGGACACTTGAAGAGGTGACCCGTGAGAATGAACGCATGGATTGGAGCCTGGAGGAAGTAAGACCTTCGGGCTAGGTCATGAGCTTCCCGAGGCATGTGGGCTCGAGGGAGAGGTCAGGATGAGACTTGGGTGTTGGATATGGGGATTACGCTCTGAGGCGGCCCACAATGGTGGTTGTGAACCGACACGTAGGGGTCGGAACAATTGAGTGATGGGCTTGAACCTCGTGGAGGCTTCCTACGAACCATGAGTTAGCACGGATCAAAGTCCACGTAGTTCGGGGCATACAGTTTAACGTCATGCAGGACGGGATATAGTTTAACATCATGCGGGATGAGTCAGACAATTTTACGTCATGCTGGATGGGCATACAGTTTAACATCATGTTGGACGGGAAATTTGGGGCTTACACTCTAAGGCGACCCAAAGTGTTGGCGAACCGACGTGAAGAAGTCGGAATGACCGGGTGGTGGACTTGAACCTCGTGGAGGATACCTACGTACCATGCTTTAGCATGTATCAAAGTCCCCATAGTTCACTGGGATGGGGATTACGCTCTCAGGCAGCCCATGGAGGATGTCATGGTTGATGCTCGCTCTAATCCCATGTGAGTCATGCTCGGTGTGAGAAACAAGAGGCAGCAGGGACCAGATGATCACGTCGAAAAGGGTGCGTCCGTGAGAAGCGGAGAGGGGCTTACGCATTGAGCGGACCAAAGAGGAAATAGGGGCTTACGCGTGGTTAGCATCCCTTAGTGTTGGGACTTACTCCAGGATGGAGGCCCGTGGTGCGACAAAGCACAGAGGGAGGGGGATTTGGGACCGAACAAAGAAGATATGTCATTCCCTATCACACCCTCCACTGGCCTTGGCAGTGGGGAAGTACGGAGGTGCATGAGTGCAACCTTCCGCATGAGAGGCTAGGGGATAACGCTCTGAGGCATCCCTTCCATCATGGAAAAACGCCACTCCAAAAGGGAGGATATCATTCCATGTGAGGAATATTACATTCCCGTGGAGACGAGCGGTGTAAAGAATGTCCGAGCTGGGGGGACCCTGCGTGTGAGGCACGAGGTCGAATCACAGTTTAACGTCATGTGTTGAGGATGAGGTTCTTGGAAGTTTTAACGTCCTGCAGCTCGGACGAGGTGGGTTCTCTCCACACCCCTAGGGCTTACATGCCCAACACCCTCTACCCCTTGTGGGAGGGAAGGCATCGGAAAGGCCATAGTGAAGGGGGGCCGCAGGGAGAACCATCGAGGGGTCCACGTTAGCGTGGCTATGCGAATAATCAATAGTCGTTAGCGTGCCTATGAGAAGGAGCATAAGGCAAAGCAACGCAACGGGAAACACCGCCCAAGGGACCTTGAGGTTACTTCGTATGAGCCTGGAAGGCCGTACGGGAAACCAACGCATGGCGTGCATGCCCGGTATAGAGGACATCGGGCACCTAAGCAGGGAGGCACCCGGGGGGTGTAAAGGTGAGGGGCCCTGGGGTTTGCGCGCAAAACACCGGGTTGGAGCGCAATTGGGGCATAGGGATTGCGCGCGGCTAGGGGAATTGCGCGCAACGGGCTTGGATTGCGTGTGGGAGCCAACGGCCGATTCCTAAGGTTTGGGCGAAACCTAAAGAAAGGATTGCGCGCAATTGGGTTTTACGTGCAAAGGAGGGAGTGTGTGCAATGGCAGTAATTGCGCGCAAAGGAGGAACTCGGAGGAGTTGGCAAATTCACTTAAGCCAGTGGGATTGCACGCAAAGGCGAACCCCGGGGCAAGGTTGCATGAAAAGGGTTATTACCTGGAAGTAATATTGTGCGCGCGGGAGTTCGATTTGCGTGCACAGGAGATGGTCTGAATTCCGCAACCATGAAATGGTTGGGGTCTCCTTCTATTTATAGGCATTTGCCGTCACGGAATCTGGGCAGCGCGGGAAATCTTCCGCGCCCGGAGTGTTCGGCGCGAAAGACCTCACCGCTCGGTACTAGGCGCGCAAAATTTCACGCCGCACCAGTTCTTTTTCACGAATCCCAGGAGTCCTTCGTGCGAACAACATTTTTCCGTGCGAGTACCCTTTAATTTCATGCACCACTTCCGGACTCTCCAGACTGGGCCTCTGAGTCCAAATATGACTTTGCTTCATCATTTTGGAACCTCCTTTAGGAGGTACAGACTTTTTCGGCGTCTACAGGCATGAAAGCCAATTTTTTGTCCCAAAGGGCCCTCTGGTGAATAATACTATTACAGTACCCGAGCTGCTACAGTACCTGATACAGTACTACCACCACTATAGTGCCTGCTACAATACCTCTACCACTAGAGTGTCATCACTGTTATAGTTCCTCCACTGCTACATTTCCCTACTATAGTAACCTAGAAAATTCATCCCTGCCTATAAATCTTCTATTTGGATTGCCTCTTTCAAGTGTATTTTACCATTTAGTCATGAGTAAATCTCAACCTCCCTATTAAAGTAATATATATCAAACTTATAATCATGCATATTTTGAAGATTATCAAGCTCCTTTTTCAATGATATAATATCCCCATCTATGGAAGTGAATACCTCCTTAATCCAAATATTTAAGCTTGGAAACAAGTTTTTTGAGTTTAAGAACTACTCCAAAATATGGCCTTTATTAGAACTAGAAAAATTCCATTTACAGCGCTAAAAAATCTCTATTAATCGAGGCACTAATAAAAGACCACTTTTATCAGCACTTTAAAAAACACTAATAAAAGTTAAAATAAATTAAAAATAAATAAGTAAATATTTTTATAATTCGGGGAGGGGATTCAACAGTGCTTGAATTCCCCCTTCAATAGCACCCCCCACCCACCACATCCCACACGAGCCAGCCACCCCTGACCCAGCCTTTAATAATGCTAGCCCCTTTTCCACTCACGTGTGCACCCTGCCTCCCCTAGGATTCGAACCTGGAACCTCCTGCCTACGCACCTAAAGCTTTACCACTCCACTATATTGATTTGATCTTCATTTAATAATATATCTATTTATTTATATATATATTTAGTTATATTTACTCATATATTAATATATATTTATATTAACATATATATATATATATATATTTAGTTATATTAATATATATATATATATATATATATCTATATATTAATATATAAATATATATAGTTATATTTATATATTAATATATTTATTCATATATTAATATATATTTATAAGATCAGTTTTAAATACATTTATAAAATATGATTTTTTGTGTGTGTTTAAAAATAAATAAATACATATATACAACACACACACACACACACACATACATATATTATGTGTATCTATAAGTATAATAATACATATTTATATATATTTAAAAATATTATAAATTAATATGTATATACATATGTTTAGAATATATAGATAATATATATCATTTTTTCAATACAGACGGACAAATATATATATATATATACACCTACACATTTTTTAGGTATATAAATATTCATATATTTTTATTTTAAATAAAATGGATATTATTTTTTTATTTAGATAAGGATTATATATTGAAAAATATATTTTATAATTCATTTTCACTACATATCTTATATATTAAGTGAAAATGTTTATTTATACTTATCTAAAACATATTTAAAAAATATATATTATATTTATATCAATATAAATATAATTATATATCTATATATCAATATATTATTTTTTATGAAATATATTTTTTTTGAAATATACACTATCAATGCTAGGAAAAAAAGCGCTGATAAAGCTCCCCTTTATAAGTGCTACTAAAAAAAGTGATGATAAAGGGGGCCCCTTTAACAGTGCTAAAAAAGCACTAATAAAGGGGGTGCCTTTATCAGTGCTAAAAAAAAGCGCTGATAAAGGGGCACTTTTAACATCTCTTTTTTTAGTGTTGTTAAAATCACCCTTTATCGGCACTTTTTTTAGCACTTTTAAAGGGTGGCTCTATGGAAACCCATTTTTTTGGTAGTGGAGAACACATGAAAAAAATAATCATTGCATTATATGTTGGACCAATCCTCTTAGAAACTTCCCTTGTAGGATGTATGTTTTTCCTCAACATTATTAAATTGAAATGGTAAAGGGATCCTTCCCTTGTCGGTATAAATAGAAGTTAGGATAGGGAGGTGATCTGAATTAATTTTAACAAGATTCTTATATTACACTTCCACCCACTCATCCAACTCATTGAAATTAACAAATTTTCAGTCCAATTTATTAGACACAATCCTATTTTTATTTCCTACACTAGGTTTATTTATCTCCATAGTGATTTAATTATATGATGTCATTAATATCCATGCATTCCTTTAACTCCTTACCAGAAATCACATGATTAGAATCCCTCCTTATTTTACGGGGCCCCAAAACCACATTGAAATCACCTATGATTACACATGGCCCTTAAATATCCTACTTTAAATTCCCAATTTATTCTTATAGGGATCTATTCCCTTGATAGTTTTAGAGATCATATATAAAATATAAAAATAAAGTACTAGTTTCATTAAAAATCATTGTAGTGATCATCTTATAACTTGTGCAAATAACATTGTAGTTGGTGGACTTCTTATATTCCAAAACACATAGATTTTCCACTTCTTCTATAATTTGGATGATACTAATAGAATTACAACTTAAAGAGTCAAAATTGAAGTCCTTAAAATATCCTAAGTGTGTTTTGGGCTTATAAATACCAATCATTAAAGGATAATGATCTAGAATAAATATCTTAAGAGTTCTAGTACTGATAGAGTTTTATAGCATTAGAAAATTCCAATATAGTTCATTCATTTCATACCATGTTTGGATTTTGACTTATTTACACCCAAATATGACTTCTTTTTTATAGTATATCCCTTTGATCTTTCCTTATTTTATAGTAAATTCTAATATGGAGAGTTTTCTTATGAGTTAGAGGGTTCCTCCCCAAATATCCCTTACATTCCTTCTCCTTTAGTTGAAATTTCTTCTTTATCCATGTCTGAGCTTACTAGAGGCGCTAATTATGCACCCTTATCATTGGAAGAGACCTCCTATGATGATGGAAGGCCTATATTATCCTAATTTTCTTCATTAGGAACTACTGCCTTAGATGATAAGAGCTTAGGTAGAGACCCTAACTCAACATCAACTATCCAATTTTGTTTCTTCCAATACCCTTACATTCTTGAGAGAGGATATGCTCCAGGAATGGAGGTATAACTTTAGAGGGTCTTCCTCCACCAACAATACACTCTAATCCTTACCAACTATAGACTCATCCATTGATAATAGATCGGTATTAGCTAACTTACATTATGGGATTAAATGATGAGGTCAAAGGAATACAAAGGTAAGGCCCCTCATTCCTTCCCTTTTCAGTAACCAAACTAGTGTTAGTGGATGGAACGATTTCATTATAAAAATTATCATTTCCATTCCCCATAAAGGATATATCCAAGGGTTTGGGGTCATTTCTAGTACCTTACATTTTAAAAGTACCCTCATGAACCTTTGTATCCTTTCTCATGTGAAAATTAAGATGTTTAACTAGGGCCATGTCCTAGTTCTTCAAGGGACATAGCACATAGGATTTCTCAACTATATTATTTAGCCTTTCCCCAGTCTCATTTGGCTTGCTGAGACTGGGCTTCTTCAGCTATAATTTTTTTACCTACCCATAGGTTGAAATAGGATTCCCAAAAAACTTTCAAAAATAAAATAAGGGGGAATAAATTCATACTAAAATTCAACATTAATATTATTTCTATTTTCTAGAAGTGTCACGTTATCCAATATGGGATTAAAAAGGTTAGCATCAACCAAAATCCTTTCATAATATCCCATCCTACCTTAAATAGTGTTTTTATCAAATTTTAGGGATCTTAAATACAAGATGTAAAGTCATTTAAGATTTTAGGATGCAAAAACATCTAACTAAGGTTTTGGATCCTAACCCAAATATGAGCATTAGATTGTTCTTGATTGTTCATGTTGAAATTGATTCCCATGTCAATATCCTGAAGACATATGGACTGAGATTGTAAATGTTAAATTCACATTAAGTAGATTATTGTGACTCTGATTAGAAAAACTAGGTGGAAGTATCCATTTCTAATTGGGATGATCCTATAGCTGTTAAAAACCCATATCTAAGTGGTTTTAAACTTCAAATAAACCACATTTATTGGATTTCCCACCTTTTCTAAGATCAGGTGACCAAAAATAGAGAATTTTTTAAAGTAAATCCTCTACTTAAGCATGTCCTGATTGGCCATAACTTTGAATATTCCTTCCTAATGTATAGAAATATATGACTCATGTGAGGTATGATTCAATGATATATTCTCATTATCATAACCATTCTACAAAACCTATAAGAATGTAACACCATTATTACTAGGTAGTTTGGGTTTCCTAGGTAGATATAAGGAAACCTCCATTACCCATTGAGAATGACTGACTTCCAAGTCTAATCACTAATTATAGAAACTAGACAAATATTATAAGATAAGATCTAAATTATAGGAAATTATACATGGGAAAATTCTTTTAGAATCTCTATATTAATTCTTTACTTGATTAAAAACCACTTTTCAATTAACTCTTTAAATTAAAAAGATAATAAAATTAGTTTTCTAATAGTGAGATTTAAAGAGTAATTTTGGGAAAATATAGGCTGATAAAAATTATAAAAAAACAACCTTCATATAAATGAGAATATAATAAAACATATAAAAAATATATTTGAAAACGAATATTAATAACTAAATTCTTTTTCTCTAAAAAAATACACATCTAAATCTAAACTAAACATATTCCCCAATGGAAAAGAAAGGTTTTATAGAAACTATAGGTGTTGTATATTATATGGTCATAAACTATATATTTTATAGGATAAAATTAATTTTTATAGAAGTAATATATGTCATTAAATGAGGTATATTCAATCCATGAAGATGAGAAACACTATTGAGATTTAAAATGAGTGAAAAAGGAGAAAAAAATTAGTCAATACAACAAAAATAGGTTGAATACTTGAGAGAAAAAAGTGGTACATGTGATCAAAATAGTAAAAAGTGAAAATATTTATTGATTATTATTATATAATAATCTCATGATGCTTTTAATTCAATAATAAATAAATAAGAAGAATAATTGAGATGTTATATACTGTTGAAGTGGATCTAAAAGAAAGCATGAAGGACAAACCATAGACAATTTTCAATGCATTGTCATCTCACATAATTGGAGATAAAAATTTATTGAACAACATTAAATGAAAATATGGAGACTTTTTTACTTTTGAAAATGATAGTTCATTGAAAATAAAATGAGTTTTCACTACTGAGATTAAATCTCAAAAATTAATGTCTAAAGAAGTATATTTTTTTATGGGATATAACATGATCTATTAAGTGTTATTCATATTTTTGATAATGAAAAGGAATTAATTTTTAATAAAAAACATTCATTTTAAAATATTGAAAGAAAGAAAAGTTATCATTTATGTAGAGATAATTGGTTCTAATCTAATACTAATTCATATCACACAAATTTCATGTTATTTTAGTGTTTTGGATGGGAAAAAAATATACCACAAAATTATTGTTCAAATTTGAAAAAGTTGAATGGGTAAAATTCAAAATAATACTCTATTATACATATTCACATGTTAAATAGAGAAATATATGTCATATTTGTGAATTGAAATAAAGCTATAGTAGAAAAAAATTATAGAAACTTAAATATACAATGAGAGAGGAAAATAGAGTTAATATATAAATATTTATGTGGACCAATGAAACATTTTTCAACTAAACATGCTTTTTATTTCATTATATTACTTTTTTATTTCAAAAATATGATGAATGTATTGTTTATAAGAAATAAATCTGAGGAAATTAATAAATTTAAAATATTAAGAGGAGTTATTGAAATTTTATTTATCAATAAGATAACAGAAAATAATGGAAAATAAAAAAACACTAATGTATTTGATTATTATGTCACTAAAAAGGTATAAAACATTGTTATAGTACTCCATATACACCTCAATATAACGGAATCTATGATCAATTGCTATCCATATTTAGAATTGGTTCATTCTAAGACTATAATCCAATAATACTTCTTATTTGATATGATAAAAGAGAAAACCATTTATGAAATATTTCAAAATATTTCATAGTCCATTTTAGATGAAAATAATGAATCAGAATCTTACAATGTTTGATGAAAAAATAAAGAAAGTATTTTTATGGGTTATCTATTTAATATAAAATGATACAAATGAAAGAATAATAAACTACACAAAATGATAGACTTATATGATAAGAATATCATTGAAATATAATATATAATAAGTAATATATATAATGAATATTGTAAAATTTTAAAAACAAATGATATTAAAAACTCTGAATAGGTTAGTAAAGAATAAACTATAGTTAAAATAAACACCAATTAAGCTTTCTTAGAATTTTATAACGATGTTGAAACTATTGGTGAAGAATAAATATAATATATTTAAATATGAATAAGTGGATTGGGAAATAAAATATCATTGAAGATTGATAAGTACAGGTATAAAGTTAGATACATATAAAATTTACCAACTAAATAGTCATGATTTCACAAATTGAGTTTAATTTGTTATTAATGTTACTGAATATAAAGAGTGGGTAGAAACTATGATTTATGAGTTGGATCATATTGAAAATAATGATCCTTGGGATATATTTCCAAGATTGAAAAGTAATAATTTAATTGAAACCATGTGGGTACTCAGAAATGGAATCAATAATAAATGTGAGGCTATAATAAATAAATCCATATTAGTTTTCAAATAGTATTGTAAAGTGGAAGGCAATGATTTTGAAGAAATATTTTCTAATGTTTCAATATTTGAGGCAATTTGAATTTATCTGGAATCCAAAAAGTATAAATAATAAAAAATAATTCAAATAGATGCTAAAAAGGAATTTTTGAATAGTAAACTAGGTGAAGAGGTATTCATTGAGGGACTTAAAGTATTTATACTTGATTTTTATGGATTAAAAGTATAAATATTGATGAAATTTTTATGTGTATTAAAACATTCCCTCTGGAACTTATTACTCTAAATTTTATAATTGAATAAGGGGATGAATTTTAGTAATTGAAAAGTTGATATCAATATCTATGTGAGAGAGATGTATATAGAAACTATTATTTTCAATTTTATGTTGATAAAATTATTTTAAAAAGGAGATAAATATTTTATCTATGTAAAATTTGTGAAACAGATGTAAAGTAATTTTAAATGTAAATTCATGGAGAGAAGTAATTATTTCTAGGATTACAAGTTTTACGGGAGAACAATATTATCTTTCTATATCAAGATAAATATTCCAAAAATTTATAAATAAGTTTATAACAACATATTCAAATAAGGTTTATAAACTTAAGAAAATTGGTTTTAAATTTAGTAATGATGATGAAAACCAATAGTGAATAAAAAGGAATATATGAAAAATTTTGGGATTCTATTGTATCTCATAGTATATAAACTCGATATAGTTTAGGAAATAACTAAATTTTGAAGTGATCACAAGGAATCACATATAAAGGTTGTTAAATGAATTCCGAGATATGTCAAGGTAAATTTAAATTATGGTATTTTTATGTTAAATATGATAATGTTTATTTTTGTAGATTTACTGATGCATATTTGATAGGAAATGTTTAGGATAAAATATCCATATGAAAATGAAAATTCATTTTATGAAAATTTTGGGACAATTGGAATTATAAAATATAAAATTCAATAATAACCATTATCGAATAAGTTAAGTATTGGGATTCCATATAGTTATACACAAAATTTATGTTGATGAAAGGGTAACTAGGATTATGAAGTTAAATACTAAACATCCCTTGAGAATAGGTAGTGATAACTCAAGTGTTATTAATCTATCAAAACATTCAGCTAAATACTCTTGGTCAAAAATATATATATCAAATATCACTTTATCAAGGTGAAATGTTAAAATGACACCATGAATCTTGAATTTTATCAATAATAAAGAAAATTGTAGACCACTATATAAAAACATTATTAAATTCTAGATTTTAAGATTTAAGTTTAAAAATGAATGTTCATCCATCCCACCATACTTGAGGTTTTATTGTTTCACTTACCTCTACATTACTTTAATATATTTTTTCAAATGGTGGGAATCTATATAAATCATATGTGACTTAATATTCAGTCACATGCTATCATTAGTGGAATCCTGAGATGCATTTATAAAATCATAAAGAGTGAAAGGATAATGTTAGTTGAATTGAATACATGAAAATTAGGGATTAGAATAAATGTAAAAATGGTGGAAAATAATATTTTTATGAATTGATTTAAGCTATTAAAAAATAAATAAATTTTTTTATCATTAAAAGATGGAAATTTATTAAAAAAATATTATAAATTTTATGATGGGGTTCGAAGAGTTTTTCTCTTTTGGGAAAATGTAATTAAAGTTGATTAGTTCACATTTATCAGTTAAATATCAACTAGTATGAGAAAAAATTTGATAATTGATCAATGTATATATATTTATTTAATTTCAAAAAATGTGAAGGGTGAGATCAAATAACCCATGTAATTGTGAAGACATAGTTTATGGGTGATTTCAAGACCCTTAGAGTTTATTGTGTTTTTTTAACTCATAAATGATTAACTAATCATATTAAGAGTCACTGAATAAATTACTAAAATAAGTTATCATTATCTCATATTTGTGTTTATTTAGTTATTTGACTTAGAAATTAGTTTTCAAATAATAAAAATATATTTCTAGAGTACATTTATTTCTTATATATAATTTAGAATAATTATTGTGTTTTTTAGAGGATTATAATTTTTTCTTAAAAATGGTGAAAATTTGGAAAAGGCATGAATTCACAATCAACCATGTAGAACAAATGATTTGATCGTGAAGGGTTTTTAGTGGACCATGTTGAATAAATACAGTGAATGTGAATAGTTTAAATTTTAATATATAGAATAAATAAAGTCATCATGAAAGGTTTATGATTTTACTATGGATAAAAAAATGTCCATGAAGGGTTCATAGTTGACCATGCAGAATAAACAATATTACCATGAAAAAAAATGTGTCCATGAAATTTTAATTTAAAAAAAATTGAGATATCATTTTATAAAATAATGGGATATATAAATGATGATATAATGACCATTTTTTTCATTTTTTCATATTCCATAAAGATGCTTTGAAAATTGAAATATGGGATTTGAAAATTTTAATGCGAAATTGACTATAATTGGTTGAGAGAATTTTCTAAATATCCATTTACTAGGATATTATATATTTAAATAAAGATTCATATTGTAGTCAAATACATGGATATTTCTTAGATATTTTATCCAAATCTCAACATGATCATATTGTGCATCAAATATGATTGATATTTTTTATGAAATTAAATGGAAATTTTAAAACAAATGTTTGTCGATATTTTTGAAGAATTCAATATTTGTAGAGATCATGATCTAATCTCCAAAATAGAATTTTCCCATACCACTAAAACACCACTATAACACATCCCTACCACCATAGGTTATAAAAACACTAAGGGTTAAATGACACCTACATGTTAGATATTTTTCACTGTATAGATAACTTAGTAGTTTATATGAGGCCACCTCACTTAATTAGTATAACCTGGTTGAGAATTAGTCCACTAACAGTACAATGAGTAACAACATAGAAGTTGGTGAATCATTAAATAATAATAAAAACAAACACAAAATTATATGATCATTAATCAATGTATATAAGTCCCAAACACAACCATAAGACCCATATGTGTGTGAAACTAGAGAAAACCCCAACATGTACATTTAATATTATCCAAAAAAATACCTAAAGGATCCTAAATAGAAGTTCTCATGTATAAATATTCAACCAAACCCTCCTAAGGTATCCCATCTACATCTACTCCATACACCACAAAAAAAATAAAAAGGACACCACATGAGTTTCTGACTCCATGTGAGACTAACTCTATTTCTAGGGTGACAATACCTTATCTAGATCATGAAAAAAAATATACTATATACATCCAATAAATGACTATCCAGGGTGTGAGTATATCATACCTAGTAAGCAGTTAACACATTCCCATATAAAACTACCATAAACAAGACCGTACTTGAAAATAATATAAGTTTAAGAGAATAAAAATAATATTAATAAATATGTTTGAACAAGTAATTAAACATGGATATTGGTGATGGAAATAAACTTAGTATAGTAGAAGGATCTAGACCTATTATACCTACTTTGATCCTCGACTCAAAATCTATGATGGATAGTGGTTATATCCTCAAAAGGAGTTATCATGTATAATTATAGATACCACACTCATGTACATATATACATCCATAAAAATATGTAGATGTGTCTATGCCAAGTCAGCACCCAATTATCCATCCCAAAGATAGGGATTTATGTATACATTAATAGGGAAATAATACAACTCTTCCCATTGTGAATATGGGGAATTTTGAACCCACCCCACAATATATAAATGTTTATGAACATGTGGATACCTTCTCAAGCCCATAGATAACCACATATATATATAACAACATTCCCAAAAAGTTGGGAGAAAAATAAATAAACAAAAAATATATTGATTCATCAAATTAGTTAAAGTATACTTTATACCTCAGTGGACAACAAAAATAATAATGCTTATTCCCCTTTCATGTCTCATCAAACTGGATAAATGGAAAGAAGCATTTTATCCATATAAATTGAAACATAACACATGGTAATTCAAGGCATGAAATGATAAAATGGTGATTAAAAATTATATTATAAAACTAATCCATTCCTTTATAAGGTTGATCCTTGGAAAAAATTATTAGTGAAAACGATTTCTCAAGGTTGGGTTCACTCAAACAAAAATCATTTCATGGATAAATTTTAATGAGTATGAGAGGAAGAAATGGTTCACCAATAAAATTAATTATACAATTGGTCTTAAATAATAGAAATTTTATTATGTACCACCACTTGAACATTTATAAAAACTTAAGAAAAATAATAAATTAGGGGTTGAGTAATTATTGACATGGAGGATGAAATCTAGGAATTAGAACCAAGAAAATACCTTAATATATCATAGATAATCACCATTAAAATATTTTTTGGAAAATAACCAAAGTAATTATAGGATTAAAAAATTTATATAATCATATAATATGGTTTTACACCATCTTTTAGGAAGAATAAAGCGAAGTAGGGAGAATAGAGGGCATATGTATCCATACTAATATCACACCAAGACTATGTGACCCATTAGAGACTCTAAGATCAATCTTGAATAAGGAGTAACACCATGATGAAATAAGAGGATTTTAGTTCCTAAAGGATATGGAAAATAGTTTATATGAGGGGATAAATATTGAGTTTAATTGGTTTTGTAGGTTAAAATTAGACAAAAACACAAAATAACCCCCAAAATTAATATATATATATATATATATATATATACAGTGCTTCTATTAGTCCTAGTTCACTAGGTCCCCTGTGGTGCTATAAATAGACTTACATTAATCAAATTTCAACTAGGTACCTAGGGTTTGTCCACTAGGTGTACAGTACTTCCATCCCCTGGGTAGATCCCCCCTTTCCTTAGTTCTCTTCCCAATTCCTATAACTCCTCATTTATTCCAAAAAAATATCAAAATATAATTGAAAGGATGAAAATTAAAAATAATTACATTCCCATTGAGGTCAAAATCTTTACAAACCCCCCACCACCAGACTTATTTTTTCCAAGAACCATCAACCGAATTCTTTAGGGAATAAGTTCCTCCAATAAGCCTCAAAATTAGTCTCTCACTCCCAATTTTCATCATGGAGACTTCCATGCTACCACCTAACCTAAAAAAGAGGAATTAATTTTTCTTACTATGATTTCTAACTCCGATCGGTGATATATTGGAACCACTTTGTGTATAATGTTGTATTTGTTTTCAATAGTTGTCAATGAAGATCAAAATGAAGGAGATCAAGAAGTACTCCAATGAAATGGAGGAATGGAGATTCAGACGATCGTTGTACTGATCGTAAGTTCAAAGAACATGTGTCAAAGGTGATACATTGTTTACAACAATGAAGAATGTGAGGTGTAATCCATCTGAGGATGATTTAAGAAGAATGGGGTTTATGGATGAAGTCCATGAAATTACTCATGATTGCATGAGAACCATGCAAGAGACTTCTTGATGAATAGAATCACATGGTTTTCATGAAGTAGATCATGACGGTTGATGAATAAGACAATGTGCCAATGATTGGAATTCTAAGAAGTTCGTGCAATGATTGGAATTCTGCGATAACCATGCACATAACATTGTCATATAAGATGATGATGATGAAGCTATGCCTTCAAAGAATACATATCACAATAGTGGAGTTTGTGATAAAAGCAGAAGAGTTGCTGAAGGATACATATCACCAACAAGAAGTGCTGTTGAGGTGATCGTGCTTGTTGACAAAGCAAAAAGATGACATACAAATTTGTTGACAAAGGAGATTCCATGGTGGAATGTCGAGTTCGAGGACTGTGGATAATGATCCATGTTTTATTCAAGGAACATAGACAAAGGAATGGATGATCTAGAGGCGGACAAAAAGAGCAGATACAAGGTGGCGTTGTTTTCCAGTGTTTGCCAAATTTTTGGGGTCCAAAATTTGGAGGTTGGTGAGCATCGCGAAGTGGATTTCCATGAAGATCATAATTTAATATGGTAAAGGCATGAGTTTCACAAGGATGGGATGCATGGATTGGATTTTGAAAAGACTAGAAGAATGGAGGCGGTGATTCTTCGTGATTACGTCAAGCTTCGCGAACAGCAGAGGCTGGAGAGCTTCGCGGCGATGAAGGGCTTTGCAAGGGAGCTTCTCGGCGATGAAGGGCTTTGCGAGGGAGATTCACGGAGAAGGTGGGAAGTAATTGATGGGATGATCCGCGATTATGAGGAACTCCGTGAATGGAAAATTTCCGTAGTGCTTCGCGATTTTGAGAGAATTCCGGCGGTAACTTCAGAGCTTCGCGATTTGAGCTGACGTGGCATTGACTTCGCACAGAAAGTTCAAGGGTCGGTGGAATTTCCTATAAATACAGGTCGACCCCCTTGAGAGAAGTAGAGAGAGCGCTCAACAAAAATCCTTTGCTCTCGGTTCGCAAAGGTCACTCACGAAGGTAGTCTACTTCGCAAAACAGGAGCTTCGCGGTGGCTATTCTAGCTCCGCGAAAGTCTTGCGCCCCGAATTGGCTCAGTGAGCTTCGCGAAGAGGCAGGAGCTCCGCGATAGCCCATTATTGCGAAGGCTGGAGCATCGTGAGAGTGCTTCTCGATTGAGCTTCGCGAAAAGGTAGGGGCTCTGCGAAGACTTGTTTGAGATTTCCAAAATTGGGAGCCTTGCGAAGTAGGGTAATTTGTGAAGGCCCTTTCCAAAGGTTGTTCACCCAGTGGACAGGGGAAAAAGGGGTATTCATCAGTGGATGAAATTTAGACTTCAACAGAGAATCATTTATTGAGCAATCACACTAGTGATTGTAATTCAGGCAAACGAAGACAAGGGGATCTATTGCATTCAGTCATTGCACTAAAGTAAAAGGTTGAATACAAAAGGGAATCAACTCAGGACTCTGATGCAAGCAAAGTCTCATGCTGAACAGGAGACAAAGACTTCAATACAAATCTATTGAAGAGACCTTCACGTCTATAAACTGAGTGAGACTTCACCAATGGCAGTGAGCTAGGGGGAGTCAACGGGAGTGACCCGAGGGAAGGAGTGAGCTATCCCTGAACCTTTGCAAAGGTAGTGAGCCTAGGACAGAGTGACTATACCCAAAAAATTGTAATCTACAGCTAGTGAAGCATAGTGGATTCAGGTATGACCGACAACCTGTTGGCGTATGCTCCTTGGACGTAGCCCTTAGTGGTGAACCAAGTAAAAATAGTTGTGTCATCTCTCTGTATGTGAATGTATCATTGCTGATCATATCCTTCATATAGGTTTAAGTAGTTTCTACCAACATGGGAACAAGATCCACAACTTTAAGAAGCAAAAGTTGACACCCTGATTCACCCCTCCCCTCTCAGGGTGCCCCGGGGTCCTACAAGTGGTATCAGAGCAAAAGGTTCACGTATGTTGGATATTCTCCAGTAATTCTATAGAGAAGAGGATTTGAGTTTCTTTCCTAAAGTCAACAATGAAGAGAAGTCTTCATAATGATGCATTCATTTTTGAGTAGATGTCTACATCTTGAAAAACCATGACAAACAGGAAAAAGAAAGAGAAGAAGCAGCTGAAGAAGTCCCTCATATCCAAAGAAGATGCAGTGTCTTGTTCTCCATGCCATTCCAATAATGAAGAAACATCAGTCTTGGAAAGTATCAAGCAAGTGGCTCAAGATTCTTCCAGAGGAAAGGATGACACCCCTAATTCCAGCTTTCAAGAAAAACTCAAAACATATCTGCATGATATTCCTGAAGAAAGGGTTGCGATTATTTGTAGCCTATTCCAATCTATGCAGGTTGATATCACTCGATTAGAAAGGGAAGCTGACAATATGGAAAAGGGGTTGTAAAGAAAAGTTATGGAAAGTATGAAGCTCACAAAATAGGTGAAAGTCTTTGAAGAAAAATAGGAAGTAAATAAGACTCTCAGAGAAAGGATCCATGCACTTGAAGCTGAGCTAAAGAAGAGCAATGAAGTCAAGAGTTTTTGTTTGGAAGAAACTTCCATGAAATTCAGGGAACTTGACTCTTTGTTACAAAACAAAGTTAAGATGCATGAGTATGAGGTTGAAAGATTGAAGAAGACTTGTGAAGAGAAGATGATCATGATTGAAGATCAGAAGATCATCCTCAATAATGAAAGTCAAAAATTGGAAGCCCAGTTGACAAATCTTGAGAAGACACATATTGAGACTCTACAAAAGAATGAAACAGGAGATGCTGGTACTCAATGTTCATTGGAGGCTACTAAAGCTGAAGTACCTCCAACATGTGACAAGAAGATTATGACAACTCTTGAGTGTCCACCTCAAGAATCAGTCGCTGCTGGTACTCAATGCTCACTGGAGGATTCTATTGTCAAAAGACCTCCAACATGTGATAACAAGATCATGACATCACTCATTGATCTATCACAAGCAACTGAGGAAGTGAAGGTACCATCCAAACAATCCTGCACTCATGTTTCTAAATATATTCCTACAATCAGTGCAGGTTGGAATAAAAGTTTTAAACAAGTATGGATGAGGAAAGGTGAGAAGAAGAAACCTGCCACCATGACATGGGTGGATGGGAAGAAAAAGGAGGAAGTTGTTTCCCCAAACAGAGCACAAAATATTAAGAAGATGGCCCAACAACCTCATACAGAAGTTACAAAGAAGAAAAGATTTGTGGGCCAATGTTGGTGCTGCAACAGATTTGGGCACTGTGCACTGGATTGTTTATACAATCCCTTACATGGAATAGCATAGGGAAAGCCTATATCAAAGGGAAGGAATCCAAAGAAGAAGAAGCAACATCCACATATCCAGAAGCATCTATTCACCGCAAACAGATTTGGAATTCTTGATGACATCTGTGATGTATGCAATGGCAGAGTTCACGTGGCAAGTACATGCCCACATCAATTTTCTTTCACTGTTGATAATAAAAGAATACCTCTGATGCCGGAAAAGAATGAAGCAGCTACCTTGGGAAGAAATCAGAAGAATGGTGTAAACACACAATTTCCCAGGAAGATCTCAAGCAGGGAAGCTGAGAAGACCCAGGATTTTAGATCCATTAAATTGAAGGGTCATTCATCCAAAAGAAGAACTAAGTGGGATGAAACATAGATGAACCCATGTGGAAGATCCAAAACAGCTGCACTAGTTCCAAATGACATATTGGTCATCTGGCCATAAGATTTGAAAAGAATGAGGAATCTTGAAGATGAAAAGGCCAAGGCTGGTGATAAAGGAAAAAAGAAAAATTTCACGTGATGAAGACAGAGTTCATGAGAGATTTCAAACCAAGAGAATCACACGTGTCAAAGAAGTTCTGTGTGAGAGATGCAAGAAATCTGGTCACATTGCAAAAGGTTTCCTAACCTTAATACCAGATCAAGAATCTGTCCTTAAGAGGAGTAAGAATGTATCATTCATGATGGCTGTTAAGCAGAACAACTCTTCACACAAAGCAGAAGAGAATGTGAAAAGAGTCATGCCACATTAACACATATCAGAAAATATGTTGAAATGTTCAGGCATAAAGACTAGAGTGAACAGAGGAACTTGTTTGAGAAAAACACCTCAACCATGTGGCTCAGATTGATGAAGAAATGAGGAACCACCTTATTCCCTTAATCATTTGTGTATTGTATTTGTGCTAATAATGCAGGGAATTGAAGGTGAAGCATGCTCTTAGGGGGAGAACCTGAGAAGTACTAAATGCTGTCAACTCTTGATAGCTAAGCTGATGTAGTTTCCATCCTTGGATGGTTCTTCAATGGATGTTCAATGATTAAGATGACGATGGATCACTCTTGATGAAGATGATGAGGAGTGTTTCCCCTAAGGGGGAGAAAAATGAAGAAGCTTCCAAAATCAATGTTCCAATCAATATCAACTCCAGCTGGACTCAAATGCAGTTACTCTGTGAATTTCTTGAAGAACATGTCAATGGAGAAGGTATGTCATTTCTCAATCTCTCATCCTTAGTTACTCAGAATAGAAATCATTCTACAAAGGGGGAGTAACTGAATTGATCAGTGACATAAGAAGAATGGATGTGCCCCAAGGTCACTTATCCTGCCTATTGCACTTGAATGTTTTTGATCTGTCTGCTGATGTGAGTGCATGAGTTTCAGGTTGATTATTCCCTATCACATTTGATTTTCTTCTACCTGAAATAAAAGTGGTAAACCCTTGAAGACAAAATACATGAGTTCTCATCTCATGTTGGTATCATGATCTGTGAATAATAGACAGCCTTGTTGACTTAATCAAATCATCTTGTTTTCTACATCGATCATTGCTTAAGTATACTTAGACTGAAATGATTAATGAAACATTGCTTAAGTATGGATTGATACCCTCTCTACCAGGTTCATTGTATTTCCTGTCAATAAGGGGGAGAGAAAGTGAAATGAAAGTTTGAAAAGAAAAGATGATTGAAGAGAAGATTCTCATTTTGACATTGACGAATTCATTTCAGAATATGTATAAGGTATTGAAAACAAAATACAAAGGGGGAGATTGTTGGAACCACTTTGTGTATAAGTTTTTATTTGTTGTCAATAGTTATCAATGAAGATCAAAATGAAGGAGATCAAGAAGTACTCCAATGAAATGGAGGAATGGAGATTAAGACGATTGTTGTACTGATCGTAAGTTCAAAGAACATGTGTCAAAGGTGATACATTGTTTACAACAATGAAGAATGTGAGGTGTAATCCATCTGAGGATGATTTAAGAAGAATGGGGTTTATGGATTAAGTCCATGAAATTACTCATGATTGCATTAGAACAATGCAAGATACTTCTTGATGAATAGAATCACATGGTTTGCATGAAGTAGATCATGACGGTTGATGAATAAGACAATGTGCCAATGATTGGAATTATAAGAAGTCCGTTCAATGATTGTAATTATGTGATAGCCATGCACATCACATTTTCATATAAGATGATGATGCTGAAGTTATGCCTTTAAAGAATACATATCACAATAGTGGAGTTTGTGATAAAAGAAAAAGAGTTGTTGAAGGATACATATCACCAAGAAGAAGTGTTGTTGAGGTGATCGTGCTTGTTGACAAAGCAAACAGATGACATACAAATTTGTTGACAAAGGAGATTCCATGGTGGCATGTCGAGTTCGAGGACTGTGGATAATGATCCATGTTTTATTCAAGGAACATCGACAAAGGAATGGATGATCTGGAGGCGGAAAAAAAGAGTAGATACAAGGTGGTGCCGTTTTCCAGTGTTTGCCAAATTTTTGGGGTCCAAAATTTGGAGGTTGGTGAGCATTGCGAAAAGTGGATTTCCATGAAGATCATAATTTAATATGGAAAAGGCATGAGTTTCGTGAGGATGGGATGCATGGATTGGATTTCACGAAGACCAGAAGAATGGAGGCGGTGATTATTCGCGATTACATCAAGCTTCGTGAACGGCAGAGGCTAGAGAGCTTCGCGGCGATGAAGGGCTTTGCAAGGGAGCTTCGCGGTGATGAAGGGCTTTGCAAGGGAGCTTCACGGCGAAGGTGGGAAGTAATTGACGGGATGCTCCGCGATTACGACAAGCTCTGCGAATGGAAAATTTTTGTAGTGCTTCACGATTTTGAGAGAATTCCGGCGGGAACTTCAGAGCTTCGCGATTTGAGCTGACGTGGCATTGACTTCACGCGGAAAGTTCAAGGGTCGGTGGAATTGCCTATAAATACAGGTCGACCCCCTCGAGAGAAGTAGAGAGAGCACTCAACGAAAATCCTTTGCTCTCAGTTCGCAAAGGTTTCTCGCGAAGGCAGTCTGCTTCGCGAAAGAGGAGCTTTGTGGTGGCTATTCTAGCTCCGCGAAAGTCTTGCGCCCCGCATTGGCTCAGTGAGCTTCGCGAAGAGGCAGGAGCTCCGCGATAGCCCAACATTGCGAAGGATATAGCATCGTGAGAGTGCTTCACGATTGAGATTCGCGAAAAGGCAGGGGCTCTGTGAAGACTTGTTTGAGCTTTCCAAAATTGGGAGCCTTGCGAAGTAGGGTACTTTTTGAAGGGCCTTTCCAAAGGTTGTTCGCCCAATGTACAGGGGGGAAAAGGGGTATTCATCAGTGGATGAAATTTGGACTTCAATAGAGAATCATTTATTGAGAAATCACACTAGTGATTGTAATTCAAGAAAACGAAGACAAGGGGATCTAGTGCATTCAGTCATTTCACTAAAGTAAAAGGTTGAATACAAAAGAGCATCAACTCAGGACTCGGATGCAAGCAAAGTCTCATGCTGAATAGGAGACAAAGACTTCAATGAAAATCTATTAAAGAGACCTTCACGTCTATAAACTGAGTGAGACTTAACCAATGGCAGTGAGCCAGGGGGAGTCAACGGGAGTGACCCGAGGGAAGCAGTGAGCTATCCCTGAACCTTTGTAAAGTCAGTGAGCCTGGGACAGAGTGACTGTGCCCGAACAATTGTAATCTACAGCTAGTGAAGCATGGTGGATTTAGGTACGACCGACAACCTGTCGGCGTATGCTCCTTGGACATAGCCCTTTGTGGTGAACCAAGTAAAAATAGTTGTGTCATCTCTCTGCATGTGAATGTATCATTGCTGATCATATCCTTCATATAGGTTTAAGTAGTTCCTACCAACGTGGGAACAAGATCCACAACTTTAAGAAGCAAAAGTTGACACCCTGATTCACCCCTCCCCTCTCAGGGTGCCCCGGGGTCCTACATGATATATATATGTGATGATTCACAATGGACACATCAAATTCAAGATCAATTTATTTGTACTGGATCACATGAGTTATGCTAGGTATATATTTCATAAATTGAGAAACATGAAAGGTGTTATGAATGGCATAAAATTTTGAAGATAAATCTAGTTGATAGGAAATATCTTTAACTCTTTACATGATCTAGAATGACTTGATAAATCTTAGGGTTACCTTTATTTCATTCCTATTATTAGTTACCAATCTCAATGAAAGTAGATGAAATACATGATCACCTACTTTGAATTACAAGGGTTAGCTTTACTGATTAACATGTGAATTTTTCTATCTTTGATTGGTTATAAGTTATTTCTAAATTATTTTTACCAACTCTATCATATCTTGGATGATACTAGGTCTGATCATATATGACTTAGACATTTTATTCTAACATAAAGGACCATGACATGGCCTTATATATATGTCCTTTTATGGAATCATACAAATTGATTAATAGTGGTTTTTTTATAATAAAACACCACCAAATAGTGGTAATCCTCCAATGATCCACCAAAATCATAGATATAAGCTCGAATCATAACTCTAGAATGTGAATGGTTCACTCAGACGAGCCATCGGTCTGTTACTGAAAATTAGTGTTATGTTTCACCGATGAACCCAATTCGCATTGTTGGACTTATAAGAAATGAGATGTAAACCTAGGGTCCCTATTAGAGATGATGAAAACTACTACACTATAATGCTTAATGATATCTCTGATATATAGTTTTATGAGATCATCAAATAAAGAATATTATTTGATTAATATAAATAGAACTATCTCAGTTAGATGATCCACAATCACTAATACAATAGCAGGGCCTCTAGAAGTACTAGGAATATTTATTAATAAATACATTTTTATCTTCTCTCATTTATACACTATTAAAGGAAGTGTTTTAAGATTACCTAAAATCCTTTGATTCCTTACCTTCACTAAATAAAAGTTAAGTAATATAGACACAAATACTACAATATATGCCTTTATATCATGCCACCATAATTAAAAAATGATATCATGATACTTATTTGGAATCCCATGGTGTACAACTCAAAGTTGGGAGTGATATTCATTCATCACTTCATCTCTCACATTGATTGGTACAAAAATTATTCTATATACATAAAGGAAAGAATTGTAATTTTTGAACCAACCATCAAGGATATTACCACTATCAAGTTTCTCTTGAATAATGTTACAATCAGAATTAAATATCTAGGAATCCTTTAAAATATATTTGGTTCATAATCTAAGATGGATATGGTTTAGATGTAACCCACTCTGATCCTCGATCACATCCAGATGATGTTAAACTATAAGGGACAAAAACCTCAATGTGGTCATATTGGATTTAAAAATATATTTTTAAAATATCTTCATACTTGACTTGAAGTTTATGGTAAAATGAAAATATGTTAATATTAGAAAACAAATTTTCCCCCATTAATTGATCAAATAGATCATTAATTTGGGGCAATGAATTATAATTCTTGATTATGATTTATTTCATCTTTAATAAGTCTATAAATAAATGTTAACTTCCATCAACCTTTTTTCAAAGAGAAATGGATCACCCTAGGGAGTTGTACTTAGTCTAATAAATAATTTTTCTTTTAGATATTATAATTATACCTTTAATTCACCTTCATCAATTAGTGAAATTTTATATAGATTAATCGATATCATTTTAGAACCATGTATTAGATAAATATTGAACTCCACCTACCTCTCCGGTAGTAGTACATGGAAATCTGTAGGAAACACATAAGGGAATATATATGCCACTGGAATTAAATATTGTTTCTCCTTAAAATAAACTTCTTTGAGTACATAAGTAGCTACATATATGGTAATTGATCTTACTTTACCCTGATTAGGACCTTCCCAGCCATCATAGAACTCCCACTCTCCCTAGAGTTTATATTGGTAACTAACAAGGGTTAATAAAGTCACCCTCCAAACATAGAAATCAAAGTAGATATAAAATTAGGTTACCAAGACAATTTCCAAGATGATATTGAAGGATTTAATGTCAAAGACTATCAAATTCCAAATATACCCAAAAAGGATGAAACTACTAGGGAAATGACTGATTGAAAATTACTTTTTTATTATTCAATCACTTTTGAGGAAAAAGTGAGAAACCATACCTGAATTTAAAAGACTAAATCATTCTAAGCACCACGATAAAAAATCAAGAGAAAACAAATCATTCAAACTAACGTATCAAAATAAAGTAATGTGAAGAACCTGTATCAAATAAAGAACATGCTAAGGTATATAATATCATAATAATACCTTTAATTATATATTAAACCTCACTGGAATCACCTAGTCCCTCTAGCTAACCTTAAGGTGGAAACTCTTTCATCGATGACTACATAAAAACTATACAGCCCTAACTACACCTTAGGAATCTTAGACTTGACATATTATATGATGTTTATATTCCTCTGGTATATTGATAAAATAATTATTATTGAGACCACTATGTTATCTAAGGTCACTTCCCAACACTCTCAAAGCTGCTTCTTTGGTAGAATTTATAAATATGGTTATAAAAAACAAATGAATGACACTACCTCACTTCAATGCTACAACATGGATTAATATGAATGAATCACCTACATTGATAACACTAGAAAGGAGGTAACCCAAAACTATGAGATGTAGAGACCCCACTTCTCTATCTTCATAGATAATAACCACCTATATTTATCTCATCTCATCACCTCTTCTGGATACTAGAAGAGTTTTCACCTAAGGTTTAGACTATAAAATTTCTAACATCACCTAAAAATCCCTTTGATCTAGTCTTAGTGAGATCCATTTTCTTTAATAATTATGATAATGGGATAAAAATTAAAAAAACACTTGAGTCTGTAGATGCCCATTTGAGAAAAATTCAAAATTTTATGATTTTGAATCTTCATCCCCAATCATATATGGAGTGAAATGGATAAATATAGTAAATTAAGAAGTTAATTCCATGATAGACATAACACCTTACCTATATTCCATTAACTTATGATTTGTTACCTGATATAGATTATCATGGTAAAATTGCTCAAAGAAAATCCCTTGAAAGTTATTCTAGGTGTTTCTTTGGTCTTTATTATCCGCAAGTAAAACATCCCTAAACTAGAAATATTCCCCTTCCAATGTGAATGTGCCCAGTCTAACCCAATGTTGTTTTGATGTTTCTATACTCTTGGTGATATGATGGGGTCAAGAAATCCACTCTTCATCTTCCTAGGTATATACATCACCCATAAAGGATGGGAGATAGTGAAAATGAAAATATATTATAATATTACAAACAAGAGGATCCCTTTAAGTATATCTCTGAATAATATATTAAATCATGTTATCAAGTCCTTTCAGGACCTAATGATAAATTATAGTTCTAACTCATAATATATTCTCATTAGTCCATTATAATGTGGAAAGAGGTGGGAATCTAGGTTTAATAATCTATAATTAAGTAGAAAAAAAATTAAAATCATTTTCCCTATAAATAAAAAACCCCAAATTTTTAAAAATACATTATAAAATTCAGTTCTAACCCCATTACACTCTCTCTTTCTTTTATTTATAGAAATACATTTCATTTTAACACATCTTTTAAAAATTATCCAAAAATATATTCACAATTCCCAATACATCACTCTAAAACAAGTAAGGTGGGGTTAATTTATAATATAAAATAGGTTAACTAATATTAATAATAAAAATGATTCACAATCAATGGAATCAATTGTGGACTCATACTAACCTAGTTGTTAAAAATAAATATATAAGAAAATACTATTTATTTCTTAATATTTTAGTTAATATGAATCATCAATTTGTTCTGAAAATAATATATTAAACAAAGAAAATCACATGTCTTGTCATGATATCCAAAATGTTTCTACCTATCAATGTATAGTATGATTCTTGAGACTTGAGAATTAAATAAAATTATAGGAGAAGTAAAGAAAAAAAATATTTCATACCACCCCTGAAAACTCAATCTTCTTCCATAATTATGTTGGACAGGTATATTTATGGGTTACTTCTTGAGTCTCAATAGTTATATATTTTTGATACTCTCATTTCCCATACTCGAGATCCATTTAGGTGTTATTTAATACCATTTTAGAGTGACCATGACCTGATTTTCCAAAAAATATTGGGTTAAGCCACCACAACACCTTAGGAATACATCCTAGTTTCTATAGACTAGTGTAAATGTTGAGGGATAAATGAAAGGTATATAGGATATTATTTTCCACTAAAAATATCATAGTATTTTGTATAATGTCAATGGAGTTAATTGATAGGACCTCATTGATCATTAATCCACTGGAAGTATAGTGATTGACATAATGAAAATGGGTGATTAATGAAGTAGTACTAAATTCATACACAACATGATATAAACATCTATAACATGTATACAATACCCAAACACAACTATATTTACTATAAGTTTTTGAAATTAGACCAAACCCCAAGATATATGTTTCGTATAGGATAAACATAGACTAAGGGACCCAATAAAGGATTGGTCTTTATATAATGTCACAAAAAAATCTCCCATGGAAGCACTTATGCTTCTACTACATACACCACAAAAAAATTCAAAATACACCACCCGAGCACTTGAATCCATATGATATTAAATCCTATTCTCAGGTTTATTTTCCTTACATGGATTTAAGAAAAATTAATCTACATGAATCTTATAGGGTCCCATGAAGGATGTGAGTATATCATACCTAGTAAGGGGTCACCACCCACCCCTAACAACCTATCATAAATAAGAGTGTACATAAAAACAATACAATGATAATAGAGTAAACATAATAGTAATAAACATGTTTAAACAAGTCATTAAACATAGATATCGGTAATATAAATAAAATATTGATATAGTAAGGATCCATACATGGACTTCCTACTTAGATCCATGACTTAGAATCATAGATGAATGTCATTTATATCTTTAAAAAGGTGGCACCACACACACATACTATTACTACACTCATTTACATATACGAACCCACACATATATGTAGATTCATTCACACCAAGCCAGGGCCCAATGACCCATCCTAGGGATAAAGAATCATGTATATAGAGTCAGGGAACTCACATAGTCCTTCCCTCTAGGAATATAGGAAATGATATACCAATTAAAGGCATTTTTAGCTCATCCCACAACATCCACTTATTTTTCAATGTGTGGATACATTATAAAATTTTTATAAAACCATATATGTGTATATAAATAAACCCAAAAGGTTGGAATAATAAGAAATAAACCATACAATATTCTTATCAACCAAATAATGAAACCCAACCTAGAGTATAATTTAATCCCCAGTGGAAAAAAACAATAATAATGTTCATTCCCATTTAATATCACATTAAACATGGATAAATAGTAATGATCATTATTATTTGTATAAATTAAATAATAACACATGAAAACTAAAATCATGATATGATAATGAGGAAATTATAAATTAAGTCATACAACTAACTCATTCCTTTACAAGTATAATCATTTGAAAACATTTATTAGTGAAAACACTATATAAATTTTAGGCTCAATTGGCCCCAAATTGTTTCCAAGTAAAATCTCTATGAGTATGAGAGTAAAAATGGGTTCACATACTAGATTAGTTGAATAGTAGATATTTAAGACCTCCTAGAGGATTATATTCCAAGACATGAAAAATTATACCAACCTAAGATAATAATGAAATTAAGGCTTTAGAAATTATTAACATGTGATATGAAATCCAGGAGGCTAAACCATAGGAATACCTTCACTACCCAATCTCAAAGAATATATATTTCATAATATTATCAAGGAAATTAGAGGATTAATCAATCCTTTGATTTAGATAATATCACCTCACACCCACAACTATGAAGAAATATGACAATTAAGGAGATTATATGGCATCCACATCCCTACCTAGCACACTCTAAGTTGTCACTAGTAATCAAAGCCTATTGGATCAAGAATGAATAAGGGGGATCACCTAAGATGGATGAGTTTGAGTTAAGAGACTCATATAAATATAAACTAGTTGATATAATAATTAAATCCCAATTTCAATCAGTTTTATGGGTTAAAATGAGATAAAAAGATGAAATTATGCCCAAATTTTAAAAAACTATTCTTTAATACCACTTTTAATGAGTGAATTTATATCGTAGGAAGATCTAATTACTTGGAAGTTTATTCTATAACTCTCATCATAAGTAAATTAATATCTATTTATTTATGATATGATTTTATAAAGAGCAAGAAATTTGTTTTGGATTACTTTAGTTGTAAATAGGGGGTTCTTGTATCATTGTAGGGAGAATTTTAATAGGTAAATGATGTCACCTTCCCCTGAATGTAATCACTTTATGATATTAGTGATATATTTATAAATCATATTTCAAAAATCATGAAAATGGTGCATCCCCCACCATCAAAGGTGAATTCAGTAAAAATAATGTGTGCTCATTGTCTTTGTTTTACTCATATATTGGTGATGAAGTTTTATTAAAAAAATATGATAAGATTCAAAATCTAACAAGTATAAGATATTAAATTAATAGAGAAATAATAAAAATATATTAACACTAAGTCATATCCCCCCTCTCATTATTACATCTATTTCCATTATTATGCGCCACAGAGTGGTAGGTGTATTTAAAAACATAACTAATGAGTGGAACATAGTTGATGGTTAAATTCTAAATTTTGGGTTTATAGTCAATGGATTTTTGGTTTAGGGTATATTTTGATTGGTTTAATAATTAATGGGTTGGTTTTAAATCATTAAGTCTTTTAAAGGTATGGTTTCTACTATTTTAAGGGTTTATTTGATACAATGTTGGGATTGAAAGACCAGAACATATGTAAAATTTCTTGATTTGAGATTGAGTTGTGGTTTTTCATGAATTTTATTGAATTAAAAAATTGGGTATTGGTTCAGTCAGTTCTTATCTCCAATGGCCCATAGGACTTCAATTTTTTTATTATAAGAAAACCCCCCCTTTTAAGGGAATAAGGGGAAAACCCTAAAGACATCATCGACTTAAAACAAATCATGACCTAAAGGTTAAGAAAGACCAACAAAACTGAAAATAGATATGGAAAATCATATGTATATTTTTATAATCCATGGTGGAAAATTATTCTAAAGGTTGAAAATTACTATAGATAGGATGTTTTTAGTGTTTTAATATTTATATGGAAGTTTTGGGTATTAATTATGAAAGCTGTGTTCCAATTAAGAATTATCATTTATTTTAAGGTCTTAAAAAAGTTATTGATGGTTTTAATAATGGGTTTTGAAACCATTCATAATAGGACTATACTCAAAACATGGTTGGGTGGTTCGTTTTAAATCCATACAAACTAAACTTTCATGTTGAGAAAAATGGACCTACATGTTTTCTATGGTTAGGTGTGGTGTGTCACGACTCAACCCAAGTTGGGGTTTGAGCCTTTACTACCCCAAGCTCACCTCCAGAGGCCATGGGGTGGAAACAAGTGCCAAAGGCATAGCTAACTCAGAGAGGCATTTTTCTAAGTACCTATATGAAAAAATGTATCCAAATAAATACAAAAGTGAAGAAGGAAAACTTCTATAAAATAAACAATGCATTCATGAACCTCTATATAGTACAAAAGTATGGTAGTGTGAACTAAAATTAAAGTGGAAAAAATACACACCCAACCAGATCTGTTTCCCAACTTGACAAAACTAGAAAAATTAATAGCTGAAAGAAATCCAACTCTTGAATCCCAAGCTACGACCACCGTATGTGGTCCAAGAACCTAGTATCCCTAATCTCTTATGTAGTCTCGATCAACCTATCCATCATATTCATAAGACACAATATCTGCAGGAAAATCCCATGCAGTGGTGAGTATAAACATACCCAGTAGGACGCCTCGAAAGCAAAAGGAGGATAAGTAAGAGATACAATAGAAGAGAAGGATAGTAAATAGAATAAGGTACAATGAAAGAGTACAACTCAACCCAACAAAGAGTGAAAGTAAGATTTTATAGACACAACGGGATAAACACAATGAGTAGATAAACTACCCATTGAGTATTCACCACCTATAGTAAGAGATCAGACTCATCCAACCATAAGAAACTAGACATGGAAAGCATGTGGCATACCTCGCACGGCTTCGCCTCCCATGGAAAGAGATTAACCAAATCTAACGTGTGGATACAGACAAAGGGATATATATATATACACTCGGTCAAATAATCCCAAATGATAGGGTAAGGGGATATTCATCTCATAACTCATCTCAAGAAGAATAGTAACTAACAGTTACAAATCTCCATCAATGATTTCCAGTATCTCATGCATCTTCCCTAAAGTATCCATTAAAGTAAATACAAGCCTCGTCACTATTCCGCATAGTCAAGGGGCTACAATCTCTAGGTAGAGGACCCATGACCTGGTATAATAGGAGGATTCCACTCTGGTGGTTGAAGGCACATACCTAGCCCAGCTACAAGGTGCTACTCTAAGTCATCAAGGACCCATGCCATGCCCTGTGAGAGGGAGCCAATCAGAAGTTTGAGGACGCATGTCCAGCCTGGCTGGAGGGTTCAACTCTAAGTCATTGAGGACCCATGACCTAACTAAAAATAGGGTTCCACTCAGAAGGTTGAGGACCCATGCCTAGCCCGGATGGAGGGTTCCACTCTAAGTCATTGAGGACCCATTCCCTGCCTGGTAGGAGGGTGCCACTCATGAGGTTTAGGAACCATGCCATTCTCATCTAGAGGGAACCACTCTAAGTCATCGAGGACTAATTCCCTTCCCGGCATGAGGGTGCCACTCAGAAGGTCTCTAGTGATTCTTCCTGATAAATATCATTTTTGAGTGTCATCTAAGTATGAACCATGCCCAAAACATTTAACACCATTTCTCTAAATCCTCAATTGATGGAACCATCACGTTCTATGTGGAAAAAAATCAAGATAGGGTACTCAAAAACCAAAATATGAGTTTTAATTAAGAAGATATATAAATTTTAAGTTTCATAAAAGGGAACCAAGGGGTACACTGCATGTGAGGGGACCCACATAGAATTTGGCCCCTCTTCACAACCTGGTTGTATCCATGGATGGCACACAGCTCCCTTTCCATGTAGCATAACACACCTTGTAGGTGGACTACATGGTGTGGCCTAGATAATCGAGATAGGGGGTCATGTTCTGCTAGTCGTGTCCATGTACTAGAGTACACGGGCATGTATCAGACCCCGTTTACTTCCACATAGGTTCCTATCTATATGACCCATCACATTGGTTGTCCACCTAGGAAAGAGGTACATGGTGTGTGATGGGGACTACACATCCTTTCCTCCTTAATATTTCTCAAACCCTAGTTCTCACCATGGAAGAGATACACATTGTGTGTTCCTCCTTGAACACAATGTGTAGTGGAGATTTTGAAAAAAAACCTAGATCTGTCTTCTATAATTAAATATGTTAGCACAATCATAGATCTCGCTTTGAATCCTTCTGAAATGAAAATATATATCCATGAATCATGGATCTTGGTCTTCATTTAATGGAAATCGGATCCAGTGAAGATTTGGTGGCTCACTGTTCATCTGGAATGCACCTAAGGCTTCCACAGTTGATTTATCGAGCTTCTATATTCATAACAAACTTCCTTTCCTTGAGAACATCCTAGATCTATTGTTTCTTCATCGATCTGAACCTATTCCATTGATCCGCCACAAATCCAGGAGTCTAATTGGGCTTGATACCTCCCAGTAAAGTTGAACTGGGACAGTGGGGATCCAACCAGTGAAGAACATGAAGAAAATTAGGGAGAAAGAAACCACAGAAAAGGTTTAAACATCATTGGCCAATCATTATTGTCCAATGATCAAGAACGGGGAAACCGGGGTTAGATAAACAATGAATAAAATCAAATTGTGAATACACAAGAACATGCAAAGGCTGTAAAAGGATGTATATTGAAGAAAAAATATCAATCTACTCAATTAAATTTAATAAAGGGTGTAAAACACCAATTGACAAGACCTACCTTGAATACAGATTGATCGCTAATGAAGAGTGTGCCAACCAACATTTTGGGGGGAGCTGTTGCTTCTTTTATGTCCTGATCTGCTCGGATCTGGAGTTTTTTTATTTTCCAATGAGATATTCCAACATAATAGGGAGGAAAATATATATATTTATTCTAGGTTTTATTCAACTAACCCTAGAGAATTTTCTTGGAATAACTCTTATAGAGCTATTTGTTGCGTTGGAAACAAACCAATTAATTAAATAATTGATTTATTAATTCATTAAACACACCATCAACGAGCACAGGATCCGAACATCCCATGTAAACTCATTTTATGTCACTCCTAGGGTAAAAAACTTATTCTAGATCCAACCATGGTCTCATATTTATAATCTGAGTTACCATTTAAGAGTTATCACTTTTTCTTTAAGAATCTGTGTGCGGGAAATATAAAATATATTTAATATTTTTATAAAATTAATTCCAAGCACACCAGGAATCGAAATCAGACGATGTCTCAGCGCCTAGCTATGGAAATATATATATAAATATTTCAAAGTCTTATAAGGAAGAAACCAGGTCTCTGCATCATTCCATCCTTCAATATTTTCTTCCTCAAAAAGAAAAACAAAGAAAACAACTCAGGATACTAAGTCTGCACTTGGATCTCCCGCTCCTAGTAACTTTACTGTATGTTCTTGTACTTCCAAAACACACAGACCAAAGGGATGGTCCATCCACAAAAATTCCACTCCTTCTAATTCTTTATCACCACTGGGTGCTCCGCAAAGGTTTCTCCATCCTTGATGTCTAGATCGCCCTAGTCAATGACTTGATTACCTCCTTTGGAATATCCATCTGGTGAGTCGCCTGTAGAAAACTAGTCATGAAAAACCTCATAGTTGATGTCCCTCATCTAGGAATATCTCACATGCTCGAGAAGTAAAGGTTTCAACACCATTGAGTAAATAAAAACTATACCCACCTGCTCCACCAGGTTCATCTATAGGGAAGCTAACTGCTCTGAAGCTTCCTACACTAAGCAGGCTTGGGACTTCCTACTAAGGGAATATGATACAATTTTTTTCTTCCTTGGATTATAGACTATTTCAAATTCATATTCCATCAGGAAATATAACCAGTATCACTGTCTCAGGTTCAAATATCTCTGATTGAAGAGGTACCTCAGACTCTGTTAGTCTAAGTAAACTACAAAGTGCTCTCCCAAAAGTTAGTGTCTTCATATCCTCAGGGTGAGGACTATTTCTGTGAGATCTATGTCATGATTTGTGTGGTTCTTCTCATGGGGTTTCAATTACCTAGACATGTACGTGATAACTGCCTATCACTGCATGAACATGAAACTAAGCCCATATCCTGAGTAATCACAATACACTATGAACTTCACGCCTTCCTCTAGTAGTCTCAAATTTTGATCACTCTTCATCCTCTACCTCAACTCCTCAAATTCCCTCTATCACAACTTAGACTAGTTAAAAATATACCCTTTCCAAATTAGGGCGGTCAAAGGGGTTTTTATCCTAGATAATTTTTCTAAAAACCTCTTGTAGTACCCAACCAAGCCAAGAAAGCTTCACACCTAAAACACATTCTTGGGTGGCTCCCAAGGAAGCACCACATTGATCTTCGTTGTATCTATGGATAAAGCATGCTCAAAAAAGACATACCCTATAAAGTAAACCTCATGAATCCAAAACTAGAACTTTGAGATATTTCTATAAAGATAGTGCTCTCTAAGTAAATCTAGGACTATCCTTAAGTGATCTAGATTCTCCTCCTATGATGTAGAGTATATGAGTATGTCATTTATTAAGAAAATATAAAACTAATCCAAGTATGGCTAGAAAACCTGGTTTATCAAAGTCATAAACATGGTAGGACAATTTATCACACCAAAGGGAATCACTAGGAACTCATAGTGTCTGTAGAAACATTGGGATGAAAACCTTAGAATATCAGCCTCGCGAACCCTCAACTGGTGGTAGCTAGACCTGAGATCAATCTCCGAGAACCATGTTGTACCTTGTAACTGGTAAAATAATTCATCAATCCTCGGCAATGGATTCTTGTTCTTTATCATTTCCTAGTTCAGGTGATGATAATTCATGAAAATCCATAAAATCTCATTCACCTTTTTCATGAAAAGGACTATAACTACCTAGGGGGACACATTAGGTCTGATGAAACCTTTCTCATGAAGTTCCTCCAACTACAACCATAGCTCCTGAATCTTAGTAGCTGTCATCCAATATTCCATAGAAGATATTGGAGTGGTACCATGATCAAAGTTGATGCAAAAATTTATCTCTCACCTCATAGGTAGTCCTGTAACATCCTCAAGGAAGACATCCATGTAATCCTCCACAACTAAAGGAACCCATATGCCTAGAGATACTAATACACCAAGGGATATACTTAATAACTAATGGGTGATGGGATGAAGCATCCTTATCATGAAACCCACTTTCCCTACCATGAGATATCTTTCTCTAGAAAGGGGAATCTTGTCTCATCAGTACATAGGCATCTGAATTTTTTGTGGTGACAGTCAATTTGGGCTCAGACCATGGATGGTCAATCCATACCAAAGATGACTTCATAAAGTTCCATCATGGTGACCAAAATTTCCAATGTGAGCCTCTCTCCACCAAGAGATAGCTCACACTACCGGCAGATGAAAGATGCCGAATATGTGTTCCCTGTAAGAACCTCAGGAAGAAGTTTTTGGGATAGTGCCTCAACTAGGAGATCCATCTATTACACTAGGAGTATAGAGATAAATTAATGGATGGAACCTATGTTTATTAACACTTAATTAAGAGTATAAAACACACAGATCATACCTATTATCATCTCATGCGTTGTGAGATCATAGAAATCCAAATCATGTAGTTGTCTACGGCCCTGGATGCCAGATCCCTGATTATGAAATAGGACACTTGGTGGTCATAGTGGAAGGATCACATAATGGGCTCCACCACCCACATATCCTCCTGGTCCTCTTATAGCTCTGCCTCCCTGGGGACCACCCTGATCAAGGCACTACATTTACTGTAGTGGTCAATCATTTATCTACCTAGAATACTCTGTATGTCTAGTTAAGTATTCTCAAGCCATGTGACCCCACCCATCACAAGCAAAGAACTGACCATCTCCAAGATACCCTATAACTCTTTACTACCTCTGATCATTTTCCTTCACCTGATGATGAGAGGATCTCCTACACTAGGATCTTGTCGTTTGTTGTCTACTAGCTACTGCATATGACTTAGCTTTGTGGAACCTACTACTAACTCCACATACCTGGAATCCCTCTGATGGAAATATCTTTGTCACCAATGCCCTCTTCAACACCCTGTCATATTTGGGGATGCACAATGGCACAATGATAGCTCAGGTATCTGTATGGAGTCCCTTCTCAAACTTCCCTTCTTGGAATTATTCATCCCAAGTCATGTCAATAGAGTCCTTCATAAGGTATGTGAACTGCACCGCATACTCATCCATTGTCATCCCTCCCTACTGCATCTCTATAATCTTCTGGATTCATAATCAACGCAATCATTAGGGGTAGTACTCCTCATGAAATAGATGCTAGAATTCAGTCCATGATAGTGTTGACTCATTGTGTATCTGCATAACAAGTGTCCACCAATACCTAGATGGTATATGGAAAAGTCTAGATGCTAGTGCAACCATCTGATCCATTGGGGTCCGAACAAGCCTGAAGATATAGAACACAGACTCTATCTAATCCTCTTCTACTTGAGTATCTAGCTCACCATGGAACTTTAATGGTCTCTAATGCTGGAACTCACAAAGTGTGAAAATCCTATGTGTTTCCTCAACCTACTCTACTAGATCAATCTTATGCTTGATAGGGGAGGTGTTACTACCTTCCCACTTGGAGGAAGGGGCATAGGGTGGACCCTAAACTAAGGCCTTGTCTCTTATTGGATCCTCATCACGAACTAGATAAGGTAACCCAACTAGATGTCATCACAGATCCATCTTGAAAATTCAAGGATTACTATAGTCAGATGAGCATATATATATATGTGTATATATTTATATATATATATATATCAATAGTAATGGGGAACTAACTCAAGAAGTATAGTCAAAGACTCAATACTACATGATGCATGTACCATTAATCTCTAGAACAGATGTCTCGACGTGCTGAATTAAGAAACAAGTAGTCAAAGTCCTGATGAATGGATATGTCAAGTGCCACACCATCACTAGATTCTCTAGCCTAAGATCCAAACTTGAGACACTATGAAACTATTTCCCTAAACCCATCCAATTATCTTAAGTAAATACATTGGAACAATATCCCAAGAAATAAACATGCTTTGATACTAATCTTTCATGACCCGACCCAAGCTGGGGATCGATCCGTAACTACCCCAAGCTTGCCTCCATAGGTCAGGAGTGGCGATAAGCACTGAGGAATAAATAACTCAGGGAAGCCTTTTCCTAAGTACCTATATGCACACAAAAATAGCCAACTCAATGAAAAATTCCATAGGGAAAGAATAAAATATGCAACACTATTATAAAATAAACCAAACATGCATGAACCTCTAGATAGTACAAAAGTAAAGTAGTGTAAATTGAAAGTAGAGGGGAAAAAATACACACCCAAAAAAATATTTGTCCCAACCTAAAAATTTGTAAAAGTAAATAGTTGAAAGAGAACTCATCTCTTGGATCCCAATCTATGACCATCGTGCACGGTCCAATCACCCGGTATCCCTAAGCTCCTCCGTAGTCACGGTCGACCTATACATCATCTTCACAAGACATGATACATGCAGGTAAATCCCATGTAGGGGTGAGTATAAACATACCTAGTAGGATGCCCCAAAATATGAAGGGGGTAGTAAGAGATACAATATAAGAGAAGGACAGTAAATAACACAAGTTATAGTGAAAGAGTATAGCTCAACCAAACCAAGAGTGAAATTAAGCTCATCCAGACACAAGGGGATAAACATGATGAGTAGATGAACTACCTATCATGTCTTCACCATCTATAGTATGATATTATACCCATAAAACCATAGGAAACTAAACACAGAAATCACATGGCATGCCATGTGCATCTTCACCTCCCATAGAAAGAGAGTAACCAAATACAAGGTGTGGATACAATCGAAAGGATATATATATATATATATATGTTCAGTCAAAGAATCCCCAATGAGAGAGTAAGGTGATCATCGTATCACAACTCATCCCAATAAGAAAAGGTACCAATAGTTCCAAAAGTCCATCAATTATGCCTAATATCTCATGCATCCACCCTAAAGTATATGTCGAAAACAATCTAACCATCATCACTATACCACATAGTCAAGGGGAAATAATCTCTAGTTAGAGGACCCATGCCCTGGTATATTGGTAGGGTTCCACTTTGGTGATTGAGGACCCATACCTAGACCAGTTGGATAGTTCCACTATAATTCATCGAGGCCCATGCCCTGCCTGGAAAGAATGTGCCACTCGAAAGGTTGAGGATTGATGCCCAGTCTGACTGTAGGGTGCCACTCTAAGTCATCAAGGACCCATGCCCTACCCGACAGGAGGGTGACACTCGGATGGTCTCTGGTGATTCTACCTGATCACTTCCATAATCGATCATCACCTAAGTAAGTACCATAAACATAAAAATTTATATCGTATCTATAAATCTACAACTAAAGGCACCATCACATTCTACACAAAAAAAACACTCAGGATAAGCTACTTGTAGGCCAAAATATGAGATCAAATGAAGGAGATGCGGAACTTTTAATTTTCCTAAAAAGGAACCAAGGGGTACACGGAGTGTGAGGAGACCCACACGGTGTGTGTCCCCTCTTCACAGCCTAGTTGTGTCCCTATCCGGCACACAGATCCTTACTTATTTTGAAACACATGTCGTGTAGGTGGACTACATGGTGTGTCCTAGCTAACCAGGATTGGGGGCCATGTTCTTCTCGTCGTGTCTATATACTGGAGTACACGGGTGTGTACAGAACCCTGTGTACTTCCACATAGGTTACCATCCGTGGGAACCATCATACAGGTTGTCCACACAGGAAGGGGTTACATGGAATGTGAGGGGGGATACACATCATGTCCTCCTTAAGATTTCTCAAACCCTAGTCATTGCCATAGAAGGGGATACACATTGTGTGTTCCTCCTTGAACACAGAGTGTGGTTGGGATTTTGATAGAAATCCTAGATCTGGATTCCATGCTTGAAACTACTCACATCATCATACATCTTACCACAAATTTATCTAGTATGATTGGATCTATCCATGAATCACATATCTTGGTCATCGTTCATTGGAAATAAGCTCTAGTGAGTCTTCAGTGGTGTGTCATTCATACCAAACACACCTGACGCTTCTGAGGTTGATTTCTCAAGATTAGATCATCAAAAAGGTCTTCCTTACCTTGAAAACATCCCAGATCTATAGCTGCTTCATCGATCTGAACCTATTTTGTCGATCATCCACAAATCAGGGGGTACGATCAGGCTCGGTACCTCCTGAAAGAAGTTGAACTGAGACCTCAGGGATCCAACTAGTTAAGACCACAAATATAATTGGGGATAAAGGTACCACAAAAAAAGTTTAAACATTTTTGGACAATATTTCTTGGCCAATTATCAAGAATGGGGAAACCGGGGTTATATAAACAATGAATAAAATCAAACTGTCAATATTATGGTACATGAAAAGGATACAAAAGGAAATAGATTGAAGAACAAAGATATACCGAATCAATTCAATTTAATCAAGGGAATAGAGACACTAATTTATGATTCCTATATTTATTATGGATCAATATCTGATGAAGAATGTGCCCTCTAATGATTTCATAGGATTTGTTGCATTCACTACATCTTGATCTACTAAGATATAGATTTTCATCATTGTCCAATGAGATCCACCTACAAAAGAGGGAGGAGAATCTATAGATTTCTCCTAGGGTTTATGCGGCTAACCCTAGAGAAATTTTCCAAGAAAAACACTTATAGATCTATCTGTTGTGCTATAAATAAACTAATTAATTAAATAATTCATTCATTCATTCATTAAACACACCTTCAATGAGAGAGGGGTCTAAACATCCCATGTCAAATAATTTTATGTCACATCTAGGGTAAACACCTCATTCTAGACATAACTATGATCTCATATTTATTATCTGAGTTACCATTTAAGAGTTATCCCATTTTCTTTAAAAAGTTGTGCATGCACAATATAAAATATATTTAATATTTTTTTAAAATTAATTTCAAACACACCATACTATAGAATCATACCTCGTCTTAGAACCAGGCTTTAGAAATATATATATAAATATTTCAAAGTCTTAAAAGGAAAAAATCGAGTCTCTTCATGATGTTCCTAAGAGAAAATGAGGAGAACTCATAGAGGGTTGACTCAATGCTCCTAAAAAACTCTTCCCAGAAACAAAAAAATTATATAATTATTATTTAGTGTATAAGATCCTCTAATCATCTTATCGAATCATGATAAATAATAAAACTAGAAAAAATAACACATAAACTCTAGTTTTTTAAATGGGTAATTAAACCTTTATGAGTTTGAAATCCTTAATGATCTATGGGTGTTATCACATATCTAATAGACATTGTCTTATTATCAAATAAAAGTGAAATAGATTAGTAATATAGTCTTTAAATCTTTATAATATGCCTCCTAATAATCATAATGTACCCCAATATGTTACAAAAAATAATATCAAAACAACATGAAGAGAAATCTACAATAATAAAAAAACAAGTAGGTATAATCTTCTTTTTTCCTCTTAAAGTGTGTTTAATCCACCATAGAAGTGATTACCAATTTACCTCTAAAACCCCACCCCTTTTCACTTTTGAAATAACTTAAAAAAAATTTAGGTAGTTATCTATATTCTTCACCAAGTGAACTTATATTCTTATATAGAATCCAACAACCATAGTGTTATGGAAAAAGCCATGGTGTGGTTTCACTTAGTCAATATTAAAAAAATGATAGAAATATAAATAATTAAAAAAAATTATAAGTTGTTTATGTTTACAAACTCATAGTTTGAATAGAACTATGATGTGTTTTCCTTAAAACCAAGTCATGGTTTTCCCTCCATATTTATAGTAGGTAACATTCATAACCATGATCAGTGAGTAATAAAAATAAAAAAAATATCCTCTAAACTTCAAAATGGTTTGTAAAACTAGGACCATTTTTCTCTCCTAAAACTACAAAAGTTTTTTCAATCTTACTTTAAAACATAATTAATAAATATGACCATTTAAGTTAAACAATGGAATAGTTTCTAAAAATAATGTGGTTTTTCATCTCATTATAGATGATGGTAATTACCTTACATTCCCAATAACCATATCCAGATCCATTGAAATTTTTATCTACTTATTATCAAGACATATTCCATATAAATAAAAAATTATGTTTTTTGTGTCGCACCATGACATAGTTGTTTACAACCATGAATTTATTATTCATTTTCCATATGTTCAACTTCAATCAATCTTAAGGAAAATCCAAGATCATATTGATAATAAATACAACGTAAAAAATTATAACTCATGATTCAAAAACTTAAGGAACTAATTTACAATATATTCCCAATATGAGAGTTATCTAAACACAACATTACTAAGTAGCATAATGTTTTTTAGATAAATTTATCTCTCAGTGCAATGAGTGATACTAATTTCACCAAGTTTTATTCCCTCAATGATTCCTTAAAGATTTTAAAGGTATCTTAAATATACTCTATTTCCAATATTATGAAATACCATGAACATTAAGGTATTAATTTATTTAACATTCTATGAATCATTTTTATTATAATGGTTTTGATCTATTAGAGGATTTTATAGAGGATGAGGGTTAAAAACTGAGGATATAGAATTGGTGTAGAATCTTTCAAGTGATGATATATTGAACCAGGTACCTGGTGTCCATAGGTAGAAGCGAGAGTTTGTGGAGGGCCACCAGCTACCCGATGGCCCTAGTGCATGTATGTAGTGGGTATCTAGTACCTGGTGATAGGAGATAGGGTACCCAGTGATAGGGGACCAAGTTCATGGAGACCCTTTTTCTAGTTTTTTTTATTTTTTTATTAATTTAATTGATTTTTAAAATATAAATATGCCCTAATCCATCTTGTTTTTATCTAGTTTCATGACTCACCCTACCATCTACCTCTTATCCACTCCTCTTCCAAGGTGGATCACACCCCTTAGTGCTCCATTTCATTGGTCGTCTATCTCAGTGGATCACAAGTAGTAACACTAAACTTTCTATTTTATATTTTATATTCTTTCCTCACTAACCTATAAATATTCACTGAATATACCTAATTTGGGGGATTATGCTGTGTTTTTTGATTTATTCCAATTGAGGGGGGTCATCTGATGATATTTGATGAGTAGGTTCATATGACTATGTGGTAGGTGGTCCCTAAAATCATCCACTATTTCATATGTGTTCATGTGTCATATTATATATGGTAGTTAGTAGGTCTGTAAGAACAAAATGGAATAGAACTGAATCCTGGTTCTTTATTCAGGGAGGGGTGAGTGTGACCGATCTAGACTGTGATGCAATCTCTATAACCCTTTTTAGATAACCTTGTCCATCAATTACCAAGTTTCCTTAAGAAAGTGGTGAGATACTTGATAATTAGAACCCATGAGGGGTGTCCTTTTATCACTACCCATGAGAGATGGGTGACTTTTTTAGAGTTAAATCCATGTCTATAGAAGGCTAAGTTTTTCATATATAGACTAGGTATATGAAATCATGGGTATTGATATCCTAGAAATAAGAATCATATTGGATAGACTAATGAATAAGAAATAAGTTATATGGTGACATTATGATATATATCAAATAACATTTATATTTATGGTGGTTTTTCATTCACCAATTTATGTTTTGTTTTGGTGACTGTTCATTTATATTTATAATAAATTAATATTATTATGATTGATCATTCATCTATTTCTATATAAATAGAGAATGAGATATGCCTTAAATCCTACTTTCATGTGATTTACTAAGGCTAAATCATTTGGTCATATTGTTAGGGAATAATATAGGATATCAAGAATGCTTCCCAGTCAATTCATATTGTATGAATTGAAATATTATAGGATAGGGATTATAATACCATGCTACTATATATTATTGACATGGTGACCGAATTTTGAGTATTAAAATTCAAGTGATATTCCACTAGATATCATTCAAAAGTGTTTACTTTAATGAAATTAATGGCGGATAAGGATGGATGATAGTTACAATAGTTATATCTGAAATTATAATTCACTCATATATTTAATAATGTATGAGTGAATTCATGAATACTAGATTAGTGTCCAACAAGGCTATTTAATGGTCCACTACCATTGAGTTTAGATATGATACTCTAGCATGATATCTGAACCTCTCTCCCAACTATAGCACTCTTTCTTCTCTCATACATAACCCTGATAGGTACTGGCATATCTTGCATAAAAGGGGTGTCCTACTCAATCATTGAATAATTCTTTTCAGCCCAAAAATATTTCAAAAAATGGGATTCTAATGGCTACCCTTGAGGGATCTTCATCAAAAATGTTGTTAGAAGATATTAGCAATAATGTTATTCGATGAAAAATATGTGTATTGGTTATTTATTATATATATATATATATATATTCTTAAGGTTAATGCAAGGAGATCTTGGGTTTTTAATTTCTTAATACTTTTTCAATGTTTAATGAGGATTTTATTATCCTAAGAAACCTAAAAGTGGTATTATAGTGGTACTACAATCCTTGAATCTCAAAATAATTCTTAAAATAAATAATTTTTCATATGAATACAAAATAATAGAAACATGTCATCAATATGACACACTCTATCACATAAAAAATTATTGAGAAATTGAGTTGTGGATGGAGTTATGTTATATGATAATGTAATTTGGGTTTGTGATCTCATCATATGTTATATGATAATGTAGTTTGTGGTTGGTATATAAACTTAGGTGACATGATAACATAATCTACTATTGGGATCACAAAATATGTTATATGATAACATAATATATGGTTAGGGTGCAGTATACATTATGTGATAATATATGTTGTGTTATCTAGGATCCATGGATTCAATCCTATACATACCTTACATCATAAGCCTTTTATAGAATCCTTACATGGAAACTTTTGAATTTATGATATAAACATTACATAATCTATGTTGTCTTGACATGATGAATTATTCTTATTCCATGATCCTCTTAATATAATGCCACCCACTACACACCACATCTAATATTACATGTGATATGTTTTTCACTTGAGTTTTTTCTACACATCATGGGGTTATTTGGATTGTCGCAAGCTACTTTGGGCTTAATCCTTGCACTCATACTTCACCCATTTCCATATTTGAATTTGTACCTTGAATTTACCGAGAAATACAACCATACATTGATCCATTTATTTAATGCCATACAGTATCCAAAAATACCATCTTATAATCAGTATCAAGGTCCCATGATCTTTCTCACATTAGGGTGACCCATCAGTGACTAACATCCCACTTCCCACCTTAGGAGTATCCTTACCATCGCTCTAATGAAAAGAGAACTTGATCACCGCATTTTATGCCCTATACCTCACAATCATAACAACTAGTGATATGGAATTAAATTCACATGTTTTCCCACATCCCTTTTAGTGAATAATTTATTCACTTAGTGATTAATTGTTTCTATTAGTGGTAAATTATAGTGATCATGTTTATTTAATCTTAAATAGTAAATTATTGATTATTTTTTAAAAAAAATTAAATTAATGACTGTTTTATTCCTTGTTTATTTTATTTGTTTATTTCATTATTAATTTTGTTTTAAAATAATAATTTTATTTTTTATAATTTTATCTTTGTGATTAAATAATTTTATTGATTTTCTATGTTTATGTAAACAATTAAGTTTTTATTATTTCAGATTTATTTTAACTTTTCATTTTAAACGACTTTTATTTTCGATGTTAATTTTATATTATTTTTATTTATTTTTCTTTTTATTCTTTTAATTACTCATTTATTTTTCTTTATAAGATGAAAAAAATGAATATTGTCCATGTAAGAGAATTTTTTACGCTATCAATTCATGTAATACAAAATCATCTCCGCTGCATAAGATAACTTAGGGAGGGTAAGATATTTTTTAGCCTAGTTGATGAATTATATTATGGGGTTCCTTTTCCTAATAAAAGTTTTATTATGAGTGAAATGGAATTTATATTTTGTGATCTCAATAAAAATATTTAAGTATTCACAAATATTTGAAGACCCTGAGTGAATAGAATGAAATCTCTTGAGAGATGGAAACTATGTTTAGGTGGCTGGTGCACCAACCCCACCAGTCCCTTAGATGCTTCAACATTGGTTATTGCACATGTTAAATGTGCATGATTCCATGTTTGAATGTAGGTTTAGATTAGTGGGGGATTTGTGGGGGTTGTGTCAAAATTTTAACCTCCAACCATGGCTATTTAAGGAAGGCCAAGGGGAGCTTCCTTAATCATTATATTTGATCCATAGAGCTTCATTATTCTTGAGATCCTTGAGAGATCCATGTGAGAAACAAAGGGATGTGTGTGAGGGGTCTATTATAAGAATTGTTCTTTATGAAATAAAAGGTATGTTTTCTCCCTCCATTCATCTCTCTTAGTGATAAGAGAACTATAAAAAATGGTATCAGAGGGAGGTTCTAGTGCAACAGCGGTGAGAAATTGATTTTTTCCAGTGACTAGAAAATTCAAGTTTCTCGGAATCCTATTTTGAATGAAGATTCTAAAGGTTCATGGTGAGAAGATTCCAACAGTGAAAACGATGTCTCAAATAGATCTAAAACAAGTTTCCTATGTTCAGTTAAATTTTGATCAAATATTGGGTGCTATAGTACCCCCTTTCTAGAGAAGAAGTTACTTTTTTGACACTCGTGACATTTCCATTGAGTTTCTAACTACTACTCTGGTGTGTCACATCAGCGCCATGTCAACTCCATGTCAACACCATTTCATCAATTGATCTTGGTCGTTGATACAATTTTAATCATATCTTGATCAATCTGTGTCCGATTTCGATGATCTAGGAGTCGATTCTACCATTTTTTATCATTCCAAACATAACGGTTAGCTCCATTTTTCAGATTCTACTCAAAATTTTGTAGAATTAAAATTAAATAGAGGTATCATCCACATGAGGGATGATCATTTTAATTTCTTCAAACTACTCCATTTGGAAGTCTTTAATGGAAGATCTCCTCAATGCTAAGGATCTTTTTGGCCTCATTGAGAATGAGGGAGTCAGTCCTAATGCCACCAAGGAAGTGGAGTGGAAAAATCTGAACAATAAGATGATTGGTCAAATCTACCAATGTATCGATCATAGTATTTACCACCATGTTTCTCAAGAGACCGGTGCATAAGAAATTTGGATGAAGTTAGAAAATACATACCAGTCAAAGACCAATTGAAACAAGATCCTCTTGTTTAAGAAGTTTATGAATCTTCAAATACAGAGTGGAAGCTCTATAGTCGAACACACCAATGAGTTACAAATCTTGGTGAAACAGTTGGTGGCTTCCAGTAAGACTCTAAATGATGAAGATCGGTTGAACTACTTACCTTATACACTTCTTGATAGTTGGGATACACTTTTCATCCCACTCATAAACTTGGTTCCAAGAGGAAAACTTACCATGGTGATGGTAAAGGATGCACTATTCAAGGAGGAAGCCCGAAGGAAGGATACAAGTTACAACCAAATGCAAGAACTTGCTCTAGAGAAGTGAGAGAGATAACAAGGAGGAGTTTTTGGGGCAGGAACCAAAGTCCAAATAAAGAATAGAGTAATATATATAGATGGAAGGTAGCCAACATAAAAATTATACCAGTGTGGCATGGAGAGACACATGAAGAAGAACTGTCGAAAGTTTCTACAAGAAAAGGGTCAAAGTAGCAACCAATAAAGAATAAATGGATACATTCATGTGAGAATCTCCAAATAAGTTGTTCTTTAATCCAAAGATGAATAAGATACATTCTTTCATACATCAGGCCAAGACATGGAATGGGTGGTTGATACTACAGTATCATACCACATCACTCTGCAATGTGAGTATTTCTTGACTTATCAAGTTGGGGACTTTGGTGTAGTCAATATGGTAAATACTATTTAAGAATAGATTATTGTCATGGGTGATATCCAAGTCAAGAAGAAAATTGGATACATAATCACCCTGAAGGATGTCCGGCATGTTCCAAGTCTTCATCTCAACTTGTTATCAGGTATAGCCTTTGATCGATAAGGCTATGACAACATGTTCAATAATGGAGCATGGAATATGAAAAAAAAAATCCATCATCATTTACCAAGGAAACATGTGAGGTAATCTATACATAAATCATGTGAAGATATGTGAAAATAGCCTTAATATGTTGGATGGAGAGACATCATCCAATATGTGGCATAGGAGACTTAGCCACATGAGTGAAAGAGGGTTATCTACCCTGACGAAGAATAAGTACATTAGTATTGACAAGGATGAATCACTTGATCCTTGTAAATACTACTTGTATGGGAAGCATCATAGAGTCTCATTCAATATTACTTCATCAAGGAGATCAGAGTTTTTAGATCTGGTGCACTCTGATGTATGTGAACCCATGGAGGTGGATTCACTAGCAGGTAAAAAATATTTTCTATCCTTTATTGATGATGCATTTCGAAGGGTTTGGGTATTCTTCTTGTAGACGAAGGACCAAGTACTGGACTACTTCAATATTTTCCATGCCATGGTGGAGCGTGAAACTGGAAGGAAGGTGAAGTGTATTCATTTATAAAATGGTGGAGAGAACACATTTAAGGAATTTGATGCCTATTATAGGAGTCATGGCATCTGACATGAGAGGATGGTCCCATGCACCCCACAATACAATGGAGTTACATAAAAGATGAATATAACCATCATGGAGAAGGTAAGAAGCATGATGAGTTTGGATAAGATACCTAATCCATTATGGGGAGAAGATGTTCAAGTTGCATTCAACCTCATCAATATATCACCATTGGTCCCCCTGAATTTTAAGATTTCATAGAATAGATAGTCTGGTAAACATCCCTCTTACTCTCATTTATGAGTATTTGGATGTTTGGAATTTGCACCAGTTTTCAAGGATCTCAGGTAGAATCTATATGGGATATCTATTCCATGCATCTTCATTGTCTATAGAGATGAGGAGTTAGGATACAAGCTTTGGGACCCAAATAAGAATAAAGTGATCAGAAGAAAAGATGTTGTATTCCAAGAGAACCAGACGATCGAGGACATTCAAAATCCTATAATGTCTTGAAGGGAGAGTGTTAAGGAATCAATTCATGATCCAACACTTGTACCAGCACCACCTATCAATGAAGAGGAGGAGGTGCAAGAAGACTCAATGATAGTGAACCAGGAGGTGGTGGAAGAGGATATTGAGAAGGGGGGACTCAATCCTCTCTATAAGAAGTTGTAGAACCATCATAGTATCTTGGTGATTTTGTGCCTCTCGAACCTAACATTTCATAGGTTTAAAGATATTCACGAGGAAGGATTCCTTCAAAAAGATATTCAATGTTAGAGTAACTATTGCTAACTAATGTCGGGGAGCCAGATGGATATCAAGAAGCATATCAACATTCATTATCATTGGATATGCAAAGTGATGGATTTAAAACTACTATGACTTGTGAAGATCTACTTGAAGGAGGAACCAACATATATGTTCACAAAGGTGGTTGGTTGGGAGAAGATGGACCTTTATAGATGCTCTAGCAGATTGCAGCTGGAGGGGGAGAATTTTTGGAGTTTGTTCTTTTCCATCTTTCATGGTAAGTAGCTAGTGCACCAATCCCACCAGCCCCTTGCCAGCTTCAACATTAGTTGTTTCACATGTTAAATGTGTGTGTTGTCATGTTTTAAGGTAGGTGGGTATTGTTGGGGGATTGGTGGGAGTTGTGTCAAACTTGACACCTCCCACTGTGGCTATTTATGGAGGTCCAAGGGGAGCTTCCTTCATCATTAGATCTGAGCCAGAGAACTCCATTATTCTTGAGAGCCTTGAGAGATCCATGTGAGAAACAAAGGGAGGTGTGGGAGGGTTCCATTGTAAGCATTGTTATTTGTGAAATAAAAGGTCTATTTTATCCCTCCACTCATCTCTATTAGTGGTCACTGAACCATAACAGATGAAGATAGTGACAATCTAACTTTATAATATTGATCTCATCTAGATCGAAGAAAATTCTCTGTGCACCATGTTTTAAGACCGACATCACTGAACACCCAACATCAAATCTATAACCCAGGTTTTTTTGAGTTTTTAAAGCCCTTTGAGGTCATGGTAGCTTGGGATATGACCTGCATCCATCCAAATTCCAACCATAAAAATCCCTCCAATAGAAGTTAAGGAAGAAGACCTGAGATCACTATAGGAGAACCAAGATCTAGTTTTCAAAGTAGAACAGACCAGTTTCGAGGGTATGAGTATGACGACTTTGAAGGACCTAGAATTCAAGACTGAATAAGATACATGAGGCCTTATAATGAATGAACTATCAATTACCTAATCCAATCTCTCAAATCAAAGATGAATTCTGAGCATGTTGAGTTGAGGATAACTGATGTGCGACTGATTATCGAGTTTTAATCTTCATTGCTTATGATGATAAACCATAAAAGGCCAAAACAAATATTAGTTTGAGCCAAGTCTGTTGATGTCGTTTGAGGAAGATCATTGGTTATTGAAAATTAGTGGCTGAGTCTATCAACACTTACAAGTTTGGATAAGGAGGTTCAACTGTAATTAAAGGGGCTCAACAACCGTTATTATAAGTTTTCTCTATTGGTTGATGATCTCAAAGTGAAAGTGGAAAATGTAAAATCGGGTGGAGAGTTCATTGTGTTATGTATAGAGGATATCTTCAAGATCTATATCTTTGGGTTGTTAATGCATAGGTTTCTCCCTCAATGAAGATCGAATCTAAAGCGGTTCATAAGGCCATTTGAAGCCGAGGTTTTCTTAGTCGATAAAAAACCCCAATTCACCATATCACTTTAGATTCCATTATTTAAAGGTTAATTTAGCTCGAATAGGGTTTTGAAACCAGATAAAACCAATGAAATAAAGGTTTGCTGAAAAAGATTCATTGACAATCCATGTCTTACCACCACTAATGATTCGGTGTGATGGTTTCAATCTTCATGGAATTGTTTGATGTTGAATTGGAAATTTCTAGCCTGTTGAAAACATGGGTGTTGATAAAGAAGAAAAAACTGATTTTATTCCTTGTTTCTTGGAATCAATATTGGGGTGTTAATTCAAGCCAGGTTTGTAGTTGTTTGTCTGAAAAGAAGCCAAAAATGGTTGTGGATGATTCTTCACCAGACCAGATTAACTCTAAGTGAAGTATGAACCTTTCAATTGGAACATGGGTTCTCACTAGAATTTTATAGACTATAATATTGACTATAACAAATATAATTCAATGTTACTACTGAAAAATGGTGGATGATGGGAAGACGATGACATCATGAGATGTCAGATGGAATAATTAATGCTTCTATACATGTGAAAGACTTGTTTGGAGATATTTTTTATGGTTATAAGGTAGTGAAAAAGGTCAAAGATAAAATATCACTTCCTATGATGATAGTCAAGTTAGCGAAGCTAATTAAGTTAGTGTTTTCAATGGAAATTAAAGGGGATAGTCATAGATAAATGGGTGGTGATTATTTTTTAATGAACATTTTCATAGAGTTGGAGTGAGATCAAGATATTGAAGATCATAAATAGGTGTAAAATGGGAAGAAGAACCTCAACAGATAATATTTTTACCTTATTTATTTCTTTAATTATTATTATTTTCAATGAACTATTTTTTAATAGAAAATTAAAAAATGTTTTTAGGCTGAATTTCAGTGGGAACAAGATTGTACTGGTAATATTTACTATCTCTTACATTAATCTTTCATTCTAGATTGTTATTCTTTCAATAAATTTCTAAAATATATTAAATTTATTATTTTTAAAAATTAATGAAAATTATTTTCCATTTGATTTTTTTAAAAAAATATTTTCAATAAATAGAAATTTTCTGACCAAAAATTGATTATGATAAGTAGTGAAACAAATGAACTGAAAAATTCATATATTGAAAACTGTTAATCATTTTCATGAATAATTAATTCTATAGTTGAAAAACTACATAATTAATTTCATTCATAGGTTGACTTTCTAACTTGTCTTGTTCACTACTCCAATTTATAATTCTAGTGAATTTTCTGTGCATGAGTAAGTAACACTTATTCAACTAGTCAATCAAGTTCCCTGTCATCATATTGTTTCATTCCCTAGACTATTCTAGTTTCTTTCAAAATTGTTACTCCTGTTACTTATTATTCTGATACTGTTTGAATGTTTGAATGTTTTTCATCTTTTATTATTCATTCTATTTTATTTTTATTGGTCCAAACATTTAATAATCCTTCTTTGAGGTTTGAAACCCTCCACTAAACATTATACCAGTAGTAAGTGGGGTTTATAAATATTTAATTTGTTGTTTATTTAAAAAAATCATGATCAAATTTTAGTGCCATTTCTAGGGAAGGAACGTGTGGCCAAGAAAAGAAATAGACTTCAAGAAAAGATTAAAAAAATAAAAATTTTAAATATATATATATATAATTAGAAATATGAAACTTAATAAAAATTTAATATTGAATCTCTGTGTTTATAAACACTAGATCAAAATATAAGAAATTAGAACCTATCATCCCAAAGATAAATATTCACTACTCAGCTATTAAAAAGAAAAACAATGCTAAATGGAAGAAAATATAGCAAATATGAACAATGTTCAAAACTAGGATATGAATCTACAACCTCTTAGGAATGATCTAGAAGATAGATTGATCCTTAGGGAGTTTTAGGTGCCAAACATGTCTAGTAATAAATCCTATATTAGGAACACTCTTATGGACTGAAACTATGAAATAAAACAATATCATCTTTCCAAGTTTCAATAATATAATTGAATTTCTAATAAAGACTCTTTTGACTTCATTAGAGACTTCTAATATGTGGTGTAATGACTTCCTTTGAGAGGATTGAGTGAAGAGGAGTTGAAACTTAGAGCTTTTCCATTCTGTCTAAATGGAAATTCTTGGTCTTCATTTCAACAACTTGATGAGTATATTTTTGATACTTGGGATCAATTGTTTAATTGATTTTTAATAAAATTTTACCCATGAAGAATTACCACTAAAATTATACATAAGATCAAAGGATTTATTTAATATGAGGGTGAGTTATTCCACGAGGAGTGGGATAGATTTAGGAACTAGTACAAAAACTATTTTTAACGTCCCTTTTTCACGTCGGGTTTTTAGAAATAGCATGAAAATCTCTGAAAATTGATTTTTTACATTGGTTATTATATAACTAATGTGAAAAAATCATCTTCACAACTTTTTCACATTGATTATTTAATAACCGACATGAAAAAACCCATCTTCACTACTTTTTCACATCGGTTATATGAAAATCGACGTGAAAAACCCATCTTAATGAATTTTTCATGTCGGTTATTTGATAATAGATATGAAAAATGTTTGAGAACATTTAGTTCATTTTCCAATATTTTATTTGACTAGTCTTGGAGCTCAAACGGAGTTATGGATCAAAATTTATGGACATTGGATGTTGATCATCTCTAAATAATTTCTTATAGAATTCCAACTTCTGATGGCCATAACTTTTGATCTATAACTCTGTTTGACCTCCACGACCAGTAAAATAAAATATTGGGAAATAAAATAAATTTTTATGAACATTTTTCATGTTATTTTTTAAAATAAAAATGTGAAAAAATCCCTTTAACATCATTTCTTGAAAAAAAACCTACATTAAAAGTTAGTTTTACACGTCAATTATTATAAAACTGATGTGAAAAGTCTGTTTTTATTGTCAATTTTATGATAAAAAATGTAAAAAATAAAAAATTTAATATATTTTCCTGATGGTTATCATAAAACTGATTTGTAATATAATTTTAAAATCCCAACAATGCATAATTTCAATTTTTTTACAATGCGGCATCAAAATTTTTTGATTGTCGCCTAAAATTTTTAATACCGTGTTTTCTTTTACTATAAAATTTATATGATTTCATTATACACATATATTAATTTAATGATCAATTATTTTAACCATCATCATTCCACTAACTCAACTTGTTTGATCTTCATCGTGAATCCACTATTTCTTCTTTTTGCAATCTCGTCAAGGTATTTGTAATTATTTTTCCATGATTTATGTTTTTTATGATTAGTTTTCTTAATTAGTATATCATTGAATGATTATTATTTTATTATAATGAATAATAATTCATCTTATCATGTTAAAACTATAAATATTCCTTTGGATTCCAAAATTTATTTTAAGGCGAAGCTTTTGTTGGCTCATTCGATCTCTCCTTGGAAAAAAATATATCCAACTTATGACGGTCATAGATTTTGATCTGTAACTCTGTTTGAGCTCTAAGACCAGAAAAATTAAAGATTATGAAATTATATACAATTTGGTAAAAAAAATTGACATCATTTTATTAAAAAATGATGTTAAAAATTACTTTTAATGTCAGTTCATGAAAAACTGATGTGAAAATAGCTCTTTAATGTCATTTTTTGTAAAATGGCTGGTCTTTCACGTCGGTTTCTAAAAAACCAATTTGAAAAATCATAAAAAACATTTTTAATGTTATTTATTAAAACCTATATTAAAAAACATATTTACAATGTCACTTTCAAAAATGTATCCTCAAGAACCGACGTTAAAAAGCTAAAAAATCAGGAAAAAAAGTATTTTTGTACTAGTTATGGGTCTTCTTAGACAATGTTAAAATCACCAGTGTACTCCAAAGTTTCTTATAGACATATTTTATAACTGCCTCACCCTATACCACCTAACCTTAGTTGATCAATCTTCTAGAGGATATTTTAGTAATAGGACAACTAAATAATTGAAGCAAATATTCAATACACTTGCACAAAATTCCTAGCATAAGTGTTCTAAGAGAAGAACAATAGTTAGAAAAGATAAAAATCATGTTCAAAAATTTTAAGTAGATGATTTTGTTATTATATTTAAAATGATCAAAATTCAACTAGGGAGAAATGCCACAATTAGGGTATGTATGGTCATTCCAACTCTTTCTCCCCTAACTTTGATATGCCTGCGCAACGACCAAAGAATTCCAAATTTTATGGTTACGCACCTAGGTTGAAGCCAAGGGATGATCCTTTTTCTAATAATTACAATCAAGGTTATAGAAATAATCTTATCCTTTTATGGAAGGATCATGGGGTTTTCAGACCTACTATACCCCCTGGTTTCCAATAGTAGCCTAGGAATCCTTACCAAAACTAACTAAGGGAAGATCCTTCTAATTCTCAAGGGAACTTTAAGGGCTAAATGTTTTCTAAACTAGAAAAAATTATGAATAGAATGGATTTTCAAGATGAAAATTTTAATACACAATTAAATAATCAAAAATCACAATATGATTCTAATAAAATTAAATCTGATACAAGAATGAAAAATATGAAAACTCAAATGGGTCAACATGTTAGGGGTATGAATCAAAGAGGGAAATAGAAATTATCAAGTACATATAAAGTCAATAATATGGAAAATATCATTGAAATCACTACTAGGAGTGGTTTTAGACTCACCAAGAAGCCCCTGGGGACCCTAAAATTGATGGAATTGAAATTATAGAAGAAAGTGATATACCAAATTATGAAACCACTAAAACTATAATTATGGAAAACCCCATTGAAAATTATATACAATATGTTGTTACACTTTTTAAAGAAGATGATAAAGAGCCTAAAATCATAAATAATAAAGGGAAATAAATTATTGAAAAGTACCTAAATGAATGCCTACATTTTTTAAGAATCTGGATTCACACATTCCTTTTTTAAATAGAATTAAGAAGAATCATCGTGAACCCAAACTTATCAAATTTCTTGAGTTGCTTAAAAATATTTACATTAATATCTCATTTCTACATACTTTAGTTCAAGTTCATTTATATCTGAAAAAGATTAAAAAAATTGTTTCAAATCGGAATAACCTTTAGTATTTTTTTACTTACAGTTTAACTAAGGAGTTTAGTACTATAGTTTAGAATAAGATACCTTCTAATCTCAAAGATACCGATAGTTTTGTTATTCCATGTACTTTTAGAAATAGTGGACAGACCAACTCCCTTTATGACCTTGGATCTAGTGTCAATATTATTCTTTACCCAATATTTATGTAGTTAGATTAGAAGATATATTACACACAACTATTGTATTGCAATAGGAATACCTCTCCATCACCCACCTAATAAGAAGAGTTGAAGATTTTATTTTCAGGGTTGGGAAACTATTTTTTTTGGATGATTTTCTTATACTTGATATGTATTTTGAAAAGGAAGTCCCCATCATTCAAGGTATACCATTCCTTGTTACTCGAGGAGGTGTAATAAATGTGGCTAATGGGAAGTTTATTTTCAATATGGGAGAGCAAAGTGACGATTTCAATGTTTTTGAAAAATGAAAAGTTTCACCAAAATATGAAAATTTTTCAAATAATAATCTGAAAGAATATGAATAATATTTTGATAAAGAATAAGAATAGTTTTTAAACATGATTTATGAGATAAATAATAACACTACACAAGATGAGACTTGCATAGTAATTTGTTCAAGTAAAGAGTTAGAGTTGGGAGATGCTAATTTGGATCAATTTTTAGAATATTTGGATAAATGTTTTATAGAAAACATTTTAAAACCAAAACTAGAAATTGATTATGTGGATTTTTCTATTCTATATAATAGTAAGGTTGAGTGTTTCTTTAGCTCTCATTCATTATTTAGGAATAAAATTGAGGACCTTAGACCTCCTAGGCCCATGTTACTTCCTTCTAGTCAAGAATAACCTACTTTATAGTTGAATCCCCTTCTTTCCTATCTCAAATATTCTTTTTTGGGTAACAATTCAACCCTACATATCATAATTTCAGCTGAGTTAGTAGTGAGTCAAGAAGAGAGTTTTTTTCTTATTATTGGGAATGTCGCATCTATTATTGGATATTCCATAGATGATATTAAGGGAACTTATCCATCTTTTTTCATACATAAAATATATATGGAACATGATCACAATACTAGAGTTGAAGCTAAAATAATACTAAATCAAAACATGAAGTAGGTAGTTAAGGAAGAATTTATTAAGCCACTTGATGATAGAATAATTTTCACTATCTTTGACAGTCCCTGGGTAATTCTGGTATAATTTTTTCCTTATAAGGGGGTTTTTATAGTCATAAATATTTAAAAATCGAACAAATTCAAGTTAAGAAGGATACAAAGTAGAGGGTTTGTATTTATTATCGAAATCTTAACTCTTCTACTAGAAAAGATCATTCAATAATTCCATTAAAGATCTAATTCTTGAAAGTTTTTCTAGAAATAAATTTTTCTATTTTCTATATGGTTATTTTGGTTACAATCATATTCCCATATCCCCAAAAGACTAATAAAATACAACCTTCACTTGTCTATTTCAGAAATTTTCAAATAGGTGGATTCCCTTTGGCATGTGTGTTACTCCTGCCACCTTTAAGAGATGTATAGTGGCAATATTTTTAGATAATATTAATAGAATTATAGAAGTATCCTTGGATAACTTTTCTATTGTTGGTTCTTATTTTTAGGGTTGTCTAGGAAATTTAGAAACTTCTTTATAGAGGTGTGAGGAGACAAACATAGTCTTAAATTAGGGGAAATGTTATTTCATGGTTACAGAAGGAATTGTCTTAGGCCATAAAGTTTCTAAGAGGGGAATTGAAGTAGACAATGTTAATATTGAATTGATTCAAAAACATCCACCTCCTAAAAATGTAAAAGGAATTTTAAGTTTCTAAGGACATGTTGGTTTTTACCAGAGATTCATCAAATACTACTCTAAAATCGTTAAGCCACTTTGATCACTATTAGTCAAGGATATGCCTTTTGTGATTTATGAGAAGTTCCAAGAATAATTTACTCTACTAAAGTAAATGCTTACATAATCATCAATAATTACTAGCACTGACTAGAAACTACCATTAAAGGTTATGTGTGATGCAAGTGACTGGGCAGTAGGGGTAGTTTTAGGTCAAATAAAATAGAAGAGGTTAAATGTGATTTACTATGCCAATTGATTTATTAATAATGCCCAGAAAAACTATTATACTACTGAGAAAGAGTTTTCTATTTTCATGTTCACCTTAGTTAAGTTTAGGAAATATATCATAGGATAAAAAGTCATAATATTCCCTGATCATTCTGCCTGGAAATATATTTTGGCTAAAAAAATAATCAAAACAGAGGCTTATGAGGTAGAATTTACTGTTGAGTCAATAAGGTTTCCTTAAGACTTTTCTATTCCTTTATGTTTTGAAAATCACAAACACTCTATCTCAAGGAAAATTTTATTTCCTTGAAAATATTTTTTTTATAAGGAAAATTTTCTTCCCCAAGGAAATTTTCTCCTTACCTTTATTTTCATTATTCATGATTTAGTTTCTAACTCTTTTTATTTATAAAGTGTAAAAATCATTTTCATATCTAAAACCTTAGAATCCAATAAATAATTAGATATAGATTATTCTATTTTTAGGTTCTGAAATTCAGATTCTGAATTCTTCAGATTCCAAATTCTATGAAATCCAGATTCCGAATTCTCTGAAATTCAGACTTTGAATTCCTCAGAATTCAGACTCTGAATTCTATGAAGTTCAGATTCCAAATTTCTTATAATTCAGACTCTGAATTCCTTAGAATTCAGACTCCGAATTCTTCAGAATTCAGGTTCCGAATTCCTCAGAATTCCGATTCTGAATTCCTTAGAATTCAGACTCCAAATTACTCAGAATTCAGACTCTGAATTCCTTAGAATTTAGACTCCAAACTCCTCAAAATTCATAATACAAAGCCTATATAATTCAGATTCCAAATTCCTTGAAAAACAGAATCTAAATATCCATGTAATATATACTCCAAATGTTTTCCTCTTAGACTTCGAACTTTATTTTTTCTTAGACTCTAAAAAATAGATTTGGTTGAGCAACCATATTTTACTCTCTCTTGTTATAGTTATAAAATGATGTCGTTCATTCTGTTTCTAACTAACCATTGTTTGAGTGATACATGTACAGATCCCTTTTAAATTCAAGGAAAAATATGACCGTTGGAGGAGGGAGCCGTCTGTTGGATATGTGACTATAAATAGGATCTCATTTGAATGATCTTAAGATAATATAGATGTTGATCAATCTAGATATTACATGCTGCTGAAGTGATTTCTAGAGAGAGATACTCTAATGCTTCGTGCGTATTGGACATCTTGTTCAGATTGCTTCGTGCGACTCCGATTGTTGCTGTGTACAATCGAGGGCTTTCGGGGATAGGACAAAAGATGTTCTGACTACCTTAAAGTTTGAGGACTTCCTTGATAAGGAAGGTAGAGGTTCTGACTACCTTGAAGTTCGAGGGATTATGGGGAAAGAAAGACAGACTCCAATATTATTATCAAGGGCTTACCTTGGTGTGGGTAAGACAGACTTTCTTGAAAGTATAAATCAAGGGACATTTATCCAAGGTTGTTGGATACCCTACTCTTTAGGTTAAAATATTATATACTTGTTACTTGTATTGTTTCAAGTTTTTTTCTACTACATTTTTATTATTAAGGAAAGTATAACTATCTTATACTTTCTTATACTTGTATACTCAGATTAGTAAGATTCTATATGATTTAAGGTAAAATCTTTGTGCTTGTAAACTTCTCTTAAGTTTCATTTCTGGAACCATATTTCCGGAATCTAGCAAGTTTGTAGAACTAAGAGGTCTTGTGAATTTACCTAGTTTAACATTTTTAAACAACAGAAAGTTTTATACCATCTTTAAAATTTCCAAATGAATTTTTAAAGTATACAATTCACCCCCCCCCCTCTTGTATATTGAGAATCTACATCATATTTCGATCCTACAATTGGTATCAAAGGAGGTCTATGAAATACTTATATTCACATGTAAGTTTTGTTGCTCAAGTTTCCTTTGTTATACATTTTTCTTGCTTAGGATTTTTATCCTTGTTTATAAAATTTTATTACTAACAAGATTCTGTGGAATGATACTTTCTTTTAGATGGAAGGAATGAATGATGGTTCAATTGAAAATATTAATCCTACTAGACCACTTATATTTGATGGGAATGATTATGAATATTGTAGAGATCTTATGAAGACTTTTTTCATTAACACTGGAGTGGAAAACTTTGTTATTCTTATTGGAGATTACAAGATTCCTGATAAGGAAGTCAGAACTTTTACTAATCAAGAGAAGTTAGAATTTCAACTAAACTACAAGGTACACAATACTTTGTTGTGTTCCATGACCAGGAATATATATGTCACATACATAGCTTATTTTAAATTTATTTTTATTTTAATTTCCATTAATGCTTTGTTTTGGGGGTTTCCAATGGTTTTATGGAGAATATGTGAGTTTTCGTGAATTGAGCCAAACCATGAGCCCAATTCCAGATTTAAAAATAAATTTTGATTCTTTTATAACATATTCATTTTCTAATATTTTTCACTCATTTTAACTCCTAAATGACATACCCTGATATATTAACACTAAAATTAAAATATGGAGCCTTTGGAAATCCATAACCATGGTTTAGTTGGGTTTTTAGTTAGGGAATTAGGACTGCCCAAAATCCCATTTTCTGGATTAAAAATAAATTTTAATTATTTAATATCTCTTTCCATATTTGCGTTTTTTCGGTGATTCCAAGCCTCATATGCGGCCATTACACCCAGCCGCGCCCCTAGCCTCTTTACCCCCCTCTTTGGAGCTCTTAGGATCGCGATTTAGGGACGAACATCTTAGGGTTTCTAAAATCGGGCAGATTTGATGAGGTATGTTCATTCAATAATAACTCTCTCAATTCATACTATTTTCCCTCCATTCCAATTCCTAAATGACCTAATAATTCTTGTGAGAACATCTCCTGAGTTTTGGCCGTTTTGAATTTCAGATACTGGTGTTTTGGGGAGATTCATTCTAGATTTCTCAAGTAAGTTTGTCCATTTCTTTTCCCCTTTCAAATTGATTAGGGTTTCATTCTATTTTTTTTAGGGTTTCCTCCCTTTTTATTGAATTGAACAATGAACAGTGGGTAGGGGTTCGAACCTAAGGTTTAACCTTGGGTTTTCTTGGTCCAATTTTCTATTTTTAGGTTTGATCTACCCTTCTTGAGGTGCGGCGGTGGTGCGTTTGTGTTTTCGCACAAAGGATTCAATGGTTTCATTTGATTTGGTAGGTGATTCCAATGTTGATGAAATCTTTGTGTATTATCATGCTGTATTTATCATATTTTCAGATTTATATAATTTTATTATTTCTGCAAAAATTGGTTCTAATGATGTTTCCATTGCAATTGAATTTAAAATGCCAATTTGGTGTGAAATTGGGGGTTTTCCAAAGAAGTGTTTTGTTTGTTTATTTGGGGATGCCCTATAAATACTTAGTTGTTTTTATTGATCTGTAATAAGGCATAAAATACTGTTTATAATTTTTATCCCCTTTGGTAATTGCTGCAAAAAATGGGTTTTAATTTTGTTTGTAAAGAAAGTGAAGTTTTGGTTCCACTTTTGTGTGAAAATGAAGGTTTTACAAAGATAACACTTCTTGTTTAACATGAGGATGCCCAAAAATTGATTTGTTGTTTTAATTGATATTTATTGGGCTTCCTTTACTATTTTGGTAACTTACAATTGTGAACATCATGTACAAGTGGGTTTCTTAAGGGGTTTTGTGTGCAAAACTACACGAGATTTTGTGAAATTGATTTATTCAAATTCAAAGAGTTTGTTGTGTGTTTTAAGTGGTATAAAATGAGATAGCTACTGTATTTGGTGTATGTGACCAGTAGTGGTGTTTTACATTAAAATGGATATGTGTTAAATCCTAAAATTGTTTGAGCACAAAGGGGTAAGCCCGGGTACCTAGGTGGGGCGGATTTGTACTAGTACGGCTAGTGGACCGGATTGGTTTTGTCCCTGTTTCACTTAGAATTTGGATAACGAAAACTCTAACTAAACTATGTGGATGATGATTGGGGACCACTAGGTTATGGGTATGTTCCCTACTAGTGGCTCATGCACGAGAAAGGATTTTACTATGGTTACATTACACTGAGGTACGAGGTACATGGGGCCTGAGACTATCTAGTGCCTAGGGGTGTTCCCGGTTTTGTTGCTCAGTGGATTTGTGGTATTTGCCCTTGTTTTTGGGTGTCTTTGGAATTATAATGCAGTATCTAATATTCCTATTTAAATGTGTTAACATTCTGAAAGTTTTATCTTGAAAAATGTTTTCAATTTAAAGTTTCATTTCGTGGAATTTGTCACCGCCTTTAATTGCATATTAAAACTGCTTGCTTTTTCACCTTGTATTGCATGCACCTTGGAATCATATGGTGGTATCCTATTGGGCTTAGGCTCACACCCTACTTACACCCCTTGGGTGTAAGTAGACCTTTTTTTTTGACCCAGGTAAAGGAAAGGCTAAGGGTGATGGCGGTTCAGGGTGTTAGTCCTCATCCTTGGGGCGGAGTAGTGGAGACGACTTGGGGGTGATGACCCCTTGTCATGTGGAGTCCATGGGGCTGTTTTTTTTTCTGTTCCATTGTGTCTTTGGACCATTTGTATTGACTCTAAACCTATATATTCAGTTCTGGTTTTTGTTTAAACATCGTTTGGTATAAATTTTTCAGATTCAGTTTATTGATTGTTTTTAATGGTCTATGCCTTCATATTCAGGTAAATCGTTCCCAAACCTAAATAAATGATACCCGGGCACTTGTGCCAGCCCGTGGGGATAGGGAACGCCCTTCGGGTCATGTCACGGGCTGGGTTTGGTGCTGGTTTTGGCGGTGACCAGATTCAGTTCGTGACAAAACCCGAAGGGCGTTCCATATCCCCACGGGCTGGCACAAGTGCCCGGGTATCATTTATTTAGGTTTGGGAACGATTTACCCGAATATGAAGGCATAGACCATTAAAAACAATCAATAAACTGAATCTGAAAAATTTATACCAAACGATGTTTAAACAAAAACCAGAACTGAATATATAGGTTTAGAGTCAATACAAATGGTCCAAAGACACAATGGAACAGAAAAAAAACAGCCCCCTGGACTCCACATGACAAGGGGTCATCACCCCCAAGTCGTCTCCACAACTCCGCCCCAAACCGTGAAAACTAACCATGTGGTCACCCCAACTCTTTAAATTTTGGGGTCTTTCTTTACCGGCCAGTGCTGGTTGGTTAAGATGGTTGGTTCTTATGGTGGGGAGACCCACTATGAGTCTTATATAATTTCTTTTGTAAATTTCTGATGGAAGTATATCCTTTGTACCGGTGAGTCCATTTAGGCCTCCCCCTGTTAGTCTCTTGATTATGTCTCAAAAAAAATATTGGTTGTCTCTTATGATGGGGAGCGTATTTGTGTCCCCCCGTACCAGTAACTTAGATTTTTCCATGGTCTTGGCTTGGTTTAGATAGTCTCGTTCAGATCTATCTAGCTACAAACATCATTCTTGAGTAAACATTGGTACTGGAGAGCACCCAATGGTTTAGTTAAAGTAAGGTAAGTGTAACCTTGTTCAAAGTTGTTGTTTGTTTGGGTGAATTGCTTGAGTATTGTTCAGATTGTGTTTGAGGAGTTTTTATTTAAGATAAAGCCTGAATGTTCTTGATGGTTTTAGTAAAGTGGTGTAAGTTTGATTTGTGAGAGTATTCCTTCCTTCATTGATCACTGGAGGTGTTTTGGCCTTTGGGGAAGAAACCTGGCAAGGGAGTACTTCTTGGTTTCTCAGTTGGGTTTGGTTGTTGATTTGGTCTTGCTGTGACTTTCCGGGGCGGAAAGTTTTTATGGTGGGGAGAATTGTCACATACATAGCTTATTTTAAATTTATTTTTATTTTAATTTCCATTAATGATTTGTTTTGGGGGTTTCCAATGGCTTTATGGAGAATAGGTGAGTTTTCGTGAATTGAGCCAAACCGTGAGCCCAATTCCAGATTTAAAAATAAATTTTGATTATTTTATAACTTATTCATTTTTTAATATTTTTCACTCATTTTAACTCCTAAATGACATCCCCTGATATATTAACACTAAAATTAAAATATGGAGCCTTTGGAAATCCATAACCATGGTTTAGTTGGGTTTTTAGTTAGGGAATTAGGACTGCCCGAAATCCCATTTTCTGCATTAAAAATAAATTTTAATTCTTTAATATCTCTTTCCATATTTGCGTTTTTTCGGTGATTCCAAGCCTCATATGCGGCCATTACACCCATCCGCGCCCCCAGCCTCTTTACCCCCCTCTTTGGAGCTCTTAGGATCGCGATTTAGGGACGAACATCTTAGGGTTTCTAAAATCGGGCAGATTTGATGAGGTATGTTCATTCAATAATAACTCTCTCAATTCATACTATTTTTCCTCCATTCCAATTCCTAAATGACCTAATAATTCTTGTAAGAACATCCCCTGAGTTTTGGCCGTTTTCAATTTCAGATACTGGTGTTTTGGGGAGATTCATTCTAGATTTCTCAAGTAAGTTTGTCCATTTCTTTTCCCCTTTCAAATTGATTAGGGTTTCATTCTATTTTTTTAGGGTTTCCTCCCTTTTTATTAAAGTGAACAATGACCAGTGGGTAGGAGTTCGAACCTAAGGTTTAACCTTGGGTTTTCTTGGTCCAATTTTCTATTTTTAGGTTTGATCTACCCTTCTTGAGGTGCGGCGGTGGTGCGTTTGTGTTTTCGCACAAAGGATTCAATGGTTTCATTTGATTTGGTAGGTGATTCCAATGTTGATGCAATCTTTGTGTATTAGCATGCTGTATTTATCATATTTTCAGATTTATATAATTTTATTATTTCTGCAAAAATTGGTTCTAATGATGTTTTCATTGCAATTGAATTTAAAATGCCAATTTGGTGTGAAATTGGGGGTTTTCCAAAGAAGTGTTTTGTTTGTTTATTTGGGGACGCCCTATAAATACTTAGTTGTTTTTATTGATCTGTAATAAGGCATAAAATACTGTTTATAATGTTTATCCCCTTTGGTAATTTCTGCAAAAAATGGGTTTTAATTTTGTTTGTAAAGAAAGTGAAGTTTTGGTTCCACTTTTGTGTGAAAATGAAGGTTTTACAAAGATAACACTTCTTGTTTAACATGAGGATGCCCAAAAATTGATTTGTTGTTTTAATTGATATTTATTGGGCTGCCTTTACTGTTTTGGTAACTTAAAATTGTGAACATCATGTACAAGTGGGTTTCTTAAGGGGTTTTGTGTGCAAAACTACACGAGATTTTGTGAAATTGATTTATTCAAATTCAAAGAGTTTGTTGTGTGTTTTAAGTGGTATAAAATGAGATAGCTACTGTATTTGGTGTATGTGACCAGTAGTGGTGTTTTACATTAAAATGGATATGTGTTAAATCCTGAAATTGTTTGAGCACAAAGGGGGAAGCCCGGGTACCTAGGTGGGGCGGATTTGTACTAGTACGGCTAGTGGACCGGATGGGTTTTGTCCCTGTTTCACTTAGCATTTGGATAACGAAAACTCTAACTAAACTATGTGGATGATGATTGGGGACCACTAGGTTATGGGTATGTTCCCTACTAGTGGCTCGTGCACGAGAAAGGATTTTACTATGGTTACATTACACTGAGGTACGAGGTACATGGGGCCTGAGACTATCTAGTGCCTAGGGGTATTCCCGGTTTTGTTGCTCAGTGGATTTGTGGTATTTGCCCTTGTTTTTGGGTGTCTTTGGAATTATAATGCAGTATATAATATTCCTATTTAAATGTGTTAACATTCTGAAAGTTTTATCTTGAAAAATGTTTTCAATTTAAAGTTTCATTTCGTGGAATTTGTCACCGCTTTTAATTGCATATTAAAACTGCTTGCTTTTTCACCTTGTATTGCATGCACCTTGGAATCATAGGGTGGTATCCTATTGGTCTTAGGCTCACACCCTACTTACACCCCTTGGGTGTAAGTAGACCTTTTTTTTTACCCAGGTTAAGGAAAGGCTAAGGGTGATGGCGGTTCAGGGTGTTAGTCCTCATCCTTGGGGCGGAGTAGTGGAGACGACTTGGGGGTGATGACCCCTTGTCATGTGGAGTCCATGGGGCTATTTTTTTTTATGTTCCATTGTGTCTTTGGACCATTTGTATTGACTCTAAACCTATATATTCAGTTCTGGTTTTTGTTTAAACATCGTTTGGTTTAAATTTTTCAGATTCAGTTTATTGATTGTTTTTAATGGTCTATGCCTTCATATTCGGGTAAATCGTTCCCAAACCTAAATAAATGATACCCGGGCACTTGTGCCAGCCCTTGGGGATAGGGAACGCCCTTCGGGTCATGTCACGGGCTGGGTTTGGTGCTGGTTTTGGCGGTGACCAGATTCAGTTCGTGACAATATATATATCCAGATTACTTCTTGTGAAGCTGCAAATTTTATTTGGAATAAATTGGAGGTTACTCATTTTGGAACTTCCAAAGTTATCAAAACTAGAAGATATATGCTTAGAGTAGAATATCATGGATTTCTATTTTCTTATGGAGAACCAGTGTGCAAGGTACAACATAGGTTTATGACTATTGTTAATAGTTTAAAATCCATGGGTGAAAAAGGTTTAGATGATAAGGCACTTGTGGATAAGATTATAGATATCATGCCTAATGAGTGGGAATCAAAGAGAACAGCTATTGATGAGAATAGGAAAGTCTCTTAGATTACTCTTAATGAGATTTTTGGAACTCTTATTCAATATGATACAAGAATGAAAATAGATACTGATCTAAATAAGAAGAAGAATGGAAATGGAAGTGTTGCTTTTACAACTACTTCAAACCATATAAAATCCAAGACTCCTAAAAGGGTTACTAGATCCAAGTCGAAGAAGCTCACTGTTTTATCTGAATCAAGTGAAAGTGAACATTCTGAGAATGAACTAGATAATATTTCTCGAAGGATGAACAAGATATTTGGGAAGAAAGACTTTCAATATATATATAAGAAGAAAGAAAGACAAGACAAGAAATACTCAGAAGTTACTTGTTATGAGTGCAAAAGAGAAGGGTATATAAGGCCAGATTGTCCTATGATTAAGAGAAAGATAGAAAGGAAAAGCATTCTAAGAGGAATAGAAAGAAGTATTACATAGATAAATCTAAGAAAGTTTTGAAATCTAATGACACCAGGAGTTCCATTGGTGGATACTCTTCTAATGAATCCTCAGAGTATGAATATTTTGGTCAGAAGAATCTTGGTTTACTTGATAAGTTACCTATTGAAAATCATTGTTTAATGGCCAAGTTACACAATGATGAATCCATAACCAATGTATCCTTGAATTATAATTATAGTGATAGTAAATATTATGAATCCTTGGATGAAGAATCTTCTTCTGATGAAGATAATAATTTACCTACTTATGAATAAGTGTCTAGGTTTGCTAAGCTCCTTGAGAATGAAAATTCTAAAGTCAAGAAAAAGCTTGATAAGGAAAATTCTAGAATTTATATTCTTACTAAAGAAGTATCAGATCTTTCTAAAGATATTGATAAGAAAATTTATGATTTTGAAATTATTTCAAAAACCCTTTAGGAAGTTAATTCTGAGAAGGATAAACTTTCTAAGGATCTAGAAAAAGTAATTTCTAAGAAAAATGTTTTAGAGACTAACTCTAGTGCTAAAACTAATGTTTTTTAGGATAAAAACATAGTTATTAGACTGAATTCAAAAATATTTTCCTTGAGGAAGTGTTTGTCAAAGTTTTCCTTAGGTAAGGAAAATTTTGATAAGATGTATTCCCAAATTCAGCCTCTAAGGAATAATTCTAGATTTGGTTATACTCATTAAAAATCGGTTTTTAGTAATAATTATTATGTACCTCAAAGTTCTCCATTTTGCACTAAGTGTTAGTGTGGTGGGCATTGGGAAGAAAATTGTTCCTTAAACAAAAATCAGTATTTAGGTTTTTATAAAGCTTATTTTTCAAAGAAAATGTGGATTCCTAAAAATTTTCTTTCTGAAGTTTTTGGATCCAAGAAAGTTTGGGTTATGAAAGTATAACACTCTTATTTTCAGTAAAGTAAAGATAGTACCAAAAGTAATACATGGTACATGGATAGTGGATGTTTCCGGCACATGACTAGTAATAAAAAATTCTTTGAAAATATTATCAAGATGAAGGGAGGAAACGTAACTTTCAGAGATAATGCTTAGGGAGAAATTACTGGTATAGGTAATATTTTTTTTCTTGGAAAAACTTTGATTTCAAATGTTTTATTCATTAAGGGTCTTAGGAACAACCTTATTAGAATAATTCAATTATGTGATGAAGGTTACCTTGTTAATTTTAGGAATGATAAGTGTTTAGTACACAATTCCAAGGAAGAGTTTATTCTTTTTGCACATAGGCAAGAGAATGTTTACACTCTAAACTTAGAAGACCTTTGGATCCAAGATCTACCTTGTCTTAGTGAAATGGAAGATCATTCTTGGTTATGGAATATAAGTTTTGGACATTGTAACCTTATGAACCTATGAAAACTCTCTAATAAAAGACTAGTTAAGGATCTGCCGAAGCTTAGATTTGATTCTTCAAAAGTTTTTGGTCCTTATAAATATGGAAAGAAATATAAATCAAGTTTTAAATTAGTCAGTGAAGTCCCAACCGCTGATGCATTATAGTTGGTGCATATGGATCTTTTTGGTCCAACACAAAATGGAATCATTGGAGGAAAATATTATGTATTTGTATTATTTGATGATTACACTAGATTTGCATGGGTCTATTTTATGGAAAAGAAATCTGAAGTTTTTTCTTATTTCAAAATTTTTAGATCCCATGTTAAAAATGAGAAAAATCTTCCTTTGATAACTATTCATAGTGATCATGGAGGATAATTTCAAAATTCTGATTTTAAAACTTTTTGTAGTAGAAAAGGCATTACTCATAACTTCTCATCACTAAGAAATCCTCAACAAAATGGTATTATTGAAAAACGTAACAAAATTCTTCAAGAGATAACAAGAACCATGTTGAGTGAATATTCAGTAGCAAAACATTTTTGGGCTGAAGCTGTGAGTACTTCTTGTTATACTATAAATCATGTTTTTATTAGACCTTTTCTTAATAAAACTTCTTATGAGCTGTGGAATGGTAGAAAACCTAGACTTTCCTGCTTCAAGGTTTTTGGTTGCAAGGTATTCATTCTGAATATTAAATATAATCTACACAAATTTGAACCAAAATCTGATGAAGGAATTTTCTTGGGCTACTCCACAACTTCTAAGGCTTGTAGAGTTTTCAATAAAAATACTTATACTGTTGAAGAAACAGTACATGTTAAATTTGATGAAACAGATCCTTTTGTTTTTAAACAACCTCAACCTACATCTTCGGATGTGTTTTCAAAAACTGATTATCAACCCTTGATAGAAGATCCTTTTGATAAGGAAAATTTCCAAGAAAATGTTTCTGAAGCATTTACCTCAGAATATTTCCTACCATATGTTGATTAACAGGTTTTACAAAACCCAAATCAGTTGTTTCTTAAGAATCATCCCCGTTATAATATCATTGGTGATGTAAATCAACCTGTAAGGACTAGAAGTTCCTTAAAAATGAAGTAGAACATCTAAAATTCATTTCCCAATTAGAACCAAAAGGCATTGATGAAGCTTTAGGTGATGATGATTGGATAAAATATATGCAAGATGAGCTAAATGAATTCAAAAGGAATAAATTCTAGACCTTGGTTAAAAGTTCTAAGGAAACTTCTGTTATTGGAGTAAAATGGGTTTTCAGAAATAAGTGTGATGAAAATGGAATCATGGTAAGAAATAAATCTAGATTGGTTGCTAAAGGCTATAATCAACAAGAAGTAATAGACTACGAATAAACCTTTGCTCTAGTAGCTATACTTGAATCCATTCATATTCTACTTACCTTTGTAGTATTCTTCAACTTCAAACTTTTTCAAATAGATGTTAAATATGCTTTCCTTAATGGTTATATTCAAGAGGAAGTTTTTGTTGAGCAACCTTCTGGTTTTGAAGATTCAAAACATCCTGAACATGTTTTCAAACTTACCAAAGCTTTATATGAACTTAAATAAGCCCCTAGAGCTTGGTTTGATAGACTTACAGGTTTTTTGTTACAAAAAAATTATGTTAAGGGAAATGTTGATCCAACCCTTTTTATAAAGAAAGATAAGAAAAATGTTTTGAATGTTTAAATTTATATTGATGACATTATATTTGGTTCAACTCAGAAATCTTTATCTGATTCCTTTACGGATATAATGAAATCTGAGTTTGAAATGAGTATGACGGGTGAGTTAACATTTTTCCTTGGTTTTCAAATTACTCAAAAACCAGACAGAATATACATATCCCAATATAAGTATATTAAATATCTTCTTAAAAAGTATGGATATGACAACACTAAGAGTATAAGTACTCCCATTGGTATATCAAATTCACTTGATCTTGATGAAGGTGCAAAACCAGTAGATCAAACATCATTTAGAGGTATGATAGGAAGTCTATTTAACTTGACAGATAGTCTTACAGACTTAGTTTTTTCGGTATGATTGTGTGCAAGATATCAATCCAATCCTAAGGAATCTCATTTAAAGTCAGTGAAAAGGATATTTTACTACTTAAAGGGAACCATGGATTTAGTACTCTTCTATACTTCTGGAAATGATTTTATTTTAAAACATTTTTTGGATGATGGCTTTGGTGGATGTAGAATGGATAGAAAAAGTACATCTGGAACTTGTCATTTCTTAGGATACTCAATAGTTTTTTGGTCATGCAAAAAGCAACACTCAGTAGCATTTTCCACTACTGAAGCTGAATATATAGCAGCTGGAAGTTAATGTGCTCAAGTATTGTGGATGCAACAAACACTCACAAACTATGGTATGAGTTTTACCAAAACACAAATATTGTGTGATAATACTAGTTCCATTACCTTAAGTAAAAACTTTGCACATCACTCTCATGCAAAACACATAGATATTATTCATCACTTTCTTAGGGATCACACACAAAAAAGAGATATCATTCTTTAATTTATCGGAACACAAGATCAACTTGCTGATATTTTCACAAAATCTTTACCCTCCAATAGATTTGAATACATTAAACAAAAGTTAGGAGTGATAATCGTAAGGTAATATTCCATATTAACTTCTTTTTGAAACCTATCTCCTTATAGTAAGAAACTCCATTTCATAGGGGGGTGCATTTTCTTATTAGTCAAAATTAATTTTTTGTTATCAAATTTTTCCATAGTCAAAATTTTTTGTAATCAAATTTTTCCATAGTCAAAATTTTTCATAATCAAATTTTTCCATAGTCAAATTTTTTTTTGTAATCAATTTTTTCATAGTCTAAAATTTTTTTTGCAATCAAAATTTTCAGAATCTAAAGTTATTCAAGAATTTTTTTCTCATTACGAATAATCTTCCTAGAAATCCTAAAGGTATGTTTTCTTTTTTAAGTTTTCATAATCATCTTTTTACTTGTTGGTATTTTTTATCTTATTTAAGAAACTTTTTTGGATTTATTTTTCTTAAATATGAATGTTTTTATCTTAAAAAACCTCAAAAGATAGAAACTTATCAAATTCCTTCTTCGGTTATCATCTCAACCGTCAGATGTGATCAAAAATTTTACAACTGTTTGATCAACCATGGAAGCTGAACAGTCACCTAAACCACCAATATAAAGCCCCCCCCCCCCCCCGATGGTTGTACCACATCGGGTTTTCAAGATTTTGTGTGCTGAATCTCTGCCTCTGTATTTTAAGGTCATTCTGAATCTTCAAAAGTTTCCTCAATTTCGGATGTCTGCTGAAGCTTCTCCTCAGAAAGAAATGTTAACTGTTAAGGAAATATCTGAATGGTGGATATACCAAAAGAGGCTAATTGATCAAAAATTCCTCAACAAGTATGATTCTTTTGTTTCCAAAAATATTAAGCTGAATGGCTAGGAGAGTCTTTGTATTTTGAAGCCAATGTCATAGGATCCGGTGTATCCGGAATTTATGGTGGAGTTTTATGAAACAGTTAGTTTTTTCAATAAAGGAGGGAAAGATAAATTTTAATTCAAGTTTTATGGAAAGACCTACTCTCTTTCATACAGCAAGGCTGCGAGTCTGATTGGTATTCCTTATGAAGGGGAAGCAGAGTCTTGTACTCACAAGTTACCCGATGAATGAGGATCTTTTAACAAGGAGAAGGCAAATAGAATGTATTGGCTTGAAAAGAGTGAAGACTCTAAAGATCATTCATCTTTCTACAAATTTTCAGATTCTTTAATTGTGGGTTCAAGGAATTATAATTCCAAGGAAAGGGGATAAAGATACTTTGAAAAATAGTGACATCAATGTTTTGTATTTCTTAGTGAATCTAAGGAAGATAAAATTGGTTAAGTATATCTTGGTAATGATTGAGAATATTAATAATGGAAATATGAAGTCTCATATTATTATGTATCTAACCATTCTTTCAAAGATTATTGTTCTTTGCCTTCAGTCATTCAAAATCCCATGTAGTTCCAATCCTAGAAATTACAAAGTTATGTTGCTAAGTGATGACACCTTAAGGAGAATGAAAATCAGATTTTCCAGTGAATCTATACAATTCTATGATCTTTCTAAAGATAGATTACAATCTTTGTCAAAGAAGCTGAAAGTGGATGAAACCTCTAAGAAAGGAGGAAGTAAGAGAAAGGCTAAGGAGACGAAAGAGAAAAAAACTCATGTGGCCAAGCAAACTCAGTCAGCACCTCCAAATCCAAAGAATCAAAAAGCTTATCCTGATGAATTAGTGGCTAAGTTAAGAGAGGATAAGAAAAACTGGAAGGAAGGGGAGCCTAAGTTTGTCTTGGACCCTACTAAATCAAAATCATTGAAGGAAAAATCTACTGAGAATCTTGAAAAGGAAGAAAAAGAAAAGAAGCAAAGGAAGAAATTGTTGGAAGTTGAAGTCATTCAATCTATTATCAAGTCTACTGAAAGAGCCTCTAAACAAATTTCAGTACCAGAATCATTTTTGATAGAACCTTTTCCAGGGACTCTGGGGAAGAAAGTGGTGATTATGTAATCGATTCAAGAAGAAGAAATTGCTCAAGAATTGGAATAAGAAATAGAAGAAGAAGAATAAGAGAAGGTGTAAGAAGAAGGGAATGAATCCGATGATATCATAAATCAAGTCGAAGAGTACCATGAGAAGGAAAGTCCATCTGTAAAACTATCAATCTGGACTTACCAAGCTGAATCCTCAAAAATTTCTACACCAGGAAAATATGAGAAGGGTAAAGAAGAAGCGAATAAGCCAACAAATGATGAAAGCAGTAATTGTGACTTTATTCATCCGTAAGATCTAGTGGATGATGCAGAGAAAGAAGATATTGAGGAAGAAAATATTTTTCAGCTATCTGATAGTGAGCATGAATCACCTAAAGAATAAGATATCACTCTGAGACCAGATAAGGGAAAGCGGGTGGTTGTAGATACACCGATTAAATCTGTGGTGAAGAAGAAAGATGTCAGTGCTTCATTAAAAAGTAAAGCTAAGGATATATAAAAAAAATCTCACTAACCAAAAATTCAGATTCAGAATCATCTTCACTTGGACATGATTTTGTTGTCCAGTCATTGAAGAATCTGGTAGGTACTATTCCGTTATTTCCAAGCATAGATTCAAGATTCCAAATGCTTCATCATACCATAAACCATAAGTCAGAATCAGTTTCCATGGTGATGGATAAATATGTTGCACTAGAGACAGATTTCAAGACCTTCCTCATTAGTTATGAGGCACATAAAAGATCTTTCAAGAAGATGAAAAGCTGGTAAAATAAGGTTATTGAAGAAATGAGAATTTTTTATGAATTCCATGATAATGTCAAGGATGATTTTGATACTGGAGATAGAAAGTTTAAAGATATTTCAAATAGTTTTGAGGAAAAGATAAGTCTTGAATAGACTACTTAGAAGCAGGAAGTTAAGGATTTGAATGGAAATCTTAACTCTGTGGCCATGAATTGGAAAAGGGAAAGAGATATTAGAATATAGATTGAAGAGAAGATTTTTAAACAATAAAAACTCTTAAAATCTCAGGCAAACATTCGTAAGGCTCAGGAAGAGAAAATTCAAGCCTTAGAGAAGAAAAGTGAAGATCAGGATCAGTTTCTAAAGAGAGCAGAAGAGGATCACAAAGATCTCAAGAAGCTAAAAACTATTGTGAAGAAGATGATGCTTAAAGATAAAGAGGGATAATTTCATTAAAATACAATATTTTATTATATTTTCCTATTTGTACAAATACTTCCAATATTAATGAAATTTTTGTTGTTCTCCATATTTTTTGGTTTTTTAATAATAATGTTTCAGGTACCAATTTTTCCATTCCCTCTATTACTTTTTGAAAATCACAAAGGGGGAGAAAGGAATTCTAAAAAGAATTCAAAGTAAAGAAAAGAATTATCTAATTAAGGGGGAGTTTATCTAGAGGAATGTTCTTATCGATGATGATTTTTGAATACAAGAAAATGAAAAATATCATTTAGGAAATCTAGAATACGATCCTTAGTGATTCCAAATCCTAAGGGGGAGTTATTCGTACTCTCTTTGATCCATAAGTAAAGAGAGATAAGTTTTTATTTTCAAGTCCATAAAATTTCTAAGTCCTTAGATTCTTTTTAATAAGGATGTTTTTGCTTTCCAAAAAGGGGGAGATTGTTGAGTCAATAAGGTTTCCTTATGACTTTTCCATTCCTTATGTTTTGAAAATCACAAACCCTCTATCTCAAGGCAAATTTTATTTCCCTAAAAATATTTTTTTTATAAGAAAAATTTTCCTTCCCCAAGTAAATTTTATCCTTACCTTTGTTTTCATTTTTCATGATTTAGTTTCTAACTATTTTTATTTCTAAAGTGTAAAAATTGGTTTTATATATAAAACCTTGGAATCCTATAAATATGTAGATATAGAGTATTCTATTTTTAGGTTCTAAAATTCAGATTCTGAATTCTATGAAATTCAGATTCTGAATTCTCTAAAATTTAGACTCTGAATTCTCTGAAATTCAGACTCTGAATTCCTCAGAATTCAGACTCTGGATTTTCTGAAATTCAGATTCTGAATTCCTTAGAATTTAGACTCCAAATTTCTTATAATTCAGACTCTGAATTCCTCAGAATTCAGGTTCTAAATTCCTTAGAATTCAGACTTCGAATTCCTCAGAATTCAGACTCTGAAGTCTACAGAATTTTGATTCTAAATTCCTTGAAAAAAAAATCTAAATATCCATGTAATATAGACTCCAAATGTTTTCCTCTTAGACTCCAAACTTTATTTTTCCTTATACTTTGAAAAATATATTTGATTGAGCAAACATATTTTAATTTCTCTTGTTATAGTTATAAAACGATGTCATGCATTCTATTTCTAGCTAACTATTGTTTGAGTGACATGTGTATAGATCCCTCTAAAATTCAAGGAAAAATATAACTGTTGGAGGAGGGAGTCAACCGTTGGAGATGTGCCTATAAATAGGAGCTCATTTGAATGAGTTTAAGATAATATAGACGTTGATCAATCTAGAGATTATATGTTGTTTAAGTGATTTCTAGAGAGAGAGACTCTAATGCTTTGTGCATACTGAACATCTTGTTCAGATTGCTTTGTGAGACTCTGATTGTTGATTTTTACAATCGAGGGCTTCTGGGGATAGGAAGACAGAGGTTCCGACTACCTTAAATTTTGATGACTTCTTTAATAAGGAATACAGAGGTGCCAACTACCTTGAAGTTCGAGGGCTTGCGAGGATCAAAATACAGACTCTGATGTTCCTATCGAGGTTTTACCCTAGTGTGGGTAAGATAGACTTTCTTGAAATTATAAATCAAGGGACCTTTATCCAAGGTTGTTGGATACCCTACTCTTTGGGTTAAGAGATTCTATACTTGTTACTTGTATTGTTTCAAGTTTGTTTTCCGCTGCATTTTGATTATTAAGGAAAGTATAATTATCTTATACTTTCTTATACTTGTATACTCTAATTAGTAAGATTCTATACACTTTAAGGTAGAATATTTGTCCTTGTAAACTTCTCTTAAGTTTCATTTTCAGAACCATATTTCTGGAATCTAGTAAGTTTGTAGAACTAAGAGGTATTGTGAATTTACCTTGTTTAACATTGTTAAACAATAGAATGTTTTATACCATCTTTAAAAGTTCCAAAGGAATTTTTAAAGTATACAATTCACCCCCTTATTGTATATTAAGCATCTACATCATATTTCAATCCTACATTTATTATTGAAAAAAAATTTATTTAGATATTAAAGATAAGAAAGGTGATGAAAATGATGTACATGACTACTTATCTAGGTTCCCATGTCGCATCAGTGATTTTATTTCAAGGTATTTTTTTCTTTCTATTTTCGTTCTACCTATTTCCCTTAGATTTCCTTTGTGTTTTTGAGAAAAATGGAAAATTTTGGGTGGACAGACCTTAGTGCACGATTGGTGCATGGTTAGTAGTAACTGTGTGCCCTGCCTAGGTAACCACGCAGTGGGTGTCTAGGTGAGACAGAACCTACCGCACAACCATCGCATGGTTATGCACCTCCAACCAGGTACTCATGTGGTTGCTGGCCATTTGAGGCAACAACTACTACACGGACAATGCATGGTCAGTTAGACCATGAAAAGTAGTCATGTGGTAGGACTTGTAAGGGCCCGAATATGCATGGATCAACCCTTTGCATGTTTTCAAAGATTGAGGTGCTCATAGAAGGCTCAGAGTAAGTCTGGAGGATTTTGATTATGAGAATCTAGAAACATGGGGCTACATGTCATGACCAAGGGGTACACGACGTGTACCATCCGGGTTTCAGAAAAATAAAACAAAACATCGAGGGAACACATTTTTCGGTGTAAGTCACTTTGAGGTAGTACACGATGTGACGAGGAGGTACATGTCGTGTACTGCCCCGCCACTGGGTGTTTTTAAAGACACCCATCCGCTTGGGTTTTTCAAACCCTACGGCTTGAGCTCACCCCCTCTCAACCCCAGATGACCCAGACACCTTCCTATTCAATGTTTGGGGATTCCTTCATCCTGTATCGGTTCCCTACTTCCTTCTTTGATCCATATTCAATCCAAGGTAAGATCTAACTCTGTTATTTGGTTTTCTTCGATCCATTTTCTCCCATTTCTCTTTTCCATTCTATGGAATTTGATCTCTATTGTTATAAGGGAGTTTATTTTGGTTGTTTTTTATGTGGTTTTTCCACGACATCCTCATGTGGATGCAGTTGTTGTGGGAAAGGAGGTCGTGGTCCATTTCTTTGATCCATTCTCGAGCGAAGAACTTCATAAAACTTTCGAGGTAGGGGATTCTTTGCTTTTCTATTCTTTTACATGCAACTATAGAGTTAGCATGTTTTATCATCTTGAATCTCAATAGAATTGACCTAATTAAATAGTTGAACCGAATTAAAATAATTGGTTTGATCTCATGTTGTTGCTTTGCACCATGATAATGGTTTTCCTCTTGATTTTCTAGATAGTGTGATATATTTTATTTTCTCATTAGCATGTTGTTCTTGATGAAATTGGTAAATAATGTAAAGCCGAAACTAATTGATAATTAAATGGATAAAGATAAAGATTCATGTAAATGAACCTAGTTATTGTTGTAATTTTATGTTGATTAAATTAATATATATGTGCATTCCTATTCTAGTTGGCTTTTAAACCTAAGGCATGTTGTTGTTTGTTTTTTAAAGGAATGTTAAATTAATTGTTTAATTAATTTGTAGTAGCTATGATAGCTTTTAGTTTAGGTTTACCATAGTTGGAACCTACTAATAATGAATTGGTTAATTCAAGAGGGACTAAAGAACTAGTTTCTTAATAAAATATAATGCCTGGTAGGTTTCTAAGTTACCCTCTTTCTTGTAAAGTACAAAGAGCCTTATGCTTGGAGTTATGAGTGCTCATTGCTTGTGAAGGAAGAATGCCTTATTTAGGGCCAAGAGCCCAGTTTCCTTGTTGTTTCCCACTGCTTGTGATGTTTTTTGAGTCTGGATGTCTATTGTGAGATGTTGGGGAAGGGAGGCCCATTGGTTGTGGTAGTAGTTGACACCTAGAGTGGCGAGATGCATCATTTTATGCAGGTGGGTGTCAAGGAGGACACCGGAGATGATAAAAGGGGTTGGATGTGAATGATTGTATGCTTGCTGAATCTTGTTGGTTTTTTATCTGCTTTACTTTCCCCATTTCTCAAGCCAGTTGGTCTTGTTTACCCTTCTTCCAAAAGGGGCGAATACACGTGGGGTATGCCACATTCTTTCATTATTTAACTTCTCAAGGGAGGATGGGTATACACTCCTTCCATAGGTGTAAAAGACTTTACGGGTAATTCATATACTCACCATATTGATCCCCCTTATGTTTAGTAGCTTATAATGTTAATCTAGAATTCTTGGGAATATGGGAAAGTAATAATGTTGTTGATAAATGATCTAATAAATGATGTCAACCCATGGGGTTGGAACTTGGTGTAATGCAATGATGAGGTTACAATTTAAAGGAATTGTGGATCTTAGTTGTAATGCTAAGGAAATGTAATGTGGAATTAATAATGGCTAATTAATGGTTAAAAAATTAATTAATGTAAATTGAAACTGATAAAAAGGGGTAAAATAATCTAATGTATCTCTTTAAATGGTTGTGTGCTTATAGGATACCTATTCTTAGCATTAGTAGTCGAGAGTCTGAGAGGCGTTAGCTTTAGTTGAGTCTAAGACTAGGTTACTCCCATAGTGTAGTTTTGTACTAAAGTATTTTCTTTACTTTTTGTGTTTCTATGCACTAATACACCCCATCAGTTAGGGAAACTAACACCCCAGGGATTCTGAGCCCTAAAGGGTGTTTTCCCCAACATTCTGGTGGGAGGATGGATGGATGACTACCCCCTTTGACCCCACCCTCTTCTCATGGTAGTTACTTGTGCTGGTAGTCTCAGTAGTTAATTTTCCCCATATATGTGTGTAGAGGGATATAATGGATTGTGGTTATTCACACACATATATTCTTGATATAGTTTTCTATGGAATACTATAGGTGTAACGTGTATAGGTTGTGATGGCTTGAGGATCCTTACTTGGTGTATGGGTTGTAATGGATTGAGGCATAATACCTAATGTATGATACACATTATGTGGGCTGTGGTGGATCTAAAAAACTACCTGGTTACATTTGTGGTCATGTGAATGGTGTGGTGCTTCACCCAAGTGTCTGCGGAAAAGATTTTTGTTGCATGTGGTAGTGCTCTCCCAAGTGTCTTTGGGCTAGCCTTTTTGGAGAGATATGGCTTAGGATGTGTGACGTTGGGGAAAAGTGGCAAACCAGTAGGGAAGTATTATAAGGGTACCCTTTATATTTATTTATTATATTATATACTCTTGTATGAGATACTTGGTGAGAGTAGCCATAGTGAGGCTGGGAACTTAGTATACCTGTGTAGGTGATGAATTGGTTTCACTTGTTGTTCACTATGATTTAGCATGCTTTCTTTACTTTTTCATGAGAGGATCCAAGGAGGGTCCTAATGAGTATACTTTTATACTCACCCTATGTATATATAAACAATTTTCCATGTCACTTGGAGAAGGTTGGAGATAAGGTTGGTTACTACTAGCTTGGGGTTACAGGAGCTATTCGAGCTTTGTGGTCGCTGCCATTTTTACTTTCTTTTGGTAATTTCTATTTTCCATTTCAGTTGTAGTAGTTTTTTCATGACATTAAATATGTGTACTTGGGATTTCTTTTCTATTTCGGTCTGAGTTGGAGTTTGTTGGTGTATGTCTTATCTCTCTCTTTCGCATGTGTTCTATTAGAGGGAAATGCCTACTATTTGTGTGGTTACTATACCCTCAGTGCTAATCTCCAACCTAGGGACTACTGGAGGTGGGACTTGGGTTCACTATATCTCTTCTCATATTTCCATCCCAGGAGGGGTACACCTTGTGGGAAGGGGGTCACAAAAGAGTGGTATTAGAGGTCAGGTTTGGGGATAGGATGGAGTTTGGTGTTAGGCATATGTGAGGTTTCATGGGTTAGAAGGGAAATGGTGTCAGTAAAGTTTAGTAAGTGATGTAAACATTAGATACCGGCTGAGTAATAGGCATTTAGGGCCCCCTATGAGCTGATACATAGACCTTTAAGTTTACAGTGTCTACTAAATGAGGTGATACTAGTTGCAGGGTAGAGACCTAGGAAAGTATCATGCATCATTCTTCTTTGTTCCTATGTTTGAATGGTTAGAACTTAGGATAGGTTTCCCTATAATGAATAAAAGAAAATAAATAATTAATTAATGTTCAATATTCCATATTATAGGTTTAAGAGATTTAACTATTTTTTATTTTGTAGGTATGGCTCCAGGTCGACGTCCTCATCAGGTTTTCACAAAATATGTCCAACAGGCTACGCCAGTAGATCGTCGTAGGGTAGAGGTTGACAACGACGACACTTGGAGGATGACACTTCAATAATTTCAGTGCCAAAGTCTGCAGAAGTATGAGGGCTCCATTTTAGATGTATTCACGGAAGACTGGTTGGAGGAGGTTGAGATGGCCTTCAGTTTGATCCATGCTCGGAAGGAGCACTAGGTGTATTTGGTTTTAACGATGTTGTGTGGGGTAGTGAGGAAATGGAGGTTCTTGTTCCTTAGGGATCATAAAGAGTTTGAGATCTCATGGGAGATGTTTCAAGATAAGTTCAGAGTCAAGTTTCTTTCTTCGACCGTGAAGGCATCCAGTCGCCAGGAGCTACTTACCATTTGACAGGGGAGCTCCAGTGTGTGAGAGTTTGGAATCTATTTTAGGAACCTTTTACGATATTTTTCGGACCTATTTCTAGATGAGGAGGCCTGGGTGAGGCATTTTGAGGAGGCTTTACATCCATAGATCTAGTGTCAGGTCACCCTGTTTATGCTGAAGACATATCTTGAGGTACTGGAGAGGGCAGAGGTCATCGAGAGAACATTATCTAGAACTGGATCTTCATGAGAGGGGAGTCATTATGATTCCTCATGAAGCAGAGTTGTAGTCCAGGATCCCGGTTTTCTGGACAGAAGAGTTTCCATTCGGCTGGGGGTAGGTCTCAACCCTTAGCATCTCGTTTCTCCAGGGTCGGTGGCTCTTAGGACTATGAAAAGGGATCAGGCGCTTGTTTTTATTATACAATCCAAGTTAATTAGTAGCGAGAGTTCCCAACATTTCATAGAGGTTATCATACACAGGGTTTTCCACTCTAGGTTCCTCTGTTGAGGCAGTTCTAGTTGAGGCAGCTGTAGTAGGTTGAACTATCTTTAGATCAGCAGAGAGTAGATGGGGTAGGCAGATGACAGCCTTGGGACACTCCCCATCCTTAGAGAGTATAGAACAACCATAGTGGTGGTCATCATCAGGGTCAAAGAGGCCATGGAGGAGGTCGTGGTCAGATTCATGCTTTATCATTGTCAGCGCCTGGTGAGCTAAACGCCGTTCTAGGTACGCTTTTCTTTTTTTCTACTTGGGTGTATGTTTTGTTTGATTTAGGAGAAACGCACTCCTTCATATCACCTTCCCTTTTCCATTATTTCAGACATGAGGTGGAGAGACTTCTAGTGCCCTTGGCGTTGACTACGCCAGTTGGAGGTCAAGATAACTTGTTTGAAGTATGTAAGGATTGTGATCTAGTGTTGGGGTGTCACCGCTCTTGGGGAGAAAACCTGACGAGGACGTCGACCTAACCGTGCAAGAAATAGAAATTTCATCACATCACATGTTCATTTTATCTTGCATTCTTGTTTATTATTATACTATGTGATCACATAATAAATTACACACTGCACAAAAATAATAAACCATGTAGAAATAAAATGAACACCTGGTCATGAGCCGGTACTATTGGTTGATCCGTTGAGTGAATAACGGACCAACCTAAACCCTAGGGGTAAATACCTTTAGTCGCGTGGCTTGCAACTTGAATAGAAATGTTTGCTCATCCAATGCATCCAACTCCTGTCTGGTGCGTCGCCATCACTTGGCACAAAATGCGTCACTGGTCGTCTCGTCATTATACAATTGTACTCGCACGCAGACGAGGGGGTGTTGAGGTATTAAATACAACTCTGAGAATGGGCGTGCATGCCCTTATACATATAATGATACTTGAGATGACACACAGATCGTCTTTTATTTAATTAAACTAATTATTACAAAAACATTGCGATAAATAAATAATTTAAATAAAACACACCAAACTTGCATTAGTCGGTCTTAGCTCATGATCAGTCATATACGCATTAAACTCACGTATATTAAATAAGTGCAGAATAAAAATTAAACTTGCGTTAATATAAACTTAAGGGCATTATTTTATTGAATTAAAATTTCACTCTGATTTTAATTCAATATTTACGTCGTTCGGTCTGGTTTAATTAATTTAATTTTTAAAACTAAATTTAAATTAATTAATTAATTTAATTAATCTCCCAATTAATTAATTACGCCGTAGTGACCAAAAATTAATATCTAATTAATTTAATTAACAACTGTAATTAAAATAATTGTGTTGATTAATTTTTTATTAAAATAAAAATAACCGAGCCCCTTAAATCTCGGGTAGGACCTTTGTGGGTTGGGGAGAACCCGCTTAGGCCCATTTCAGGGTGTACTGACCCCGTGCAGGGTGGTATGACTGAGCCAGGCAAGTCCGTCCAATTCCGTACCAGACTGGACAGACCTGCGCTCATTTCGAAGCCGGTTTGATCTGTGTGGAGGAGCAAGGGAGTACCTTGCGCCAAAATAATCACTGTCGCTAAACCATGCACATGCTCAGAGGTGAAAGGGGCGGCGTTCTGAGCACCGGTGAGATGGGGTGCAACCAAGGGAGGATGTGTCGGAACAACGGTGTGGTGTGGGCTGTCATAGTTTGTGGGGCGCCAATCCATGGGAGGTCCGAGCAGATCCACCGGCCTCCATCCCTACGGCGCACGCAATCTATCATCCCTGTTCAGGCTTCTCCAGTTGTTCATGCCGCATGGCCGGTGTAGATGTAGAAAGGGGTCTGGTGTTTCATGGATCTAGTGTGTAGCAACAGGACGGGGAGAGCAGTGGAGGGTGACAACCGCCAGTGGTTGGTCCTGGTGCGCTGCATGTATTGCAGCATGTCCGCGGGTAGACAGAGGAGATCGCGGGGAGACCCTAAGGTGTGTCATTGTGCCTAGGGAGGAAGGAGTCGGTCTTCTGATGGCACCGGATTGGTGCGGTCAGGAGTTGTTGCTGCAGCGAGGTAGATAGAGGCGATGTCTTGGGCAGTCGCGCCGTGTACAGGAGGGGCATGCGCGCTGTAGTGAGGAGGCGCCTGGTGGTTGTGCACCTAGAGCAGGAGACCCCCGGTGCAGTGATCCGGGTGTGTCTACCCCATGGGAGGACAGAGGAGGCTGAGGGGGACGCTGGGTGTCGGCCTGGTGTGCCGTTGTGACGCAGGGCAGAAGAGGCGGCGGCTGGGGTCGTCGCGCGGTGAACAGGGAGCCGATCGGCCCCCATGCTGTTAGTTTTTTTTAAACATTCTTGGCTGGTTGTTTGCACCCCTCCAATGCAGGTCGTCGCCCCCATCTTTTATATATATATTTTAACTCTTTAGAACTGCTTTTGAAGGTCTTCTTGCCCCCACCCTTTTTTTAACAAAAAAGACTTGCAAAGCAAGTCCTTCCCCTCCCCTTTTTTTTGCATTTTTCTCTAGCCTAATTGTATAGGCTTTAAGAAAAATAATACTATTAATTTAATAATAATATTATTAAAATTTAATTAATATTATTATAAAAATAAAATTAATATCATTATTATAATTAAACCAAATAATTTTATTATTATGATAATAATTCGATTAAATTTTAGAAATCAATATCAAACAAAATTGATTTTTCAGTGAGTATTTCGGCCACGAGATTTCTGGTCGAAATACAAAACACCACCGGAAATCATTCTCGAATCCGAATTTGAAACATCGGATGGCTGCAGACTAGCCATTCGATGTCCGATTCGGATTTCATCTATGACGTTGGGACCGTATCGATGCCCTATTTTAACATTAATGAAAATTTAATTTATTTGGCTCAAAATCATCACGCGTCCCTCTGATACCACTTGTTGGAACCGGGTGTGTAAAGGAAGCCCCAAACAGGTGGGTTTTTAAAGATTTTCCACCGCCTTTAGACTTGAACTTGCTGACGTCGGTGAAGAGCAGCCCAGTCAAAGCCGAGGACCACGCGTGAAGGGTTTTAAGAACAAACATAAACCAAAAAATATCTGGTTTAGATCCGAATCCAAACATGACGTCTGTTCGTCGTTGGCGATCGCTGCTCAAAGAATCTGAAGCCGAATTCCTCTAGATCATCCACGTGCAATTCAAGGAATCTGTGGGAGCGCCATTCTTCATAGTCTGGGTGCTAGCGCGGAATAATGAAGATGCCTTCGACATTCCAACGATCACCGCATCGCTTCGCTAGCGATGCCTGAGAGAGAGCTCCATCCGTAATCCTTGGATCCAGAGCATCTCTCTCTAGAGTGTGGGAGATAGGAGAGGAGAGAGAAGCTCCATGAATAGTGTTTGGAAAATTCCCCTCCTCTTCTATTTATAGTGCTTAATTAAAATACCCGGTATAGCCTCACCGACCTCGGATACTTAACGCACTATCAACAACATTTTATGACTATTAATATGAGTCATAAATATTATTATCACTAACTTGTAATATATAAAATATATTACATGATAATAATTGAGTCATTAACTCGACTCGTCGCTCTAATAAATATTAATTGAACCTTGAATAATTTAATATTCATCAATTAATATTTTTCATGTATTTACTTAAAACTCATAAATACATTCAATAAATAAATTCAATACTCGTTATTCTAAACTCGAATAATATGAATTTATTTATTTCATTGGTGATCGTTTAACTTTGGACAATTTCCGGACCCCTGTGGTGGGGCCCATTTTGTCGAATACTCCTATTCAACTGAATAGGGGCAGATTCTTGAATATGCTATTATGTGTGACCCTCTAGGCCCTTATTTCGACAGCCGTGAATAGTATTCACAGACCAAGAGCGGGATCTAGTAACCCATCATGGCCCCTTAATAAATAAGGATTGTCACAACAGTGACAACCAACCTACGAACACACACTGTGTAATATAATCTATTTGTCTGTAATATCTCATAAAGCAGGACGCACTCACATGTCATCGCCCTTTTCTTGCTTTATAATTTGTTGATTTAACTGGACGGATTTACCCTTGACTGCCATGGACATGGTCTTATAAAGGTACTACCATCCATATCAACATTGCTTGAGATATAATACTTCCATAACTCGAAAGCGACAAATCCTTTCTTGACCCTTCAACCAATGCCATGCCACCAATGACGCACCTGACACAAACTACCTCGCCAAGACTTCATTGTCATGGTTTTCATCTTGCATCAAAGTACGCAATCAAATGACATACATTGGTAATGATCTCAAGTCAAGAGACCATTACACATGATCGTAGATAGGAACATCCAATGACACCTGAAACATGTGGTGTTCCTATTGGCAGGTCAGTCCTCATGATCTCACTACTAGATATCACTAAGTGCGAACTTCATGAGAAGAAGTCTCAATGCTTATGAGCCCCTAGCACCTGATAGTCAAACATCTACTGTGTCCAATCAGTAAGATGTATCTAGACTATAGAACATATATTTAAGATTAATGTCATAGTATCTAGAGGTTCTCATTATAGCATGGGAACTGTTATAACCTTTCGATACGACAATTAAACTTTGGACATTACCATTTCAATAGTGGATGCAGAACAATCTACACTATAATGGTAAGATGACATCTTGCATAGCTAATTGTATACACGATATGGTAATCAAAATCACTGAATAGTTGGGTCTAGGGAACCCACTATTTCAACAACAACACCTTCTGGTCGTATACTATAACTACATCCTTGTTCTGTCTCAATTATTTGACCGTTGCAATAAATATAGGCAGCCGTATTTTTTATCTAAAATAAACCATCGTTATTATTAGAATGCCGAAAGATTTTAAAAATTCCAAAGTAAAGTATACCTTTAGAAGATGTTATTAATCTTTATGATTCTAAAATTTTACAACATCATCTTATACCCTAAACTATGATACTAATGTTTTTAGTACAATTTTTAACCTCCTAAATGTATTTTAGTAGTTTATAAAGAAAATATGAATCATCTAAAGCATATCCCCCGAGAGTGTCAAACCGAGATGCAGCAAGGCCCGTTTTCTTGTATCAGGTTACCTCGAGTCAGGCCCAGAACACCTTGTTGGAGTTTTTACTCCTAGGTACATATGTGCCAGAGCCATATCATCTTTTTTGTATCCAGACAAAGGTTTGATTGCTTATATAACCACATAATCTTTATGATACCATAATTTTAGAACGTTTCTTAAATCCTAAAAGATGACACAAATCATTACTTAACCATTATTTAATCATTACCTAAATGTATTTTAGTAGTTTATAAAGAAAATATGAATCATCTAAAGCATATCTCCTGGGAGTGTCAAACCAGGATGCAGCAAGGCCCATTGTCGTGTACCAGGTTACCTCGAGTCAAGCCCGGAACACTTTTTCGGAGTTGTTACTCCTAGGTACATCTGTGCCAGAGCCACATCCACTTGTTTGTATCCAGACAGAGATATGATCGCTTAGATAACCACATATTCTTTATGCAACCAAAATTTTAGAACATTTTCTTATATCCTAAAAGATGACATCAATCATTACTTAACCATTAGTTAATCATTACTTAACCGTTAGTTAATCATTACTTAACCTTTAGTTAATCATTACTTAACCCTTAGTTAATCATTACTTAACCATTAGTTAATCATTACTTAACCATTAGTTACTCACTACTTGGCCATTAGTTACTCATTGATTTGCTAATTAATATAAATTCTTCGCTAATTAATATAAATGCTTCGCTAATTAATATAAATGATTCGATAATTAATATAATTGTTTCGCTAATTAATATAGCTGCTTCGCTAATTAATATAACTACTTCGCTAATTAATATAACTGTTTCGCTAATTAATTTAATTATTTTTCTAATTAATATAACTACTTCGCTAATTAACTAACTACCTAGTTACAGTTAATTAATTGTTTAATTAAAATTAATTAATTGCCCAATTAACATTAATTAATTGCCTAATTAACATTAATTAATTGTCTAATTAACATTAATTACTCACCTAATTACAATTAATTAATCACCTAATTACCATTAATTAATCACCTAATTAACATTAATTAATCACCTAAATAAAATTAATAAATAACCTAAATACAATTAATTAATCACCTAACTATAATTAATTAATCACCTAATTATCATTAATTAATCACTTAATTATAATTAATTAATCATCTAATTAGAATTAATTAATCACCTAATTAGAATTAATAAATCACAAAATTACCTTTAATTAATTACCAAATTAGAATTAATTAATTACCTAATTAGAATTAATTAATTACCTAATTACCACTACTTAATCACCTAATTAGAATTAATTAATCACCTAATTAGAATTAATTAATCACTTAATTAACATTAATTAATCACCTAATTATAATTAATTAATCACTTAAATACAATTAATTAATCACCTAATTATAATTAATTAATCACCTAATTAGAATTAATTAATCACCTAATTAGAATTAATAAATCACCAAATTTATCTTTAATTAAATACCATATTAGAATTAATTAATTACCTAATTAGAATTAATTAATTACCTAATTACCATTACTTAATCACCTAATTAGAATTAATTAATCACCTAATTAAAATTAATTAATCACCTAATTATAATTAATTAACCACTTAATTACCATTAATTAATCACGTAATTATAATTAATTAATCACCTAAATACAATTAATTAATCACCTAATTATAATTAATTACACACCTAATTATAATTAATTAACCACCTAAATACAATTAATTAATCACCTGATTATAATAAATTAATCACCTAATTATAATTTATTACTCACCTTCTTGTAATTAATTACTCACCTAAATACGAGGATTTTTGCAATCAGCGTCACTTCAAGTAGCGCTAATCATACCCATTTTCCAAATTAAAAAAAAACGTTGATTCATGAAAAAAAATCAAACGCCCCATGCAACAAATTTTGGCTGCCTTTGCCTAATAATATTCCTTTATCTCAACAAACAAAAAGGGTTAAGCATTCGCAGATATTTGAAGACCCCGAGTGAAGCCAATGAAATCTCTTGAGAGCCGGCAACTAAGTTCAGTAGTGAAGACGACGACAATGCCGATCGAACTTTACGATCTGTGAATTAATGAATTAATTCATTCTTGTTTTTTTTTTAAATTCATTTTAAATTCTGTCATTTTTACTCACCTTTTATTTAACACGGCTGCACCTTCTGTTTTGTTCTGCCGGGTGAGAATATTTTCCACATTGGCAATCCTCTGCCTACTGGCCCTTGCGTCATGGCCGTTGATCTCCTTTTCCGCCCATTCTTCCTGGGGTGTCCACCTGTTTCCGCTGGCTGAATGGCTTGAACCCTCAGCAGCATTTCGGTTTTCATTTTGTCTTCGTGGCAGGCTCTCGCGAGGAAGGCAGTTTTCTTTTGAACCGTGGCTCGCAGGGGGGTTTAACCCACCCTGCTACGACTCCCCTAAAGGAGAGAAGATTTTTTTTGGGACGACACCCGCAGCTTCTTTTTTCCTCCGGCGATTACAGCCTCTTCGACGTCTTTTGGATCCTAGCACTCGAACCCGTGTAGGGTTACCTCGACAGCAACGGACTCCGCGGAACACAGCCTGTGTACCGCATCCGGTGGAGCTCCGTCACGGCCTTTCGCTCAGCGACAGCACTCCGACGGCCAGCCACGAGATCATTCGAACCAGATCCGGTGTCATCTTCAAGAGAACAGGACGGCCGGGCGATTTTCGGCCCGGGGTTGTGAGTATTTCTTTCTTTCTTGCGGTTTATTGAAACCCCAAATTTGTTATCCCTGTTTCTGATCTCTATTCGGGTGAATCAGTTCATTTGTAATTGTTCTTATTTGTGTTTTAATAAAATGCGTGCGTGTGTGGGGTGTTCTTGCCGTGCAGTAGGACTCAACGGGTCTGAAGCACGTTAAATCTTGTGTTCCTCTTTAATTTTCAGCATTTCCGTTTCTGTTAATTTCTGTTGCACTCGTTCCTGAATCTTCGGCACCAAACTGGTCCTCAATGTTGTTTGCTGGATGATTTTGTGCCCACTTTTTCTGCATTCATCCGCTTCACAATTGGTATCAGAGCCACACTTGGATGATGTTTGATTCTTTTGCCTGTTGTATTCTTCACTGCCCGGTTATATCTGCAAGATTAGGTTGCAACTACAATCGTATGTTTTTGTTTCTATATGATTAAGTAGGCTGTTTCCTGTCTGCTATAGTTTTCATGTTCATTTCTGTTTACAATCTTGCCAGAACCATAACGCTACTGTTTGCACTCTGCTTCAAAATTTGTTCCTTGTTCTGTTACAGATTAATTGGTTGTGTATGTATTTTAATTAGCAGCCCTTTGTATATTGTTTACAAACCTACTGAATCTGTCATTTCTGTATTTTGTTACAGCTTTATTAAAATCCAGTTTACTGGTTTTGGTTCATTGTCTAGCTTGCTCTTAGTTGGTCTTTTAAATTGGGTTTCTTTTTTTTCCGCACTTTGTATCCACTTTATTCTGCCATTTCATTGTAGTCTTTAGTTTCTTATTAAGACTGAAATTACTGTCTTTACCGAATAATTTTGTTTTTCTGCACATTGTACAAATTTATTCCTAGTGAGTATTGGCCAGTCTTTTGGGGGCGTACGCTCTCGTTGTCCCCAATTACTTCGCATCAACTCACTATATATAAATATGTCTACAATGCGGTATGAAATCGAAAAATTCGATGGAGACAATGACTTCAATTTATGGCATATTAAAATGAGGGCATTATTAGTCCAACAAGGTCTTATTGATGCCCTATCTGGGCCTACTAAACCCATAACAACTGTTAATGAAGCTGGTCAAACCATAACTGAACACCAACCGGTCCCCAATGACACTCTAATTAAAGCCCATAGTTCCCTCTTATTGTCCTTAGGTGATAAAGTCCTTAGGGAAGTGGCCTTTGAGTCCACTGCTGCCGGCATCTGGATCAAGTTAGAGAAGCTTTATATGACTGCCTCCCTTGTTGGTAGTCTCTATAAGAAGCACCACATGTTTACCTTTAGGATGAGACCGGGCTCTTCCTTGAAAGCACATCTTGACGAGTTCAATAAGATCATGCTAGACTTAGCCAATATAGATGTCATGGTAGATGATGAGGATCAGGCTATCATTCTCCTGATATCTCTAGACCATAGTTATAGCACTCTGTTCGAGACCATGATGTATGGTCGTGACTCCTTGACTCTGGAAGAAGCCAAGTCTGCCCTTCTATCCAAGGACCTTCACTCAAAACCTAAGGCGAAAGGTGAGGCTGAGAGTTTATTCACTAGGGGAAGGCCTCAGGTTAAAAACAAAAAGAAACATGTTAGCAGAGATAAAAGTGGTAATAGCAAAGAACCAAGGCACGAACGAAAGACAAAGAACAATGACAATAAAGACAGAAAAGTTACTTGCTTCCATTGTGGGAAGCCTGGGCACATTAAGCCTGAGTGTAGGAAGCTTAAGAGAGAGCAAGAGCGCGCACAGCTCACTGACCAGTCTCTTATTGTTGACTCTGGTTATGACACAGCTGAAGTTCTAAATGTGTCCAGCCATACACTCGACCGTGAGTGGGTCCTTGACTCTGGTTGCTCCTTCCATATGTGTCCCCATAGAGAGTCTTTCCTAGAGTTGGTCGAGAAAGTGGAAGGGGACGTCCTATTAGGGAATAACAAGAAATGCAAGGTTGAGGGCAGAGGATCTGTGCTGATAGAATTGGATGACCATTCCATCATCACCTTACTTGATGTAAGGTGGGTCCCCAACTTGCAACGAAACTTGATCTCCCTAGGAGTCCTAGATCAAAAGGGATATACTTTTAGATCTGAATCTAGTACTATCAAAGTCTCAAAAGGATCTAGAACCATCATCAAAGGATCCCTTGTGAATGGTTTGTATGTCTTGAATGGTAGGACCCATTCAAGACAGTTGGGTAGTGTTTATACCACGAACACTGACAACACAATGCTCTGGCATAGAAGGCTGGGGCATGTAAGCTCCAAAGGGCTTGAAGAACTCAGCAAGCAAGGATTGTTGAATGACATCACACCTACGAATCTCCCGTTTTGTGAAGATTGTGTGATGGGAAAGGCTAAAAGAGTTACCTTCAATAGATCGTCCTTCAAGGCAGCCGCCCCACTTGATTACATCCATTCGGATTTGTGGGGGCCGGCCAGGACCTCCTCTCATGGTGGAGGTTTCTATTTCGTCACCTTTATCGATGATTACTCCAGGAAGGTTTGGGTATACATCCTCAAAAATAAATCAGATGTTTTCCAAACATTCAAAACCTGGAAAGCCTCAGTCGAGAATCAGACTGGGAAGAAAGTCAAGACCATGAGGACGGACAATGGGCTTGAGTACCTGTCCACTGAGTTCATTCAATACTGTGAGTATGAAGGTATCAAGAGGCACAGAACTGTTAGGGAAACTCCCCAACAGAATGGCCTAGCAGAGAGGATGAATCGGACTATCCTTGAAAGAGTTCGTAGCATGCTTGCTTACTCCGGCCTCCCTAAATCCTTTTGGGCTGAGGCCACAAGCACTATTGTGTACCTGATTAACAGGTGTCCCTCCTCTGCAAATCAATTCATTACTCCAGAAGAACTATGGACCGGCAAGCCCCCATCATATTTCTACTTAAGGGTCTTTGGGTGTACAGCCTATGCCCACATCAAGACTGACAAACTTGAACCAAGAGCCCTCAAGTGCATCTTTGTTGGTTACCCCGATGGAGTTAAAGGATATAAACTCTGGGTGGATAAACCGGGATACCAACAGTGCATTATTAGCAGAGACGTTGTCTTCCATGAGTCCTCTGCTCCTAAGACCAGGATTGAGACACCTGGCAGTTTTGATCCAGACTTTCATAAGTCTGATGAACATGAGCCATTTACTCATGTTGAGACTGGTGTTCAGTCTATTCCTCCTCCTCATCAGCCCACTGATGTGGCTGACTCTGAGACGAGTTCTGGTTCAGACTCAGACTCTGGACCTTCCACCGATCATCAAGATTATCAATTAACCCGAGATAGACAAAGGAGGGTCTCTAGACCTCCTGCTCGGTTTAGCCAGTATGATATGGCATCATATGCTTTTCATGTGGCCCAGGATCTCATCGACGATGATCCTCAATCGTATAGGCAAGCTCTAAAGGATAAAGATTCAAAGCATTGGATCATAGCCATGAATGAAGAGATGCAATCTCTAAAGAAAAATCACACATGGACCGTTGTTCACAAGCCTGTGAATGCCAAAGTGATTGGGTCCAAGTGGATTTACAAGAGAAAGGAAGACAACACAGAGGGAAATAAAGTTAGGTTCAAAGCTAGGCTAGTCGCCAAAGGATTTCTTCAGAGAGAGGGAATCGACTATGCTGAGATTTTTTTCCCCTGTTGTCAAACACTCTTCTATTCGGCTCTTGTTAGCCTTCGCTGCCTATCTCGATCTGCACATTGAGCAACTTGATGTTAAAACTGCCTTCTTGCACGGGGATTTGAATGAAAAACTCTATTTGAAACCTCCTGATGGTTATTCAAAGGAATTCAAATCCAACCAAGTTTGCCTTCTAAATAAGTCCTTGTATGGTTTAAAACAGGCATCAAGGCAATGGTACAAGAAATTTGATTCCTTTATGTTAAATAACCAATTTACCAGGAGCCAGTATGATGCTTGTGTCTACTTCAAGTCCATTCAAGGTTGTATGATTTACCTTCTGCTTTACGTAGATGACATGCTTATCATATGTAAGAATATGAGTTTTATCACTTCAATTAAATCTCAATTAAAAGGCAACTTTGAAATGAAAGACTTAGGTGCAACTAAGCAGATTTTAGGTGTTGAAATCATTAGAGATAGACCTAACAAACTGCTATACTTATCTCAGCATGCTTACATTTTAAAGAGCTTAAAGAGGTACATGTTTGAATCTCTCAAACCTGTGAATGTACCTCTTGCTCAACACTTTAAATTGTCTTTGACACAAGCACCCACTGCTGATGATGATGTGCAATTTATGTCTAAAATTCCATATGCTAGCATTGTTGGTAGTATAATGTACTCTATGATTTGCACCAGGCCTGACATTGCTTTTGCTATCTGCACCTTGAGCAGATTTATGGCCGCTCCTGGGAAGCTCCATTGGCATGCCCTCAAATGGCTTCTCAGATATTTATCATGTTCATCTAATTTGTCTTTATGCTTTGGTAAAAATGTTGACTCTTCTAACATTTTGGTAGGCATTGTAGATGCTGATTATGCAGGTAACATTGACACCAGAAAATCATTGACTGGATACGTGTTCACTGCCTGCGGTGGGGCTATCTCATGGAAGTGCAACATGCAGTCTATTGTTGCCCTCTCCACCACTGAGTCTGAGTACATTGCACTCACCAAGGCGGTAAAGGAAGCCTTATGGCTCAAAGGCTTGTCTTCTGAACTCAAGCTTTATGATTCAACTATTAATGTTTTTTCTGATAGTCAATCTGCATTACACCTGTCTAAAAATTTAGTTTGCCATGGAAAATCAAAGCACATAGACATTAGATTACACTTTATTAGAGATGTGATAAAACAAGGAACCGTGTGTGTCAATAAGATACACACTGATAAAAATCCAGCTGATAGTTTGACTAAAGCTGTCATTTTATCAAAGTTCAAATATTGCCTAGATAGTTTGAACTTGGTTCCTGTTTCGTAGCCCTAGGTGCAAGAACATCCCTGAATTTAATTAAAAATGGTGGAGTTTTGTGAATTAATGAATTAATTCATTCTTGTTTTTTTTTTAAAAATTCATTTTAAATTCTGTCATTTTTACTCACCTTTTATTTAACACTGGTGCGCCTTCTGTTTTGTTCTGCCGGGTGAGAATATTTGCCACGTTGGCAATCCTCTGCCTACCGGCCCTTGCGTCATGGCCGTTGATCTCCTTTGCCGCCCATTCTTCCTGGGGCGTCCACCTGTTTCCGCTGGCTGAACGGCTTGAACCCTCAGCGGCATTTCGGTTTTCATTTTGTCTTCGTGGCAGGCTCTCGCGAGGAAGGCAGTTTTCTTTTGAACCGTGGCTCGCAGGGGGGTTTAACCCACCCTGCTACGACTCCCCTAAAGGAGAAAAGTTTTTTTTGGGACGACACCCGCAACTTCTTTTTCCCTCCGGCGATTACAGCCTCTTCGACGTCTTTTGGATCCTGGCACTCGAACCCGTGTAGGGTTACCTCGACGGCAACATACTCCGCGGCACACAGCCTGTGTACTGCATCCGGTGGAGCTCCGTCACGGTCTTTCGCTCGGCGACAGCACTCCGACGGCCAGCCACGAGATCATTCGAACCAGATCCGGTGTCATCTTCAAGAGAAAAGGACGGTCGGGCGATTTTCGGCCCGGGGTTGTGAGTATTTCTTTCTTTCTTGCGGTTTATTGAAACCCCAGATTTGTTATCCCTGTTGCTGATCTCTATTCGGGCGAATTAGTTCATTTGTAATTGTTCTTCTTTGTGTTTTAATAAAATGCGTGCGTGTGTGGGGTGTTCTTGCTGTGCAGTAGGACTCAACGGGTCCGAATCACGTTAAATCTTGTGTTCCTCTTTAATTTTCAGCATTTCCGTTTCTGTTAATTTCTGTTGCACTCGTTCCTGAATCTTCGGCACCAAACTGCTCCTCAATGTTGTTTGTCGGATGATTTTGTGTTCCTCTTTAATTTTCAGCATTTCCGTTTCTGTTAATTTCTGTTACACTTCCTGAATCTTCGGTACCAATTTTGTGCCCACTGTTTCTGCATTCATCCGATTCACACGATCTTTATCTTAGTCGTATCGAAACCGATTCTTTGTGCGCCATGGTTGAAGACCAACATCACTGAACACCCGTCATCAAAGCTGTGACCCAAGTTTGTTTGGGTTTTTGAAACCCTTCGAGGTCGAGGGAGCTCGGGATCTGACCAGCCGCCAGCCGGATTCCAGCCGAGCAAAGCCGTAGAAGACCCGAGATCAGCGGAGGAGAACCGAGATCTGGTTTTCAAAGTAGATCTGACCGGTTATGAGTGTGTGAGGAAGACGAATTTGAAGGAGCTCGAATCCGAGCCTAAAGAAGCCGCGTGAGGCCTTGCAATGAATGAACTGCCGATTACCCGAGCCGAGCTCGCAGATCAAAGAGGAAGTCCGAGCGCGCCGAGTTCAGGACAATTGCTGCGCAACTGATTGTCGATTTTTGATCTTCGGTGCTTATGATGATAAGCCCTAAAAGGCCAAAACGAATCTGAGTTTGAGCTAAGTCCGTCGACGCCGTTTGAGGAAGATCAATGATGAATGAAAATTAGCGACAGAGTCGGTCGACGCCGATGAGTTTGGCTAAGTAGGTTCAACCACATCTGAAGGGGCTCGACATCGGTTCCCGGAGGTTTTCTCTCTTTCTCGATGACCTCAAAGTAGAAGTGGCGAATATCGAATCGGGTGGAGGGTTCACTGTGCCAAGTGAGGAGGGGATCCTCAAGATCTATATATTTTGGTTCATAACGCACGGGTGCCTCGCTCAATGAAGATCGAATTCGAAGCGGGTCTCCAGGCCGTTTGAAGGTTTGCTTAGTCGATAACAAGACCTGATTCACCATCTCACTATCGATTCCGTTGCTTAAAGGGGAATCGATCTTGCATAGGGTTTTGAAACCAGATGAAACCTCCGAACTAGTGGTGTGCCGAAGAAGATGCATCGCCGAGCCAAGTCTGACTGTTACTGGTGATTCAGTATGATGGTTTGAAGCTCGATGGAGTTGTTTGATGTTGATTTGGAAATTTATGGCATGCTGCAAACATGTCTGTTGATGAAGAAGAAAAACCCAAGTTTAGTCCTTGTTTCCCGGAATCAATCTGTGGGGAGTCAATTCAGGCCAGGTTCTCTGTTGTTTGTCTGACAAGAAGCCAAAAATGGCCGCGGCTGGTTCTTCACTAGACTAGATGAACTGCTAGTGAAGTCTGAACCTTTCAATTGGAACAAGGGTGTTCACTGGAGTTTGACATACTGTAATGTTGGCTGCAATGAATATAATTCAGTGTTCCTATTGAACAATAGAGTCTGATGGGGAGACTTGATGAACTGCTAGTGAAGTCTGAACCTTTCAGTTGGAACAAGGGTGCTCACTGGAGTTTGATATACTGTAATGTTGGCTGCAATGAATACAATTCAGTGTTCCTATTGAACAATAGAGTCTGATGGGGAGACGATGAAGCCATGGGATGTCTGATGGAATAATTAATTCTACCTTGCATGTGATAGACTTGTTTGGAGAGATTTTTAATGGTTATGAGGCAGTGACAGAAGGAAGAGATAAAATAACATTGCCTGTGATGAAAATGAAGGAAGCTAATTAAGTCGGTGGTTGCAATGAAAATTAAAGGGGACAGACATGGAGAAAAAGGGTGGTGATTATTTTTCAATGTACATTTTCAAAGGGCGAGAGCAAGAGAGGGAGCTTGAAGATGAGAATCAGGTAGCAGAAGGGGAAGAAGAACTTTGACATTGAAACTTCTTACCACATTTATTTCCTTCTTGTTTTTTTGGAAAGAAATATTTTGTAATAGAAAATTAAATAATGTTTTTCGGCTAAATTTCTGTGGGAACAAGATTGTACTGGTAATCTTTACTTTCTCCGGCATTAATCTTTCATTCTGGATCGTTATTCTTTCAATCAATTTCTTGAATCTTTTAAAAAATTAATGAAAATTATTTTCGATTTGATTCATTCAAACCAAACCGTTTCGATAAATAGAATTTTTCTTACAATAAATTTCTTGCGTGGAGTAACGCAACAAATTAATTGACAAATTGATTTGTTAAAAATTGTTAATCATTCTCATGAATAATTAATTATACAGTTGAAAAACTGCAAAATTAATTTCATTCATTGGTCGACTTGCCGACTTGGCTTGTTTAGTTTTCACATTTACAGTTCCAATGAATTTTCTATACATGAGTAAGGAACATTTATTTAACCAGTCAATCGAGTCCCCCGTCATCATCCTGTTTCATTCCTTAACCTGTTCTAGTTTCTTTCAAAATTGTTACTTATGTTACTTGTTATTCTGCTGCTGGTTGAATGTTTAAATGTTTTTATTGTTTTCTTGTTCATTTTATATTCCTTTTCTTGGTCCAAACGTTAATCTGCATTCTCCGAGGATTGACAACCCACTAAACACTATACAAGTACTAAGTAGAGTTTATAAATACTTAATTTGCCGCATTGTCAACAAAAGTGCAACCAACTGGTGTGGTTTAGAACCTGCTCATTCTGAGCGTTAACATTAAATGTCGCCCCCGACTCATTCTCGCTTCCTGAGAACAGTTGCCACGGTGCTTGTCAAAATTAAAAACATAATGAGGGTAGCTGCCCTCAAACGACCAATGATGCACTCCCACCATATGGCTCACTTTATACCGCTCCTCGTGAGCAATCTCAACAGGTTTATTGCAAAAACAAGGAAGACATTTACATATATCTCGACACATAGCTGACACTCTCTATGCATACTTGTGACGATGTCAAGATATTGGGCATGGTCGACTCTAAAATAAGAGTACGCTAAGATTCAATCGATAGGCGTGTATTGGTACTCTTAGCCATGCTCACATCTAAATAGGCTGCACTTGCCTTATCCAACTCTTGACACCACGTCTCCCGACCATGTGTGTCCAGGTCCAACCATGGGTCAACTCCCTCCCAACACCCGATTTATTCTCGATGTCTCCTCTACCATGGAGAGACATCCTCATTTAAGTCACAACTTCTGGGCAACCGGGATTGTAGCGTTTATTTTAAACCATATGTCCTCAGCTCGCACACAACCACTCACCACTTTATGATTTAGACGGTACCATGTGTATCTGATGTGTACCAAAATGTCTTGCGGAAAGGGTGTACAATCCCGTACCACCTAATCATTATCACTCGACTCACGCTCCTGCAGGTCGTTTATCAACAAGGCCAAGCTGATCGTTCTACATAGCATGTTAGTCTCAAAAAGCCTGAATCTCCCTAAGAACTCCTCTTCAAAATCGGGCACCTCAACTTTTCCATGATATATTTCCACGACCGCTCATCAGATGACATCGTTTTTCTGAAATTTAAGCATCAAACATGTAACCACTAGTTAATAGGGTCACACACCCAAACAGTCGCGCCTGTCAAAGCTTGTCTCGATACCAAATCACCCTTTGATGCTATCTCAGAAACCAGGCATCATCATGCTTATAACGAAAAACCTGACACTAACTGTGGATCGGCCTCAAACGAGCATATAACCTAGATCACTATATAAAAAGGCATCCATAAAACTGGGAAAATCCCTCTCACAGGTTTCCTTCAATCAAACCAAACATCGACCTACAAGGATTTGAGTTACAACTAGGGTCTCTAGGTCTCCCACCTAACCCTACCGGTCAAGTCTCATAACAGGGTCACTAGGTCCAACCACCTAGCCCAAAGTCCAAACTTCTCCAAGGTCACATATCACAAGGCATCATCCGCACACACATCTTGGCATAAAGCATCTAACTTGCCTGTCAACCATCTCTCTAAAATAGGTAAAGAAAACATCAACCTGCGAGGGTAAAAAATTGTCAAGCATCGACCTATTGGGGCCCTGATCCTCATAAGGACTTCCCATGAAGTTGTTGGGGGTGATTTAAAATCTCAACGGAATATTTATTGTTTGGGGGTGATTTAAAATCTCAACGAAATATTTATTGTTGGGGGTGATTTAAAATCTGAATATTTGTTTTAATTGTCCTAAAAAACAGGATCTCATTTTGACTGCATTTAAACCACACGGAAGGTTGAAAAAAAGGAGGCCTGTAAAATGCATGACAGACAATAGAGGAGGCACGCCTTTTGAAGGTTCCAAATCCCTTGCATATTGGAGTGGCGCGTTGACGGATTCACAATGTCGAGGGCTCGAGTAGTGGTGTGCGGTGCACGACGTGGCTACAAGCGGAGAGGGGAACCTGAGATCACAGAGGTGGTTGAAATAAAGCACGGAGTGGAGCAGAGATTGTTGCACCAATTGAAGTGTGTGATTTGTGAGACTTGTAATTTTTATTTGACAATAAAATTACTGATTCTCGGGTGGAGTAGGCTTTCGCCGAACCACGATAATTTTTTGTGTTTTTATTTCACTGCATCTAAAAACTTCAACCTAACATCTGGTATCAAAGGGAGGTTATCCGTTCTTTCTTGCTGAAAGATTATGGGAGATTCACGTCCAAAGATTTCTGTCCATATTGATATGTTTAATGGGAAAAATGATTTCACATTGTGGCAATAACAGGTAAAAAATATTTTGACTCGGGAAGGGACATTGAAAGCATTGAAGAAAAAATCAGAGAAGCCGGAGAAGACTAGCTCTGATGATTGGAAAGATATGAGAGATTTGGCGACGAGCACCATTCAATTGTATTTGGCGGACAATACACTACGAGAGGTGATGAATCTAACAGATCCAGAGGAAATCTGGACGAAGCTGGATGCCAGGTATAAATCTAAATCTCTGACAAATCGTTTATATTTGAAAAAACGATTGTATCGTCTTCGAATGTCAGAAAGCAGAGATTTGGGAAACCATTTGGATGAGTTCACCAGACTCTTGACGGAATTGTCTTCTGTGGCGATCAAAACTGATGATAAAGGCAACGAGGTTCCCGTGGAAATGGAAGAAGAGGACAAGGCTTTTCTCTTGTTAGGTTCTTTGCCAGATTCATATGACAATCTCATCACCACATTGTTATTTGGAAAAGACACTCTGAAGCTGGATGATGTTATTTCATCGTTGCTAATGAACGAGACTCGACGAAAAACCAACGATGATGGATCATCAGGTAATAGTGGGCTCTTTGCAGTGACTGGTGGACGTAACTATCAAGGAAGGTCGATAGAACGAAGGAATGGTTCAGGGAGCAGGAAAGATCGAAGTCAATCAAGACCAAGAGGAGATTTTGCATGCTGGGAGTGTGGCAAAAAAGGTCACATGAGAAGGAATTGTGAGAAGTTCTGTGAGCAAATGAAGAAAGAAGAAAAAGAAGTCGAAACAGTAGAAGAATCAATTGAGGTGAATACCGTGACTCAAGATGAGAGGTATGCTAGTGATTTATTGCTTACAACTGTGGAAGATGTGGATGATTCAGATTGGATTTTAGATTCTGGTTGCTCTTATCATATATGTGCAAAAAGGGAATGTTTTGAAAGTTACGATAAGTATAAAGGTGATATTGTGAAAATGACCAAAAAATCGGAAAGTCGAATTGTTGGAATCGGTACGGTGCGAGTTCGTATGTTTTATGGGGTTATTCACACACTTTCTGATGTGAGGTATGTACTTGATTTGAGAATGAACTTAATTTCTTTGGGTATGTTGAATTCCAAAGTTTTTAGGTTTTCTACTGGCGGTGGAGTTCTCAAAGTGATGCGAGGAGTAATGATCGTGATCAAAGGGAAGAAAGTTGGGAATCTATACAAGTTGATTCACGCAGGTGAATCTTATTTGAGGCCCCAGAGTACCATTACAGGTGATGTTCAAAAGGATATGTCTGTAAATGGATATTTGAAAAGGAATGTGACATTTGCTTCAGTTGTCCGTGGCACGGTGGAGCCACAACATTTTGTTCATCAGATATGAGCATTTGTACACCCGTTATGGGTGTGGTGGGATCATGCCAATATTGGGCATGACATTAATGGTCAAAATGGATGATAATGGTGAACTATTCATATTTTTAATCACGGTGGATATTGTTGGGGGTGATTTAAAATCTCAACAATATATTTATTGTTGGGGGTGATTTAAAATCTCAACAGAATATTTATTGTTGGGGGGTGATTTAAAATCTGAATATTTGTTTTAATTGTCCTATAAAATAAGATCTCATTTTGACTGCATTTAAACCACGTGGAAGGTTGAAAAAAAAGGAGGCCTATAAAATGCATGACATACAATAGAGGAGGCATGCCTTTTGAAGGTTCCAAAGCCCTTGCATATTGGAGCGGCACGTTGATGGATTCACAACGCCGAGGGATCGAGTAGTGGTGTGCGGTGCACGGCGTGGCTGCAAGCGGAGAGGGGAACCTGAGATCACGAAGGCGGTTGAAATAAAGCACGGAGTGGAGTAGAGATTGTTGCGCCAATTGAAGTGTGTGATTTGTGAGACTTGTAATTTTTATTTGACAATAAAATTAATGATTCTCAGGTGGAGTAGGCTTTCACCAAACCACGATAATTTTTTGTGTTTTTATTTTGCTGCATCTAAAAACTCTGACCTAACTGGAGTATCATGATATAAGATAGAAAAAACGTGTTAGTCCCCAAAGGGGCTTAGATACCCTGAGGGGGGGGGGGGGGTGAATTAGGGTATGAATATTCTTTTCTAAATTATTCATACCCCACTGGATCTTGACTTTTGTATAAAAAGGCTCTCTTCATTTTCTCTTTAGTGTTTATATTGATCTTATCCTTTTCACCTTTATCTGATGATGAATCATAGAAAGTAAAACAAGAAAGAAAACATAATGACACACTAATTTTTTACTTGGTTCACCCCCATTGGGTTACGTCCAAAGAGAATACAACAACAATGTACCGATGTACGAAATCAACTAAAGGTCATTATCAATACAAAGTTCAGGATAAATCACTTTAATACCTAGGCTCACTACCTTAAAAGATTTAGGGAAAACTCATTACTTCCCAAAATTCACTCCCTCGATATTTCCTTTGATGGATCACTATCAGTGAAAAAGATCACCTTCTTCCTCTTTTTTTCTCACTGATCCGTAAAGGATTAATACACAGTTTATAGACATGTAGGTCCCTTCATCAAAAATAATGAATGCATACTCAATTGTAGGTAGATGCGCTGTTGAAGTTCTTTCTTGGATGCTCCTTCACTTTTGTGAAAACACCTTGATGCAACACGTTAGCTTTCTAGACACCTAGAACAAACTTCACTTTGTTATAGATGAAACAATTACAAACTCAATCTTTGGAGGGATCTCCAATGGATTCCAATTGTTCTTTTCATAGGCTTGGATATAGTAGTGAATAAATTCCATCTATAAGTATTGTCAAATGGTGCAGATCCTCTTTCTTTTCTTCTTCAGAATTTAGATATGATAATGATACTGTTCACTATGTAAACCTGACATGTATCACCTTGATCAAGACCCTCAGAATAGTTTCACATGTAGGTGTGCCATGAAGTCATGTTTTCACCTGGTATATGAAATACATATTTCTGCATACTGATTGATTTAAAGATTCTTTTCATGAACTACTTTTATTCTTCCACGAACTGCCTTACTCCCTTCGCGGAAACCTCTTCACCATGTAGCGTGAGTGCTTCACGTACCACCTTTTCTTAATGGTCCACATTTTCTTCATAGACTAACTTCAGTTAGCAGACAACTGATGATTCACAACCCCATTTTCCTTTGTGAGCTACAATTCCCCACATAAAACTTCCTTCATGAACTCTCTTCATGAACTACCTCCACAAAATTACTCCTTCGCGAACCACTTCAGGCTTAGCCGAATTCTTCCAGCAACGATCTTCCCTAATGAAATTCATAGTACCTAATGATGTTATTTAGGGTCCTTTATAGAGGCAAAAAAATCCTGGAAAATAAAATAATCACAATTACCAAAATCTCCATTATGGATTAGACATTACCACAAGCTTTTTATGCAGTCTGCATAGCGCATTTATTCATCCACGACAACCCTTAAATCACTGCCTTCCTCCTCACAAACGATGATTCCTTTATAGAAGATTTAATTCACCACCTTCACATTGTAAATGATAATCTCCCAATGAATTGATCCTACTATGTGGTTCACATAGCACATAACCCTTTGTGGTGGCCTTAATTAACTGCGTTCCTTCGCAAACGATTAACTCCCTTGCAGAATTCCTTTACGGTTCGCATAACATCACTTTTCGGTCCATGAAATCCACACTTTGAATTCCGAAAACTCCTTTAGATGATTTTAGGTTTACCAAAAATACCATGAAAAAATAATTTCTTTTATATAAATAAATTCCCGATTTTGACGCCTAAAAATTTGGCAAACACTAGGAAACTACACCGCCTTCAAAACATATACTTCGACGGAAACCATACTGAAATGTTTTCAACTATCTTTATCAAAAAAGACAAACAACTAAAAAACAAAAAAATGATAAATTGATGGATTTTTTTTCTAAAAAATCGATAAAGTGACACTCATAGAGCACTTGTATATGGTAATACCCCCTCAAGGTTCCATTTCTCTATAAAATTTTAGGTTTCTATCAGCATCGTAAAAAGATATCCTACTAGATCACCTAAAACAAAAGTATCAAATGTCAAGGTTGACCTACAAGGGCCAACATTATGTGAACAACATCATCTCTATGATCCATTTTTTAGATCACTATCATGGTTTAGTTAAGCAGAATTCCATTCCAAGCTATATAGGAAAAGCTGTATAGGTTTTTACTGACGCTTTAAATAAATGAACCTATGTAACAACACCCTATAAGGGGTCTAACACATGGGCATCATATACCCTATCAAACTACCAGGTTCACTACACCTCCTATACATGAGGACTAAGTCATCAGACTCAACACCAAATGCCTCAACTTAGATCCACATGACATGCCATCAGAAGGAAATATATATACATGTCATCCCAATTGAGTTGAATTCCACAAAAAACCTATATGAGAAAAAAAAAATTCAGTTTTTGTTGACACTTTAAACTTTGAGCCCCAGTCTTCAATAAATCACACACTATAATAACTATAATATGTGAACCCTACTTTCCAAATATAATGCATGATATACCTCTTGGATTTTCCAGCCAAGAGTCGAAATCAATCATTGGACTCTCACCAACGTGATAAGTTTCAGGAATCCATAATAAATCATAACATCCACACAATATGTGTGACACTCAAAGTGAAAGTAATATACAACTATAAAATCACATACCAAGAATAGTAATCCCATAAACTTGGAAACCTAAACTTCTTACTGGAACAAGTGTTCTTGAAGCACTAGTCTTATATCCATCACAGGTTCCGACACATTCCTAATACTCCTATCTATCATATCCCAAATAGTAATGCAATAGGAAATAAACACCTATGATACCAATTTGAACTATAGGAAAACAAGGACATACCCATGGTTTTTGTAAACCATGGGAATAGGTTTCACGAGAAAAAATAAATTCACAGGAAAGACCTATACCCATAGTTCTCCAAAAACCGTGGGTATAGGTCACCCCTATACCCATGGTTTTTGTAAATTATGGGAATATGTTTTGTGGATTTTTTTTGCGGGAAGGACCTATACCCATGGTTCTTCAAACACTTTGGGTATAGTTCACCCCTATACCCACAATTTTTTTCAAACTATGGAAATAGGTTACATATGATTTGTTTTGTGGGAAAATCTATACTCATGGTTTGACCAAACTGTGGGTATATATTGACCCATTATTTTTCTATAATAATAATAATAATAATAATAATAATAAATATTTTAATATAAATAAATTTTTATATTTATACATATATATATTTTTGAATATAAGAACAAAAAATGTGTCATAGGATAGTGGTAAAGTAGTTGGAGTGTAGGCAGAAGATGCTAGGATCAAATCCCAGTGGAGGATTTTTTTTAATAAGTACCTATATCCACGGTCTGACCAAACCGTGGGTATAGGTTGGCCCATTATTTTTCCACAACAATAATAATAAATTATTTAACACAAATATATATATATATATATATATATACACACACATATATGAATATAATAACAAGAAACATGTTATAGGATAGTGGTAAAGTCGTTGGAGTGTAGGCAGAAGGTGATGAGATCAAATCCCATGGGAGGATTTTTTTAAAATAAGGACCTATACCCACGATTTGGTCAAATAATGGGTATATGTATTTCCATTGAAATTTCCTCCAACAGTTTAAGAACCCATGGGTATAGGTGGCCTATAGCCACGGTTTTGACCAAACCGTGGGTATAGGTCTATCCCGACGTCTCCTAAGGCCACAGTTCCTAAAACTGTGGGTATAGGCTATACCCCTTGTTTTAGGGGATATACCCATGGTTCTAAACTGTGGGTATAAGGTGTTTTTATAGTAGTGTTATAATATACCATCCTAGATGCCACTAATCTGGTGCCTCGAGCCAGTTCACCACAAGGCCTCAAATGCACCTCCCCACACACTAGAGGCTGCCAACTAGCAGCGATGACCTAGGGTGTGACAGTGGGGAGACTCTTCCCTCATATAAGAGTAAACAACAATAAAAATAACTATATAACATCCATAACAATAATAAATAGGGTGTATAAGAAATAAATATAATAAGGATGAAATGATAAATGGAATGTAGTAAATGCCTGAATGGCCATGTCATATATACAACATTGATCACCCATTGGGCCGATCACATATACAGGAGTATATAAAGGAAACTAAAGTAAAATGACAAGGATATCCTACTAACTCTAAGATAGTCCACATACCAAAAATCCATGTGCATTTCCAAGACACCTCAATCAATCGATCTCAGGCCTCAACCCTACCTGTTCTTGAAACCAAGTGAACGTCTTCTCAGGTACCCTAGTGTAATGGCAGCCCAAGCAGAGTGTGAGTACATAATTCAGTAGGGCACCACCAATGTGGTCCCGTGCAAAGCCTGTAATATACAGTGCATGTATATGTGAGCTACTCATCAAGATATCAATAATAATAATAAAACTGAAACAATAATACAGCACAGATTTAAATAAAATAAACCACAACTGATCCTTGGGCATGTGATCCTAATCGACCATACCTGCTTCGGCCTAAGCCACAATGTCTCTAAACATGGTGTAATCCCATATATATATAGATATATGTCTCTCAGTGTGTGTAAATACCTATAATCACACACACACACACACATATATATATATGAGTAAGGGAATAACTAACATAAATAAAATCAAACCATAGTCGATCCTTGGGTCCGTAATCTCGATAAAAAAAATACCTACTTCGGCCAATGTCATAAGGATCTATGAGAAAGATACATAACCAAGGGGGATACATTTCCTAGCCCTGGGATAATCCATACTCACCTATAATCACTATAATGAATGATTTTGTTTATTGACATACAATCATGAAAAGATGACACTGCATCTACTACGGCCTACGCTGGATGTATCAAGTATCAGACCTATGAGGTCCGTGACCCAGGTCCATTGACCAAGGCATCCTATTCAAGTACATGGAGTTTATACATAATAAAATTAGTATAATATAGACCTACTAGGGCTATAACCCAAGGCCATTGACCAAGGTGTCCTACTCAAGTCCACTGAGAACATCCATAGAAAACTCGATATAATATGGACCTACATGGTCCAATACCTAAGGCTATTAACCAAGGAATCCTCCTTGATTTCACAAATTGTATCCATAGAAAACTCAAAAATGGTTCCATACTATCAGACATTGTTGGTTCCATACCAAAATGCCTACATCAATGCCATACCATGATATCCATATACATCAATAGAGCTCAAAATTTGGATCCCAGGAAATACATCTAGGCACCCCTAAAATATACTGCATCATGTTAGGCCCATCGACTAAAATCCATAAAGCACCTATGGAAATAATAGCTACATCAACAGTGAATGAGTAAAGAATAAATAAAAGAGTGATAGTGGCCAGACACCTAAACCCACCACTATTGCCACAACCGCACATGCTTACATGTTCAGTGTGGGTTCTAGGTGCCACCCTCTACCATTTATACCCAAACCCACAATGTAATAGATTAGGGTAAGCCAATCATTAGGTCACCCACTAGGTCCCCTAAGCTAGTTCTCAATACATTCATCTTACTTGGGATCCTCAAGGTTCACATGTAAAATGGGGTATCCCTCTTGGAATCCTCTAAGTCAATACATAAGTAAGGGAATCCCTATTGGGGTCCCAAAAAGGAATAAAAACAAAAAAGGAGGTATCACACATGGGATACTCTAGGTTAGATCAAATGTGAAGGCATCACATATGGTACCATCAGCCTCAGTGATAAGTTAAAGTATGGTGCCAGCGCACAAGTGTTGTTAGTGTCCCCAATAATTCATCCATTTAATTACCAAATTAAATAATTTAATTTAAAAATTCATTATGGATAGATCTAAAGAGGGGAAATACAACACCCCAATATTCCACGGTACACTTCTCTTTGAATAATACAATATCTTGCGATGTATGCAACTTCAAGTTCCACTACTGGAAAGGGGAGTTTTCCCAACAGTTGTATACCAACGGTTCAAAGGAACTGTTGTCATATGTTGTCTTTCCCAACGGTTTATATAAACCGTTGGGAAAGAGCTTGAAGAACTTACTTTTACCAACGGTTATATGAAACTGTTGGGAAAAGTGGGGGGAAAACATAGTTTTCCCAACGGTTTCATAAAACCATTGGGAAAGATTGGGTTTTCCTTAGTTTTCCCAACAGTTTTATAAAACCGTTGGGAAAGATTGGTTTTTCCCAACGGTTTTTAAGAACCATTGTGAAAAGAAGCCCCAAATACCAAAATGCAGGCAGCGGCCTCCCCACGATTCCAGAAGCCTTCCGCTTGTCTCCTGGAGCGATTCCTTGGCAGAAGGACTTCCCAATCCCCACATCTTCCATCGGATCATCACCTACCAGGTTAGAATCCTCTTATATTTTTTTAAGGATATAGTTCCACCTCTTATAAATCACATCCTTCTATTATCGATTTCGTTATTCCCAATTTTTAGGGTTTTTGTAAATTTTTTTGATTGTTCCACGAATTGTGTACTCAAATCCCTATATCGGTGTATGTCCAATTAATGTTTTCATTACACATTTACATTTATAAGGGCATGGTGTATCTTTATTGTGTTCTAATTTTGAAGATTCATAGTTTTTTTTAATCTGCTTCAAATATTATAGCTTCATGTATAGGAACTAATAAGAAATTTTTTTGTAATATTTATTGATATTATTTCATGAAAATCACTCCTTTCATTAAGATCATGCCAAACATGAAGATCTTGTTCATCTTAATTTTTGTACGCTATGTGTATTAAATAACAAGTATGTATCATGTTTCTATCAAAATCTATATATATATATAAAATGACACACTGTTCACTTATCCTTTGCACAATAGAACATATGGAGTATTTTCTTTAACTTTTCCAAATAGTATGTGGTCCCTAATTAGTACTTCTTCCTTCTTCATGAAACTAATTCACAGAATGTCAAATTCGAAATATTAGTGAATATTAGTTTTTCTAATATAACCATTAATCATTCTGCCTTCGACATCGTACATGTGTTATTCAATCACCTTTTTAAAACACAATGACCATTTTCACTGATTTGGGGTTCCTCAAAATGCTTGGGAAAATCAGAAAAATGCATGTATTGAATCGTGTTTCTCATATGGTTTCATGGATACAAGTTCATCTCGAAAATCATGACTGCGTGGTTCAAATATCATGAGGACCATGAGATTATTATTCTTCACACAAATGAAGTTTTTTTCTACAACTATGTGTTTTTGTTTTCACTTTTGATTTGGATGAAAGGGGAGCTTTGTGGTCATTAATCATGGTTGTGGGTGGTCATTTATGATGTAAGATAGTATGAATTCATTTTACTTGATATATCCAATATTATTATTGATTTATGTTCAATTTGATTATCTTTAACTAGTGATGTTATTTAATAAGTTGTTATTAATGGTTGTAATAATGACGATATGGTATAAGGGTTCATATAGTGTGTATAAGGGTTCACGTGGTGTGTATAACATTTGACATGGTATCAGTGAACTCAATTCATTAATTTAAGCCCTCATTATCACTAGCATGTAAGAAATTGAGTGATGTCAACTCATCCTCACATGATTTCTTACCTTAGATAGTGTCCAACATATGGAATACGAGCTTTTGAATTCATCAGTTAACCAGGATCATATATTCAATTTCCCCCAAGATGACTGTACTAATATAACTTTAGGGTCAACTAAATATGGTTCTCATTGTACGTTTTATATTATGTGTCCTTCTTGGCCAATACTCACTTTTATGAGGGTGGGGTGATTTTCACTACATTGACTAGAAACTTCTTCCTTTATCGTTTACTTAAATGTATTTTATATTAAAGTTCAATCCTATTGAATTTTTTATGAAAAAATGACTTATATAAATTCTTTTTACAGAATGGATAGAAGTTGGATGTATGAAACCGATCGAATCTCAAGCGATTTTCAAAACAATTTGGAGAGCTTTATAGATTTTTTATTTCACAATGCTTCAGATAGTGGTCGCATACACTACCCATGTTCCAATTGTGTTGGTAGACCTTGGTTGAGCCGTGAAGAAGTCAGCTACCACATAACCAAAAATGGTTTTCAATTAAACTACTTTGTGTGGTATCACAATGGGGACAAAATGAAATCTCAAATTGGTGATGATCGAAATGAAAGGACTGGAATGGAGAATTTGTTAGATGACCGGTTTCCGTTTATTCGTCATCATGAAAAAGAAAGGATTTCGACTCAAGAAGACTTCGATATGAGGACAACTGATGCATCTAGTGAAAATGATGATATTGATAGGGTGAAAAAATTGAATGATGCTGCCATGAATCCAGTATATCGACAATGTGATAAAATGAAAAAGTTGGAATTTTTAATCCAATTGTTTCATGGGAAAACTATGTATGGAATTTCTAATACAACAATCGATTACATTCTTACCCTCTTGAAGGATTTACTTCCAGATGATGCATATATTCCCTCAAACCACTATATGGCATGGAAGTTAGTTGAGGAACTTGGATTTTCAAGAAACAAAATTCATGCTTGCCCGAAAGATTGCAGTTTATTATGGGAGGAAACCGCTGAACGAAATGATTGTATAAAATTTGGCACATCCCGTTGGAAGTAAAAATTTGATGGAACACCATCCCAAGTTCCACAGAAAGTAATGTGTCACTTTCCATTGATCCCCAGACTTCAGAATCTTTTTATGTCTGATGACATATCAATAAAAATGAGATGGCATGATACCGAGAGAAAGAAGACAAATGATGAGTTGGTTTATCCTGCAGATGGATTTTCATGGCAGAGATTTGATGCTTGACATACTAATTTTGCAGTTGACGTGCGTAATGTGAGGCTGGGTCTTTCATGCGACGATTTTAATCCATTTGGGCAGATGCTTACTTCGCACAACACATGGCCAGTTTTTATACATATTTATAATCTTCCCCCGTGGTTGTGTATGAAAAAACCTTTCACTTTCATGAGTATACTCAAATCTGGTCCTTCTGATCCCGACATTGATATTGATGTATACATGCAACCTTTAATAAAAGAGTTAAAAGTTCTTTGGGATGTGGGTGTGCGCACATACAATGCATGTTCGAAAGACATATTTCAGATGCGTGTTGCGCTTATGTGAACAATCAATGATTTTTCAGCTTATGCAATGATGTCTGGATGGATCACGAAGGGAAAACTATCATGTCTAGTTTGTATGAAGAATACATGATCCAGAAGACTGAAACATCGCTGTAGTTTCATTTTTATGGGACATCGACAATTCTTGCCAAAGGATCATCCATATAGAATGAATCATCAAAGATTTTATAATACCATAGAGACCGATGATCCACCTCAGTGTATGTCTGGAACTGACGTGCTTAATTAATTGAAAGATTTTAGTTTTTCATTCAGGAAGGGTCAAATGAAATCTGGAAAGAGAAAGAATGTTTCCACTGAAACCTGTTATAATTGGAGGAAGAATAATATCTTTTTTGATTTTCCTTATTGGTCAACCAATTTGTTACGTCATTGCTTAAAAGTAATGCATATTGAAAAGAATATATGCGAAATGTTGCTTTCGGTTCTTCTAAATGTCAAGGGGAAGACAAAAGATGATTTACGATCTCAGCGTGACTTGGTGGATTGGGGCATCAGATCAGAATTGCATCCTGTGCGTATCAGTGAAAATAAATGGCAACTTCCATGTGCTTCTTATGTGATGACACCTAAAAAAAACAATTTCTGGAAGTATTAGAGACTATTAGAGTTCCTGATGTCTATTCAAGAAACATATATAAACGGGTCAACAGAAGAGAGTTTAAGCTAAAATCTTTGAAGACTCATGATTATCACGTTCTACTGCATGAGTTGCTTCCAATAGAAATCCGTCATCTTTTTTCCAATAATGTAAGGGTGGATGTTATTCGGTTGTGCCATTTTTTTAGAGATCTTTGTGTTAAGAAGTTGTCCAAGTATTTCTTGCAAAAAATGTTGACAGATGCCCCATTAATTTTGTGTGAGTTGGAGAAAATATTTCCTCCATCATTTTTCACATGCATCCTGCATCTGACTGTCCATATTCCCACTGAAATACTTCTCGGAGGACCTGTTTCTTTTCGTTGGATGTATCCAACTGAAAGAAATATGTTCAAATTAAAGTCTTATGTCCGAAATAGAAATCATCCTGAAGGTTCTATCATGAATGGTTACTTGGCTCAAGAATGTATGGATTTCTGCTCGATGTATTTGTCTGATCTTACTACAAGATTGAACAGACCAATGAGAAATGAAGAAGAACATTATGAGCAAATTGAACCCAGTTTTCCATCACTTCCTCAAACAGGAGGAATTCCTGGATCATATACATTGAAGACATTAAGCCATGAAGAGCGGGAGATGGCACATCGCACAGTTTTGTTCAACTGTGATTTGTTCGATGACTATATCAGGTAACTAAATTGATTATGTATATCTTACATATATATATATATGTTAAAATATTAATATTTTTTATCTACAGGGAACATAAAACAACGATAAATAGGAAGCATTGTTCTTTATCTTTGAGAAGGAGAGAGACTTTGCATAGCAAAGAGTTTTCTACTTGGTTAAAATTGAAGGTATAAAAAAATTAATGTTTAAAATAATTATATCAATATTTAATTAAGTTTAATAGTCATTTATATTGTAGGTATTGAGTTTGTCTGCTGACTCTGTCTCTGAGGAAATAAGAGCTTTGGCTTTTGGTCCTAATACTATGGTTCGTGACTATAAATCAATTGTTATCAATGGGTACAAATTTATTGTCACTAAACGAGCAAAGAACATGAGAACACAACATGATGGTGTTATGGTTACTGCCACAACAGATTGTTATGCCAGTGCATCAGATAGTAGACCACGATTTGAAAATGTGGGTTATTATGGAGTTGTTGAGAAAATAATAATATTGGATTATTACTCTCATGGATGAGTCACAATGATGAAATTCCATTGGTTTGATTTGATGAAGAGACATGGCACATTTATTGATGATTGTGGATTTTGAGTAATTAATATGACTCGCACTCTTGCTACCGAAGAACCATATGTGTTGGCATCAATGGATAAACAAGTTTTTTATGTCAAAGACCAACTTTGACCTGAATTTTGTGTCATAGTTGAAGTAATTCCAAGTCATATTTTTGATGATGGTGATGATGGAATTGACACTGTCCCTAGTGCCATTGGAACCAATCCATTTATTTCTTTTGATGACTCAAATAACTCAATTGTCAGAGTTGATTGTGAACCTGAAGTTGTGGTTGAAAATATATAGAATCATTCATCCATGTTCTCAATTCTTTTGGTTTACCTCGAGTTGGGTTTTTAAGGTTGGTAATATTCAAATTGATTTAGTATTGATCACAAATATGTTTTAGCTGACTTGACCGTTATGTGAATTTTCAATGTTTATTGGTTGCAGTTTTATTTGAATTTCATTTTCTAATTTGGAATTTAACTGTATTCAAACACAGTCAAACAATATTTCTAACTTGGTGAACATTACAACTTGTATAATTTATTAAATCCATTCAAGCTCTTCTAAAACAATTGATAGCTGACTTGACCGTTATGTGAATTTTCAATGTTTATTGGTTGCAATTTTATTTGAATTGAATTTTCTAATTTGGAATTGAACTGTATTCAAACATAGTCAAACAATATTTCTAACTTTGTGAACATTACAACTTGTATGATTTATTAAATCCATTCAAGCTCTTCTAAAACAATTCATAGCTTAATTGACCATTATGTGAATTTTCAATTTTTATTGGTTGCAGTTTTATTTGAATTGCATTTTCTAATTTGGAATTGAACTATATTCAAACATAGTCAAACAATATTTCTAACTTGGTGAACATTGCAGCTTGTATGATTTATTAAATCCATTCAAGCTCTTCTAAAACAATTAATAGATAAATTACCAATGAATCCCCCTATTCCCTAATATATTTAGTTTTTTGGGTTACACATTAGTTTTATTTTTCTAATTAATTACATATTTGTTTTCAAAATGAAGGAAATGAAGCCAATTGAAGAGAGACGAAGGAAAAAAATGATGGATAACAATCGTCGAATGACGGAGTTGGGAATTCCATCATCAGTGCCTATAGTGAGTAGTTTATTTCAAATTGATATATTTAAAGAATATATAATGTCATGTGATTAATTTTTTTGTAAACATTTTTGTAGGATCCACCTATACGTTGAAAATTATTCGACGAGGAGCCTAGTACTGGTCCTAGTACTCAAGCCGGTGGTACGAGGAGGGTTTGTACCAGAGGTGGACGAGCAGCTGCGCGTACCCGACTAGACCCTGCCCCTCCCACTGACATGTCATCCTTCCCACATTCTGATCCCGGTGTGTCGTTAGAGACACACAGGATATCTAGGGCTCTCATGTTTTCTCTACCTTCTGCATCTTCTGGCCCATCATTTTCACATCCCATGATGATTCCCACTCCTTAGTCAGCATCCGGTCAGACAGGTGTCCCATCTTCTTTTCCTTCTACTTCCGTCTCTCTGAGCTTCTATATTCCATCCTCTTCGACTCCTATTTCACCACAGGGTGTTCCATCAGTTTCTGTGGATCCAGCGGCACTCAGTGATCAGACCGGCATAGGTATATTTATAGAACCCTAACAAATTTTTATAGAAATATTTATTTTCATTATAACATGTTTTGATAAAATATTTGTTTTTCATTCATGACAGATACATCTACTGACAGGAGGCGTGGGTGGGGGCGTACACGCATGTGTTCGGTGTGGAACCGCCACACACAGGTTATGGTGGATTATAATGAAGACAACCAAATGGTTGAGAAAATAGGGCAGCAATGTTGGATTTTTTTGGCGACGCTTGCCAAATACTCCGACATCATTCCCGTCAGCCCGCTATCATGAAGACATTTGCCACATGAGGTCAAGGATAGATCTTGGGCAGAGATATGGGTAAAAAAATCTGTTCTATTTAATGCCATGAATTATTTTTGTATTTATATGAATTAATATTTTGATTTCATCTTCGATTTAATTTTCCCGATGGTGAGGGTGCACGATCGGAATGTCTAAAGGATTTAGGCGAGCTTTGGAGAGCCTACAAGCATGAGTTGTATATTGGATGGGTTTCTAGAGTTGGCACTGAGTTAGAGGCGGTACCAGTGGTGGATGATTGTCCTATAGAGCAGTATCGTCAGATGATTACTCATTGGATGAGTACCCAGTTTAAGGTATTAATAACATTTGAGGAATTTAAATAATAACTTTCATGTTTTTAATTAATACTATCTGTTGAATTTTCGAATTTTATTTAGGAATCAACTGGAAAAAATAAGAACATTGATGCAAAAAAATACCTCCACACACTGGGACGCACTACGATGCCTGATCATGAGAGGAAGCAGGTATGAAAATTGTTTATAAGTTTTCTTTACGACTTACACTTTCTTTTGTTTCTTCAATTATTTAATAGTTTGCTAAATTTTTCATATAAATGTAGTTTTCAATGTCATTGTAGAGGCAAATACAAAATATTGAAGGATGTGTGCCTCGAACAAAACTATTTTGCTCGAGTAGACGGAAAAAGGATGGAAGTGCCGTCAACGAAGCGACTCAGTAGCAGATTGTAAGTTTTAATCTGTTGAATTTATTTTTTAATATCTATTTTGTAACTTAATGATATATTTATATTTGTAATAGGATACTTTAGAGGCCCTCTATTCCCAAGAACCAGACAATTTTGGGCCAACAGATCACTTACATCAGATGTTGGGAGAGGAGCATTCTGGCAGAGTACGCTGCCGACCTAGGATAGCCCCGACAAGGTATTGGTCCTCCTCAGGTACGAGATGTAGTGCCACCGAGCTGTAGAAAGTTAGGGAATAGGTAGAACAGGCTGAGAAAAGGGCCACAGATATGGCATAACAGTCTGCTAGGGCAAACAATGTGTTTATGAAATTTATTGAAGTTCTACGTCCTACACTTCCAGTAGAGGCCAACCCAACTTTTGATGAGTATATGTCATCGATACGTTCTATATACGGTGTACCAGGTGTCAGTTCTAGTGGTGGTCAGGACGATGTCCAGCTTGACGATGATGATGGCGAGGAGTCTGATGCGGAAGAGGAGGTAGAGGAGGAGGGCGAGGCGGGTGGCGAGGGCGAGGAGGAGGGCGAGGACAAGGAGGAGGGCGGGGGCGAGGACGATGATGGGGACGAGGACTAGGGTGATGATGATGATGGTGATGATGGTGATGGTGATGTGGGACAAGTTGATCCATTACATTTTGACTGATATTACTGAGATTTGATATTTAATCTATTCTAGTTGTTGGTTTTATCTAGACTCATAGTATAGTATTGGAGTTGAGTTATTTTTATATATTATCTATTTTTATGGATGTTGTTGTCTTTTAGTGGTTGTGTGTTTGTGAACCCCCCTCCTTCCTGGACCCTGGACAACCCCCCACCCTCCTCCCTGGACCCCAGACAGCCCCGCCAGATATCACCCCAGAAAGCCCCCCGGACAGCCCCTTGACAGCCCCCCCACCCTCCTCCCTGGACCCCGGACAACCCCCCAGACAGCCCCCCCGGACAGCCTCCCCGGACAGCCCCCCACCCTCTTCCTTGGACCCCGGACAACCCCCCGAATAGCCCCAGACAGCCCCCGGACAGCTCCCCGAACAGCCCCCCGGACAACCCCCCAGACAGCCCCCCACCCTCCTCCTTGGACCCCAGACAACCCCCCAAACACCCCCCGGATAGCCCCCCGCACAGCCCCCCACCCTCCTCCCTGGACCTCAGACAGCCCCCCGGATAGCCCCCCGGACATCCCCCCAGACAGCCCCCCGGACAGCCCCCCCACCCTCTTCCTTGGACCCTGAACAACCCCCCGTACAGAGGATTCTCATAAAATGGACAACATTTTAAGTACATATGGAAAACTGACCAAACACATTTGGTTTCAATTTAAAATTTAGGAGAACGATCCATGGGTCATATGTAACATGTACGAATCAACCCCGCCTCAATCCGAGGCGCGGTGTGGCCGCCACTACTCAAAGTGTCTGCCTTTTGTTTCAAAAGGACATCATTTTAATTAAAAAACATCAACTAGCATATGGAAAACCAACCAAACGCATTCAGATTGTGTCGATACATTAGAAAAATTATCCATGGGTCATATATGATGTGTAAGAGTCAACCCCACCTCAATCTGAGGCGCGGTGTGGCCGCCACCACTCAAAGTGTATGTCTTTTGTTTCAAAAGGACATCATTTGAAGTGAAAAACATCAACTGGCATACGGAAAACTGACCAAACGCATTCGGATTGTGTCGATACTTTATCACAACGATACATGGGTCATATGTGATGTGTACGAGTCAACCCCACCTTAATCTGAGGCACGGTGTGGCCATAATCACTCTAAGTGGATCTCTTTTGCTTACAATGGACAACAATTTAAGTACATACGGAAAACCGACCAAACGCATTCGGTTTCCATTAAAACTTTAGGAGAACGATCCGTGGGTCATATGTGACATGTATGAGTCAACTACGCCTCAATCCGAGGCGCGGTGTGGCTGGCACCACTCAAAGTGTCTGCCTTTTGTTTCAAAAGGACGTCATTTTAATTGAAAAGCATCAACTGACATACGGAAACCCAACCAAACACATTCGGATTGTGTCGATACATTATCACAACAATCCATGGGTCATATGTGATGTGTACGAGTCAACCCCGCCTCAATCCGAGGCACGGTGTGGCCGCCACCACTCAAAGTGTCTGTCTTTTGTTTCAAAAGGACATCATTTGAAGTGAAAAACATCAACTGGCATACGGAAAACCGACCAAACGCATTCGTATTGTGTCGATACTTTATAAAAACGATACATGGGTCATATGTGATGTGTACGAGTCAACCCTACCTTAATCTGAGGCACGGTGTGGTCGAAATCACTCTAAGTGTCTCTCTTTTTCTTAAAATGGACAACAATTTAAGTACATACGAAAAACCAACCAAACACATTCGGTTTCCATTTAAACTTTAGGAGAACGATCCATGGGTCATATGTGACGTGTATGAGTCAAATCTGCCTCAATCTGAGACACGGTGTGGCCGGAACCACTCGAAGTGTCTACCTTTTGTTTCAAAAGTACGTCATTTTAATTGAAAAACATCAACTGGCATACGGAAAACCGACCAAACACATTCAGATTGTGTCGATACATTAGAACAACAATACATGGGTCATATGTGATGTGTGCGAGTCAAACCCACCTCAATCCAAGGCGCGGTGTGGCCGCCACCACTCAAAGTGTCTATTTTTTGTTTTAAAAGGATATAATTTGAAGTGAAAAACATCAACTGACATACAGAAAACCGACCAAATGCATTCAGATTGTGTCGATACTTTAGTAAAACAATCCATGGGTTATATGTGACGTGTATGAGTCAACCCCGCCTTAATCTGAGGCACGGTGTGGCCGAAATCACTCTAAGTGGCTCTCTTTTGCTTAAAATGGACAACAATTTAAGTACATACAGAAAACCGACCAAACAAATTCGGTTTCCATTTAAACTTTAGGAGAACAATACATGGGTCATATGTGACGTGTACGAGTCAACTACGCCTCAATCCGAGGTGCGGTGTGACCAGCACCACTCAAAGTGTCCGCCTTTTGTTTCAAAAGGACGTTATTTTAATTGAAAAACATCAACTGGCATACAGAAAACCGACCAAACGTGTTCGTATTGTGTTGATACATTAGCACAATGATCCATGGGTCATATGTGACGTGTACGAGTCAACCTCTCCTCAATCCGAGGCGCAGTGTGGCCACCACCACTCAAAGTGTCTATCTTTTGTTTCAAAAGGACATCATTTGAAGTGAAAAACATCAACTCGCATACAGAAAACCGACCAAACGTTTTCGGATTGTGTCGATACTTTAGAACAACAATACATGGGTCATATGTGATTTGTACGAGTCAACCCTGCCTTAATCTGAGGCACGGTGTGCTCGGAATCACTCTAAGTGGCTCTCTTTTGCTTAAAATGGACAACAATTTAAGTACATATAGAAAACCGACCAAACGCATTCAGTTTACATTGAAACTTTAGGAGAATGATCCATGGGTCATATGTGACATGTACGAGTCAACTCTGCCTCAATCCGAGGCGCGGTGTGGCCAGAACCACTCAAAGTGTCTGCCTTTTGTTTCAAAAGTACGTCATTTTAATTGAAAAACATCAACTGGCATACAGAAAACCGACCAAATGCATTCGTATTGTGTCGATACATTAGCACAACGATCCATGAGTCATATGTGACGTGTACGAGTCAACCCCGCCTCAATCCAAAGCACGGTGTGGCCTCCACCACTCAAAGTGTCTGTCTTTTGTTTCAAGAGGACATAATTTGAAGTGAAAAACATCAACTGGCATACGGAAAACCGACCAAACGCATTCGGATTGTGTTGATACTTTAGCACAACGATCCATGGGTCATATGTGACGTGTAAAAGTCAACCCCGCCTTAATCTGAGGCACAGTGTGTCCGGAATCACTCTAAGTGGCTCTCTTTTGCTTAAAATGGACAATAATTTAAGTACATACAGAAAACCGACCAAACACATTCGGTTTCCATTTAAACTTTAGGAGAACGATACATGGGTCATATGTGACGTGTACGAGTATACGCCGCCTCAATCCGAGGCGCGGTGTGGCCGGAACCACTCAAAGTGTCTGCCTTTTGTTTCAAAAGTACGTCATTTTAATTGAAAAACATCAACTGGCATACATAAAACCGACCAAAAACATTCATATTGTGTCGATACATTAGCACAACGATCCATGGGTCATATGTGACGTGTAAGAGTCAACCCCGCCTCAATCCGAGGTGTGGTGTGGCCGCCACCACTCAAAGTGTATGTCTTTTGTTTCAAAAGGACGTCATTTTAATTGAAAAACATCCACTGGCATACGGAAAACCGACAAAACGCATTCGGATTGTGTCGATACAATAGCACAACGATCCATGGGTCATATATGAACTGTAAGAGTCAACCCCGCCTTAATCTGAGGAGCGGTGTGGCCGGAATCACTCTAAGTGGCTCTCTTTTGCTTAAAATGGACAACAATTTATGTACATACGGAAAACCGACCAAACACATTCGGTTTCCATTGAAACTTTTGGAGAACAATACATGGGTCATATGTGACATGTACGAGTCAACTACACCTCAATACGAGGCGCGGTGTGGCCGAAACCACTCAAAGTGTATTCCTTTTGTTTTAATAGGACGTCATTTTAATTGAAAAACATCAACTGTCATACAGAAAACTGACCAAACGCATTCGGATTGTGTCGATAAATTAGCACAACGATCCATGGGCCATATGTGACGTGTATGAGTCAACTCCGCCTCAATCCGGGGTGCGGTGTGGCCGCCACCACTCAAAGTGTCAGTCTTTTGTTTCAAAAGTACATCATTTGAAGTGAAAAACATCAACTGGCATACGAAAAACCAACCAAACGCATTTCAATTGTGTCGATACTTTAGAACAACGATACATCGGTCATATGTGATGTGTACGAGTCAACCCTGCCTTAATCTGAGGTGCGGTGTGGTCGAAATCACTCTAAGTGGCTCTCTTTTTCTTAAAATGGAAAACTATTTAAGTACATACGGAAAACCGACCAAACGCATTTAGTTTCCATTGAAACTTTAGGAGAATGATCCATGGGTCATATGTGACGTGTACGAGTCAACTCCGCCTCAATCCGAGATGCGGTGTGGCTGACACCACTCAAAGTGTCTGCCTTTTGTTTCAAAAGTACGTCATTTTAATTGAAAAACATCAACTGCCATACGAAAAACTGACCAAACGCATTCAGATTGTGTCGATACATTAGCAAAATGATCCATGGGTCATATGTGACATGTACGAGTCAACCCCTCCTCAATACGATGTGTGGTGTGGCCACCACCACTCAAAGTGTATATCTTTTGTTTCAAAAGGACATAATTTGAAGTGAAAAACATCAACTGGCATACAGAAAACCGACCAAACACATTCGTATTGTGTCGATACTTTAGTACAACGATCCATGGGTCATATGTGATATGTACGAGTCAACCCCGCCTTAATATAAGGAATGGTGTGACCAGAATCACTCTAAGTGGCTCTTTTTTGCTTAAAATGGACAACAATTTAAGTACATACGGAAAACCGACCAAACGCATTAGTTTTCCATTGAAACTTTAGAAGAACGATCCATGGGTAATATGTGACTTTTAAGAGTCAACGCCGCTTCAATCCGAGGTGCTGTGTGGCTGGCACCACTCAAAGTGTCTACCTTTTGTTTCAAAAGTACGTCATTTTAATTGAAAAACATCAACTGGCATACGAAAAACTGACCAAACACATTCGTATTGTGTTGATACATTAGCACAACGATCCATGGGTCATATGTGACGTGTAAGAGTAAACCCCGCCTCAATCCGAGGCGCAGTGTGGCCGCCACCACTCAAAGTGTCTGCCTTTTGTTTCAAAAGGGCGTCATTTTAATTGAAAAACATCAACTGGGATACAGAAAACCAACCAAATGCATTCGGATTGTGTCGATACATTAGAAAAACGATCCATGGGTCATATGTGACGTGTACGAGTCAAACCCGCCTTAATCCGAGGTGCGGTGTGGCCTCCACCACTCAAAGTGTCTGCCTTTTGTTTCAAAAGAACATCATTTGAAGTGAAAAACATCAACTGGCATACAGAAAACTGACCAAATGAATTCAGATTGTGTCGATACTTTAGAAAAACGATACATGAGTCATATCTGACGTGTACGAGTCAACCCCGCCTTAATTTGAGGCACAGTGTGGCCGAAATCACTCTAAGTGGCTCTCTTTTGCTTAAAATGGACAACAATTTAAGTACATACGGAAAACTTACCAAATGCATTAGGTTTCCATTGAAACTTTAGGAGAACGATCCATGGGTCATATGTGACATGTATGAGTCAACTCCGCCTCAATCCGAGACGCGGTGTGGCCGGAACCACTCAAAGTGTCGGCCTTTTGTTTCAAAAGTACATCATTTTAATTGAAAAACATCAACTAGCATACGGAAAACTGACCAAACGCATTCTTATTGTGTCCATACATTAGCACAACGATCCATGGGTCATATGTGACATGTACGAGTCAACCCCGCCTCAATCCGAGGCGCGGTGTGGCCGCCACCACTCAAAGTGTCTGTCTTTTGTTTCAAAAGGACATCATTTGAAGTGAAAAACATCAACTGGCATACGAAAAAATGACCAAACGCATTCGGATTGTGTCGATACTTTAGAAAAATGATACATGGGTCATATGTGATGTGTATGAGTCAACCCCACCTTAATCTAAGGCACGGTGTGGCCGGAATCACTCTAAGTGGCTCTCTTTTGCTTAAAATGGACAACAATTTAAGTACATACGGAAAACAGACCAAACGCATTCGGTTTCCATTGAAACTTTAGTAGAACGATCCATGGGTCATATGTGACGTGTACGAGTCAACGCCGCCTCAATAAGAGGCATGGTGTGGCCGGAACCACTCAAAGTGTCTGCCTTTTATTTCAAAAGTACGTCATTTTAATTGAAAAACATCAACTGGCATACGGAAAACCGACCAAACGCATTCGAATTGTGTTGATACATTAGCACAAAGATCCATGGGTCATATGTGACATGTATGAGTCAACCCCGCCTCAATCCGAGACGCGGTGTGGCCTCCACCACTCAATGTGTCTATCTTTTGTTTCAAAAAGACATCATTTGAAGTGAAAAACATCAACTGGCATACGGAAAACTGACCAAACACATTCAGATTGTGTCGATACTTTAGCACAATGATCCATGGGTCATATGTGATGTGTACGAGTCAACCCCGCCTTAGTATGAGGCACAGTGTGGCCGAAATCACTCTAAGTGACTCTCTTTTGCTTAAAATGGACAACAATTTAAGTACATACGGAAAACCGACCAAACGCATTTGGTTTACATTGAAACTTTAGGAGAACGATCCATGGGTCATATGTGACATGTACGAGTCAACGCCGACTCAATCCGAGGCGTGGTGTGGCCGAAACCACTCAAAGTGTCTGCCTTTTGTTTCAAAAGTACGTCATTTTAATTGAAAAACATCAACTGGCATACAGAAAACCGACTAAACGCTTTCAGATTGTGTCGATACATTAACATAATGATCCATGGGTCATATGTGACGTGTACGAGTCAACCCTGCCTCAATCCGAGGCACGGTGTGGCCGGTAGCACTCCAAGTGTATGTATTATGTTTAAAATGGACATTATTTCAGGTAAAAATATATGGTATACAAAAAACCGATCAAATTATGAATTGACTTCAGGATTACACATATAATTATCATCTAAATTTTAAATTGAATTATAAATGAATTATGTATGTTTATAATTATGTTATGAATTCTAATTTAATTATGGATGTGTATAGTTCCACCATTATATGTTAAATGTGTATGAATTTGTTCTATATATGTAAGTGTTAGTTGGTTATTGTAGGTACAATAATTTTATATGTATGTGTTAGTTTATTTCAGGTACAATAATTGGATTGAAAATGATAGGGAACCCACAAAATGAGACCTGGTGGTCAAATTGGAGAGCTGGTTGCAAATTGGGGAGCTGCTGGGCAAATTGCAGAGCTGCTGGGCAATTTTCCCAGCAGAGGCTATACCAACGGTTCAAAACCATTGGCATATAATGTCTAGGTTTTGTTTTACCAATAGTTCATAGAACTGTTGGTAAAACACTTTTCCCAACGGTTCTAAACCGTTGGGAAAGAGGAGATTTTGGGTTTTTCCCAACGGTTTTGAAAACCGTTGGAAAAAACATGGTAATTTTCAGCACTTTATCCCAACGGTTGTAAACCGTTGGAAAAAAGCTTTCCCAATGGTTTTCCAAAACCGTTGGGATAGGGTAATTTTTCTCCACCCTATCCCAACGGTTCATTGTAAACCGTTGGGAAAAGTTTTTCCCAATGGCTTACTTCCCTACGGTTTGCATAACCATTGGTATAACATATACCAACGGTTCTGCAACCTTTCCCAATGGTTCTAAACCGTTGGGAAATCCTGTATTTCCAGTAGTGTTCTGGCACACCATGACCAATCAAACTAGCCGTTTAAAAAACAGTTAGGAATAGTAATACCCACTTTTTAAAATTTTATAAATTTTATTTTTCAAAATGGAATTCATTTTTGGATTCGGAATATCAAAATTAGCTTAGGGTGATTTTTTGGTATTTTTCTGAAAACATTTAATTTTTGATGAATAGTGAAAAACACTGTGTTAATGTTTAAAACCGACTTTTATTTAAATAATAATAATTTTTTATTTAAATTTATTTTAAAGTAAAAATAGATAAATAATACTTATATTAGTTCAATTTAATTCATTGGAGTCATTTTATAATAATATTAGATATATAAAATTTTATTGAACTATTTAAAGCCTTTTACCCACCTTCTAGGCACATTTACAAATTTGCATAAAACATAATTTTACCACTTCTATGAATTGAATTTAAAAAATCCGAGAGACACAGTTGACATCAGTAAGTAAAATTTGGTTCAATAGGATGAATATAATTTTTGATGAATAGTAACTTTTGAATTTTATTTACCATAGTTAAAAGTAAATAGGGTAATTAAAGGTAAAAATGATATTATAATTACCCTAACACATGTCCTAATTCTATTGGATAAGTGTATTTCGACAAAAATCAACCTTAGGAATAAAATATGATCCTTTTTAATCCACTTGGATTAGATTAGGACATTTATTATTATTTTATTTAAAGAAGAGTTAAAAGTGTTAAATTCAAATTTTAATAAATAAACCATTTTTAATATATGGTTGTACATAAGATAAATTTGACTATAAATTTTCATTATAAAGCTAAAAATATTTTATACATCATGTTATTTTATTTATAATTTTTAGACATTAAATAATTAAATTTATTTAGGACACAATGATGATGCAGTAATTACCTTATTAATGAAAGATTAAAATAATTGATATTATTAATATCCAAATAAATGTAAATTGAGACTTTTGATGCATTCCACTAATTTATAGGTTAATATGACATGTTAGTATTGATTTAATGTATTTTTTTCTAAGTAATCAAGTTTTTTTGACATTCACAAAAAACCAAATACTAAATAGTGTCAAAATTGACCTAAATGAGTTTTTAAAACAAATACTATATTATTAAATGATATAATATTTCTAAAAATCTAAGGTTTGGACAAAGGACTAATATAATTATAGATATATCATTGCTAAACCCCTTGAGGTTTTCTTGGCATTTTATAGTAATTTTATTAAACATGTAATATAAAAATACAAGAAGACATTATAAAAGTTAAACTATTTAACTAAGAGTTAGATCTAAAAGATAAGGTTAATATGGTGACCTAAACTTGTCTAAAAACTATTGGTTGAGATTATTTCGACATATAACCACATTATCCTAGAAATAAATCTATTTGGATCTATTATAAACTGAAAATTATTTTATAATAAAATAATATTTCAAGCTTTTCCTAAAGTGACCTTCACCTCTCTTATAAAAGAGTACTTCCCATTTTCTCAAAATCACACATCCAAATCCATTTGGATCGGCCAAAAACTACTCAAATATCTTCCCAACTACCCTCACTTCAACTTATAGGCCTTACCTTTATCATAAAAAGAACCTAAGAATCCCTTTTGATCAAATCAAAAAGGAAGCACCCGAAGAAGAGGTAATAATTTCATCATATCTTTCAAAGTTCTTTTCTTCTTCCACTTCCTCTTTATTTGTTTTTTCCATACAAAAATAATAAATCCAGTAACTTCTACACAATTTTATGTTATTATAAATATGGTACAACCATATTCATTATTCTATCCATCCTATGAATGACAAAGTCACCATACGTGCGTACGTACGACTTACCGTCTCCACATCGTGGTGTAGTTTGTTATTCAAAACTTATTTATTTGGATGGGTATAATAATGAGTATAATTGATGTAAATAATAAATATAACATTTTAATGATTATGCATATGTAATATACCATCCAATTACATACGATTTCACTATCAATAGAATGATATTATCGCTTGTGCGTACGTACGGATTACCGTCTCCACGAACGCGATGAGATTCATTCCCCATCGTAACCATTAAAGAATAATTTTCATTTTATGATTAAAAATAATTTTTAAGAACTTAATATCATTCTGTATATGAATAAAATACATCCTATCCATAACTAACATGACTTACGTAACAAAACATATAAAGGAAAAAGAATCAGTTCACACCCGAAACAATGATAATACTAAAATATTATTAACAAAGAAATATTAGAAGATCATATATGATATCATATTTATGTATGTGGTTCTTGTATAATTTAATAAAAATTATTTAACTATTATATAGGAGGTTAATGTACCCTTGACTAAGGAAAATTACAAGGTAAGGGTTAATTTTACAATCTCTTTATTATCCGAGGTTGTTTTTATGAAAGTATCTATTGGGACTTCTTTATCATCCACATTCGTGTTTCTTAAAAATGTATTTCAAAACATTTTTAATATTTCCTAGAATATGGGTTAAATTCATTTATACACTTGTTTGAATTTTTATAATTTTTTTTGAAAGGAATCTTTTCGTCATTTTCAAAACAAGGTACTTTATAACCTTTTCGAAAAATTAAGGAAAGAATGTTTTTTTAACTTATACGGTGGATGCATATATTTTCCACCATTATAACACCTTCGAAGCTTCCCATAAAATATTATAAGAATATTTTCAAAATAATTTTTTTCTTTACTTTTAAATTATTTCAAAATAGAAAGAGATATTTCACTCAAATAGTTTTTGGATTGATTTAATCTATGTCAACATCCTTTATTGGATTTTACGTTTGTTTGAAGTTGATTTATTATGATACAATCTTCTATATTGTATTGAAGGTTTTGTGATATTATTGACTGTTGATGAGCTATTTTTATACCATTCATGGTTTATGGTTAAATTATTGACATTTCGTATGCTAGTTTTAATACGAATATTTGTATTATGTTTCAACATTTTCATATGAGGAATACATTGGACTTAGTAAGTGACGGGCATGGCCCGATATAGCCCCTAGATGCATCAGTAGGTCTCATGAGACAAACTAGTGTCTAGGCACAAGGCCTTGAAAAAATATTATTTGTAGTCTTGGAACAAGGCCTTGAGTATGTGGTTATGATGTCCGACATTATGCATTCCATCATTATGAAATTAGCTATTGATATTACATGTGATTATTCGAATAGAAGATTATCCATGTGAATAAGTAAATGGAATTATTTGATTTATCTTTTCCATATTATGCTGAATTTTAAGTTTAAAAGGATTGTATTTTAGTCTTATACATTACCTTAAATGTTTATTCTTATTTATGATAGTTTCCGCTACATTGTTATCCTTACTGAGAATCTGAGCTCACCCCTTTCTTATGTTTTCTTTTTCCCAGGATGTGAAGAAGTATATTATGATTAACCTGCAGGGATAGGCTAAAGGATATGAGTGTGTTCAAATGAGGAAAATTGTTGTTTTTTTATTACATGATGTAATGTAAAACTTATGTATGTATCTAGTACTTCCAAGGCTACTAAACTACTCAGTCTTTCGAGACTTGATCTCTTATGATCATGAAAATTTTATATAATAATGCACCGACTCTGGGTAACTAGGGTCGGGGTGTTATAGTTGGTATCATAGGAAGTTTAGTACAAACTTTGGAGACCATATTTAGAAAAAATATAATTAGAGAACATTACCCTAATATAGGCTTTGAGGATTAGTATAGAAGAACTTACTAGAATTTTGATAATGTAGAGATTTTGTGAATTTTCCAAGAAATACATCCCTGTCTGGATACGAGTAGGTAGAGGTGGCTCTGACACATATGTATCTAGGGGTAAAACCTGAAAACAACACTTTGAGATAGACTCAAATGAGAACTGGTTCACGACAACGGGTCTTGCTGTAATCTTGGTTACGACACTCCCAGGGGATATGCTTTGGATAATTAACATTTTCTTTACAAGACATTATAAAATATTTATGAGTAAATACTTCCTCAAAGAATTTTTTTTTATTATTATGGATTATATGCATAAACTTTTCAATTTATGTTAGGTATTTTACTAGTTTGGAATTATGTATTGCGATTCATAAACTAATCTAGTGTATGCCATTGTTTAGAAATGATGCCTAGTGGAAGGAATGGAAAACGTATCAATGCACATAATCCATATAGGGATTACCATCCTACTCAAGGTAATTATAGCGGAGTTGGTGATGTAACTGGTGCTGAACATCTTATAACCATACTGGGACAACTCACTCAGGTTATGAATAATAACCTTACCCATATAGAGCACCCTGATCCACAATGTGGAGGATCAATTTTAGACCACTTCATGAGGAAACAACCACCAAAATTAAATGGTAATAAAAATCCATTTGTATATGAGCAATAGATAAGTTCCTTAGAGAAAATATTTCATGCTTTGGGGAGTAGCGAAAGGTAAAAAGTTTTCAGGACAGTTTATCACCTCACAGGAGATGTAGATCAATGATGGTCATTAATTCAAAACACAAAGGAGGATGAAGAAGTATAAAATATGTAATGGAGGGAGTTTAAAGTTCTTTTCTTAGAAAAATAATTTCCTTGTAACCATAGAGCGGATATGGAAAGACAATGTATGAGTCTAAGGAAAAAGGAGGATGAGAACGTCACAAAGTATGAGGCTAACTTTACAAGGTTATCAAGGCATGATACCGATTATATACATAACCCAAGGAGTAATATTGATCAATTATTTTATGGGTTAAAACCATTTCTCCATTGATCATTAATCTCACAATCCTTCTCATCGTATAAAGATATTGTCTCATGTGCTATCAAGACAGAAAAGAAATTCTCTAAGTCTTATGACTTTAAAGAAAATCAAGAGAAGAAGAGATCTGCTGAACACTCTGGAAATGGAAATAAGGGGAAGAAGGGAAAGGTTGAATTTCCATCCTGTAGTAAATGTGGGATGAAACACCCTGGTACTTTCCTGAAGGGAATGGGAGTCTGTTACAAGTGTGGAGAAAAAGACCACCAAGCTTGTGATTGCAAAGGGAAGAAAGAGGATGTCAATGTTGAATGATTCAGTTGTAAAGAAATTGGGAATTATGCAAATGAATGTACTAAGCATCAAGGAAACTTACCTCATAAAAGGAAAAGGGAGCAACAATAAGCTTATGCGATTGCAATTACAGAGGTTGAAGTTCCGCATGACATGGTGGAAGGTACATTACTCGTTTTAAAAAATTTAGCCAATTACTTATTTGATTATGAATCATCACATTCTTTCATATCTTCCCAGTTTTCCAAGAAATTTAGATATTTCCAATTGGATTTAACAAGGGAGTTGTTAGTAAAAACTTCTAAGGGAAGTATCATTGCAACAAAGTTTTGTGAATCAGTTACCATTATGGCATATAAATGTGCTTTATCTGCTGATCGCATCATCATACCCATGATTTAATTTTATATAATCCTTAGTATAGATCGGCTTTCAGACCATGATGCGAAAATTTATTTTAAGAAGAAGGAGGTTACACTATTTGATGATGATAAGGAATACCTTATCTTTAGAGCAGAAACATCACCATATAATTATCATCTAGATCTACCCTCAGTATCTCTACTAAATACAATTATTGGGGAGGAATAGAGTGAAATAACTTTGGGTGAGTAATGGAATGTTCAAATAGATTACATACATATTGTGCAAGAATATGTTGATGTGTTTCCAGAGGATTTACCTGGAAATCCTCCAGAATGAGAAATTGAGTTTTCCATTGATTTAATTCATGGTTCAAGGCCCATATCGAAGACCCCTTATAGAATGGCCACTGTGGAATTAGTGGAACTAAATAAAAAACTAGAGGAATTGAGTAATAAAGGATTTATTCACCCTAGTATTTCTACATGGGGAGCCCATGTTCTTTTTGTTAAGAAGAAAGATAGATATATGAGGTTGTGCATTGACTATAGGGAGAACAATGCTATAACAATAAAGAAAAAGTATCCCCTACCTCACATTGATGATTTATTCGATCAACTTCATAGAGCTCAATATTTTTAAAATATTGACCTTCATTCTGGATATCATCAGTTGTGTGTGAAGAAGAAAGACATTCTGAGGACAACATTTTGTACCAGGTATGGGAATTACGAGTTTACAGTAATGCCTTTTGGACTAACTAATGCACCCTCTGTCTTCAAGAATATAATGAATAGATTTTTCAAGGAATATCTTGATAAATTTTTATTGGTATTTATTGATGATATATTGGCATACACCAAAAGCTATGAAGATCATGAAAATCACTTTCGCACTATTATAAAGACTCTTAGAAGAAATGAATTATATGGGAAGTTTAGCAAGTGTGAATTCTGGATTCATGAGATTTATTTTATTGTCCATATTGTCTCTAAGGATGGAATCTATGTTCATCCTTCTAAGAAAATATCAATACAAGAATGTCCAACACCAATGAGTATAATCGAGGTATGAATTTTTATTGGTTTAGCAGGTTATTATCGGTGTTTCACCCAGAATTTTTTCCGATTGGATAACCCATTAACCAAGCTCACACGTAAAGGGGTTAAATTTTTTTGGAAAAAAGAGTGTGAAGAATGTTTTAAAGAACTGAAGAGAAGATTATTCAATGATACTATCTTGACTCTATCATGGGGGAATGATGGGTTTGTTATTTATAGCGATACTTCAAACAAAGGACTTGGTTGTGTCCTTATGCAGAATGATAGAGTTATTGCTTATGCATCACAGTAGTTAAAAATTCATGAAAAAAAATTTCCTACTAATGATATTTAGTTAGAAATTGTAATCTTTGCTTTAAATATATGGAGACACTATCTTTTTGGTGAAAAATGTGAGATATATACCGATCACAAGAGTTTGAAGTATATTTTATCATAGAAAGAACTCAACATAGGGAAAAGATGATGGCTTGAACTACTCAAGGATTATGATTTTACTATACACTAGAACCTCGGGAAGGAAAATAAGGTGGCAAATGCTTTGAGCAGAAAGGATCATGGAGTTTTGAACAAGATGAAAGTTTAAAGGGATCCTATGTTCATGGATCTAGTAAAGATGGATATGGGAATAATCATGGAAGGTGAAATATCAATACTTTTTCAAATGGTTTCCAAAATATCTTTATTAGAAAGGATAAAAAGTTCTTAGACTGGTGATGAAGAGTTTCAAAAGAAAATTAAAGCTGTGAATGATGGGATATTAGTTGAATTTGTATATAAAGATGGAATTTTGAAATTTGGGAGGAGGCTTTGTGTTCCCGATATACCTGATCTAAAAATGGAATTGTTGAATGATGCTCATAGCTCCAATTTCTCTATACACCCTGGTAGTACTAAGATGTATAGAGATTTGAAGGAACATTTTTGGTGGGAAAACATGAAGAGGGAGATTACTGATTATGTGTCAATATGTATGGTTTTTCAAAAGGTTAAGTCTAGAGGATAACATTCTGGAGGAGTCATGAAACCTCTTCCCATACCTGAGTGGAAATGGGATGATATTACAATGGAATTTTTTATTGGGATACCAAAGACTCCTAGAAGGAATGATGCAATATGGGTCATTGTTGATCATCTTACCAAGTCAGCACATTTTCTTGCTATAAGAGAAGATTTACCACTTAAACATTTATCACGACTATATATTAATGAAGTTGTAAGACTTCATGGAGTACCCCTATCGATTGTTTCTGATCATTATCCCCATTTCACATCAAGATTCTTGAAAAGTATTCAGAAATCCCTAGAAACTGAACTTTGTTTGAGCATTGAATACCACCCTCAAACTGATGGACAATTAGAATGGACTATTCAAAACTTAGAAGACATGTTGAGGTCTTGATCACTTGAATTTCAAGGTATGTGGGATCAATATTTATATCTGGTATAAATTCCCTATAACAATAGCTTACATTCAAGTATTCAGATGACACCTGAAATGCATGGCTGCTTATCGTCTATCGAGCGGTCAAAGTTCCGGTGCTCTGCTAATGTGTATAGTAGCACTTGGGTCGAATCCTCGGCGATGAAACTTTGTAATAGTCATTTGTTTTTAGTTGATTGTATTTTGATTAGGGGGTTTTGTTTGCAGATATTAATTTAAATGATTGATTGACTATAATTGATTTAAAAAATTGATAAAGATTGGGGTGAGTTCAGTATTAGGGATTTAAGCTTGTTATATCCTTGATCTTTGCTTTATATTGCATTTAAATCAACACCCACTTCACAAGATAACGTTGATTAGAATTCCTAAGTGTTAAGGCTTTAATCCAAGCCTTAAATTAACTTAGGGTTCTAATCATTACTATTACTTGTTTATGGTAGTGTATTTATGGTTCCAATAATCCATGGAAACCACATGTTAAGCAAAACATGTCATTAATCCATGACATGTTAAGCCCAACATACACAATGTTAAATTAACGAATACTCATCAAGAAAATACTCTCAATCACTTAACATCCCTAAATTTTGACTCAACTCAATGAGATATTTACTCATACATTTGGGTTTTTAATAATATGTTTATAATTATTATGATTATAATTTAAGAAGAGAAGAAAAATAAAGGGATAAGAAAAGAGTGGTGCGTCGAACACAGACACATGAACAATGATGATAATTAAAAATGGATTTTTGATTGAATGAGGAAGTAAAATAAGGGAAGGGGATTCAACTATATTTAAACTATTTTAAGAAAATTAATATTAAACTACATAATGTGGATGAGAATAAGAGATATTGAAGAAGAAACTTTCATTAAAATAGAATTACAAAACACAAACTTACAAGATTACAAATAAAGAACAACACAAAAGTGAAAGAAAGAAAAGAGAGGAGGAAGGGTATATCAAGTGAAAACTTGAGTATGAATGGTCCTACCAAGCCTTTGGAAAGTCTTTGTTCGTGCCAATATGTTCTCCTCTCTTCTAAAATGCCAACCCCTTGCAAGGAGAGGAGGGGGATGTGTTTATAGCCTAAGGAAGTGGACTGTTTGCATTCCCAATCTGTCCCTCCACTTGGCTCGACGATTTGGACATCCAGACAGCCGAATCTTGAGATATATTCTTCTTCAAAGTTTAAGATAATAATGTTGGATGAACTCTCTCAAAATTTGGAGTCATTTGGATTTAATAATCCAAAGTTATGGCCGGTTTATTAAACAACGTTAAACTGTCCATTTCAATCCATCTTTTTCAATGGCCAAAATGTGAATGGATCTTGTAATAGTAATATGCCTTCAAATATGAATTATTTATTCAACAAAGTCTTCTGCCTATATCTCTTATTTCATAATTAAAAATTTCATCTTGATTTGATGACTATATCAGGAGATATTTTATTAATACTATACTTATTTTAATTCCCGACCAGAATGGTGGGATGGAATTAAAAGATTCATTTGGGCACCTTGTTCTTAGAGTTGGGCCCTGAAATTTTTACCCATGATTATTTTGGATAATAAAGAACACATGGTGGATTGTCATAAAATATGAGCTTCGGGAGTGAGACCAGTAACTCAATCATCATGGTTGGTCCATTTTCTTCACAAATTCTTTGGGTCATCTTGTGTGATCCATATGAGCCTCCAAATGGCCGAATTGGCCCATGATTCCTTCTAATTATATGTGAGAAATTGAATAAGGAATATTAAAAAATAAAAACCACACAATTTCAATCAGTAGGGTGAGAGTTATAAATAAAATAGTAAACTAACTCAATTTGGACTACTTCTAAAAATGTTCAAAAATTATACTTAGTATTAAAACATTAATATTTCACACAAATTATGCACATTTCATATAAAATAAGTAAAGGGAGTATATAATAAGTTATGAAAATATTAATAACATAAACTCCCACACAATTATTTTTTTTCATGTCCTCATGTGCAACAAATATAAAAACATGACAAAATCATTTTCACTCACCAACAAATATTAAAATTTTGTTTTCTCCAATCAGGGGAGGTTTAGAATATTTCACTCATCCATTTTGAATTCCACCACAAGTTGTTACAATTTTTTTTCCAAAACTAATTCATTTTTTATGCTCAAATTTAGAAATGGAAAATGCGGACACTCAAAACTAAAACCTCTCAAGATGATAAAATTCATTTGTGGAGGTTCACTCTTTCACCAACCAAAAGTGAAAATCTTAGAGTTTGAAAGAGCTCTCAGCTTCCAATACTTATCCAAAGTGCACAAAAATCAATAGGTCTTTTTAAGGGGTTTTTCTGTGGCTATGGGATGGTAGGAATATAATGTTCAAGAGAGAGAAGAAGAGGGTTAAAACACCAACATAGAAAAAGCAATGCACATTTTTTTTGAAATAAAACATGGAAGGAAATGAAAACACATATTTACAAGCGAATGATTATGTGAAGAAAGACACAATAGAGGAAGAAAATATGAATGTAATGAAAAGATGGAATATTTAAAAAAAACAAAACTTCTCCCAATAAGAATATAATGCAAGTGTTCTTTTTTTTCTTTTCCTTTTTTTCTTTTTTTTTCAAAAGTTGACCTTGAAACAGATATCACAATCATATCCCAACCCATGTTTGATCTCCTCATGTCATTAATTTTAATAGTTATAACAAGATCAAAGGTTGAGGAAGAGTGATTTTTGACCTACCCAATACACAACCCATTTTTTCAATTTTTTTTGATTTTTTTTCATCATTTTTTTGAACACTTGTCAATAACATTTACAAAATTACATAAATGGAAGTACATTACATTCCCCAAAACACACTGAATGACAACCTCTCCCCCACACTGAAATGGATTCTTTCCCTCAATTAGATGATAACTCGTTGAAAATCAATAATAGGGTACCCAAACAATGAAATCCATTCCCCCACACTTAAATTTCAAAAAATTATGCAATGAAAATCCATGTTGATATTGGGTGGGAAAAGGTATTGGGATTGTAATGTGGATATCAAATAAAAGTTTTTCATAGGCTCGAAGGGGAGTTCAAAAGGAGGATTAATGTAAGGGAAATGAGAGGCTATTTGGATATTGTGATTCTCATGTGGTTCAGAAAATGCCTCTATCATATTAATGCACACTAAGGTAGGAAATTCAGCTCTAAGGTCCACAAAATCAAGACTCACAAATGGGGGGGAAAACACAAATTTTGAAAAGATGGCCATAGGTGGCCTTGTCATGAAAGAAAATGTTGTTCCTCATGGTTTGTGAAAGGCATTTTCCAAATCAAAAATTGAGCATTCAAAATTTATTATTCTTGACACAAAATTCTTTATCCAAATATATGATGAAAATAAAAAAAATTTGAGGTGAAAACATGTCTGTTAACTCCCCAAAAATGGTTGGAAAAAATTTGAAAATTATAAGGTGAGTAATCATGACTCTTGATTTTTTTTGTATATTTTTTTTGTTATGATGCTTTTTTTTTGTTTTGTTTTTGTTTAGGTTTTTTTTAGTTTTTAATAAAGATACACCCACACAAAAGAGAAAGTGAAAAATAAAGGTTTTGATAAAAGAAGTGGTAAAAAAAATGAAAGAGAGAGGAAGAAGAAGAAAGAGGTAGAGAGAATAAGAGATAGAGAGAGAGTTAAAGGGAAAGAGGTGCCCCCTGGTTTGGATTTGGTGGGTCTCCATCTCCATCTAGTGGTTGGTGGACTGAAGAAGTTGGGGATCCAGTGGAAGTCGATGATGATCCAGGATTGTGTGTCCTCTCATGTTGATGCTTTAACCTATGTCCATTAACTGTGAATGTCCTTTTGGATGAGGGGTCTTGGACTTGCACTGCACTAAATGGGTAAACATTAGTAATAACAAAAGGACCTTCCCAACAAGAATTAAGATTACCTAAGTGAAGCCGAAATCTAGAATTGAAGAGCACTACCTTTTTACCTTCATGAAATACCTTTCTTAGGACGTGTTTATCATGGAGTGCCTTGAATTTTACTTTGTAGAGATTAGAATTCTCATAAGAATCAATTTGAAGCTCCTCCAGTTCAGCCAATTGAAAAAATCTTTCTTCACTGGATTTTTCAAGATCAAAATTACAAGTTTTCACTACCCAAAATGACTTATGTTGGATTTCAACTAGAAAATGACATGATTTACCAAAAACTAGCCTAAAAGGAGATATCCCAATGGTTGTTTTATAGGCAGGTCAATAAGCCCAAAGTGCTTCACCAAGTCTTTCAGGCCAGTCTTTTTTGGTGGGTTTTACAATTCTCTCAATCACTCTTTTCACTTCTCTATTAGAAAGTTCAGCCATGCCATTTGTTTGGGGGTGATATTTATTTGAAGTTTTATGTACAACCCCATTCTTTTTCAAAATAAATTCCATGGTTTTATTATAAAAATGGGTTCCTAAGTCACTTATCAAGGCACGAGGTGTGCCAAATTGGTGGAAGATGTGTGTCTTTAGGAACTCACTAACAGTATGTGAATCATCCTTTCTAGTGGGTTTGGCCTCGACCCACCTAGAAACATAATCAACCACAAGAAGAATGTATGAAAATCCATTGGAAGGGGGGAATGGTCCAATTAAATCGATGCCCCAAACATAAAAAATATCAAAAAAAATTAAAGGCTTTTGGGGAATTTCATTTCTCTTTGAAATTGTGCCAAACTTTTGGCAAGTGGGACATGATTGACAGAACTCATGTGAGTCCTTGAAAAGTGAAGGCCAGAAGAATCCAGAGTCTAGGACCTTTCGGGAGGTCCTTTGTGGTCCAAAGTGGCCACCACCAGGCATTGAGTGACAGAATTATAATATGGAAGAATGTTCATTTTCATCGACACATCTCCTTATTACCATGTCAGCCCCAGTTTTCCAAACTTTATTTTCTTCCCAAAAATTGTATTTTGAATCACTTTTCAACTTCATTTTTTGTTCTATTGAAAAATTTTCAGTAAAAACACCAGAAACTAAGTAATTTAAAACTGGGGCATACCATGGTATTTTTGGAGTGATAAATGAAAGGTTCTAAGTGGGGAATTCAGGATCAATGATTTTATAATGAGAATAATTAGAAATTCTACTCAAGTGATCAGATACAAGGTTTTCTTTTCATGGTATATCTTTGATTTCAAGGCCAAACTCTTGGAGCATTAGGATCTATCTTATTAGCCTCTGTTTGGAATCACTTTTCTTGAGTAAGAAATTTATAGCAAAATGGTCTGTGAAGATGATGATTTTTGGCACCTAAGAGATAGGTCCAGAATTTATCTAAGGCAAAAAAATTGCTAACAGTTATTTTTCAGTGACAGTGTAGTGAGATTGAGTTTCATCCAATGTTTTTGAGGCATAATAGATGACATGAAGAATTTTTTCTCTTCTTTGACCAAGAACAGCCCCAACGGATCTATCAGAAGCATCACACATCAACTCAAAGGGTAAGGACCAATCTGGGGGTTGGATTATTGGGGAAGATGTTAGAGTAGTTTTGAGTTCAACAAAGGCTCTCTTGAAAACCTCGTCGAAATTGAAAGGGACATCATTTTGGAGAAACCGAGTGAGTGGGAGGGAAATTTTACTGAAGTTATGGATGAATCACCAATAAAAACCAGCATGACCAAGAAATGAACGGATGTCTTGAACATAAGTGGGTTTAGGAAGTGATTGGATCACTTCAATTTTGGAAGGATCAACTTCAATTCCATCTTTTGAAACTATGTTCCCTAGAAAAATCCCATTTGAAACCATGAAGTGACATTTTTCAAAATTTAACACAAGGTTACACTTGACACACTTTTGGATGACTAGAGAGAGTGAATTCAAACAATATTCAAATGAATCACCATAAATGGAGAATTTATCCATGAAGACTTCCATGCAGTGTTCAATGAATTTAGAAAAAATACTCATCATACACCTCTGGAATGTTGCAGGAGCATTGCAAAGTCCAAAAGGCATTTTTCTATATGCATATGTTCCAAAGGGGCATGTGAAAGTAGTCTTTTCTTGGTCTTGAGGTGCGATTGAGATTTGGAAGTAGCCGATACATCCATCAAGAAAGCAATAGTGTGACTTTCCGGCTAATCATTCCAGCATTTGATCAAGGAATGGAAGAAGGTAGTGATATTTTCTTGTTTCAACATTCAATTTCCTATAGTCGATGCACACATGCCATTTGTTTTTCACTTGAGTTGTGACTACATCTCCATGTTCATTTGTGACAACAATTATCCCACCCTTCTTAGGTATAACTTGAATTGGACTAACCCATTCATTATCAGAAATTGGGTAGATAATACCAGCTTGAAGAATCTTGGTGATCTCTTCCCTAACTACCTCAAGTATGAGTGGATTGAGTCTTCTTTGTGGTTGTATAATTGGTTTGGATGACTCCTCAAGATGGATGTGATGCATGCAAAGGGCAAGGTTGATTCCTAGTATGTCATCTAGGGTCCAACCTATGGCATTTTTGTTTTCCTCTAACACCTGAACAAGTTTGGACTCTTCGGTTTCAGTAAGTGAAGCAGAGATAATGATAGGATATGAGTGATCATAAAAAAGGAATGCATATTTCAGGTGTTTAGGAAGAGGTTTTAGATCAGTCTCATCTTTCATTTTTGGGATAGACGACTCAGGAATGGAAGAAGGGACTTCAGTTGCTTCAGATTCATTTTCCTTAATACTGTCCAAGGTGGAGCAGTAGATATCAGAATTGATGTGGGATTCAAGATAGTTTTCAATATCCTCTATATTGATAGAGTCTATGAGTTAAAGGTCCACATCAACTTCACTATTTATGAATTTTTTAATCATGGTGAAGCTTTCACAAGATCCTTTGTAATTAGAAAATGAAGAACATGGTGGATTGGGGTTCGATTGACTCTTAGAAGTGTCCTCAGAAGCATGGATTGAGAATGTAGAGTGATCCTCAGATGGGTATCACATGGATTGGAAAATGTTGAAATTGACCAGTTGGTCACCGAATTCCATGGATAAGATGCCTGAATGGACATCAATATTGGTTCTCGCAGTCATGAGGAATGATCTTCCTAGAATTAGGGGAGTTCGAGAAGAGTTTGTCTCACCTTCCATGTCAAGGACATAGAAATAAGCAGGGAATATAAGATCATTGACTCGGACAAGGAAATCCTCAATTATTCCCTCAGGAATGGCTGTGCTTCTATTGTCCAATTGAATGAAAATACCCGTTGGATGTAAAGGAACTAGACCAAGGTTGGAGAAGATGGATTTGGGCATGAAATTAATTGAGGTTCCTAGGTCTATGAGTGCATAATAAAAGTCGTAACTTCCAATTTGGAATGAGACTATAAAGGTCCCTGGATCCTTGCACTTTATGGGAATAGACTGTTGGGAGGAAACATTTTAGAAGGTCCTAAGTTGCCTCTTGTGGGTACACAACTCCTTGAGAAACTTGGCATACTTAGGAATTTGTTTTATGGAATCTAAGAGGGGAATGTTGACTTCAACACATCTAAACATGTCGATCATTTCAGGATCAGGTTTAAAGGACTTCCTTGGTTTAGAAACAGCTTGAGGAAAAGTAATTAGATTCCTAAGTGGAATGGAAGGACGTGAGGGAATGGATTCGGGTTCCTTTTCAAGTTTCTTTTTCTTTTCATTTTCTAGGTCAACATTTAAAGGAGGGTTGGAGGACTTATCTTGAGGCATATCAATTTTCTTTCCCGATCTAAGTGAAATGTCACTTACATTACCCTTGGGGTTGGGTAATAGTTGAGCTGGGATTTGGAAATAATTGGATGGTTGTTGCTGACTAAGGTGGGATGCAAGTTGACCAATTTGGGTTTCAATGTTCTTGAGGCTTGAACGGGTGAAGGAGGCAAGATATTCCACTGCACTTTCCCATGATTTCTTGGAATAACAGGCTTGTCCCGTATTGGTATTACCTAGATTTTGGTTCTTGGGAAAGCAATTGTATTGGTTTTGGAATTGGGAAGGCTCACTAGGATAATGGAATCCAGGAGGAGGATTGTTCCTTTGAGGTTTAGGAATAAAAGGATAAGGTTGTTGGAAGTTACCAACGCCTTGACCATATTGAAATTGGTTTGGGTTTTGAGGAAGGAATTGAGGGGGATGAGATATGGGATTACCATACCTAAGGCCTTGGTTATAGGAAGAAGAGAAGGGCTCAGAGTGAGGTTGGTTGAAGTTTCTAACAAATTGACCTGATAGTTGAGGGTTGGTGTTCCGCTGAGCATATTCTGCATTGAGCTCCATTGATCCAGATGAATCAGATTGATCCTCTTGAAGTTGTGGACATGTTTCTGTTGGATGATATGAAGAGTTTCAGATTCCACAGTTTTTGACAGGTCCATGAAACATTGATTGTGAAGAAGATGAGGTTAGGGATTTGGTAGCCACAGCTAGTTGTCACACAAGACCTGTAAGTTCACTCATCCGCTCGGTCATCTTGTTTGGCTCAATTGATTGATTATATTTGGCTTGTTTGACTTGATCATGTGCTCGAGTATGAAATTGTTGTGTGTTTTCAGCCATGTTACTTATGAGATATATTTCTGCTTCAGGAGTTTTATCAATAAGAGCACCACCACTTGTGACATCAATGAGAGTTATCTCCATATCCAATAACCCTAATAGAAGTATTGGATCAAGAGTTCGTCAGGAATTTGGTGGTGTAGGCAGGTTGCAACAAGCTTTTTGAACCACTCCCAATATTCATGGAGTGATTCACTTGGGAACTGATAGATACCACTTATTTCTTTTCGGATAGAAGCAATACGAGAAGTAGGAAATAATTTCTCTAAGAAGATTCGCTTCATGTAATTCCATGTAGTTATGGAACCCAGAGGAAGTTAGTAGATCCATGAATTAATAGTGTCATATAGGGAGAAATGGAATGCTCAGAGTTTTATTTGTTCCTCAAAAACCCCTTGAGGCTTCATAGTAGAGCACACTACTTGGAACTCTTTAAGGTGGAGATGTGGATCCTCACCAGCTAGCTCGTGGAAATGAGGGAGAAGATGAATCAAACCCGATTTGAGTTAAAAGTTAGCCTCTATGTTTGGATATTGAATACCAAGGGGTTGGTAATTCATATCAGGGGAAATAAGTTCTTTAAGTGTTTGTTCCCTAAGATTGGCCATATCTAATTCAATTGGTTGGACAAGGACTGGTTCTTGAATTTTTGATGATCTCTTATGTTCCTCCTAAGTTGGTGAAGTGTTCGATCAATTTCAAGGTCAAAAAAATACAAGGTATTGTTTGGGTGGATACGGGGCATTCATAGAGATGTTGGAAGGAAAAGGAAGATGGGTTTTTCTTTGTGTTTTTTCTGTTTATTATTTTTATGAGAAGACATGTTTTTCTTTGTGTTTTTTTTCAAATTTTTTTAAAATTTGTTTTGTTTTGTTTTTTTACAATAACCAGAAACTAATGAATACTTAAATCACCATACCTAGTAACAACACCATTTGAAATGCATGACCTATTGTCGCCTATCGACCGATCAATGTTCTGGTGCTCTGCTAATGTGTATAGTAGTACTCGGGTCGAATCCTCAGCGATGATACTTTGTAATAGTCATTTGTTTTTAGTTGATTGTATTTTGATTAGGGGGGTTTGTTTGCAGAGCTTAATTGAAATGATTGATTAACTATAATTGATTTAAAAAATTGATAAATATTGGGGTGAGTTCATTATTAGGGAGTTAAGCTTGTGATATCCTTGAGCTTTGCTTTATATTGCATTTAAATTAACACCCACTTCACAAGATAATGTTGATTGGAATTCCTAAGTGTTAAGGCTTTAATCCAAGCCTTAACTTAACTTAGGGTTCTAATCATCACCATTACTTGTTTATAGTAGTTTATTTATGGTTCCAATAATACATGGAAACCACATGTTAAACAAAATATGTCATTAATCCATTACATGTTAAGTCCAACATACACACTGTTAAATTAACGAATACTCATCGAGCAAATACTCTCAATCACTTAACATCCATAAATTTTGACTCACCCCAATGAGATATTTACTCAGAAATTTGTGTGTTTAATAATATGGTTATAATGATTATGATTATTATTTAAGAAGAGAATAAAAATAAAGGGATAAGAAAAGAGTGGTGCGTCGAACACACACACACGAACAATAATGATCATTAAAAATGGATTTTCGATTGAATGAGGAAGCAAAACAAGGGAAGGGGATTCAATTGTATTTAAACTATTTTAAGAACATTAATATTAAACTACATATGGTGGATGAGAATAAGAGATATTGAAGAAGAAACTTTCATTAAAACAGAATTACAAAACACAAACTTATAAGATTACAAACGAAGAACAACACAAAAGTGAAAGGAAGAAAAGAGAGGAGGAAGGATATCTCAAGTGAAAACTTGAGTATGGAAGGTCCTGACAAGCCTTTGGAAAGGCTTTGGTCGTTACAATATGTGATACTCTCTTCTGAAATGCAAACCCCTTGCAAGGAGAGGATGGGGATGTATTTATAGCCCAAGGAAGTGGATTGTTTGCATTCCCAATCTATCCCTCCACTTGGCTCGACAATTTGGACATTCAGATAGCCGAATATCGAGATATATCCTTCTTAAAAGTTTAAGATAATAATGTGGTCTGACCTATCTCAAAATTTGGAGTCATTTGGACTTAAGAAGCCAAAGTTATGGCTGGTTGATTAAACAAAGTTAAACTGTCCATTTCAATCCATGATTTTTCGATGGCCAAAATGTGAATGGATTTTGGAATAGCAAGATACCTTCAAATTCGAATTCTTTCTTCAAAAAAGTCAGCCGTATATATCTTATATTTCACACTGAAATAGTTCAGCTTGATTTGATGACTAGATCAGGAGATATTTCATTAATACTATACTAATTTTAATTCCTGTCCAGAATGGTGGGCTGGATTTCAAAGCTTCATTTGGGCCCCTTGTTATTAGAGTTGGTCCCTACAATTTTTACCCATGATTATTTTGGATAATAAATAAAACATGGTGTAGTGTCACAAAATATGGGATCCGGGAGTGAGACCAGTAACTCAATCATCATGGCTAGTCCAGTTTCTTCACAAATTCTTTGAGTCATCTTGTGTGGTCTATATGAGCCTTCAAATGGCCTAACTGGCCCATGATTCATTCTAATTATATGTGATAAATTGAATAAGGAATCCTAAAAAATAAGAAACACACAATTTGAATCAGTAGGGTGAGAGTTATAAATAAAATAGTAAACTGACTCAATTGGACTGCTTCTAAAAATGATCAAAAATTATACTTAGTATTAAAACATTAATATTTCACACAAATTATGCACATTTCATATAAAATAAGTAAAGGGAGTATATAATAAGTCATGAAAATATTAATAACATAAACACCATATAAAGATTTATATGGAAAGATATTTCGCACACCAACTTGTTGGGATGATGTTGGTGAAAGAAAACTCATAGGCCCAGAACTTGTTGAGGAAACAATGCAAAAGGTGAAGATTATCCAAACCCACATCAAAGCAGCTCAAATTAGGAAAAATATATATGTCGATAACCAAAGGAAGGATTTGGAATTTCAAGTAGGAGATCGTGTTTTCTTGAAGGTATCTCCATGGAAGGGTGTTATACGATTCAGTAAGAAGGGTAAATTAAGTCCTAGGTACATCAGAACTTTCTAAATTATAGAATGAATTAGAGTTATAACTTACCGTTTGGAAATGCCTCCAAGTATATCCAAAGTTCATGATGTGTTCTATGTATCACTGTTGATAAAATACATGCCTGACCCAATGCATGTACTCACCTATGAAGAAATAGAACTGGAACCCGATCTGTCTTATTGTGAAGAGTCTATCAAGATTCTTGATACCCGAGAACAAGTGTTGAGAAATCGGACAACTCTTCTGGTAAAAGTTCTATGGAGAAACCATAAGATGAAAGTGGCAACGTGGGAACCCGATGAACTTATGATGATGAACCACCCGATTCTTTTTATGCAGTAATATTATAGAAATTTTGAGGACAAAATTATTTGAATGAGGGAGTAATGTAACACCCCAAGCTTCCACAATACGCTTCTCTTTGAATAATACAATAGCTTGCACTGTACCCAACGTCGAGTTCTAGCACACCACGACCAATCAAACTAGCCATTTAAAAAATAGTTATGAATAGTAATACCCACTTTTTAAAATTATTAAAATTTTATTTTTCAAAATGGACTTAATTTTTGGATTCATAATATTGAAATTATCTTAGGGTGAATTTTTGGTATTTTTCTGAAAACTTTCAATTTTTTATGAATAGTAAAAAACATTGCGTTATTGTTTATAACTGAATTTTATTTACATAATAATTTTTTTTATTTAAATTTATTTTAAAGTCAAAATAGATACATAATACCTATATTATTTCAATTTAATTAATTGGAGTCATTTTATAATAATATTAGATATAAAAAATTTTATTGAACTATTTAACGCCTTTTACCCACCTTCTTGGCACATTTGCAAATTTGCATAAAATGTAATTATACCGCTTCTGTGAATTGAATTTCAAAAATCCAAGAGACAATATTGACATCAGTAAGTAAAATATGGTTCAATAGGATGAAAATAATTTTTGGTGAATAATAACTTTTGATTTTATTTACCACGGTTAAAAGTAAATAGGGTAATTAAAGGTAAAAATGATATTATAACTACCCTAACACATGTCCTAATTCTATTGGATAAGTGTATTTAGACCAAAATAAACCTTAGGAATAAAATATGATCCTTTTTGATCCACTTGGATTAGATTATGACATTTATTATTATTTTATTTAAAGAAGAGTTAAAAGTGTTAAATTCAAATTTTAATAACTAAACCATTTTTAATATAAGGTTATACAAAATATAAATTCGAATATAAATATTCATTATAAAGATAAAAATATTTCCTACATAATTGTATTTTATTTATAATTTTTATATATTAAATAATTAAATTTATTTATGACACAATGATGATGCAGTAATTACCTTATTAATGAAAGATTAAAATAATTGATATTATAAATATCCAAAAAATTTAAATTTAGACTTTTGATGCATTAAAATAATTTTATAGGTTAATGTAACTTTTTAGGATTGTTTTAATGTATTTTTTTTCAGTAATAATGTTTTGTTGACTTTCAAAAAAACCAAATACTAAATAGTGTAAAAATTGACATAAATGAGTTTTTAAAAGAAATACTATATTATTAAATGATATAATATTCCTAAAAATATAAGGTTCGGCCAAAGGACTTATATAATGATAGATATGTCATTAATGAATCACTTGAGGTTTGTTTGGCATTTTATAGTAAATTTATTAACCATGTAATATAAAAATACAAGAAGGAATTGTAAAAGTTAAACTATTTAACTAAGAGTTAAATCTAAAAGATAAGGTTAATATGGTGACCTAAACTTGTCTAAAAACTATTGGTTGTGAATATTTCGACCCATACCCACCTTATCCTCGAAATAAATACATTTGGATACATTATAAACCGAAAGTGATTTTATAATAAAATAATATTTCAAGCTTTTCCTAAAGTGACCCTCATCTCTCTTATAAAAGGGTACTTCCTCTTATCTCAAAATCACACCTCTAAAGCCATTTGAATCGGACAAAACTTGATAAAATATCTTTAGAACTACCCAAAATTCAACCTAGAGTCCTTAATTTGATCATAAAGCCAACATAAGGAGCCCTTTTGATAAAAAAAAGGAAGCACCCGAAGAAGAGGTAATAATTTCATCACATCTTTCAAAGTTCTTTTCTTCTTCCACTTCCTCTTTCTTTGTTGTTTCCATACCAAAATAATAACTCCAGTACCTTCTACATACTGTGATGTTATTATAAATATGGTACAACCTATAAATACCCAAAATTTCCATGCATTTTTTTTAAATATATGAGAATTTTATGAGTATGTGAAAATTGACGGCGCGTGATTCCGAGGCCCAGTGTGCCCGAAATGAATTTCTAAACTTTTTTTCAGGTATGTTCAGTAAACGTATGAGCATATTTTTGTAAATTTTGAACCAGCTCTTGGAATTGAAATCCAAGGACATCGTTGAACTCGCAGCGCCAATATTCTCTTAAGGATACTTTCACCTCGACGACAGTTGCTCGAGGGTGAAAGTTAGTTTTTGGGTTTTCCGTGGGAATAGAAATAAAATAAAATAATCTTTTATTTTATTTTTGTTGAAACCTCCCATGTGGATGTTTCATAGGTGGGGACCACCAGAACTAAACCTCCCATGTGAGGTTATGGATGTGGGGGCCACCAGAATTGACCACCCATGTGGGTTATGGTGGTGGGGACCACCTGAGACTAAAACCCCCTTGAACTCCCCTCTTAATGGGGAGAAAACTATTGATCTTCCCCAACTTTATTTGTGCCACCCCCTTAATTAATTATAACAACTCAATTAATTAATTAAGCTATTTTGAAATTATTCCAATAAACATAATAGATAAAATTATCTATTATTTTGGGCTAAATTTTCATTTTGGTGGAATTCAGAGGGAGAAGCTTTGGAGGATTATTTCCTCCAACGAAGAACACCGATGCACGACTTCAAATTCTTTCTCGGGACATCCTCCAATGGTGGAAATCTTCAAAAAAGAAGAACCACCTCCATCAAAGAGCATTTATCCAATGAAAAATCTTGGGATCAGAGGTGTGTGGCGGGCGTGACGAATGTCGAAAACCTCAAATTCTCACGATCTCCATCAACAATCCTCCAAGGTAGGGGTTTAGTTGTGTATGATTATATATTCCCATGTTCTTCTCTTCTAAAACAAAGAACGAAGATAAAATCTCTAATTAGTTGATCCACAAATGTTTTCTTTTACGGGTTTTGGAATAATCATTGCGGGAGGTTTTAGGGTTTGATGTTCTTCATTCAAGATTTTGTTTAACCACTTGATACTGCTCTAACACAGAGGGTGCGGGCCAAAAAAAAAATGGCCCGACCTCTTCGCCATTCATCATTTTGCTGTGTTCTTCACGACGGAGGAGGACGACAAGTTATCCTCGGTGGGGCATGAGAACGATGGTTGGCACCACCACCGGATGCGACGAAGGCGCCAGCGCAACGACACTTCCCTGCAGCCTCCGTCGCCCCGTGGTCACCACGCCACCGTGACCCTCCACGCTGCCCCGTGGCCTTTCCACCCCATGACCCTCTGCGCTTCCCCGTAGCCTCACCGCACCACGGCCCTCCGCGCCACCCCGCGGCCTCGCCGCCCCACGGCACCCGCGGCCTCCTCTGCCCCGCGGCACCCGTGGCCTCGCGCCGCACCCGCGGTCTCCCCCTCCCTATGGCACCTATAGCCTTGTGCCACCCCACGACACCCGTGGCCTCATGCCACCCCGTGGCTCCCACGACCACCTGTGGATGCCCCTCCACCCCGCGGGCCGTTACCCAGGTCGGGCTACCCATCATGGGCCGGCCCGGACCCAGAGGGCCGGGCCACACTGCGGGCCGGGTCAGACTGGACCTAGACCCATTTCGACCCATTTACGCTCTTTTGACCATAAATTTGGCACTTGACGCCTGTTTGATGAACCGTTAGCGGCGCTAGAAACCTTGGAGCGAGATGTTACCTTTGAGTATACCCAACTAGATATTTGGATAAATTTGGAGTACGGTCGGGTTGGATTGAGCATGAATCCAACCGGGCTCTCGGGACTAAAAGGCTAATAACTCACAGACCGAGCATCCGATTGATGGACCGTCTGTTGCGTTGAGACCCCTATGACGTGGCGGTCCTTTGAGATAATTCTTTGTGAGACTTCGTGGTAGTTGGAGTATTGACCAATGGCTTGAGGAGCGGACCCTCTTGGAGACTAGCAAGCGTAGTTCGGAAACCCTGTATCTAGCTGTGATGTGAAAAATGAAGAGCGATCTTGTGTGGGTCAGCACCGAATGATCCTTTGTGGGTCAGTACCTAGCGATCCTATGTGGGTCAGCACCGAGAGATCCTGTGTGGGTCGACACCTAGAGATGCTGTGTGGGTCAGCACTGAGCGATCCTGTGTGGGTTATCACCTAGAGATCCTGTGTGGGTCAGTACCAAGCGATCCTATGTGGGTCAGCACCTAACGATCCTGTGTGGGTCAGCACCGAGCGATCCTGTGTGGGTCAGCACCTAGATATCCTATGTGGGTCAGCACTGAGCAATCTTGTGTGGGTCAGTACCTAGCGATCCTATGTGGGTCAGCACCTAGTGATCCTATGTGGGTTAGCACCGAGCAATCATGTGTGGGTTAGCATCGAGCGATCCTGTGTGGGTGTTCCTCTTAACAGAGTAAGATGATTCATTAGTTACATATAATCATCTCTACTACAGTACTTAAGTTATACCTAGTGTGAGATGAGTCTGTACCTATGAGGTACTTTCCTTCGTGGTAATACATTGGTGGTATTATTCTCTATGGCGTAACTGTGTGGTACTTGCCTTCGTGGTTTTTCTTCCTTTGTGGAACAGTTGAGCTTGGGGATTTGGAGTTGGACTTTGTGTTTTCCTCATGATTGAGATGGGTTTACTTGATAACTTAGGTATATGTATGGGCATATACCTAATTAGGGTTGTTAGTTGATTTCATGCCTTGTGGTTTATCCTCGGTGTATTTTGTGAGACCTTGAAGGTCTCAGGGTCCCTACTGAGTATCGTTATAATCACCCTTACACGGGCTATGCCTGCACCTTGTTGTGTTTGGTGCAGCTGACAAATAACGCTGACTGAGGATGAGAGTACCAGGACTGGAGGTAGCTCGGAGGTGGACCTTAGATGAGGCATATCGTAGAGACGACCGTTCATGAGCTGTACCTACCCTTCAGGTAGGATCCTTGGCGGGTGATCACATGAGCTGTTTCAGTTTACTTGTACTTTCATCTATCTTGTACTTTCCTATTTTTCCTTGTAATTTCCAGTTGGGATTGTATTCTATCCCCTTTTTACTTACTGTACTCACTCTGTTTACTATTCAGTTTACTTGAGTTCGTATCTTGCTGTGTGCTTGGTTGTGTGTGTTACAGGTTATAAAGGCAACGCCTTCCCAGTTTTAGGGAATACACCTTCGGTACTAGTCGCCAGCTCTTGGCCTATGGAAGGCGGAATTGGGGTAGTCATGACACGGGCCCCAGGGTACGGGTCATGAAACAACCATATTTATTATTCTATCCATCCTATGAATGAAAAAGTCACCATACATGCGTACGTATGGCTTACCATCTCCACATCGTGGTGTAGTTTGTTATTCAACACTTCATTATTTGTATGGGTATAATAACGAGTATAATTGATTTAAATAATAAATATAACATTTTAATGATTCTGTATATGTAATATACTATCCAATTACATACGATTTCACCATCAATAGAATGATATTGTCGCTCATGCGTACCTATGGATTACTGTCTCCACGAACGTGATGAGATTCATTCTCATCATAACCATTCAAGAATAATTTTCATTTTATGATTAAAAATAAGGTTTAATAACTTAATATCATTCTGGATATGAATCAAATACATCCTATCCATAACAAACATGACTTACATAACAAAAAATATAAAGGAAAATGAATCATTTAACACCCGAAACAATGATACTACTGAAATATTATTAACAAAGAAATATTAGAAGATCATATATGATATCATATTTATGTATGTGGTAATTTTATAATTTAATAAAAATGATTTAACTATTATACATGAGGTTAACATACCCTCTAATAAGGAAAAGTACAAGGTAAGGATTAATTTTACAATCTATTTATTATCTGAGGTTGTTTTTACGAAAGTATCTACTGGGACTTCTTTATCATCCACACTCGTGTTTCTTAAAAATGCATTTCAAAACTTTTTTACTATTTCCTAGAAAATTGGTTAAAGTCATTTATACCCTTGTTTGAATTTTTATAAAATGTTTCGAAAGGAATATTTTTGTCATTTTCAAAACAAGTTACTTCATGACCTTTTTAGAAAATTTAGGAAAGAATGTTTTTTTAACTTATACGGAGGGTGCAACTATTTTCCACCATTATAACACCTTATAAGATTACCTTACATGTTTATAAGAATATTTTCAAAATAAATGTTTTATTTACTTTTAAATTATTTCAAAATAGAAATAGATATTTCACTCAAATAGTTTTTTGATTGATTTTATCTATGTCAGCATCCTTCGTTGGATTTTACGTTTGTTTGAAGTTGATTTATTATGATACAATATTTCATATTGTATTGAAGGTTTTGTGATATGATTTACTGTGGATGTGCTATTTTTATACCATTCATGGTTTATGGTTAAATTATTGACATTTCGTATGCTAGTTTTAATACGAATGTTTATATTATGTTTCAACCTTTTCATATGAGGAATGAATTGGACTTAGTAAGTGACGGGTGGGGTCCGCTATATCCCCTCGATGCATCAGTAGGTCTCATGAGACAAATGGTGTCTTGGAACAAGGCCTTGACAAAATCTTATTTGTAGTATTGGCACAAGTCCTTGATAACGTGGTTATGATGTCCGATATTATGGATTCCATCATTATGAACTTATCTATTGATATTACATGTGATTATTCGACTAGTATAATATCCATGTGAATAAGTAAATGGAATTATTTGATTTATATTTTCCACATTATGTTGAAGTTTAAGTTTAAAAGGCTTGGGTTTTAGTCTTATACATTGCCTTAAATGTTTATGCTCATTTATGATAATTTGCACTATATTTTTATCCTTACTGAGAATCTGAGCTCACCCCTTTCTTATGTTTTCTTTTTCCCAAGATGTGAAGAAGTATATTATGACTAACCTGTAAGGATAGGAAAAAGGATATGAGTGTGTTCAAAGGGGACACGATGTTTTTTTTATTTCATGATGTAATGCAAAACTTATGTATGTATCTAGTACTTTCAAGGCTACTAAACTAATCAGTCTTTCGAGACTTGATCTCTTGTGATCATGCCAATGTTATTTAATAATGCACCGACTCTGGGTAACTAGGGTCGTGGCATTACAAAGCATCATTATCAGGGGAAATTCCAAGAATATACATACTACATAATAATAATAAATACTATAGGGAAGGTATTATAGACCCCATACCTTTATGAAGCTTTAATCATTTATTTTCCAAAAGCCGACATGAGCTGCCAAGGTCTGTCCAAGCTCAAACGAGTCATTTTGGGTCCTCTCTCATGGAAAAAATGACAAAAAAAATTAATTATAACATCATTATAATTAATTAATTTAAACCCAATAATTTAATTTAAAGAACCATTTTAGTTAAAATAGCCATAAGACTCAAAATCTTACAGTATGATATCATCGCACTAAAATGGAATCCTAGTGCTCGCTAACATACCACAACATAATTATAACCTCAATCTAGGTATAATCCTTAATCAATAGTGCCAAAACAACCATTAAAATTTTTCAATTTAATCTTAAAAGATTTATAAATTCACTACGATGACATACCTCGATGAAACGACACATGAAAAAGTGTAGATGTCCTATTGGGTCATCCTCTTCCTAGGTAGAGAAAAATACCTATCACCGATATCCAATTCCTCCATGCTCTAGTAAAATCGAGACCAAAATCTCAAACTGAAATAACCCAGGTTATATGAAGAAGGAAAATAACACAACCAAGGATAATATAGTCAAAGGCTTACCTCAAGGATTCAAATGCACCTGAATACAACCCATTATGAACAAGAATGATAGAGAACTCCCATGGAGGAAGGGAGAAGAAGGGCTGTGCATGCATGGGAGAGAGTGGGAAGAAAAGAGGGTTAAACCCTTTAAGGGTTGGAGGGGGAAAAGGTAATTTCCCCCTCTTTAATGAGCCACATGGTTTTCCAAGCCATGAACCATATTTTTAGTGGGAACTATCTTGGACCCTAATCTCACATGGTTTTAGTGAATGGTTTATAGACTATATTTCAACTGTGCGCCTCTACTAGATGAGGAACACTCCACCTCACATGATTGTAGCAAAAAGTTTGTCAAACCATGAGCCAACTGTGTGTCATATTTTTATAAAATTATAGACCCTACACTATTTACTCTCACCCAAAACACAGTTTCTCAAACTCTGCACCAATAAAAAATGGTCCACCTAATAAGGCCTCATGGTTAGCACTAACCCTCCACCAACTGTGTGCCATGAGCCACACCTTTTAAAAATTAGGGGTTCAGGCCCCAAACCCCCGAGGAACTCTCAAAAACTTTTATCTATAACCCAAGCCTTATTCCTCATCTAAAGACATTATTTAGAAGAATTACAACCTTTTAATTCCCATTTCGAATCTCCAATCAATATTTGACCCATCTAGTAATTGAACATTTAAAATCCACCAAAAATTTTCAACTTGTACAACACAGGATCTTATACCCTCCCAACCTTAAAACGTATTGTCTCTGATAAGGATTAGTGGGAATCAAAATTAACAACCTGAACTACTTGGGTCGTAAATTATGTTTGAAAGGCCATGTTTCATTTTTGAATGCTCAACGCTCCTATAACCACTACTTTAATTATACAATGCTTAACCTCCAAAACCAATCCAATGCTCATAACCATTATCAGAACATTAAGATGACACTTACCTGAGCTATTAAAATCAAAATTATGATCATGATATCACCTGAATGATCAAACTACCTATGGTGATCCCCACTATAGGTTATTTATTTTCAACAACCAATTTCGATCTATGGTACTTCCACTGTCATAATTGTGAAAAGAATCAAATCCCTAGCTTCCTGACAATTATTTTGGAACATTTCTCACTTGAATCATCTGATCACACATGAGGATACTTCCCTTAATCCTTTAATAGATCTAATGGTTGAACTCCAATCAGCTAGTCTCAACCTGGTTGCACCAACTTTTCCTTGAAAATATCTAGCCGACCCTTACACTACACCTGTCTCATCCCTACAACATGCCTCTAATGGTTCCTCACCAACTGATTCAAACTATACAAAATAATTCAATTCAAACAACCTATGGCCGACTATTCTAAAAAATGATCAGCTTCAGTAGCCGGCGTATCACCAAAACAGATCATATGTCTTTTTCCTATGGCACACCAATATCATTTTGAATATGCTCACCAAAGTTTATAACTAACTTCTGGTGACACATCTTAGCCAAACCATCCTCTGTTCAAAATTTTCACTATGTAATAACATAATCACTAACATAATACTTGATCCAAAACCATTGGATCTTCTTAAGCTACTATAGGCTTAATGACCTCACTCAGACTTCACCCAAGTCTATATTATAATTCATACATGGAATTTACTAAGAAATATATCTATACTTGGATCCATTTATCTAATGGAATACAATAGCCAAAATGACTATCTTTCAAATGGTCTAAAGTTCCCATAACCCTTCTCACATGAGGGTCTCCCACCAGCGACTAACACCCCGCTCCCCAACTTAGGAGCATACTTGTAATCCTCTAATGAAAATAGAACTTGATCAACACAGCCTACGTCCTATCCCTCTCAAACATAAAAAATGGAATGGATTAGAACTGTATCATATCGAGCATTAATGTACAATTTTCCTCTGACTCATTCCCACTTTAGGAGAACAGTTTCTACTATGCTTCTCCAAATTCAAAATAAAATAAGGTTCACCACCCTAAAACAACCAATGGTGCACTCCCAATATATGGATCAATTTATACTGATCCCAAAATACAACCTCAATAGGTTTATCACTAAAACATGGAATTTATTTAGATATATCTTAGTGCATAGCTGAGGGTCACTCAACATAATTGTGAATATGTGAAGATATTGGGAATGATCACCTCTAAACTACGAGTACTCTAAGATTTCATTTATAGGAATGCATGGATCCTCTGAGCCACACTCATATCTAAATAGGCTAAACTTTCCTTATCCAACTCTTAACACCATATATCCTGACCATGTGTGTCCGGGTCCAACCATGGGTCAAATACCTCCCAACACCTAATTTATTCTTGATGTATCCTCTACCACTAAGATAAATTTCATATTTAATTCAAAACTTTTAGGAAAAAAGGCTCATAACATTTCTTTTAAACCATTGGTCCTTGTCTCACACATGTCTACTCACCACTTTAAAATTTAAATAGTACCACTTATGTTCAATGTGTACAAAAAAATCCTATGTAGAGGGTGTAAAATTTCATACCACATGATAATTATTAATCAAATAATGCTCTTACAAGTCATTTATTAGCAAGGAAAAAATGACTGTGATACACGACACACCAATCTCATAAATCTCGAAGATACCTTGGAACTCATCATCAAAATTAGGCACATAACCTATGCCATAATTTATTTCCATGACCACCAATTTCATGAAATCGTTTTTAAAAAATTTAATCATAAAACACACAACTACAGGTTAATAGGGCCAGGCACCCAATCAATCATTCCCATCAAAGTGAGTCTTGATACCAAAGCACCCTTTGGTGCTATCTCAGAAATCGGGCATCATCATACTTATAGTAAAAAACACGAGCACTAACTGTGCATAAATCTCAAACAAGCATATAACCTAGATCACTACCTAAAAAGGATCCATAAACTTAGGAAAAATCCTCTAGTAGGTTTCCCTCATCAATCCTAACATCGACCTACAAGGGTCTGAGTCACAACTAATGGTCTCTAGGTTTCCAACCTATCCTTACCAATCAAGTCTCATAATAGGGTCACTAGGTCTTATCACATGTCCCAAAGTTCAAAACACTCCAAGGTCACATATCACAAGGAATAATCCATGCACCCATCTTAGCATAAGGCATATTACACACCTATCAACCCTCCCTCTAAAAGAGTTAAAGAAAACACAACCTACAAGGGTAAATGTTTTTCAAGAATCGACCTACTAGGGACCTGATCCTCACCCAGAATCCTCACAAGGGACTCCCCACCTATACTATCATGATATAACATAGAAAAAATGATGAAATGGAACTCACTGAGCATATGTATACAATAATACTCATAAAGGTTATAGTTTTACATAAACATTTAGATGTCTATCGAAATTATACAAAGAGACTCAACTAGATCACCTAAAATGAAAGTATCAACTTTCAAGGTTACCCAGAAGGAACAATAGTATGCACAAAACATTTCCTCAATGATCCATGTCATAGATCACTATCATGATTCAGTTAAGTAGAATTTCATTACAAGCTATACAGGAAAACATTGTATTGGTTGTTACAGACACTTAAAATAACTGAACCTAAGTAATAATACCCTAAAAGGGGTCCAGCACATGGTCCTCATGTTCCCTATCGACCTACTAGGGTCATTACTCCTCCTGTAAAAGATCACCGAGTCATCATACTCACCACCAAATCCCTCAATATAGATCCACACGACCTTCCATCAGAAGGAAATATATGTAAGTGTTGGCCTAGTCGAGTATAATGACACCAAGAACCTATATAGAAAAAAACCATTTAGTTTTTTGTTGACACTTTAAATACTAATCCACATTTATTAGTAAATATCACACTATAATGCCTATAACATGTTAACCCTACATGCCAGATATGATGAATGAGAAGCCTCTTGCCTTTGCTATTCAAGAGTTAAAATCATTCATTGGCCTCCCACCAATGGGACAAGATCCAGGAATCCATAATAAATCATAACATACATATAAAAATGTGAATCACTCAAAGAAAAATTAATATACAACTACAACATCACATATCAAGAACAAAAATCCCGTAACCCTGGAAACCTAGAATTCTTACTAGAATAAGTGTTCTCAATGCACCAGTCTGATATCCATCATAGTTTATGACACATTCCTAATAATCATGTACACCAAATCCCAAATACTAATATAATAAGAAAGGAATACCTATGATTCCAAATTTTAATGTATTGGTCTAGATGGTACTAATTCGGTGCTACAAGACGATTCACCACAAGGCCTTAAGCATGCTTCCCCATACACCAAAGGCTGTTGACTAGTAGTGAGGGACTAGGGTGTGACAGTGGAGACACTATTCCCTCATATCAGAGTAAGAAATAGAAGAAACAATGAGATAACATATATAATAGTAATAAATAGAGTGAATAAGTAATAAATATAACAAGGATGAAATAATAAAAGGAATGCAGTACACCAAAGGCTGTTGACTAGTAGTGAGGGACTAGGGTGTGACAGTGGAGACACTATTCCCTCATATCATAGTAAGAAATAGAAGAAACAATGAGATAACATCTATAATAGTAATAAATAGAGTGAATAAGTAATAAATATAACAAGGATGAAATAATAAAAGGAATACAGTAAATTCCTGAATGACTATGTCATATATACAACATTGATCACCCACCGGTCTGATCACATATACTTGAGTACATAAAGGAAACTGAAATACAAGTATAGGGTGATCCTTATAACTCCAAGCCATGACACATACCCAAACTTCATGTTTATATCTGATCCATCCTACCCAATCAGTCTCAGGCCTCAGGCCTACCTATGCCTGCAATCAAGTAAACATTTACTTGGGTAACCTAGTGTAATGAAAACCCGAGTAGAGTATGAGTATATAACTTAGTACATCACCACCAATGCGGTACTATACATATCCAGTAATATAAAGTGTATATATATGTGATATAATCATCATTATATCAATAATAATAATAAAAATGAAGCAATAAAACAACAAATATGCAAATAAAATAAAATATAGACGATCCTTGGGTTCGTGATACTGTTCGACCATACCTACTTCGACCTAAGCTGGAATATGTCTGAATATAGTTTCATCCCATATATATACATAAAATTGTGTATAAAAATACCCATTAATATATATATATATATACATATAAGTGAGGAAGTAAGTAACATAAATAAAATAAAACCATAGTCAATCCATGGGTCTGTAATCCCGATATACAAATATCTGCATCGACATCAACAGATGGATCTATGAGCATGTTACATCACCAAGGGGGATACATTTACTAGCCCCAGGATCACCCGCACTCACCTCCAATAACTATATTTAAGTATGTAATGTACTAATGTAAAATATTATAAAGAAGGAATTACATTAATTATGGGCTACGCTAGATGTATCATGTATCAGACCTATAAGGTCTAGGACCCATGTCCATTGACCAAGGAATCCTATTCAAGTATTTGAATGACATACATAGAAAAATCAGTATAATATAGACTTACTAGGCATAGGAACCAAGGTCATTGACCAAGGAATCCTCCTCGAGTCTACGAAGGACATCTATAGAAAACTCAGTATAATATAGACCTAAATGGTATAGGGCTGTAAGATCCTAACATTTTATAGAGTTGACTCAAGATTTTTTTTAGTTAATATTTTTTCCGTATTTGATTAATTTTTTTGGGTTGTAACTTTGGGTGTTTTTGGGTGAATTTTGAGAAAAAATAAAAGAAATAGGGCTGTGCATGGTTGGCACATGGTTTGAGAAAATCGTGCGCCTTAGCCCAGAAAACCGTGTGACCCTAGACAGTGGGGGTTCGCACGCCTAGTTCATGGTTTGTAAAATCATGCACCCTAAAAGGAAAAACCATGCAACCCTAAAATAATGGGTGCATGGTTGGTGCACGGTTAGGGAAAACCGTGCACCCCTACCCAGAAAACTGTGCATGATTTTTAAAGTGGATTGAAAATTATTTTTTAATTCCCCCGAAACCCCAAAATGTACCCATTTCAACCCAAACTTGGGCCCTTAGAATTTTAGATGGTTTTAGATCTTTCTAAAGGGATTCCAAGGATTCCTAAACCCTGTTGTTTGTGATTCAAATCCCAAATCAATGATATTCTCCTCTCTCAGTAAGTGGATCCTATCTCGTTGCTTTCCCATTCATCATACTTACATATATCATTGTTTTAGAGGGAAGTAATATTCTATTTTTCTAGATTTAGATCTAGATTCGGTGAATCTAGATCTAGGCTTGTGGATATAGATTCATAATTAAAGGGACCTTGTTTTGTTGATCTTTTTTAGGGTGTTGAGATTCGGATCAGGATCTATGTTGTTGTGCCACTCAATTTTTGGGGATTTTCATTGGGTGATCATTCATCAACTAATTTAGGTAGGTGGTTTAATATTCAATTCCCATAGTCATGATTTTGATACATGTATACATGTTTTAGGATTTTTAGCATTATTTATCAATTTGAATTCCTAAATTGATTTAGTTCATGTGACCAATTAACTAATTAGATTTATTGTTGAAATTGATGATTAATTTGGGAGTTAATTATGAGACTAAGGGGATGTTAATTTAGATAATTAATTGGGGAATTAATTATGAGGTTTAGGGGATATCCATTTATATAATTAATTGGAGGATTAATTATGAGATTTAGAGATTTGTGATTTAGATAATTAATAGGGGGATTAATTACAAGACATTAAGATATATGATTTGAGATAATTAATTTTAGATTAATTATAATATATTGATTTCATGAGTTGAGATAATTAATGGCAGAATTAATTATGAGATACTGAGGTTATTGTTTTGAGATAATTAATTGTATAATTAATTATATGATATTGATATGGTTTCCTTGAGATAATTAATTGATGAATTAATTAATGAATTTGACGTAATTAATTAATTAGGGAATTAATTTAGTGTATTTATGTGCTAAACTAATTGTTGAATTAGTAATGAAATTGACATTGAACAATTAATTGATGAACTAATTATGTGTAAAGGAATAGGAACATGGTAATTATAAATTGAGAAGTATAAATGGTAACATGGTCATTGTACTTGTGAGTAAAGGAATGGGAATATGTTCATTCAATTGAGAAGTATAAATGGTAATATGGTCATTGTACTTGTGAGTAAAGGAATGAGAACACAATTATTAAATTGAGAAGTATAAATGGTAATATGATCATTGTACTTGTGAGTAAAGGAATGGGAACATGGTAATTCTATTGAGAAGTAAGAATGGTAACATGATCATCTTACTTGTGAATTTAATATGGATAACATGAGAAATCAAGTTTGAATTAAATAATGGTATCAAAGGTACCATGAGTTTTGACCTTAATTGAAAATTCTTCAGGCCCCGACATGAGATGAAGCTGGTATTGAGATATGATATCACCTTTGAATACTTTGGTCTCTGGTATGATCTGAAGCAGGTATTAAGATATAATATTACCTTGAAACACTTCAGGCTCTGGCTGAGATGAAGAAAACATTGAGGTACGAGTGTCCTTGGGAACCCAAGATTTTATGTGGTTAAATAAAGATAAATTGTATAATATGATGAATATTTATTTATGAATTATGTTTATTTATTTATATAACTACATACACTATTATTGTATGGCTTTATTTTATACACCGTTGGTGGTGGCCTACTGATTCTTACTCACACCCAACTCGAGCTACTTGATCTATACCCAAATAGACTTTACTATTGCAGGATAGGTTAAGGGAAAATGAATTATGTTGGATGGATGAGTTGGGATGTAGTTTGGATAAGGGAACCATACGTGGTTTGGGACCCTCTTGGGAGTCATTAGTGTCTTTATTTTCATTTTTTATTTTAAAAAATTGACATGTATATTAGCATTGCATGTTTTATGATTTAATTTGATATTGTATTTCCCGCATTTTTTATCTTGAGATATTGTGTTGTTTATGGTTATATATGGTTAGGCTATTTTTTATTATTTCTTCTAGTTTTTATGCTAATAAAAGAGGGTATAGTATCCACATGATTGACTTATTATACCCTCACTACTAGTAGAAAGAATCTACCATTTAGGGATGTGTTCTTGAGGTCATGTGGTGGTCCGGCTAGGGGCATCGATGTGTGCTACCTAGGCTGAGATGTTACAAAGGGGTATCAAAGAAGATTTTGTTTTTCTTTTTATTTGTATTACTATTTGGAAAAGGTAAAAAATAGACTAGGTAGAGTCGGGTCTTGGTTATGAGCTCGTGTATGGGAGTTGAAAACCCATGTAGGGTGAAAAACCCAAGTACTCTGGGTGGGATCATTGTTATTGCTATTTTTTGTTACAATTGAATATTATTTCACATTGGGTGGCACACTTGTTGTGTGATGTAATTATTATTTCTATAGATTGTTGAAAATTTACTCATGGCCCAGTACGGTATGATAGTTGAGTCTTCATGCATCATTCTAGGCACTCAAGATTATTTTGTGACATGCACTATTTTAGGCATGCACGAGAAAACAGGTTTTGGGTAAGTTGATGAACTTAGAACATTTTTATTTACTGTAAAATTGAAATGAAAATGGTGTCTGATAGGAGTTTAAAATGGTAAAATGATGTGAATAAATGGGTGTCTATTGGAATGTTAATAATTATAATGAGAATACCCTTTGATAACCAAGAACTGGGTGTAGGATAATTAAGGGTAGTGTTAGAGCCTCAGTTTTGACCGTGTGGAAATATTTGGGAAAAATAATTGTTATGTATTATTATGATCTTTAATCATACATAAATGTGACAAGTTGTGTTATAAGTCCTAAAATGTCTATTAATAATTGTAGAGAATATGCCTCCATGACGACGCTTGTTGAGAGGATGGACATGGGGCATGGCTAGGAATGATCCTCTAATGATGAAACCTAAGGAACTGATCATGATGGGTGAGGAAGCAAGGGATAAGTTCTGAGATAAATTTTATTTCTTCATGCAATTCATGGAAATAGACCTAGGGTGGGTTGAGAAGAGCATGTCTGATCTGATGAGGGAGTTTCAGTTACATCACCCTCCGACTTTTACTTGAGAGGGTGGACTTGAGGGAGTTGAGTTCTGGGTTGAGTCCATAAAGATGATACTTAACCATTTTGATATTCATATGAAGAGGAGGGTTAATTTGGTTACTTATATGCTACGAGGATCAAAAAAGTACTGGTGGGATGTTCAGGTATAGACTAGATAGACTGATGGTATGCTATGAAAGGACTTCTTAGATATTTTCTTGTAGTACTTCTATCTAGAGACACTGAGGCAGGAGAGATAAGAAGAGTTCATGCTAGTGATTATGGGGAACATGTCCATGGTAGATTATGTTGGATGCTTTACAAACCTTCAGTTCTTTGCTCTATATTTTACATGATATGAGACAGCTAGGACAATATGTTTTTAGGATGTAATTAAGTGAGAGATTAAGTACCAAGTTAACCTCTTTCAATTAAATAATTTTTATGAGGTGGTGGATCCGACTATCATAGTTGAGGGGAACTTGAAGGAGGATTCCAGTGCTAGAAAAATAGTTGTGATTGGATGACTAGGAGGTGTGACTTCTGAGAGATGGAAGCACCGTTATGAGAACTTTAGTGAGGGCAGTGGAAAGCTGGGTGGTCAGATAGGAGGGTCAGTTGCACAGGACCTTACTAGAGTGATATTCTATTAGTGTGGTAGGACAGACCACTATCTTTGACACTATCCTTGACCACAATTAGAGTGAATATATTGTGGAAAGATGGGACATATATAAATTTTTTATAGAACATAGTGAAAAACGATCAGTGATGGAGGGGTTAAATTGAACTAGGGTGCAAGAAGGGGATCTTTAGAACCATATCAGGCTAGCAGCTAGAGTTCTACAGGCTGAGTTAGTAGAGGCGGTATATGTGGTACTTTTGGGTAAGAGAGCCCATATCAGTATAGTGGTGAAACTAAGGGGAGTCCAATTTCATCACATGGAAGAGGGGAAGGAAAACTGCATGCAATATAGACTACACTTTAGATAGCGAGGCTGGAACTTCGACATTGATAGGTACTATTCTTGTAGCTATGACATTATCTAGTGCCTTATTTTATACTGGTGCCTCTCATTCCTTTATATCTTCCAAAATTGTTATTGGTTTGAGCCTAACATTGGAGTTTGTGAGTGGGATGATGACTATAGATACACCATTGGGAGTGTAGTCTAGAGACATCTATTTGTGAAAAGGATGTTCTCTAAAAATTGAGGAGTATCATTTTCTATGAGATCTCTATATTTTCAATATGTGAGGATTTCACCTAATTATGGGTATGGAATGGATAGTTGCATATCGATCCCATATTGATTGTTACGATAGGAGAGTGATGTTTACGTCTCATAAGGGTGATAATTACATTCACCGTGGGGAGTGGGATGTCCAGTCAGGCTGAGCAGGGTCAATCACTCAACAACTAGGAGGGATCAAAACCCAGGTTTCTAGTCTTTTACTGGATGATGGAGGTGTGAAACCTAACATTTTTTCACCAGTAGTGGAGCTATTTCAGGACGTGTTTCCTGAAAACTTCTCAGGGATACCCCTTGAGAGATGTGGAATTCACTATTGAGATCATATTGGGGGATGAGCTAGTATCTATACCACCATACAGAATGGAACCAATAGATCTTAAAGATATAAAGACTCAACTAGAAAAGTTTTAGGATAAGGGATTTATCTTTCTGAGTACCTCACTTTGGGAATCACCTGTGTTGTTTGAAAAGAAGGCTGATAGGATTATGTGCTTAGGTGTTGATTACTGGAAGTTGAACAAGATTAATGTTAAGAATCAGTATCTTATTCCACATATTGATGATCTATTTGACTAGTTGACAGGAGCTTGTGTGTTCTCAAAGATTGACTTGAGATCAAGGTATCATTATATGAGAGTTCAGACTTCTGATATATTGAGGACTGCATTCAGAAATAGGTATGACCTATATGAGTTCATCATAATGCCATTTGGGTTGACAAATTCACCAACAATGTTTATGTCTTTGATGAAAAAAAACTTCCATCCATACCTGGATCAGTTTTAAGTGGTGTTTGTGGATGACATCTTGGTGTACTCTAAGAATCATGATGATCATGCCAAATATCTTGACATCATTCTGAGTACACTGATTGAGCATCATCTATAAACCAATATATCTAAGTTTTAGTTTTGGATTGATCAGGTGCACTTATTGGGAAACATAATCTTGGATGAAGGTGTGTTAGTAGATCCAGAGAAGGTTCAGACAATGGTTTCATGGGAGCATCCCAAGAATGTATTCAATATCTATAGATTTATGGGGTTAGATAGATATAATCGGAGATTCATACAGGACTTTTACCATTTGGAAGTACCACTATCAGGCTTGACCAAGAATGGGAAAAAATTTGAATGGTCAGAATCTTTTGAGAATTCATTCCAATAGTTGAAGAATCATTTGACATCGACACCAATATTGATCCTACCTGATTTAGGTGAGGAGTATACAGTTTATTGTGATTCTTATGGGATTGCAATCAGAGTAGTGTTGGTGTAGGGTGATCAAGTCATAGCATACAGGTCTTGAAAGTTAAGGCCACATGAACTGAACTAGACTACACACAACCTCAAGCTGGAATTAGTGGTTTATGATTTGAAGTGTTGGTGACATTATCTATTGGGTGAGAAGTCAATGGTGTATACATATCACAAGATATTAAAATAAATATTTTCAAAGATAGACTTTAATCTACAGAAGTAGATATGGTTAGAGTATATGTATTCATTCGATTTTGAGCTCACATATATGACATGGAAGGGAAATAGTGTGGCTGATGCTTTGAGCTGGAAAAATCAAACTTAAGAAATTCAAGAGTCTAGAACTAAGTGGAATATGATGAATTTTCTGGATGAGATGCATGTGGTGGTTCATGAGAATCAAAATTAGATGAATCTCATATCAGTTTTAGTAGAGTCTACACTTTTGATCTAGGTTAGAGATAGGTAGTATGAAGATCTAGAGTGTTTGACCTTAAGGTAAAGTATTGAAGGTGGGGAGTTACCCTTAGATTGGAGAATAGATGAGGATGAGATCATCTATATTAGGAATCAAGTTTTTGTGCCTACAAGAATGCGCAAGGAGATGATGTTGGAATTTAATGCTTAAAAGTGGACAATACATCAATGTGTGACCAAAATGTACTATAACCTTCAACAAAAGTTTTGGTGTCTAGGCATGAAAAATGAGATACTAGGGTTCATGACATGATGTTTCACCTGTCAGTAGGTGAAGGCATATAATTAATGACCTGGTGGTTTGCTATAGCCATTGTCCATTCTAGAATGGAAGTGGGATGACATGACCATGGATTTTTTGGTGGGTCTCTCGAAGACACTAAGGAATAATGAAACTATTTGGGTTATTGTGGATCGACTGAAGAAAGTAGTGCATTTCTTTAATATATAGGAAACTTTCTTAGTGGATCAGCTGGTAGATTTTCATATTCAAGAGATAGTCCATCTTCATGGGGTTCTATGGACTATAGTTTCATATCATGACTCACGTTTCACTTCACACTTTTGGAACATCTTATAGAAGTCACTCAGTACACAAATATTATTATGTACGACCTTCCAACCACATACATATGGGAAGTCGTAACATACAATACTGGTGCTCGAGGATATGTTGTGGGCATGTGTTATTGACTTTGGTGGGTCTTGAGAGAAGCACTTGGATTTAGTGGAGTTTCCTATAAAAATAGTCATTAGGAAACTATACAGATGGAACCATATGAGGATCTTTATAGTAGGCCATGTAGATCACCTCTATATTGGATAGAGCTGGGTGAGTAAGAGTTTTTGGGACCAAGTCTCACACATGAGACATCAAATCATGTTCAGCTAATTCAGAAAAGTATGGCTATGTATCAGAGTAGGAAAAAGTCATATGATGGAAGAAAAATATGACTCCTCTAGTTTAAAAATGGTGATCATGTATTCTTTTGGGTGTAACCTAGGTTGGGTCACTATAGGATATGTAAGTGGGGAAATTTAGTGCCTAGGTTCATTATACTGTTTGAGGTAGTGGAGAGAATCGGGCCGTTGGCATACCTATTAGATCTACCACATAAATATAGTGCTATGCATGAAGTTTTTCATATGTCACAACTATGACTATATCACCCTAAACCTTCTCATGTGATCGATGTGGATGATGTTGATCTTGAGGTAGATGCGTCCTTTTAGGAGCATCCAATACGTGTGTTGGATCGTAGATAGAATGTGTTGCGGGGAAGGACTATGATAATAGTTTGTATATTGTGTCAACATGGGCATATATAGAAGGAGACATGGGAAAGAGAAGAAGATATGTGGACTTAGTGGCCCGATCTTTTTGGCCGGTATCTTATAGATACTTGGGAGTGTAGCTCGAGGATGATCTATTATATGGTGGGGAGATTGTAAGATCCTGATGTTTTATATAGTTGAATCGAGCTTGTTTTCATGTACTATTTTTCCTTATTTGAGTACTTTTTTTGGGTTGTAACTTGGGGTGTGTTTGGGTGAATTTTGAGAAAAATTGAAGGAAAGAGGGTTGTGCATGGTTAGCGCATGGTTAGAGAAAACAGTGCACCCCATTCCACAAAACCGTGCAACCATAGATAATGGGGGTTCACATGGCTGGTGCATAGTTTGTCAAACTATGTGACCTAAAAGGAAAAGCCGTGTACCCTTAAAATAACAGATGCACAGTTGGCGCACAGTTGGGGAAAACCGTGCGCCCTTGCCTAAGAAACTGTGCATGATTTTTAAAGTGGACAAAAAATTAATTTTTAATTCCCATGAACCCTAGAAACTCACCCATTTCGACCCAAACTTATAACCTTATGATTTTGGACAGTTTTAGAGCTTTCAAGAGGGATTACAAGGCTATTCAACCTCTTTTCTTCTTGATTCAAATCTCTAATTGAACATCTTATCCTTTATTAGTAATGGATCCTATCCCATTTCTTTCCTGTTCATCCTCCATCATTATCTCATTATTTTGGTGGGAAGTAATATTTTTCTTTTCAAGATCTAGATCTAGATTTTTTGAACCTAGATCTAGGCTTGTGGATCTAGAATTATAATTAAAGAGATCTTGTTTTATTGATCTCGATTTGGGGTTTTGAGATTCAGATCTAGATCTACATCATGGTGTCGATCAATTTTTGGGGATTTCCATCGGGTGGCTGTTCATCAATGAGTTGAGGTAGGTGGTGTAATATTAAATTCCCATATTCATGATTTTTATATGTGTATGCATGTTTTAGAATTTCTAACGTTCTTTATAAATTTTAATTCCAAAATTGATATAGTTCATATGGCCAATTGTTTTATTGGATTTATTATTGAAATTGATGATTAATTTGGGAGTTAATTATGAGAATAAAGGGCTGTATATTTAGACAATTAATTGGGGAATTAATTATGAGATTTAGGGTCTCTCTATTTAGATAATTAATTGGGGAATTAATTATGAGATTTAGGGGCTGTCCATTTAGATAATTAATTGGAGGATTAATTATGAGATTATGATATTTATGATTTAGATAATTAATTTGAGGATTAATTATGACTTATTAAGATATATTATTTGAGATAATTAATGGTATATTAATTATAAGATATTGATGTCATGAGTTGAGATAATTAATGGTAGAATTAATTATGAGATATTGGGCTTATTTCTTTAAGATAATTAATTATAGAATTAATTATGTGATATTGGGATGGTTGAATTCAAATAATTAATTGATGAATTAATTAATGAATTTTACCTGATTAATTAGGGAATTAATTAAGGGTATTTATGTGATAAACTAATTGTTGAATTATTAATTAAATTGACGTTGAACAATTAATTGATGAATTAATCATCTGTAAAGGAATGAGAACATTGTCATTCTAAATTGAGAAGTATAAATGGTAACATGGTCATTGTACTTATGAGTGAAGGAATGGAAACATGGTTATTCATTTGAGAAGTATAAATGGTAACATGGTCATTGTACTTTAGAGTAAAGGAATAGGAACATGGCCATTCAATTGGGAAGTACAAACGATAACATGGTCATTGTAATTTTGAGTGAAGGAATGGGAACATGGTCATTATATTGTGAAGTAATAATGGTAACATGGTAATCTTACTTGTGAATTTAATATGGGAAACATGTGAAATCAAGCATGAATTAAAGAATGGTAGCAAAGGTACTTTGAGATATGACCTTGTTGGTTGGAGTGGAATCTCAAGAGGTAGGGGGGGGGGTGAATTGAGTTCCTACTTAAAATTTCTGTTAAAAACTTTGTGATAAAGATCCCCCAAATTTTGAAACAGACCAGTTAATTAAGACATCAGAGATATAAATGTTTATTTAGTCAACAAGTTTTTCTAAGGGTTATTAGTCCTCAGTTGAATCAATGTAAAACACTTATTCAACTTTTGAAACAGATTTACCCTAATAGCTAGTCAGTAGCCTCTATCATATGGGGAGGCACACTTGAAGTCACATGGAACTTTCTTCTAAGTATTTTATAGAGACTAGGTTAGTTGGATTCTATAAACATAACTTAATCCTATTATAGTAACTTCAATATAACCCTTTTTATTTTTTTGGAAACCTGCATTGAATCATGACTCAAACACTCCATTTTCAAGGAAAGTATCCCCCTAAACATTTGTTTCTCCCCTTTTTTCTCCACCCCTTTAATAAGGAAATATACCCCCATTGATATTAAAACTTCCCAAATATTATCCCACATTTTTAATACATGTAATATAATATAAGAGAGAAAAAATGAAACACATAATCAAAAATATTTTGGGATAGAATAAACTTAAAAAAACACTCACAAGAGCTAGAACAAATCCATTTTAAAGGGACTCATAAAGATATCCTTGAATTATTATATTATTGAAACATAATCAAAGTTTATATCACCACATTCCACCATCTATTTGATGAAATGATATTTTATATCAATATAATTTTATCTTTAATATCATACTATATTGTTTTATAATATTGTTTTAATTTCTTATGATACTCAATAACTAAGAATCAACCCATTTTTTTATTTCTAGATAAAAACCATTGTGGCTAATTGGGAACCATATAATATTTAAACCAGAAACACCAATAAAACCTTATAAAAACACAACCATAAGAGATACAAACCCAAATAGGAAAAAAAAATCATGTATCAACAAGGCATGTAGCAAAACTCCAAGAAAATGAAATGAAATAAACAAAGGAACAAAATATCACTTACATAAAATCAAATAAAAACATCACTAAATGGAATATCCAATAGGGTTAAGGCAACACTTATACAATAAATCACTGATATTGGAGTCAAGGTGAAACTAGATATGCCCCTCAAACTTGATAGCTATGAAATCATCTAACTCTAGAAAAGTCTCAAATTCAAATGGTGAAGGACCAAAATAAAGGATGGTGACATCAATTTGTGAGATATACCACCTATACATCCCTTTATTAAGTTTATTAAGATATCACCCTTACCCAATTTTGTTCCATCCCTAATCATTCATATCAATTTTTATACTCTTAAACTTGTCGATTTTTACTCTATGGTCTTTCAATTTTGTTTTATAAAATACTATCAAATTACCACTAAGGATCATTGGGGGGGGGGTGAGGGAATTATCACTTATTATGTTATTCATGAGTATCCACTATATTCATAAGACTCACATCCTTTTGTGAATTTGATTGGTCACCTAATGAATATTTTATAGTTCTAATATTCACTTTAGTCTCTGATTTAGAGTTTCCTTCATAGAGCTGATCATCCGTACTGATCTAGTCAACATGGGTTTGTAAAGATTGGAATAATCATTCCATTTTATGGTATTATTTTTTTATAAAGCTCTATATTACCTAAAATTACTGGCATCTTTTTCCCTTTTTTCATGCATAATCAAATACTTCAACCTACACATACAAATCTTCAACCTGAGAATCATCTTCATAATTTTATATGGTCATATAAACTTATATATCTATTTTTACATTAACCATAGTATCTTCTAACAGTAGGATATCACTATGAACTTCCTTCACATGTCTTACCTCATATGCCTAGGGCTAAGTTTTTTTATCTCTATGACTTATAGTGTTCCATCATTCTCTATCATCTATATTTTTCATGAACTTTCTAAATGTTCCAAATAAGTCCTGTAAATGAACCCTTGTAGAACCACCCAAGATAGCATAATAATTTAGATAAATATTTTCCATACCTTTAGATTAATCTTGGTTATCTTTACTCAAATACTTTCCTTGGGTACTAATATCCATAATCTGGTGTGATAGATATTACATCACCCTAGTTTCTACTTTAGACCATCCATAGCCATTAATTTCCATAAAATGGAATTGACTACAAAAATATTAGATAATATTGGATCCTTATGAAATAGGGATGCCACCTTACCCACCTTAGTAAGAGATCTATCTTGTTTATCAAAACCATGACTAGAGAGCTACAAAATTGGCCTCAAATTCATGCTTCTACACCCTAATAGGTAGAAGCCTCTATACTTGAATGATTATCCTAAATAGTAGGATCCTTATCACTATAAAAACTTCCAACTTGTTTTGAATTCCAAGATACCCAAGACTTGAACTAAAAACCCTTAACATCATTATCAAGGGGCCTCCCTTCCTTAAACCCAAATAATACAGATGATGTTTCAACCAGAAAAAACAAAATAGAAGATTGCGCACCAAATTTCACTTAACTTTGTAGTTCAGCATACTTAACCACATAATTACTATACTATCTTATTTTAATATCATTCTACCACATATCTCTATGGGTATCGATGAAGGAGACACCCCTGTGACATTTTTTTCATGTATTTTTTAAATGTAGTTGAGAAAAAAATATGGATGTGATTTAAAAATAACATGTTGTTTAAACAAGTATTTAAATAAGATAGAAATCCAGATAAACATAGAAAAATGTTTAGATAAATCAGAATCCATGAGAATATGGGTCTAATAAGGTTTTAATTACATATTCAAATGTAAATAAAAACACAAAAAACCACCACAAACATTACCAAATAGATTAAAAATCATAGTATTGAAGAAGGGTAGGTAAAAACTAAAATTCACACCTAGATTAAAGAAATTTGGGTATCTTTATCCATTTAAAAATAAATTGAACTTTTAAAAAGAAGAAATCTAAATGAACCAGACAATCAATATTTTCTCGACCATGCCCTTGTGAAATCGACCTCTTTATGGAACAAAAAAATCTACGATTTGGGAAGTCCTATGGTCATGATATTCGATAATCCCAACTCATTTCAAACATGGAAAGTCAAATCATGAAAGGAAGGATCCTTTGACCAAATTGATCCACCATGTAATATCCTAAATTTTTATATACAATAAATAACATCATTGATAATAATTTATGATTACTTTTATCAGAAAATTGAGTTTTTTTCAGTAAAAATAATCAATAGATGATTTATAGGCTTAGTGTAAGGGTAAATGCTTAGTTAACAAATTGGAATATTCTATGGAATATTTTCAGAGTTAGGTGCTGAGTTAGTGCAAGATTATGAGGTCCATAGGGACTCAATGAAGAAGAAATAAAAATATTAAATATATTATGTTACACGTGTGAGATGTTTTCCAAAATAAATGAATATCTATCAAATGATGCATTTTATAATAAATATAAGACCACTTTTAGGTCTGGTATGTAAGGTTTACCCTAGGAACGACATAAATTTTGTGTGTTTCATATGTTTGGTCAGATCACATGTGAGGATAACTTATTTAATATATTTATTATAAATTTTTCTGAAAATAATTGAATATCTCTCAAATGGTGCATCATATGAGAAATAAAAGACCACCGTTAGGTCTGTGATGAGGGGTTTATCCTATACATGATATAACTTTTTAACGCATTGGCTGTTTGGTAACATCACATGTAAGGTTAATAATAATAGTGATATAATTATTATTTATGTTGAAGAAATTAAAATGGAAATTACATGTGTAAATAAATTCAATTAAAGGATGAGTGACATTTCACCATGTGTGTATTTTCATCGGCAATCAATATACTAATTGTGAAATTATTATTTGTGATAAATAAATGAAATTGCATGGTTAATAAAAAAATTATTAACTATTCAGTTTTAAAGAAAGTTGTATTTAAAATTTTAATGATAGAAATGATGTGAGATATTTCATAACAATAATAATTGTTTATTATTATTATTATTAAATTGGGCAAAATAATATTTTGGTAGAAAATTAAAATTGTATATATATATATGGGATAAATATATATGTATATATATAAATGTGTGGGTGTGTATACAGATGTGTACATATATATAATGTGTAAATATGGATTGAATATATATATATATATAAAATTATTTATATGTGGGTTTATATATATATGTATATATATACAAGTTATATATATATGGGTGACTTTTAATATAAATAAAATTATGGATCCCTCCCTTTCACTCTCAATTCAGGTGCTACACACATTTATACACCTCTTATGTTTTCTTTTTTGTCAATTCCCATCTAAAAACATTTAAACCATCCATTTAATATATATTAAAAGTCACCCATATGTATATATCTTATATATATAGATATGTATATATATAGATATGTATATATATATAAACCCACACATATATATTTATTTAATCCATATATACACATTATATACACACACATTCATATATACACCCCCACATTTGTATATATACATATATATTTATCCCATATATATATACCATTTTAATTTGACACAAAAATATCATTTTCCCAATTTAATAATAACAAAAACAGCAACAACAACAATTATTATTGTTATTAAATATCTCACATCATTTCTACCATTAATAATTTAAATACAACTTTCAGTAAAATGGAATAGTTAATAATTTTTTTATTAACCATGCAATTGCATTTATTTATAACAAGTAACAATTTCACCATTTTTACTTTGATTACCAATGAAAATACACACATGGTGAAGCATATCTCATCCTTTAAGTGAATTTATTTACACATGTAATTTCCATTTTAATTTCTTCAACACAAATAATAATAATATCATTATTATTATTACCCTTACATGTGATGTTACCAAAGAGCTGACATGATCAAATGTTATATCACACCTAGGGTAAACCCCTCATCCCAGGACTAGAAATGCTATTTGATTTTTCATAGAACACACTGTTTGAGAGATATTCTATTATTTTAAAAAAAATATATAATAAAAATATTAAATAAGTTATCCTTGTATGCAATCTAACCAAATTTCTAATTCACACAAAAGATATGTTGGTCCTTGGTTAAACCACACATCACAGACCCAACGACGGTCTCAGATTTCTCATATGTTGAATCATTTGAGATATATTAAATTATTTTGTAAAAAATATGTGCATTTAATATAATATATTTAATATTTCTATTCTATATGAGTCAAGGCTCTACGGGCCTCAGAATCACACACTAACTCAGCACCTAACTCTAAAAATATTCCATAGAATATTCGAAGTGTTAACTAGGATTTTAACCTTACAAAAGCCTTTAAATCATCTATTGAGTTATTTTTATTGAAAAAACTTATTTTTACATAAAAATAACCATAAATTACTACCAATGAAGGTTTTTATTATCTTTATAAATTTAGGATATTATAATTATCCCCTTATATCAACTTATTTTACTTGATAAGTATCTCTATAAGTCTTATTTGAACAACTCATGCCACTTATTTTGAACATTATACTCCCACTATCATGTCTCCTCCTAGATCCATCCATGCTATCATTGAATTTGGACAAGTGGTATTGTCTTCCCTCAGAGGACTTTCTCATGCTAGTCTAATATCTATACCATATTCTCTTCCTATGATGTATTTGGTTCCAAATCAATGTCCATATAGTCTATAAATTTCACAGGATCAAGTGTTTACCTCTAAAGATAAAAAACATGGAACACATAATGTATACCTCAATAACATGTAGGAAAGTACAAATGGTACACCACTATCCCCAACCATTCGGTGATCTAAAAGGGTCCCACAAAACTTGGTTCTAACTCATCCTTCTTCTTTAGATTTCGGTGCCCTAACTAAGGAGTCACTCATAAGAAAAACTCGATCACCTACAATGAACTCCAAAGGTCTCCTCATATGGTCAATATATAATCTCTGTATTCTTTGGTAAAGGATCAACCTATTCTTAATTAGTTACACTCTCTCGAATGCCTCCCAAACAAAACTAGGCCCAATAAATAATGCCTCACCCTACTCATGTCAACAGAGTGATGTACGACATGGATTCCCATAAAGAGCCTCAAAAGGTGCCATCTTAATTAAATCTTAGTAACTGTTATTGTATGAAAACTCATCCAAGGATGAAATCTTGCCACCTAGTGACATGGAATTCAATCATCAGTCTCTCAATGATGGAAGCACCAACTCCTTCTCTCTCATATAACAGGGTTTCATGTCATTATTCAATGAATCTTCATAGAAAGGAAGGTTAGGGGAAAAAATAACTCTAATGGTAAGTAAAGTCTATAGACATCTCAAAGATATAAAGAAAACACAAGTATTTAATAAGGAAGAATATCAAATATATATGCTCAAGACCATAGCTCATACAGTAACAAGTTCCTCATCACCATTTATAGGTGCTTGATCTACCACACAGACATGGACTACCTCAGCTATATAGCCCTATCTTCCACTCACCTATGTATTTACCATATAGGCCTTTTGATATGGATTTCAAATGGATCCCTTGTCCCCTGACCGCGTCTGCCTTGTTCCTATATAGAATTCTATTCTCATAGCTCTAGAGAAAAACTACCAAAGATGTCCCATATTGACACATTTTTAGAACTAGCTATGAGGTGATGGAAATAAATTCCAATAATTCCCAAACTCCTCATAATTGAAGCACGACTGACCTCTTTATTTCATAAGAGGTTCCATAAAACCCTTTCTCTTCCCTAGCTATCTTCCACCACTCCTATGTGAAATTTCAGTCTTCCTCTTACTTCTTCCATAAGTATCACAGGAAGGTCCATTGAAATATGGGTGGTGTGCTACAACTCTACCCCCTCTTTTCCTTTCTTGTATATCAGGGCTTTTTAAAGTAGGTATGTGAGTCATGTTGTGTGAAAAATCACTTCCGTTAAACTCTGCCTAAGTTTTGTGAGTTTATGAGTATAATATGGATTCAATGTACCAAGAATGAAATCATTGATGAAAATGTTTTTAATAGTTTCCAAGTAAAACCTTCATATATTCTTGAAATTTTCACCACACCCTATAATCTTTTGGTGGGTCCTAGTAGCATAAAAGATGAATGTTGCACCTGCTAGAACTTTGGTGTTTCAATGAGATTGAAAACATCCTTGATGATGCATATCCATTCCTTCTCATCCTTTGGTCCACTGGTTCCCTAAAAGGATAGAGGATGTAGAATCTGGATGTTTCTAGTGTAGTCGACCAAAAACCTTGGTGGAAGGACTCCTAGATGGAGTGGGCCTATTGGATATACCATTCGGGCAGGTGCAGAAACATGCTTAGGAGTAGTCTGATCAACTGATGGTCTTTCCAAACATCTATGAGGTGACATCTTCTGTAACATAAGGAAAATTAGTAATATAACAAGTCTTAACCATTCTACAGGATCAAACGAGATTCTCCTAGGAGTCTACCCTTAAACCCAAGGTATACCCCTCCTAGTACAAACCTGGTATTCATCCATATACAATTTTCATATTCATCATACATATACTAACATAACATATTTCTTATTTCAACTAATTAATCCCAAATAAGATATATCACACAAAGAGAAACTATCCCAAATAGATATCACAAATCGAGGCATTTAATTAATGAATTATTATGAAGCCCAACAACAGATATATATATGGAATGTGAACCTACGTGTCTAGTCATGATGAATGAACACAACCAAAAATATCACAAGTCACCTATAAACATCATGTGGAATTATGGGGAAAAAATCCATAAGTTTATTTAAAAAAACATTAAAGAAAATCATTTAATGATGAATAAAAAAGGTAATAAAAATGGGTAATTGAGGTAGGTGCCTAACCTCTCATGGCACTCTATCTCCCTCATCACTATTTTTTTTATTATTCCTCCAAACTCCCAACTTCAATATATTTTGTTTTTTGTATTGGATTGACACGTCGTTGCTGCCATTGGGTTCGTCTCCACGAGAAGAAATTTAATCCAATGTTTGTTCGTGAAAGTGGAAAGGTATGTTTTCAGATTTATATTAATTCTTTTTTACATGTTTTAAATATCAAGTATAATTACATTAATTATCAAAAATAATTATCAAGAAATATTAAAGGACAATTTCATAAAATTATCAAAGGATAATTAGTGGGAATTATCAAAAGATAAATATGATGTTTTATAAAAAGATAATTACATGTATTATCAGAAATAATTTATAAAAGATATCTACTCTGAAATTATTAGGGATAATTATAAATAATTATCAAATGATAGTTATACTAGTTTATTCCAAGGATATAATCTATATAATTATAAAAAGCCAATTTTTTAAAAGAAATGACAATTGAAAATAATTATCAATCAATGTTTATATAATTTTATCAAGGGATAAATTATTAAATATTCTAAATGATAATTTATAACTTATCAAGGGATAATTTATATAATAAATTATCAAAAGATAACTATAAAGGGATAATTTTGTATTAAATTATCAATAGATAATTATAAAAGGTTGATTTATAATAAATTATCAAAATATAATTATAAAATGATAATTTAGGATAATTTATTGAGAGATAATTATGAAAGGATAATTTATGATAAATCACCAAAATATAATTATACCGAATGATAATTTTGAAAGCACATGCGCTATCCCAGAACGATAATTCAGAAATTATCTGAGAGAGAATGTATCATAACATGGGATATTTTTATTTCATTTTGAAATAAAATAACTAGTTTTAGTTCTAATAAACCTTGATGAACCTCAAACATTGACATGTTGACATTTATGATAACAAGGCTGTGAAGAGGTGTTCTTAACTTTTGAGGTTTCTACTCCACCTTATGATCCAAACATAGTGGGTTATTCTACCATTAACATCAAATACTTTGGGGTAGGATGTTACGTACCTTTATGGGACTTGTATATTTATAATTTTATCATGATGTGAAGTTATGATGGACTAACCCATGCTTATTCTGAGAAGCATTTGGGTGTGTGAGTAGTTGTGGTAATACTTTTTTATGTGTGATTATCTTGACGTTGACCTTGGTGTGGCTTACCATTCCTTTCTACAACATGTATTGTTTGTGTGTTTCATATTCAATGGAATTGTGTTTCAGAAACAAAGATACTCAGGTGGATCCTTGAGGCTGAGTGTATGAGGTTACCCACCCACACATAGTCCTAAAATCCTTAAAGGAGGGCGTAAATACCCATGTATAGGGGAATGGATAGTGACTAGCTAGAAGGTACTAAGATAATCAAGTTGAGCCTTGAGTTTGGGTGTATGAGGTTACCCAACCTAACATGGTCCTAATGTCCTTAAAGGCGGGTGTGGATACTCCTATAGAGGGGAAAGAATAGTGGCTATTTGGTGGATATCAAGATACATAGGTGGATCCATGAGGGTGGGAGTTACATGGTCCAGTAGCCAGTTACCCATCCTAAGACAGTCCTAACATCCTTAAATGTTGGCATGGATACCCCTATAGAAGGGAAAGAATAGTGTCTAGCTAGAGGATATTGAGATATATAGGTGGAACCTTGAGGGTGGGAGTTATGTGGTCCAGTGGCTGATTACCCATCCTGATGTGGTCCTAACATCCTTAAAGGTGGGTGCAATTACCCCTGTAGAGGTGAGGGAATAGTGGATTGATGGTAAATATTAGTCATGTATTCCTATAGACATGGGTTGAGGGTGATTAAAAGGATAAGTGGACTGAAGATAGACCCGATGGAAAGTGACACATCCTAGTATCAACCATCGTAATGGCGGGGTGAGATATGAGGCCTTGATGGAGGTACATGTGTTCTAGAAATTATTACTAGCAATGAGCTGAAGTAAGTGGGGCTGGGGTTCATGGAGGCTTGGTCATTGTAGGATGACTCAACACATGTATTTTTATGAGAATTTACTTATTCCATGATATATAATGTTTTATATATATTGTGCAATTATGGAAAGGAAACATTGTCGGTGTCCCTATAATTATTGTACTCACACCCTAATCGGGAATTTCAGTACACTTATAGATTTCATGACATGAGATTCAACAAAGGGAAAGGGCCCTATGGTGGATGGTTGAGCAGTAGATCTTGGAGCTAGAGTAGATTGGGATAGATAATAGAGTACCGTGCATATGTTTGTTTATTTACTTTTCTTGTATTTACCTATGGATTATACTCTATAAATTATTACCACTTTGGGAGATATTTTTATATTTATGTCACTTATTAATTTTCAACATTTTTTTACTCTGATTATTTATTTATTATTTTTTATTGATTAATATTAATACCATGTTATGATATGGAGGGTATAGTCTCCCCACTATCAGATTTAGATCCTCACCTCTAGTCGACAACCTCTTACATATAAGAAGGCACACATGAGGACATGCAACCTTCTAGATCAGACCTAGTTATTTGGTTCAAAACATTACACACAATAACTTAGCCAAGAAGATCCAAATATTTTGAAAATTATAGAGGGGAGATCTCTATAATCAGAAAACCATATGAAAACTATGGAACCATTAACCCAATATTAATGGACGTAACCTCCAAAATTAAAATTCTGAATAGTGTGATGGAGATGAGGAGAGGTAATTTTTCCCTCCCCTGATGGTGGGGGAGGGACTAATGAGGCTGACATGTCGTTTAGGTCATCACTAAAGAGGTAAGAGTGAGGTTCAATCATATTTTAAAAAATCAAACCATTAATCATGGAAGTGATAAATTAAATACAATGTTTTACTAAGAAATCATACCCAATAAATAATGGATATGTGACTTTCCACCCTTATATCCTCAAGATATTATTTTATACAAATCATTTAATTTATATCTTTTAGTAGTGAATTATACTTAGATTATATTGAGGTAAGTTTAATTGAATTTTTATTCTTGGAGTCCCAAGAAACACATCATCATCCAATAATGAATGATCCTCCAGAAATTTACATTTGATCTCTAATATCATCTTATGAATAGATATCGGAAAAATCATAAATCAGAATATATTTATCTTTATAATACCTCAATCCATACTCAATACTCCCTTTAACATATTAAAATATCATCTTCTCTACAATATGATTTGTTCCTTTGGATTGATTTTTAATTGTGTACACAAATTAACAAAAAGAACAAAATATTTTATCCACCTTGTCACTCCTAAATCCCATTCTCTTCAAATAACCTTATCTCTCATAAATCCAATGTTCTTAAAACAATATTATAGGTTTGAACACCATGATTGGGGTAAATTTTTAAGCCAATATAGTATGTTTTTATCTTTTACACTCAGCCATTTATTAAATAAACACTTCCTAGTCAAGTTCTCTATTAAAGAATGTAGATTTGAAATCAATTTTAAAATAATTATAATTATTTTTAGAATAAATTTTTAGAATGATTAATATTATTTTTAAGTCATTATTCTAGAGTAAAATTCTCATCAAAATCAATACAATAAATATGAAAATATCCTTTATAAGATAGGAATGATTTGTTTTGAACTACCTATCCATTATAATTGACATTATTTTGAAAAACCAATTTTATCCAAGTTACATTATTATCTTTGGGACATGAAATTAAATCCCATGTTTTCTTATTCATATTTTGATTCAACTCTTTCCCTATATTAGTTATCCATTCCTTATGTTATAAGGAATCTTAATTTTTTTAATCTATTCATGTCTTCTATGTCTTGAAAGCATAGATCCCTATTCTTATACGACCTTATCATAAATTCAAAGTTGAAAATTAGCTTGGTAATGTTATAATAATAGATATTGTACCTTATTGATTAATGTTTCTTTATTATCCTCTTCAATTTCATCATTAAATGGAAATAATTATTTTAATGATCTATGTTTTTCCTTGAAAATAACATAATATTTTCCAAGATCCTTTTATATATTCTCGATATAACACATAAAATATCTTCCTCTAGTTGTATAACCAATAAAAATCCTCTCATTAGTCCTTTATTCAAATTTTCTAAAATCAATTCCATTGATCTTGATAAAACAAGGACTTTCAAATACTATAAAACTCTTGAATTTTGGATTCCTTTTATGCAACATATATTAATTAATTTTAAGTAACTTTTGTCAAAGAAAACATGGATTCTGAAAAAATATGGTCATCATTGTGTCTTATATCTAAAATAACATTAGAGTTATATGATTAGATAAATCATTCTTTTTTATGTCAACCTAACTCTTATTTTTACAGTCCCCTACACTATTTTTTTATTCTGTGTATGGAGAGTTATATTAATACCTAATTTCATGTTTATAAAGATATAGTTTAAACTCTTTATTTTGTAACTAGATCTATTTTTAGGTTATAATATATTGATGAAAAATATTTCTTATTTCAAAACAACTATTAGATAACTTTTTATCTTATCAAAATATTTTTATTTACTTAGAATAAAAAAACATAAGTCAAATAATTAAATTAATCAATAATATATATGAAATAATAATTTTTTTTTGATTTAAGACTCATAGGACCACATTCATCCACATTTATGAGTTTAAGAAGCTTTCTTATTTTTATCTCCATCTATTTTTTTGTTCACCATCTTCATATTGAGAAAACATCACTAGTGTCAATTATTTCCTAGTTAATATTTGGAGAATTTATCACAACATTATAATGAAATTTTTTAATCATGTTATTTTGGACTAAGTGATTAATTCTTAGATTCTATAATTCATTATATTCTTTTATAATAAAATAGTAATAATTTTCCTCATCTTGGTTTTAATTTATTTTCCATTTTTCTTCTATACTATTATAATTATAGTTTCATCCTTTAACAATCTAATGGAAAATAATTTATTATGAAATATTTCCCCATTAAAATTCTCACACATTTAAGATACACTTAATAAATTATGTATCAACCCATCAACAAAGAGAACATCCTTTAAAGTGATTTTCTTATCACCAATTTATGTGATTCTAATGCATTTAAAATTTCAGGGAATATCATTACCAAAAGTTATAGAACATAAATTAAAATTTTGAATTTTATTCAAAATATTTTTATTTCTTATCAAATTTGGTTATAAACAAATCTCCAGGATCCAATTTCTTTCATTCTTTGATGATTTTAAGCAATATCAACCACCATTATTTGTTCTCAATAACTCTTCTTATAATTTTTAGAGTAAACATTTTTCTTCACCTTATCTAGTTGAATCATGATACACTCATTAGATATGATACCTTTTTCTATAAACCTACCATAATTATCCTGAATTACACTAGAGCTATTTTACACTTTCAATTATTTTTTGTGTTGTTTTCTTAGTTTTGTTACGATATTTTCAAATTTTATTTCCCCTGATTTAAATAACCTCTATTTTTTTTAGAGAAATTCATTTTGTCCCAAAAATATATTCCTTGTGATAATAAAAAACATAAAACCAAATCTAAATTTTCTTATTAGATGAAACTTTTATTTTTTTAAAATATTCTTTTTTATTTTCCATCAATTGTAAACTTCACTTTTTTTTTATTTTTTCATAAATACTAGATATTCACTTATCAAAATATTTTTTTTATTACATTGATACATTTACTCCTCCTTATTCCAAATACCACTTTTGTTATAAATTTTATTATAAACATATTATTTTTTAATATATGTAGCACATTTTCTAAGGGAGTTCACTATGTTTTTACCCTTATTATCATTTATTACTTTAGATTTTATATATTATTATGTGTCCAATGTAAATTTTCACTATATAGTGAGATATTTATTAAGTTTCTTAATGTTAATAAAATCTTTAATTGATGATTTTAATGATTAAACCACTAATATAATGTAATTAGCCACATCAAAATGATTTTTTAGATAATTTTTAGTTACATGTCATTGCTCTTGATGGGAATGAGACTCATTTAACCTTATGAAAAAATAATAGTCATTTATCATAGATATTATTTCATTTAATAACAATGAATTTAAAAACATCAATCTTTCCAAAGATTTATCCTTTTTTCTCAACATCCATTTTGATATTTTATGTATCAACAATGTTATTCTATGATTCATTCTCCATCACAATTGTTAAATCATTTTTATGAAGACCATAATTTCATTTCTCAAAACATATATTTTTTTTCATCTCTCATTCCTCATCATGATATTTACTATTTTTTGTTTCACTATAGGATTTATTAGAGTATTTAGATTATTCCAAGAATTCATGATCTCCTTAATTATATGATTCTTTCTCTTCTATTTCACTTTATTTAGTCAAAAATTGTGATACTCATCATAATTATTCTCTGGTAAACTTGAGAAAAGTACATTATTTCCATAATTGAAACATTTTAAAAAAAGTTACCCCTATAATTAAATTCCCCCTTTTGGATTCCATTATGGATAAATGACATGAACTCATTATAATTAATTAAATCCTCATCATAATCATGTGATTTGTTTTTTAATTAATCTTCAAGAGTTTTAAGGCCTTAAAATTGATCTCATTTTCTATTATCCATTTCTTATTTAATAAATAACCTTTTTTTATATTATAAGAATTCTTTATGTTATTGAGTTTTTTGATTGTAAACTCATCCAAATATTGATCCTCAAGCACTAAAAGTTTCACATTAAATTTATCTGATAAAATTATCATAAATTTATTCCTAAAGGATAAACCTTTATGTTTTTCTATCAATATAAAAATAAAGTTGAAAATATTGTTCATATGCGTAAAAAAGTAATCTACCAATTAATACTTAAGAAAACTTATATCATTAGATTAATCATGAAAATATTGAATATGGGACTCTATAACCATCTTATATTCTTAATGGATAACCTGTAATTTATCCCATATAGACTTAGATATTTTAGAATACATTACCTTCATTAGTTCCCTATCTAATGATAATAAGAGAAAAATATTGTCACTATTTCCTTCAACTTTTATATTTTTATGATCTATTTAAGTATAATTTAATCCCTCTATAGGTGAAAGAAATTCATTCAAAGTGATGTAAAACACCTCCAATCCTAATTAATGATTTTATGGAATAATCCTATCTTTCTATAAATTAAGTCCCTTTCCAAAAAATATAATAATACCTCTATTATTTATATAATTAAAACAATATAAGAAAAATAATTTAGTTTAAAGAGATATGTTAAATGGAAAATAAAGTCAATATCCTTAAGAGTGAACCTAGTATTTTCTACTAATTGATGTGTTTAGGCGAGAATAAGTAGCACTGATAGGGGTGAATCAGTTCTTATGAAATAAATCTTCCCAAAATAAATAAATATTTGAAATTATAGAATAGTTAAAATGAAAATATACTCAGCAAGTCAAACCATATTAACTAATAAAAAAGAAAGAAAAACATATGAACACTATGTTTTTACATGGTTCACCAACTCTTTCTAAGTATCCAGTCATTAGTGATCCATGGGTGTTATCTAATATATCAAGATATTTCTCTTAATATTTAAAAAGAGTCGAATAGAGAAATAATATTTTATTGAAATATTTATAAGATGTTTCCATATAATAACAACACGCCTCCAATATGTTATATGATAGAATATAAAAATGAGCTGAAGAATGATAAAAAAGAATTCAAAAAAAAAGAATGACCTTCTTCCTTACTCCACAAGTTCATTCAATCTACTATAGAAGTTTACACTTACTTTCCTATAAAAAACTATCATTTTTATCTTAGGAAGGATCTGTTTTAAATTTTTGAAGCTATAACTCATATTCTAGAAGTGAAAATATATTTTTATATAGAGTTACATAATGTTAAACACAACCTGTAATGAAAATTCTCAATTGAGAGATTATTGGTTTTGGTGTGCGAAATGTTTTTTGAGTTAGGTGTTGGAGGATTAAAAATCATTTTAAAAGAATTTACACTTAGAAAAACGCATATAGAGATATCACACCAACACCACATTCATCCATATTTAGGAAATTTCAAGTAAGTTTACCAGAAGCAACAATCAATTCTTGTTGAATAGATGTTTGATGGGGCCTCAATGTGTGAGTTCAATAGGATCAATTGGATGCATGAGTTTAGTGAATAGAGAATATTGGATATTAAGTGAGATAATTATGAGTAGGATCATATGATGCATGTACTCATGGTAAAATTATGGATTTAAAGTATGGAGTGAATTAGATAGAAGGGAAAACTTTTGGACGCTGATTAGAATTATGGAAGAGGTTATACATGTGTGGAAGTTCATGAATTCCATGAAATCTGATGTAGATTTGTATAAGTATTTTATAGAATATTAAACAATTTAAGATTTATCATAGTCATTATAGTGATGAGGGGATGGAAATAACTATTCACTAGGAGTTGGTGGTAAACTAAATGAGTGCTACATACAATCAGAAGTTTCCAATTCCAAAAGTGGGTTACCCACAATCTTCAGATGGTGGTGATGACTAGATAATTAACTGGGACCTCTATATATATTGGGGGTATTCTATATAAGTAAATACAAATAATTGAGATGAAAAATGACATAAATAAAAAGGGGTGTCCCTAGAAGGGGATCTTCCAGAGTGCATCCCTTATTATTGATGATGACATAAATTCGATCACTGGATGTTTGTACTTGTGATAATAAAACATAGTGGAACTTCAACCATCAGAACTTGTTATTATGATTGAAAATCCCCCCATGACTTTGAAAACTAAAACTAATAATACCAAGTACCCCAACCACTACATATATTCATCCTTCCACTATCTAGTTTTGGACACCTCACAACCCTCATTTTGATCAACATACAATATGAAAAGAACATGGAAAAAACAATACACACAAGGATTATATGGATTATACATTTTTTTCTACATCAATGGGATAGCAGTGGAATATATTTCATTCATTAGAAAAAAAATTAATTTAACTTATAAGGGAAAATAAATTTTTTAAAACCTTACTCAGACTACTAGAAGAAGTATCACAAACACCATCTTTACATTGTATCTTCTAGTTATCCACCCTCTTCTCTTCCATCTTTGGCATTTCATCCTTTGACACTTGGATGGACCTAGTTGGACCCCCTTTTTAGGCCACTCTATTACCATGTTGTATGTCACTATATCTACTTTCCACATTTTCTCATATGGATAAACCAAAATATATATAGTGGTCCCATCTGATCATCCAAACATCACCATCATCAGAAGACAATGAACGAACCACCATTTAAAATAGAAAATTTCAATTGCATGTAGCACTTGTTGCTTTGAACACCAACTCCCAATGAATAGTAAATTCTATATCCACTTTAATATAATGAATTTAATGAACCTTACTTATTAAAATACTCTAGGAAAGACTTCCACATCTCTATATAAAAGTTCATAGAAATAATGAACTTTTAAACTTGTATCACCTTCTATTGAATTCCATTTATCATCCAGAAGTTTCCCCTTCTATTTGATTTACTCAATCCTCTAAATCCATGACGATATACTAAGTGCATGGTTCTGATGATCCTACTTAGTATTTTATACCCCTATATCCACTATTATATATTTATTAAACTTATCCATCCATTTTATTCATATAATCTGACACTCAGAGTCCCCCATCAAACTTCTTTTCAACTGACATCTAATTTCACTTCTGTAAAATAGACTTATTTTGGCCCGAATATGAAAAACATGGTGTTGGTGTGCTATATCAATCTGGGTTATTCCAAGTGTAACATCTATTATACTAATTATGGAGTTTCTAAAACTTAACCCATAAACCATTTCACACACCAAAACTAATAATCTCATACTTAAGAAGTGTTTTTATAGGCTGAGTCCAAAAATATCTAACTCAAAGACTATTCTCATGCTCACACAAAAGTCTCACCAATAAAATTCCATTCACCCAAATTATACAACATCGACATGGTTCTACCATTCATGATTCCTCTGACTATATAGTCTCTCACAGAAGAAATTCCTTATTAATCCTTGAGAACTATGAAATTACATTTTACTAAATCTATAAAACTCATCTTAATGCCTCCACAAAATTACTATAAACTAATCCGGAATCAAGTTATCATCATTAAAATTGTTTGATATTTCCTCAACAAGCTATTCCGTGAACTAGGTAAATACACACACTCATCGTGACTTTTAGTTTTTTGGAGACTCTGCCAATGAGATTACATGTTATGTGAGAAAGTGGTACATTGAACTCTAGTGACAACATTAGAAGAAACCTTCATAAAAAAATTATAGAAACTCTAATTTCATCAACATAAAAAATTACCACTAAATATATGATTAGAGAAACCTATACATGTATGGTAATTTTCTCCCACTACATAGAGCATTGATTCTAACCCTTTGAGGATACCACCTCTATTTCATAGGTCATTTCATTACTTTGAAAAATATTCCAATGATCATTAAAACATAGTCAGATTTTCCTATAAAGAAGTTCATGCCATGAATTTTTGTTGTCATTCTAAACCTTTAGTATATCCCAAAGTCAACACCGTCTATGGACTTTTCCGATGATAGATAACATCTTTCTTAATTATCAATGTTTAAGGTATCCTCTGAACAATATTTCCACAAATAGAAACAAAATACACTTCAAGATGTTACAGATAAACCCAAATATCTTAGACCACCATTTCTAAACCCCCCTGAAAAACACCATCAAGTAGAATTTTGATGCAAGTATTACCTTGTATCTAACACATGATTCTAGTGAAGGAACATCTACTCCATGGCACCATTCTTCCAATATTTCAGGCAAATATTCTTTAACTTAGGCAAACACAACCAAAAATCTTCTCAAATTTCCAATTTCTCTTCAGTCTCTCATCACCCATACCAATTTTCATTCTAGATGAATAATGGTTATTCTCAATCTTAGTATGAAACTACGTGACATACCATGGATTTTATGGGATAAAAATCTCTTTTAGAATCTCAAACACCATATACTTCTAATAAAGATTGTACTATTTTCCATTTATTTTTAGAAAAACATCACACAACTCAGGTTTCTCTTTCTTCATTATCTCCCACATATGTTATGAGGACCATACCTTAGATTACATATTTTGGTCATTTTATTCTTGATATGCCACCATTTTTCCAAATGTTTTTTTTTCTGAAGCTAAAACTTGTCCACACATTCGATAACCATGATCCCCTAGGTGTGAAATTCCCACTCACTTTCAAAATTCCTCCTACTTCCCAAATGAATATATTTTGATGAATCAAGATAACACCACACACATTATAATACTTTATATATATGGAACCAATATATCTGATAGATCCTCTATAACATGCCACCATCTTTCACTCAATCGATATTTATCGATGAAACCATAGAGCCAAAGTATTAACTCAAAACTTGGGATTGATGAAAAATTAGTAATAATTTTAATCACCCCTATCAACTATAGGTTTTTGTAACCTCCAGAAATAGATCCTACTAGGAACAAACATTCTGTTCATTATTGAATGTCTTTGAATTTAAATAAAAAATTCATCACTGACTCTCCTTCAACATAAACATCTCATTATTTGAACATGAGTTATCTATCACCTAATCTGTAACTTACACCATCAGATCATCTTATCACGCCTAACCCATTAAATTATTTCCAATGGATACATGATCTCCCATTGAATCAGGACAATATAAAGGACCATTATCTTTTATTATAATTCCAATAGTCTTCCAACAAGTTTTGAATTACCCACCTATAACTGGACACACCACATGACTCCTACAGATGGTTGAACTTTCTATATCCCAACAACACCCCTTTTACCACCTTCATATTCTAGTAACATTTTTTCTAACTCGATAGACCACTTGATCATGAAAAACCCAATAGTCTTCTAATAAGCACTGAATTCCAACAATAATGAAATATGTCTCAAGACTCCTTCTAGTAAAGGGAACTTTTGATATCCCAGAATCTATCTAGTACCACCATTATCTTATGGTAATGTCCCTCCAAGTACTTGATTAGCTAATCCAACAAACAAATTACAACTATGCTCTTCCACCAAGCACTACATCCAAGATCTGATAAAACTTTATGACATCATACATCAAAACAATAACCTTCTTTGATACAACTTGTTTCAAATGAGGGTGAAAATATAATCACTAGAAGTTATTACTTATGATAACCGAGAATAGTAGAACATTATCCATCAGAACTTGTTCTTTTAATCGAACATCCCCATGAATTAAAAGCCTAAAAATAGGAAGGCCAAGAAACCCAACCACTATGCTGATTCATCCTTCCATAATCTAGTTCTGATTACCTCAAAATCCCCCCTATGATTAGTGTACAAGTGAAAAATAATAAAAAATACAATACAAAAAATGATTTTTTTGTTCATACATTATGTCCCACATCCATGGGAGAATGAAAAAATATCTTTATTTCATAAAAAATAGAGTACATTTGAGTGACAATAGAAGTAAAAATTCTAACAACCCTACCCAGACTCCCAAAATAAGTATCACTAACTCCATCCATCCATTTCATCTTCTGTTCCTCCTCCCTGTGGTCTCCCACATTCATAATTTTAGCCTCAAGAACCTAGATGTGCCCAGGTGGCTCCACTTTTTGGAAAACCAATTTTCCTTTATGTTAGTATATATCCCATTTCTTTAAATTTTTATATATAGGAGAACCCCCACTATATTTAGTGGTCCCATCCAGTCATCCAATAATCCCTACCAATTGATGATTATAAGCAAGCCACTGTTGGAATTGGAAACTTAGAATTATATATCACACATTTCTTTGACTACCAACTCTTAGTGAATAATACATTCCATCTACACTTGACTCCAATTAATTTTATGGATATTCATTTTCTGTATCATTTCAGAAATATATCCACAACTCAACATAAAATTTCATGAAACTCATGAACTTCCCCACTTGCATCACCTCTTCTAAAACCCCATTAAGCGTCTAGATGACCCCCCTTATATTTTATTCACTCTATATACCAAATCCATGAATTAATCTTGATTAAATGCATTAAATGACCCTTCTAAACATTTCCACATATAGGCTCTACTATTATCTAACCAATGAACTCATCTGTACAACTACATCAAATAATATGAAACTTCTTGGCCCTTATTTAATTTTCATTCAACTCACATCTACTACCGATTCTGAAAATATTACTTATATTTTCAAGAATCTAAATGAACATGGTGCTGGAGTTCTATCTTCATCCGAGTTCTTCCAAGTGTAACTTTTTATAAATTGAATCTAGAGATTCAAACACTTAATCTGGAAAACATTTATAACATAAAACCTAACACATAAAATAATGAATAATTACATAAAAAATAGCGGAGTTTTACTTTTTAAACCATTGATAAAAAAACCATGATGAAAATATAGATCCTTTATAAAATTTAGAATTCATTTACTTAAAAAATCATGGATTTGACCAAAACTAAAACATGTTTTCCTTTAATCCATAATGTGTTTTTCTTATAAAATTAAAGTAGTTATCTTTCATAACCATGATTAATAAATTATAAAACCATGGATGTTTTCCCTATGGACTAGGAAATGGTTTTTATGACCTTGATCATTTTTTTGGTTTTTCTAAGAGAAATAACTTCTTCAAAAATCCTTCAACAATATTGAATTAGCTTAACCATTTAAACTGAAGAAAAACATATTTTCCAAAATCCCCATGTGGTTTTCCACCATATTATATATAGTGAACACTACATAATATATCTTTTAACCATAATCATTTTCTTATACTTATTATCAATTAATTTTTCTCATAAATAAACCACAACATGTTTTTTGTCACACTAAGACATGGTTTTTCCTCTATTTAATTTCTTATTCCATTGAAATGTTTTCAAAACTAATCAATCTTAATCAAATACATGATCATTTTGAACATAAATATTGCATGAAAAAAATTTCCTAACCCATGAATCAATATTTCAAAAAACTATTTCATAGTATGCTTCCAATGTGAGAGTTATCTAAACACCACATTACTAGATAGAGTAATGTTTGAAAGAGAACAACATCTGTTAGTATAAAGAACAAAATAAATTTGATAAAGTAAAATTTTCATAAGGAATCGTTTAATATTATCATTACCCATTTAATAAACCTAATTCTACACATAATTTAATACTATTGAGGACTCTTTAAGGTGAAGGATTTTAGAATTTTTCCATAGACCAAATATATTTTAAAATAGACTGTTGACCATAAAAGACTTCTTAAGGGATTATTTAAACCTCTATATGTGTGATTGGTATTTAGATAAGTTGGAAACAGAAATTAAACCTTAAATAGACCTATAATATGAGGACATTTTATATTTTATATCTACAAGAAATCAAATTTATTCTAATAGAATGATTTATACCACTAGCTACATGGTCATAGATCATTTCGTTAGTTTAGATTAAATATCTCATAGAGATAAAATGAATATTCATGTCAAAATAATACTTATTTGAAGTTAAATTTTAATTTTCAACATTTTTTACTACTTCTCAATAAACTATAGATTATAAATAGGATTCATGTTATGCTTTTGGGGTTAAGGGGGTTATTATAGAATGTGAATGGTTTTTTTCATGATTTAAAAATTGTTTTGATTAATTTTAAAATTAATACTACATGAATCACCTCGTCATGAAAAATTAGTGACACTAATTTAAATTTGTTCACTTAACCGTGTGATTCCCTCTATCCTATTTTTCAACATTATAAGGGTTACAAAATGTTTCTTAAATTTTTTTAACCTTTTTTTGTTGCTATATAATTATCATAAATTCATAGTTGGAACCTAAGTTTCATAATTAAACAGAAAGATTTCATCTACAACCTTTTAACATCTAAATATACCAATATATGAATATTTATTACCATAAACTGTAATAGTTTTTAAGTAATATGAAACTATATACCTTATTTCTCTATTCAATTCAAATAAAACCAATATTGACTTCCATAATTCACACCTAATTTTAATAAATCCACAAATAATTAATCCTTTAAATGAATTTTACAAATGATCCAATATTCTTTTACTAATATTAAATTAAGGATACCCTTAAACCAATAAATAATCCCCAATTAAACTATATCTATGATTCCCAATTATAATTTTCCCACTACTAAGAAAAATTTAGTAAATAATTTTCCTTACACATTAATTTGAATCCATGAAACAAACCCTCATAGATTATTTAACTTTTAATAACACTAGCCTTAAAAATTAAATCACATTTCTCTATAACTACATCAAAAAATAAAAAATAATCATTCTCTATTTATATTCTAACTTCTAATTTAATACTATAGATTAAAAAATAATCATTAAAACCAATTGATGCTTCCATATTTGAATATATATTACCTATCAATGACAATTATAATAAAAATATTAAATTTATAACTAATTAAAATACATTCCATTTAAAATAAATTTTTTATTAAACATTAGGGGTATTGTTCCATAATTTCATTCCAATTAAACCAAAAAATTACCCAAGTGGCCAAATATTCCATAAATCAATGAAATAATTTTATTTTAAACCAAAAAGGGATTTAAAAAATATATTCACATTAAATTCATAATATTTTTATATCCATTTAATTTCGAAACTTCAAAACATCACCCCAACATGTTTAAATATGAAATATTTTATCCTATTAATTTAAAAAACAAACAATGTAGCTAAAATTTTATTAATTTTCAAATGATAAACCACACTAGTCAAATTTCCTAGTTAATAAATAATTTAATAGTCTCTTATTATAATCAAAAAATTAAATTCATATGCACATATGTGTCCTAAAATAGAATAAAAATAAAAAATTGTAAATCCCTTAAAAACGATTTCAAATAACCCAAACTAGTATTATGGTTCATAAATCACTAAAACATAATTATCTTGTTTTCAAAATTACACCTAAAATATGAACACATAAAAACTTATCTTCTTTATATTATATCACAACCGAAACACTTTTTTAAAATCATTATAATGAAAACCATTAATGAATTCTTATAAAATGAACTTATATCATAATTTTGTGATAAAAGCACATCAATGCACTTTAAAAAAAACTTATAGAGACATTAAATGGTTATTTTAAAAATAAAAAAGATTAAAAAAGATTAATTTCCAATACATACAATCATCATTTAAATATAAATAAATTCATAAAACCCCACTTTGAACTATTTTTTTGACAAATAAATACACTTCATAGGTATTTCCCTAAACCACAAAAATTTTAAAACATAATTTTTATTGAAAAAGAGTGAAAAAAGTTTTATTTAAACTTTTATAATTAATATAAATTAATTTTATAAAATCTATTTTATCTATTTTCTTGTTTAGGCCCACAAAATGACCAAGGCCCTAAAAATACTAGAAAAAAGCACAAAATAAAAAAGGGAGATCCAAAAAATCACAAACATAATTAAAATAGGAAAATTAATTAGATTCATAGAGAAACATAGATACTTCTTGATATACTAGTTCTTTTTTGGGGTCATGATTCTCTAAGTGGAATGAAAGTTCACAAAGAACTTTTCCTTAATAACAGATTATTTTGTGATCCATAGGTAAGATATTTTATCCTCCCACATGCTAGATTCATTTATGATATAGAGGTAGGATATTTTAGACTCCAACATACATGATATGATTGTGATCTGGAGGTTTCATCTCATGCCCTCCCACATAGCATTGTAAATTAATTCATGATTCCCTATGTGATTATGAATCCCCCTCATGAAATACTATGTGGCTTCCTATTTTGGGAAACTGATTATTTGGGGTTACCTCTAAATATCCTATTCCTACTCTAAAATAGATATATGGGAGGATACATAGATACCCTCATATAGGGATCTAATTATTTCAGGAAACCAAGATAAGATATCTCCTCATTTTAGAATTTACTATTGATAAATCATTCATTAGTAATCTCAAAGTGAAGTCTCACTGGGAAACATAAGCCTTTATAGATCCCCTCTATGAAGTGACTCCTTCACATGTCCATTTCACAAAGATACCCCCACAAACATAGTTTGCATAGGGTGCCTCATGTAAAACCCTTCATTAAGAAACCTTAAACAATTCCCTTCATGATCCACAATCACTTTTCATAGAATATAACTGTATGCGAATTGAGTGGTCTCAAAGGAACCCATCACCCTATCTCATATGACCTAGCTCATGTAGAATTTAAATTTCCCAATTCCACTTCATAAATCACTAAACTGATGTGTAAATGTACCTACTATATGTTTCACACTTAATATAGACCATTTAATTGGATTATTACACTCTAAAACAACATAATGGATTCCTTCCACCAAGGCCATAACCCTGAATAGGTTATGAAAGGACCTTCTATGAAACCACCTAACATGCAGAATTTTGGAATGCACACTAGTGTATACCCCTTTGATCATTTATTTACTTGATAAAATGAGGCTCATTAATTGTTATCATATATATTTAGAACCCTAAAAGTAATCATAATTTTAGATTCATAAGATAATGTAGGTCCCTATAAAGAAGACATTGGAGTGGTATCTTCTAGTTCAACATACCCATCCCTGATCCCTATTCCAATCAAGAATCCATGTCAATATAGGCCTCTATTCAATTTAAAACTCCCATCCATCTTCCCATTAATTATTTCATTTTCTTGGGTCATCAATGAGCTAGTGACATTCATAATTAAGTAGCGTACAACTATGTATAATCCCATCTCATACTCCCCCAGATACCAAGCAACATTATAGGTCTCTAATTAGGTGTAATCCTTAACCATGAAATCATCAAGGGAAATAACCCTGGGCCACCAAAGGATTGATATTTCAAATGGGATATCCATGCTTAATCTACACTAAATCCCCTATTTTATAATATTTCATGACATGACCATCCAAGTCTCATGATGTAAAACTACAGAAAAACATCATTACCACAATATGTTAAACTACATGGTATGGTCATATAATATGAACTTAAAATATACACTGAAAACTATGTGGTATTTTATTTATATTAACCATGAAACATAGAAAACTTATTTGAGTTTTAAATTCAATATAAAAAACCCAAAATTTCTAAATCCATCTATTTATTGGTCCATATCCCCAATGAAATCATGCCCCAACCCAAAGGGTCATATTCTCTTAGGGTAATCACCATGTTTTTCTCGTTATGCTATATTATTCCTGAAACCATTTCCTACTCAGTGGTATATATTCTTGTTAGCCAAACCAACCTCATACCTCATAGGACTATATTCTTTATGTACCAAACCCATCCTCTTTGAGCCATATTCCCTTAGAGTTCAACTAGAAAATGGAACCTCATGTTTATTACCCACACTAACATTTTTAAGGAATATTTTCCCTATTAATTACATGGTATTAGTTACATGGACTTAAATTTAACCATAATGGACCTTTTTTACATGACCTTAAAAGGTAAGACATGCCCAATTAAGTGACACTGAACTATGTGAGTTCTTATTCCCTTAATAGGTATATGTAGGAATCCAATCTCAAGGGCCTCATCACAATACCATAAACATACACTAACTCCCTAGATTGAGATAAATTCTAGAGTGTCTGCTTTTGGATTTAGATAGTGAAATAACTAAATTTTAAAGGAAAATATGGAGAACCACTAATAAAAATGGATTTTCACATTGATAGAGAACCGATAATACATACATATGTTCACATTGATGGATAAATTTTAATAAAAACAATGTTTCACATAAATGGATGTGAACGATCAATATTTAGAATAGGGGTAAATAGTCTAACACTAGGATTTGGGAAAAATTCACAAATATGACTTAAATATATAAGTGATTCCATAGTAGGAAATATTCCCCACCAAAAGGGTGAGATGAGACCAACCTTCTATCCTATCGAATGATGTACATTATAAATCATTATTTGTAAGAAAACCCATATACTTAACACCTTAGAAAAATAGTTATGTAATGATGATCATGACAAACTATCATGGAAATAGAATCACATTGAGGAGTTTATTTAGAAAAAATAAAACTAGTTATATCGATATGAAATCTATGTGATAATTAAATAACTTAGTTTCTATAGGCATCAATAATTTTATTCCCAACCACCCATGCTTCCATTATAAATAAAAAATGGTGAAACCAATGTGAATCCTTAAAATGTTAAAATAATCAGTTGATCCTGTTCTTATTTATGATGCTAAATTTATGGTTTTTTATTTGTTGATTCATTCATGGCTTTTTAATAAAACCCTCCTTCAATACCAAATTTATGGTATCATCTAAGAGAAAAACATATGTCATATCTACAGCCAAAGCTATGCCCCCCTGACCAAGAGGATTTTATCTTGGACACGAAATCTTCAATAACAGGTTATGAATGAACTTGTACAATCCCAATCCAATGGGTGGAGTGTGAGTGCCTTTGGGAGATGAAGCCTTGTAGGTCTCCCTGTCATCAAAGGGTGATCGCAGAAGAAAAGTAGGTGGCACCTGTTGCCACCTACAACCACTTTGGTAGATTATCAAAAGATAGAAATAATGATTACTTACCTTATCTTAGGGTGTCATAGGAATATGACACCTATAATATCACCAACATCTAAGAGCTATCCAAGAAGGCTCCCACCATCATCCCCCACTTCTTTCAATGTTTCATATACTTAACTACTTGGGAATATATTGAGTAGGAAACCCAGGATACCCTAACCTCAATTATTCATGTATGAGAATCTAGAAAGAAATCACTCAAAGGGAAACTAATACAAAACAACATGGAGAATATTCATATATCTATTACCTAATAAGAATAACATCAACATACCCTAGTGAGGATGGAAGAGTAGGCTCACACTTCTACTCTAGTGGAATGAGTATGACAGCACACATAGACCATTGGCCCAGATATGAATGATAAGATAAACTAGAGGGAGGGGGGAAGTGAATAGTATATTTAAACTTTATTAAAATAATCATAGTATTATATATTATAAATAAAATAATAGATAATTTGAGTGTGGTGATCAAAAAATCAGGAAACAAAATAAAAATAAGAGAATAAGAACACTAGAAATTTTTTAGTTGTTTATTTCACCATATGTGAACCTAGTATACTCTTCAATACAATATATTCTAATGGAAATACTAATACCTTTTTACTGAATTTTAATCATGTATTCATAACAATAAACTACCTTTTTAAAAAGGTATAACCTATGAGTGAAAACAATGAAATACAGAAACTTCTTAAAAAAATATCAAAAGTTATTGATAAAGAGAACTAGTGTGGAATAGTGAACTTCATCCCATCAGTAATTGGTACAAAAATAATAAATACTGAACAACCAGTAATCCACATTAAATAAACAGAGTGTAATTTTTGTATCTCAATGATCTAGTGCTTCATTAATTTTTCTAGATTCATCTTATTTTTGACTACTTCTCTTTGGCCTTATTTATAGGAAAAATTACTACTAGCTATTGTTATTAAAAAATACCATTTATCTTCTAAATATATTGTTTCTTATTTCTTAAATAAAATTTTTAAACCAATATTTTGAAAATAAAATGAAAATATATTACCGTTGAAGTATTGCACGCAGTCAAGGAGAAGAGGAGTGATGTCATTCTAATGAGCAGATCTTGCTTCTGTTGAAATCACATGCTTCATAATGGATATATATATATATGTAATACCAAATAAAGTTAAATTTTTTATAGGTATTTTAATGGTATACATGCATAAAACTACTTCATAATTCCATGTAAGGGTAACTAACATTTTATATGTGCTACATAAAGGTACCTAGAATTCATATATAAGGGTAATAAAAATACAATTAGCATGCATAGGAAAAATTTCAATTATGTAAGGGTAATAAAAATTTTATAAAGAATTTTTAAAGGTAAAAATATGTTTGAATAAGGGTAATACACTATTTTTAAAGCATGGGTAAAGGTAAAAACATTTTTAACTAGTTTCATAAAGGTATCTAGCATGCTGTACAAAGGTAACCAAAACTTGTTCAAACAATATGTAAATGTAAGGTTGGAATTGTATTGGTTATGTAAAGGTATACAAAAACACATGTAAGGGTAATTAAATATTATGTAAGGGTACCAAACATGATACCTAAAGATAAAAAAAATGTTATAATAAGTTACATATGGGCATAATTAAGATACATAAGGGTATAACATGTTTGTGTAAGGGTAAATAATATGTTACATAAGGGTAAAAAAATATCACAAGTACTTATATAAAGGTAATAGGAAGTTATGTAAGGGAAAATGGTAACATATAATACTCACATTAGGGTAAATATTACGTTATATAAGGGTAAATTAAAGTTTGTAAAGCTTATATAAAGGTAAATCAAAACTCACATAATGTTAAAAACTAAGAAACACTGAATACATAAGGGTAGATAAAATGTTTAGAAAATCATTATATCACAAATAATAATTATAAGAATTATAAGAATAAATTATAAACAAGTTAAAGAATAATTAACTTTAAAAAAATTATTATTATACAAAATAATAAACCATGTGATAAATTAAAAACAACATAATCTAATTAAAATATCTAATTTATAATGAATCAAATAAAGATATTTATATTTAAAATTAATATTATTAAACTAAAGTTAAACTTTATTTACAATAATAAAATTAAATAATATTCTAATATAAATAGAATAATTAAATGAGGGGACTTTCGATTTTGAAAAAATAAAAAACATTTTACCAAAATTCTAAGCGTCTCAACACTTACATACCCTTTTTTTTTAAATTGAAAGACTGAACATTTAATTCAATTACTAGACATGAAAATGATTACATAAAATAGGGTAAATAACCTTTTTAAACAAGATTTGAGGATAAAAAATCTATATTAAAAACTCCCCCAACACATAGTGAATTAAAGAGATAAAACTTATAATACAAAATTTAAATTTTCACATGTCTTGTAAATAAATTTTTCAATTAATTTCAACATGTTTCAAAATTTAATACAAAAGGAAAAAATCCCCCAAAATTGATACAATTAAAAATGAATATAATTATAAAAATACTTAAATCATATAATGATAAAATAATTTTAAGCACATATTCCCCCTTAATTTATACATCTCTTAAAAATAAATTCAAGGAATTTGTAGCAAATTTTTAATGTATTAAAAAATATATATATTTAATAAAATTACAGTAAACATAACATAAAAAATAATAACATTCCTAATTTCCAAAGAAAAAAAAGTTTAATACATTCCAAAATTACAAATTTTGTAATAAAGATAGAAAATACATGATAACAAAAAGAAAAAACTGACCTGGGCATATAGACTATCTTGGGACCTATTAGATTTGAATATGATCCTTTAGAAACCCATGTTGTAAAATTGTTAGTCTTATTAGCATTAAAAGTAGTTTTTTAAAGAAATACCTTTTTGTGTCCTAAATATTGAACATGATTTAAAGAAAAATATAAAGTATAGTATCCAAATTTGATAAATTAAAAACAAGTAACATTATAACACATTATATTTTCACTCTTAATAAATATAGTATTAAATATTTTATGAATTATCTTATTGTAACCAAATCCAAATTTGTCTTTAATTGGTCAATTTATGGACATCATCTTATCAAACAATTTTATACATTTATCAAATTTATATAATGTTCCTTTCAAAACAACTACATCTTTTCAATGTTTTTAATTATCTTTTTTATGCATTTTCTAAATCTTTCGAGACTTTATCATTTAAGTAGAAAGATGAATTTATTAGTTTATTATTTTACTCCTTTATATTTTTTTTCATTATTTCTAAAAATTAGACATATCATCTAAAAATATTTTGAATATCATTTCTTGGTCTTCATTATTTATAGAAATAAAGCTATTATTTCATTCATTCCCATTTCTTAACTTCTCATTTTCCTTTTGAATAATTTCAAGATCTTTACAATTAGAACATAAAGTTGAATTTTCTTATTCTCTTTAAACAACCATATAATTTTCTCTTTCATATTATTATGACTTTATTTTAATCCATTATACAATTAAAAAAATTTCAAAACATCATTTTTTAACATTTTATTTTCATCAATTAATTACTTATAACAAGTACTTTCATATTCGATTTCATCACAAAAACTTGAATATGATACTAAACTTTGTTTTATGATATAAATTTTTAGTAGAAAACAAGTTTTAATAATGGTGAAAAGAAACATTCAAGTACCTCATTATGTGTACCCATCAAATAAATACTACCTATTTTATTTTGCTTTTATATTTATCACTTCTTGAGATTGATTTATCAATATAAATCCATCCATCATGATATGCTTTGTTTAGTTCCTTTTTATATTGCTTATATCTTCCTTATTTCTTTAATTTTTGTTTGACTATATTTGATGTGTTGTTTCTTTATAAATTCAAAACATGTCACTTGATAAATACTATTATACTTATAAGAGCTACATTTCTTTCAATTTATTTTATATTTCTTTTAATCCTTTTTGGATCATCTCATGGTGCCTCCCTTTCACTTCATTAACTTTAAAATAAATTTTCTTGTGTTTTTAACCTGATAATCCTTACTTGTTTGGGAATGCGTATCAAAATTATAGAAAAAATAGTGGTATTGTATTTAAATGCTATAAATGTATTTTTCTCCAAAACATTACTTTTATTAATCTTGAATTCCAACTATTATTTAAGAAGATATCCAATAAGTTCATCCATAGTATATTTATTGAAACCTTATTTGAGTTTCATTTCTTACACTACAAAAAGATAGAGGAATGAAAATGATTATTTTATTTCATTTGGTGGTGGTTTAAACCACATCTAAATGTTTTGGTGATGGTTTTTTAAAACCGCTACTAATGTTGGCATCAAAATATATATTTTTTCAGTTTTCCCATTTAGTAACGATTTTTGAAAAGTGTCACAAAACATTTTTCTAGTTTCAATTATTTAATATTTAGCGGCGATTGAAACCTCTGCAATTTTTTTGACCATATATAATGGTGCTTTAAACCAACTCTATATAATGCTGTTAAAAAAATAAAATTATAGAAACTCCCACCCTAGAAAACAAAAAACCCAATATCAAATAGTAATCAATTTCATTTGAAAATATTCAAAACTCAAAAAATAATAATACAATGGGGATCAAACAATAAGTGTATCTTATAATCTGATATCCTTTGGTATAATGTGTTGAATAAAACTTTATAATTAAATAAAATTTTGAAAATTTACTAACCTTTCTTATATTACATTTTTGTAATAAAATATTTTTTAGAAACATCATTTAATGAAAATAAAATCATTAACATTGATACAACATGTCCAATATATCTTATATTGCAATAAAAAATCATAAAAAAATGCCAAATGAGATGAAAAAATAAATATTTTAGTAACACATGTACATAAAAAATAATTACATTGGGGTTTGATAGTAATGAAATTCAAAAAAAAAACTATTTATAAAATTCTCCCCCCTTTTGTTTTTTTGGTAATCCAAAGTATCTTCTAATTCCTTTCAATTAAATTCAACTTATAGAAATGTAAAATAGAAATAGAATGACTCTAAAATCACTCAAGGACTATGTGATCATATATAAATATAGAAACAAGATATCAATAGAGAATTATTTGTTAAATGCATAAAAATTAACTTTATGAAACTATATGATGATGATAGGGTTTGAAACTCTATCATACTTCTATATCTTCAATGATATCAATCTCTTTGAATAACATCACTATGAATTATATCTCTATATTTTATATTTTCTAAACTATCCTTTAAGGATAAACTACATCTTAAAATGATATTTATGATACTGCAGCATGAATTAATCTTTAATATATCATCCAATTTTATAAGGTAAATGTATTATGAGGATTTATAGAATTTCACTCCCTTAATTTATAATATAAAAATTTATCCTCTCTTGATATTAATATAAAAGGGGTAATCTATTACCACACATTAAAAAACCATGTCAATAAATAAATGAATTCAGGGAGAGAGGAATTTGTGAACCTGTTTATGTTGAGGGATGTGGATGAACACCAAGGTAATTTTGATGAATTTTAGAAAAAAAAGTGTTAAATGGTTTATTGAGAATCTCTAACACTTATTTAATTTCTAAAATATGTTTCAACATGATCACTCCTTACTCTAATTTATCTCTAATAAAATGATATCTTACTTTAATATTGTTTATGTTAGATTATCATACCAAGTTCATTATAAATTCAATTTCACAAATTTTATGATGGTGAAATAACATAGGCACCTTTATATCATCACCAATATCCTCAAGTTACTACTTCATCCATCGAAATTGACTATAATCCATCAAATATGAAATTCACTTTTCCTCATCCATACTAATATATATACTCTCTTGTTACTTACACAACCATCTAATACACATTCTATTGATAAGGAATACTCCAAAACATTTGGATTTTGTATCAAAACCATATATATACTGTCAAAATCTTACAAAATAAATTTATACTCTTTTATTATATCAAAAACAAATTTTTAATCAAGTGGACCTTCAATGTGCAATAGGACCCTCTCTACAATGGTGAGATATTCTTCTATCATATTACTTTGAAACCAAGACAATAAAAAATTATCATATATTATTTCTAACCTTGTTTTAATCATGTACAACATGCTACAAATCATTATTATATATAATTTATGATCAAAATATTTTATATCATACTACTTTTTGAGTTTGGTCAATTTCAGTTGGGGTGGAAACTAGGTAACCCTCATCCTTCTCAAATTTATTAAATAAAAACCATGTGTATTTTCTAGAGAAATAAAATTAAATTCATTCCTCTAATTCACAGATATCCTAAGAAAATATTTCATCTATCCAATTATCAATATCTCAATCTTCTATCTCAATAAACTGTCAAAATACTCCACTAATTTCTACTTTATTCTATCAAATATGATCTCAATAACATATATGATTACAATAAAATTATTATCCTTGATTAATTTTATAGATTGGTTGTAATCTATAAAAAATATTTTGGGTTTTATCTTCCTCAAGTAAGAATACAATTTATCATAGAAATTTCAATGATATTTCATTAATCCATACCTGACTTTATTAAAACCACACACCATTAATTTATCATAAATGATTTGAAATCAAAATGTTTTTCTTGTACACTTCCTCTTTGAGAACACCATTAAAAAATACCATCTTCACATAAATTTTATACACTTTGAATATTTTATGAATTACAAGATCAATTAAGAGTCACATTGATTCATGTTATTCTATCATTATGAACAACTCTTCCATCTCAACTACATTAATTTATACATTCACCTTGGTCACCAATATTTATTTATTCTTTATCAACATTCTATGATCATATTATTTTTTCCTGAACACCCTATTTTATCCAATTATGTTGTGATCCTATTATATTTTTATGATCTCCCATGATTATTTCTTCTCTATCTCATCTAGACATTCATTCATGGATTTAACCCATGAACATGACTTTAGCTTTAACCAACATTTTGAAAATTTAGTAACCATTCTTAAAAACCAATTTTGAAATAAAAAATTCATTAAAAATATCATTCAAAGAAAATAAAATCATTAACCTTGATTCCACATGTCCAATATCTATTATATAGGAAAAACATCATAAAAATAAACCAAATGACATGAAAAAAATCAATATTTTGGTAACATGGGAACATAACAAATAAATACAATGGGGTTTTATAACAATGAAATTACAACAAAAAAATCCCTTAAATCATTTAAAAAACCTTGAAACCACAAAATATATTATTTATAATCATTTAGAAATCAAATACAAAATTGAAACATCACTTTGATTAAAAATTCTTAAAAAAGATCCTCTTAGGCATTTTATAAAACAAAAACACACACACACATGTATATATTAGGTTATTGGGGGTATAATTAAAATTAAACACACAAATCAGTACAATGTAAACCTATTTAACTTCATCAATATAGGAACATATAAGTTGATATTGAATAAAATGTGGGTTTTAGAAAACTAAAGCATCCATGGATTGTAAAATAAATAGAGTTGTCTAAAAACACCTAATACAAAGTCATACATCATCAGTAACCAATGAACTAAGACCGATATTGTCACTCACTCCATCTTCACTCCCTTGTACCGACACATATATAATAATTTTATTGAAAATTAAATAGTGATATATATTTATATTTAAAGTTAAAACCAATATTTTTTTTGTAATAAATGATTAATAATTTGTGTGATTTACCTACTCACTCAAACCATCCATTGAATAAATATCATCAGGGGAAAATCCAATAATCTTTTGATATAAAACAATTAATGATATATGAAAAGAAATGAACTTCACATCCTACATCTGTATATGATCCTCCCGTTGCAAGATTGTGCTCCTCTATTCTGGATTTTTTCTTTCCATTACTATTAACTGCCTCTGAGAATCACGGGGTAAAGAGTATAAAAAAACATGAGTAGATGCATCTTCAATCCCCAGTGACCTACCAAAGACATCAAATGTTACTAGTCTTGAACCCATACAATGCACATGACCAAGATTCTCCTTCCTAAGGACTTGACCAACTGGATCATACTAGGAGACTGATATGGATTACATGGGATTAATATCCTATAAGTCATTTATTTTTACCTATACATCAAATATTATTCATATTTAAATCAATAAATATTAAAAAAGTGAAAAAATAAAATAAGTTATTATAATGAAAAAGGAATTCATACCCCAACTTCTTTGGTAGGATAATTGATTAGGGTATTTATTGTTTACATTTTTATATCATAATGTAGTGATTTTGATGATTTAATTATTAATGAATGCCTATGCACCTTATATTTTCTTCATATTTTTTAGGATTATATAAGTTATTAGAGATGAGAAAAAGGAGTTTAAATGATCATGATATCCAATTAAATATGGATTCCCATGATTAATGAGTTAGTGGGATGTTTGTAAGGGTCAAACCTGAAGAAAAGAGATGAAGATAGAATTTTACTGGTTGTGTAGTTATTACAAGATGTGTAAATATTAAATGCTGTGTAAATATTATAGGATATATAAATTTATACATGGTGAATAGATTACCCATGGTGGATAGATTACATGTGGTGAAAAAATTTCATGTGGTGAACTAATTACACAGGGAGTGGGATTTACATGTGGTGAAATCACTACATGGCGTGTAAAGTGCACGATAGACCAAAATTGGATAGATTTGATGTATCTTGAATATTTTACATATTTTATGACTCAAGACCCAACTATGACTACTTTTTGACCCTCATTAATTTCGTTCATTAATACCCAAGCCCATTTGGTGCTTATAAATTGAGATCCAACCTATAACTATTTGAGAAATATGGGAGACCACATCTTGAGTAAGAAGCTGCACTGTGCAAGGCCCTCCCCAATTTCACATATATTTTAATTACTATTTATTTTACTTTATTATTTCCCTATTATTATATAATCAATAATATGAGGTCATAAACCTTCCATATTATAGGTTTATATATCCAAAGGGGGAAGGTTCCAGTGGATTTATTCCTTTTGATTTATTCATGTATTTTGGATTGCCCTAGTTTATTGAATAAACTTCCAAACTATTTCTTTTACTTTTATCATGGCCATTGGTATCCGAATATTAATGAAAAATTATAAAATTTTCAATTGGTTACCATGAATCAAGGAATGAACATTGTCACATCTAGGGAAACTAGGTTTAAAAATGGTATCGAGATAAACTCAATGTAGAAAAAGCCCAGAATTGTTAGTGTGAAGTGAAAAAGGGGATTTATGAATTAAGGAGAGGATACCATAACCATTAGATCTCACTCATCTCAACTAAAACACCAAACATGAGTTAATAATTTTGTTTCTAGAATATAATTTCACCCAAACCATGAAACTACAAAACGATGAAATGCCTTTCAAATCTTTTCAAACCAAACAATCAAACTGCCATGCATTCTATTATTTATTTATTTAAATTGTTTCCAAAACACGATTTTGATTCATCACCTATTTCATAAATTTAATCAAATAAAATCTTTTAAAAAACTAAATAAAATAATTCACCATCGCTATGGGTTTGACCTATAACTTTCTAAATACTACATTTTAATTAATTAAGTAGCATAGTTTAAGTTTTTATAAATATTTCTTTTTATTTAACCCATCAAGAAATAATGATGCCCCATAAGTGATTCAATCATTCATATAACTCCCATCATATTTTGTATGAACATCTAACTAATGTTTCATTCGGGAGACTTGGTTCCCAAAATTATTTGACTATGTTAAACAAAGATAAATAAATAATTTAATATATGAAACAAATAATGTTATCTTATGAATATTTAAACTAGTGAAAATATAACCATAATTGATCTATTTCTTGAAAAACTCTTTGAACCAATTATGTGAGAGATGATTTATTTAGCTCATCTTGATACATTATTTCTTGAAACATCTTGAAATAAATAATATATAATTTAATAGTAATATATGAAATGTCATATCCTTTTCATATGAATGTATATATGTAAAATAATATTAATATAATAATATATTTTTCAATAACATGTGCTTATTATAGAGATAGATGTCAATAAATACCTTCCATTTCTCTTTAGGTACCCCTTCAGGTACCTTATCATACTGTAGTTGAGTGTTAAATGATGTATCATTGAATTAATTCCAAAATATCCAATTAAAATACTTCCATTTATAACCCAAAATTTTCAACATCTAGTTTTGTGAGATAAGATCAGCAATGGTAAAGTGGAATAAAATTTTTACAAAGAGATTAATTTTTAAATTATTATAATTTAATTAACTAATGAAATTAGATTGAGCCACAATCTATTAAAAATAATTTTATCTAGAAATAAAATACTTCATTCTTTTAAGATTAAGGAATAAACCTCCAATTAAAAAATGTAATTAGAAGGGTATCCAGATCATCCACCAATTGGCCTAGAATCTAGCTAAATAATATAGCAGTATCATATATGGGAACTCTATAACAATCAAATGAGACAACTATCTTCAATCCATTCAGATTACAGACATCGTAACTTTTAATATTTTTCTTGGTAGTAACACTGTTTCCATATTTTATGAAAATTAGTTATTAGTATAAAAAAGTGTAATAACTTTATTCACATTAAAATTTGTACCTATAACCATCACCCTCCAATATCCACATGATGAAACATGAGTAACCACCTGTTTCCTCTATGTGGAGACACTGTGTGCTGGACCAGATAAATCTTTAAGTAATGTGCCATATGTTGATGGGATGGAGAAATAGGGTGTGCCAGATGTTAGCGGTAGGAAAATAGATGGTGTGCTAGATGTTGAAGGGGGCATACAGAGGGTGACCCAGATGTTGTAGGTAGGGAGCTTAATGGATCAAAAAGTGTTTTTATGGTCAAGGGAACATCAATTTGGAGTCGATTGGGATTAGTGAAATGGTTCTTCCTTGGCATTACTATTATTTAAACAATTAAAAATAACTTCAAAACATATATTTTGAAAAATTAATCCATAAAAATAAATTTATAAATGATAAAATATTCATAATTCTGAAAAAAATATACACAGGTATGATAATGAATGATTGTACATACAAACAAATATAACATTTACATTTTCAAAATTAAACAAATAATGGATACAAATAAATTTAAATATGACAACATATCCACATAATAGTTATTATTTAATTTTAAAAAAATTACAAATTTATTCAAAATCAAAAATATAAAAAATTATTAATATCCATATATCACAATGTGTCTACAATTAGATAAATAAAATTAAAAAACACAATAAATATTATGTAATTTAAATAAAAATTACTAATTTACTCAAAATAAATAATATAAAAAATTACTAATTTATTTAAGGGTGAGGGATAGGGAGTGGCAGTGAGTGCTCGATGTCTTGGTGGTGAGGCCTCGATAGCGAGGGATCAAGGGCTCACCCAATATCGGCTTCCAGTTATATCTAAAAAAAACTAGAAAAAATCCATGGAAATAGATCAAATTATAATAAAATTATAAGGGATAAATATCCACTAAAATAAATAAATAAGGGGTACAAAGGACTTAAAAACCCACCTTAATGTATTTATTGCACCCAATAGTAGGAGAAATGGACCACAAATGAGGGATATCCACCATGGCCATCAAAGGAGGAGAAAAAAGTGTGGGAGAGGTGCTACTTATTGAATGGTGGGAAATATTTTGAGTGGTGGCTTGGTGGAATGGTGGAAATGAGAAAGGAGTGGCTACGAGGACTCAAGGAGGAGAGTCAAGGGATTAAACAATGACTTAGGGAGGGGAATCAAAAACTAGGGGAGGAAAGTCGATAGCTCGGGGAGCAGGGAGGGGAGTGATGCTAATGGCGAGGGCATGGGAGTCAAGGAATCAGGGGAGAAGGGGATCATTAGTGGTGGAATGGGGGGAATCAGAGCAGCGGTGAGGGGGTAAAGTGGAGCATTGGCGGTGGAAAGGGGAAAAGGGGAGCATTCGTGGTGGAAAGGGGGAAACCAGAGCACTAATGAGGGGGGTAGGGGAGGTATTGGTAACGAGAGATTTGGGGAGAGGGAGGGGGTGCTCTGGGAGAAGTGTGTTTTTTAATAAATGGAAAACATTAAACAGTGATTTTTTTTAAAACCATACCTAAATTAATTATATTTATTTTAGTGGTGGTTTCTTAAACTGCTTCTAATAAACCACTGTTAAACAAAAATTTTTGTGTAGTGTTAGGTAATTCTTGAAGTATTCACTCAATAATTACTTCATTATTCGTATTATCCTCAAGAAAAATCACTCCATTCATGATTATAATAAATATTTAGTACATATCACTATTTTTCTCATGATAATACATTTTTAATTCCTAAAATTACTCATGATTTATTCCTAACTTGGTTTTCTATAACTTATCAGTCTCATAATGAGTGACTTTTAATGTCATCCAAATGTCATAAGTATTTTTACATGATGAAATATGACTATAAATGTTTCTACTTAAATAAAAATAAAATAAATTCATTATATTATAATTTTATGCATACTTGATAGAATGATTTCCATTTAATATTTATAAATCTACTTCAGGAAGTTTATATAGTCTAATCAAAATAGTCCAATATTCGATTCCAATATTATTTAAAAATATCTCCATATGATTCTTACAATATCTATAATCACCTGTATTGAAGATAGGTGGACTAAGAGGATGTATGACTCTAGTTTTTTAATTTCTATTGAATAAAATGATCCTTCCTTAGATTTTTAGGTCTAGGATAGTGTTAGAACAAAAAAAAAGTAGAACTTAATATATCAAAAGGAAGCAACTCTAATACCAATTATTGGCCCATGTGTGAATAAAAAGATGGACTAGAAGGGGGGGGGGGGTGAATATTAATTCTAAAATAATTAATTAAAATTATTAGAGTATTTTTTATTTTAAACACAATAATAGATAACATGAGTGTGCTGGTCAAATAATTTGGTAGCATAATAAAAATAAAATAATAAGAACACATGAATTTTTATAGTAGTTCAATTCACCATATGTGAACCTAGTCTACTCTTCAATAACCTCTAACTTAGTGAGAGTACTAGTTCCCACAAAACAAATAAATTTAAAGTATTTTAAGGGTGTAGACTATAAACCATCCTATTATAGGGAAAAACAATCCTTTCGTACCTTTTCTCAGAACAAGAATAACCCTAGCTTTTAAAAAGAATCCCTAACCTATATTGCCTTTTTTTAGGATTAGGAAGAATGTAGTCTATTCTATAGGAATGAATAATACTTTGCGACTAACTTTTGATTAGGTAAACATAATCTGACACTACCTTTTGAAGGAGGTATAACCTATGTTTGAAAACTATGGATTATAGACACTTATGTAAAAAAAAATCAAAAGTTATTGATGAGTAGAAATGGTGTGAAATCGTTAACTTAATCTCTTTAGTAATTAATATAGAAACAAGGAATCTTGGAAAAATAGTAATCCATAGTAAATCAGAAGAGTGGACCCATTGTATTCTAATGATTCAACACTTCAACAATTCTTCTATATTGATATTATTTTCACTACTTTTCTTTAGCCTTATTTATAGAAAAAAATACCTAACAACTACTGATCATCAAAAATCCCGTGGATCTTCTCTACTCAATGTTTCCTATTTCTTCAATCAAATTTTTAACCAAAATTTGGAAAATAAAATAGAAATATAAAGTATCACGCTCAGTCAGGAGAAGAAGAGTGATATCATTCAAGTGATAAGATTCAGTTTCCATAGAAATATCATGCTTTATAAAGGACACATATAACACCATGTAAAGGTAAAAAAAATTTATATCTCTCTTAAGGGTATCAATGAATAAAGGTACTTTATAATACCATGTAAGGCTAACTATCATTTTATATATTCTATGCAAAGGTACCTAATATTAATTCATAAGGGTAATAAAAATACAATTAATAGGCATAAAGGTAAATTAAAAATTGTATAAGGGTACTAAATACTTTATAAAGCATTAATAAAGGTAATAATATGTATTTTAAGGCTAATAAACTATTTATAAAGAATGTGTAAAGGTAAAAAACATTTTAAACTAGCTGTAGAAAGGTAACTAGCATGCCACATAAAGGTAATCCAATATTATAATACGTTACATAAGGGAAAAAATAAGATACATAAGGCTATATAATTTTTGGGCAAGGGTAATGAATATGTTATGTAAGGGTAATATAATATAATAAGTAATTACGTAAAGGTAATATAATTAAAAATAATGTAATCTGATTAAAATATCCAATTTATAATGGGCAAAATAAAGAGATGGAAATTTAAAATTAGTATTCTTAAACTAAAGTTAAAATTTAATTAAAATAATAATAAAAATTATTATAATAGAAATAGAATAATAAAATGATATGATTTTCAATTTAGGAAAACATAAAAAATATTTTACCAAACTGAAAGTGTATCAACACTAACACATGCGTCATTAGGAGGAACACACCAATATTTTTTGGAATCCACCTAAGGGATGAATCGTATCCCCCATCATATATCAAACCCATCAGCATATCCTGATGGTGAAAAGAAAACTATTGTGGATTTATATCCCCAATCTCACCAAGGAATTGTCTCATATCCCCATTCCTTCTTAGAATCCCAATAACATATCCTGGTGGCAATAGAGGGGAAGGCTCATATCCTTGACCATGCCTGACAGAGTTACTAACATGTCCTAGAAGTAATAATAGAGGGTCACTGTTAGAATATACCAATGGATAACAAGGTAAAATCATATATTCCTATATCCTCAGTAGAATAACTTGTCAGCATACTATAATAGATACCCTAAGGTAGGCTATGTTCACATAATCATGGTTATTATATGTTTTTAATGTTATGATTTATTATTCTTATGATTATTCCACATACCTTTTTTATATGCCTTTGATTATCCTCCATGGATCATTATTAAAATATTACACCCTTATATCAGGGTATGTGTTTATTCATTTGAGATTACATGGTTTGTTATCACAACTTGGACAACTCTTATTGTTCAATATTCTTTTTAATAAGATATTTCTATCCTGCTCATGTTTTCTAATATAGTTATTATTTAGCCTTTGATTAAATGCTGATAAATTTTCCATTATTGAGTGTTTTAACTCAACCCTTTCATATTTTTCAATTACCCAGGTTATGAAGATGAGTGTAACCTATTATAATTCTAAAACAGAGGTTAGTATGACTCGATTGTAGAGAAATGTTCACAAGTATTATAAAATAATTTTCTTTTCATATGATACTCAAAGACACTAAATCTTATATTCTTGGGATTGTGTGATTATTTGTGGCATATAATGTTTAAATTATTGGAAAAAATGTATGTTTAGATTTTTTCATCTCACCTTATATTGAGGATTGGTTTTATACAAAGTTTTTTTAACACCAGACATCAGAGTGTGAGTTTGGGGTGCCTCATAAGAAGTCTTGGCTAGATAAAATTATGTATACTTTGTGGGACTACCACACCACAACCTATAAATCCACATGAGGAACCCCATATTCCTTTTTTTTTATAATACCAAGGTAGTTTTACCCATCTAAATACATTTACCCTTACTTTGACTCTCCATATAAAACAAGTTGTTTGGAGATGAGCAATCCCAAAAGAATCTTGATGAGTTATAGTGACTAAATGAGAAAATGTTTCACACACTGCATAATATAGAATTCCACAAGAAATTATTCACAAGACCCTTAAATAGAATAGTTTGTCTCCACTCATTCATTCAAAGGGATCTAGCTCTAGTTCTGAAAACCACAATGATCTCTGGAATGGATCCACAAAAAAATAAACCAAAGTGGGAGGTACCTTACACCATACATATGGTTTACTTCAATAGTTATTATTCTTTGGACACCATTGATAGGGATCACATCAAAACACCAACCAAATCAAGATTTATTAAGAAATATTTTGCACAATTTATTGTTGGATATTTATCCTCACTATAAGATGTTAAAATACATAGTTAATGTCTCTGTTATATAGAGTTAAATAGAGTGACACATGTCTTAGCTGCACAACATTATACTATGTAGATCACATATTTCTATATGATGTTAAACTATAGATCCAAATCATCACCATCACCTGATAGGAGAGCTCATCTTTTGGTTCTAGTCTCCTACTAAGAAATTAAGAACTATGTGTGGATTGATTATTATTATTATAGTTTACATAGTGGTGCATGGATTCTCTATCTCAGTCCCAACCATGAATTTTAATCACTTTTAGTCCCTTTAATATAATGTGATCTAGATCCATGGGGGAGTCTCCATGTAAGTTTTACCCCATATTCTAGCCCATATAAAAGAAAAATGTTACCCCTTTCACCTTGGTTTTATGATGTTAAACTGCATAACATGTGTTCCTCTATTTTAATACCTTAAACATCCAAGAGTTTTTAATATTGTATAACATATATCCCTTACATGATATCCAGATCCATGTAAGGATCCTCAAAATATAGATCCCAATTTATATTAGTCAACATTGAGTTTAAAAAAAATCCATCATATTATAATCACTATATGCAGCTTGATTCCTCTTCCCATAGGATACACAGTGATGCTTATATCCTCAATCTCAGGCTCAAACACAAATTTTCAACACTCCAATTCTATTTTCCCTACATGAGATAAATCCATGCATAAATTATTATTTGAATCAAAATGTAAACACAACCTATATTATCTATATCCCTCAATATTATGTGATTGACATGACCTCCAATTTATCTCTTTTTTCTTACACCAAGAATGACTCATGTGATCTTGGAGGTCCGTGAAAATCACTCTGATTAGCCTGATTGAGATGCAATACATTGAAATCTAGAGACCCTTGGTCCTAGTCACATGACATTAAAATTCATGAAATAATATCCATAATTCATGACTCTTAAATCCATTTTAGGTGGATTTTTGGTTCCCTTACACAAGATATAGATTCATGTAAGATATATTTAGCTCATTGATATATGTTTAGATAAATGACCATATTTAGGAACTAAATATGGTTTGAATCCTTTTATTATGAGATATGTATTGATTTCTAGATCTTTGATCCTAATCCAAACCATGAATTACAATCAAACCAAAATTACCCTTCTTCTATGTTTGAACCAGATTAGTACAAGGGTTACACATCATAGAAATTATGTGTGGATTGATACCTATTATTACAATATGCATAGAGATTCTTGGATATCTCATATTAGGCCTTGATGTGAATCCCAATAAAAAACTTCACTTTTTCTTACTATATGGACCTCTTAATTACTTTTAGATTTCCCTTCATAGCTTCAATAATGAGATAAATTCATATCATTTTTTAAAATACATATATTCACACAAAGGTTCCATCTATGTCCTAATTTCATGAATTTAAACTATAGAACATCCAATTCCTCATATCATGAATTTAAACAATAGCATATCTGAATCCTTATCACATAACATTACTTTTATTGACATATGGTATATCTTGTAATACCTTAAACTACTTAGAGTATCCCACCTTACATGTCATAATCATATTAAAATAGATCCCGATTTATGTTAAAAAATTCAATTAGCACATGGATCCCCATTAATGGTTCCATGGTGAGATGAAAATGTCCCCACCTCCATCTAATCTTGATCTACACAGGAACCTCCAACATATTTTTATCTATGTACCTATTTTGATAAAATTTAAAATCCCCCAATCCTAGTGTTTGAGTTCATTCACATTAAGTTATTCCCAATAGCCTCTTACACTAGGACCCTATAATAACTACATGTGGCTTGATTCCTATTCATGTTGTAATGATCCATGATTTGAACCAGATGAAAAACCAAGGGAATTTGAATTTTTTTAATTACTGGATGGGCCATTTTTAAAACCAAGATTCGTAACTTAATTATGAAAGTTGGAACTTTAAAAGTGATGTTTTTGGACTTGGGTGAAGGCTTGTTAAGTTTCCTGGGTTCCTCAAGGAGTTTATGTAGTGAAGGAATCAGAAAAACATGTTTTAAAGGACCTGTAGAGGGCACATGGTTTGTATGAAACTATGAGGCCCCCAATAAGAAATCGTGTGGCCTCATATAGGTGGAAAATGACTATCTTACAGGCTGCACACAGTTTACCAAACCATGAACTTAGCCCACACAGTTAGTGGAATTTAAGCAGTAAATCGATACTATTCACTACATGATTTGTGCATGGTTAGGTTAATCATATGGGAAAAACTGTATGGGGTGATCTAGATGTCCAATGGAGGGAACACGGTTTTCCAAACCGTGCATCCTAAACCACGCTCGATGACCCACTTTAAAAATTAAATTAATTTAATTAAAAATAAAACAAAACATAAAAACCTAAATCTACCCAAACCCACCCAACTTGTTCGCATGATGCCCCTCCCCCTTGGGATCTCCTTGGATGTATGACACACCTCCCTCAAAACCTCCTCTCTAATCATCAATACATCTGGTTCTCTTGTGATTTTTTTTATCAAAACTCAAGGTATGACTCCTCCTTTCTTATCCTCCCTATTTATGGCCAATTTTTGACCTCTCATTCACCCGATATGGTTTTATTGAAACCCTAGGGTCAGGTCTAACCAATATTTTAGTTTTCTTCCAAATTTAGGGTGTGCAGTGCCTCTCTTAGGTCATTTTTGTGTGTATTCTTAAATCCAGTACTGAAGATGAAGTGGATTGGGTCATTTTGGTTCTTTTATATCATTCTAGGTGAGGGTTTTTATCAGTTACTTTGTTTTTCACCATCTATTTTAGGGTCTTTATGTGTTTTGAGTCTCTTTTATAAACTGTAGTGGGATTTTAGCGTCTTTGAAGGCACGCACACACATACACAGGTATGAATATATATATACATATCTTCCTCATACATATTCCCTTATAGATAGGGGAATATGTGATTTGGACTAAAGTATACATATATGTATATAAGTTTATGTGCGTGTGAGTGTGGGATAGTTTCGAGTGGTTGACACCAAATCTGTCAAGTGCGGAGTGATAGCTTGGTCTAATGCTTGAGGTATAATCCCTTTACCTAACCTTTAAATTCAAAATTTATTAGTTACCCGATTTATGCTTATTTGATAATTTAATTTGTTATCATTCATAAAATTATTAGTTCTAATAAATTTTTTTTGACAAATAAAATCATGGTTTTATAATAAAACCCCTCTAATGGAGGTATGATGTCTTAAAAAACTCACAGTGATGAATTATGATTTCTAGCATGAATGGATTACTGCATCGGTCTTTCTCTATGCTTGTCGCCATTGTTATGGAAAGTTTTTTAGCATGTTTATAACATGGCCCTTACGGATGTTCCTAAAGGAGTTTTTCCTTAATAGTCACAGACTTATTACCTTGAACACCTAATTAGTTCCAACATAACCTTTAAATGTAATTTCCCTTAAGATATGAGGATTAAATGGACTTGTTTAGGATTAATTAAATGATATAATGGAATCATTTAATTGAAATGACCATGACACTTGTACCTTAAATTATTTTTCCATGTTTAGAAAAATTGAGTGAGATGACCTTGAGTAGGATGACTTACACCAAATTGCATGGTTTTCTTTGAACTATATTAAATGGTTAATGCATGATGGATACATAATTATTAATGAAATGGGTCAAATGGTTTATAAATGAAATTATCCCATGGGATAGTAAGACCATTCCATTTACTTATGTCTTATGAAATTATTCTTTTGGAATGTAATGGTTTAAAAAGGAATGGAACTTAATTAAATGAACACTTGAGAGAATTTTCCTCATGTGTCATGCTATATAATTTATCATGCCTTGGTCATTTTGAAAGGCTTTATGACATGACATAAGAGGTAATTCCTTATGTTCATATTCTAAATTGTGGATATGATTATATTGTATAATGAACTATATAAATGAGTATGGGTGGGAGGTAAATTCCCCATGCTAGTTATATATATGATATGCCGTTATTGAGGTTGGGAATGATGGTAAGGGAGGTTTTATGAGCATAGAGACTCAACAATCCTTTACATCATTGTTGGGCATGGATACCCTCACCAATGATACTTGAGAACGATGGTAAGGGAGGTCTAATGAGCATGGAGAATCAACGATCCTTTACATCGATGTTTTAAATGATGGTAAGGAAGGTCCAATGATAATGGAAACTCAATGCTCCTTTACATCGATGTTAGGTTTACTAACTCATGAGTAGAGCTTATCAGCTCATTGAATGATAGTGGATGCATGCGTGTTATGTCTTAGTCCACTCCAGTTAATATATCTATATATATATATACATACATAAGGAAATGATCAGAATATTATTCTTCCTATGAGACGAAGTAGGTATATCTGTCAGGTGTCCCATAGGAACCTATACAACTAGTTTTTTATTTATTCAATACTTTTATTTATTTCTCTACATATGAAAACTATTTAATTATTATTCACTCTCTAGATTAGGCTAGTTATTGGTGGTACTGAACTACTGGTATTTTTATCTCACACCCTACTCGGTCCACCATTGCACTGGGGTACCCAAGTAGAACTTTATTATTTTTAGGACTATGGACCTTGGTTGATTTCTTGTTGTTTTGTGCTTGTACCTAGAGTTAGGAATAAAGGACTGAGCTGGAGCTCAGGATGACCTTGGATATCACCATTGGTATTTTTTGATATTTTATTTTCTTGAGTCCTGTATATGTGATATTCTGAAAATCAAAATGTATGTTTACTATTTTAGTTTATGTATCATCATTTGTACATGCTTTCATTGTAAACTGGCATTGGCCTCTTTTATTAAATTGAATATTTTATTCTTTTTCTGTTCTGTTATTTGTTTATTTACTACTCCTATGGTTTAATTATATTTATATACTTATATACTTTTGTGAAATATATGATATGAGGGTATAGTCTCCCCACCATCACCTCCTAAGACTGTCGCTACTAGTTGTCAGCCTCTGGTGTACGGGGAGACACACTTGATTCCATGTGACCTACCAGTACGACTACTAGTATGATGGTAATCCAAGTTTGGATGTTAAAAAGTGGTATCAGAGTTAAATTTTTTCCTTTTTCTTACAATTTTGGGTCGGTAGACAGGGGATTAAGAATGTGTTAGTGCTTTTTTAATAGCTGTGCTTGGGACTTATCACCCCATGTATAAGAAATGAACAAGTAAGCAGGGATGAGATTATTGTTCATGCTTTTTTCTATTATACATGATATGATTTCACCTAGAGTGAATGGTGTATTTTCTACTTCTTATGGATTTATGGAATTTCATGGAAATTACCCTTATTTTGGTTCGGTGGGGATGAATAATTTCATGCATCATATTAGGTACATAGAAAATTAACATTTCATGCATATGACATGCCATGAAGTTTACTGCTAAGTTTCATTGTGTTACTTGAGTTCTATACCATGATTAGTTTTTTACCATGTATATGTAATTCTTAGCATGATTTCTTATTTATATTCTATGATTTTATTTCTTTTTCAATCCTATTTGTATAACATGTGCTAGTGTTTATATGCTATTTTGTATGACTGTTTAGCATGTTTTTCCTGTGTGTCATGAGTTTTTGTTTATTAGCATGCTTTAGTTCTTACTTATTATGATAACATGTTGTGTTTTGATCACATGTAATTGGTTTCATGGGCTAAAAATATATGGGTTGTGAATAAAAGAGAACAAGTTTCCAATTGTAAGGTGTTTGAGAACCTTATGACTGTGAAAGGGTATCCCATATATTCAAACCATTTTGATAAATATAAAGTTATATATTTTAAGTCAATGGTTAAAATGTGATGGCTGATAAATTAAAATTCTATAGTAAATTGGTTTTGACTAAAGGGATCCAAATAGCAAATAGTAAAGTGTATATCCTCTTTACAGGTTGGTAGGTGGCCACCCATATGATTGGACCATTTTTTTAAGCATGTTATATTTTGAAATGGGATGGGATTTTGATTAATGGGAGCCAATTTTCAATCCATGAATTGTATGGCCACTTCATGAATTGGGAAATGGAAACCCATATAAAATAAAAAGGAATGCTTTATATTGAGATGGTATAAATTTAAGGGCTATTTAAATTTTAATCTAAAGTGACTAGTTAGATTTTAAAATGATTCTGGACCCTAGTAGGTCAGTTGAGGAATGCTTTTATGAGATGAACCATTTGGGTGTTCGCCACTTTAGTAATTGAAAAAATACTATTGGGTTACATCTTGATGATCTGAGGTTGGTTAAAATGGGACCCTTATAGGTCACCTTTTTTTGTTAAAAAGGAATTTATATGATAAATTTCATAATAAAGACGAGATTTCTAATAAATGTTTAAATTTTTAAAAAAGAAGTTTTTTGAGACTATCCTGGTTTTCCATGATGTGTTAATTGAATCTTTTAAATGGTTAAAGATTGAAATGTGTTTAAATGTAAAGGGATTGGAAATGGAACCTGTAGTGGTGTCCATGGTAAAACACTCATGTAAGGGTAGTTTGAGTTACTCCTTGATTTGACTTGGAATGGAACTTGAGGAAATCTTTTCTTTAGAAATGGCTTAGATAATTGACTTTTGAGCCTAGTTAATTCTATTAGCTTGACCTGGTGTTAGGGTCGACACTTGTTCTTCGTAAGGGGCTAGCCTATAGTAGGTAGAATACTCAAAACTTATGCTCCATGTTAATGTTGTGAGTTTCTCAATGTTTTGTGATGTTCAGGTGCTGTTGTTCCTAGAAGTACTTTCAGTTTTTAAATGACACCCTTGTTTGGATGGGTGGCCATGTATTTATTAGATTTTTTATGGGAGTGAGCATCAAGAAATCCCAGTATTAGCTGGTTACACATGCCTCAGGCATGGTCAACCACTTTATAGGTCACTTGACCCTTTCTTTTCCTTAGTGATGGGAGACTTGGCATGGCATCGTCCAATTTAATGGTCATGTGAGGCAATACAAATATGAGATAAATCTATTGTGTTGTTCATTATGACCTCATGTCATATCCGTAGTTGAGTGACCTGTAAGTTAAAGAATTATGTTCATCCTAATTCTCAGGAGGAATTTCAAGATACTTGGGTGTTATGAAACGCATGTCATTTTTGGTTTTGTTTTTAGCTAGGTTTTCACCTTCTTTTTATGATTTTACATTGTTATTGTGGCTCAGAGGAGCATCACACATTTGTTAAATGTTTTTTTTATCTAGCACACCCATGAGTATAAATTTTATCTTCTCTATCATCGACTAGGAAAATCCTGAGGTGGGGAGTATCACGTAGGTCATAGTGTTTATGCATCCTTCGAAGTAGAAGGAACACCATGGAGGACCATTGAAAGATGGTTGGTTCTATTTTAAATCCTTTGAGGCTTGAATGTCATGAATTTTGTCAGTGATTTCTTGGTAACACGAAGTTGTTCAGGTTGTAGTGTATGAAACCTTTATAAGGCATCCTCAGTCTTGGATGGAAATCAGTGGTAATTTGAATGATCATGGAATGCCTTGGGTAGTGAAGGTATGTGTTTAGTTAAATGTTAGAGCGTCATAAGGTGAAGCTAAGATTATTTCAAAGGGAATAGACCAGTAGTGGTTTGACTGATATTTTGGTAATTCCTATTCTTCTCTTAGTGTACTCTACTAATAAATGAGCATGTACCCTATCTTAAAGTCATCCTAGATACACTAAGAGAGAATCAGTCTTATGCTGCACTAAATATTTAAAATTTGTGGAACTTGTTGGGTGGTTCTCCTTCTATGTTGCATGCTAGATGCATGGTTTCCTTCATGGTTTTTTAGGAACATCACCAGAAGTCAGGTATGTACTTTAGTGTACATGCTCTTGGTGAATGTGAGATGCCTTGGGATAAGGCATCACAATTCAGTTGGAAATGTCCCATCCATCTAAGATGAGCATCTTGATAATGGTAAGCCTTAGTGGCTAGACTTGTATCTTTCTTATTCCCATCCATCTAAGATGAGCATCTTCAGAATGGTAAGCCTTAGTGGCTAGACTTGTATCCTTCTTGTTCAATGTTTACGGTCAGTGAAAGAACATTTTCAGGCAAGTATCCAGGTGGAGCTAAGTACTGTGTGCATTGTCCATGGATTTTCCTAAAAATTTGGATCGACCTGAACTTTGAGGTCAATGGGTAATCAACCATTTTAATTATTTTGGAATCATGCAAGAAGTGTCGTTAGAATGCTTAGCCACATGATTATAAGGAAATTTTGATGGTGGAAGGTTTCATGGATCAGAATAGGTCCTCTTAAATATAAAATCCTATAGTGTAAAGTAAATTTGGACAAATATTTAATAAAGTGACAACGTGATCATGTCTCTAGCTAAACAGGATCAGGTAAGATCAGTCTCAGTGTTTTGGTTGGAAGACAAGTGTTGGCTTGAGTTTTGACGGCCTATGTGCCGTGGGTGTTCAGAAACACAATGCGACTATTTAAATGAATATTCATGACCCTTGTAGGGAGGGTGATGTGTTCATCATTCCTGAAGGCTTCTTGAGGATGAGAAGTTATAAGGTGGGAAGGTTGTAATGATCCATGTTTTAAACCGGATGAAAAACCAAGGGGATTTGAATTTTTGTAATTACTGGATGTGCCATTTTAAAACCGATATTCAGAACTTAATTTTGAAAGTTGGAACCTTTCAAAGTGATTTTTTGGACTTGGGTGAAGTTTCTTTAAGTTTCCCAGGTGTCTCAAGGAGTTTCAGGAGCACCGAACCAAGAAAATCATGTTTTTAAGGACCTGTAGAGGGTGCAAGTTTGTCTAAAACTGTGTAGCCCATAGAAGGATATAGTGCGGCCTCATACAGGTGGATAGTGGCTGTCACATGGTATTCACACAGTTTACTAAACCATTCACTTATCCCAGATGGTTAGTGGCATTTGGGCAGTAGCTCATCACTATTCACTACACAGTTTGTGCATGTTTAGTCTAACCGTCCAGGACAAACCCTGCATGGTGCCCTATGTGTCTAATGGAGGGCGCATGATTGGTGTACCATTTTCCAAAATGTGTGTCCCAAACCATGCATGATGACCTACTTTAAAAATTGAATTAATTTAATTAAAAAAACAAAAAACAAAAAACAAAATCCAAAATATACCCAAATCGACCCCTCCTATTCTTACAACTCCCCTACCCCTTGGGACCTTATTGGCCATGCGACGCACCTCCCATAAGACCTCCTCTATGATCATCAATCCATTCATTTCTCTTGCGATTTATTTTTCAAAACTCATGGTATGAATCCTCCTACCTTATCCTTCCTATTTATGGATGATTTTTGGCCTCTCCTTCACCTAGTATGGTTCGCCCAAATCCCTAGGGTTAGGTCTAACCCGAATTTTGGTTTTCTTCCAAATTTAGGGTGTGTAGTGCCTCTCCAGAGTCATGTTCGTGTGTATTCCAACATCCACCACTGAAGGAGAAGTGGATTGGGTCATTTAAATTTTCTTCCGCCATATAAGGTGAGGATCTTTATCCATTTCTTGGTTTCAAACCTTCTATTTTAGGGTCTTTATGTGTTTTGAGTTCTATTTATAAACTGTAGTGGGATTTGAACATCTTTGAAGGCACACACACACATACATAGGTTTGTATATATATATATATATATTCCTCATACGTATTCCCTCATGGAAACGAGAATACATGCTTTGGATTAAATTATATATATATATATATATATATATATATATATATATATGAGTGTATGTGCATGCGTGTGTGGGGAAGTTTCGAGTGGTTTCTGCCAAATCTGTCAAGTGCTGAGTTCCGACTTGGTTTAATTCTTGAGGTATGATCCCTTTCCATTCCATTTAAATTTGAATTGAATTTGTTACCTAATTTATGCTTCTTTGATAAATTAATTTGTGATCATTGATAAAATTCTTAGTTCTAATAAATGTTTTCTTTGATAAACAAAATCATGGTTTTATAATAAAATCTCTCCAATAGAGGCACACTATCTACAGAAACTCACAACAATGAATTATGATTTCTAGCATGCTTGGATTATTGCATTGGTCTTTCTCTATGATTGTTGAATTTGTTATGGAATTTTTTGTTTTATGTTTAGAACATGACCCTTATGGATGTTCCTAAATGAGTTTCCCCTTAATGGTTAATTTTTTTCCCCGAATACATATTTAGTTTTAGATTAAACTTTAAATGTAATTTCCCTTGATATGTAAGGATTAAATGGACTTTGTTTGGATGACTTAAATGATATTGTAGCATCCTTTAATTGAAATGAACATGATACTTGTACCTTAAATAAATTTTCCATGTTTAGGGAAATTGAGTGAGATAAACTTGAGTATGATGAATTACACGAAATGACATACTTTTCTTTGAAATGTATTAAATGGTTAAATCATGATAGATTCATCCTTTTTAATGAAATTGATCAAATGGTTTATAATTGAAATGATCCCTTGGGATGGTAACACCATTCCCTTTTCTTATGTGTTATGAAATTCTTATTTTGAAATATAATGATTTAAAAAGGAATGGAACTAAATTAAAGTAACACATGATAGGTTTTTCCTCATGTGCCATGCTATATACTTGATCACACCTTGGACATTTTGAAAGGCTTGATGAATTGAAATAAGAGGTAATTCCTTATTTTATCTTCTAAACTATAGACATTATTATATTGTATAATAAACTATATAAATGATTATGGGTGGGAGGTAAATGACCTATGCCAGTTATATATAGGATATGACTTTATAGAGGTTGGGAATGATGGTAAGGGGGGTCTGATGAGCATGGAAACTCAATGGTCATTTATATCAGTGTTGGGCATGGAGAACCTCACCATTAATACCTGATAATGATGGTAAGGGCGGTCTAATGAGCATGGAGACTCAATGCTCCTTTACACTAATGTTGCAAATGATGGTAAGGGAGTTCCGATGAGCATGTTGACTCAATGCTCCTTTACATTGATTACGGGCTTACTACCCTAAGAGTAGAGCTTATTAGCTTGTAGATTGGTAGTGGATGCCTACGTGTTATGTTCCGATCCACTCCAAAAAATATATCTAAATATATCATATATACATACATACATAAAGACATGATCAGAAACTTATTACAGCTATAAGCCGAAGCAGGTATATCCATCAGGTGTCTTATAGGAACCTGGATGGGTAGTTGTTTATTTATTCATTACTGTTATTTGTTTCTATATACCTAAACACTGTTTAATTATTAGTCACTATCTATATTGGGATATACATCGGTGGTGATGACCTACTGAGATTTATATCTCACACCCTACTCAGGCCACTATTTCACTAGGGTACTCGAGTATACCTTTCTTGTTCGCAGGATTGTAGACCTTGTTTGATTGCTTGTTGTTATGTGCTTGTACCTAGAGTTAGGAGAAAGGGACTGAGATCGAGCTCAGGATTCTCTTGGAGACTTCCTTTTGGATTTTTAACTCTTTTCTTTTCTTGAGTCCTGTAATTGTGCTATTTTGAAAATAATTCTATATGTTGACTGTTTTAACTTATGTGTCATCATCAATACATGCATGAATTGTAAAATGGTATTGACCTCTTTTAATAAATTGAATATATTATTCTTCCACTACTCTGTTTTCTGTTTATTTACTACTTCTACTATTGTATTCTATTTATATACTATTATACCACTGTACAATCTCTGATATGAGGGTATAGTCTACCCACTATCACCTTTTGTGACCCCAGCTACTATTAGGTAGCCTCTGGTGTACAGGGAGATGCGATTGAGTCCATGTGACCTATCAGTCTATATACCAATTTGATGGTAAGCCAGGTCTGGATGTTACACATGTAGGATACGTAGTGATGTTAGGATATCCTATATGTGGCACAACAAAAAATTCCACTCAAATACAACCCATATCTACTTTTGTTTCAAAATTTTCACTCCTTGATTGGAATTTATATATATATTTTTCATTTTGTGCATGAACCATACAAAATAATTCTACCATCATGTGGTCATATATATACATATACCCATGTTATGAAAAAATGTCATGACTTAGATAGTTCCGTAGATTCTATGTAACATGATTCTAAACTACATGATATAGGGTTCACATTGCATAACCATAACTACAAAACATATCATTCTTTTTTTTATGACACTAAACTACACGATGTGTGGTCCACCCTTTATGACCCTAAATTGACCCGAGTAATTTGTGTTACATTACTTGGTTACCCTATATAAGAGCCAAATCAATGTAATAGAACATGAAACAATAGTCCCTATACTGGGATAAATAATAATTTTATCCATACAATTCCTTGTGTGTGGGACCTTCACATTCATAGTTGATAATACCTCAACACATCACCTTGGGTACACTAATGGGGTTCCTTGGGTACACTAATGGGGTTCCTTGGGTGTCTAGTCCCTTACCAAAATATTGAATGCCCCTCCCCTAAATTTAATAAAGATCAATACAAGGACTAGGAATCAACTAATAAATACATGTGAATTTATTATCATTATTATAAGATATGTAGTGACATCTATACCATGTATTCCAGATTCAGAAATGATTCATTATTCGAGGAATCACAAAATACTATACATGGAAAACTCATGTTTAGGACACCTATACCATCTCTCCTAAACATCTGCTTTCATAATTACACTTCACACCATGAGTATCTCATATTTTCATAGATATTACCTAGTTGTTAAAAAAAATTGTATATGACTCTAAAGGATATATACTTATATTTAGATATAAATACATTACCCAATATGACTCTGTATATGCACTGCAATTTGACATACCAACCAGAAACATGTCTTTGTTCTGAGGGGAAGGTCATCTAATATTTTCACACCCCTACACCATTATAGTGGAACTCATTATTCAAAAATGTTCAGTGTTCATCACTTATATATCTATATCATATCATCATTCCCAATATAAAAAACTAAATTCTTGATTTATACAATCACCCTTCCATGCTAAAAAGGTGTTAGGGTGTTTTAGGTCCTTGAACCCTTATTGGGATTTTATTTTGTACCTCCCCATCATATTATGATCTAAGTATCATGAACATAAACTATGAATATACTTCCCCATGACATTTTACACTGGAAATAATATCTATATTCACATTAGGTTTTTATTATCCCTTTCCACATAGATTATCTTCCCCACTTTGGTCAAAGATGTATGAACTTAATCTCAAAACCTATTAGTAAAATCTATATGAAATTAAACACCTTAACTTTTATTCAAATATATATGACCATAAAATCAGTACCTGATGTTCAAATATATACAACCATAAACTCTTTAACTCAATAGTACAAATCAAAAAACCTTAAACTTCCAGTGAAAGATACATAAAACTTATGGGGAAAAAACCCATAAAGTTCATTTTGTATAAAAGTAAAGTCTATTATATATATCTTTTTATTTTCAAGGATTAGGAAAATATAAATCATATCATAAATAGAAAAGGTATAAATCTGATGGGGACTACTTAAAAAAAATTGATTCATGCATGCCAAAACTACTGGATTAAGAAATTTTTTAATCAATTTCATTTGATACATCTCTTCACCCCGAAAATGTGTTCAATACATAATGATACAACTTTTTCTTCACCAGAACCCTATTTCCCATGAAATTACTTCATTTCTCAAATGTTTGTTTCCTTAAAAACCTTTCATGGATATTGGTAAGGACTGTATCTAGTTTTAAGGGAAACCTATTTTTGGATATGAATATATACATGAATATAGCTATGTATATGAACAACCAATATGGAATTCCAATCAAAGGAATGTTTTTTTCCAAAGAAGAAGGACCCCTAATCTCTATAATCCTTGACACTTATAGGGGAACCCATCATTCAAATATGGCTAACCATAATCCCTAACATGCATGTCTTATCTCATAATCACTTGAGTTATGAGTTGCACAAAACATAGTCCAATTATTCAAGAGTATTTGATTCCCCCTATGTTAAACCTATGCGCATCGTACACTTTTTCAAAGTAAAAGTATAATGTATCATCCTTGAACCTTTGATTAGTCATCATCGTGTGACCTTAAACTGCATGACACAATGGTCCAAGATTTGTGGCCATAAACTGAATGCCTCATTTCTAGGATAGTCTATGTTAGTACTGCGCCCCTCATTCATGTTAGGTTTCCCCCTTCCCTTTGATATAAGGATTTTCTAACAAATATTATTCAAATATGTATGACCATAAACTTCATTAATATCGGGATAAATTAGTTCAACCTAAAACATCATATTTTTCACTCTGAATTACAAATACAAAAACTACCAAGTGAAGAGACACAATGATCACTAGGTTGAAAACACACAAAGGGTGTCCTAGAAAAATATTGAGTCTCTTCTTACTATTCATGCATCTTGCATAACTTGGAAAATATTGAGAATTTGAAAGAGAATGGGTGAAAAACTTGTTAGGTGAAAAACCCATAAAGGCAATCCTAAGTAAAATCCAAGTTCCACCCTATAGAGACTATCTCATATGAGGCATAGAAAAATGTTAGGGTTAACAAGAAAAGATAGAAGGATTTTGGGTCCTACCATAAGGACCATGAAAAATTCGAGTTGTTCTCATTAGACCCACCAATCCAAGAAAAAACCGGAGCATTATCTGTTCTCCATATATTAATTTCTATGCCCATGTGAAGTGCATGAAGATGTGGAATTAGGGTGCTGAAGATATTTTGAATGTTAGAATACTCATTCCAATTCTCCCCTTCACGATCCTAATCATGTTGAGTCATATCATTTCATCTCCAAATAGACCAAATATGGTGTATGACGATGGTATCTATGCCTATAACTATAAGATGAGACACATCCAGGAGGAAATCAATCATCTCTAAATGGACTAAATATGGTGTACAATGATTATATCTTTTCCTATACCCATATTTGATACATTCATGATAGGAAATCCTTGGACTTCAGTTTTTGGGAATCATGATTGACTTTATCCATTCCAAATCCAATTTTCAAATTGAATTAAAATTATTTTTATCTTACTTCTTAGGGTTTCATGGATTATCATAAAATGATAATTAGAACAAAACAAATGTCGATAGATTGATATAAAGAAAGGAAAACTATTTATTAATCATTTAAAAATGAAAAGTGAGTAGTAAATCCATAATATTAGATTATCATTTCATAACAGTGACACAATAAAAAAATCACTCAACATTGACTCAAAGTTCAGTGATCGACTGACAATATTATTGAACCTCATATTGTGATCTAGCCAACTAAATTGCCTCAATTTCTTTAGTATCATGAATATCTTCTACCCTTTAACCAACATTTTTTTCTTGGATTTCAATTCTTCAAGTATCCTATGATTCTAGATAATCTCCCCTTTAGTGGCATCCAATTCTTACTAGAGGAACTATGTAGCGACCTAGCCCTAGAAGGCCTGGAGCTAATGTATGCTATCAATTACATTAGTATAATTACACAGAATCAAATCCTGAAGGACCAAAGAGTTTAGTAGTCTTGGTAAACCAGATACATACATGATAAATGAATACTCTAATTACAACATAATTTTTTTTCTAACTAAGTAAATAAAATTGAGGACAACTTTATTCCATCTAGATTATCCTTTCATATCTTTCTTACATCTTAGATTCCTAGGTAGAGGAAACATAATAAGGGTAAGATCAAATGCTTAGTAAGGGTAAAGTATAACCGAAGAAATAATAAATCAATGATAATAATCAAAATGGAAAGGTAAATATCTAAAAACACATGCCAATCAAATAACTAGATAAGGAAAAATAAATATAGAGAGGTAAGAAACTAAAACACATGCCATTTAATCAATTAACTAAAAATTAAATGTATCCATAGATATGTTGATGAAAAATCTCATAGATGAATAAAAAATTTAAACTAAATGAGGGAAATGATTGATTACTAGATGATATGCTTCCTAGGTACATGGTACCTTTATCGTCAAGATCTTTCACTAGACGGTTTCAACATATCGGGTAAAAATACAGCTACGGTGGCTAGCCAAATGAATTGTCCCATGAGACTACAAATTCACCAAGTGACTATCTATAACTAGGACCCACCCATGTCATACCAGTCCAAAACATTCCTTATATATCAAATAATCAATATAACAATGAACCTTATCAAATATCCGTATAGAGTAAGAGGTATATATTTATCAATATTTATCTAAATAATGGAATAAAATTAAAAGTAGTCACCTTATAATAATGATATATAATTAAATAAATGAACTTATACATGGTAAATGATATGGTAAGATAGGGGAAATTCAATGTTCAATGATCATAGAAAATTGATTATTTCAATGGGACAAAAAGAATCAAGGAAGTGAATGTGAATACTATCCTTGGTCAAATAAATCATAAACCATCCAAAGAAATATTAAGTATGGTATCAAAAAAACATACCCCAATTGGAGTAAAATAAAGGGTTTTTTTGTTGATGAATGGAAAAATTATAAAAATATCTTTTAAAAACATTCTTTAGGAAAATATCCTTCTATTTTGATTTGTTTTGAAAACCCATTTCCTTGAAAATAAATTTAAAAAAAAAATTTCTTTAAAAATTAACCTTTTAAGCATACAAAGGAATATTCGTTGGAATTATGGTGGGTAAATCCATACATACCATAAAAGAACATTCCTTTTTCATGGTAAAATATTAGAAACATTACTTGTTCAGAAAGCAACAAGAAGACGCCATTGAAAACATTGGTAAAATAAGAAAGGGTAAAAATGTCTTTAGGAAATCATTTTATTTTTTTAATAAAAAATGTTTTTAGAAGAAAACATTTTCTCCAACTAAAGAGAAAAATGGAGTCAGGTTTTCTTAGAAACATTTTCTAAAATACCTAGAGTACCAAAGAGTGAAAAAATAGTACTAATACTTGAAAAATGTCATGAATTACCAAAGGAGAGGAAAATTAAAGGGTTTATTGAACAATGGTAATATAATTTACTCTAATGGAGATACCATTGAAATATCATTAAAGTTATTATTAAGTAAAATAATATTTAAACATTCCAAAGTGTCCCACACCACTTTGAAACATTTTAAATAATAAACCTCATGAAGGAAAGATATTAAATGAAAGTCTTAAATACCATAAAGATAAATTAATTCATGATATAATATATAAAAATTTGAATTAAATACACCACAAAAAATATGTAAGATATGAACATGAAATTTATCTCTTGGATGTAAAAAGTGAGATGAGAGTCCCTTACCTTATGTTTCCTTTTGGGTGAACATCCTTTAACTTCATGTATAATAAACTTATTTTAATTATTTATTTTATTGATAACCTCTTTTATTTTTATCATTATTTTATTTCACCTATTACCATGTTATATACAAGTACTTAAACAATTATATTGACATCGATTGTTTTGACCAAATTCGGTTTATGTGTCAAAAAAAACTTTGGTAGGTCAACTATGGTCAAAGGGGTCAATATATAACATATCCAAAATAATAATCATGAAATAATTATCATATTTATACATTAATTATACATTTAAAAACAATCATTAAATATGTTTATGAAAAATAAATTAATGTAACAATCATGGAGATGGTAGGTAGTACGTATGCATGAGTAACGTTCCCATTTTTTAATGATTGTTATGGAAAGATGGTAAATAATATTATATATTTCCATAATTAACATTATATCATAAATAAATATTATTTAATCATATATAATTATATTTTTAATTCTTTTGATGTAAAATTTATCACATTGTGTTGATGAGGCGGTAGTCCAGATGTCCACAAATGATGTTATCACTTTTTAATTGTGTGAAAAGGTAATAAAGAAAATGATATATATATATAGTATATTTACATAGAGGTAAATATTTAATTAATATAATATATAAATTGTTTATTTAACATATGTTTAATTAAAACCACCATTTATATGTTTCATGTTTAGTGTGAACGAATCACATCACTTTGAGGCGGCGACGGTCCACACTTCCTCAAACGATGTTATCATTTTTACATAAAATGGGAAGTATGAAGAAATGTGTCTAAAAATAATTAAATAAGTATAAATAAATTATAAATATCATATATAACATATATAAAAATATTTTCAATCCTAATGGCCACCATGAGAGGTGGTAAAGGAAAAATGAACAGTCTTCATTTTGTGAGGCAGTAGTTCGCCATACACAAAAATAGTATGTTCGTTACCCATTAGATGGAAGTTTTTGTAAATGTAGGTATAATAATTATCATAATAACATAGTATTATATTTTGGATACTATTTTTGTTATTAAATCATATAATAATAAAATTTGAGGGGTTGGAGAATGGAAATAAAACTAAAAATCTTAAGAAATTTTGTTACCTCTTAATCGGGTAACTCCTTTTGGTTTGCACCAAAGGGATTCCATGGATTTATTTTCACCCAAGTATAGGATTATATAATGAGGTTAGGGATGTTGGAGAGATATTTGGGAATAAATTGGTCAATACAAAGTGGCTTTAGAGGTGTGAGGGAGTGGGAGGAGAGGAGGTCCTTTTTATAGTGGAGGAGGAGTGGCAATCTTATAATATTTTGACAAAGGAATCTCATACATGTTTTTCATGTGGAAAGTAGATCCAATAATGGGAAAAAATATATAAAAGGTATGATAGGGTCGAAATATTTCCATAAAATATCTCTTGGACAATTTTATAGGTCATTTTGATCCTTAAGGTCAAGGTTTAGTCCCTTATTAAGTTTAATTTAATCTTAATCGTTGAAATTAATTTTAATTACATTCAATAATATTTTTGTTAAAAAACTAATTTGGTATTATTATACATTATAAATTATTATTATTACAAATATGGAATCCATTTTCCAAATTCCAATCAAATAAGTGAAAAAAATTGATTTAAATTTAATCTCATAGGCGGCACGAAAATTTGGATTTTTAAAGTAAAAACATCTGAAAGTTCTCTATGCTTTTATAGTCAATTTCAAATTTAAATTGATTAAAATTAACTAAATTGGATTAATTGATAAAAATATGATCTAATTAATGTTTAAAATCAATTAAAATTTTAATTTAACTTTATAAATAAATTAGATGAAAAATCATTTTTGAACTAAAATTCAGAATTTTTAACTATTCATTAAAAAATGATATGTTTATGAAAAATATAAAAAATTCACCCTAACCTAATTTTTATGTTTTTATTTCAAATATTAAGTTTATTTTGACATATTAAATCAATTAAACTGTCAAAAATCATATTTAAGATGGGTTCTCCATTAATTGGTGGTAAAATTGCCTTTATAAAAATATAGGTTTTTTATGTGTGAAATTGGGTTTGTTCTTATCTTATGCCTATAAAACCTAATAAATAAATATAAAAATTATTTTATTGAATATATAAATTATATATTTCATTAAAATAATTCAGTAATTTTAATTAATTATGTTTATTAAGGCAAAACTCCTTTGGAAGCATAAAAATAATAAACATTATTTTTATATCCAATTGGTTATTATTTTCATTTCTCATTAATTTATAAAAAATGAATTAATTTTATATTTATATAAACCATAATTTTTCATAAGTTAGTTAATAATTTCATAATCTCTAATATAATAGGTATATTAAATAATAATATTTTAATAATACATTGTTATCTATTCAAAATCAATCTTGTCTGTAATGCAAGCTGTCAAGGAAGGTCACTATTTCATGTAACATAATATATCAAGGAAGGTTGATCTTACATGAGAGGAAATCTAAAATGTTCATTAAAAGATATATAATATATTATATTTATTTAATATTATAATGTATTGCATTAATATATTCCCTTTTTACACTTGGTGTTGCGTGTCATAAACACTATTGAATACAAAGTTGTACTTTAGAATTTTGGGGTGTTACATTCTCCCTACCTTAATTAAATTGTGTCCTCTCAATATAAACTCAATCTTTGTAAAATATTGTTTGATACTTCCTATGTTTTAAATCCCACATCATGATAAAGGTTCATAAGTCATCCTCTACAAAAGAGAGAATGGGAATTACAAAGGACACATGGACTACAATGTAACTAGGTATTTAAGTAGGAGAACATTAGCGGCATGTTAAAATACACATAAGTAAAAAAATCGTAAATATTTATAGGGATTGAATGAGGTAATAAATCATAAACAATTTAATGATCAATAGAAATTTGAGGGCCTCAAATCCATAAATATTTGATGATTTATAATAACATCGATTCCATAGAAATTAAGGTATTTGGATAACATTTTTTAAGTCATTTTCCTAATTTTGGGTAATTATTTTACTACCTATGAATATAAGGAAATATTATTAATTGGTAGGTTTCAATTTAATATAAAAAATCATAACTTTTGGTTTTTATTCAACAAAATTATAATTAATTCCTCTAATCTTATAAATTAATTACCAATAATGAATTTTTAATGTCCGAAGCACTAAAAGAAACTTTTAAAGGATCGTAAGACCTATAAAAGAGGGAAAAGTCTAACTATTTTTCTTTAACTATCTTACAAATCCAATATGGTTCATAGATTAATATCTAATCCTAAAAATTGATATCATCGGTACATCATTAACATTTACTCATCAAATTTTTTAACTAAAAATAATGAAAAATTAACTAGGACATTGCGTAGATCAGTGGTTGGCATGAAACCCTTATCTTCCTTTATTCATGGGTTTAAGACCTATGACCTATCCATATTTTATTAATTGTCACCTGAATTATCAGTTGTGCTTTTCTAAAACCAAATTAATTTAATTTACACAATAACTTTGATGGAAATCCTTGAAATAGAATTTTAACAAAGGTTTTCAATACAACCCTAATATATAAATACATTATCCATTTATTTCCAAAAGGTTCCTTACTTGTCCTAGAGTTTATCCATATTATCAATTATAGGATTTCTAAATCATGACACATTATCTTCAATCTAAACCACCTTAGGTTTAACCTAGGATATTCATTTTTATTATATATTCAAATCATTTATAATGGTTTGTAAAGAAAATGTGAATTATCCTAAGAATATCCTCAGGGAGTATCAAACCAGGTGCGCAGTAAGGACCGTTTTTGCGTAACAGGTTACCCCGAGTCAGGCTCAGAACACCTTTTTATATTTATTACTTCTAGGTATATCTGTTCCATAATCACATCCTCTTATTGTATCCAGACATGGATATATTTCTAGAAAACCCACATAATCTCTATCTAACCAAAATTCTATTTCTACTTTTACTCACATTACACCTTAGGGTTATGTTATATAACCTATATTTTTCTAAATATACTTCCCAAAGTTTATACTAAACTTTCTTTAATATCAACTGTAGCGACCCAGTCCTAGAAGGCTCGAAGATGGTGTCTAGTATCAATTACACCAACATAATTACAAGGAATAAAATCCCAAAGGACGAAAGAGTTTATTAGTCTTGGTGAACTGGATACATACATGAGAAATGAATACTCTAATTACAACATATTTTTTTAACTAAATAAAAAAATAACAATGAAGATAACTTTATTCCATCAAGAATATCATTGCATATCTTTCTTACTTATTAGATTCCTAAGGAAAGGAAACATAATAATATTGATCTCAAATTATCATTAATGGTAAAGTATAGCAGAAGCAATAATAAATCAATTAGAATATTCAATATGGAAAGGTAAATATCTGAAAATTCATGCCATTCAAATAACTAGATAAGGAAAAATCAGTATGACAAGGTAATAAACTGAAACAAATTCCATTTAATCAATGAATTGAAAATTAAATGTACCCATAGATATGTCAATGAAAAATATCATGGATTAATAATAACTAAAACTAAATGAGAGAAATTCTTGATTACTAGATGTCAGGTTTCCAAGGTACATGGTACCTTTACCATCAATACATTTCAGAAGAGAGTTTCAAACATATTGGGAAAAAACCCATATAAGGTGGCTAACCAAATTACTCATCCCATGAGACTACCAATGCATAGAGGGTCTATGTATAATCAGGCCCCACCCATATTATACCAGTCCAGAACATTCCTCACATATTGAATAATAGAAATAACAATGTGCCTTATCAAATATCCATATGGAGTAAGAGATATGAATTTATCAATATTTACCCAAAAAATAAAATAAAATTCAAAGTAAACACCATATAATAATGTTATACAATTTAAGAAATGAACACATATCCATGATAAATGATATGTTAAAATAAAGGAAATTCAATGTTCAATGATTATAGGAAATTGTGCATTTCAATGGGATAAAAGGAATCAAGGAAGTGAATGTGAATACTATCCTTGGAAAAATAAATCACAAACCAGCCAGAGTAAGATTAAGGATGGTATAAATACAACATACCCCAAGTGGAATAAAATAAATGGTTTTTTGTTGATAAATGTAAATATTATAAAAATATATTTTAAAAACATTCTTGAGGAAAATATCCTTTTTTTTGAAAAAAATTTTGAAAAAAAATTCTTCGAAAATAACATTATAAAAGAATTTTCTTTAAAAATTAACCTTTTAAACATGAAAAGGAATCTTCAAAGGAATGATGACGGGTACATTTGTAAATTCTATAAAAGAACATTCCTTTTACAAGTTAAAAGGATAGAAAAATGCCTTGTTCAGAAAGTGATAAGAATATTCCATTGAAAAAATTGGTAAAAAGAGTAAAAATTACTTGACAAAATCATTTTAAATATATTTTTTATTTTTTAATAAAACATGATGTTTAGAAGAAAACTGGTTCTCTGATTGAAGAGAGAAATGAAGTTAGGTTTTCATAAAAAAAATTCTAAAACACCTTGAGTACCAAAGAGTGGAGACATGGTAATAATACTTGAAAAAGGTTATGAATTACTAGAGGATAGGAAACATAAAGTGTTTATTGGACAATGGTAATATAATTTCCTCAAATTTAAATACCATTGAAATATCATTAAAGTTATTGTTGAGGAAAAAAATCTTTAAACATTCCAAAGTATCCCATACCACTTGGAAACATTTTAAATCATAAAACTAAAGAAGGAATAATATTAAATGAAAGCCTTAAATACCATAAAGATAAATTAAATCATGATATAATATATAAAAATTAATAGTATATACATAACACAAAATATTTAAGTGGTGAACATGACATTTATCTCATGGATGTAAAAAGTGAGATGAGAATCCCTTACCTTGCATTTCTTTTTAGGTGAACATCCTTTAACTTCCTATATAATAAAATTATGTTAATTATCTACTTTACTGATAACCTTTTTTATTTTTATCATTAATTTTATCCCACTTATTACAATGTCATATATAACTACTTAAACAATTATATTTACATCAGTTGTTTTGACCAAATTCGGTTAGCATGTCTAAAAAAACTTTGGTAGGTCAACTATGGTCAAAGGGGTCAATATATAACATATAAAAAATAATAATAATGAAATAATTATCATATTAATACATTAATTATACTTTAAAAAACAATAATAAATTATGGTTATAAAAAATTAATTAACGTTACAATCATGGAGATAGTAAGTCGTACGTATAAATGATTAACATTCCCATTTTTCAATGATCATTATGGAAAGAAGATAAGTAATATTATTTATTTCGAGAATGAAAATTATATCATAAATACCATATTATTTAATCATATATGCTCATATATATAATTATTGTGATGTAAAAGGAATCACATCGTGTTGAGGAGGCGGTAGTCCACACATCCACAAACGACGTTGTCACTTTTTAAGTGTGTGAAAGGGTAATAAAGAAAATGATACATATAATATATTTAAATAAAGGTAATTATGTTAGGAATATCATATATATTTTTTTATGTCACATATTTTTAATTAAAACCATCCTATTTATGTTCTATGTTTAGTGTGAATGAATCACATCACTTTGAGGGGGAAGTAGTTCACACTTCCTCAAACGATGTTATAATTTTTGCATAAAATGGAAAGTATAAATATTTGTGTTGTAAAATAATAAAATAAGTATAAAGAAATTTTAAATATCATATATAAGATATATAAATAGATTTTCCATCATAATGGTCACCATGAGAGATGATAAAGAAAAAATGAACAATCATCATTTTATGAGGCAGTAGTTAGTCATACACAGAAACAGTATGTTCGTCACCCATTATATGGAAGCATGTGTATGTTTTAGTAGAAAAATTATCATACAAAAATAATATTATATTTATGATACTGTTGTTTTTATACAATCATATAATAAAAAGATTTTAGGGGGTGGATAATGGAAATAAAACTAAAAATCTTAGGAAAATCAGTTACCTCTTAATTGGGCTACTCCCTTTGGTTTGCACTAAGGGGATTCCATTGATTGATTTTTGCCTGTCACACCCCAACTTTTAAATTGAAATTTATTTTATTATTTGTTAGCTTTAGGCTCTCTCGTCGAGGCTCAGGTTGAACATGGGGTTAAGAATTTTGAGGTTTGTTATTTTTGGTGGGTTTTGGACCGGTGCGAGGGCACTACACGGTTGGTGGTACTACGCGGTCAGCCCGCGTGATCGTGCAGTTGCCCACCACTTGAAATAAATAAATCCTAATGAAAAAATGGAAATAAAATAAAATAAAATAATAATTATGAAATAAAAATTAAAATATTGTTTTAATAATAATAATGAGGTTATTATCATTATTATTAAATTTATTATTAGGTTATATTATTATTACTAAGATTATTATTATTATTATTTATAGTGTAATATTATTATTATAAGGAAATATTTTATTATTATTATATTAATGGTATTAGTATTATTATTGTATTATTATTATTATTATTATTGGTTTTATTATTAATATTATAAGAGAATAAAAAACCATATCCCCCCTTACCCTGTTCGCGGCACAACCACCCCCCTCTCTTTCACGATTCAGCACACCCCCCTTCCTTACTATTCTCCTCTCACATGGACACACTCCCCTCGCTGCACCTCCTCCCCGAAACACCCCCTGATCTCCCTCGCCCTTCCACGTTCCAGCCTGCCGCACACCCTCACCGTCCGTTGCCGACCTGCCCTCGCCCTTCCTCACCTTTGGCCAACCAACCCCCCAGTTCTCTTCTTTCTCATAGGAGCTCTAGTGAACCCGCACCCATCGTCTCTGAAATATAGCTGCGGTGTGACTAACCAGATCAGACGTCCCCATCGTCCGACCACCTTACTCTTGTGTGCACTGAACCCCGCCCACTCCGGTATATATCTCTTCATCTTTTGGTGTTTTTATTTAAGTTGGAACCTCTTTGAAACCCTTTATAATATTATTATAGAAGTTTTAAATTGTTTTGGTTTGTGAAAACTAGATTTTTAAGGTTACTTATGTGCAATTCCTAGAGTCTTAGCACTTAGGGTGTTTGTTTTAAATGCTATTATTCCACTAAATGGAAATGGGGGTTTTCATGAAATGTTTTGCTTTAATTAGGGTGTGATGGAAGTTGTCTATTTTTGAACTTGGTTTGGTGTGTTTGGTTTAGAAATTCTATGACCTATTTAATGTGTAAATTGTTTTGGAAAGGGGTTATATGGTTTCAAGGGGATTTTTTTATGTTCTTTAAATTATGTGAGTAGTTCATTGTGGTTTTAAAGTAAGTGGTGGTTTTGTGGAAATAGTTTTGGGTGTCATTTTGGTGGCTGGGTGTTCCATTGTAAGTTGGCACATCCGTGGGTTGACTAGGTGCACACATGGATGTACCCTTGAATGAAAATGACACCTTTAAAATAGTGTTTTCTTAAAACCTTGGTTTTCTAAATGGGTTTTTTCCTAAATAAGGTTTGGTCATTTGTTTTGATTTTATGAAAGGATTTAAATATAGACTAAAAATATATGCCCAGTTGTCTCTTGGTGTGAGTTATGGTCAATTCTTGGTATTAAGGCCCATTTGGCACGACTTGCAAGTTGCATGGTTTTTTTAAGATATGGATTTGGAAATAATTTTGGTAAATGTGTTTGGGTGTGAAATGATAGGGTCCTATTTGGAATTTTGAGTGCATTGTGCATTTTTTTATTAGTTTTGAAATAAATATAGGACTTGGTTTCTTTAATGGTCCGTTGTTTCTAAATGATGTTGGTCCTTATAGTTTAATTAATTAAATCTTTGGTGGCTCCTTTGTGGTGCGCACACACACATACATAGGTACATATGTGTTTGTGTATATATATATTCCTTTCACATATCCACTCATGGAATGGGAATATATATATTGGATTAAGGGTATGTATATATGTATGATAATGTATGTGTGTGATGGTGTGGACAATTTTTGTCAAAAGCTTCATGAGCCAAAGTATCTCGGCTTGGTCTGCTTTCTTTTGAGGTAGGTCATCTATGACCGCGCCTTTAATTTGAATTCTATGATTGATTATCATTTTTAAGAAATGTGTTTACATATTAATATGATATTTATATATGTAGATATGTATATATGTTTGGTGAAATGGATTTCACCTCATGAAGATTGGTTTCCCATTAATTTGCGAAACTTGTCTAAACTTGTTTACAAATTGATTTTAATTATGAAGGTGTCCTAAGTATTTTAAAATAGTTTACTACAAGTTCCCTAGTTGTAAAGTGTATCTTGTGAAACTAATATGGATTTGGTTAAATGTGTTGTTTAAAACCTGACTTGTTTGACACCTTGAAGCATGGGTTGATATTTTAATGAAATGAAGGCGTGTTTGGCACTTTTTAAGTTTGTTGTGTGTTTTTAACCCATAATTTGAAATGGCTATAACAAATGAATTTGGATTGGAATGTTTTTATGGTATATTAGAATGATTGTATTAAAGGCCCGGTTGGCACCTTATGTTAATTTGAAAGTGTGAACGCCCGGTTGGCAACTTAAAGTGCTTTGTGAAATGGTTTAAAAGTTTGTGTGGCGTGACGACCCAGTTGGCACCTTGGTTGATATAATGTGTACATATTTACACACACACACACACACACACACACATATATATATATATTGGGAACCTCTATAGGAGGGATATCCCTTTATGGGTTATTATATATGGTGTCCATGTTTGGGGTAGGTAAGTGTGGTGACAGCAGGTAAGATGAGCCACACGTGCGAGGGACTCCTACTTACAGAGTATTATTACCACCATGGGTTCATGGGAATCTTTCTGAGGGTCGAGTGATGTTTACTGATCAAACCTAATTAAATGGGTTGATACCCCCTGGATTTTCCATTAGGACAGACAGGCTGTGTCACTGGTGAGGCCAGGTTAGGGAAGCTAGTTGGTTATTGACTTATGGGATACACCATATGCCAACAGGTGGTTCCAAACTGATTACGTTCAAGGATCAATCTAGGGATGTTTAGGGAATTCCCTTTGTTGCATACTTGTATGTTCTTGCTTTCTTTTATGGAACTTTTTGTTATTTTATCGCATGAAACTTTTAATTTTTTATAATATAGAACATATTTCGGTACTAGTCAGTTTTAGAAATAATTCATTACAATGAAATATATTTTGGCAATTGATTTAGAAAAATAAAAAGCAAAAAGGGGTTTTTTTAAAGTAAAATCTTGTTACCTATTTTGTTAAAGGAGTGGAAAACCATATTTTTTTATGTATCCAATTTTCAAATTAGAAAAAATAGACTTCATTTTAGAGGTGGGGTATTGGGTATGGTTTATTTTTGAATCCCTACTAAGCATCTCAGTTCTCACATCTACTCTATCTTTTCAATTTCAGGTTCTCCAGTTTTCACATCACTCTTAGAGCACGCTTGGTTCTGAGTTAGGTGGTGACCTAGTAGGTCACGTGTATGTATGTGTAGTTTATTATTTTTCTCATTTAGCTACTAGTTTTTTTAGTTTTTATTTATTTACTTATGTTTTATTGATGGACCAAATCATTACCACATGTTAGTTTTGATTCCCGACACTAGTTGCCATCCCGTGGGGATCATGAACCCCCTTCAGACCATGTCGCGAATCGGCTCGGGTGACCGGTTCAGGGTCAACCCGAGTTTGTTCGCGACAACATGGTATCATAGGAGGCCATTATTATTTGGGGTTTCTAGTAGATGGAGATTAGGAATTTCAGGACTCATGAGGTAGGTACGAGAAGGACGTCATGAACCCTCTCTCGTTCCGAAACACAAGTCTCCAGGGGTAGTCTGAGAATTGAGTCCTTGTTTCATTCTAGTTTGTTTTAAATTAAAGGATGACAATGGAGGTAAGCCCATGTTCCATCATGATTTAACATGGAGTAGTGACCCATGTGGAGCCTGAGTACACGGTTTATGTTCCTCCTAGTTGTTGATGCTTACTTGGGGCATGACCCACTACCATGTCTCCAGGTTAAGCATGACTACTAGTCCCTCACTCTGGTAGTTTGATGAAAGTTGGGTATCATCTTGGTTCTGGTTGGTGTAATTGAAATTTTGAAAATGAAAAAGTGTTTTTGAAATGAGAATGATTTCTTTTAAATGGATTTAAATTCGTTAAATGGGTTTTAAAACCGAAATCGCTTGGTCTACAAATCTGGTGTTTTCTTGGAATTGGTAGAGAAATGGTTTGTGTGAAACATCCAGCACTATTTATGAATGTTTTAACATGTGAGGGTATGAATGGTAAGTGTGTGTTGTTGTATATGGAAGAAAGTTAATAAAGACATGTGCAATGGTTCATGGGATTACTGGGGTGTGTATTTGAAAATAAAGGTTTGACATTGTTTTCTAGAGGTGGTTTCTTGAAAGTAATGCTTTTGGTTGTGTTTATATTTTTTTGGTTTTTGAGTTGGTTGTTTTTGGATGAAGGCAATTTCATTAGTGTTTCTTTGGCTTCATATCAGTTTTTTATTTGTGTTTTATATGTTTTTTCAGTTTATGATTCCCAGAAAGGCCCCCAAGGTTTCTGATAAGCTGTGCCCAATTTTTTCCCCTTATCATACAATGTCTATCCTTAATGGTGATAGGGGTCTGTTAGAGGTATAAATTTGGATTTAAGGGGTCTATAACATATTTAGGGTATTGGGAACTCTTGAAGCTATCAGAGTGCGTCCTGTTTTGGGTTTGTTTGAAGGTCTAGCTTTAGACGAATGGAAGTTGTTCGCCCTACCATCACTGTAAGTTGGAATGACACAGGATGTCTTTAAATCTGTTTTTGTTTGATGGTATATAACTGAAGAGCTTAAGAAGAAGAAAAAGGAAGATCTCATGCGTATTCAACAAGTCCAACAGACAGTGAGAGCATATGTTGACCATTTCAAAGAGTTTGTGTCCTTTTGGAAGGTTATGGGTGCAGTGGAATCGTGGTTGGGATTGCACACAATTTTAATTTTTATCATGATCAATGATTATTCTGGGATCAATAAAAAGATGAATGCCAGTCTCCATGGAATATAATCAAATATTTAGATAAAGAAGAAAGAGGCCCAAAACCTTTAGAGAGGATCTTGTACATCATGTTTATAATTAATTTAAATAATTTCATAAAGAAAAATAATACCTGGATCTTTAGTATTTTTCTTCTTTGATGATGTTGATCATCCGAAATGACCCTTATAAATTATCTCATTGTGCTTGTAAGGATACAAACTAGAATCCCTCTAGTAGTGATCCACACGTGCTCCAATGGCCTCTGATCGACACCACTCATTCTATGGGTGCTAGCATGGAAAATCTAGTGTCTTGTGTCGGTCGTTCTTGATCACCTGTTCTTCAGCCTTGAAGAACATCTCTTGTTATTGAGAGGGGAGAGAAGAGGATTCAATAGAGAAATTGTTTGGATCAACAATTCTCAATTCACCAGGCGTGTGGTGTGGTGTATGGAAGAATAAGCGTACTTTCCTATTTATATACATGGAATTTCAGTTACAATATTTAATTGCAAAACAAAAATTAAATACATACATGAAATTAGAGAAAACGCATGGATTTAATAATAACACCACATCATTATTTATGGTGTGCCAACTTGCGCAAAACAGAATTATATATAAAATTCCGTGTCACAAAATAATAGCAGTGTTATTTTAATATGTGCCAACTAGTTAAATAATTATTTACCATCTTGCAAATAATTATTTTACCACTGGACCGACCTTGGTCTACTCGAACTCCACTTCTATTTATTGAAAAACCTAATAAATAAATAAATAATTTATTCTCTTAAATAAATATTTTATCTACAAACTAGTAAATAAATATTTATTAAATGTTCAATAAAATAAATAAATATATTTTATTTAATTTATGTGATCATTTTAACTTGAATAAAATTATTCCACGGTCTTGAGAATAATATTTATTTCACTAATTAAATTCAAATAGAATTTAACTGAGACCACCAAAAACACTTAGTGTGTGACCCTCTAGGATTATTTCTCATTGGAATTAGGCAGGATTACTTAAAGTCCAAGAGTAATTTCTAGTAATGGGTCAAGGCACCCAAGAGAAAGAATGTAAAGTTTCAACAACGACATCCATATACGAATGCTCACTGTGTAATATAATCCCTTTGTCATAATATCTCATCAAGAAGGTTTCATGACCATGTCATAAACTTTTATGCTTGATACGTCATTCTTTGACTACCTAAAATAAACTCGTTGTTACACCATGTCCATGGAATTTTGCATGATAGTTCTATTTCAATCAAAGGGTTGAGATATCAACTTCCATAAATGGAAGGTAAAAATCCTTCCTCGACTTATCCATTAATAACATGCCACTTGTGACGCACCCAATGTACCCTAATTCCTGCCAAATATCTGCGTGATGGTTTTCGTCAGTAAATCAAAGTGCATAATTCATGACACATATTGATGATAATCTTAAAGTCTAAGGATCATTACACATGATCGTAGATAGAAATATCTGATGATACCAAAACATGCGGAATTCTTACTAGCAGGTCTGTTCTCATAATCTCCCATCTTGGAGATTACTAATTGAGAACTTCATGAGAGGAAGTCTCATCTTCCTATGAGTACTCACACTTGACGTTCTGCATGCTATGTGTCCCATCATAGCATGTCATCCAACTGCAGAACTATATTTAAGAATATTTTTATAGCATTTCAAGGTTCTCATCCTAGTGGGGAACTACCACGACCTTATCAATTCAACAAATACTCTAGGACATTATTACATCATAATCATGCAGAACAATTATCAATATGTAATAATATATTAAATATCCATGAAATCAAAGTAAAACTAGTTGGTTCTAGGACACCAACTCTTACAAACTCCCACTTGGACAAGAGCCAACTGCCTACGACTTTCGGTACTCTAGACCTCACATGATGATGATGTTTCCGATGAGTCAAGGCTTTAGTCAAGGGGTCTGCCAGGTTGTCTTCCGTGGAAATACTACTCACTACAACTTCACCTCTCTGAAAAAAAATCTCTCAAGAGATGATACTTGTAAAGTATGTGCTTCATCCGCTAATTTGACCTTGGATCTTTTTAGAGAGCCACCACTGCAGTATTATCACAATACAATGTGATGGGATCTTTACTTCTAGGTATCACATCTAGCTTCTGGATGAATCTTCACATCCAAAATGCTTCTTTAGCTTCCTCAAAAGCTAAGATATACTCGGACTCTACTGTAGAATCTACAACCACACTCTACTTTGAGATTTTCCAGCTCACTTAACCTCCATTCAAAGTGAATATGTATCCCATTTGCGACTTCATGTCATCTTGATCAGTCTGGAAACTAGCATCTGCATATCCTCTGATGACTAGTTCATCATCTCCTCCACAAAATAGGAACATATCCTTAGTTAACCTCAGATACTTTAGTATAGTCTTGACTTCCATCCAATGGCGTTCACCTAGGTCATCTTGATATCTACTTACCACACTCAATGATTAGGTGACATCTAGCCTAGTACACAACATAGCATACATGACTGACCCAATCACTGATGCATATAGAGTCCTTACCATTATCTTTCTTTCCTCATGTGTCTGAGGACACATTTTCTTGGAAAGATGAATGCCATGTGACGCTGGCAACAATCCCCTATTGTATTGTTCCATACTGAATCTCTTCAATATCTTATCAATGTATGTACTTTGACTTAGGCCCAACAATCTCTTGGATCTATCATGATGTATCTTGATCCCAAGAATATACACTACCTCGCCCAAGTCTTTCATGGAGAAGCACTGATTCAACCATGCCTTAAGAGAATGTAAGACTGATATCTCGTTTCCAATAAGTAATATATCATGAATATATACTATTAGGAAAATGACTGCACTCCCAATAAACTGTTTGTAGACACAAGGCTCACATTCATTCTTGATAAAACCAAATTATTTTATGGCTTCATCAAAATGAATGTTCCATGACTTGAATGCTTGCTTTAATCCATAATTATATTTCTGTAACTTGCATACCATATTGGAATCCTTTGGAGTCACAAACCCTTCAGGTTGTGTCATGTAGACATCTTCCTGAAGGTTCCCATTAAGGAATACTATTTTGAAATCCATTTTCCAAATATCATAGTCATGGTAAGCTGCAATGGCAAGTAGAATTCTGATGGATTTCAGCATTGAAACTGGTGAGAAGGTTTCATCATAGTCAATTCCTTGACACTGTTTAAAACCTTTTGAAACCAGTCGTGCCTTATAGGTATTGACTTGTCATTCCATGTCTAGTTTCTTCTTGAATACCCATTTGCAATCAACATGATTTACATCAGCCGGAGGATCTACCAAAATCTAGACTTGGTTTTGGTACATGGAATCCATTTCAGAATTCATGGCTTCTTGCCACTTGGAAATTTCTATGCCATTTACTGCTTCCTTGTAGGTTATAGGATCATTATTATCAACTAATAATGGGTCACTATCCTCAGTAACTAGAAAACGGTACCATTCCAGTTCTATAACCTCTCTTGTACTCCTATGTAGTACTTGTGTCTCTGGAACAGATTCTTCTTCCATGGGGCTTTGTGGAATCTGTTCCTGTACCAACTCTTGTGTACCTTGAGCCTCAACTTCATTGAAGTCTATCTCAATCCCACTATCTCTTTTGGAGATGTGCTCCGTCTCAATGAATATGGCATGTCTTTCCACTATAAACTTTTTGTCTAAGGGGATTTATTGTTAATATCCCCTTGTTTCCTTGGGGTATCCTATAAATGTACACTTTGTGCCTCATGGTGTGAGTTTGTTACCTTAAGAGGACTTAACAAATGCTTCTCTACCCCACACATGTAAATTTGATAACATGGCTTTTCTTCCACTCCAGAACTCATATGTAATACCATTTATCAATTTAGTTGGTACTTGGTTTAGTATATGTGCCACTATTTGTAACGCATATCCCCAAAAGGATAATGGAAGAATTTCATTTCTCATCATTGATCTCACCATGTCCAACAGGGTACCATTCCTCCTTTCACTCACACCATTCCACTGGGGCATGTTTGGAGGAGTGAGTTAGGATAGGATCCCAAACTCCCACAAGTAATCAATGAAGTCTTGATTAATATATAATCCACCTCGTTTCGAGCAGTGTTTCTTAATATTATTACCAAGTTGGTTCTCAACTTCATTCTTGTATTCTTTGAACTTATCAAAATAATACGACTTATACCTCATTAAGTAGATATATCCATATATACTAAAATCATCAGTAAAAGTTATGATGTATGAGTACCCTCTCCTTGCTTCAATTGGAAATGGTCCACACACATCAGTATGAACCAATTCAAGAAGTTCTTTAGACCTTTTACCTTTCCCACCAAATGAGGCTTTTGTCATTTTTCCTTGTAAACATGCATGACATACGCCACATGGTTTTAGTTCAAAAGAATCTAAATATCCATCTTGATGTAACTTTGTCAAGTGTTTCTCATTTACATGACCTAGTCAGTGATACCAAAGTTGGGTGTGGTATGAGTCATGTGAAGTATCTTTGTCATCGATTTCCATTACCTGGTTTGTGTAATCCAACACATAAAGACCGTTGTATAAATATGCCCTACCAAAAAAATGCTATATTTATAAAAGAAGAAACATTCATTTCGAAACTTGAAAACAAATCCATCTATATCTAGTCTGGATACAAAAATTATGTTTTTGGTTACAGAAGGCACATAAAAACAACCCTTTAACACCAAGATCATCCCAGTTGGAAATGTTAGGTGGTAGTCCCCAACAGCTACATCAGCAAGTCTGGATCTATTGGCTGCTCGTAGATCTACCTCTCCTCGGTCAATCTTCCTGAATCTACTTGGTTCATGTATTTGGATACATATATGAGCACCACAAGAAATATATAATACCCAATTTGTAGAATCATATAGACTGCATTAGATAAAAAACACACCTGAAGCTTCTCCTTGCTTCTTAGGCTGGGTATAGTTCTTCTTCCAGTGGCCCTTCTTTCCACATGCGAAACAAACAGCCTCCTGTTCCCTTTCCTCCCCTTTTATCTTCCTTTTCTTGGAAGGTCGTGGAGAAGCATTGGGATTAAATATCTTCACCTTCCCTTTCCTCTTATTCACCATAAGGACAAAAGTATTTTCACGCTTCATATCTTTGTCCACTTGGAGAATGAGGATAAAAAGATCAGATAGATACTTCTCAATGTTGTTCATATTGAAATTGAAAACTGAGTTAGAGAATCTCTGAGGGAGTGATGCGAGAATGAGATCGGTGCCCAGTTATTCAGGTATTTTAAACCCTAGAACCTCTAGGTGCTCAATGTAGCCAATGAGCTTGACTATATGTGACCCAACTGGGGCACCTTCTCCAAGATTACTCTAAAAGAGTGCCTTAGAGATCTCAAATATTTCCTGTTTTTCTCTCTCCTAGTAAAGACCACAGAGGTGCTCAAGCATGCTATAAGAATCAATGTTTTAATGAGACTTCATGAGCTCACTAGACATTTATGATAGCATTAAACATTAAATATCGACCACTTCATTAATATGTTTATCATAGACCAATAAATCTTCCTTAATCGCCTCTTTGGAAGGCGGATCACATAATGCTAACTCCAGCATGTAAGACTTCTGTTCATGGCATAGGATAACCCGAAGGGGTCTAAACCATTCCTGGAAGTTACTACCAATAAGGATGTTGTATTTATCCAAAATTGATCATAAGGATAGTGTGGTTGACGAGAGTGTCATTTTTATTTTACAATTAAAAGAGCAGATCATTATTACTTTCTTGATTACATTTTATAAGAAATAATACATTTTATTAAGTCTCCCACTATTTTATCAAGTCTCAATATCCCTCACCATTGAAATCGGAATGTCTAGTTGCCATGAAATTATAGTTGCAAGGATCCATATTCCCCTTCGCATAACCCCAACAAGGGTTGGTTAAGCTATTAGAAGGCATTTAGGTAGGCAGGTCTTTTCCAATTGTGGGCTTGCAGCTCCTTGATATGTTGAGTGGACTCCCCAATCCTGAAATCATGAATTTGGATTTCCTCAACTCTTGCCTCTAATATTACACCAAGTCTAGAAAGGGATACCCATCTTGATGTAATATGGTTAAGTCTACCCGAAACCTTTAATAAGGGATTTATGTATAAAAGTAAGTGTCCCAACAAGGATTGGTAAAAAATATAGTTTTATTGAGTTTTCCATTAATCAAGTAACATAAGTCTTGTTATGACTTAATATTTTATTTGAGGAATTTCTATATCTTATGTGTGAATTGATTATTATCATTATCACATGCTTGTTAATATTAAGTGGAACTTACTTAAGTGATTAACCATGCCTTGATAATATTTACGCATAAGTCTGGTTTATTTTAGTTCCATTCTACATGCTTGTTTAATTAATTAATTATGGGATCATTACAACACATCCATAATGATAAACCATGCAATTGAAAGAAATAAAATAAATTAAATGGAATGATCATGAGATTTTCTAATGGTTAGTTTATCCAGTAGTTGATAAACTAACCCTAACCTAGGAGAGAAACACCTTGAACCTTTTGGGTTCGTGTTTACAGCTTCCACCTGTCCACCTCTATATCTCATAGGATTGGTTTTGTCTCGACTCTAGCTTGAACCAACTCCACTATCTTGGGATTTCCATCCATTACATATTCCCTTTTTAACTCATATGTAGGTGAGGGGTAAAAAGGGGTTTTACATAAAAGAAACCTTGGGCACGTTGGCCCTACAAATTAATGAAGATAGAGCTCACAGGCCAACAAATTTAATTCAAATAAATAAATTAAAAGAAACCATATACATAAAAATGTCTTCTTCTAGCTCATGATCATCCATACATACAACAATATTTTCACATAAATAAAACTATCAATCAATTCTTTAATCGTTCTTGTTTAAGATAAATCACGCTCGAATCAATTAATTATCATCTTTAATTAATCAATCCATTTATCTAAAACCCTTTTCTTAATTTCCTTAAGATTCTCATCCATAATTTTAAACAAATAAATTCATTTAAAATTATCCTTTTACGTAACTTTTAACTTGGAGGAAACCTAGTGAATTCCTATTCATAACTACCCAATGAGTAGAAATGAACATTACACAGATGATAGATTAAACACATATATATAAAACACCTATCATGTGTTGTGCCTCATCTTTACGCCCACACGATGGTACACGTATCAAGAGTTTGTATAATATAATAATAAATTTTAATAAATATACATAATTTGGACAAGTACACAATGTGTAGTTCCAACTACACAACATGTACTATTTTTCATCGTCTATCTGAAGTACACGCTCGGGGAAATGGCGTGTGAGTATACTTTAGAAATCTTCAGAGTACACGGCGTGTCCAGTGGGCCACACATCGTGTAGTTCCTCATTACACGGTCTCTATCCGGGAAAGTTGTGTACGGGGTACATGGTCCAACCCTAACTGAAAGGGAATACACGCCGTGTCCATTGGCCCACATGGAGTGTAATCCAGAAAATGCATGCCACCTATTCTTGGTCAACACACAAATTCATTTTAGACTTAGAAAGACTCCAGCACATAGATTGGTTTGGCAGACCAGTCCGATGCATTAAATCTTGACTACACGATGTGTACTGCCAAATACAGGCCATGGGTTCTGGTGTTGTACGACCAGGAAGCTTTGGTACCTCCAAATGAGATCCTTTATTTTATTTTAATCAAAATTAAAAGAAAATATTGTTTCTATATGGTGAACAAGAAACAAAAGAGGAGGAATAGATCTTGAGATTAAGATTTTCAGAACGATTAACTTGAATTGAAAAACCTAAATTATTAAATGCATAATTCATCAAAGAAATATTTAAATAATTATAAACTATTATGTAACCCCTCTGATACCACTTGAAGGTTCTGGGCGCAACAGAAGCGTGGTTGGGAAGACACCCATTTTTTATTTTTACCATGATCAATGATTATTTTGAGATCAATACAATGATGAATGACAGTCTCCACGGAATATAATCAAATATTTAGATAAATAAGAAAGAGGCCTGAAACCTTTAAAGAAGATCTTTAACATTATGTTTATAATTTATTTAATTAATTTCATAAAGAAAAATAATACATGGATCTTTGGTATTTTTCATCGTTGATCATGTTGATCATCCGAAATAACCCTTTTGGATTATCTCATTTCTCTTGTAAGGATCGAAACTAGAATCCCTCTAGAGGTGATCCACACATTCTTCAATGTCCTCTGATCGACACTGCTTGTTCTCCGAGTGCTAGTGCGGTGAGTCAAGTGTCTTGTGTCGGTCGTTCTTGATCGCCTATTCTCCGGTCTTGAAGAAAGTCTCTCATTCTTGAGAGGGAAGAGAAGAGGATTCGAGAGAGAAATTGTTTGGCTCAACAATTCTCAATTCACCAGGTGTGTGGTGTGGTGTGTGGCACAATAGGCATACTTTCCAATTTATATACATGGAATTTCAGTTACAATATTTAATTGCATAGAAACAATTAAATACATTCATGAATTTAGAGAAAACCCATGCATTTAATAATAATACCGCGTCATTATTTATGATGTGCCAACTTACGCAAAATGGAATTATAAATAAAACTCTGCATCACAAAATAATACCAGCATTATTTTAATCTATGCCAACTATTTAAATAGTTATTTACCATCTTCAAAATAATTATTTTAATACCAGACTGACCTTAGTCTGCTCAAACTCCACTTCCATTTGTTGAACACCTGAATAAATAAATAAATAATTTATTCTCTTAAATAAATATTTTATTTACAAAATAGTAAATAAATATTTATTAAATGTTCAATAAAATAAATAAATATAATTTATTTAATTTATGTGATAATTTTAACTTGAATAAAAGTATTCCACCTTCTTTAGAATAATATTTATTTCATCAATTAAATTAAAATAGAATTTAATTGAGACCACCAAAAACACTTAGTGTGTGACCCTCAAGGATTCTTTCTTGTTGACATTAGGCGGTCTTGCCTAATGTCCAAGAGTACTATCTAGAAATGGGTCAAGTCACTTAAGAGAAAGAATGTAAAGTCACAACAATGACATACACATAAGAACACTCACTGTGTAATATAATCCCTTTGTTGCAATATCTCATCAAGAAGGTTTCATGACTGTGTCGTTGACTTTTATGCTTGATATATCGTTATTTGACTACCTGAAATAAACTCATTGTTACACCATGGACATGGAATTTCACGCCACGGTTCTATTTTAGTCAAAGGGCCAAGATATCAACTTCCATAAGTGGAAGGGATAAATCCTTCCTCGACTTATCCATTAATAACATGCCACTCGTGATACACCCAATGTACCCTACTTCCCGCCAACTGTCTACATGACGATTTTCATCTGTAAATCAAAGTACGTAAGTCATGACATGTATTGATGATAATATTGAAGTCTAAGGATCATTACACACACTCGTAGATAGAAATATCCGATGAAACCAAAACATACAGAATTCCTACTAGCGGGTCTGTTATCATAATCTCATATTTTGGAGATTACAAAGTGCAGACTTCATGAGAGGAAGTCTCATCTGCTTATGAGTACTTGCACCTAGCGGTCTACATGCTATGTGTCCCATCATAGCATGTCATTCAACCGCAAGACTATTTTTAAGAATATTGTTATATCATTTCATGGTTCTCATCATAGCGGGAAATTTCCATGACCTTATCAATTCAACAAATACTCTAGGACATTATTAAATCATAATCATGCAGAAAAATGAACAATATGTAATAATACATTAAATATCCATGTAATCAAAGTAAAAATAGTTGGTTCTAGGACACCACCTCTTACACTATTCTCCAGATGTAGTGTCGTAGGATTTGATGAAGTCTTCTCTCTTCATTAGGGGTATTCATCCAGAGATCAGGGAGTGAGTCCTCCCTTCTAGGGACCATCATTTTGAGAAGCAGGTGCATGAGTCGTTCTTAACATAATTGGTCTTTGGAGCATAGGTGCTTGGCAATCCAGCATATCCAATTACTTCTGAAGGTTCCCCATCTGACGAGTAGGATGTACCAGAGGGGCCTATTCTTAAAGAGTCCTGTACAATGGTTCTAGCTTTCAGTTCCTCATATCATTCAGTGGTGTACCACCAGTGTGGCCGGTTCAAGCACATGAAACCTTCATGTTGCATCCCTCCAAATACGTGTCATCATTATGGCTGTATTGATCATCTGGAGAATTTTTGCAGGAAGTGTTGCTTGAAGAAGACACTGAGACCAGAGGATTCCAGTGCCTAACTATGAGGTAGGAGAGGATTAAACCATCAGAGCCCCATCCAAAGGTCTTAGGGCGAAGCTCGCGTACATTCAAGAGTTTCTAGGGGTGTGAAGCCTTGGTTTGGGTTTTGTGTTCTGTGTTGGTAGTGGAATATTTAAAGTATTATCATTCTTGTTTTTATACTATTAAAGTTTTGATGCGGTTGTAAGTTCAATGTTTTTTCGTGAAGTTATGAAGGATTTGTTCTATTATAATCCAAACAGTTTCATTTATCTGATTATGGTTTTCTGAATTGTTTATTTTTTTTAAAAAAATGTGTTTGTCCCTTGTATGGGTTAATCTAGGTTTGGATGTGTTCGTTTGGAGATGTAAGTGCATGTTGAAGAATAAATTTTTGTGATGGTGCTCGGGTTCACTATTTGAGTTAAGTTTTTCTCAGAGGTTTTTCTCTAGTGTTGGTGGTTTTTGGTCTGGGTCGAGATTTCCAAGTTTCAATGGAGGTGTTGTTTCGTTCATGCTAGAGAAGTTAGTTTGGATTGGTTGGGAGTTCCTGTGTCGATCCCCCTTCTTGGGGTGGTATGTTTGAGTGTTAAATTTCCATGTTAGTTGAATTCTTATGGTGGGTAGAACCCTCTCATGTTCTCCCATTATCTTGTGTTGTGGTTTCTTTCAGCTTTAATAGGCATGGATTCAAGTTCTATCTATCACTCGGTTGTGTGAATTTCTGGGGGAAGAAAGTGTCTCTAGTGGGGAGAATCGTCACACCCCAACTTTTAAATTTATTTTTATTTTATTATTTCTTGTCTGTGGGTCTCTTGTCGAGGCTTGGGTTGAATGCAGGATTAAAACTTTTGAGATTTGTTATTTTTGGTGGGTTTCAGACTGGTGCAAGGGAACTTCATGGTTGGCGGTACTGTGCACTCGGCCCACATGACCGTGCTGTTTCCCACCACTTGAAATAAATAAATCCTAATGAAAAAAATGGAAAGAAAATAAAATAAAATAATAAAGATGAAATAAAAATAAAAATATTATTTTAATAATAATGAGATTATCATTATCATTATTAAATTTATTATTATGTTATATTATTATTACTAATAAAAATAAAAATAATATTATTTATAGTGTAATATTATTATTATTATTATATTAATGGTATTATGATTATGATTATGATGATTATTATTTTTGGTTATTATTATTATTATTATTATTATTATTATAAAAGAATGAAAATAAAACCCTAGCCCCCCTTACCCGGTTTGCGGCACAGCCAACCCCCTCTCTTTCGTGATTCGGTGAACCCCCCTTCCTTGCTATTCCCTTCTCATGTGGTCACACTCTCCTCACCACACCTCCTTCCCGACGCACCCCCCGATCTCCCTCGTCCTTCTACGTTCCAGCCTGCCGTACTCCCTCGCCATCCGCGCACTAGCCTACCCTCTCCCTTCTGCACCTTTGGCTAGCCGACCCCCCAGTTCTCTCCTCCATCATAAAGCTTCAGTGAACCCGCACCCCTCATCTCCGGCAGCCAGCTACGGCGTGACCAACCAGCTCCAACATCCCCGGCCTCCAGCCACCTTACCCTTGTGCGCACTGACCCCCCCGCTCTGGTATATTTATTTTCATCTTTTGGTGTTCTTATTTAATTTGGAACCTCTTTGAAACCCTTTATAATCTTATTATAGCATTTTTAAATTGTTTTGGTTTGTGAAAACTAGATTTTTAAGGTTAGTTATGTGAAATGACTAGAGTCTTAGCACTTAGGGTGTTTAGTTTAAATGCTATTATTCCACTAAATGGAATTAGGGGTTTTCATGAAATGTTTACTGTTAATTATGGTGTGATGGTAGTTTCCTATTTGTGAACATGGTTTGGTGTGTTTGGTTTAGTAATTATATGAATTTTTTTATTTGTACTATGTTTTTGAAAGTGGTTTTATGGTTTCAAGGGGCTTGTTTTATGTTCTTTAAATTATGTGAGTAGTTGGTTGTGGTTTTAAAGCAAGCGGTGGGTTTTCGAAAATAGTTTTGGGTGTAATTTTGGTGGTTGGGTGTTCCATTGTAAGTTTGCACATCCGTGGGTGAACTAGGTGCACACATGGATGTTCCCTCGAATGAAAATGACCCCTTTAAAATAGTGTTTTCTAAAAACCCTAGTTTTCTAAATGTGTTTTGTTTCCTAAATATAGCTTGGTACTTTGTGTGTTTTTTAAGAAAGGTTTGAAATGTAGAGTCAAAATATATGCCCGGTTGGCTCTTGGTGTGAGTTATGGTCAATTCTTGGTATTAAGGTCCATTTGGAATGACTTGGAAGTTGCATGTTTTCTTAATATATGGATTTGGAAATAATTTTGGTAAATGTTTTTTCCTGTGAAAATCTAGGGGGCCATTTGGAATTTTGAGTGCATAGTGTGTTTTTATCTTAGTTTTTAAATAAAGATAAGACTTGGTTTCTTGAATGGTCCATTGTTTCTAAATGATGTTTGTCCTTATATGTTAATTAATTAAAGCTTCATTTGCTCCTTAGTGGTGCGCGCACACACATACATAAGTATGTATATGTATGTGTATATATATATTCCTTGCACATATTCCCTCATGGAGTAGGGAATATGTAGATTGGATTATGGGTATATATATATATATATATGTATGAGAATGTATGTGTGTGTTGGTGTGGGTGATTTTTGTCAAAAGATTCAAGATCCAAATTATCTTGGCTTAGTCTGCTTCCTTTTGAGGTAGGTCCTCCATGCCCGCACCTTTTATTTGAATTCTATGATTTCTTATAATTTTTAAGAAATGTTTTAACATATTCATGTGATATTTATATATGTAGATATGTATATGTGTTTGGTGAAATGGATTGAACCTTTTCAAGATTGGTTTCCCATTAATTTTCATAACTTTTCTAAACTTGTTTACAATTTTATTTTAATTATGAAGGTGTCCTAAGTATTTTAAAATAGTTTACTAAAATTTTCCTAGTTGTGAAGTGTATTTTGTGAAACTAAAAATGATTTGGTTAAATGTGTTGTTTAAAACCTAACTTGTTTGGCACCTTAAAGGCTGGGTTGATAATTCAATGACATGAAGGCCCTTTGGCACTTTTTAAGTATGTTATGTGTTTTTAACATGGAATTAGAAATAGATTTTCGACATGAATTTGGTTTGGAATATTTTTATGGTATATTGGAATGATGGTATTAAATGCCCAGTTGGAACCTTATATTACTTTGAAAGTGTGAAAGTCTGGTTGGAAACTTAAAGTGCTTTGTGAAATGGTTTAAAAGTTCATGTGATGTGACAACCCAGTTAGAACCTTGGTTGATATGATGTGCACATGTTTATATATATATATATATATATATATATATATATATATCTAGTGGGAACCTCTATAGGAGGGATACCCCTTTATGGGTTATCGTATAGGGTGTCCATGTTTGGGGTAGGAAAGTGCGGTGACGACAAGTAAAATGAGTCACGCATGAGAAGACCTCCTACATACACATTATTATTACCAACATGGGTTCCTGGGCGTCTTTTGGAGGGTCGAGTGATGGTTACTGATCAGCCCCGATTAAATGGGTTGATACCCCCTAGATTTGTTGTTAGGCCAGGCGGGCTATGCCACTAGTAAGGCCAGGTTAGGGAAACTAGTTGATTATTGACTTAGGGACTTCACCATACACTAAAAAATGGTTCTGAACCGAGTACGTACAAGGATCACTCTAGGGATGTTTAAGGAATTCCCATGGTTTCATACTTGTATGTTCCTTCTTTCTTTTATGGTACTTTTGGTTATTTGATCTCATGACACTTTTACTTTGTTTTTTTATAATATGGAACCAGTTTTGGAAATATTAAATTTCAGAAAGAATTTATTACAATGACATATATTTTGGTAATTGATTTATAAAAATGAAATGTAAAAGGGTTTTTTTTCTTAAAAGTAAAATCTTGTTACCTATTTTGTCAAAGGAGTAGAAAACCATATTTTGTATGTATAATATTTTCAAATTAGAAAAAATGGAATTCATTTTAGAGGTGGGGAATTAGGCATGGTTTATTTTGGCATGCATACTGATCATATTGGTGCTCACGCCTACTATATATTTTCAGTTTTAGGTTCTCCAGGTTTCACATCACTCTTGGAGCGGGCTTGTTTCCGAGTTGGGTGGTGACCTAGTAGGTCACATATTGGTATGTGTAGTTTTTCCTTTTTCTCTTTTCACTGATAATATTTGTCTATTTTTTTTTATTTAGTTGTGTTTTATTGATAGGATAAATCATTTCCACATGTTATTTTTGATTCCTGACACTAGTTTCCAACCTATGGGGATCAGGAACGCCCTTCGGGCCATGCTGTAGAATGGCTTGGGTGACCGGTTCAGGGTCGACCCGAGTTTGTTCATTACACTACCCAAGGTGAGTTTTATAGGATGAGTTGAGGAATTTTGGGGAGATATTTGGAAAAATCATGATTTTTTCAAAGATTCTTGATAGGTGTGAGGAAGTGTAAGGATAATAGGTCCTTTTATAGTGGAGGAGGAGTGACACTCTTGTAATATTTTGATAATGGAATTCGATACATGTTTTTCATGTGTAAAGTGGATCCAATAATGGAACAAAATATATTAAAGGAATTATATGGTCTAAATATGTCCATCAAATAGATCTTGGACATGTTTATAGATCTTTTTTGGCCTTAAGGTTAAGGTTTAGTCCCTTATTAAGTTTAATTTAACCTTAATCATTGTAATTAATTTTAATTTAATTCACTAATATTTTTGGTAAAAAACTAATTTGTTATTATTAGACATTATGAATTACCCTGAATCCAAATATGAAATCAATTTTTACAAATTCCAATAATAAAAGTTTCATAAATTTATTTAAATTTAATCCTGCATGCGGGTCGACAATGCATGTTTTTAAAGTCAAAACGTCCGAAAGTTTGCTATGTTTTTATAGTAAATTTAAAAGTGGAATTGGTTCCAATGACCTAAATTGGATTAATTGATAAAAAAATGATCTAATTATAGTTTAAAACCAATTATGAGTATAAATTAACCTAATAAATTAATTAGATGAAAAAGCAGTTTTGAACTAAATTTTAGTATTTTTAACTATTCATTAAAAAATGATATGTTTCCAAAAAAATATAAAACATTTACCCTAACCAAATTTTTATGTTTATATTTAAAATATGAAGTTTATTTGAACATATTAAATTAATTAAAATATCAAAATTCAGATTTAAAATGGGTTCTCCATTAAAAGGTGGTAAAATTGTCTTCATAAAAATATAGGTTATTATGTGTGAAATTGAGTTAGTTCTTATCTTATGACTATCAAACATTATGGATGAATATAAAAATAATTTATTTAATATATAACATATAAATTTAATTAAAACCCTTAAATAATTTTAATTAATTATGTTTATGAAGGAAAATCTCCTTTGGAAGCATACAAATAACAATATTTCTTCTTTATATCCAATTGGTTCTTATTTTCGTCTCATTAATTTATAACCAATGAATTAATTTTATATTTATATAAACCATAAATTTTTATAAGTTAGTTAATATTATTTATAAACTCCAACATATCAGCTTGGTTATATCATATTATATGGAATAATAATATTTTACTAATACATTGTTATTTTTTGAAACTCAGTCTTGCGTGTAATGAAAACTATCGAGGAAGACCGCTCTTGCGTATAACACAAGATATCATGGAAGGCAGATCTTGCATGAGATTCAAGATAACTTAGTGTTATGTTCATTAAAATCTATGGAATATGTCATATTTATTTAATATTGTAATGTATCAGGTTAATATATTACCTTTTTACACTGGGTGTTGCGTGTCATAAACACTATTGAATACATAGTTGCACTTTAAAATTTCAAGGTGTTACACACTATACCAAAACAAAAATGACCTTATCAAGACATCACTATTTTATTTTAACATCTACATTATAGGAATATTATAAAATGATTCATCTCATAAATTAGAATATTATGTTGTTAATTTTTCCCTAAGGAGTTGTTGTGATGCCTCCCCTCTCTCCAGTCTCTAAAGAATCTACTTTATGGTGTAATGGATCATGTGATAATCCAAACCACTATACCCAAGAATCATGAAAATATGATGAATATTATATATATTTTTATGTATGACTTTCAAAGGGTTTTAATACATCATCTTCTATACATCCTTGCATACCATTTTTCGGCGATGTATAAAGCATCAATAATTGCTTAGTCAGGATCATAATCACTCATAGAAGGTGAGAAATATTTGAGTACTAACTCAATCAGTGAGGTTATATCCTCACAAACTCCTAAATGAGTTGGAACCATACTAGATAATTTCCCTACAACCCCTATTGATTGGGACACTAATGAAATAACATTATAGACATTAGTCACTTACATGAGCATTACTAAAATAGTTACCCTGAATATGTATGCTAGTAGGTATGGAAAGAAATAAAGGGGTTATATAAATGAATACTCACTCATATCCATTATAGTATGGATTTATATTATCATTTCTTTCACATAAGTAGGCACAATAGGTGGATCACCATGAGGTAATACCCATGGAAGAACTTGGGATGTTACTTCTATCACCAAAGGTGCGATACCCTCCAGTGGAATGATAGTACTAAAAGGTATCTCTAGCCAACCGATTTTGATAATTATTTATTGGAATAAATACAGGTTAGAATCATCCAATAAGATATTTTTAGCTAAAAATTATAAAACTTATTCAAAAGGAATGTTCACCATGATGAGATTAGTTGTAGAATCACCTATCAGGTTGATGACTTCCCTAAGGTCAACCAATGGCTTGGGATGTATAGGAATGATGGTCCCAAAATTGGAATAAAAAATTAGATCTGATTCATATTAATCCCCAAACACTAATTTCACTTCCATAAATATTCCTTATAGAGGTGAAAGAGTTATTTCCTCCAGGAGATTTAGAACACTTGAGATAGGAGCCCTGACAGTAACATCCACAACATATTCTTTGAATAGATGAGGGTTAAGGTAACTGGATTTGGCCCTTATTGTGCCCAATTTTCTATTTATCCTCCATGAATAACCTTATGAAATCCTAGGGGCTATAATTACTTTTGGATTTGATAACCCAGAGCATGTGATCTCTATACTGTCTCCCTACATCTTTGGATATGTGTGAATAAGAACATATGCAGTTATATCCATAATCAAACCTGATCTCCCCACAACATCCCCCTTTACTACATCTATCGATGCCCCTTCTGGGAACTTGTGAGCGATATAATTTGGGAATTTTATGCTCCAAGAACATATTTCTTGGTTTAGATTCTGCACAGACCAATAAATATTCAAATTTGAAAGTATGTATTATAAAATAGGTTAGTAATTGCAATACTTACCCATAAAACCCAAGAGAATATGTTTGGATAGATATCTTATTCTTCCTCAACTGTAAGTATCCCAAGGGGATAATTTCATGGGAGGAATAATTAGTAGTGGTGGAGATGAAAATTATTCCTCTATTTCATCAATTACTGTACATATATGCATCTCCATATTAGGGGATCCCTCGTCTTCATCATGTTCCTCTAGAGGAGCCCCTCAATTGACCGTCATTACCCCAGCCGAGTACACTGAAGATATGATAGATGATCTTGCTTCATTGTAATCCTATAAAAATGTAAAATTAATTAATAAATTTATCCCAATGATAAGATAAAGGTGAAAATAGAAAAACCATCTTACCTCTCCTAAGGAGGCATTGTTAATTGCCTCTCCTTCTCCAGTCTCATTTTTATTTGGCTTCAGTATCTCAAATGCTCGATCCATGTAAAGGATTTGGATTTTAAATAGAGGGATTGAGACCTCAAGGTATCATGGGTATAATTACACCACTTTGGGTTGGTCTGCATAAGAGAATCCCTTGGGATAAAATATAGACCTAAACCTTATTGGGACAATATCCATTACTTTGAGAAAATGTTAGATACCCTTGGAATATATGGTGTTATTATATGAGTCCCACTACATAAAATCTACAAAAATATAACTCTAATGGGGATAACCAATTGGTAGGGCTCCTCACTCATCTAGGGAGGGGCATCTTGAAGCCTTTATTTCTTTCATGATATCTAAGAGATCAAGGGATCCATTGGTGTGACTCCTTTACCCGATAATACTTCATATTTTGGTTTACTTCCCTATTTCTAATATTTATTTTCTAGTGCAGATTCAAATAGAGAAAGTAATTTAATATCACAAAAATTTAGTTTAAAATAATAATAATCTCGATAGCTTTCTTAAAACGCAACACTAAGTTTTAAGGAAATTGAGAAATATTACAAAAATATTTTTATTTAAATGTGATAGTAATAAACTAGATGTTGAATTGGAGGGTATGAATATAAGTAACCAAATTATTAAATATATCTATAATGGTATTAATTAATAAAAACTCATTGATTAATTCTTTTGATATAAACACACATTTTAGAGAAGTAATTTTATGTTTTAAAAATGATTTTTTTCTGTATTTTGTGCGTTGAAATTATAATTAATTTCTACCAATTTTGGAAATAGTATTTTATAAAATTAAAATAAAATTTTAAATCTCAATATAAAAATAAAATTTTGGTAAATTTTTGATATTTTTCTGAAATGATTGTTTTTTAGTAAATAGTGAAAAATACTGATTTTCCAAATACAATCATTTCTTTTCATTAAATTAAATTATTTAAAAGCACCATTATATTTTTGATTTGGTATTAAAGTTAATTAATATCTTATTTATTTATAATAATATAATTAATTAAATTTTAATCAGCAATATTCAGGATCTTGATATAAGTTAATTTTTATGATTAAAAATGATTTTTTTGTAAAAATAAATTTTCATTACATTTTATGAATTTATATTAAAATGGAATTGTCCACTTTCAGTAATTGAATATTAAAAAAGGATAAAATAATTTTAATAAAAATCCTTAATTTTTTTAAAATTTTCATGTTTATTTTTTTTCATTATGAACATTAACCATGATAAATATTTGTCAGCTCAATTAGGGTAAAATGGGGTTAAAACTATGACCTAAGGTCTCAAAATTAACCCAAAAAATTATTTTATATTATTTTATGAGATTAATTCAACCATATCCATCCTAAAATTAAATATATTTCAGTTTTGTGTCAGTTTCCTTGGATAATTACATTTATATTATTTTAAGTTAATAAAATTCCAAAATGTCACTCTCTTGCCTTTTAATTTCTATTATATGTTAACATAAGGATAAAAATATTTTATGAGGAATTAATTTTAAAAATTATTAATTTTTTTTTATAATTTTAATTTAATTTTAACTTTTATTAATCATATAATTACATTAAATAATTACACAATGTCGACATAATGCTTATGCAAGAAGTATGAAAATCAAAGTAAATGATTTTAAAGATATCAAAAGTATTATTTTTAAAATTAATTATGTCTCCACATGAATTTTAAATTTAAAAATAATTAATAATTTATGGTTAAAGTGTTTATACATGAATTAATTTTTTATCTTTATGCCTTTAAATTCAAAATAAATGAATGTTTTCAAAAATGACATTACTAATATTTTAAGAAAAATAATATTTTATTAAATTTTTGAAAAATAATAAAAATAATTAAAGAGTATAATTAGGATTCTAAATCATCTAAAATTTCATCCATTAACCATTTATGAGACAACTTTTACCTTATAAGTAAAATTATAACCATTTAATATTAAAAAAGTTATTACTGAGGTTAAGGTTAAAATTGGATAACAAAGGGGTCAAACCAAAAAATAGGGTTTAAAATACCACTTAAACCTGTAAAAATTTTATTGGTTTAATGGATTTAAACCATATATAATATTATATTATAAATTATTTCCACATGGTTCCACATTAACATGAAAATTATTTTTATTATATTTTAATATTTTTTTTAATTCAATGTGTGTCCTTTCCCTCCCTTATAAATGGACACCCATACTTTCTCTTCTTTACACCAATTTGATCCACAAAGATAATACAAATCATACCTAATTATATTATAAAATTACCTATTTATTTATTATAGGTTTTATTATTCTCAAAAGGCCATTCCAAGAGTCATTAAGATGATATCCAAAGGAGTCCTACCGAAGAAGAGGTAATTATCCTACCCGACCGATTTCAATTTCTTTTTTCTTCTAAGTCCTCTAAATTTATGTTATTAATCATAAAATAATATCTTAATTATCATAAATATACTTAAATTTTATTATGTTCATGGAACCACCATTATTCACCCTTTTTCCATCAAATGGGAAGTGAAAGTATTGCTTGTGCATACGTGTAGAGTACCACCTCCACTTAGCGACACAATTCAATTTCTATCAGCATATTTAATGGATGTTTTTTTATGATTGGTTTAATATTTATATATAATATTTATGAAATAATTATAATTTTTTAATTATAATATCATATCTGTCTTTTAACCTTCTCATCCTTTGGAAAATGATAACGTTGCTCGTGTGTATGTGTGGACTACCACCTCCATAAAGTGATGTGTTTTGTTTTTCATTTATGATCTAATTAATATTAATAAGAATATATTTAATGTATATATTTGTTATTTATGATAAAATTTTGGTTCTATAATGATAAAATAATATTTATTTTTTATTTCATTATTTTTGATAGAAAATGAAATCAACATTTATGCATACGTACGACTTACCTTCTCCCTAAACAGTGTAAATGATTTTTGTATCCCTACCTTTTATGGATGATTATAAATATTAATATAATGAATATATATTATTTTTATATCATGAATATAATTATTGAGATTATTTAATCATTATCAAAGTACAAGTACCATAACTGGTGAATCAAAACTTCCATGAAAAATGAAACGATTAATACCTGAAAACAACAATTTTAATAAGGAATAATTAATAAATTGGTGTTGAAATGATATAATTGCTTCTTATATGAAACTATAAGTATTTAACTTATTATGTTATTGAATTATAATAAATTTAATGTTATTATACATGAGGTTATTTTTCTTTTAAAGCAAGTTAGACTTGAGGTAAGGGATTTATGTTTAAATATGATTCTATTCATGATTATTTATGATTAAATTTATATTTAAGGAAATTATATGATGATTTCCTAAAAAACCCATTTAATTTTATTATATTATGTTTTTATAAGTATTTTTGAATTAATATTATTATTTTCCTTTGTTTGGTACTTAAAATGATTAGGAATGTGTTTTTAAGAAAGGCAGATATTATTTTCTCTTACACCATGAATCCTTTTCTTTCACATCGATGTTTTCTTTAAAATGATTTGATGAATGTTTTAAATATTATAATAAAATTATTTAAATTAATTTTTTACCATGATTTAATTTCTATAATTTTTTTTAAAATAGAATATTTTTTTCACTTTTCAAAAAAGGTATTTTTGAATTTTTACAAAAAATGTGAAAGGAATCTTTATTTTAAAATTCACGGAATAAAAAAAAAATTATAGCCATAATGACTGCTTAAAGAATTGAAGCTTACTTTAAATTTATCAATGGTTATTTTAAATTAACATTTTTTCATAATATTTTGGGAATTTTTCTATTTTAAAGAATTTATTTGAAAATGAAAAGGGTATTTTTCTCAATAAATATTCCAAGTGATATTCTAAATAAATTTTAATCAAAGATGATATCCTTTGATGTTACTTATTATTTACGTGGTATATGATCCAATGAAACCATACTTATTATTTATCTGTATGCTTCATGATTTTAATGATGATATATTTATGAAACCCATTTATTTTCCATGAGTTATTCTATAATGAAAATTTTAAATTTTTATGAAAATTGTTTCCATTCAACAGGTTATGATATATGATAAATGTTTTATGATATTTGGAACACATATGAATGGATTATGATTATTTTTTGGGTGGAAAAAGAATTATTTAACCCTCTAATGAATTTTTTAATGATGGTTAACTCATGAGATAATAAGAACTAGAATGGGGAGTAAACTAAGTTCAGTAAGGGAATCTATCCACTATGATAGTTTTGGAAGTGAACCTTGACTAAGGATATGATGATATGGGGAGTGAACCCAATCCACTATGATAGTCTTGTAAATGATCCTTGACTAAGTAAATAATATTATATACTTATGTGTATTCCATATATTTATATCTTATTCCAATGTTATGATCTCATGGATCACGTTATTTAATTCTTTTATGATTAATGTCTTATTAAAAATAAATATTTATCTAATGACACATGTTTATGACCAATAAATTTTTAATTATGGTTTTAAAATGTTAAGATTATGTTCTTATACCCTAATTCTCATGTTATACTTAAATGATCCTTTATATTTCCCTTATTTACAATTATTGAGCATATGATCTCACCCATTATTATGTTTCTATTTCCCCAGGTTATGAAGAAAGATTTTAAGTATGATATGTATAAGAAGGGTTTTATTTGTGGAGAGATAAGAGGGAGATGGTATAGAACTTTACGTACTAGTTGTTTATGTATCCAAGTTTCCAAAGATATTAATCCTTTATATTTCCAGCATATATCGTAATGTTATGTAATTAATATTTTTTTAATAAGATGTAATATCTATAAATTATAAGTATGAGTCACTATAGTTGGTATCAAAGTAGGATTTAATTAATCTATGGTGATCAGGATTAGATAACCTTGGTGAAAAAATAGGTATAAGACTAAGTATAGGATATATTATTTGGATTTCCTTAATAATAAATCCCTATATAGATACTAAAACTAGGCATGGTTTTTTTATAGATTCATCTAGGGGAAATAAAATTTAAAAAATTTGTTCAACTATATATCGACCATGATTCTGGTGCATGCTGAATGTGTCCTTACTACAAACTTGGTTTGACACTCTTGGGGGATAGTCTTGGCTTGATTCACATTTTAGTTATAAACCAATATAAAGGATTTCTATAGATTATGATCATGGAATACCTAAGTTAAACCTAAGGTATCATAGATGGAATAGATAGTTCCATTATTTAGACATTAAATAAATTATTTTTATGATCATTTACAATGATTATTGTTTCTTACACTATGTTTTTTGGTTTTAGTCAATAACCAAAACCAATAGGATACATGTTAATGAAAAATGTGATGGAAAATGTAATGACCATCCTCATGAGAAAACAAATGAAATTGTATATGGAATGTGAAATATAGTGACTATGTCTAATTATAAATCTACATATAATATTAACAACCCAAATATGGGTGAGTTTCCTATTAAAACTAATAAGATGAAAATGGAGTATCATGGGAGTTCTGTTAATGAATTATATAGAAGGAAGTATATTAATCTTTATATTTCAAGTATGTAGGGAGAAGAACCAAAGGAAATTTCTCAATGGAATGATAAGATGTTTTATTTGTGTAAAATAAGGTCATATATAAAGTAATTTCCATGAAAAAAATAAAGAGTTCAATGGAAGGAAATAAAGTTCATCCTAAGGTACCATTTATAGTAAAAAAATTTCTATGTAGAAATAAAGGTCATAAAGAAATTAATTACTATGGAATTAAATATATTATATGAGGGGATTATGGGAATTATCCAAGTCAATTCCCTAATACAAGGGTTAACTCCTATACCACGGAATGATAAACATTGTGCTAATCATTAAAGAGGAAGGATTGAATTGTTTATTTGTTGGGATTCAAGAATTATATTTCATAAGTGTTTTATAAATGTAATTATAGTTATATTAATAATGAAACATCTAAGGATTATTCTATAGTAGTTTTTTCGTATATATTTTAAATAATACGGTGAATGGTACTGATAACCTATAAAAGTGATTTAGTGGTAAGGATATATTTTTGGAGAAAACATGATTGAGGGAAATATAACCATTAATATGTTCTTGATGTTGAGATAATAATTTTTAGTGATGATAAATATATTATTGATATTGATAAAGTGAATTGGATGGTATTGGTGACTATTAAATTTGTTACTGATTTGATAAAAAAGTTAAATAGGTCATATTTGATGTAGTTTATTTCATTATTAGATTTATGGAATAAATTCAATAGTCTATGATTTTATTTGAATAACAAGGATAGTGTTAATTTTTAGAACCATATATGTTTTCATCCAGGTTTTATGGTGATTTATGTTATTATAATGTTTTAAGAGAATATATGATCAATGAATTTACATGTTTGATACTTAACAATAAGAGCAACTTTATGTTGTTTGGGATAAATTTTAAAGATGATCATGAAAAACACATGATAAAATATTTCATATTTTTGGGTTTTAAATTTTGTCAGACATATTTTAGAGGATTCTTAAGGTCAACTATTTATGTAATGGTTTTAGTTGAACTTTTTTGTGTTATTGTTGATGTTTTAGAGATTAATGTACAATATTTATCCATATTTGATAAATTTTTCTAACCATTTTGGTTTTAGTAAATATATAAAGATATAAGGAATGAATTTTAAATATTTTATAGATATTATGATTCACCAAAAGTTAATTTTTGTTCATTAGGCATGAAAAAATAATCTTTAATATTCATTTATTAGAGTAAGATATGAAGTTGAAATTCATCAAATCACAAAAAAAGATGAAATTATTCATGTGAAATAGAAAGAAATCAAGTATGTAAATTTTATCATTCGATTTAACATGATAGAAAACTAATCCCTCAAATTTAGTAAATGAATCTTGAAATAAAAAATTTATTCTTTTACCTGTAATTATGAAGAATTGGTGGTATTTTCACCCCTCACCAATTTATTATTTTATGGCTATCAAAATTCTCATGACTGTGTCCTATATCACTATCTATTAGTCCTTGGAAGTTAGTTTTCTAATTCATGTGCATATTTTAACTTCCCAACAATGTTATCCTTGTTTTGGAACCCATTTTTTTTATTTCAGGAAACCTTTTTGTTTCTCACTTCCCCTTTTCAATGGATGTTTTATTATCCCTATATATGATGTGGGCTTTAAAAAAAGGTATTTTCAAATATGAAAACATTGATGACTGATATAAAATTTCAAGGGTGTAATTTATTTAAGGGTGGGATAATGTAACACCCTAAAAATATATTTTAAAATAATAATAATCTCAACATCTTTCTTAACACACAATACTAAACTTTACGCGAATTGAGATATATAATAAAACTATTACTATTTAAATGTGATCACTATAAATTATACATTGAATTTTTAGGCATGAATATGAGTAATAAAATTATGAAATATATATTATGTTTCTAATTAATAAAAATGTACTGATTAATTCTTAATAAATAAGAACTCATTTTAGTGTTGTCAATTTATGTTTCAAAAATGCATTTTATTCAAATATATTTTTTACTTCATTTTATTCCTGAAAATTATAATTAATTTATAACACATTTAGAAATTTTATTTTATAAAATTGAAATAATTTTTAAAATCGTCATATAAAAATTAACTTAGGGTGATTTTTTTTTGGATTTTTCTGAAATGATTGATTTTTTAGTGAATAGTGAAAATAATGATTTTTAAAATACTATCATTTATATTAATTAAATAAATTTAATTAAATGTATAATTATATTTTTTATTTGATAATAATGATAAATATGATCCATTTTATTTAAAATAATGTAATTAATTCCATTTGAGTCAATAATATTCATGATTTTTATATAAGTTAATTTTTATGTTAAAACACATATTTCTAGAAACTATTTTTCATTTAATTTTACACATTTACATAAAAATTTATTTATAAAAATTATAGATAATGAATATTAAAAAATTAAAACCATAATTGGAATCATGAGGTTCAAATTTGGTCACTAGCCCGCTTTTACTTTGGGTCATTATGAATAGTAATTGTCATAAATTTTGTTTCACTTAGGTAAGGGTAAAACAGATAAAACGAAGTGAAAAATATGATATAAGGTCTAATAATAAACCAAAAACTTATATTTAATTCTTTTTATGATATTAATTCAGCCATATAATTCCTAGATTCGAATATATGGTATTTTGGTTCCATTTTCCATTCATAATGGCATTTATATTTTTTTAAGTAAATAAAATTCCAAAATGTCACTCTCTTGATTTTAAATTTATCTTAAAAGTTAACATGGAGAGAAGATGATTTTATGAATGAATATAAATGTAAATTTTGAACATTATTAATTTATTTTTGTTATTTTAATTTATTATTAAATTTTAGTAATGATATAATTATCTTACATTCTTGTACATCACTAACACCATGCTTGTGAAAGTAGTACAAAAATAAAAGTAAATGATTTAAAAATAAATAAAAAAAAGGTTATATTTTTGGATTAATTATTATTAAAAATGTATTATATGGTTAATAATAACGTATAATATATGGTTAAATAGTTTATATTCTAATTATCCTATTATCTTGGTTTCTTAATAGTTATATTAAATGAAAAGTTTCAAAATAACATTAATGATATTTTATGAAAATAGTATTATATTAAATTATTTAAAAATTATAAAAATATTAAAAGGGGACATTAAAGATTTAAAAATTCCTTAAATTTCATCCCTTATCCATTTATGAACAAATTTCAATCTTATAAGAAAATTTATAACCCTTTAATGTTTAAGAAGGTGTTACCACTACTAAGGGTAAAATTTGTTAACAAAGGGGTTAAACATAAAGATACAGTTTAAAATAATACTTAAACCTATAATTTTTTTTGGTTGAAATTTTTTCATCCATATAATATATTATATTATAAATTATTTTCACATTGTGACACTTTCACATGAAAATGAATTTATTATATTTAAATCTTTTTATTAATTCCAGGTGTGTCTTTTCCCTACTTTATGAAATGAAACCTCTACTTTCTTTTCTTTATACTACTTTGATCCAACTAGATCGACAAAAACTTCCCAATTATATTATAAAATTCCCTATACATAAATTATAGGTTATTTTATTCTTAAAATACAATTACAAAGGTCCTTAAGAAGGCATATAAAGGAGGTCTACCGAAGAAGATGTAATCATCCTACCCGACCAATTTCAATTTACTTCATCTATAACTTCCTATAAATCTATGATATTTATCATAAAATAATATATTTAGTATCCCAAATATACTTAAATTTTATTAATATTATGTAACCACCATTATTTACCCTCATTTCTATTAAAAGTGAAGTGAAAGTATCACTCGTGCATATGAGTGGACAACCAGCACCACATAGTGATACAATTTATTTTGAATCACCATCTTTTATGGAAGGTTATTAAGATGGTTTTAATATTTATATATTATATTTATGAAATAATTATTCTTTTATAATTATAATATCATATCTACCTCTATACCTTATCATTCATTGGAAAACGAAAGCATCGCTCGTGCGTACGTGTGGACTACAAGCTTTATGAAGATATGTGATTTGTTTTTAATTTCATATTTAAATTGATGGTAATAAGTATATAACTAATATATATATATATATATATATATTATTTTTTATTTAGTTATGTTTCTATAATTATAAAATAATATTTATCTTTCTTTCCTTCTTTTCATTAGAAAATAAAAACAACGTTCATGCGTATGTACAACCCGCTGTCTCTATGAAGGGTGTAAATCATTTTTCTTTATCTACCTTTTATCGATGATTATAAATATGTATATAACTCATATATATAATATTTATATCATTAAAAAAATTATATATATTATGTAACAATGATAAAATTACAGGGATCAAAATTGACGAACTGAAACTACTTAGAAAAGAGAAATAACTAACACCTAAAAATGAAGATTTTAACAAGGAATTATTACAAAATGGGTGGTAAAATGTTATAATATGATCATATATGATACTATAGGTATGTAAATTATTCTATTATATAATTATAATAAATTTAATACTATTATATAAGAATTTATACCACTTTTGAATTAGTTTATACTTGAGGTAAGAGATTTATGATTCATTATCATCTTATTCATGGTTGTTTATGCTTGAATTTACATTGTAGGAAATTAAAAAATTCCATCATGATAAATACATTTAATTTTATTATCCTCTACTAATTCAAGTAATTTTTATGTAATTTTACCACTTTTCTCTATTTTTAACTTAAAATTATTGATAATTTTTTTTTATAAAAAATAGACATTATTTTCTCTGTAGTTGAGAATATTTTTATTCTATATCCATGTTTTCTTTAATTTTTTTCTATAATTACTTTACTATTATAATTAGATTATTTAAAGTAATTTTTACACATGATTTAGTTTCTAATAAATGTATTAAAATTTTTTCTTCTTGTTATTTTATAAATAAGGTACTTTTTACTTTTTACTAATAACGAGAAAAAAATCACTGTTTTAACATAAAAAACATGAAAATAATTCCCCACCATCATGAAATATCAAAGATTTGATGGTTCCTTTACAAGTTTATAATGTCATTTTCAAAGAATATTTTTTTTCTATAATATTTTGGAATATTTTTTATCTTAAATAAGTGATTTCAATTTTTTTTATTTTCTTCAAGAAATATTCCAACTGATATTTGAAAGGAATTTTTATATAATATTAAATCCTTTTATGTTAATTATGATTTACTAGGGATATGATCCAATTATAAAAAACTTATTTTTTATTTTTAGGGATTATTATGATGATGATGATATGTTTATGAAACCTATTTATTTTTATGGTTTATTCTACAATGAAATGTGGAAATGTTTATGAAACTTGTTCCCTTTCCATGGGTTATGATATATGATGAATGTTTTAAAATATTGTGGTAGAAATATGAAATGACTCTAATCATGCGATGGGTATTCCTAAAATTATATATCCCTCCAATATATTGTGAAATGATGGATATCTCATGTGATTAAAATAACTAGAATGGGGAGTGAACCCAGTTTGGTAAGGGACTATGTCCACTATAATAGTATTGGGAGTGAACATTGACTAAAGATATGATGGAATGTGTATTGAAACCAATCCACTATGATAGTCTTGTAAGTGATCATTGACTTAGGAAATTATTTTCTATGATTATGTGTATTCCATAAACTTATGTATTATGCCAACATTATGCTCTCATGGTTCATGTTATTTAATTAGTTTATGATTCATGTATTACAAATTGCTATGATTTATTCCGAGACTCATGTTTATGATCTATGATTTTTGGGTATGTTTTTAAAATTTAAATCTCTTATTATCATACCCTTATGTTCATGTTATACTTAAATGATCATTGATATATCCCATGATTACCCTTATTGAGAATTCAAGATAACCCTTTATTTTGTTTCATTTTCCCTGGTATATGAAGAATGGTTTTAAGTAAGATATGTATAATAAGGGTTATATTTTTAATGATATAAGTGGGATATTATATAGAAGTTTTATGTACTAGTTGTTTACATATCTAAGATTCCAAAGACACTAAACTCTTATAGTTTCGACATGGATCATAATGTCATATAATGAATATTCATCCAATAAGATGTAATATATATGTATGAAAAGTGTAGGTAACCTAAACTAAGTTGTCAATTTTTGTACCCAGATATGATATAACCCAAGACTCAAAATTTTTAGTTAAAAACTCAATCACAGTGTCAGTAGGTGGTAGAATAACCATGATTCCTATGTCCTCCAATGTAAACATCAACCAAAATTTATGTGTGATAATAAGATTCTTTTCATCCCACACACTACTAGGTAAATTAGGACACTTATCCTGCATATAATGAATTATCAACCAAATATATATGAATAATACCCCTCATAGATTATATCCCCATCAATGGAAACCAGGAAACCTTCCCCCAAAGATATAAGGAATGATATCTCTTCACGTGTGTTAGTTTCATTATCAATGACTCCACCCATGGGCCTAGAGTATGGTATGAAGATGAATTTATATTGTTGATTTACCTGTTCTTTTCCTCCCACTCTACTGAAATCAGTGGCCTAACTTCACCAATACATTTATGATCACTCCTAAAATAAGAATATGGTATTCATTGGTTGTTTATGAATTCATTCCCCAAATATGGACCACAATCCTACCATAAATTATTTGAAAAATCCCAAAAAACTCATAATGGAGACTTCAGCTAATTAATTTTCCCAAAATGTTGTTATAAATTTCTTAACAATGGAACCACTAGATTGATTAACTGGTTGGTTTCAAGTTAAACTACCATCATGAATGTCCTAATTCAAACACCAGTATGTGACTCCCACACTGGGTAAATATATCTTCTAAGGTACATGGTGATGAATTCTTCTATATGTGTTAACCAATAAATTTAGGGGGGGTAACCTACCTACCCATTTTATGTAGTTACCTTGTTCCAATGTCATCCAATACATAAATAGAGCTTCATAAGTCTTAATATTTGGAATGGTTATCATCCTATAAACCCTTGTTTCCTGTCAATTTGGAAGGATAAATTTCTTAGAACATATGATAAAAGGGATTCCATTATTCAGATGACGTTTCTCATCCTAAAATATAACATTTAAACTATGAATCAATTATTTTTTTAATGGTGGAGTCCTCTTAGTGTTGTCCCATATATAAGGGGGAGGAATGAACTCACCATACATCTCCTCTATTATTGGTGTATTTCTGAACATGTGAAAGTCCCAAACACTAATACTGATCTAACCATAAACCAGATTAAATATTTTGGTATCTAGAGTCCATTAGCCAAGAAAGTGTGGAAGGGTGTTCCTGTTATGGTGAAATAAGAAATATTTGGTCATAATGACCTTCTATAATACCACTACCCATAACTCCCTTTTGATTTCATCATAGCTTTGGAACACACAGTGAGACCATCCCCATTCCTCTCTAAAAGAACCCCTGGGATGGAGATTCCAACTTGATGAACACCCTAATTTGTTGTATGAATTAGCTATCTTTAGGATGAAATTGTAGTTGTAAATTTTATGTTATTGATCTCTTTATTCTCCTTTTGGTGTTAAGTTAGTATTATCCATTTTGTAAACCTCCAGTCAATCAGACTCCTTGATGAGTAACCTAGATTGAGAATTTTTTCCTTGACAATTCATGATGTCAATGAATCCACATGATGAGATGATTCCTAGGACATGGTATAGGAATGGACACATCAATTAGGATCTTGAAACCATATATATTAAACACCATTGATTCTAGATAGTCCTTGAAGTCTTACCCCATTAAGTCCAATAAAACATGGTGTTTTGGTTAAACAAAACACTAAAGATCATGCTCAATACTAAAACATATCTTTCCATCTAGCCTCAATAGTGTGAATAACCTATTCTAGAACTATTTTTTGAAAGGAAAAAAGGCTAGGTTTTAGGTAATTTTAATGGGAAATGTACAATGTCTAGATTTCTACATAGCACCTATGCGAATTTAATAGGCACTACATAAACCACATACATGATATTTGAGAAATAACATTTCCATGAAATAATGTATTTATTGTAACATAAAAGAGTTTGAGAAGTACCGAATACATGGTTGGTTGTATGGTTTGTGAAGGGTCATCCATAAAGAAAAACTCTTTTTTTTTCAAGGTGATCGGTTCATGATCTCTTAGTTGTTCATGAGGGTCTTATCAAGTGACATTTAAAAATAAGGGTCCATTAGTCATCTTATATAAGGGCCCTATTACTTATAGACCCTGAAAGAAAAATATAGTCCAATTTTATTCCTTTTAATTGGATACTCATCATACTGAATAGACTCCATTATGAGGGAGATCATTTTTTGATGATAGTAAATTGACCAAGACTCAAGAAACATTTGAAAGAAGATAAAAATGAAGAAGGTAGATCAAGAAAAGCATCGAAAATTTTTTAAATAGGAAAAGGCATGGGATTTTTGTTTCAAACCAAAAGATTTTTGAAGAAATAGTTCCTTTTCCAGTCCATGATTTGTAAAGTTAATTGTTAGTTCACGAAGCACTTCTCTTGCATAATAGATTCGTTTTCAATATAGATGTGGTATTTTTTGGCCTCCTCCATGCCAGTTTCATTTATGATCTAAAGGTGGGATCATTTGGACTCCTTCATTTTGGAATTTTTTATCCAAAGGAATCATTTCATATCCTCCCACATTACATTACAAATTCATTTATGAGGTGCTAAGATATTTCAAAGTCCCCTCAGAACATCCATGTTTCTTTATATTTTTGAAATTCTATTATCTAGGGTCTCATATAAATACCCCAATCCTACTCTAGAATATAAAAATAGGAGGAGATGACGAGGCCCTCATTGAAATCCTTGTGTATTTTAGGAAACCTATACCAGATATCTTTTTCTTCACAAAGTGGATATTATTAAATTCTTCATATTTAATATTAAAGTAAAGTCTCAAAGAGAAAATATTCAATTTCATTACAAGGACCCTCCATAAAGATCCTCTTTTGTGGGTCCACTTCATGAAGGTACCCCATAAATTCAGTTAATGGATGTTTCCTTGAATAAAACCCTCCATAAGGAAACCATAAACAATTCCCTTCATAGGTTGATCTCAATTAATGTAGAGATACCACAATTCAAATTGACTGGTCTCAAATGTAACTATCATACTCTCTATTTTTACCCTAGCTCATGTAGAATATGAATTTCACTAGTCCACTTCATGAAGCACTCAAGTGATGGGTAAATAGACCTATTATACATCTCTAAATTTGAATAGGTCACTTATATAGACTATCATAATCCAAAATACCTTTATAAATACATTCTTTTGAGATTAAAGCCCCAACAAACCAAGATAATAACTCCTCTAAAACCACCTTACATGCATAATTTGGGCATGCACACCAGCATGCACCCCTCAATTTGGTATTCCCTTGATAATAAGAGGATTGAGAATTATTATCCCAAATAGGTAAAATCCTTGGAGAGATTAAAGTAATGAATTCCCTTGATAATAGGGGTCCCAATAGGGAAGACACTACAACAGTCTCTAGTGGTTTGACATTCCCATTATGGATCATGATTCAAGTCAATGAACCATGTGTATATGAGATTCATTTCGAATGATAAGACCTATCCATGTTTCTATTGATGATTTCATCACCTTAGGTCATCAGTGAGCCCATGAAATTAATACTTGAGAAGTGCACATCCATGTGTAAACCATGACCCTTCTTTATTAATTCTCAAGAAGCATTATGGGCTTCCAATCAGGTGTAATCCCTAATCACGGTATCATCAAGAGAAACCAACCTGGTCCACCCAATTATCCATGTTCCAAAAGGGATGACTATGAATAAACTCTACTCGATCATCTATTTTCATCCCTTTCATGACATAGATGTCCTAGCTACACGGTATAAAATTTCACAACAACTTCACCACCATAAGATATTAAACTACAAACTAGGGCCCTATCACATGGACTTAAAATGAGCACCATAAACTATTTCGTCCAAGATTCTTATTAACTAGGATATGTAGGATGCATATTTTTGGTTCAAAATTGAAATATAAAACCCAACATAAATAAACCAATATCTCTAAATCCATATCTTCTTTAGGCCATATCCTTGATGAAATCATGACCCTAACTTGAGGGCCACATTAACTAAGGGTAATCACCATGTCTTTCTCATTTGGTGAGATTCCTAATGAAACCATATCCTACAACTACAAAAAAAAAACAGAATAGAAGAAGTTTTTTAGAGGGGGTTATGCACAAACCCCTCTAATCATTGAATTTAGAGGGAGTTCACAACCCCCTCTAAATTATTTACTTTTTCTTGTAATATTTGGTTGGATTTTATAGGCAGCTATGTCCAAACCACCACTAATTTAATAATTAGTGTCTTTATATGTTTGGTTGGATTCTAGAGGCGCTTTATATATAAAATATTCATTAGTAAATTAGAGGCTATATATATAACATGGAAATTGTTTTTTAAAGGAAATATTGGGGATTAGAAACCCCCTCTAATCAATTAAATTATAGGGAGTTCATGAACTTTTGTTAATCCCTTATATTAGAGGGGGCTTTGAACCCCTTCTAATTTAAGAAATTATAGGGGACTATGAACCCCTCTAATATATGACCTTATAGGGGTTTTTGAACACCCTCTAATTCATGACATTAGAGGAGGTTCATGAACCACTACTAATCCCTTTGATTTGAGGGGGTTTTAACCCCCTCTAATTTTGTATTTATATTTTAAAATAAATCTTATATAATTCAAAATTTATAACATATATGTGTGCATGCACATGTGTGTGTATATATATATTACATAAACACATTATATAAATGTATTTAAATGCATTATAAACACACACACACACACACACATATTTAAAGGATTATATAAATACTTTAAAGAAATACTTATACATATAAAAAAATGTATACATATATAAATTTTGGTATATATAGTATAAATGTAATTATAAATATATTTATTCAAATATATATAATTTATATAAGGTTTTATAAACACTATACATTTATATTATGATTTATATTATACATATATTATATTAAATACATTTTTTACTTTATATTTATTTATAAATACATTTATATTACATCTTGTATACAAATAAATATAATATAGAAAAAATTAAATATAAAATTAAATATATATTATTTATTTATACTATATATAAATATTATATTATAAATATATTAATATATAAATTTATATATATTATATAATTATTTTATATATATTTCAATATACCATATTAATTATAAATTAATTTATTATATATATATATATATCATTTAATTATATTATTTATTTCCAATTATATGAATTTATTTAATTGTATTTATATGTATACATAAATATAATTGTATAATTTAATGTACATTTATATATATATATATATTTATAAATTGTATTTCATATAATATTAATTATATATAATATAAAAGCATAAATATATTATGTAAATATATACATGGATATAATTTATTTTAAAAAATATATCATATAAAAACCCTAGCTTGTAGTTTTTATATTTTATATAATAATAATAATAAATATATTTTTAAATAACATTTTTATGCTTTTTTATTATATAAAATCAATATTATATGAAATAAAATTGATACAATGAAATATATATTAATGTACACAATATTATACAATTATATTTATTGAAATACAAATATATCAGTGTACATAATAATAAATATATGTATTGAAATATATTATATAAATATTTGTATAAATTTCGGTTCATATAATATTCATTATATATTTATATAAATTGTATATCATATAATATTAGTTATATATAATATACATATTAATTATATATAATATAAAATTTTATTTCATTTAACATTATATACATATTTGTATAATTTGTATTTCATATAAAATGTTTTTGTAAATTGTATTTCATATAATATTAATTATATATAATATAAATATTTTTATAAATGGTAAATATGTTATATTGACATTTTTATATAAATATATTAAATAAATTCAAATATATATAAAAACATAATTTTAAGTATATACAAATAATTATATAAATATAAATATTATATTATATTACATATACATTTACATATGCTATTATTAAATATATAAATATATTAAATATATATGTGTATACATGATATAACTATATGAATATGAATATAAATATATGAATAGATGAATAAATATTCATAAAATTTTATCTATATATAAATATTATATTATATTATATGTATGTATATAATATAAATGTTATATATATAATATATATAATATATATAATATATATAATATATACAAGGAAAGTTCAGTCAGAGGAATAACCTCTGACCATTTATTAAAAGAAATAAAAAGTGCAGTAAATAAGAAGATGGATGAGGGCGAACATCTTGCCCAAACCCAATCAAGAGTCCCCACCAAACATAGTCAATTACAAACCAAACCATTACACCCAAAACCAAAGACCCATACGGCTGATTCAACACTTCAACCAGAAGTTCATCATCTTCATCAAACAAAAACTTCCAGCTTTCAACAGCATATCATCACTGCAATTACTGCAACCGCGACTTCATTCCAGAGATCTTCCCAAGAACAAATCCCGAAAACAGGGCCTCGAACTTCACCCCATCAGCCAGCTCATCCCCTTGTTCCACGAACCCACGTCACCGCCTCGAATCACGCACCCTTGAAACCAGCAGCACCTCGAACCGCGCCCCGCCTCGAAACCATGCAAGACGACCGGAGAAACCTATCCGAACCGTCGACGAGCTTCACCGGCGTTCATCCACCGACACAGAGAATGAGATCACATCAACACGCACCATCCTCCGTGCAGGTTGTCGGAGAGGACGACGGACAAGACCGGATCGCCACGCGCCACCATTCACCGGGGAAAGCGGCAGAGCCGTCGACGGAACCACCGCATACCCTCCCGACGTCGCCTTCATCAGCACGAACCAAGTAAAAAGCCCAACGCCGCCATCCGAGATCACCAAGAAAGCAACGCCCGACCTCCAAACACCCAGATCAGAGGCCGAAGTGAAGATTCCGTACCGTCAGGCCAGGGACTCCGGCATAGAATCAACACCGAGTCGCGAAGACCCCGGTGCACACAAGAAGAGTCGATGCAGGGCCGAGCCGAAAAGAAATCCCACCTCAAATCACCGAACCAGGGAAGAAGACGCGCAGCTCCGGGATGAGGGAGGCGGCGAGAGCGAACCCTAGCCGGATGCGGTGCCCCTTACGGGCTCATCTCTCTCAATATAATATATATAATATAAATATTATATATAATATAAATATTATATACATATATAATATATATATATTTGTATACATATAAAGGCATTTATAAAATATATAATATAATGTATTCATATAAATATGTAATATATATATATATATATGTTAACATTTTTTAACTGTGTATGTATGAAATATATATATATATATATATATATTTGCATAATAAATTTTGGTAATATATATATATATACATGTATGAAAATAAGTATAAATATTTACAAATAAATATATAAATACACATTTGTGTTTGTGTGTGTGTTTGATATAAATGTATTTATAAATACATATATGCATAATATTATTTAAATATATGAAAATATATAATTTATATAGGTGTGCATAAAATGTGTATATATATATTTATATGAACATACATATATGTATTTACATATATATATTAATACAAATGTAGACATATAATTTATATAAATGCATATATTGGTTATATATTTAATGTATTTATATATATAATGAAAGTAATATTTATTTTAATAAACATATAAATATATATAAATACAATAATATACTTAATAAAAAAACAAATCAGCCTAGTGGTCTCGTCATAGGTCGCTCGTCCAAGGGGAACGCGAATCAAAACCCCTTGGCCTCACATTTTAGAAAAAGCCCTGCTGGGATGGTGGGATAATTGGGTATTCGGGACTGTGGTGGGGCCTGTGTTGACACTTATAGGGGGGGAGCACTGGATGATTCACTTCGTGGGTTTGGAGCACTCATACGGGACACCACACCTGGGAGGAATGAGATTGGGTGAGACACTGGTTGCACATGAGGGGAGTTTGTGTGGAAAACCAAAGAGAGAGATGGAGGTCGAACATGGGGCACAAGAGAGAAGGTATGAGGGTATAGGAGATCAAATTCCCCGACCTCACATGTTAGAAAAATCCATGTTGGGACAATAGACTAATTGGGTAGGTGAGGCTAAGGTGGGACCCATGTTGACACTTTGGGGGGGGGGCACTAGATGACCCACTTTGTGTCTTTGGTGCACTCGTACGAGACACCAAACCAGGAGGAACCGGATGGGGTGAGACACTGGTTACATAAGAGGGGAGTTTGTGGGGGGAACCAGATAGAGAGATGGTAGCTGAATGGGGGTCATAGGAGAGAAGGAGTGGGGGAACAAGATGTTGAGTCAATAAGGTTTTTCTTATGACTTTTCCATTCCTTCGTATTTTGAAAATCACAAACACCTTACCTTTAGGAAAATTTCTTTTATAAGGAAAATTGATTTTTTAGGAAAATTTCTTTTATAAGGAAAATTTCTTTCTTAAGAAAAATTTCTTTTATAAGAAAAATCAATTTTATAAGAAAAATTATCCTTATCTTATTTTCATCCATATTTTTCTTAAGTATGAGATTCAGATTCATTTCTATTTTCTCGGAATTGTTGAAACTTTGATATGAAGCATTCTGTTTTAGGATTCAGATTCTGGATAAGAACTATAAGGAAGTTTCATTCCGAATTCCGAATATGAACTCTGACTAAGTTCTATTCCAGATTCAGGATACGAATTCTTATGAAGTTCGATAATGAATTCTCATTATGAATTCTGAAGAAGAATTCTCATTACGAATTCCAATGAATAATTCTCATTACGAATTCTGATGAAGAAATCTCATTCCGAATTCCCATTATGAATTCTGATGAATAATTCTCATTACGAATTCTGATGACGAATTCTCACTACGAATTCTGATGACGAATTCTCATTATGAATCCTGATGATGAATTCTTATTACGAATTCTGATGACGAATTCCCATTCCGAATTCTCATTCCGAATTCACCTATTAAACAGAATCTGATTATCTTTGTTTTATACACTCTGAATTAATTCAGACTCTGAAAAATATTTTAGTTAGACTCCGAACTTTTATTCTGTTTACACTTCTATAATTTGTCCACTCTTTATTATTTTCATTACACTCCGAACCCTTACTTCGAAGCGTTCATTCTGAACTTTTGAGTTAGATTTTAAAATGATGGCGTACATTCTGTTACACTTGTTTTGTTATAAAACGATGTCGTCTATTTTGTTAAAAACTAACCGTTGTCTAAGTGACACGTGTACAGGTCCCTCCGATCTTTAAGGAAAATATGACCATTGGAGAAGGAGCTGACCTTACCTATAAATAGGAGCTCATTTGAAAGAGCTTGGTGTAGCTGAAAAGTTGAAGTGCTGAAAGGCTGACTAATCTGCTTGAAGTGATTTCTAGAGATAGAGGATCTTATTAACTCTCAAATCTTCGTGCGACTCTGAATGTTGGTGATTACATTCGAGGGCTTCCGGGGATAGGAAGATAGAGGTGCCGACTACCTTGAAGTTCGAGGGCTTCCTTGCTGAGGAAGACAGAGGTCGCCAACTACCTTGAAGTTGAGGGCTTGCGGGGATAGAAAGACAGAGACTCTGATCTTTGTATCGAGGGCTTACCCTGGTGTGGGTAAGACAGACTTGCTTGAAATTATAAATCAAGGGACCTTTATCCAAGGTTGTTGGATACCCTTCTCTTTGGGTTAAAAGACTTATATCTTGTTACTTGTAGTTTAACTACTTGTTTTGTTTCCGCTGCATTTTGTATTATAAGGAAAGTATAACTTTCTTATACTTCCTTACTTATACTCTGATTCATATAGATTCTATACGCTTTAAGGTAGAATCTATCTTTGTAATCTTTCATTTAGTTTCAATTTCCGGAACCATATTTCCGGAACCCACTTTCGGAATCTCATTCCAAGTTTGCATTCAGTGTTAGAGGTGTTGTGAATTTGCTTAGTTTAACTTTGTTAAACTTAGACCTTTCCTTTACTTAAGGAAAACATAGTTAATCATAACTAACTTTAAAGGTTCCAAAGGAATTTTTAAAGTATACAATTCACCCCCCTCTTGTATGTTGAGCATCTACATCATTATTTCGATCCTACAATTGGTATCAAAGGAGGTCTCTGAAATACTTGTACTCACATACAAGTTTTTCTTGCTATTTTTCCCATTCCGAACTTTTCCCATTACGAACTTTCTCATTCCGAACTTTGTTATTACAAAACTTTTGCTACTAACAAGTTTGTGTATCGAAGGTTATTTCTAGTATGGTAGGAGTCAATGTTGGTTCGATTGATAATCTAAATCCTACAAGACCACCAATCTTTGATGGTAATGACTATTAGTACTGGAGAGATCGAATGAAGACTTTTTTTATCAACACTGGAGTGGACAACTTTGTTATGCTTACTGGTGATTATAAAATTCCTGACAAGGAAGTTAGAACTTTCATTAACCAGGAAAAGCAGGAATATCAACTCAATTATAAGGTACGCAATACTCTACTATGTTCAATGACCAGAAATATATATAGCCAAATTTCTTCTTGTGAAGCAGCTAACTGTATCTGGAAGAAGTTATAGGTTACACACTTTGGGACTTCTAAAGTAATTGAGACTAGAAGAGCTATGCTTAGAGCTGAATATCATGGCTTCAACTTTCCTTATGGAGAACCTATCTGTAAAGTTCAACAGAGATTTATGACTATAGTCAACAGTCTACAATCTATGGGAGAAAAAGGTCTAGATGATGAAGCTCTTGTGGACAAGATAATTGATATTATGCCCAATGAGTGGGAATCCAAGAGAACAGCTATAGATAAGAACAGGAAGGTCACTCAAATTACCCTTGATGAATTATTTGGAACTCTTCTACAACATGAGACTAGAATGAAGAGAGATGCTGACAACATCAAGAAGAAGAATGGAAATGGTACTGTTGCTTTTACAACAACTTCAAATCAGATGAAAGCTAAGACTCCTGAGAGAGTAACCAGATCCAAGTCTAAGAAAGTTATTTTCCAATCCGAATCTAGTGAGAGTGAAGTCTCAGAAAATGAACTAGAAAATCTTGCTCGAAGGATGACAAAGATAGCTGGCCAGAGAAATTTCCAATCTAAGTATAAGAAAAAGGACATGAAAGATAAGAAATATGGAGAAGTTACTTGTTATGAATGCAAAAGAGCTGGACATATTAGACCAGATTTCCCTATGCTCAAAAAGAAAGAAAGAAAAGAAAGGAAAAGAAAAAGGTATTACAAAGCTAAAGCTAAGAAAGTTCTGAAAGCTAATGAAACCTGGAGTGCCAGTGGTGGTGACTCTTCAGATGAATCTTCTGATTATGAATCTTCAGGACAAAATAATCATGGTCTTATAGCCAGATTACCTATTGATAATCATTGTTTTATGGCTAAGGTACGAAATGCTGAATCATTGACCAATGTTTCTTTAAATTCTAATGATAGTAAGTATTATAACTCTTCTGATGAATAATCATCTTATGATGAGGAAAATACTTTACCTACTTATGAAGAAGTCTCTAGGTTTGTTGAACTTCTTGAGATTGATAATTCCAAACTCAATAAGAAACTTGATAAGGCAAACTCTAGGAATTCTATTCTTACAAAAGAGATATCAGATCTTTCTAAAGATCTTAATAAGAAAAATGCTGATTTTGAAAGTATTTCAAAAAATCTTGAGGAAGTAAGTTCTGATAAGAACAAACTTTATAAATAGTTAGAAAAAGTAATTTCTAAGAAAAATGTTTTCGAGCCTAACTCTAGTTCAAAAACTAATGATTTTGAGGATAAAAACTTGGTTGTAAAACTCAAGTCCGAAATTTTTTCCTTAAAGAAGTGTTTATCAAACTTTACCCATGGTAAGGAAAATTTTGATAAGATGTATTCCCAAATACGACCTTTAAGAAATAAATACGGATTTGGTTATACCCATGCAAAACCTATTTTTAGTAACAATTATTTTGTTCCTCAAAGTGCCCCATTTTGTACCAAGTGTCAATGTGGTGGTCACTGGGCAAAGAATTGTTCCTTAAACAAAACCCAATCTCTAGGATTTCACAAAACTTACTTTTCTAAGAAGATATGGGTTCCTAAAATTTTATTGTCTGGAAATCTCGGATCCAAACAAGTTTGGATTCCTAAAATCTAATTTTCTTTTTGATTTCAGGAAAAAAAAAGAGAGTACCAGCAACAATACATGGTACATGGATAGTGGATGTTCCCGGAACATGACTGGTAACAAAAGCTTTTTCGAAAAGATTATCAAAACGAAAGGAGGAAAGGTAACTTTCGGAGATAATGCTAAGGGAGAGATTGTTGGTATTGGTAATATTGTGCTTCTTGGTAAAACCTTGATTTCAAATGTTCTTTTTGTTAAAGGTCTTAAGCACAACCTCATTAGCATAAGTCAGTTATGTGATGAAGGTTACCTTGTGAATTTTAGGAATGGAAAGTGCTTAGTTCAAAATTCCAAGGAAGAATTTATTCTCTCAGCCAATAGGCAAGAGAATGTTTACACTCTGAATTTAGAAGACCTTAGAATCCAAGATTTACCTTTCCTAAGTGCAATGGAAGATCATTCTTGGTTATGGCATAGAAGACTAGTTCACTGTAATCTTAGGAACCTATGTAAACTCTCTAAGAAGAAACTAGTTAAGGATATACCGGAGCTTAGATTTGATTCTTCTAAAGTTTGTGATCCTTGTCAATATGGAAAGAAACATAAATCTAGTTTTAAATCGATCTGTGAAGTCTCAACAACTGATGCATTACAGTTAGTGCACATGGATCTTTTTGGTCCAACACAAACTGGAAGTATTGGAGGCAAATACTATGTGTTTGTTCTAGTTGATGATTACACTAGATTTACTTGGGTCTATTTTCTAACAAAGAAGTATGAAGCTTTTTCTTATTTCAAAAGTTTTAGAGCTCAAGTTAAAAATGAGAAAAACCTTCCATTGAAAACTATTCATAGTGATCATGGAGGAGAATTTCAAAATTCTAATTTTGAAACTTTTTGTAGTAAGAAAGGTATTACTCACAATTTTTCAGCACCTAGAACTCCTCAACAGAATGGTGTAGTTGAAAGAAGAAATAGAATTCTTCAAGAGATAACTAGAACCATGTTGAGTGAATATTCTATTGCTAGAAATTTCTGGGCTGAAGCTGTAAGTACTGCTTGCTATACTATAAATCGAGTTTTGATTAGACCTTTTCTTAATAAAACTCCTTATGAGTTATGGAATGGTAGAAAACCAAGACTTTCCTACTTCAAAGTTTTTGGTTGCAAAGTATTCATTTTGAATACTAAAGATATTTCACATAAATTCGCACCAAAATCTGATGAAGTAATTTTCTTAGGATATTCCACAACCTCTAAGGCTTATAGAGTTTTTAATAAAAATACTTGTACTGTTGAAGAAACAATACATGTAAGATTTTATGAGTCAGACCCTTTTGTTTTTAAACCATCCCTACCTTCTTCCTCGGATGTGTTTTCAAAAACTGATTGTCAACCTTTGATAGAAAAACCTTCTGATAAGGATGATGTTCTAGAAGATACTTCTAAAACATTTACCCCAGAAGACTTTCTACCCTATGTTGATGAACAGGTTTTAAAAAACCCAAATCAGGTGTTTCTTAAGAATCATCCCAGTGATAGTATCATTGGTGATGTAAACCAACCTGTAAGGACTAGAAGTTCCTTAAGAAATGAAGTAAAACATCTAGCATTTCTTTCCTAATTAGAACCTAAAAGCACTGATGAAGCTTTAGGTGATGATGATTGGATTAAATCCATGCAAGATTAACTAAATGAATTCGAAAGGAATAAAGTCTAGACCTTGGTTGAAAGACCTAAGAAAACTTCTGTTATTAGAGTAAAATGGGTTTTCAGAAATAAATGTGATGAAAATGGAATCATAGTAAGAAATAAAGCTAGACTTGTTCCTAAAGGCTATAATCATCAAGAAGGAATAGACTATGAAGAAACCTATGCTCCAGTAGCTAGACTTGAATCTATCCGTATTCTACTTGCCTTTGCAGCATTCTTTAATTTCAAACTTTTTCAAATGGATGTGAAATGTGCTTTTCTTAATGGTTATGTTCAAGAGGAAGTCTTTGTTGAACAATCTCCTGTATTTGAAGATACAAAACATCCTGATCATGTTTTTAGACTTACCAAAGCTTTGTATGGCCTTAAACAAGCCCTACGAGCATGGTATGATAGACTCACTGGATTTTTGCTTCAAAATAACTATGTTAAGGGAAATGCGGATCCAACTCTTTTTATAAAGAAAGATAAGAAAAATGTTTTGATTGTTCAAATTTATGTTGATGAAATCATATTTGGTTCAACTCAGCAATCTTTGACTGACTCCTTTGCAAGTCTAATGAAATCTGAGTTTGAAATGAGTATGATGGGTGAGTTAACATTTTTCCTTGGTTTTCAAATTTCTCAAAAACCAGAAGGAACTTACATATCTCAACATAAGTATATTAAAGATCTTCTGAAAAAGTATGGTTATGAAAACACTAAGAGTATAAGTACTCCCATTGGTACCTCAAACTCTTTAGATCTTGATGAAGCTGGGAAACCAGTAGATCAAACACCTTTTAGAGGTATGATTGGAAGTCTACTGTACTTAACAGCTAGTCGACCAGACTTAATGTTCTCAGTATGCTTATGTACAAGATATCAATCCAATCCTAAGGAATCTCACCTAAAGGCAGTAAAAAGAATTTTTCGCTACCTTAAGGGAACCATGGATCTAGGGTTATTCTATACTTCTGGAAATGATTTTGTTCTAAAAAGCTTTTCTGATGCTGACTTTGGTGGATATAGAATGGATAGAAAGAGTACATCTAGAACTTGTCATTTATTAGGGGATTCATTAGTTTCTTGGTCCTGCAAGAAGCAACATTCTGTAGCACTCTCCACTGCTGAAGCTGAATATGTAGCAGCTAGAAGTTGTTGTGATCAAGTGTTTTGGATGCAACACACACTCACAGACTATGGCCTGAGTTTTACTAAAACTCAAATTTTGTGTGATAACACAAGTTCCATTGCCCTCAGTAAGAACCCTGCACATCACTCCCATGCAAAACACATAGATATTAGGCATCACTTTCTTAGGGATCACACACTTAAAGGAGATATTATTTTTCAGTTTATCGGAACGCAAGATCAACTTGCTGATATTTTCACAAAATCTTTGCCTTCTGATAGATTTGAATACATTAAACAGAAGTTAGGAATGATAACCGTAAGGTAATCCTCCTAAATTAACTTTCTGTTGAAAAAAACTCCTTACAGCAATAAACTCCTTTTCATAGGGGGAGTACATCTGATTGTTAGATTAAAAAAGTTTTTCAAAATTTGTTTTCAAACTTTTCGGAACTACAATTCCGGAATGGAATTCTCGGAACTAAAATTTTCCAGAATGGACATTTCTGTACAAAATACTTCTGGAATGGAAGTGTTCGTATTGAAAATTTCCGGAATGGAAAATTTCGTACTGATATTTTCATAACGGGATTTTCGTACCGAATCTTTCATAATAAGTCTTTCGTTTTCAAATTTTGTAATAAAGTTTCGTACTGAGTTTTCCGTACTGTCTCTATTTTTCATAGTGATTTTTCTGATTTTTTCCCCTATTCGTAATTAATTTGTTTTTCGTTGTTTTCGTAAAAATGTTACCAATTACGAATAATCCTCCCAATTCAATCCGAAAGGTATGATTTCCTTACTCAAGTTTTCGTAGTCATATTTTACTTGCTGGAATTTTCTTGTATTATGTTTCCGGATTATACTTTTCTTAATTCTATGTTTTAATAAAAAAACTCAAAAAGATCGGATTCAAGTTTTCTAGAGAATTGGTTTTCAACCGTTAGATCTGATCTCAGCTTATCACAACCGTTAGATCAATCGAGGAAGTTGAACAGTCATCTCATTGCCTATATAAAGGGCACCCGAATACTCGTCCCACATCGGTTCTCAAGCTCTCGCGTCCCGAATCTCTGCCTCTCTGTTTTAAGGCCGTTCCGAACTTCAGTTGTCTCCGTTCCGAACTTCTCAAAGGTCTTCAGATCCAAATGTCTGTGGAAGTAGATTCGCAAGACATGTCTTCATCTAAGCCGATCTCGAAGTGGTTAGTTTATAGAGAGAGGCTGGTTCATCCGGATTTCTTCAACAAGTATGATTCTCTTATTTCTAAGAATATCAAGCTTAATGGCTGGGAAGATGTTGCGGTGTCAAAACCCAGGAACCAAGATGAAGTGTATTCAGACTTACTTGTTGAATTCTATGAGATAGTTTCTTTTCTTCAGGAAGATGGAAAGGACAAATTGTCTTTTAAGTCTTATGGGAAGACTTATAAACTTTCTTATACCAAGGCAGCAAGCTTGGTAGGGCTGTCCTATGAAGGAGAAGCCGAGTTTATATCTCATGTGTTGCCAGATTCTAAGGGTAGATTTAACAAGGAAAAAGCCTTAGAAACTCTCGGACTGGCTGATGACAAGGCTCCAAAGATTGCTAGTTTATCTACAAATTTCCGGATTCTAGAGCTATGGGTACAGGGTCTTATTGTACCGAGGAAAGGTGACAAAGATAGCTTGAAGAAGAGTGAGATATATATCCTAGATTTTCTGATAAATATGAGGAAGTTTAACTTGATGAAGCACATTCTTATCACTCTTGAGAATTTGAAGAAAGGAAATCTGAGAGCTCAGATTATTATGCATCCAGCAATCCTCTCGAAGTTGATAGTTTGGTGCCTTGAGTCTTTCAAGGAGGCTTGCAAATCTAAGCCAAGAGTTTTCAAGATTATGCTGGTGAGCGATGGTACTCTTAAGAGAATGGATGTAGATTTTGACAAGGAGTCTGGACAGTTTATTGATCTACCTGCTCAAGGAGAAGCTGTTCCGAAAGTTCCTGATCCGGAATTCTCTAAGACAGTAAGGAAGAGAAAGCTGAAAAAAGTGGAAGTAGAAGCAGAGAATCCTAAGTCTAAGGAAGTCCATTCCGCACCTCCAAAACCAAAGAAGAAGAAAGCCTATCCTGATGAAGTTGTTGCGAATTGGAGAGAAAATAAAGAGAAAAGGAAAGAAGGGGATCCGCAGTTCGGATTGGACCCTGCGGAGGCTAAGGCCTTGAAGGAGAGAACTGCTGATGATCTTGAAAAACAAGTAAAGGAAAATAAGCTCAAGAAGAATATGTATGAGGCTGAGGTAGCTCAGACTTTGTTAAAATTCAATGATATGGTTTCAACAACTATTCCTGTTCCGAGATCTTTCTCCTTGGAATCTCTAGCTGAGACTCCAGGAAGAAATTTCGTTGCTTCGGAAGAAGCTGTTGCTAAGAATACTGAGGAAGTAGAGCAAGTTGAGCAAGTGTAACAAGAAGAATATGGTACTGAAGGAAGTGGTGAAACCGAAGATGTGCTGAAACAAGTAGATGATTACAAGGGGATACCTTCAGAACACTTATCACTCCGAACTTCAGAAGCTGAATCTTCGAAGCTAGTTACTCCAGCAATGGAAGAAGAGAAAGGAGAAGAAGAAGTTACTTATCATGGAGAAGAAGAACAACTTTTACTTGATGTTTCTCAGAAGGAAAACGTAGGGGTTCGTGTTCAGGAAGTTGCTGATGAGGAAGATAATGTTGTTCAAGTTTCTGATAGTGAGAAGAGAACTCCGGAATAGGATTCAATTCCGGAAAAAGACAAGGGAAAGCAAATTCTTGCTGATACTCTGAGCTCAGAAGTGAGAAAGAGGAAGGAATTTGGTAGTTCTTAGAAAAGAAAGCTTGACCTTATTGAAGAAGAAAATTCTCCAAGCAAAGTTTCAGATTCGGAGTCATCCTCTGTGGGGCATGACTTTGTTGTCCAGTCTTTAAAGAAGTTGGTGGGATCCATTCCGACATTCTCTAGTATTGATTCATGATGTCAGATGCTCCAACATGCTTTAAATTAGAAAACAGACTCCGTGTCAATGGTTATGGACAAGTGCGTTGAGATTGAGGGTCAGTTCAAAACTTTTTTTGTTGGCTACAAAGCTCATAGAAAATCTTGCAAGAAGATGACAAACTAGTCGAGGAAGACTGTAGAAGAGATGAGGCTATTTGATGAATTTCAAGACAATGTCAAGGATGATTTTGAGACTGAGGACAAGAAGATAAATGACCTGACTTCATCCTTTGAAGAGAAGCTGGAAGATGAAAAGAACTTCTGGATTCAACAAGTCAGAGATCTGAATGGGAAGTTAAATTCTGTTTCTCAGAACTGGAAATTTGAAAGAGATCATCGGATTGAGTTTGAAGAGAAGATGAAGGCTCAGGAAGAAAAGATCAAAGCTCAGGAAGAAAAACTTCAGGCCCATGAATAAATAATTGAAGCTCAAAGTGCAAGAATAGTGGTCTTAGAGAAGCAAGCTGAAGAAGATCATAAAGACCTGAAGAAGATCAATACTATTCTTAAGGGGCTCATGTCGAAGGAAAAAGATCCAAAATAACTAAATCTGATCTTTTTGTTGTATCTAATTTTCTTTGTTGCCGAGATTTCAAACTTAGTGAAATTTGTGCTTGTCGTTCCTTTTTCTACTAATGTTTCAGGTACTTTGTTATTTTTTTCCATTCCCTCGATTTCTTTTTGAAAATCACAAAGGGGGAGAAGGAAAAGATCCTTAAGAAAAAGAAGAAAGTTTATCTAAAGGGGAGAAGGAAAATATCTTTAAGAAAAAGAAGAAAGTTTATCTAAGGGGGAGTTTTTTATCAAAGAAGACTTTATCTTTCGTAATGAAATGTCACTCCGGAAATCTAGAATACGATCCTTAGTGTTTCAAAGCCTAAGGGGGAGTTATTCATATTCATCAATTTCCTTAAAGACAAGGGAGATAAGCCTTAATGTTTTTCTTTCTTCTTAGAATTTCTTTTTCGTAAGGATGTTTGTGCTTTCCAAAAAGGGGGAGATTGTTGAGTCAATAAGGTTTTCCTTATGAGTTTTCCATTCCTTTTTATTTTGAAAATCACAAACACCTTACCTTTAGGAAAATTGCTTTTATAAGGAAAATTGATTTCTTTAGGAAAATTTCTTTTATAAGGAAAATTGCTTTCTTAAGGAAAATTGCTTTTATAAGCAAAATCGCTTTTATAAGAAAAATTATCCTTATATTATTTTCATCCATATTTTTCTTAAGTATGAGATTCAGATTCATTTCTATTTTCTCGGAATTGTTGAAACTTTGATATGAAGCATTCTGTTTTAGGATTCAGATTCTGGATAAGAACTATAAGGAAGTTTCATTCCGAATTCCGGATATGAACTCTGACTAAGTTCTATTCCAGATTCAGGATACGAATTCTTATGAAGATTGATAACGAATTCTCATTACGAATTCTGAAGAAGAATTCTCATTACGAATTCCAATGAAGAATTCTCATTATGAATTCTGATGAAGAAATCTCATTCTGAATTCCCATTACGAATTCCGATGAATAATTCTCATTACGAATTCTGATGATGAATTCTCACTACGAATTCTGATGACGAATTATCATTACGAATCCTGATGATGAATTCTTATTACGAATTCTGATGACGAATTCCCATTCCGAATTCTCATTCCGAATTCACCTATTAAACAGAATCTGATTATCTTTGTTTTATACACTCTGAATTAATTCAGAATCTGAAAAATATTTTAGTTAGACTCGGAACTTATATTCTATTTACACTTCTATAATTTGTCTACTCTTTATTATTTTCATTACACTCCGAACCCTTACTCCGAAGCGTTCATTCCGAACTTTTGAGTTATATTTTAAAACGATGTCGTACATTCTGTTACACTTGTTTTGTTATAAAACGATGTAGTCTATTTTGTTAAAAACTAACCGTTGTCTAAGTGACACGTGTACATGTCCCTACGATCTTTAAGGAAAATATGACCGTTGGAGAAGGAGCTGACCTTACCTATAAATAGGAGCTCATTTGAAAGAGCTCGGTGCAGCTGAAAAGTTGAAGTGCTGAAAGGCTGACTAATCTGCTTGAAGTGATTTCTAGAGAGAGAGAGAGGCTCTTATTAACTCTCAAAGCTTCGTGCGACTCCGAATGTTGGTGATTACATTCGAGGGCTTCCGGGGATAGGAAGACAGAGGTGCCGACTACCTTGAAGTTTGATGGCTTACTTGCTGAGGAAGACAGAGGTCGCCAACTACCTTGAAGTTGAGGGCTTGCGGGGATAGCAAGACAGAGACTCCGATCTTTGTATCGAGGGCTTACCCTGGTGTGGGTAAGACAGACTTTCTTGAAAGTATAAATCAAGGGACCTTTATCCAAGGTTGTTGGATACCCTTCTCTTTGGGTTAAAAGACTTATATCTTGTTACTTGTAGTTTAACTACTTGTTTTATTTCCACTGCATTTTGTATTATAAGGAAAGTATAACTTTCTTATACTTCCTTACTTGTACTCTGATTCATATAGATTCTATACACTTTAAGGTAGAATATCTCTTTGTAATCTTTCATTTAGTTTCAATTTCCGGAACCATATTTCCGGAACCCACTTTCGGAATCTCATTCCAAGTTTGCATTCGGTGTTAGAGGTGTTGTGAATTTGCTTAGTTTAACTTTGTTAAACTTATCCCTTTCCTTTACTTAAGGAAAACATAGTTAATCGTAACTAACTTTAAAGGTTCCAAAGGAATTTTTAAAGTATACAATTCACCCCCCCTCTTGTATATTGAGCATCTACATCATTATTTCGATCCTACACAAGAGAGATGGAGGGGTTTAAAAAAAGAGAAATTAGGGGTGGTTTTCACAACAACCCCTAATTTTATCATAGTTAGGGGTGGTTAAAACCACCCCTAAAATTGTGATTAAGACTCTATTAGAGTCTGTTAGAAACTGCCTCTAATATCTTACATGTACTAGGGGTGGTTAAAACTTCCTATAATTTATCATAGTTAATGGAAATTAAAACCCCTTTTAATACAACTGCCTATAAATTACCCAATACTTTACTAGCGGTTCCTCAAAACTACCTCTAATAAGTGTAGGCAGACACATTAGTAGTGATTCCTCAGAATCTCCATTAATGTGTTTATAGGGGTTTATAAACCCCTCTAAACTAAAAAATAACCCCCTCTAATCAAGTCATTTTTCCATAGTTTACTTAGTGTTCCATATTCTCACCAGCCATACCATCCTCATACCTCAAGGGGTTATCTTCCTCATGAACTAAACCTATCCTATTTGGGATATATTCCCTTTGAGGTCAACTAAAAAAGGTTCACTCATGCATAATTCCCACACCAACCTTTGAAGGCCATCATTCGCCTAATATTTATTTGATCATGGATATATAACCTTAAAAATTAACCACAATGGATCCTGTCACATGAACATAAAAGGTAATATATTTCTTGTTAAGTGACAAAAAAATATGTGGGTTCTAATTAACTTCAAAGAAATATATAGTAATCCCCTCTTAGGGGTCTAACACAAATACCATAAATACTCACCACATCCATGGACATAAATAAATTATAGAGTTCTGAGTTATGTATTTAAATAGCAACATATCTAAATTAATAATGGAAATATGTAGAACCTATATTACACAAAAATGTTCACATTTATGGAGAATATTTAATACATACACATGTTCACATTAATATAAAACCTCTAATACATACATATTTCCACATAAATTCTTGTTAATGATCAATCTATAGCATAGTGGTAACCATCCACACACTGGGATTTTAGAAGGATTCATTAATAAAACTTTAATCTGTATGAGAGTCCCATAAAAGCCAATAATTATCCCCCTAAAGGGTAAAATGATTCTGACCTCCCATACTCTCACCTAAAATTTATTCTAAAGCATCATTGGTATTAAACCCTAGTGACTACACCCCCCTAGAAAGTTGGTTTGTAATAATGTTTACGCTGAACCTTGGAAAACACAAAATCCAATCATGGATTTTCCATTGGAAAAAATGGTGATTCTGATGTGAAATCTATGTAATAAATGAATAGTTAAGTTTCTATAGGCATCATGTATTATGTTTCCCAACCACTAATAATTATATTATAAACAATTCTAATTTTTTTTGCTAAAACAAATTCAAAAGAAATAGACAAGTGATTTACCACCAATTTAAAAAAACATAACACTTTTCCTAAAACATGCCATGCTGATAATAATATAAAAACATTTAGATTCAAAATCAATTTTAAGACTAGTACCTATTAAAAATTATATTTATTAAAATAAAAATTTTCAGTAATGAAGAACCCAAGGAACTATTAAAGGATTTTTATTTGTTGCTAACCTAGTATGATATAATGTTATTGAGAAACAATCAAATATGAAGTTATTATTTATAGAAATATTGAATTGAATTTTGTAAGATGAGGTAACATGATTCTATATCTAAATATTACATATATGTTGGGAATGAGAAATTATATTCTTAAAGAAATTTGCAACTAGAAAATGATATGTGAGGCATATGTGTGTCCCGATGTTACATGAATATAGATGTCCTTGAGAAGAACTCATAAGTTGTAAAAAAGAAACGTTCTGATTAAGGAATTGATATGTATGATATTTCCAAAATTTCTAAAGGATTTGTATGATTGATTTTTATTTTATGAAATGTTATCCATGTTAGTGGGAATTCATAAGTAAATTTAGAATCTATAGTCTAAAATTTATATGACGAGTTACAGATTCGGGGTAGGAGGGCATCTAGAAGATGAGACAATTATGAATAATTTTTTTTAAATAATTGTTTATAAATATTGATAATTAAATGTTGAATGTTTAATGAAAAAACATCATTACTATTTGATAATAATTCATGATTTATGTTGAGTCCAAAATATATGATGTTTAAATATTCTTTGAGTTGTATATTGAAAACAAAAAAGTAAAAAATAATGCTTGATACGTATTGGTCATCAATTAGAGAAAATATTGAATATGGAGAGACAAAATTGTGATATGCAATAATTACCATTTCATGTGTAAAGGTAATCAATGAGAGGAAATGTGGAGAACGAATAAATATCCCAGAGATATGTACAGGTGAATATTTCTTATTTAAGAGTCATCATCCATAGAGTTTAAGATTTGGAAATGGAAGGAAACCTTATATAATTGGTATAAGTATTAATTTATTATTTAAGTGTTTCCAAATGAATTTTTGAAAATTTATTTGAACTCACTCTATTATAATAATGGAAGATTAGGTGATCATAAGCTTATTTTTCTGAAAGGGAGAAGGCCAGATGTTATGATTCCATTTGTCAGAATTTGAATAGCATATTAGAGTAGTGGAAGCCGGATTCCCGAAGCTCGTGAGGTATGTCATATTATGTTTGAAGATAAAAAGGTTTTGGATGTATAGAAGTGACGAGGGTTCTTTAGGATCTATATGGTTTTAAAACCTCATAGGTAGAGGTAAAGCTAGAAGAGTAAGTGGAATAAAGTTTAAGTGAGTATATCTTACATGTTTGGAAGTTAATGAACTAAGACAAGATAGAATTCAAGAAAAAAAAATCATGTTGAAGTTTTGAATCTATAAAATAATTTTTGAATATTTGGAGATATTTGATGTTGAGTTTTTTGAGAGCTTTGATAAATTCATACTCTGATATATTCTTAGGAATTGAAGGCAATTGAATGAGATTTGATAAAGGCATAATTGTTGGTATTTAGAGCCTACATTCCCTGCACTTATCAAAATAAGTTTGATTATATAAAGGGATAATTTATTAATTAATTGATACTGATAATTTTGAGAGATTTAATATAGATATCCCAACCTACCTTCTTTATAAAATACCCTTGGTAAAATAATAAAAGTAGCAAACCATGCAATTTTATAACAGTGGAGGAAGCATTTAAATTCTAGAAGATCATTGAGTTAAAAAGACTATAAGAATAAGTTTTGGATGACTAATTTTAGAATGGTTAGGTTCTAGACATAAATATTATGATAAGGTTATGAGTTTTATCATTTAGAAGGCTTGGAGGAAGTTCAGATTTTGTTGTAGAAGCATCTAGGAGTTAAAGTGACCATGATCGATTCGTTGGTGAAGACTACTACAAACTAGTGGGAACTAGTATAATAAATGATCTATAGATATAAGTGTTGGGAAACACTTTTGGATGAAGGATAATGACTCCTCATACTGATTTAGTGTTAGGAAACACTTTTGGGTTTTAGATAATAATTCCCCCATTACAAATACTTATAAAATAGTGGAAAACATTGTCTTAGATAAATATCACACATAAAAAATAAATGGGTGCCCAAATTATGACCAAACCTCATAAAAACTTATTTACCTTATGTTATAATTTACATTATTATATATGAGTAAGAGTGAGATAAAATTATGATAGGATCAAGACTCTACAAATTTAAAATGGTTAATTTCATTTTAATTAAAATTGAAATGGTGTACCACTGACTCAACCCTCCCAGTAGTCCATCACATTCCTAGTAACATAAATTGGTGTTAAATAAATATAGACTCCATATATATGATATTTAATTCCTTTTATATAGATAACATAAATTCAATCAATAGTATAGGAATTCTAACATTTGATGGAAACAATTATCATTGTTAGAAAACTAGATGACACCATATCTTATTTAACTAGTCCTGGAGGTACTTAATGCTACTACTATAGAATTTTAATAGAAAAATAAACATTCTCCAATGAATTTTTATGATAATAGAAATTTTGAGGATGATATAAAGTTAATTAAAGTTATTCTCATGTCCTTATTTGGTAATGTATATACGAAACTCACAGGTCTCTAGACTATTAAGGAAACTTTGGGATGAACTTGAAATAATTTTTAATGGTTTGTAAATGTTATGTTATCAAACCTATATATTTTGAGAAGTATGTTTTAATATGGGAGGATTGATGAGGAAGAAACTATTTATGATTACTTCAAAAGAGTGAATGAAATCATAATAAACATCAGAGGTTTTGGAGAAACTTTATAAGAGTCAACAATTGTCAAAAAGTTGATGAGAAACTTCCTTGAAAGGTATAAAACTAATGTTTCTATATTATAATATAGTGATATAATATCTCTTGATGAATTTCATAAAATACATTTTACTTATGATGTGAATAAATCTTACGAATTTAGGAATAAAATTAAAGAGTAGATAACATTTGAATCCATGAGAAAGCTTAAAATTCAGAAAGAGGATGATTGGTATTCTTTTGAATAAAATAAGTATGAAAAGTATATGAGGGTTATGTATCTTTTCTCAAAGAACTTTATAAAATTAAATGGTAAGTAAAAATTAAAACTCTCAGTGAAATGTTTTATGTGTGATAGAATTAGGTATTTCATAGTAAAATATCTGAGGAATAAATTTAGTAAATACAAATAAAATGGTCAAGAATAAAAACCTTAGTTAAAGTGATAGGGTAAATTTTAAAATGATAGTAAAAAATAAATTGAAGGAAAGAAAATATTTTCTATAAGGAAAAGGGGAAGTTTGTTGAGTAAAGAAGAGGAATACCACTCCATTTTAAGTAGTCATTTTGAAGAATAGGTTCCAAAAAAGTTTATTAACTTCATGGATCATGTAGAAAAATGTAAAGAATATTCAAGAAGTGAATAAAAATAAAGTGATATGTATTACATAGAAATATATCAAATTCCAAGATAGAGGCATTTCTTGAAAAAAAAACACAACACTAAACAAGTAATTTTAGTTTTTAAAGAAATAAGATTGAAAGAAGAAAGTTGTAGAAGAATATTTTATCAAAAGGGAATATTATTAAATTAAATAAAATTAAAATATCAAGTTTATGGATACATATAAATGAAATATAGTGAAATAACTTGAGGATTTTTTTTCAATGTAAGAATATTTGAGTAATAAAAGTTAAAGGTGTGTTGAAAATTGGAGTACTTTAAAAAATATGAGTGGATATTTCAATAAAGTTATGGAAGTTAAAGCTTAATCATCTTAAGACTTTATGTATTATAACCCAAGAAGTCAAGTTAAACCTAATTCTACTAAACATGAAAATAAATTTGTATTTAATAATAGTAATGGTTCAATAATTAAAACATTGAAAGTTTTTAATGAGAATAATAATGTGAAATATTACACTACATCAAAGGAAGTTAAGGGAAACATATGAAAAAAGGTTTCCCCATTCAAAAGAAAATAAAAATAAATAAATATAGTTATACCTCAATAAATTTTTCCTAAAAAGATCATATAAATATGGAATATTTTGATTCATAGGTTATAGTTAGTGTTATGGAACATATTACCTATAGCTACTAGAATAATATATCACTCCCATGGAGTTAGCCTGAATCGAGGATTAGAAATGCCGAAAGAAAAAGAAGTAACTATAGGAAGATGAAGAATGATTTAAGGAATTTTTTTGAGAAAAAAAATATTCAAGCCTATCTGAATATAATATATTTTACTTCCTATAGGAAATTCACGGATTGTGTGACCAATCAAGTCACTTTATAAAGAACGTATGACTAATCTATCAAGACAACTTCCTTATGCTGAAAAGGAAAGTAATTTTAAAAACTAAAAAGGAAGAAAATACATTTATTGTTGAAGTTTCAGTAAAATATAGCATTAAATGTAAGTTTTAGATACTTGATAGCAGTTTTCCATCTCATATGGTGGGTGATTCAATTTTTTTTAAGAACATTGAAGAATATGATAGAGGAGTAGTTAACTATGGGAATGATAGTTCCATAAAACATAGATAAATTAGTATATATGAGATGAAACACAAAAATGGAAATCTAAAAATTTATTATTTATTTAGCAGCTTAAACATAACTTATTGACCGAAATAAAACTCTGTAATTAGTGGAATCAAGTTATCTTCATTAAAAAAATATTATATCATCGAGTATTAAAAAGACATAAGAATGTTCACTAAGAGAGATATAACTAGTGGAAATTAATTACAAATTGGAGATCTAAGTAACTCTTTTTAAAAGAGTATCAAAGATGAAAATATGAAGTAAAGAGGGAATTGGTCATCTAGGTCAAAGAAATTTGTGTACAATATCAATGATAGATGAGGTGAGAGATCTACACCAATTGAAGAGAGAAATATTTTTTTGTGATGTTTATAAAAATGGGAATATTCCATATAATATTCATAGAATAGTAGAGATCCAGTACACTAGACAAATTGAGATTATACATTATGACATATTTAGACCAATGATACATAAAAAATACTAAAGGCGATCTTTACTTTATCACTTTAATTGATGATTTCAAAAGGATGAAAAATGTGATGTTCATGAAAGAAAAATATTATTTTGTAAAGATATTCAAAATACTAATAATAAAGGTAGATAAAGAGATAATATTATACACTATGATTTTGAGAATAGATAACATTAAAGAGTTCACTTAAAATTCATTTGATTTTATATTTTTAATTTTCAGATTAAACACTGGTACAATTCTCCTTATACTCCTCTATAGAATAGTGTTATTGAGTGAAAAAATATAACATGGGTTTACATGGGTAGAATCATGATTTTTAAATAAAAACTCCCAAAATTATTATAGAGGGAATCTATAAGTAGAATTATGCATATTTAGAATAGATACTTGTTGTTCCTGAAATCAAATGTGATTCCTTATAAGATGTGGTATAAGAAAAAACCTACAGCGAATTAATTCAATGTTTTTGGGATTCCTTATTTAATAATGTTTAAAAATATATATTTAGGAAAGTTTTATGAAAAATATAAGGAATATTCATAGGTTATCCATCCAATGGAAGAAGTTAAAGGTGTTGGAATGAATGAATACAAAATATAGTTGATTCCTATGATGTGAAAGTCATTGAAATAATTCCAGCTTAAAGGAAGTAGGTGAAGAATATTTTGATGAATTAATGGAATATGAAAGGAATTTTTTTGAAAGAGTAAATGAAAGAGAAGATGTTTGTGAACCTAATCTAGTTAAAACTTACTCTGATCTGTCCAGTGATCATAGAAGTGTATCCAAAAGTAAAAGATTGAAAATTTAAAAGTCATAAAAGTATGTTGAACCTAAAAACTTATTTTAATTCAAGAAGCTTTGGCATAGACTATAAGGAAGTTAATTATGGAAAATAAAATCATTATTATTTTATAAGTTGAGGCACAATTAGTTCCAAAATATGTTGTGTACTAGGAGTGTAAAAATGAATTGAATAAAGAGCTCAACCAGATTGAGAAAAATGATATATGGGATCTTCTTCCTAGAATAGAGGGAAACAATGTTATCCTAACGAAATGAGTGTTTATAGATATGATCGATGAAAAAGTGATATTTCAAGTAATAATAAAATATTTTTTTCAATGGTTATTGATAGGTTGAAGTAATGGCCTTCAAAACGGAATTTTCTCCTATTTAAAGACTTTAAGTTATCAGAATGTTCTAAGAAATTTTACTTTAGAGGAATTATAAATTTTATCACATGAATGAAAAGTATACCTTACTAAATAAAGACATTTAAGAATAATTTTTTCTTGAGCATACTAAATGAATTATATAGGATAGTTATGGAACTATGGAATGACAGTTTATGAAAACCTTTTATAGGTTAAAATAGGCCCTAAGAGCCTGATACTCCAAACTTGATATTATCCTAATATAGTGTAATTTTTAAAGGAAAAGTTGATAGAAAACTACCAGTAAGTACATGAGCATAGGTATTATCATTTTCATTGTCTAAGTTGATAACATAATTTTTCATGTTTACAAGGAATATGATTGTGAAGAATTTTCAAAAAACATCAAGAGGAATTTTGAGATGAAAATGATCAGAGAAATTATTTTTTTTGGGATTACAAGTTTTATAAAAAAGAAGTTACATCTTCCTATCAAAGGAAAAATATTCCAAAGAGTTTTTGAATAATTTTGACATGGAAAACTCAAAGGAAGAATCCAAACCCATTATAGTTTTTTTGAAACTGAGAAAAGACAGATCCAAAAGAAGGATGGATCTCAAATACTTTAGGAAGATAATTGGTAGCATGATTTAGCTTATAAAATCAAGACCATACACTGTGATTGTAGTGATTTTGTGCGTTAGATTTCAATTTTTTTTAAGGAATCAAACATTATTTCTTTTAAAATAATTCAAAGGTATATAAAATTATAATTAAATTATGGTCTAATATATAGAAGAAGTGAAGAACTAAACATGGTGGGTTTTTTCTGATGTTGATTGGGCTATAGATTACCCTGATCAAAAATCAATATTAGGTGGAAATTTCTTTTTCAGAGAATGTTGTGTGATCCAGAATAGTAAGAAATAAAGTTATGTGACTATGAGTACAACTAAAGATGATTATGTTACTACTATACACTCCTATACAAAAATGTTGTTGATAAGAGTTAAACTATAATATTTAAGGTGAAAATTGATAAACCAGTAAGTATTACTTATGATAATCAAATTGAATTTGATCTATCTAAAAATATAGTTCAACCATCAACATCCAAAAATATTAATATCAAATAAAACATAATCAAGAATAAGGTTTCTAATGAATAGGTGTGGTTGAAATATATTCCCACCAAATATCATATTAATGATATATTCTCAAAAGTTATACCAAGGGAGATATTATAAGAGTTAAGGATGGAACTTCATTTTAATTTTTTTCCTATAACTTAATAAGTTTATGAGATACAACCAATTTACTTTGGATTATCTTTTCAAACTAGGTGATAAACACATAACTATGTAATTTATCTTTTATGAATCTAAATATATTGTTATTGAAAAAAGGGGGAGAAAAGTTAAGTGAGTTTACTAAGGGGGAGATCATCAAAATAATGAATAAAACATTTATTATTATTGAGGAATGGAATTGTATCAAAAAAATTCTTAATATATTAGTGTGGTGTTCAGAAAATTTACTTTGAGAATGATTTTATTTGATGAAAATTGATAGTTGGTGTGCTGAGAGTTGTTAGTGTTAACAAAAAATCCAATATGGGGCAGATTGAAGAACCCATGGAATATTTTAAGGTATTATATTTGTTGTCAACTAGGTATTAAATAATTTTATTAGAAAATAGTTGAAGATGAAGATATTTTTTTGGAAATTATAGAATCAGACAATGTAAAATGAGGTAAGATAATTCTATATCTATAATTTACACATATTTTGATTATCAAAAATTTCATTATTAAGTGAAGGTTTAATCATAAAATTATAGGTTAAGTAATATGTATGCCTAGATGTTTTTTTAATCTAGAAGTCCTTTTGAGGTATTAAAAAGTTGTAGAAAATCCAAGTTTTGATAATGGACTCAATGTGTAAGAGTTATTTTAAAATACTAAAGGATTATTAATATCCATTTTCTTTTATAAAATTATCTCTGAGTTTGTAAAAATTTATATGTAACATTGAATGTCGTAGTTTGGAAGTTTCTTGGAGATCTATGAATTCTAAGTAGGAGGGTAAATAAAATATGTGATAACTATGAAGACTGCACTATTTGAATGGTTCTAATATAATAACATATGTTGATATATTAAATGTTCAATGTAACAAAAATCATGATCATTTTTGAACAATTCTTGATTAATGTCGAGTCTAATAGATATGAGGGTTGAAGAATCTTTTATTTTTACACTAAAATTGATAATGTAAACAAATATTAATTGATGTGTAAAGGTCATAAATTAGAGTGAGTTCATCAAAGGTATAAACCTTACTATGATGCGTAAGAATAAAAATTTATTATGTAAAAGTCATCAAAGAGAGTAAATATAATAGAGGGAGAAATCTACCTGAGATATGTAAGAGTAAATATTTATTATTAAAGATTCACTAGTTAGAGGGAAAAATATTTGGAAAAGGAAAAAACATACATAATATGAAAGAGTATCAAATTCTTATTTAAGGGTTAATGGATAAAGTTCTAACAAAGTATTTAAAACTCACTTTGTAACAAGAACAAAAGTTATGGTGAGAAGAAACTTATTTTTTCAGAAGGGATAATATTAATAGTTATGATTCCATAAAATAGAATTCAAATAATTTTTCAGAGAAACAAAAAGGGGATTTCATATTCTTAATAGGTATGTCATATTATGTTCAAATATCCAAAGGATGTAGATGTTTGGAAGGAGAAGAGGGAGATATATGACCTAGATAGTTATAGAACCTCAGAGCTAGAGATAGGGCTAGAAGAAAAATTGGAATAAAGATCATGTAAGTATATCTTAATTATATATAATTTAAAGAACAAGAATATGATAAAGTGATTATGTTTAGATTCACTTCAAGATATAAAAAATATAGAGTTGAACTCGTGATTCTTGTAAATATTTTGGAAGGTTTTAATATCACCGACACTAATTTTTGTGGGATCTTTGAAAATTTCATACTCTTATATCTCTAGCGATGTTGAAGATGGTGGAATGGTATTTGATAAAGGAAGAATAAATATAATTTAGAGCTCACATTCCTCACATTTATTAGAGTATTTTTTAATAAATAAATGGGGACATTATTCAGGACTTGATGGTGAAAATTTTGAGAAAATTAATATAGAGAGTCTGACCTCTGTGTTCTAAAATATCTACTTATTAAAATAAGAAGTGAAGTGATTATATAGATTTAGAGAAATGGTGGAAGCATCTAAATTCCATAAGATCACTAAGTTGAGATGATTATAAGATGATATTTCAGATGGTTATGTTTTATAAATCGAGTTTGTGAGAAAGTGTTACTTCTATCATTCAAAAGTCTCAAGAGAAGATCATATTTTATTGTAGAAGAATAATAAAGTTAAATTGATCTTGTGCAATTTGTTTATAGGAAACCATTACTAATTGGTGGGAACTAGTATAATACTTATTCATGCACTATAAGTGTTGGGAAAAACTTTTGGTTCAAGGGTGATACCTCCCTAAACTACTTAAGTGTTGGGAGAAACTTTTGGGTATATGATAATAACTTCCTTTTTGTAACTACTTATGATAATTATGGAAATATATGTCTCAGGCTAAAAAAAGCATAGAAAGAAGTATGTGGCCACATTGGAACCAAACCATGTAAAAACCTATACATTTTGTGTTATATTTTACTTGATTATATAAGTGTAATGATGAGATTAAAGTAAGAGAGATTCACAGATTTAATAAGTCTCATAGGTTATTTTTTTAAAAGAAATTGTAAAATTATACCACTAATTTAACACCCCCATCTATGGCATCCATCCTTTTTAGTACATAAAACATTCATTACATATTACAATATTTAATAATACTGTAACACCCAAGGTAAATAAAGAATATGAAATTTTTATATTTATCCCTATTTGTGAATAAAGTGTTAATATTAATTTAGAGGGAACGCTATGCTCGATGGCTTACCCAATACGCAACAACGAGTTCCTTTGAAATCTTACGTTGCACTCTAATAATAAAATAATTTTATTTTAAATGGTAGTTAAAACCTAGCCATTGTAATGATGGGAATGAACAGAACTAACTACAAAATGATTATATATGTTTTTAAATATTTTTACTTTTTACAATAAATGTTAGAGGATTAAAAATGTGAATGAATCCAATTTTAAGCGTAAACATTCTAATATTCTTTAAAAGGTCGATTAACAGCCTTTTGATGGAGAACCTCTTTTAAATCCACTTTTTGACAATTTTATGTGTTATATTTGACAAAATAAAATTCTTCTTTAGAATCGGGACATCAAAATTTACTTTTTGTAAATTTTTGGTATTTTTCCGATAAAGTTCATTTTTTAATGAATAGTGAAAAATGTTGTATTTTAATTCAAAACCTATTTTTATTATAATTTATATATATGATTAGATTATATTTTGAATTTGTTTAAAGTGAAATTAGAATATATTTTTACCATTTAATCCAATGGTGGTCATTGGAATTAATATCACTTTGAGATTGGACATAAACGAGTGTCAATCTTTTGATAGATATTGTTTCTTAAAAACACGTTATTTGATTTGATAGAGGGATTTAATTATAAAATTAATTAATGAAACTTATATGTTATGAATTTGGTAAAATAGAAGTCATTTTTAAATTCAGAATATCAAATATAGCTTAGGGTGAATTTTTGGTATTTTTCTAAAGAACCTTAATTTTTAATGAATAGTGAAACCACAAAGTGGTAGTTACAAAAACCGATTTTTCGTTTAAATGGAACTTTACCACTTCTATGATTTGAATTTCAAAAATCCAATATAAATGATTTTCATTATTAAGTAAAATTTGGTTCAATGGGATGAAAATAATTTTTGATGAAAAGTAACTTTTAAGTTTTATTAACCGCTATTAAAGGTAATTAGTGTGATTTAAGGTAAAAATGATATTATAATAAAATTAAAATATCTTGACACTTGTCCTAACCCTATTGGATGAGTCATGGCCGACCAAGAAAACCCATGGGTCGATTTTTGGGACCCCATGGAGTGACTTGGGTAAGATAATGACATTAATTCCTTTTATTTAAAGTAAAAGTAAAAATGACACAAACATGTATTGTTTTACTAAAACAATTTTTACATGGGTTTATACAAGTCATAATTTTGACTATAAATAGTCATTGGAAAGATAAAACGATTCCTTACTTCATAGTATTTTTTTATAATTTTTATACATTAAATAAATTAAATTATTTATGACATCATGATGATGCAGCGATTACCTCATTATTTAACGATTTAAATAAAATGAAAAGATAATGTAAAATATAAGACCTAAAAATGTCAAAAACCTATTGGATGTGTGGATTTAGAACTCTTATCACCTTATCCTTGAAATAAATCAAAGTGGGACCTTTAAAATCTGAAACTCATTTGAAAATAAAGTAACATTTTATACTTTTCCAAGAGTGCCCCTCCTCTCCTCTTATAAAAGGCCCCCACCTCTACCTGCTTACCCACACCTCTCAAGACTTTGGCTCATCAAATATCTGATCATTTTTTCTCCACACATACCTATACTCATAATATAATCCTTACCTTAGGCAGTAATCTCTTTAAGAAACCCTTTTGGTTCAAACCAAAGGGAGTTACCCGATTTTAAGGTAATTTCTTCACTTGTGTTATTTTGGTTTATTTTTCTTCTCCAACCCCCTAAACTCTTTTTATTCATTTATTTTGTAACAAAACCAGTATATTAAATATAATAGTATGTTTTTATAATATGTATTCTATCTACACTTACACACACCTACATCTAATGGTTAAAGAACATACTGTTTCTGTGGATGGTGAATTTCTGCCTCACGAAACGATGATTGTTCAATATTCTTTTAACACCTTCAAAGGTGGACATTAAGATGTAACTATATTTATATATGATATATAATATGTTTATGTTTTACTTAATCTTCTGTATTTTTCATTTATGTCATACCTTTATGGTTTCCATTATGGGTAAACACGATATCTTCATTTTAGGAAGTGCGGACTACCGCCCCCTCAAAGTGATTTGATTCGTTAATACCATATGTGGTAAGTATAAAGGATAGATTTAATGGTATTATATATGATAACATACTGGAATTATAATACTATTATGTATCATTATGTATTAATTCCATTAAATATGAAATATAAATGGAAGTAGCGTTCATGCGTACGTATGACTTACCGTCTCCATGAACGGTGCATTTCATTTCTTACCTCTAAATGTTATGTAATATTATAAATGCATGTATATAATGGATATATATGATATATATGATATCTAAATAATTAATATAATTCTGTATATAATGGATATTTTACCCCATGAAAAAACTTGTAATTATAAAGAGTTTATTTTTGACTCAAGTAGCAATGATCGACAAAACGACCATTATTAACTTAAATAATTACATAGTGTTCATAACATGGTAATAAGTGATATAAAAGGAAAAATGAACTTTAAAAAGGTTCTTAAGAAAGTATAAATTAACTCAAGTTTATTATTCAGGAGGTTAAAGAATGATCGAGTCAAGTCGGACCTGAGGTAAGGGAACCTACCCCTCTCGTTCTTTTTAAGTACACTCTTTTATGTCATTCCTTTTATGCTCATCTTTATTATGATTGGTATGTTCCTTTATATTACTATTAATGTAATTTTTATGTTCATATGATGAGAGAACCTATTTTCTCTCATCAATCCATTTTGGAAGTTTTGATTGGTGCCGTTAGGCTGCCGAATTTTCGTAAGAGATCCAACATCTCTCCTTCTTTTTAAGTACTCTCCTTTATGTCACTTATTTTAAGATCCTCTTTGTTATGTTGGGGGATGTTATTTTATATTACTATTGATGAAAATTTTATGTTAATATGATGATAGACCCTATTTGATCTCATCAATCCATTTTTTGGATGTTTTAAGTGGCGCCGTTAGGTTGCCGAGTTTTCGTAAGGGATTTTTCATCTCACTTTTAGTCCCGCGAGATTTATGCTACATTTTCCAACATTTCTTTTGAGTGGTGTATGTAATGACCAATATTATACTATTTGTGTAATATAATTTCATTTATGGGTATTTACATATTCATTGTATGACCCTTCTTCAATGGGGTGTACATTTCGAAAGTTACCCAAGTCGGTAAAGGAACCTTTCACCCTCCTCTTTTTAAAAGACTTGTTTTGTCATGTATTTTAATTCACATACTATTATGTTGGGATATGTTCTTATATATCCTTATTTATGTATATTTTATGTTCAAGTGATGAGATACCATTTTCTCTCTCATCAACTCATTTTCTGAATTTTAAAGAGACGCCGTTAGGCTGTCGGATTTCTGTAAGGGAACTTCTTAACCCACTTTCAATTCTTTGGGTTAAACATCTACTTCTTGATTTTATTATGCCAAGATTATGTGTGGAATATCTATTTTGTAATTTCCACAAACCTTTTTGTAGATATAATATTTATACACATAATCATCTCATTGATAAATTCTTACGAACTTGTATGGGAAATCATAACTCAATCTCATTTCATTGAGTTAAATATCTATGTCATTGGTTTTGTTTTTCCAAGACTATGTGTGAATGACCTATGATTTTTTCACACTTAATATCCAATTATATTGGGTGTATTTATATTTATCACACATAATTATGTGATAGATTTATCCTTAATTTAAGGATATCATCTTTATAATGGATTTCATCTAAATTTACATTTCCATTGAGACTTCAATGTTGTTATGCACCAATTCACTCTTATATGGTGTGTATACTATCCTTTGACATATTATATCATGAATCCCTTTATTCTTATGATATTATAAATCTCGGATTAAATTTTATTCTGCAATTATTTGTATTTAAGAGTCTCTGATTTTGTTAAAAACTCTTTAACAAAAATATCATATTAAATGTTTTAAAGATTCATTATTCGAAATCTTTATCTTTAATGTCCATGTTTTAAAAATGGTTTTCAGTATTTATTTATATGGACATTAATGTTTTAAAATTATAATTCCATTAAAAGATTCAAAGTGGTATGGGACACTTTGATTCAAAAATATCTTTTAAATGGTTTTTGAAAATGGATTGATTAATTCAATATCTTAGAATTACTTATCATGATTGCAAATGAAATGTTGTTATTGAAATGTTTATATTTTCAATATTTTATGTGTAATGATGGTACTTGGACATTTTACGGGTGGTTACGTGATAAACCATATGATGGGTGGTGCCGTGAATACCAGGACGGGTGGTTACGTTATAACATCCAATGCATTGGGTATGGAAGTCGGCCATATGGCTATTCCATTAAGTGATATGTGTGGAAGTAGACCATATGGTTATTCCATTTAAGTATGTTTATGTACCAAGTTACCTTTATATGTTATGTGTTCTTTATATGGGTTTTTATGGTAATATTTTGGTTATAAAAGGGGTAAGTAATGATCTTTTATTCAGTGAAGAGTTTTTTTACTACTTCATAAAGGTGAAAAGTATTACTTTGATAAAGTATTCTTGGTTTTCTTGTTGTTTTTAAAAACTAACTATTTTCCTTCTTTGTGTATCCTTTACTAGAATTTTTATGCTCATCCCAAGTTTTTGAAATGTTTTCCACAGGACTTAAAGATGAATAGGGTCAAGGATGGGATCATGAAAAGACATGATATCTAAAACATGGAACTAGACATGTTTCTTTTTAAGAGTTTTTATTTTATGGAAACTTAGTATAAGTGTATAATTTGTAATCTTTGAGATGTAATAGTTATGTACTAATTCTCTAAAACTCTAAACCTGAAAAGATCCTCAATGTGAATTATCCATTTAATTAAATAATAAGTAATGTTTAAGGCCGTGGCCTTATATTTGGTATCAGAGGGAGGTTTAGATAACTTTAGAGGTTAGGGTATTCTATAAACATAAGTTAAATTACCATAATGGATAGGATTTCAGAAAGAGTCATAGTTTTTAGATAAAGTGAATGAGTAAGTATATCTTAGTGATTATCTTTTTTATTAGTACATGATGATTTTGTTGATATACTCACACTGACATTTTTGATTTTAGTAAATGGATGGATCTAGCAGGCACCAAAGTGAAAATGGGTTTGAAGGAAACTGTGGTGGTTCTCTGATTAAGAGACTGGATGAAATGGGGGATTCAATGAGAAATCTCGTGGTTATTCTAAACCAGCTATCAGGAGTCATGATCAACCACTTGAACCTTGGTGAGTTCTCTAATGCCTCATGTATGAGAGAAGAAACTCAATGTGGAAGTTCAGGTAATAATTATAAAGGAAACCATTAGGGTTTATATGATCCTTACTTTTTAGGTAATTATGGGTTACTCTATGATATGATGGAAAATGAAAGGCATGATATAAACTTGAAGTTAAAATATGTTATGATCATTTTTAAAGATTGTATCTCGTTTTGGGGAATGATTTAAGAATTATGTAGTTTTGGAAAAAGGACAACACACAGACCGTGTGACAACCCGTTGCGTCAGACAAAGCTGCGGGAATCGAACCCACAACCAAAGTACAACTGGTATTTATCGCCTACCACTGGACTATGTGAAGTCCCTGGTTAGTTTGACTAATTCTTTTTAGTTAGATGATTTTAGGAATCAAGAGTAAGTTTATTTTGGGTTATCTATGGAAATTATTAACCTATTATGGAGGATATGTGATTAGGTTAATTACTTTTCAGTTTGAGACTTTAAGAGTAACTGATGTTATTTGGAGATAAATGTTAAGGTTTATCTTGGAAGACTATGTGATTAAATCCTTCAGATATTTGGGTTTCAGTCTTAGTTTTTATTACTTTGAAGAATTTTATGGATAGATGTTTATTGAATGGTCTTTGTTCAACTTTGGGTATTGTTTGACATATTTTGGAGATTAAGAATAAATTTTTTTTATAAAGGATTATCCTTTTTGGGTATTATCTGATCTCATACTAACATTTTTGGTTTTAGTTTTGGTTATGGTCTAAAGACATGGGAAGTATATAGTTATCTTTTGTGGATTAGGTGGTTCTCTAGAAGTTGATTATAGCTCTCTTAATGTGAAAAAGTCACCCTAAATACTCGTCTTTTGGAGAAAATATGAGTTCGTGTAAGAAATCTAGTAAAAGTTGAAAGTCAAGATGACAAGTAAGTATGTTTCCTTATGTTTTAGTTAAGCTCATAAATAAATTCCTCAATGAAAAGTAACTTAAAACAAAAATGTTGTCTGTTAATTTTTCCTACTGGGGAATCAAATACCGTTTAACCCATCACAAGTTTGTGATTTTCTGGTGGTTAACTTTCTCCTAAACATGTTTATTATCACTCTCCATCAGAACATGACCCTTTGTTTTTTCCTCCATATCCATATTTTCATACTTGGAATCCTAGTATGGGTTAACTCAGGTGACCTTTGTACTTCTCTCCCTTCCTTTTAAAGTGATAGTTTTATTGACTCTTGTTCCGATGTGGGACTTTCAATTATGTTTCTGAGCCCAATTTTAAAATTGCGAGGACGCAATTCCCAAAAGGGGGGAAGGATGTAACACCCCAGGTAAATAAAGAATATGAAATTTTTATATTTATACCTATTTGTGAATAAAATTTTAATATTAATTTAGAGGGAACGCTATGCTCGATGGCTTACCCAATACGCAACAATGAGTTCCTTTGAAATCTTACGTTGCACTCTAATAATAAAATAATTTTATTTTAAATGGTAGTTAACACCTAGCCGTTGTAATGACGGGAATGAACAAAACTAACTACAAAATGATTATATATGTTTTTCAAATATTTTTACTTTTTACAATAAATGTTAGAGGATTAAAAATGTGAATGAATCCAATTTTAAGCGTAAACATTCTAATATTCTTTAAAAGGTCAATTAACCGCCTTTTGATGGCGAACCTCTTTTAAATCCACTTTTTGACAATTTTATGTGTTATATTTGACATAATAAAATTATTCTTTAGAATCGGGACATCAAAATTTACTTTCTGTAAATTTTTGGTATTTTTCTGATAAAGTTCATTTTTTAATGAATAGTGAAAAATGTTGTATTTTAATTAAAAACCTCTTTTTAATCTAATTTATTTATATGATTAGATTATATTTTGAATTGGTTTTAAAGTGAAACTAGAATATATTTTTACTATTTAATCCAATGGTGGTCATTGGAATAAATATCACTTTGAGATTGGACATAAACGAGTGTCAATCTTTTGATAGATATTGTTTCTTAAAAACACGCTATTTGATTTGACAGCGGGATTTAATTATAAAATTAATTAATGCAACTTCTATGTTATGAATTTGGTAAAATAGACATAATTTTTGAATCCAGAATATAAAATATAGCTTAGGATGAATTTTTGGTATTTTTCTGAAAAACCTTAATTTTTGATGAATAGTGAAACCACAAAGTGGTAGTTACAAAAACTGATTTTTCGTTTAAATGGAACTTTACCACTTCTATGATTTGAATTTCAAAAATCCAATATAAATAATTTTAATTATTAAGTAAAATTTGGTTCAATGGGATGAAAATAATTTTTGATGAAAAGTAACTTTTAAGTTTTATTAATCGCGATTAAAGGTAATTAGTGTGATTTAAGGTAAAAATGATATTATAATAAAATGAAAATATCTTGACACTTGTGATAACCCTAATGGATGAGTCATGTCCGACCAAGAAAACCCATGGGTCGATTTTTGGGACCCCATTGAGCCACTTGGGTAAGATAATGACATTAATGCCTTTTATTTAAAGTAAAAGTAAAAATGACACAAACATGTATTGTTTTACTAAAAAAATTTTTACATGGGGTTATAAAAGTCATATTTTTGACTATAAATAGTAATTTGAAAGCTAAAAATATTTCCTACGTCATAGTAGTTTTTTATAATTTTTAGACCTTAAATAAATTAAATTATTTATGACATCATGATGATGCAGTGATTACCTCATTATTCAACGATTTAAATAAAATGAAAAGATAATGTAAAATATAAGACCTACACATGTCAAAAACCTATTGGATGGGTATATTTCGAACTCTTATCACCTTATCCTCAAAATAAATTAATGTGGGACCTTTAAAATCTGAAACTCATTTGAAAATAAAGTAACATTTTATACTTTTCCAAGGGTGCCCCTCCTCTCCTCTTATAAAAGGCCCCCACCTCTACCTCCTTACCCACACATCTCAAGCCTTTGGCTAGGACAAAATCTGATAATTTTGTTTCTCCACATCCCTCTCCTCATCATAGAATCCTTACCTTAGGTAGGTAGCTCTTCAAAAAACCCTTTTGGTTCAAACCAAAGGGAGTTACCCGATTTTAAGGTAATGTCTTCACTTGTGTTCTTTTGTTTTATTTTGCTTCTCCTACTCCCTAAACTCTTTTTATTCATTTCTTTTTGTAACAAAACCAGTATATTCAATATAATAGGATGTTTTTATAAGATTTATTCGAGCTACACTTACACACACCTACATATAATGGTTAAAGAACATACTGTTTCTGTGGATGGTGAATTTCTGCCTCACGAAACGATGATTGTTCAATATTCTTTTAACACCTTCAAAGGTGGCCATTAAGATGCAACTATATTTTTATATGATATATAATATGTTTATTTTTTACTTAATCTTCTGTATTTTTCATTTATGGAATACCTTTATGGTTTCCATTATGGGTAAATGCGATATCTTCATTTTAGGAAGTGCAGACTACCGCCCCCTCAAAGTGATTTGATTCGTTAATACCGTATGTGGTACGTATAAAGGATAGATTTAATGATATTATATATGATACCATACTGGAATTATAATACTATTATGTATCATTATGTATTAATTCCATTAAATATGAAATATAAATGGAAGTAGCGTTCATTCGTATGTACGACTTACTGTCTCCATGAATGGTGCATTTCATTTCTTACCTCTAAATGTTACGTAATATTATAAATGCATGTATATAATGGATATATATGATATATATGATATCTAAATAATTAATATAATTCTGTATATAATGGATATTTTACCCAATGAACAAACTTGTAATTATAAAGAGTTTATTTTTGACTCAAGTAGCAATGATCAACAAAACGACCATTATTAACTTAAATAATTACATAGTGTTCATAACATGGTAATAAGTGATATAAAAGGAATAATGAACTTTAAAAAGTTTCTTAAGCAAGTATAAATTAATTCAAGTTTATTATTCAGGAGGTTAAAGAACGATCGAGTCAAGTCGGACCCGAGGTAAGGGAACCTACCCCTCTCTTTCTTTTTAAGTACACTCTTTTATGTCATTCATTTTAAGCTCATATTTCTTATGATTGGGATATTATTTTATATTAATATTACTGTAATTTTTATGTTCATATGATGAGAGACCCTATTTTCTCTCATAAATCCATTTTCGAAGTTTTGATTGGCACGATTAGGCTACCGAATTTTCATAAGAGATCCAACCTCTCTCCTTTTTAAGTACTCTCCTTTATGTCACTTCTTTTAAGCTCCTATTTGTTATGTTGGGGGATGTTATTTTATATTACACTTGATGAAAATTTTATTTTAATATGATGAGAGACCCTATTTTATCTCATCAATCTATTTTTTGGATGTTTTAAGTGGCGCCGTTAGGCTGCCGAGTTTTCATAAGGGAATTTTCATCTCACTTATAGTCCCGCGAGATTTATGCTATATTTTCCACCATTTCCTTTGAGTGGTGTATGTACTGGCCAATATTATACTCTTTGTGTAATATAATTTCATTTATGGGTATTTACATATTCATTTTATGACCCTTCTTCAATGGGTTGTACGTTTTGAAAGTTACCCAAGTCGGTAAGGGAACCTTTCACCCTCCTCTTTTTAAAAGACTTCTTTTGTTATGTATTTTAATTCACATAATATTATGTTGGGATATGTTATTATATATCCTTATTTATGTAAATTTTATGTCCAAGTGATGAGATACCATTTTCTCTCTCATCAACTCATTTTCTGAATTTTAAAGTGACGTCGTTAGGCTGTCGGATTTCTGTAAGGGAACTTCTTAACCCACTTTCATTTCTTTAGGTTAAATATATACTTATAGATTTTATTATGCCAATATTATGTGTGTAATCTCTATGTTTTAATTTCCACAAACCTTTGTGTAGATATACTATTTCTACACATAATCATCTCATTGATAAATTCTTACAAACTTGTATGGGAAATCAAAACTCAATCTCATTTCATTAAGTTAAATATCTATGTCATTGGTTTTGTTTTTCCAAGATTATGTGTGAATGACCTCTGATTATTTCACACTTAATATCCAATTATATTGGGTGTATTTATATTTCTCACACATAATTATGTGATAGATTTATCCTTAATTTAAGGATACCATCTTTATAATGTATTTCATCTAAATTTACATTTCCATTAAGACTTCAATGTTGTTATGAACCAATTCACTCTTATATGGTGTGTATACTGTCTTTTGACATATTATATCATAAATCCATTTATTCTCATGATATTATAAATCTCGGATTAAATTTTATTCTGAAATTATTTGTATTCAAGAGTCTCTCATTTTGTTAAAAACTCTTTAACAAAAATATCGTTTTAAATGTTTTAAAGATTCATTATTCTAAATCTTTATCTTTAATGTCCATGTTTTCAAAATGGTTTTAACTATTTATTTATATGAACATTAATGTTTTAAAATTATAATTCCATTAAAATATTCAAAGTGGTATGGGACACTTTGATTCAAAAATATATTTTAAATGGTTTTTGAAAATGGATTTATTAATTCAATATCTTGGAATTACTTATTGTGATTGAAAATGAAATTTTGTTATTTAAATGTTTATATTTTCAATATTTTATGTGTAATGATGGTACTTGGACATTTTACGGGTGGTTACATGATAAACCATATGACGGGTGGTGTCGTGAATACCCGGACGTGTGGTTACATTATAACCTCCAATGCATTGGGTATGGAAGTCGCCCGTATGGCTATTCCATTAAGTGATATGTGTGGAAGTCGATTGTATGGTTATTCCATTTAAGTATGTTTATGTCCCAAGTTACCTTTATATTCTATGTGTTCTTTATATGGGGTTTTATGGTAATCTTTTGGTTACAAAAGGGGTAAGTAAAGATCTTTTATTCAGTGAAGAGTTTTTTTTACTACTTCATAAAGGTGAAAAGTATTACTTTGATAAAGTATTCTTGGTTTACTTGTTGTTTTGAAAAACTAACAGTTTCCTTCTTTGTGTATCCTTTACTGGGATTTTTATGCGCATCCTAAGTTTTTGAAATGTTTTCCACAGGACTTAAATATGAATAGGGTCAAGGATCCGATCAAGGAAAGACATGGTATCTAAAACATCGAACTAGACATGTTTCTTTTTAAGAGTTTTTATTTTATGGAAACTTAGTAGAAGTGTATAATTTGTAATCTTTGAGATATAATAGTCATGTCCTAATTCTCTACAACTGTAAACCTGAAAAGATCCTCAATGTAAATTATTCATTTAATTCAATAATAAGTAATGTTTAAGGTCGAGGCCTTATAAATACAGAGGCACTTTTTTGGATTAGTTTCTGGGAAATTAGGTATGTAATACAAGAAAACATAAAATTTATTCTAATCCACTTGAAATTATTCCTGATAGATCAATCATAGGTTACTTTTATTGTATGTCATATCCTAGGGGGAATATATTAAAAGAAAGGGGTGAGTATAAATCCCAGTAAGGGAACAATAAAGGAAATAATTATCATGTGATCATGATGCGATTTTTTTTGAATGATCATAAGAACATGAGTTATCTAATAATAAAATAATCATAAATCATAACATGTAAATGTTTATACGTAATAATAATGAGACATTTGTAAGAATATCACTATGGTTTATCATTAAGGTTTTATAAAACATAATTACGAAGCTAATTCACCAAGGTATCGTAAAACATGTAATCTATAAAGATTAATTATTTTCATAATAAGTTGGAGTTCTATAAGGGTTCACCCTTTATATGTTGAAATTATTTTATTCCACAATTATCATAAGAAACCATTTCATTAATAATCTATGATAAATAATGAATGAGTTTCATATAAAAGTCATTAAATTCATAAATTCTTAATAAAATGAGCATTACATCATTTTTAACCCATGAGAAATGATTGAAGGTTTCTTATTTCGAAGTCACAATCAAGGAATCATGATCACATCTTGGTTAATACCCATGAATATAGAAATGGGTTTAGTATTCACAGTATAAGAATATTTCATGAAAAAGAGAAAAATTGAAGAAATGAATTTGGCAGATTAAAGTGTATACAATGTGGGTTAAGTAAAGGGTGTAATGGGGGGGAAAAAGGTATAAAATTAATAAAAAATTATTTTTTTAGTAATAGGATGAAAAAAATGTATAAAAATAAACCAATTCAACACTTAGAATAAATAACACAAAATAGGTACTTGAATGGAAAATAAGAATTGGAGATTTTCTTACCTTGGAAAGTAATTTCCTAATGCCTAGAGAAGGAAACCTTAGGATCCTAGAGACACATTGGAGGGAATTTATATCAGGTAAATGAGAAAAATTTCATGCTTTAGGTATTTTTAGTGGATAGGAATGGGGAATATGGTGGGTATTCAAAGTAAAATATGATGAATTGTTTAATAATTTCTAAATATAGGTCTTCAAATATGTGGTTGTCGAAAATGAAAAATCATTGGCTTATCCATGGTGTCTTCTTATTATTTTAGAAATTTAAGCCATGTTTCATAATGTATTAATCCATTAGAACCTAAATCCATTTTTTAATATAACTATTTACATGGAAAATTAAATATTCAACAAAATATATTTTTTAAAATCATAATTTCCATTTTAGACATTGGAAAGTAATTTATAGGTTTGGAAATTGATTTAAATCCCTTAAAGTATAATATATTAATAAAATGACATAATTTTTGTCATATATTATATTTAATTAATTATTAGATCATTATTTAATATATATGAAGTCCTAAAACAAAATGAAAACATAAAATTGTATTTTTACTATTCATTGAAAAATAAAATATTTTAGAAAATTCTGAATATTTTCCCTAAAAAAAATTTCAATGTTCTGAATTAAAATATAATATTTATTTTATCAAGAAAAATTATTTAAATATGTGAATTTTAAATTTTAAATAAAAAATTGTTATTTATTGAAAATAATAGTTTTTATATCATAGTCAACTTTCTGACACTTATAGAAATTTCCTTAAACATTATAAAATTATATTATTATTTTTATTTAAATAAATATTTTTTTATGTTTATTTCATGAAAATAAATTTTATTTAAAATACATGAATTATAAAAGTGTATACATTTTTTAAAAAATAAAATAATGTTTTTTTGGTATTCAAAAATATATTTATCAAATTAATCTTATATTCACGTGTATTTTATTAAACAAAATAATAATGAAAATTGAATTGAATAAATTACTAATTCATTTTGAAAAAGAAAATTAAACTTTTATGATACTAATGCCTAGATATATATCCCCTTATTACGCCAGAATATTCTATAAGGGTAAGGTGTGTGATATTGGTAGTTTCATGGGGTGGTTCAGCTGACATCCACTTAGTGGTGAACTCCACCAGCTTGAACTTCCCTATAGTCGAATCTGCACAAGCTTCACTTATTAAAGCTCCGCAGTGACACTAACTCCCTCAAAAGTTCTAATAAATGGGCTTCAAAAGTCTTGATCCAACTTGTTGAGGCTATCATTTCTTCCTTCTTCATTCAATTAACTCTTATCATTACCCTTAATATAAAATAATACCAATGGCCACCTTATAACAACTACATTACCGATGATCATAATTTCCAATGTTCATACTAACCAATGGTTATATTGACCAATGATCATGTAATAGTAATGTAACAGTCATATCTTAATATCCACATTTCTAATTACATCATACATACAACACCAAACATAAAAACTTACTACTTAATTCCTAAATGGTTTTAAAATTCCATTGATAATGTCAATTATATTTCTAATATTTATTTTTATTTTAACAATTTCTTATTAGGTGTAATCTTCCAAGAAGAGTTTTATCCTTTGGAGTATACCACTACATGGTCGCTATTCTTTGGATTCTATAGCCCTACACTAGTCTTAGATATAATAATAGATATTATTATTTTACATGTAATACTAATAGTATTTTAATGTACATACATTATGGAAATTATTAAAATAAAAGTTGTGAAAAAAATTTATTTTATAAACCATGGAAGAAATTTTCAGGTCATTACATCCCCCAACAAATTTCATCCTCAAAATTTGAATCTTGTCTAAAAAATGGGGGTGTTTTTTCTTCATCACGTCTTCATGTTACCAAGTAGCTTCTTCAAATTTGTGATTTCTTTATAGGAAATTCATAAGTCATGTTATCTTACTACTCAACACTTGTTCCATTTTATTAAGAATCTGGATCGATTCTCTTATATAATAAAAGTCAAGTTAAAATTTCAAACCATTAATATCAAGTATATGTGTTGGGTCAGACACATAGTTTCTTAATGGAGACATGTGGAAGACATCATGGATATTTGAATGATTTTGAGGTAGTGAAAATCAATATGTTACCATTTTAATATGTTCCAGAATCTAAAATTATCCCATGTACATTGGATACAGTTTCCCATTCTTTCCAAATATTATAACACCTTTCCATGGTTATGTCTTGAGAGAAAAATAATCCCCAACATGAAATTTCATAACCTTCCTTTGGCTATTAGCATAACGTTTCTATTAAAATTGGTCATTCTTGATGTGTTTCTGAATCACTTGTATCTTTTATTTAGTATCCTTCACAATTTCTGGTCCCAAAAATTTTCCTTCTCCAACTTCATCCCAACTTGTTATAGTTCTATAACTTTTTCCATAGATAGCTTCCAAATGTTCTATTTTAATACTCAAGTAAAAACTATTGTTATAGGATGATTCAATAAGGGAATGATGTTGTTACCAACTCCCCTAAAAATCTTGTGAGCTAGCCCTTAGCATGTCTTCTAATGCTTGAATTATCCTCTCAGACTTCCCATAAATTTGAGGATGATAGGTTGTCCTCAGGTTTTCTTCTCTATTCATAGCCTTTTGAAGGTTCCTCCACAACTTAGAATTAATTCTTGGATCTTTATAAGAAAAAAAAATATAGTGGTATTCCATGGAGCATCACTACATATTGAATATAGAGGATAGTTAGGTGATCCAGGTGTAAATCCTCTCTTTTAGATATGAAATGGGTAGACTTTTCAATCTATTAACAATTAACCATATAGAATTGTTTCCATTGGATGTATTAAAATATCTAGTGATAATGTCTATAGTTATGTTATACCACTTATATAATGGTATAAATTGTAGTTTTAATACCTCTATAGGATGCTATTTCTCTAACTTCACTTTTTCACACACTAATAACTATGCAGTGTAATAAAAAATATCCTTGTTTATATTATCCAAACAATAATGATCATGAGGGTCCCAATACATTTTTTATCTTTTGGGTTGTATAAATAATATGGAGCTATAAGCATCATCCATTAGCTCCTTCTTTATATCTGTAATAGATAGAATACATACACTTGTACCAAATTGAATTACACTTTCTTGATTAATATTGAGATCATGAAACTTATCATTTTCACATCCTCTATCTTTTTTTTCATAAAATGATCAAATCATTGAGTTTTTTTGATATTATCTTATATTGAAGGTTGAGAAATAACATGGGATAGGATTGGTGATGTCCTTTAAATTATGATTTCCATGTCCAACCTTACTAGGTCTTAAATCAATGGATCTCCTTCAATCCTCATCATTACAAGAACACCATGATCTTTCCTACTCAATGCATCTATGATGTTGTTTTGTCTTCTAAGGTGATAATGAATTGAAAAATAATAGAATTTAAGAATCTACGACCATCTCGTTTTTCTACTATTCATTTCCTTTTATGTTAATATATACTTCAAACATTGGTGGTATGTATATACATCACACATTTCCCCATAAAGATAGTGTCTCTATATCTTCAAATAAAAAACGGCTGTAGCTAAATCCTTGTCATGAATAAGATAATTCTTATCATGAGGCTGTAAATATCGAGATGCATAGTTTATTACCTTTTCATTTTAAATGAGAAAACATCTGGTACCTTTTATAGATGCATCACTATTTATAAAAATACTTCTCTGAAAAAGGATATAGATAGCATAGTTTCACTAACCAAACTATTCTTCAGTTCATGGAAACTTTCTTCACACTCCTTTGTCCAAATAAACTTAACACCTTTTTGAGTTAACATGGTTAGTGGATTATAAATCCAAGAATTTTTTTACTAAACATTCTATAATATCCTGATAAAACAAGGAAACCATGAATCTCAATTATGGTTATAGGATGAGGCCACTCCTCTACTACGTTTATCATGGAAGGATCAACTGAGATTCCTTCACTAGTTACAATGTTCCACAAGGTTGAAATTTTTTGAAACCATAAGTCACATTTACTGAATTTACAAAACCACATCTCATTTCTTATAGTTTTTAATATAACCCTTAGATGATCCTCATGCTACTCATGAATTTTTTTAATATATCATAATATTTTAAATAAAACTACAAAAAAAATATCAAGGTAGTGCCTAAAGATTATATTCATAAAATCCATAAATATGGAAGAAACATTAGTCAAGGTAAGGTCATAACAACAAACTAGTAATTCCCATATCTTATTTGGAAGGAAATCACGGGGATATATTTTTTATTCACCCACAATTGATGATACCCTGATAAGAGGTCAATCTTAGAGAAGTATTGAGCCCCTCAAAGTTGGTCAAACAAACCATCAATCCATGGGAGAGGATATTAGTTATTTATAATTATCCCATTAATATCATTATATTCAACAGATATCCATATCGATCCATATTTATTTTTTACAAATACAAAATATTCTCCCCATCATGAAAAACATAGTCAAATAAAACATTTTTCCAAGTGGTTTTTTAGTTTCTTCATTAATTAATATAATTATACAATTCAAATTCTATATGGGGTATTGAATATTGTCTTAGATCTAGGTATGAGTTAAATTGATAATTCTAACTCTCTTTCTAAGGTATTGCTGGGAAACTCTTTAAGAAATAAAATAATTTATTCCCTAAAAGTGATTAAATCTCTAATATTAGTACATTATCTATCTTATATATATTCACTAATCAAATTCATAAAGAAGGTAGTAGGAGGTGGTTCTTGGTATGAATATAGTTTGGATATTTCTCCTTTGAAGATAACTATTGGTTATCTCTTAGATATAATTGATTTATCCTTGATTATATGGTTGATCTTGGTATTATACTTTAACAACCAATACATCCATAGTATTATTTCAAATTACACCATTGTAATGAACACCAGGTTTGCGGAGAAATTTCACTCACCAAATTTAATAGGAGAATCCCTATATATCTTTTATTCTTTAATAGTTCCTCTAGTATTTTAAATTGATTTCTCTACCACTAGAAGTCCAGAGTATAACTTGATGTTCTTTGTATAATTAACTAAAATAAAGAATGTTTGGAACCAAAATCAAACAATATACTTTCTTTATTTGACAATACAAGGAGTGTACCTACCACAACATCATTTGGACCCATGAATTCAGTTGTTGTGATTGAAAAATCACATCCATTCTCTTATGGCCTATTCTAGGGTTGATGGAGGTTTTCCTCCATTATCTTCTAATTTGGTTATTAATTAGTGAATTTTCTATTCTCCCTGCACTTTAAGAATTTCAGAAAAGGCTATGCTTACACCATCTTTCCTTTATCATTGATACTAAGATATTAAGGCTTGGCATCTGCATAATAGTATATATTTACATAGCCATATCTTACCCACTTTTAGAAATTTACACTTAATTTTAGACAATTCCCCAAATTATTCTTCCCACATTTTTTGTACATGGGATGTTTTACTTTCTTCTTATGTGGAATATTTAAAAAAAAATCTCCACCCTTCTATTCTTTTTATTCTATCCATGAGTCCATTGGGAATCTCTAAATTCCATTTTAAATTTGAAATAACATCATAATATCTTTTTTTAACTCTAAAATTCTATGATTTCTATTGATTTAAATAGATGGGGTCATAATCATCCAATTAATCAGTTGATCTTCGAGTTAGAATTGATGAAAAATCTTGAAGTGTATTGTGAAAACCTTGTAAAGTTCATCTTATAATTCCCAAGAATTCATTTTCACTTTTTTTTCAAAAAAATTAATTCCCTATCCATCTTGGTACAGAGGTTATGATAAAATTACTTATAAAAAATTCTTTTTTGAAGTCTTACCATTCAATGGATTCTTCCTCATCCCTTGGATTTGTGTTCTTGGTCAGTGTGCACCACAAATCAGCTTCCCCCTATAAGAGATATATAGACAACATAACCTTCTATTGGTCATAAAAATGGAGTATATAATGAATATGATTATTTATTTTTCAAGGATCCAACTTCTTATGAATTTATGGAATTAATGAAGGCCTAATATCATGTGGTAATATAATATAAAAAATATTATTCATTTTCTTATAGGTATCCTTTTAAAATTTTGACTTCATTTGTCTTATAGTTTTGGGGTGTAACAACCCAAAATTTGGAACAATATTTTGTCTCTTAAAATGTATGTTTTACTATGTCATAATAAATAAAAATATATAATTATAAATGAAATTTGACCATAGGGTTTTGAACATTATATGAACATTGGAAACAGTACTAATTTTAAAGTTATTATTAATGTTTATAAATAGAAATAATAATGGATAATTAATGTAGAAAGAAGAGTGGATGGCCTCATCCAGTAGACTATTGTAGTAAGAAACCCATTTGTTAGAACTTGGGAGGCAGGTAGAATCACTGTGCTTCTCTCTAGACCAATTCCAAGAGGAGATTGAATAATTTAAGCATGGATGAAATCGCCTTCAGAAAAAGTTCAACTTGGTGGGAATTACCACCCAGGCAATGCTATCTAAGCCGCCCCAAGAGTCTGTCACCATAACACACCTTAACTTTAGGTCATATGTGGGTTTTATAAGAGGTTATGTTTCAAGGAATTATATACTTAATGTATCATCCCACTATGTAAATAAAATTGTTTTTCCATCATTTATATTTTAAGAATAGTTTTTCATAATAAAATAGAATTTTATAAATTGATTATTTTTGAACAAAATTTGTACAATCTAGAAAAGATATAAATGTTTATAATAAAATATTATAATATGAATAATACTAATTATAATGAAATATTATTATAAAAACACTCCTGTTTAATTAAAAATGATAAAATAATTTATTTTTTTTCAGAAATTTTTCTATGCATTCACTACAGATTTTTCTTTCCGTAATTATTTTTAATAAATAAGTATTTTTATAGTTAAAAGATAAATTTATCATATTTTGTGATTTATTATGATAAAATAAATTTTATTTTTTAATTCATTACATTGATATTAAGTTATGGTGAATTTACGATATTTTTATAAAATGTTTTGTTTTTCGTTGAATAGTAAAAACAAAGTTTTGAGTTTTTAGTGTGTTTAATGAAATAATATTGATATAATATTTAATTTAATATTATTGTAAACTCTTGAGAATTAAAATATGATATGAGGTGTACCATGTGGCCAATAACATTGGAAAATACCATGGCCAAGCCCATGGTTTTGCAAATATAACTAATAAGGTGTCCTTGAAAATTAAAAAAAAAACTCCCTCTCTTTTACTCTAAATACCCACCCATTCCTTCATTTGAATTCATTAAAAAATAATTTCTATTTAATATCTTATATTATTACCTCTAATAGTTTCCTCAATCCCCTAATGCCCTAATCATAGAGTTTTATAAGTTACTTTTCAAGGTAAGGAAATTCTCAACTTCTCTTTCCTTTTCAAGTTCTCTTTTATGTGGTATGTATTTAAAATTTCCATACCATGTTATTATTTCCATTATATTATGCCCCTATACTGTATTATGAGTCTTTTATAAATTATTATCCCTTGTCCCATTTTTCTAATGTTTTATAAAACCATGTTTCATATCTGTTATGCTATAGAATTTTTGTCTCAAAATATCTCTCTTTTTCTCAAGAATTTTTTTAGTTTCTTTATGTGAATACTCGAACCTCTTTCATTTATATTGGTATTCATCAAGACATAAAAATTATTTATTTGATTCTGGTATTGACATACATAAAACCCTCATTCTCTTTCCGTTGGTTATAAATGACATAATGATCATGTTTTTAAGCAATTTTTAAAACGCCATGATTTTGAAATGAAACCCATTTATTTTATTCTCTATGGTTTATTTATGAAATGTATGATTATTATCAATGTGTATGACATTAACATAAATAAATATTAAGGTTTTACCCTGATAGCACTATAATGCATTGGGTAAATAAATTAATCTCTAGAGATGATAAGTTTTACAATACCTTGGATCAAAACCTTGGTAATTTTTATGATACCTTGGGGATGGACCATGGTTATATTCTTTTGAATGTCTAAATTAAATGTTTCATCTAAATTTTCAAGTTATTATTAAAGTTATTATTTTTATAATATGACTCTTTCTCATGCCTTTATGAAATTTCTCATGTTCTTATTGATATCTATCAAGTTTACATGTAAATTGTTTCCCATGGTTTCACTTATTGGGCTTTATGACCACCCTCTCCTTTAATGTATGTCCCCAAGTTTTGAGTTGTAGTAATTTTACTAAGGATTAAAAAATAAAAATACTTTCAAGTAGATTAGAAGGATATTTTCATGTCTTCATGTATTATGTACCTTATTTCCAAGATAGTAAACTTTAAAGATCCTATGTTTTTAAAATTTAATGAAAAGTTATGCAAAAAATGTTGGATTCCATTGGGGAATATGGTCCCATCAACGTGCAATGATTTCTTGGGTCAGATTGTGAGATGGTTTTGGGTCTTCAAATTATGGATTTAGATTTTAATAAACAAGAATTAAATGAACCCCAACATTTATTTAATATTAAAAAATGAATTTTACAATTTCAATTAGTGTATAAATAGTTATGGTAAAATTATAGAAGTAAATTAAAATAGTTAAAATCCAAAAATAGGTCATCTTTGAAAATTATTTCAAATTATTTCTAAAAACTAAAAATGTGACAATTTATCCTAAAATAAAACTATTGTGGGTTTATAAACATTTTATTACAATAGATTATGTATGAAAATATTAGATTCATCTCTCACCCACACTTAACAATTTAACTTATAGGAAATCATCAAATATTTAAATCAAATTCCATATAAGAATAAAAAACGAGAAAAAAATCCATGATCTTTTCTGAAACAAAATTATATCACATCTCTTATATGAAATATAATTCCCTCTAATTTTCACTTGTCATATTTAAATTTCTTGAACCTCAGAAATCCATCAATGACCCAATCGAAACCTACCTCACATTTATGTTTTTTCACTCTTTACTCAAGAGAAATTAAATCTAGAGTTATGTTCGTATTTAGAAAATGCATGTATCAACATTTGATTCTGAAATTTGCCATTTTTAAATAATTTGAGATATGAAAACTAATTCAATCATGATGATTTTTCACATGTGATTTCTATGGATTAGGTTTGGGGGTAAAATGATTTAAAAACTTAAGGTTGTAAATATGAAGTTTGAAACTTAATTATAATGAATGAATAATCAAGTAAAAACATAAAAAATCTCTCACTCAAATCCCCATGAAAATTTTAATGATAAAACCAACCCATTTTTTCATATGGGTAATGATCTAATAAATAATAACAATTAATGATATCATCCATGTTATCCCTACCCTTTTTAAAGCTCAAAAAAGAACATTTGTTTTCTTTATTTTTTTCATGGAGGATAAACTAACAATTGAATATAATGAATGAATGAAAATTCATGAACTTGAATTTCGAGAGGTATATAAGTAAAAATGTATCTATAATAAAAAATCCTTCTCATCTTCATTTTTTTATTTTTTATTTTATTTTTTTTTTCATTTTTTTAATGGAGAAGCGTATGAAAAAATAAATCATAATGGAATGATAAATCATTCCCAATTATATTATTATCCACTACCCAAAATGTTTAAATTCACCTCCCACCACCCAAAAATGAAAAAAATCCCAAGTATTACACATTAAAGGCCTTTCCCCCACACTCAAACTTGAAATATCCATGAAAAAATACTAGGAGTGTGGGTTGGTAGGGAAAATTAGGCTTATAATGTGGATTAAACCTATATGGAAACTCATGGAATATAAGAGATGAAGAAGGATATATGTAAAGTAAGGTCTCAATATGAAGTTTTGATAGCCAATAAAATTCATCAATAATATCAAAACCATTCCTTGAAGTCCAAAACTTTGAAATAAAAAAATCACAAGTTTTGGATCTCACACAAAATCAACGTTTCTCTAAAAAAAGTGTGGGTATTACAAAGAATATGTGAAGGTGGTTCAGAATACATCATAGGATTGGGAAAATAATTTTATTCACTTTTTCATTGGAATGTATTTCAAAAAAATTTCAAACTCATAAAAATGTAGGAAAATAAAATTCAAGAAAAATTCTTCACATCAATAATCATTTAACATCCATTTCTTAAAAAACCATGTTATCTTTCTCAAAATCAATTCAAGTGTGAAAAATGATAATAATATTAATTTATTATCAATGATCCTAAAAATATTAAAAAAGAAGAAAAATCACACTAAAAAACTAAGTAGGTTGACACTCCCCCTCTCATAGATTTAACTACCGCTCATTTCAGCTCAAAAAATATAAATAAGAGAATAAAACCCAAGGATAATTAATGATACAACCTGAATTTTTTTTAGTGGAATACCTAAGTTAATCTTCTATATGCTAGAAATTATTCTTAGAAATAATGAAATAAATAAAAATATAATAGAAATATTGAAAAATAAATTGATATGGAAAAGAGGATAGAACATGGTTTGGACCCCCCATGTCGATGATAGGTTTTTACTACCCCTAGTTAGAAAGTTTTAGTGGTTTGACCCCAATGTAATGGTGGATGGGTTTTATTGTTCATGAAACACAACATTTTATTTCTCCCAACCTCCATAAGTACATTATATGAGTGATAAACCACAAAGAAAATAAAAATATCCCAAACCCCGAGAAGATATGAAAGAGAAAATTTTAGGAGTAATGGGCATGGGAAAATAGTATAGGGTTGCTCCTTGTTTTTATACTAAGAGGAGTGGTTTATAATGGAGTTTAATATTGAATTATAGGATTATAGGTCTCCCCTGGTTAGGTTTCATAAAATTATTCCTTAGGGATTTATTATTTTGTGAAATTATCCCGAGTACACAACTTGAATGACTCCTCCATTCTCTCCTCAACACATGAATCTTTTTATTCTTCTTCAACCAGGGCCTGGAGTGATGGTAATGAATCTTAAAAATCATCATAATGGAGTTTAATTTTCAACTCAAATTTAATAATTTTTTAATAACTACAAGGCTCGAAAATTAAATCTCCCTAAATTTTTTTAGTTTAAACTCTTTTTCCTCAAGCAGGGCTATTTGGAATTCATTTATTAATGAGGGAAGTGGATATTAAAGTATTATTTCAACATCACCAATGTATTCTTGAAATTGTTTTGGCATAGTAATATAATTATCCACATATTTTATTTGTTACCATTCCATACATATAACTTTAACTTCTTCAACTTCTGCGGTCATCGATACTACCAAATTTCTTTCTTTTTTTGATAATTTTTAAATTCTCTAGAATACATAAGTCATATTGTTCCATTTATTGTGATTTTTATTCCATTTTAATATTAAATACCTCTTAACTTATATAAAATTCATCACTAGGAAATGAATATGAAAAAGCAATAAATTATTCCATGACCCAAGGGAAGAACGATATGTAATGATGTTATTTTTTTTTTGAAAATTTTGATTTTTTATGAAAAAACCTGTGAATGAACTTGAAATCCTTGAAAACAAATAAAATTGAAATTCATGGATTTTTCATGGATCCCTAATCAATTAAATTCTTATTTTACTAATAATGTAGCGTAGTGTGCACCCTAGGGTCGGTCTCTCATAGAGGACACTCAGAACACACACAATTTCTATTGTAACTATTATAATATAACTAATATAAAACTACTAAACTGATATTTATGAAGGTGGGTTTGAAATGCATGATATATATATATTTATATAATGAAATATAAAATTATTTAGAATAAATAAATAAGACAATTGTTTTTGGGAGGTTATGGTGATTGAAATCATTATTCTCAAAAGGTTCTCATTATTCAAATCAATAAGGTGATCAAGATCTACCACACCTCACCTTCTCATTTAAATTATGATTACCACATATCAAGAACTATGTGTATAGTTAAATCCTCTTATGAATGTTTTCTAGGATACCTCTTCACCAAACATCGCTATCTATTCCATGCTCCATCATATGAAGGTAAAAATTAGATAAGTGAATGATGATTGATAAAGGAGAATAATAACTCGATGGTAGAGAAAATTGGGCGATCAATCATCATAATAAATTTAACTACCACTAAAATTACCACAATTGAATAAATATATTTAAATTAAATTACAGAAAAACTTAATCAAAACACCATTCCCTCCCTTGAACAAACATCATGGTTATTTCTCTATTTTTAGTGGAGTTGATAAGGGAACACAGTGGTGGAAACACAAAATTGAAAACAAAATAAAATAAGGTAAGAATAAAAGGGATATAATAATATATATGGAAATTATAAATAACTATTACAAAAGAAATAATTCACCTTAGCCCCTTGAAATTTATATCCTTTGTAAAGGGAGAGGAGGTGAAAATTTATTGAAGAAAGGGGAGAATAATTTCACTCCAAATGTTTTCCTATAAATATTAATGCATAAATTACCCATTAAATATTTTAATTGGGAATATGTGTCGTCTTGAAATTTTTTATTTTATTTTACCCATGTGAACCTAAAAAATATCACCTCAATCGTCAACTAGATGAGGATTTATGGTATATTTAATTTATAAAATCATTCTGGCATAGTGATTGTGTGTATCCCGAGGATCAAACTTCACATGAATATATATAATTTATTAAGACTTAATATCATTTAGTAATAACAAAGACAATTTTTTCATAAATTCTTCTCAATATTCTTGTAAAATTGAAGCTTCATTGGGCATTTAGTTCTGGAGATACGAGCCCATTATTAAAAATGGTCCATTTTATGCACAGATTTAAATGTTTGGATTGTGAGACTATTTTGATCCTTAAAATGGTAGATTTATATTTGAATATAGAATAATTAAAATTATCCCACGATTTATTTAATCCTAAAAAAATGAGTTTCACAATTTCAATTAGATTAGTAAAAGTTATGGCCAAAATACAGAAGAAAATTAAAACAATTAAAATCCAAAATGTGTCCATTTTTTTAATTAAAATCAAATTACTTCTAAAACCTAAAAATGCAGAAATTGACCATAAAATAACACTATTTTGGGTTTATAAACATTTAATTATAGTATAAATGTATTAAAATATTAGCTTTATCACCGATATTTATTAAAAAGTTATAGTTTTTATGATATAATAAACTTTATAATATTTGTAATGAATTCATAGGACATTATGAAATTATATTATCATTAAAATTTAAATAAATATAGTTTTATAAGACTATTTCATCAAAATAATTTTTATTTAGGATTCTTTAGTTATAAAAGTGTATATATTTCCTAAAAATAAAATTATGTTTTATTTTAGTTAAAAAATCAATTTATGATAATCAACTTATATTCTTGTGTATTTTATAAAATAAAATAGTAATGAATATGTAATTGAAGAAATAAAAAATCCATTTATAAAAAATAAATCACACTTTCATGATACTGAGGTATAGATATATAACCTCTTATTACCCCAGCATACACCCCAGGGGTAAGGTGTTCGATAGTTGTAGTTTCACGGGGTGTCATAGCTAACATTGACCTAGTGATGATCTTTACTAAATTGAAATTTTCCCGTATTTGATTCCACTAGAGCATTACTTGTTGAATATATTCTTGGGATTAGTCAATGTTTAACCTTAGTGAATCTGACTCCATCTAAACTTATGATAAATGGGATTCAAAAGGCATGATCCTACTAGTTGAGGCTATCATTTCTTACTTATGTATTCAATTGACTCTTAACATTACCCTTAAAATAAACTAATCATAACTTCCATATTATAATTTATAAATTACCAATGGTTATATTATCTAATGGTCATACTGAATAATATTCATATTTTCCAATGGTCTTGTAATAGTAATATAATGGTCATATCCTAAAGGTCATATTTTTTATTACAAAATTTATATAACACCAAAAACCAACATTTACTATGTCATTCCCAAAGGGTTTTATGATTCATTTGATATTTTCAATTATATTCCTAATGTTTCTTTTTCTTTAAATTTTTTTATAGGTGGTGTAATATTCTTACAAGAGTTCGATCCTATGGAGTATACCATTGCATGGTCACTATTCTTTGGTTTTTATATCTTTGTACTAGTATTATCTGTAGTAATATGTTTTATTACTTGAAATGTAATAATTTTTTTTGTATATGTATTTGTATGTACTTATATAGTGAAAATTAATAAAATTACCATAATGAAAAATCTCATTTACTAATCATAGAAGGAATTTTCAGGTTGTGACACAATCTCAGTTGTCCATAAAATTATTGGGAGCTTTAAATAATTTAATAAAAAAATTATCTCAAAATATTTCAAACAGCTTAAACCAAAATAAAAACAATTGAATAACTTGATGTATTTCTTAAAACATACAATATATTCAATGAAAAAATTACATTTAATTTTCTAAAATGACTTCAAAAACACATAAAATCTTTAATTTTTTTTAAAATGTTTTTGTAACACATATTAAAATCACATTTTACCATAGAAATCCATTTTAATTTTTTATATCATACTTTAAATCCTTGACCACCCAATGTTATCTCAACCCATATATTTAAAATCCAATTAAAACAAGTGAAATAAACCCACTAACATTAAATATAACATAAATCACCAAATAAACTCCACTTAACATTTTAAATAAAAAGTAAAAATGAAAATATTTAAAAAATAATTTTCATAATAAATTAAATATAAATAGAAAAACAAATATACTAGAATGATCAAACTACCCACAAATAGTACTAACATTTTCTGACTAATTAAGAAACCACCAAAATGATAAATTTAACCTAAATTATTAGGTTATTCACTAACTTTTAAATTATATTGAGGATTAACCAATTTAATTGATTCAAAATAAAATACATCTATTTACAAGAGTTAATAAAACTAATCCTGATACCTATAATTATTACTATAACTATCAAGAAAATACATTACTCTTTAAAATAGTGATATGATAAAATATTTTCTTCTAATTTATAAGTAAAAAAAATTAAAAAATGTCATGAAATAATGAGATTTTATAAGTATATTAAGTAATTCCTATAAATTTCTACACAATGAATACGATACAATGACTATATTTCCCCATCAAGAGTCAAGACACATCACATTAATCCAAAATAAAACTAATGGAGAAACCTCACAAGGGTCGACCAACACCTCACTCACCAAACATTACCTTGTAACTCAATTTTCACTATATAAATGTTATCTAGGAATTTTATAACTACACATCAAGTTTCAATAATAAAAAATTATGCCTATTATATAAATTTCCATATTAATAAAAAAACATCATTCAGATTTCTTTTGAAATGAACCTTTTTAGATTATCCTAACCTCAAACTAGATCACCACTAACCTCAGACATGTACTTCAAATCATCAAAAGTTATTAAAAATCAGTGAGTGTTTAGTTAAATATTATGGGGATGATTTCCCTTGAAATATCTACATCTACATATTTTACTTCAAACTATACATTTAAAACAGAAAATCAAGAAGCTAAGAATTAATGTTCACATAACATGCTAAAAATTAATATAGAGACAATTCAAATAAAATAATAAAATAAAAATAAATATAATAGGTACAATTTATGTATCAATTAAAAATGAAAACAAATAATATTATTCAAGGAAAATTAGGATAACACAATCCATAGATGACATTTGATGAATAATATCTCTAAATCCCAAGTGAAGTTAGAATCCAACTATCAACCAATACAATGTCTGATTTCCATAATTCAATAAAAAATTTATAAACAAGAGTGGAATGATTTATAAATTTCACACGTCAGGGATGAGTGAAATTACTAATATTATTTCCCTAAAATACTCTCTATAACTTAAATCCATGGGTCAATCATGCAAGATAAAATATATTCTTTAAAATAATTAATATTAATATTTTAATAATTAATAAAATGATTTTATAAAATCATTAAAACAACTAACACATAATATTTGAGAAGAAACATTATCAATAAACCTTAACTTCTTTTAAAAAAGTCATAATTAGAATTTATAAGAAAATCCAAATATAACGGAGTAGAAAGTTAGCATAGACATAGAAAAGAATGATAAGAAAAAAATGAGAATCAAAAAGTATATATCTAATTGACATATTCACTAAATAAAAAATATATTATGATAAATATCACCACATCATAATTTTGTTTAAATAAAATATCATGGTGATTAGGGTCACTTTATCATGGTTTAGTGTGTGGTAGTGTATGTGTTATACGATAATTCATATACAATTTTTATCCACTAAAATTTATTAGGATTAGTTATAACATAGTTATATTTTCTTAAAGGAGTTTTAATGAATGTTTATGAAATTTATAAATATTAATTTTTTTAACTTGGTTAGTCAAAGATTAAAAAAATTTACGGTGCATTCGATAGTTCTAATATTTTTGAAATATTTAAAAAGATAAAATGGTGAATACTTAAAAAACTTCCAGTGATATAGATCCTTTAAGGTGTATCCTTGAATCATATAAAAGGAATTTAAAACCATCATATGGGATTATAATATTGTTTTATGAAAAACTCATTGATATATATCTCTCATTTTTATTCATAATTAAATATAATGGTTTTACCAGGTCATGGATCAAATAATTTTCCTAATAAGTATTAGATAATCTATGAAAATAATGGACTATAATATAATGAAAGTTTTTATTGATTGCATCAAATGAAAATCCATCAATATTTTGTACAATATCATGGATGTATTAGCTTTAAATGGTATGATATGTTCTTTATTTATTCTTTATTCAATTCAAACAAATGGTTGAATCTTATATAAAAAAAACTTTTTGTGGGTTTTCAAGTGTATTTTAATACGTTTTCCCCTAATAAATCATAAATGTGGTATTAGATACACTCACATATAATTTATATTGAAGTTTGAATAGATGATGAATATATAAATATAAGTTTGTGTAAAACTAAGAGCTGTTTATTAAAAGATAGTCATTTTTTATTTGATATTCATAACCATAAAATTTTCTTTAAATGGATGGTTGTGTAATGTATAAATTTATAAAATAATATTCTAATTTTAGAAAAAATTCATCAAGGAAAATGTTTTTGAAAAATTGAGACTCATAAATTTACATTTTTTAAATCATGGTTTTTAAATGATTATGGTTTATATGGGAATACTATTTCTAGAACTAACCAACATGGGGAATCCATCCATAAAACTCCCAACCCATCCCTCCACATACCCAAAGATCATCCCCAATATTCTTGGGAAAATGAACGAATAAAGAGTATCGAACATAACTGTTTGGGATGGCCTCACCCTTAAGAAACCAAATATAAACATCTTGACAAGGAATCACAATAAACAAACAAGAAACATTCCAAGAGGAATACCATATAAATAAACTACCAATCTAATCTATAAAAATTCAATAGTAGCCAAAAGATAAAATAAAAAAAGGACCAAATAGGATGATACCAAAAACCGATCCAAAACAAACCCAAAAGAAAAGACTGAAAGAAAACTATAAAAAAATGATGAATACATACCCCCCCCCCCCAATTGTGATTATGTAAAGTGTGATCCGAATTTAGAAGGATACCACCATGATTCCAATTCATTCCTTTTATAAAAGAAACTGAGATTAGTAATTTAAAAATAATAGAAAAAATACATTTTTCTTTTTTATTTATGTATATAAATATCAACAACATGGAACATGAACATTCTCAAAGCACAAATTTTATGAAACATTCCATAAAAGTGGTTTTTTCTAAAAACCATGAAAAAATCATGTTTAAACCTTTTCTATTTGAAAACAAAAATATTTTGAAATTAAACCCACACATGCTTCAAATTTTTTCCAGATCATGAAAGTAAAAAGAGTTCCACTAGAAAACCATTTCTCCTTTTCATTTGAAATTATTTACACACCCAACTCAAATGTTAGCAAGGAACAAGGGAAATTAAAAATAAAACAAAACCATAAAAGGTCACAATAATGACAATAAATGTATAGAACCAAACTTTTTAGTAACAAAGACTAAGTCATTAGAATATAAACACATCAAACATGTTCATTCAAGAAATAAGAAACATGTATGCTGATATACATAAATAAAAGGCATAAAATAGAATAAATATCATGATGTTACACCACAAGGACTAACATGACTACATAAGAAATGAAAAAGTGTACCTAATTATGGTAGATTAATGAACAAACATTGGTCCACTGGATCACTCTAATAAGTCTTCCCAATTACATTACCCCTATCAAGGTGTTATATATAACTAGGGGCGACTATCTTGTGCTAAAACACAACTATGCAAATAATGTCCCACTACTTTCCACTTAATTTCTTCAATCTCCTCATGAAATAATAATGGAGGTGGGATAAGAGTAATTAATGTCATCAAATGAAAATAATAATACCCTAAGGCTAACACTACAATCACATTCATCCCACCTCCCAAACTACCCTTAAAATGATCTCCAAAAAATAAGTACCTAATGAATAACATCATAAAGCATCCCTCACATGGATAAGCATAGCAAAAAAAAAATCAAAATGGTTCAACAAGGTCATAAACAACAGTAAAACATAAGTGCAAAAAATTCCTTCACTTATATCATATAAATTTGGAAAAATATTTTTAAAATTATTTGGAATTCAAAAACACATTCCAAAAGAAAAAAAACTTTAAAACACACCAAAAATAAATAAATAAAACACCAAATTCACATTATAAAACCAAAAAACCTTTTCAAAATAGTGGAACCCTTTAAACAAAAAAAGTGATCCCAATTTAGAGTCAAAATTTTGTTTAAAACCCAAATAAAAAGTTATTTTAATAATTAAATCCCTATTTGGCATTTTATCAAATATAAAAAATGAATAAAACGCAATTTTAAAAACTAATTTCAATTGAACTAAGAAAATAACCCACTATTTCCAAAAGAAAAACCCACCGAAGAATGGAAAACCTTCAGAAAAACCAAACTAGATATCTTATACATCAATAATCTAAATAAAAAACACATTTAAAGCATTAAGAAATCATGGAACTCTAAAAAATGTAAAATAATTGGAAACACCTACATCATGTGGTAAGACCATATTACCTTTGACAGAATCCACCCGAAAGGGACTCATACTATTGTTAAAAACCCTTAAAACCCAAAATCCAAAAAAACTAGACACCATAGATAATGAAATCATATAATAATTTTCATTTGGGTTCTTAGTATTGGTGAAAAAGAGAGAAAACAATAAGAAGGAAGAGGGACTCATACCTCTTGATCTAGATAAAGAATCACCAAGAAACCACATAGAATCCATCGAGGAGGATCTTTGTGAGAGGAAGAAACCCCATTGGAGGTTTTTTCATCAACTTTTTTAAGTGGGGGAGGTTTGGGGTAGAATCCTCAAATAAATAGAATATTAAGAGATAAAAATACCCCATTTTTAGAAGGCTTCACCATTACCCCAAAATGTTTTCCAAACTGTGCAGAGATCATGTGGATTATATCTTTTAAGAGGTGTATGGTTTTCACACCTAGGCCGCATGGTTACATTAGTCTATTCTATAACCATTATTTTCAAATAGATCCACTAAATAGGGAATATAGTTTCTCCTAGAAAACCTATATGGTTTAAAAACCATGTGCCTTAACTATGCATCCCTGTAAAAGCCTCTGAAACTCTAAATCCTGACCTGGAACGCCCCCATACTCAAGGGAAAAAGCAACCAAAATATTACTAACAAGAAGGTGACACACCAAGGCATCAAAGACTCCCCACCAAGACAATTTTTTCCCTAGAAAGTACTCAAAAACATTGTACAAGTGGAAAATCCATGAAAACCATCACCCTAGTGAGGACTCGGTTACCTGGAATAGGTCGCCCCATAATTTATAATTTCTCCAGAACTAATAAAATTAAAGATATAATATCCAAATAGAAATATCATCTCTGAGGAGACACAGTTATATTTACCAAAAAAACAATCTCAAACTACCACAATAGAGTGAATACCCAAGAAATGAAGACAAAATATTAGTCTCCCCAACATTTATAACCAATCTAAAATGGTGGATCAACCGACAACCTTTTCCCACAAAAAAATAGAATGGAATCGAGAAACTGATTTCCCAAAATCTCCAAAGGTAATTTTAAAATATACACCAACCAAGGCCATCCAAACTAAGAACAAAAAATAACATGAGTGTTGACCATCCCAAAGGATTACTAACTAGATCACTCAATCACAAGGAGATTGAAAAACCAAGAAACACAAGGACAAAAGCTACGAATCACTACAAACAATGGGGTTCTGAACTAAGGGTCACAAACATACATGGGTGTTAAAATACAACACTCTGAAACACCATTTCATGGTAATTTTGATGGATATATACAACACGGTGTCATCCATATCCTAACTAGAAACCAAACCACACCACCAAGAATCCATGCATGAACTATCATTCCCACCCATGTAAAAACCAATGAATGGAAAAAAATCCATGGTTTACAACTTACAATGGAAAAAAGAAAATATAATGAGGTGTTAAAATCTCAAAATATAAAAATAAAGACCAAAATACCTTTTATATATTGTTAAAAAATGATGATAAGTACACAAAAGATGGGATAATCCCCCAATACTAAAGAAAAATTAAAAAATGGGAATCACCCAATGAAATCCCATCTCCCAACTCTCCAATGGAAGAAAAATAGAATACAACTGATTGGTTTTGATCCAGGTCAATGTATTCTTCTTCTAATGCCTGACCATCACACAAAACATTCAAATGTGACCAGGGAATCCATATAGATCATAGGTCTTCAATGTTGATAGAAAAGAAGTTAAAAAATGATCATAATTCCCACACTAGAAACATATAAAAAGATTCTAATTTTCTAAAAATGGAATAATAGGTTGGTAAAATGGCTTCCCATCCTTTTCACTCTTTCATTTTTCTTTATCTCTAGCTATATCTTCTTTACTAGCTATATCAGAAAACAAATCATCACTTTCCACAAGTTTCCCTGCCCATATTTCTTCAATAATAACGGCCTTTAAAACTTATTCCTCAATGAAATCCAAGCCCAACTACAGCAATGGTGAATGTATCTATAGATACTGACCTCTAGAAAAATCCATGCCATACTTTTATTGCTAGCAGAAAACTCTAGAGAGAATGGAACTAAGCCTATGAAATGATCAACATATACTTTCACTAACTGATCACCTTGGAGGATACCCAAAAACTCCATTTACTTCTCAACTCTCACTTATTTAGAATGAAAATACTGAATAAACAAACCTTGGAATATACCCAAGATATATCCTTAAATGGTTTATCATTAATTAAAATTTTCTACCACTATAAGCCCAATACTTTGAGTCAAAAAATAAGGCACCTCACCCTAGAGGTTTCGGGAATGTGAATAATGTCAAAATTCACTTCAACCTCAGATAGCCACTCAATTTACTCATGGGTTCCTTGATCACCATAGAATAATGGAGGATACCATTTTAAGAACTCTCATGCATGATCCATAAGCTGAAAAAAACATGACTTTATCACTCTATCATGAGTCTAGATAGAGCTAGAGACTGGAAAGATAACTATTAGAATTATTGGATAATTACCCATGAAATTACCTTATGGACTTGTCAGTTATTTCCTATAGAACACATTATAGAACATCATAGAACACATAACTCAATCAAACCACTATTAAAATATCTCAAAACATTTAGAATAAGAGTTAACAAGACACTCCAAAGTAAAATTCACCATAAAATTACACCTAAGGGAACTAAATCTCAAAGAAATCAGACTATTATCACAAGTACCCTTTCAAAAATATTTGGAATAATTTCACACCACACACCCAAATAATTTTTAAATTTGATAACCCAAAAATAACATCTTAATTTTTCTCAAACCACATTTGTTGAGATCAAAAAATATTCATAAAAACAACACACATCGCCTGAAATATTTTAATATCTCTATCAACAAAGAAAGTATGAAATTATTTCTTTGAAAACCATTATAACCAATAATAATTTTATATAATTCAAAAAAAAAAATTCACCCCAAAGAAACACAAGAAACCCAAAAAAAGTTTTAAAAAAATTTCAAATACAAATTCATAAAAAATTTCTTTTAAATAGCTTTCAAAATCCAAAAAACTTCACTTAATCATAAAAATCCCAATAAACATAAGAAGGGATACAACCCAAAAATAAAGGAAAAAAATAAAATCCAACCTTCACTGATGTATACAGTTTGGCAGTATGGGTTGTTAGACTATGTTCCTATAATGCCCTGATCCCGCTCTTCTGGACTCGGTGCTTGAAAAATGCTGTGTAATTTTTTTTATAAAAGAAACTGAACAATTACACAACACTTTAAAGAAAAGAGGACCTTTTACCGGTCTAGGTTCTGGAGAAAAGATCATACTTAAAAAATCATCATAGTTACAGAATAAGATAAAACAAAGTGAAAGATAAACTCCACTTCCATGCATGCTACAACAAAGACGACCAACTCTGGATTTCAAGGCAACCTGTGAAAAACATTTTGAAAACGTAGGGCGAGCACAAAATATGCCCAGTAAGGGGTTTTTAAAACCTTTGATAAATCCCATTAAAATATTGTTTTCAAAATGCATTTGGAAAATTCAATTAGAAATAATTTTGTAGAACACCATTTACAAAATACAATAATTCTTTGAAAATTAATTATATTTCGAAAACACTTTTAAAACTAATCCAATTATTCAGTTGAAAATATTAAGCAAGCTCTTAAAAACAAAAAAACTAGGGCCAATCTAAACATTGAAGGCTATCTTAGGCCTTTCCACTTGAGGTATGGATTCAATATCCAATTCCCTATCGTATTTACAAAGTTTGAGTACCAGTTTTCATAAAACATTTTTGTATTAACTTGACTTATATACATATAATTTTCACTGGTGTTTTAGTTTCAAAAATACATTCATAATAATTTTTGGAACAAATGAATACTAATCTTTATTAAAAATAATATATTAGACTTTGTATGATCATATCTCATGATACACGACTTTTCATAAACATATGGAAGTTAAATCAACATCCAAACACTTGAAATTTCAAAGAAATCTATATTAAATTTCTTTTATGCATGAAGGTATAAACTGATCACAATAGTGAACATATAATTCTATCATCTTAAAATTAATCAATAACAACACATAATTATGTGTCACACACAAAAATCATCAAAGTATCATTTCTTTACTAAATACAATCATCCTTTTCATATGAACATAAGTTTTAAGGAACATGACTTCAAGTACACACACACACACACATATATATATTAATGTATAAATATCATGATATCAAAATCTTTGATGTATGGACATAATCTTGATTTCTATATGACATGAACATGATAAAATTATGACATTCATAAATTATAAATTCATATGTTAATTAATACTTGATTAATTAATTATTTAAAAAATAATATACTTAAACATCATGAAAATATATATATATAATGTTAGTTTGAAACGATAAATTCAAATATAAAAACATGTTTGATTTTGAATTAAACCAACATGTAATTTTCATTCTTTCAAATTTCTTGAGAACATAAAATCAATTAGAATCAAATTTAAAACCAACTTTTGATAAATTTGAGTGACACTTAACAATATAAATAACATAGTAATAATATTTGAATAGATAGATTACCCATGAAAATAAAACTACAAATGATAAAAATGATAAAATTAAATAAATTAATATCTTTATTTATAAATAAGGTATAGATTAAAAAAATAATTAAAGGTACCATTTTCTTTTTAGAAATTAAATAGATTTTGAAGAACAAAACCCCATAAAAATCAACTTTGAACATAAAATTCATTTATAAAACTAAATATTTGAAAACCAAATATTTCCTTTGCAAAAAAATAGAACTTATAAATTTTAAATCAATAATCAAAATTCACTTACACAAAATTAAATAATTTTTGAAGACCTTAGATGAAAAATGGAGAAAAACTCAATTAAAATCAACTATAAATGGAAATAAATAAGATAAAATAAATTATCTATTGTGCAAATATAATTTGGGTAGAAAAATAATTTGATAGAATAGATATAAGAAATCTATTATACTTTTTATCTTGTTCCTTGATTTTGGAAGACAATGAAAATAAAGACCATTGTTTTCTCTTATGCAGCCACACCAAACTCACACACACACACCCCTTCAAAAGAAAACTAAGGTACTGGTTATATAGAAGTTTATTAGTGTGCTTTATATGCAAGTAAGAATAATAAATAAATAAAAGTAGTTGCCTCTCAAATTTAATATGAGATTCGGATTGATGAAAAATTGATATCGTTTGTCTTTTATTTGAAAATTAGTGTGTAAATAAAGAATTTTGGACAGAACTGGCCATTGAAAGAAACAATTAGGAAGCAATATTTAGAATTATATGATCCATTTTCTTATGGGTAAAAGTGAAAAAAAAATGACGAACATATCATTTTCTGATCATAATACCAGTATATTAAAATATAAAAAATCAAGAAACAGAACCACAAATGGATTCCATGAATGATTTTTTTTCAAACATCAAACAGTTTCTAGAAAACAACTAGAAACTCAATTGGTCAACAAATTATTTATGTACAGATTATAATAATCATAAACGAATGAAAACGAAGAAAACCGACACACAAAGCAATAATACCGAGCCACACAATAAACAAATCGATATACTAAACACTTTAATTTGAAGATAAATCCAACCGATGATAAAATTAATTGAAGAAATTATATACACCAAGTGGGAGAAATTGATAGAATAAGTAACTATTAAGGAGATCACATTGAGATTCGGACATAATAATCAATTAAACACAAAACATCTAACCTCCATATACCAAAAAATGAAAAGATCTCAAAATCCGAAGGTTTTTTCCCCTAGATCTCCCACAAAACCCTCTACGCACTCAAAACAGAACTTACTGAAGCTCTCCAATGGTCATCAATCACTCCCGCATCAACAGGCACCTAAAGAAACTCAACTCTAGCTCGCGACCCATGGCCCATCATCGACGACACCAACATCAAATCTCAAAGACGAACAACCACTCAGCTTCGACCTACGATCGCCCCGGTCTCGCCCCAAAGGCCTTGAGGTCTCTCCCTAAAAAATGGGTTGAATAGATCCGCCTATGCAGAGTCACAAACCCTAAAAAAAACTCATCCCGATTATATGTTTTCATTCCCGTTTTTTTAATTTGTTTTTATCATTTTTATTCTATTTATTACAATCATTTATCATTTTTTAGTTTTATTTGTTTAAATAAAAAAAATTATCCTAATATATCATTTCTTTATATATATATATATATATATATATATATATATATATATATATATATAATCCTCATATTAATATCCTAATAAGATATGTAATAGTAATATTTTCATAAATTTCTAAAATATATGTGTTTTAATATTTAAAACATTATTTACTCTTACAATAATTTATTAAATATTTTTCAAGTTTTTTATTGAATTAAAATATTAAAATCAATACTGTTTCTATATGTGTATATTTATTTATTTTATAACAAAAGTTATCATAAGCCATTTCTCAATTTTAATTTAAAACTAATAATAGATAGTTTTTATAATGGTCGGATAAAAACTCCATAAATATCAATGTTTAAGTGATGTTCAAAGACACAGAAAAATAATATCACGATGCTAACACCACTGTTTTCAGAAATGGTTTTATATGTTCCTTTTATTCTTAGTTTTGTTTTAATTTTTCTTGCTATAAATTTTGTGCTTCTATCAGATCCAAAATATGAGAACTACTTGATTGGTATCGTTGTGTTTTTCGGTGGTCTTCTCGTTGTTTTATTATCAATAGCAGTGGGTTTAATGGGTTAGTTCTTGTGTGTCAAGGATGTATTTTGTTCTTTGTATAAATAAATTGCTTATAATGTGTATCTTTGCGTTCATAAGTTTATGTATTTTATTTCATTTTGGAACATTTAAAAAACATAAAACTTACTTTTAAACCTGGGGTGTTACATTCTACCCCCTTAAATGAATTGCGCCTGCACAATTCTTTCATCAGACTTACAAAAATTATGAATTTCCATCTTCATAATTAAATAATATCTAAAGAGACTTAAATATAAAATGAAAACTCTATTTCATAGATTTTATTTTTTTTCAAAAGACAACATCTAATCTACAAATTTTTCTAGACCATTCCTCTGATACCAATTATAACACCCCCAGCCCGCTCTTCCAAACTCTGTTCTTGAAAAATGAAGATTAATTTTTTTATAAAAGAAACTGAATAGTTACACAACACTTTAAAGAAAAGAGGACCTTTTATCGGTCTAGGTTCTGGAGAAAATATACATACTTAAAAAAACATCAAAGTTACAGAATAAATTAAAACAAAATAAAAGATCAACTCTACCTCCACGCACGCTACAACAAATACGACCAACTATGAATTTCAAGGAAACCTGTGAAAAACATTTCGAAACCATAGGGTGAGATCAAAAGATTTCCAATAAGAGGTTTTAAAAAACTTTGATAAATCCCATTAAAATATTCATTTGAAAATTCATTTGGAAAATTAAATTAGAAATACTTTTGTAGAACACCCTTTACAAAATACTATAATGCTTTGAAAATTAATTATATTTCAAAAACTCTTTTAAAACTAATCCAGTGATTCAGTTGAAAATATTAAGAAATCTCTTAAAAAGAAAACAACTAGGGCCACTCGAAACTTTGAAGGCTATCTTGGGCCTACCCACTTGAGGTATGGATTCACTATCCAATTCCCTATCATATTTACAAAGTTTGAGTACCAGTTTTTATAAAACATTTATGTATTAGCTTTCCTTATATATATATAATTTTCACTGGTGTTTTAGTTTCTAAAATATATTCATAATCATTTTTAGAAAAAATGAATACTAATCTTTACTAAAAATTATATATTTGACTTTGTAAGATCAGATCTCATGATAAATGACTTTGCATAAACACATGGAAGTTAAATCAACATCCAAACACTTGAAATTTCAAAGAAATATTTATTAAATTTCTTTTATACATGAAGGTATAAACAAATCACAATAGTGAACATATAATAATATCTTCTTAAAATAATCAATAAAAATAGATAATTATGTGTTGGACACAAAAATCATCAAATCAGCATTTCTTTACTAAATAGAAGCATCCTTTTCATATGCACATAAGTTTTAAGGAACATGACTTTAAGTACATATATATATTAACGTATAAATATCATGATATCAAAATCTTTGATGTATGGACATAATCTTGATTTCTATATGACATGAACATGATAAAATTATGACATTCCTAATTTATAAATTCATATGTAAATTAATACTTGATTAATAATTTATTTAAACAATTATATACTTAAACATCATGCAAGTATATTTATATAATGTTAGTTTCAAATGATAAATTCAAATATAAAAACATATTTGAATTTGAATTAAACCAAGAGGAAATTTTCATCCGTTCAAATTTCTTGAGAACATAAACTCAATTAGAATCAAATTTAAAACCAACCTTTGGATAAATTTGAGTAACACTTAACAATATAAATAACATAGTTATAATATTTTAATAGATGGATTACCCATGCAAATAAAACTACAAATGATAAAAAAATAAAATAAAATAAATGAACATATTTATTTCTAAAGAAAGTATAGATTAAAGAAATAAATAATTAAAGGTATCATTCCCTTTACAGAAATTAAATAGATTTTGAAGAACAGAACCCCATAAAAATCAAATTTGAACATAAAATTCATTTATGAAACTAAATATTTTAAAACCAAATATTTCCCCTTGCACAAAAATAGAACTTATAAATTTGAAATCAATAATAAAAATTCAATTACACAAAATTAAATAATTTTTGAAGACCTTAGATGAAAAATGGGGAAAAACTCCATTAAAATCTACTCTGAATGTAAAGAAATAAGATTAAATAAATAATCTATTGCATAAATATAATTTGGCTAGCAAAATAATTTGACAGAACAGATATAAGAAATCCCTTACAATTTTTATCTTATTCCTCAAATTTGGAAGACAATGAAAATAAAGACCCTTGTTTTCTATTATGCAGCCTCGCCAAACTCACACACACACACCCCTTCAAAAGAAAACCACGGTACTTCTTATATAACAGTTTCTTAGTGTGATTCATTTGCAAGTAAGAATAATAAATAAATAAAATTAGTTTCCTCTCATATTCAATATGAGATTCGGATTGATGCAAAATTGCTATTGTTTGTTTTTTATTTGAAAATATGTGTGTCAATAAAGAATTTTGGATAGAACTGGACGTTGACATAAACAATTAAGAAACAATATTTAGAATTATATGATCCATTTTCTTATGGGGTGAAGTGGGAAAACGATGAACATATCATTTTTGGAACATAATACCAGTATATTAAAATATAACAAAATGAGAAACAGAACCAAAAATGGATTCAATGAATGAAAAATTATCACAAACATCAAACAGTTTCCAGAAAACAACTCGAAACTCAATTGGTCAACAAATTATTAATGCACAGATTATAATAATCTAAATCAAATGAAAATGAATAAAACCGACACACAATGAAATAATCCCAAGCCACACAATAAACAAATCGATATTAAAAACTTTCATTTGAAGACAAATCAAACTGAGGATAATATTAATTGAAGAAATTCTATACACCAACAGGAAAAAAGTGGGAGAAATCAATAGAATAAACCACTATTAAGGAGATCACATTGAGATTCAGATATAATAGTCAATTAAACATAAAAAACCTAACCTCAAGATACCAAAAAACTAAAAGATCTCAAAATCAGAATGTTGTTTCCCCTTGATCTCTTAGAAAACCCTCAATGCACTCAAAACGGAACTTACTGAAGCTCTCCAGTGGTTGGGAATCACTCTGGCATCAACACGCACCCGAGAAAACTCAACTCCAGCACACAACCCATGGTCATTCATTGACAACCCCAACCTTGACTCTCAAAGACGAACTGCCACTCAGCTTTAACTTATGCTCACCCTAGTCTCTCCCCAAAGGCCTCGATGTCTCTCCCTCGAAAATGGCTCGAACAGATCCGCCGATGCAAAGTCACAGACCCTGAAAAAACTCTACCTGATTATCAGTTTTGAATCACATTTTTTTAAATTGTTTTTCATATTTTTATTCTATTTATTACAATCATTTATCATTTTTTTAGTTTTATTTGTTTAAATAAAACAGTTATCTTAATATATAATTTCATTATATATATACATATTCCTCATATTAATATCTTAATAAGACATGTAATATTAATATTTTCATAAATTTTCAAAATATATGTATTTTAATATTTAAAACATTATTTACTCTTACAATAATTTATTAAATATTTTTAAACTTTGTTTGTTGCATTACAATATTCAAATCAATATTGTTTATATATGTGTATATTAATTTATTTTATAACAATGGTTATCATGATACATTTCTCAATTTTAATTTAAAACTTATAAAGGATAGTTTTCATAATGGTCAGATAAAAACTCTATAAATATTAATGTTTAAGGGTTGTTCAAATGCACAGAAAAATAATATCACAACGCTCATGCCACTGTTTTTATATTTGGTTTTATATGTTCATTTTATTCTTAGTTTTTTTGTTATCATTCTTGATATAAATTTTGTGCTTCTATGAGATCCAAATGATGAGAACTACCCGATTGGAATCGTTGTGTTTTTCAGTGGTCTTCCAATTGTTTAATTATCGATAACAGTGGGTTTAATGGGTTAGTTCTTGTGTGTTAAGGATGTATTATGGTCTTTGTGTAAATAAAGTTCTTACTATGTATATATTTGCGTTCATAATTTTATGTATTTTATTTAATTTTTTAATGTTTAAAAAACATAAAACTTACTTTTAAACTTGGGGTGTTACAGTTCCAACTATGTGAGTGCTATTGGATGTCAATCCAGAATGGTCTGCATGGTCTATGCATGGTTTGAAAGACTGTACACCTTAACCATGAACCACATGAAATGCTTCTATTTTTCACTTCAAAGCAACTAGTTTCTCGAGATTTACCTTGAAATATTCCTATAAAATAGAGTAATAGTACTCCATGATAAACAAATTCAAGAAAAATCCACCATAACCTAAAAAATTAAAATAAGTCTCCCAACCACCCATGGAAACTTGAGATCATATTCAAGGGAGAGTGGGCCAAACACTTTAGCAGGCCTACCACCCGAGTCCCAACCATCATAGCTTCTTTATACCATAGACCCCCAAATAAAATGATGGTTAATCTCAAGAACCTAGTCCCCTTTATAAGAACCTACCCTCTGATATCATTTTGTAACAAACCGACATGGGATGTCTATCCATCAGACTCCTGAGCCAGCATGCCGCATACCCAAGGAGTTCCCCCACTACCTCGGGATGAAAAAACACATCGAGGGTAACAAAAATAACTATAGGGATGGTTTCAATATCAAGAAACCAAATGTATACATCAAGTTAGGTCACAATAATAAAGAGAAAAGACACATTCCAAGACACTTCTCAGATAAATAAAAAACCAATCATAGTTACAAAACTACAATGGATTCCCAACGATAAAATAAATCAAAGACCAAATATGATGATACCAAAACCTGATCCAACTGGTTCCATGAAACCAAAGGACTGATCAAAATCTCCATGTGACTCTCACATTACCACCATAATCCCAACAACCATCAGCTTCACATGGACTATGACACCGAACACAAAAAAAAAAGATATGAAGCAACCTATGTAAAATGTTATGAACACATACCCACCATCATGAGTATATAGGGTGTTAGCCGAAGCTAGTACCATACCACTATGATTTCAATTCAATCCATTTATAAAAGAAACCAAGCTCACTATTTTTGGAAATAATTTACAAAATTGGTTTTTATTTATTCATTTACATACAAAGGAATAATATAGAACTTTTACATTCACAAAGAAAAACTTTTATAAAACATTCCACAAAAGTGGTTTTGCTAAAAACCATTGAAAATTAAAGTTCCATACATTTCTATTTAAGAACACTAATCCTTTGAAATTAAACCCACACATGATTTAAATAATTTTAAGATCATGAAAAAAGAGAGTTCCACTTGAAAATTATGTTTCCTTCTTTATTTAAAATCTTTTACACACTAAACACAAAGTTAAAAAAGGAACAAGGGAAATAAAAAATAAAAAATAACCATAAATGGTCCCAAAAATTCCATTAAATGGATAGAACCAAACTATTAAACAACATAAATAATCCATAATAAGATCAACACATCAAACATGTCCATCCAAGCAATAAGAAACAAATATGCTAATATACATAACGAAAAGGCATTACATAGGATACATATTATGTGTCAACACCATGAGGACTAATGGGTTAACATAAGACATGTAAAAGTGGACCTATTACTGATAGTTTAATAGACACACATCATTACACCTTGTTTCCCTAAGATGTCTCTACAGTGAAATTCCCCCTAGCCATGTGTTACATACAACTAGGGGGACCAGCCAGTGATAAACCACAACTATCCAAACAATGTACCACTAATTCCCACTTAATACCCTCAAACTCTCCATGAAATAATAATAGTGGTGATCCAAGAGAAACCAATGTAATCACATGATAATAACTAGACCCTAGGTCTAACCCCAAAATCATGTCCATCCCACCTCCCAAACTACCCTTAAAATGATACCCAACACACAAGAAGCTAATGAATCATGTCATAAAGCATCCTGAACATGGATAATCATAGAAAAATAAATATCAAAATGGCTCAACAAAGTCAGAAAAAACTTCACATCATAATTTACAATCCAGACTTAACTTATATAATATACTTTTGGACATCCATTTTTAAAAATATTTTTAATTCAAACACACATTCACAAGGAAAGCATAAAAAATTCTAAACATAACCAAATAAATCAAAGGAAACTCCAACATCACTTTATAAAAATATACCACCTTTCCAAAACCAGGGAACCCCTAAAAAGGGATCCCACTTTAAAATCAACATTTGGTTTAAAACCCAAATAACAAGTGAATTTAACAAGGAAAACCCTCTATGACATTTTATCAAACATTTAGAATGCTTTAAACACCATTTGAAAAACCAATTTCTATTATACTAAGAAAATCACTCACTTTTCCAAAGGAAAAAACTAAATAAACATGGAAACCTGTTAGAAAATGAAAACTAGACAACATATACATAAATAGTTTAAATAAAAGACACATTTAAAACATTAATAAATCATGGAACTATTTTAAAAAGGAAAAGAATCAGAAACACCTACCTCAAGTGGTGAAACCTTGTTGTCTTCAATGAACTCCATCTGAAAGGGACTCCTAATATGCATAAAAACCATTACAAACCAATAACACCAAATAATAGAAACCATATCCAATAAAATCATCTAAGAACAACCATTAGGGTTAAAAGTATTAGATAAAAATAGAGAAAACAAGAAGAAGATGGAGGAGGGACACATACCTCTTGATTCAGATGAATAACCCCCAAGAAACCACCAAGAATCCAATAATTAAGAGCTCAGAGGGAGGAAGAAACACTGTGGAATCCATTTGGGATGGTTGGTTCATGTGGGGGAGGCTTGGAGTGGAATAATTGAATAAAAATAAAAGGGAAAGACCAAAATACCCTAACCTGGGAAGGATGTATGGTTTTCTAAACTGTGAAGAAACCATGCAGGTCACCTCTATTAAGAGGTACATAGTCTACACACATAGACTATAAGGTTATATAATCGTGCACCCTAACCATTCTCTTACAGTAGACCCACTGCATAGGGTGGATTATTTCCCATAGGAAACCCACATGGTTTACAAATAGTGTGACTTAACCGTGCACCCATGGAAAATCCCCAGAACTCAAAAGTATGACTCGAAACACCCCTAAAATCAGGGAAAAATGAACCAAAATATTACTATAAATAAAGTGTCACCATGACATGTCATAAGTTATGTATAGAAAACCATGATGTGGCCAGAAAAAACATCATAATGCTTTAAAATTATGTCTTTTAAGTCTCTATACAAAATAGATTCTATCGAGGAAAAGTGTCATGGTTCCTTTGGTAATTATTTTCATATGAGGTGAACCATTTAATGGTATAAAAAGAAGAATGATGTGTCTTTATGAGTTATTACTAAAATTTTATTTTTATAAAATTCTAAAAAACCATTATAATTTTTGTAATTTTATGCCCATGCATAATCTAAAGGGGGAATAATACTATACCAACATTATTTGGTTAATGCGATATATTTTTTTAGATATGAATTTACAAATACGATTAAATTATAAAGACTTTATAAATAAAAAATAAGTCTAAATATAAAAATATCTTGAAAAATATATTTTGTCTATATTCCTATAGACTCAGTTGGTAGGAATGGGTGTATAGGCTTCCTTACTTCCACAATCATGTGTTACCCATGGTGACATATTACCTAAGGCCACATACATGGTTTATTTTGGTCATAGTTTGACATGAGAATGATTTAGTGGTTGTGGGTACATGGAGGGAAGTTATTTGGAAGACCCTTTGGTCATGAGTGATGTTTCCTGTGGCCATAGGGCCCCTATCGTGTGATGAAACCACAATAATCAAACACACCCACGTTATAGTTACCTGCATGGGGAACATACCACCACTATCTCAATCACTCATGGAGGAATCTCCAACATAATGCAATGGGTATTTATACCCATGAAAATATTGACTTACCACCATGAGAATTGTCCCCATGGAAATAGGTTCCAACATGTACCAACATATCATAATGCACATTTTTCCCATGAAAATATAGACCCATGTGGATCCATGTAAAGCAACATACCTTTTTTCCTATGGAAATAGGGTCCCTTAGGGACCCACATAACACCACAATAATTTTTTTACCATGGAAATAGGGTCCCATGTGGACCCACCTAATTCCATGGACATTTTTTACCTTGGAAATATCCACCTAACACCATTGGTATTTTCCCATGGAAATTGGGTGCCTTGTGGAACCCTTACCACCAAAGGCATGTACCCTATAGCCGTAAGGTCACGTTATAATTATTATAATTTTTATAATCATAAATATTTTTTAATTTATATATATATATATATGGATGTGTGTATGTGTTTAAAAATGAACTGTATTGGATTGGTAAACATGTTCAAATGTAACAACTTAGGCCTGTGATCGAACCCCATGTAGTTTGTAGGTTTTAAAAAAATTATACAGCGATGGGTATTTTCTCATGAATGTAGGTGATTCCCTTAATAACATGAGCTTCAACCATGAGACTATATTCATATTTCTATGGGTAGTGCTCATGGCTATATGAAAGTTTATATATATGGTCTTCTTCCCATGGAAATACTCACCTATAGATATGGGTAGTTCCCACTGCTACATAAAATTTCCCATGGCTATATGCACATGACCTATAACCATGAAAATAACAACCATTGGATAACTTCCCATGGCTATATCCAACATATATGTTTTTTTCCATGGTTGTAGCCATATATTCTAGTAGTGAAAAGAGATTTATTGTTTTTTAATTATTAATAAATGATAATATTACTTGTTTATATTAAATTAACTATTTTAGATATTTATTTAAACTAAATAATTTTTTTATATAACTGATTAATGTTTTAAATAAATATTAAATATTTTATATTTAAATAATGTGAATTATATTCATTATTAACATGAATCATTCGTATGTTATGGGATATAAAGGGATTATAATTATTAGAGAATCATATATTTTAATATAAAGGGGTTCATATATATTCTATGAAAATGATGAACTATGAAGTTTTCAAAATTTTGATATAAATATATTTTTTTTTCTATTTATATATAGTGGAATTTCTATAAAATCTTTCCAAATTATAAAGTATCTATAATTGATTATTTATGAAATGTTTAAAAATCTATATCCTATGTATAAATATTATAATTGTTCATTTATTAATTTAATCCTTACTTTTTTATCATTTATTAATATAAAGTTTTTATATTATGAGTGCATGTTTTTTTGTTTTATATTCTTTAAACCAATTCTTATAAATGTCATACCATGCATAAAAAAGTTGAAAACTAGGTTAGGTTTAAGATTAAGTTTTGTTCAACCTTAACTATGATTTTATTATTATTAAATCGATAGTAAAAGTTAGTTGGGATTTATATATATTAGGTGTTAGGATTATATTGAAATTAAGGTCACTCTTGGGTATTGATATATGGATATTTGGACTTTGGGATAGAATTATCACTAGCCTAGGTACTTAATCATTATAACAAAAAAGTCTAGGTTGGATACCTGTCACACCATACATACTCTTGTGGGGTTTTGTCTTTCATATGATTCTTAACCATTACATGAATGTTCTTATTTCACCTTATATATGAGATATATTAATATATGTATAGTTGTAGTTATATTTTATTTTTGGGTTATTACCACAAATAATTACTTAAATAAAGTGTTATACATTGATATTTTTGAAACATATTAATTTGGTTAAAGGTATTCTATATAAAAATAAATATTTATAGGAATTAATAAATGAAGGGAATACATTAAATAGTATGTTTATATTTTAAAACCCCTTAAAATGATGAGTTTTAGATTACTTAAAATAAATGGTCACGAACATGATCAACCATATGGGTAGGTCTTACCAAATTTGGGAGACTTTGGATTATATTGATTGAGTAAATAAAAATATGGGATACCTTATTAAGATTATGTGTCTATTTTTAATTTTTTATCTTTAAATTACACTTTATTTGGAGACTTATAATAGAAGTAAGTTCCCAGATAAATATATTTAAGATAATTCATATGATAGATTTTTGTAAAAATTTATCCACTAAACAATCTAGGAGTCATATATGATAGGATTAACATAATGGTCTACCTAAATAGTTAAGTGATGATATAAAATACATTGAGACTTAGAGAAAAGTGAAATTTTGATCTTTTCTCACTAATAGATTTGATACATATTAAAATGGGACATCATTTTTGTGAGATCACGTTTGATAATATTTTATTAAATGCATAAAAAACATGAGACTCATTTAATAAAAATTTACGTTATAGATCAAAAAGGAATCATAATCATAATTATATCAATCTTGGAGAAGGTGATATAAATGGAAACACCATTTTCTACTAGTATAAAGTCATAAGAATAGTTCTTAAGAAAGAAGAAAAGTCTTAGGATTTATACCCACCACTTCTTTATTATGAAACTATTGAAGTTTTTAATAAGAAAATATAGATTCGAACATAAATCATCAAAATGATTTATTATATGTATCTAATCTAATGTGTGTGTACATATAATCTATGTCATAAATGAAACATGAGAACATATATGAATTCAATATGATAGATAACCTTAAAAGTATCTATCAAGAGCAACAAAGTCATGTGAGATACAAGGTTTGAAATATATTTTATCTATAAAATTTTATAAAAGGAACAACATTTACTAATCATGTACTCAATATAATGTGGTATGTGTTAGCCTTAGAAAATTCAACAAGGTATATGAAGAAGTTGTTATGAGTTTGGGAAATACATAATCAAGTTAGAAAACTATTCATAGAGTTATAATTGGTAAAGTACCCAGAATCACAAATCATATTTTCCATTCCACATAGCACACATGATATGTGGTCCCATCAATCTGAATGAAATTCAAAAAATAAAAAGACTTGCAGGTAGAGATGGAAATTAAAAATATCCCATAAATTAATTTTTAATTTACAGTGTGAGGTTTTATTTGGAATCCCATAAAAATGTTTTTTGTTTTTTATAGGGGAGGTAGTGAAAGTAAATGATTTTCAATTTTTTGGGGTGAGGTAGTCAACACATGACCCCCATAAGTAATTGTTTTTTTAATGTAGTGGGATTCATCCTTTCCACACCCCCCAAAAAAACTTCTCATTTTGCTATGTGAGGTGGACACCTTTCATCCAGTAAATAAAAAACTATTTTGTGGGTGATATTTTTGTTACTCGACCACATGATGCAAGATATACTCTACGACTGACCGATAATACTAGGAAAGAAATTATATACCTTTCCTATAAATACTCTATATTCAAATAATAAAGTTTATAGTGATAGAAGATGGACTTATGAATAATAGAGAAGAATAGAAATGACTTTTATAGGTAATTCACCTATTGCATACCGTGAGGAAAGAGAAAGGGAGACCCCAAAAATAGATACTCCATGAAAGGACCTATCTTTCCACCTATAAAGGGAATATCCTGGATCTCAAAAATTAATATATGTGAAAGAGTCCCCCTTTTTTGAAGAATTTCCTTCATGACCCCCACCCCACATCGAAAATAGAAGTATACAGAATGGGGTATCCTTAGGTAATTTTCCATTCTAGACATAATTACATATTTCCATGTATAATTTGGCCCCATATTGGACCCTTAATGAACTTTACAAATGTCTTCATATCTCCCATACCAAAAATGGGGAATGCCTTCATTGAGACCCCCACCATAGCCAGATTAATTCATCCTAAGGACAGGACACACATGTATGTCATCAATTCGGTCTTTCATTATCATGGTAAAGGAAGTACCATTTTTAACCTCCATATTAATTAGGATCCTTATAATTTTCACAATCATGAATTATCATGGTAATGAGGATCCCAACCTTAGGGGTGGTGGAAAATAGATTTTTGGGATGGGCTGTGACATCTATTTCCTAAAAGTGTGAAGATAATCATACAAAAAAATCCTATTGTCATCTATATCCCCTCCCTATTCCCCTATTACACCTATCAATGATAGAAGCATATGAGAATACCTCCTAGAGTAATAACCTGGTATTTCTTGTGATATATCTCCCACATTCTATATCCTCACCCTCATCCACCAAAGGATGTAATAGATTGGGTGGGTTCCATAACATTCAATTCCTCTTGTTTCCCACATCAATCATGAATCATGTGGTATTATAGGTTAGTAGTGATCATGTCACTAACATGATCAAATACACTAAATTGGTCATCCCTTGTAGGTTCAATCCCCAACATTTCATAACTATGTGAGATTTGATTCCTATAATTACAAGATACATAGGAAGACCCCATAAGGTTCACACCCAAAACATTTAATCCATCATCACCCCTATTAGTCTATATTCTCAATAAGTTAATTCCCCCACCTGGGAGGCTATATTACTTCTAGGTATTTTTTACTTCATCCTCATTGGCCCAAATTCCTTGTGTAGTTCATATCATTACAAGTTTATATTCTCTGCCAGATCAACCAAAAATGGCATACCTCAGTATAAGTCCAACACCATCCATGACTAGGCTCCTTTCGCCTATACATACTTGCCACATGATGATAAACAACATGGTATAGTCCTTGTTACATGACATATAATGCATCCTATTATGTGGATTTAAACTATGTGCATTTTGATTCCTTTCACAATGATACATATGAGGCCCTTCTTATGGGCCTGATCTTGAAATCAAAACTTGAACTACCTTTCTGAAAGACAATAAACTTCAGAGCATTAAATCAAGAGGATTTAAACCACGATTATTTAAATAAATAATTAAAAATTAAACAATTAAATGAGATAGATAATATTTTATAAATATAGGTGGATCTCTCAATGTATAACCTTAGATACATTCAGATGTTTTTATTAATAGAGAAATTTTGAAACATACAGATGGTTTATCCTACATGTATATGTTATTGATTGCAAATATGAAGGGTTTTTAGTTTTATTTTAATATTTGTAATAGATTTAAGAATATGGCTTAAATCTATAAGAGATTCTCAGAGTATGAAATAATTCTCCCCAAAAGGGTGTAATGAGCCTAACCTCACATCCTCTCTATCAATGTGATTTCTTAAGCATCATTGGGGAAAATCATCCAATGACCACTTGACTTTGGAAATTATGTTAATAAATCATCTTGGATATGGGAATAATTGTGGTTTTCTTGTTCTACAAATAAACACCATTGTAAACCACATTAAAGGGTATGAAAAATGAAAATTGATGGCTTGAAGTGAAATATTGTGAAACCATACTAAATAACCACAATCGACCATCAAGCCTCTTGGTTACCATTAGAAACAAAAATGGTGAACACAACATGAATCCCTTAGTTAACCAAAATAACTCTATTACCTATATTTCAATCCCTTTCATACTATTTCAAATTGAAAGTTTCCAAGCCTGGAACTTTTAAGACAATCAATTGCGCTTGCTATCATTTATTATGATGTTTCATTAACGGGTTTCCTTGTTTGTGTTTGATATATATATATATATATATATATATATATTAATGTATATAAGAACTTTAAACTAAACTATCTTCAAACCAAATGGAATCCTACCAACTTGAACAGACTTATGATTTGATTATTTCCAAAAAAAATTCCTTATCTATTCAAAGGATAATGTGACAAACCCAACTTCTCCAATGTCGAGTATCAAACACATTGGTTCAGGAGTACAAACTTAGTGGTACCATTCTAAACTTGTTAGTCACACAAGAATCCTTCAAAGACATGATTCCCCTCCAACCACCCACTCAACAATGGATGGTGGAAAATAAGTGGGAACAACCCATTACCCTATCAAATAATTTCAGGATCCATTCCTCAGAATGCAAAAAAAAAATCCTCCCTTACCTTAATTAGGAAAATAAATAGGTATCCATGGGACTAATCTTGATATCACATGAGTATCTATAAAGGGATACTTCCAGAAATCACCCCCTCAACAACATGCGACATTGAGTCCTCCGCATAATGAGAATTATATTCAGAGGGCTCTAGATTAGGTCACTCAGACTCAAGTGTGTAGGATAACTTGATAAGGGAGAAAATCAATCAATTGTGAATAGTCTCACATCCTCATTATATACAGATAATCCCACCAAAAAAATATGGTAGAAACATATGGGCATGCCCATATACCTACTCGCATACATCAAGCCTACCAACAGTGTTTGAAAGCAACCAAAGAAGCATGTCATCATGTCTTGGCAAGAAATAGGGGTAAACCCATATCTCTTCCCATTCACATGATGATTTTTAGTATATCCTGATAAGAAATGGAGGGTAAAAGTAGAAACACAACCCTTTTGTAACCACGGAAGGGGAATACATTATTGTTCCAGTTGCAGAAGTCACTCCTTACATCCTAGAAATAATGGAATGACATGCATATATTTCTATCCACATTCTACAAGTATTCCATGATTAAATGATTGAATTGGTATTGACTAGGAGTCAAGAAAAAAACTCCACAAATGCATTTCAAGTGGACTATCAACACTATATTATGGCCACTCAGTAGCTGACACGTATTTTTTCCCATCCAGGAGGGTCATTAGAAAAATCCCATAATAAATGGACAACAGGATCAGGCATGAACAACCATTCCAACTATAAATTATCATTCCACTTCAATATATATTCTAAGATAAAAATATATCCCTATTAAAACTTCATAATTATATCTGAATATTCTAGAATAATTACAAGAGTTTCTTAGCAAATCACTCATACATAAAAGTAGTTGTCAATGGCATGAGACTCTGAACAGCCAATGGAGAACATATAAAAAAGACTCACCGAAGGCCACTAGAAATCCAATAGTAGGCCCATGACCATTCTCTACTTGAGTATGGTGGTCTTGAGACTATCAAACGTCTATCAGTGGTGGCCCGATATCTTGTCGATTCATTAAAAATTATGGAAGTATCATTAGTAGTTATTATGGTCCTTCTCAAAAAAATTAATTCTAGTAAATCTGGAGGTCCTCCCCAGAATATCTACCATGAAGGATTCCTTCATGGTTTTAAAATGACCAATCATGAGAACTCATCTCTTGAATATCACCACAAAACCCTCCTCTTGGTTAGAATATAAAATTGAAATAAGGTCATCCCATTACCATTTTTCTCCTTAAAGGTACTGCCCAGGGTATATGCTACAATATTTTTCCCCACAGTTGGATGTCAAGACACAGTGATATTCCTCCTGATGATGGAATTATTTATGAAGGTCCTATCTGGAGTGATATTGTATTTTGATAAGAAGGTCCTCTCTTTTCCGAATCAATTGTGAGAAATCCCTAATATCATCAGGTGCTTGAGAAGACGAGTCTAGTCATGCCCAATGCCTTATCATTGGAAATTTGTGTCCTTTATCAACCAGAATATATCACAAGGAAATAGTTATTCTAAAAACCACCCTTAAATAATTTTCCATCTAACATAGAAAAAATATTCCCCCCAACCCCACTATCTACAATAAGGAAGATGGGAAACATCCACTTTGGTCAGACCATGTGGAGGAATATTTTATAGAAAGAGAATAAGATGCATTTCTTATGTGGAAACAATTGGATAAATAAAATGTACCAGTCACATTTTGGCCATTATCTACCCCTAAATATAGAATTATATAGGAATTATCAGAATATTGTGTGCATGAAATTCGACTGAACCTATGTAAAACTATTCATCAGCTCAAAATGATGTTCTTGACTTATGAAATATATGAAAATAATTTTATGGTAGTCAATAAACATCATCATCAAATCAACCTAACTGCATTTCCATCTACACAGTACTTGAAATAGAGAAAATAGTAGGAGGTTATCCAACATGAAAGTCTTGATTCATTATAAAATTTAAGTCAACTAATTGTCAACAACCCACCTAGTGTTTGTATAAGGAGATGGGGCGAGCATGGGGCATTTCACTTCACCCCACTCCATGATCACAAATCCCACCAAAGATGGAATTATATAATTTCATCATTCTATGATGACTTTCAGAAGTGATTTCTATTCCTGAAATATGTTACGCTCTATAATAATTGGACTTGAACAAATCATTGAAACAAAGGTCTAGGCGAGAGAAAGCTATTGAAAGAATATTGTATGAATCATTCTATAAGGATGAGAAAGATTCTCACTTGAGGAAGGCCAATCATAAAAAAATTAATTTAAAAGAAAGTAGCTCATGTTCAGATCATATATATAACTTGGATCATGTTTAATCAAATATTCACATGATCAAAAGGGTAGGATCACTAGTCACAATTGAAAAAATACTGGGTAGCCCCAACCTGAAAGGATGAGGACATTTTTTTACTACAACTTCCCCTTCAAGACCACTAAACCTAGTTCTATGTGATCTAGAAATAGATAAATGGGAACCCAATTCTACATGATAGGAGGGATTTTCACCTAAACCTCATCCCTAAAAGAAATTGGTCTTTTATTGTTTAGGAAGAATGTTGCAAGGTGTACCCTCCAAGTTCATCCCATCGTGTGAATTAGTTTCCTCATTAGAAACAAATACAATGAAGCTGTTAGGAGATTCACTTCAAATCACACTTTGAAAAGAGAAAATGAGAATATCCTTAATGGGAAGGTAAAATTCTCATAGTGGTTATAAGAAAAACCAATCTATCAATGGTATAACCAATCCCAAATATTACAACTCTTTTATCTAAAATTCCCAGGTAAACCAGCCCTCTTATTATTTTGATACTAGAGAGACACTAAAAATACATTATTAATTGATTAATATCATTAGTTCCACCCCTATAGATTCTATAAAACATGAAGATGACACATAAGAATAAGAAGAGGATACTTCCATTGGAAATACAGTCCACATGGAAATGATCAAAGAATATGTGTGTACTAGAAACCGGAGGCTTGATAAGAATTTGGTGACTCCATCAAATGATCCACTATCGCCTCTAAAATGAGCATCAACAAAGGAAAAGGTTAAATGTGTTTCCACATATCATCCACCACTTGAAGAGTTATAACCTATCACACTTGAGGAAATATTTTCTCAGCATGAGGAAGAGATGAAGGAGTTTAGAAATCTCAACATAGAATTACATAGAGATAACATCCCTATCAGATATATCCATCAAGAAGTTACTCATAGCTTTATCACATATGAAATACTTCATCACAATGAGTTTTTTACAACAAAAAAAGTAGAACCAGACCATCTGATCAATGTGGGATACCGAAAACCAATATACTTGGACCCCACATCAGCGAGGTATTAAGAGTTCTCTCCATTAGGGACTCAACTAGATCTATGTTTGGGGCATCCTCCTAGGACAACCCCAATAGGTTACAAACAATGAGTATTGAAAGAGTTTCAGTAGAAGACTCAAATCTGTGCTCCCTCTATTTAAACTCCCACTTACTTGGACATTCCTTCTAATCTTGTCGGCAACATTGAGTCATTGAAAACATGGTTGGAAGTAATAAAGGTATAGTGTGCACCAGCACAACCAGAGAGATGGACTTACCCTAAATGGGTGGATGTGACTCTTCCCAAATCGAATTTTGGAAATCCTAAGTTTAAAACATTAAAACGTTTGGGGGATCCAGAACAAAATATAACACACTTTGTATCTTATTTTTCTATCATGATGGGAAATATTGAGCATAAAAATTCAGTGAAAGATTAGGTGGTTCATTCATATGTTAGTGGGAAAAACCTTTATTTTGTATACTAGTTTACAAGAAATATTGATCAAAGGGTGGAAATATCTTTACTAAAAATTTCTATATCAATTCTTCTCTACACTGAAGAAGATGATAGTCTATAATATCTCAAATTTCAAATAGTGAGAAAACAAGAGGGTCTCATATTTCATCACAAGGACGAAGGGTTCGGTTTACTCCCTAAACTTCCAACTTCCTCAAGAGAACTTTTTTGGGTCTTTAAATTGAAAAAATTCATAAAAACCTATGAGTTCATCCTGTTCTAATAAAGAATAGATTTAGGTTTTAGGATATTTTCATAGTTGTACAGAGGTTGGGGGATTTTATTTTTTTAAACAAAACTATATTCAGAATAATTTTAGTAGCTCAAGGAAATAAAATAGGAAGAGTAGAAACCATGGTAATCCTATTTAAATTGGCCTATATGGAAGCTTCATATCCAAAGACTAAAATTCCTCACACAAAACCTCCTCTTAAATGTAAACATCAGAAGAAATACCCCCATATATATGAGGGGAAGGAGAAGGAACACTATTTATATAAAAATCAGAAGGGAAAAGTTAATTATTTATGAGAAGTGAAACTTTATAGTTACATTATAGTATCCATGAAAAATAATTTATTGAAGCCTACAGTTACTAAGAGGAAAAATCAAGTTGTTCTCAATGGTCACCTAGATTATTTACCCTTTCACCAAATATCGTGCCACACCATCTGATATTATTTTATTTTCGAAGACATTCTACAAAAGATGGTTGATTCTGGGAAAGTGAAGCTAGTAAAACTAACAACACAAGTGGCCTGTATTTTTTCCACCACTCTAGATGAAGAAGGTGAATGGAAAGAAGTTATGGTTAGTGGTGTATAAAATTTAATTGATTGTGTTACTAGAAAAATAATCAATCGAACTCATTTTATCCTCAAGCAACATTTAAATCAACCCACTACACACTCAATTTATCCTACCACGATTGGGAAAACATTATCAGCACCACAGTACCCCAAGATCTAAGTCTCTAAGAAGTGTCCTAATCGAATGAAGTAAAAAAATTAGGTATATGAGGATGAGACTATATGGATTTGGAATCTAGTATTGACTCTCTCAAATTACATGCCTTCGATCCCAAGAGTATGGGCACCATATCAACAAACATCACTGTAATAATTTTCCATTCAGGTGGAATCCTAATCATATGAAGAATTGATATTTTATTCTATTAATTTCATTCAATTAATGGATCCTTTATTTGATGATGAGAAATATTATGAACATAGGTTAACTATCCTATATCGGGGAAATTCATGTATAGAATAGAAAAATTGAGGAGGTAGGGGAAGATATATTCATTACCTAACCCAATATTCTAGATACATTCCCACCAAATCTATTTAAGATACCGATACACAAAAAAGATACCTTTAACTTGAAAATAGAAATAGGGAAGCACATCCACATTCAATATGAATTTTATAGATTTGATTATTTTTGAAGGCTGACTGTAAGAGGTGCAACAGTCTTATCAGACCATACAAGTAGTAAGGCAAAGCCAACCTAATGCAATAATAGTAAAAGTACCCCCAAAATCTGTCCAACCATATTAATTTTCTACCCAAAGAAATTCAATATCTAAAGTGAACATTAGGGAATATTTCCCCATAGGAATACATAAAACTTTGACTCCATTGTATGAAACCCCAAAATAGTTAGCTATATTTCTAGAGAAAAAATCTAATTCTGGATGCTCTTAACATATCAATGAATTTAGAGGAAGCCCTTGCAGTGGCCCTGCTAATCCCTCAAGAGTTCAAATCCAAGGTCTCTGATTTTGAGGCATACCATGCAGATATATAACCTATGGAATTTCATGAAGTTATTTTTTTTACAAAATAGGACAAGGTTGTTGTGATGCAATGGAACACCAATCCCTTGTATATGTCGGGAATACTAGATGATATCAAAATCCAATGATATTTCATCGACAATGGATCATAATTAAATATAATTATAACTTGAAAACTTTTTTTGGTTAGTATATAATGAATCTGACTTACCCCATTCTCATATGATGCTTCAGGTGTATGAAAAAGGAGAAAAAAAATCCCCTTACCTAGATCAAGCTTAGAAATCAATTTGAGGACATGACATATGACTCCAATTTCTTATCTATATGACATGATACAACCTTCAACATTATTTTAGGAATTCCTTGGTTGAACCAACATATGGTAATCCCTTCATCATATCACCAATGCCTCATATACTTCATCAATGGGAAAAATCGGAAATAACATGGTGATAAATATCCATTTGAATATTGTGAGTCTTAGTACATTGATGCAAGATGTTACTATAGAGAAGGGAAGATACCCATTAATGAAGATCATTCTTGGGTTACTACCCTGAATGGTATGAAAATGACCAACCCATTCATGAATCTCGATGATAAGTATGTTCTTCCCATCAAAAAATTGAAAATGTGTATTTGGAATTAGGTACATACTCATAAATCCTCATGATATCATTTATTTTATCTAAAAAATAGCACTAAATTGGTCTTTGATCCTATTGTTGGTATTTACGCTTTAGAGAAAAACACCTTCACTTTATCCCCACAAAGTTAGTATATCCTAACATTGTAAGTTGAATATGAAGGAACTGTCATATCACTAATAGATAATGGAGACATATATGCCTTCAAATCACAAAATATTAATCATTCTACTAACTCCAAATATTCCCCATCATCGCTAACTGATACTGAAATGGGCATGGAGGAATAGAAGTATTATGGGTAAGAGAAGGATGACCCCAAAGGCAATAATCTAATATTTGAGGAAGGTTTCATTACTACTATTAATGAATTCCAATAGATAAATTTGGGCATAGAGGAAGATAAAAAACCTAGACAGATCAGTGTGGATATGCCCATAATATTACCAGAGGTATATAAATCCTTCTTAAAGAATCATCAAGATGTTTCTACTATAATTATAAAAAAAACTCTAGGTATCTATCTTAATGTGGCCACCCACCACCTAGGCCTTCTAGAAGATCATCATGGTTAGAAATATGCATCCAAGATAACACATCCAACTCATGCACATAAATTTAAATATGATGTTGATAAGATCATCAATGAAAACATAATTTGGGAAGTTCATTAACCAAAATGACAAGTAAATATCCTCCTAGTAAATAATTTGAATGGGAAAATTAGGGTGTTTATCAACTTTATAGATCTCAACTGGTATTGTCTAAAATATGACTTCTCGATTCTGATTATAGAACTTCTGATCAATGAAATGGTTGTTTACCAAGCACTATTATTCATTAATTTCTACTCAAGATACTACCAAATCTAAATGTCCCATGAAAATGTAGAACCCACTACCTTCAATACACCCTCGGTTTTATATTGCTGTTAAGTGAATCCCTTTGGAATAAATAATATTGGTGTTATATACTAATTTTCCACAAAAAAATCTTAAACCATTTATAGGAATTCTTTTGAGTGTTAAATTGATGATTTGGTGGTGAAATCATAGCAGTGTTTTGACCATATTTCCAACCTTGATACCGTATTTAGTAAAATGGGATAACATAACTTTAAAACAAACACCCTAAAATTTAAAATATGTGTTACCTCATTGAAATTTCTCATCTTTTTAGTACACCATCATGACATACAAGTTTATCCTGATAAAACAAATGATATCCTTGACTTTTCACCTCCTTAAAACCTAAAATTACTGATAAAACTACATGGATGACTTTCCTTTATTTGATACTGTATAGAAAACCTTGAAGGTAAGTGTTTTCCATTCACCAAAATTATAAAAGCGGGAGTCACATATCAGTGGAAAAATGACTATTAGGAAGAATTCAGTAGTATCAAGAAATATATTTTTATTCTATTGGTAGCGATGTCTCTTATCTAAGGTAATCCACACATCTTATATGTGAAATATTTAGAGTGATCATTGGATGATTTCCTCACACAAAATAATGATAAAGGAAATGAAAAAAAGTCTCTATCATCTTATTCAAACCATGATAGAGTCTAAGAATCATTATTTAGATATTAAGAAGTACTCTCTTTCATTAATATTTTCATTACAGAAGTTGAGGCACTGCCTGAAGTTTCATGAGGTCCATTTGGTCTCTCAAAATTACCCTCTCAAATATATCCTCCACCTTCATGTATTAATTAGGAATTTGGCATGATGGGTGATCATTCTGTAGTAGTTTTACATTCATTTAATACCTCAAAGGTGATAAAATTATATTCTTCATTAAATTTCTTCATAGAGAATCCCCCTTTAAAATAAGTTCCTACGAATACTGAACTTTGAGAAGAAGATATCTTCTTTGTCCATGGATCCCACAAAATATGGGAGATGCATTTTTATGGTGTGAATAGAATCCCAAAATTAAACAAATAGAAGACCCTAAGCTCAATAAAGTCAATTTGGGGGGTCATTATTATCTATCTAGTAAAGGTTTTCCTACCTTATTCCTTCTTATTGTGAGAATTATTCACTAATAATAAGGTAGAATACTGAGACTTCATTATAGGCTTATAGATCACACTTTAAATACTAATGAACCATCTAAATGTAAAAGGTGATTCATGGTTTCTAATAAGTCATGTAAACGGTAAATATTCAATTAGAAAAGCAGAGTTAATCCCCCTACTTGATTATGTTTGAGGGTTGATATAGGAATTCCCCTTGTAACCAACATTTTCCTATATCCTGTTCTCGCATAATGGCTATAAATATAAACTAAAAAATGAGGCTATATATTTGGAAGACCTAGATAGTGATGAGATAGTCATTAGAATTTCACATCATAGAATATAATTTCCTTTTATTTAGAGATGCTGGAAGAGATCAATGAGTTCAATTCCATCCCTGAATCTAATAATCCTACAAATGGTTGGATTCCACCCATCTTGGACTACCTATAAATTAAGACTCTACCACCAGATAAATCTAGGAAAAAACAAATATGATGGAAGTCAGTCAATTTTACTCTCTATGACAGCCTGGGCCATAAAAAGGCCCTCTATAAACGAGTTTATGATGGAGTTATACTTATACATCAGTGGAGGGGATACCATTACCATTATATAAGAATTCAATGTTGGCACTTGTGGTTCCTATCAATCAATAATCAAGATTTCTCACCAAATTAAGATACTTGAGTATTTATGTCCCTCAATGACGATGGATTATGAACAATTCACCAAGAAGTGTCATCCATTTCAAGTGAATTTCAATTATATCCATCAACCCTTAGAGTTTTTACATACCACCAAATACTTATGGCCATTATCCTTATATGGAATTGATGTCCTAGGACCATACCCTCCCACTAATTTCAAGTAGTTTAAATAAATCCTCAATGCTACCAAATTATTCTCTAAATGGGCCGAAGTAATACCCCTCAAAGAATTTGGGATAAAAATAATATTTACCTTTTTGAAGTCAAGCATTATCTCCAGGTTTGGAGTCCCACACACGATATTAACATACAATGAAACCACATTTTTTTCTTCCTAATTGAGAAGGTTTTACTAGGAATATAACATTGAATATAACTATTCATACTACTATCAAGCAGTAAAAAAACTAAAATATAGATTATTTTAACAAAACTTTATAAAACATACTTTATAAAATGATGGAAAAGGACAAGAAATCCTGGATACAAAAGCTTATGCATTCCTTGTGGGCCTACTATAATACATTATATACTACTATGTAGGTGACCCCATATTTACTGGTACATGGGACAAAAGAACATTTCCCATTTAATTTAATTTAATTCACTCCACATTCCCATTTGTGATCAATTATATGTTAATGAGTAGTCGTAGAAGCGCTTGGACAAATTTTAATGAATATATGAGAAGAGACTATTCACCTTGAATCACTCAGAGGTTCAGAAAAAATATATAGCCTGGCCTTTAAACTAGAAGGTTTTTCGTCATTCATTCCTATAAGTAGAGTTGGTTTTGTCTCTCAGGACCCAAATGACATCTAGGAAGAAACCTATATATCTTGAACCAAAATGGGAAGGAATTTTTATCATTTATAAGGTCTATTCTAATGGTCCATATTGATTTATCACCTTGGATAGTGATCATATTACAACCCTTACCAATAAAATATTTATCATGAAATATTTCACATGATTAATAATCAGTGGTCCCAGTCATATGACCCAAAACTATTGGATATCATTTATCCTAACCACGTGACATTAAACTCTATGGAGTGGTCCTTGACACATGACTCTAAAAGTTGTGACCCATACCATCTTTGGCAGAATACATTAAACTACACAAAACCAACTTTATAACATGACATTAAAATGTAGTCTTACCTTATGAACAAAGAATATGATTCCCTAGGAAATAATCCTTGGAATCCTTATGTGGTGAACATAGGATGCCTCTCAAGAGTTGATTTCCCAAACACTTGGGAAGATTTTAACATGATATAATTTCCTGAACTTTTAGGAATATTCTCACATGAGATGATTTATAAAACTCCTAGGAATCCTTCTAACATGATATGATTTACCAAACACCTAGGAATCCTTTTCTCATGAGATGATTTCTGAAACACCTGGTCATACTTTTATTATGAGATGATTTCCCAAATTCATGGGAATCCTTTTGTCATAAGATTATTTCCCAAATGGCTAGGCATCCTCTTCTCATGATATGATTTAACAAACACATGGGAATCTTTAATTAATAATCCCCACATCCCTTATTTTCACTCCCTCTATAGCATATGTGTCCTTACCATATGATATTAAACTGCATAGAATGGTCCCAAGTGTACGATCTTAAAAAGAACATAGATCATACTAGTATGAGAACATTGTGTGGATTGATTATCATATAAATGAGATACAGAGTGAAACCTAGATCCCTCCACCCATTCCTTATTACAAAAAAATGATTCCCCATTCCTTGTATACAAGTCAGATCTATGCACGGATTATTTACCTAGAACTATGTATGACTTAATTATTATTTCTATAGGATGCATAGTGACACCAAGACCTTATATATTAGGCCCAACCACAAGTTATAAACTTAGGTATGGTTGTTTCACTAATGATTGACCAAATTTCATTCATTTATATCACATTCCTCCTTACTAGTTGACGAATCAACTCCATACCTGCTGGTGTTAGTCACTCGCTTCACCATATCTCTTTGAATCACCCCATTTGATAAGGGAAACAATCAAAATTATTTATTTATCACACTAATCATGGATTAGGTAGTATTAGGAATCCTGGTAATGGCCTCCTTGTATGGTTAGGTCACTCCATTATCTACCCCCAAGACCTTAAACTAGTTGTGTCTCATTAAAAAGGATTTTGTATGATTTAATCCATCATAACCCCTCTTCATGATGGGTAACCAACGCCCTAGTCACACGATCATAAACTATTCATATCATGTCATTACTGCTTGATGTTACATTTTATGGTTAAAATCCATTTCATACGATGTAAAAATGAACACTGTTGTGGCCCTCACCTGAGAGGACCACCATTCCAAGTTCCATTACCATATCATACCTTCTCTTCGGAACTATGTGTGGCTTGATTCTCATTTCAATGAGGTACATAGTGACATATAGTTTCCCTAACCTAGACCTATACACAACCAAACAAATATCCTAGACTCACTTGTATATAAACCAAATATACATGGGAGTGTCCATTATGGGTTTCCCCTTTCACTCATAAACTCATATTCAAAAAAAATCCTCCCTTTTACCCATATAAGAATTCAAATTTATGTGGGGAACTTATTTATATAACAAACTATGGGTGCATTGATTATAATATCAATGAGATAAATTATGACATTAAGATCCTACATCTTATCCCTGGTTTAATATGATAAAATGATGACCCCTCCTTATACAAATAGCTTGATTGGTGGGGGAGTCCCTTTATGTCATAACTACATGTGGCCTAATTCTAATATCAATGAGATACATAGTGACACCTATATCCTAAGCCATATTTTAGCAGAAATTTAATAGGAACTTTCCCCACAATGATCAAGATACATCAATTCATTTTAGGTATTTAGAAATCCAGGATGAAATACCATAAAAGAAACACCAGATGTCCTTGTCACATGATGTTAAGCTATAAAGAAATATCCTCAACATAAGATTTTAAACTGAGTGGTTCACATCCATATAGTATGATGTAAAACTATTCATTTTTTCCCTCACCTAAAAGGACCATTGTTCCTAGTGTCAGTATCCTATCACACCTTTATGTCAAAACTACATGTTTCTTGATTCTCATCCCAATGAGATATGTAGTGATTCCTAAATCCTTCATTCTAGGCCTAGATGAAAAAAACCCTATCATATTATCCTATGTATGGGCTATGTATTTGTTTTAAATTATCTTCTCTATCATAGATTGCATCATTCTAAATACATTCAACATAATCATGAAATCTTCCTTTCATAAATCACAATTCATGTTGTGGGAAACTCATAGCCCCATAAAATTCTTATGGATATTTGTAAAAAATGTAATTAACTATGAAGGAAAACTTTTTTTGACTACGAATAATATTAAAAAATCTAGATCTATATAAAATGCCTCTAAATGTAGCCTGTCAACCAGAGGAATATTCATCCTTAGAAAAAGATCCTTTTATCCTTACATGCAATGAAAAAATTTTAGAAGAAATCGCTTTTCCAATCTTGTCAGTGGTAATTTTTTATGTGTTTATCCCATGTCATTCATTGGGATCCAAGAACCTAAATATTCATAATTTATAACTTACTCCTCTTCCTCACCCTCTTGCAAAGACTACACTGGAATATTTTTGTCCATTTCACCAAAACTGCATGGCTTGTTTGATGGTTTCTTCACCATAAGATAATAAGTTGTTAGAAACAACCTTAAACCCAACACTATCTCACAGATTGGATAGTCCTCCTATCTCCTATATCCTATTATCTCCTCTCATTTCTCAAATTAAGTATGACTCGCATGATCTTAGAGGTTTTGGGAGATTATTCTCAGTTGTAAATTTATTCTGCATTCCATCACATGTGATCCTATGATTGAAACAAAATACCAATTCCTTACATAAAAATAAAATTTATATAGGGAATTTCACATCCATACACATTACCAATCTAAATTATCCCTTAATATGTGGACATCTTCCTTTAAAAAACAATACTTCAAGGTCTTAAGAAATTAAAATCTTTAAAAACTTCCAATTTTTATCAATGATAGGAAAATTAAGCTCTAAAGGACACCTTTATTTTTACTTTGCATAATATTCCAAAAACTGTTTCCATGAAAAATACACCACTAAATATCTTATTTAAACTAGAAGAACCTCCATTATAAATATAAAACACTTATATCTTGGTACTCAATGATGAAATTATAAAGTAATTATATTTTTGAATTTGGTTCATGGTCATCCCTTACATGTTTGTTCCATACCATTTTTTCTGATATGAAAATCCCAATATAGCAACTTAAAAACTTCCCCCTTCAAATCTAAAATATATTGAAGAATTATTGACTAGGAATCTCAATTTGGTAACTCATGGTCAAAGATATTTGACCTAAAACATAAATTTCATTGATCCGGCCTGCGTGGCCTTAAATTGCTAAGGAAATGAGACATAAAGCTCATCAAGTTGAAACCCTGAAAAGGGGAACTACAGAAAAATTCAAACATAAACTCACTAGTCTTACACTTAACATGGTCTAGGTAAGATCAATAAATTGGAATTTAAAATGTGAAAAAACTTTTAGGCCAGAAACCCTCAAATGGAAACCTAATAAAAATCTGTGTCATGCTTGATAAGTCTACTTTATATCAGATTTAAGATAAAATTAGGGAAGTGGTTTAAAAAGTCTTAAATTTTTTAAGTTCCATTATGTGACCCTAGAAATATTCAAAATATACACACTAGGTCTCTTTAAGTATAAAAAATTAGATTGATAATAATATCCATTCTTGATATTTCAGTTCAAATATTCAAAAATGAGATATAAGATTTTTCACAATTTCAAAAAGGCTAACTCTGGTGTTATGATGCGGGTAATTAAACCTATACCCATCTGTGAACAATGCCAAAAAAAGAAATAGATTACTTTAGCCTAAATTTTCATAATTATGACCAATACTATTACTCAGTAGTCAAATAATTTTAGATGTATTGATATTATCTTTTGAAACACAATAAGATGATATGAGGTGAAAATAAAAAAAAGAAAAATGGATAAGAATCAAGTTTTCATTTATTTAGAAAATTTATCATATGGAAAGGGGGAACATAATTAATTTAGAGTCTCTCCTTGAAACTAATGAGAGAATAGAAAAAAAAAATTGACTTTAATAAGAATTTTCTAGTTTTGTTTAACTAATATTCTAGATAATGACAAGAAACATTGAATGACTACTTGAGACTAGATCTATAATTAGATTCTACTTCAACCAATTAGTCTATTTTCTTAACAAATACGTCTAGATCATGGATTTTCCATCCAATGGATTATAGAAAGATGTTTTTTTATTACAAATATTCCTTTAACATTGTTATATGAGCCTCATATTCTCTCAGTTCTACAGTTTGTATAGAAATACAATCATAGAGTTTAACTTACTTATCAGCCAAACGATATAGCACCATGATTAGATATTTCAATAAATCTTCATGATTATTATAAATATTAATTTAGAGGAGATCAAATTTTCAAGTCTCCACCTCCTCCTAATAGTTGATAATTTTATGGGTAAGCATATGTAAATACCATTAGTCAAACCCCCCATTATCCAAACCACAGACGATTTGACGAAGAGTGTCTACCTTATCGACAATATTCTATAAAGGAGTATCCATGATAATAGTGAAAACATAGTGCTAAGAACCTTTTTTCATAGATTGATTTTGAAGATTTGTATTAGGATCCAGACTTTGGTCACCTTCAACTACATATATATAATCTATAATAAGGTTCCCTAATGAGGGGATTGATCTGAACAGAAACACAATTGTAGGAAATTCTCCCACCACTGATTCTTTTATAATTTCAATGATGGAGATGATGGACCTGATGTCTAATGGAGATGTTCCCAGTGCCATTTCATTGTAACTAATATCATTAAGGAAAAAAATAAAAATGTACAAAAAATTATGGGTCTGTACCACTTATGATGTGTGGGGAACCCCAAGATAAAAGTCCCTCATAATGCTTGGAATGTTTGGGAATATGAAGTTTAGCCTCAAAAAGTGGTGATGGAAATATGAAAGGAAAGAAACTTGAAAAAACTAGTGGAATATTTACCCATTAGATTGATTTCCCCAACATTCCATCTAAATAATATTCCTCCCACATTTTTAGCATATCCCTATGAAAATTTGGATGGAGAATCAGTGGAAGGAAAGACAACTTCCACGATAAAATCCTCATGCACCAACATCAACCAAAGTTGATGGAGTATGGATATGTGTAACTACTTCTTAATCCTGGTGAAAGTTAAAGATATTGTTTTTTCAAAAATCTAAAATTTTGTATGAAACTATAAGGTTTATAAGGTTTAAAAATGGCAACTCTTTCTATTCATGATTTCAAAATTCCATCTCAAAATGAGATAATATAAGATCATTCATTCAAGTTTCCTACACCGTTTTCCATCACTGCTCTAGATAGTTCCAAGTAGTGAATGAAAGAAAAGTGGGGGGGGGGGTCACTTAGAATCTCAACAACACTGTCAATGTTTAGGGAAATCTTATAGAAAATAGAAATTTTGACATGTCTAGGATGAAAAATAGAATTAGGGATTATCACGGTGTTCCAATACTCATAATATTTAAAGTGTTCCTCTATCTAGCTATATAAAAATTGGAAAATCTCACTGAGGTGACTTGGAGACCTTCCCTCCTTTATATGGCCCAATAATTTGTAAAGATGAGAAAGAGTGGGTACAACTAGGTTGATAAGATATCCCTCTACCAATGTGTATGCCATCATTAAGGTGAAAACCCTAACACTAGTGTAACCACTGCATGATGGGAAAATCCATCCACTCAAATACATAGATAAAATTAATTCTATTCCAAATTCTGAGGATAAATCTGACCAGATCTCATAACCCTAGATGGTATGTTCACCAACCTCAAGAGTGTCCTAGTATAAACTTGGAACATATCATGATTCTTCAGTTGGATGAGTCCTAGTTTTCTAAAACTTCATCCTCATATCTCTATCTTGAAAGAAAAATTTTATCCAATCACTGAATGGAATAAGTGAACTAATGTGAAGGGGATGGACTAGTGACCTATATACTGAAATCAATAGGTTTATGTCTAATTTATAAATCTATTCGGCATCTGCCTATGTGTTATGTATAGGAATAAATTCATAATAAATCTTTCCAAGGATGGGAATCTCCACAATTGGTAGATATCCCACAAACTAATCCTAACTTCACCATTTGATATGTGGAAGGTATTAGTACTCGAGGACCACTAACTAATCAATTAAGACAAAAGAATGGATAGATGATACATGAAGAATAGTAAAATCCTGAATTTATAGTATAAACTAAATACCCCCAACCAATCATAAATTTTCATGCAATTCTAATTCACCCAAAATGTATAGGCACATTCATTAGATAAACTCCCACCGCACTACAAATCCCACTTTGATCTCCACCATCTAATGGAATCGCCCCATGAGAAATTAAAAATGGATAGGTAATCTTGAATAGTGGACTATAATAATATGGAATGATTATGATGGTTGTTATGGTTCTATAGGGAACCACTCAAGATGAGGACTTTACCATTACTCGATTTAGGAATAACATCACCTGCAGTAGCGACATTCAATTGAACATGATTTGAGGACACATCGAACCATGCTGATGGAATGTTTTGATTAACCAATGTAATTGGAGCATCATCTTATAGCATGAAGTTGTATAGGGGGAGCTTATTATATTTTTTATAGTTTATAATAACTAGTGAAAGTATATTCTTTAGTATACCTTATTGAGAAAAAATATAGTATTGAGGCTCATCTTCAACATTTATGGAAATAAAAATTCTCCTCTCAAACATGTTCATTGAACTAGAAAAAAGAATATGGCCCATTGTATTTTCATACATAATCAGAAAAAGATATAAAATTTATCAAATTATTTAATTCCACATAGAATGTCAAAAACTATACGGATTCATGTCATGGTATGTGGTCCTCCATTAACTATGTGTACATTCAAATCTCTATGCAGAAATAATTCTAATTTATGGAGTGGAATTTAGTTCATAGAAATACCTATTCGTAGATGGTGATGTTTTAGTATGTAGACATGGTAAATCAAAAGGGTAATCACTATACAATAAGGGTTGAAATCCACAAGGTTAGGGAAGATCCTAAATCACTTACAATTCACTAAATGAAAAATGAGTTCATCCTGAAACCATTTATAGGTATGGGACCTCCTCTAGGTCCCCATGCACACTACGTAGAATTGAACTAGGGCGAATTCTTCTTCAGAATTTCCTCCTCATCATGAAGATCAGACTCCATTCTGATGGGGGGAATTTATTGGGGCTTTAAAGGTAAGCAAGGAATATGAAAAATCTATTATTAATTTGGGAAATCTAGAATCAAGTCGGAAAATTGTTCATGGATTTAAAAATCGATAAAGTACCCATAACCTCAAAGTAGTCTATCCATTTCAAAAAGTTAACATGCTATGCGAGACCGTTGATCCTCATGGAATTCTTGAAAACAAAAATAATTTATGTGTTGAGGTGTTAATTTCATGCCTCTCACAATTTTTTTTCATCCATGGCATGATTTGTGACTTAAAATCCCCCAAAAATTATTTTTATTTCATTTTATGGGGGAAGGGAGTGAAATTATCCCCCCAAATTATTTTCCACTTTATAGGGTGAGGTAGTGAATCCATGCCCCAATCCTACAAATGATTTTGTTTATTTTTGGTGTGGGGAATCCTTTTCATAGCCCTCACAAACGACTTATCATTTGTAGAGTGAGGCAACCCCCCTACCGCCCTATAAACAAAAAAATCCTTTATGGGTGACAGTATTATTACTCGACCATATAGTGCCTGGTATACTTTGCAGTAAAATAGTCATCTTGAGAAAATAGTTACCAAACTTTCCTATAAATAACTAGTATTCAAAGAAAAAATAAGACAAATACAGAAGAAGGATGTAAATTCTACTAAGAATACCTAAGAATAATTTGGAAGGCAATTCACCTACCACATATAGTGAAAAAAAGATAAAGGGTGACCCCAAAAAGGGATACCTCACAAAAAGACCTATCAAGCCACCTATAAAGGGAATACCCCTTCACCTACAAAGGAATATGCCATAGAGAAGTCACCCTTTGTAAACGAATTCCCCTCATGACCCCCACCCCATATAGAAAATATTAGTATACAAAACGGGAAGTCCTTAGTTGATTTTTCCATTTCGACCTTTCTAGCCTACTTCCTCATAGAATTTGTTCCCATATTATTTCTTTTGAAAACTTTCCAAATGTCTTCACGTCCACCATACCAAAAATAGGGAATGATTTCATTGAGACCTCCCCCACAACCTCCAGATTCATTCGGCCTAGGGGAAGGACACACTAGCATGTCCTCCATCTAGTGTTTCATTACTATGGTAAAGGAAGTCACACATTTAACCTCCCAAGTAGGAGTGATCCTCATAATTTTCATACTCATGAATTCTTATGGTAATTAGGATCCAAGCCTTAGGGATGGTGGCATATGGCTTCTCAGTCTAGGAATTTTACATCCATTTCCTGAAGTGTGAAGCGAATCATACAAAAAAATCCTCTTTTCATCCATACCCTATTCATCTTCCCCTCTTACACCTTTAATAAGGGGAAGAATATGAAAATACCTCTTCAATTAATTCCCTGGTATTTCTTTTGGAACACATCCCTCCTTCCAAACTCTCACCCTCATCCACCAGTAGATGAATGAGATCATTTAAAGTTCTAGATATTTCAATTCAGATTATTTCTCACACTAATTATGACTCATTTTGGATTAGAGGTTAGTGGTGATTATGTCACTAGCATTATCAAATATCATCAATTGGTCCTACCCTATAGGTGTAATCACCATCATTTTTAAACCATTTGAGATTTTATTCCTATACTTGTGGGATATGTAGAAAACCTCCATGTGGTTTAAACCCAAAACCTTTAATACATCATCATACTTAATGGGAAATATACCCAAAAAGACCATCCCCCAACCTAGAAGGCTATATTTCTTCTAGGTACTTTTTACCAAATCCTCAACAAACCAAATTACTGGTGCATGTCATATCATTAGAGGGCCATATTACCTTATAGGTCAAATAGAAAATGGCCACTTTGGTATAATTACCACATTATCCATGAATAGAAACATTTCACCAAGATTTCATTTCCACATGATGCTAAATCGCAGGGTCTTGTTCTTTTTCTATGAACCTAAAATAAACAACATGTCCCGTTAAGTGTCATTGAGTATGTGGGTTCTGATTCTTTTCACAAGGATATAGATGAAATCATTCTTATGGGCCTAATCCCAACATCAAAAATTCAACTTCCACCCTAGAAAGAAATAAAATATTGAGTTCCCAATTATGAGGCCTTAAACCATGGCCCTTTAAATAAATCACTACCAACTAAACAATAAAAAAGATAGAGAATATCTGATGTATATAGGTGGATCTCGCGATGGATAACCTTCGAAACATTCATATTTTTTTCATTGATGGAGAACCTTTGATACATATAGATGGTTTCTACTCTTTTTATATGTGATTGATTTCAAATATGATTGGATACTGGTTTTATTTTAAGTTTATAATATATTCAAAAATATCACTTAAATATATAAGAGAATCCTAGAGTAGGAAATAATTCCCACCAAAAGGGTGTGATGAGCCTGACCTCCCATCTTCTCAATCAATGTGATTTCCTAATTTCCATTGAGAATAATCCATTAATGAGCACCTACCTTTGGAAAGCAGGTCCACAAATCATCATGGATATAGGAAGTGTTGAGTGTTTCTAGTTCCAGGAATAAATACCATTGGAAACCACTTTACGGGGGGGGGGGGGTTCAAAATAATTGTGGATCAATGTGAAATATTGGTAAACTATAATAAACCCCCAAAATTGGCTATCGGGACTCCCGGTTCCCATAAGAAATACTATTTCAATGACTTTGAGATGTCAACATCTATAATAAGGCTGCATATAGTTTAGAAAATCATTATATAATCATTAATATAATGGTTTTGATAATTTATTATAAATTATTTTATAAACGAGTTTAATAAATATTCACAAATTATCCTTAGTATGTTTAGGATAATTGAAAAGGGAATTAGAGATCATTCCTTTAGTATTGTGATGAAAGTAAAGAGGAGTAAAAGTTTTTTCCAAAAGAAGAAGAAACCTAGCAGAACACCCAATAATCATATTAGGTCATTGAAACCTAAAATATTTTTTTTGGAAGGGAAATATTTCTATTTCATAAAACTTTTATATTGATGTGTAATTTACCTTAATACCTAAATGAGTTAATGTATCTATGTGTATAGTCCACATTTGTGTTTAATATTATTAAAATCAATTATTTTAATTTAATGTGTATATAAAACCAACTATAAATTAATTTTTTTTAAATATATACATGAGTTAATAATTAAGTAAGTATTGATGAATCTTTAGGGTTGTATTCAAATTAAGTTGAAAAAGTTACTACTACAGAGATTCAAAATTAAAAGGATTACTTCATGCTTGAAATTTTTTTAAACTGTAAATTATATTTATTTATATTCAAATTGTTATCTTTTGTGATACAATAATTTTTTTTAAATAATAATTATTCTCAATAAATTAAATGATGGGTTTTTTTAATCTATTAATTGTTTTATCCATTCTAGAACATTTTTTCAAAAGAAAGGATTAAATGAGTTTTATCCCTAATAAGAGTGTTTTCTCTAAATTATTTATTGAAATGTGAGGGAAATAGTTCCTTCCACCCATTAGTGTTATATTTTAATATATAAGGTTGTTCTTTTCATATATTTTTATCTTAAAATAGAAAATTTAATATGTGATATATTTATTAATTGTTTATTTGTCAAATATTGTAGTAAAAGGGAATATTTGTTATTCACTTTACATAATTTTTTTTGTTGTAAAAATATAGTTTTGGGAAAATAAAAAATATAAGAGGATAGTTGAATTAGGTTTAAAATTTGGGAATTTAAAAGTGTAAAAAAAATAAATGATTACACCATTTTAATTAAATGTAAAGTCCACTTTCCATCCTAACAATTTTTATGATATATTAGTAAAAAAATATCTTTATGTAAAGAGTTTCATTTAAATATATTAAAAAATGATCTCAAAGAAAATATTGAATATATGAGAAAATTACAAGATGATAATATTATGAACCATTTAAGAGTTATAGGTATTTTTTTTAAATAAAATATATTAAAATCATAACATTAAATGTTGCAAAGAAAAGAAGTTTAAATATAATTTTTTAAGTGTTGAATATATAGATTATGAAACCTAAATCAAACCATTATTAAAACAAGCTTCCTTTATAGATGGTATCTTACAAAAAGGATTTTTTTGGATTACTTTTAAGTTGGATATGAATACATGTAGTATATATCATATAAATATGTAACTGGTGTTAAATATGATGTAACATTTTTAACAAGACTATAAAATATATAAAATATAATGTATTTTGGGTATTTTTATTTTCTAGATAAATATTGATGCATATTCATGGTTTTGTTAATATTTTTAATAATTTTAAAAATATAAAAAATACTTCATGCTATATAAAAGGAATCTCTACTTTATCATTCATTAATGTGGGCTTCATGTTTCATTGAATGAAATGATAATTGACCCATCAAAGTATGACTTTGAATTATTTGTAGTTGATGGTTTTCATAGATCTTAGTGGGTTATGAAGACATGTAAAGATTAGTGTGAGTTAGGTCTCATATAGTATATTGAGTTTCACTTATAAGGCACATGAAAATTTTTGTGTGATAGATAATCCACTGCATATTCTATATGGAATTTCATAATTAAATAATAAGTATACTAGGGGTTCATATTTAATTTAAATACCCATTACATGAGGTTAATAAGTAATATCACATGAGATCCTTTATAATTTATTTCCTCACACCATTCTTGATTTTGATCAAATTAGCTAATGGTTGGGTCTGTTTTTGATCATATCAAAGTTTTTTATTAATCAATATGGGATTTGATATTTTGTATGATAGTTTTGACATATGGGACCTTGATTGTGAAAAAAATGAATAACTGTGTGGAAATACCAAGATAAGTGGAATGTGAAGTTCTTATTTAATTTGGTGGGTGACATGTGATATGACCATGTACTTGAAATAATTTCATGAGACATATTTATCAATATTACAAATCCAAAACATAAATTTTTAAGAATGGATGAGAGGTTATACATGATCAAAATAGTCCATGTCTTTTGGTTCCTTTATGTATTGGAATTATGGATTATACAATTTTTATAATGTATGAGATATATATTTTGAAAGCATTCATGAAGATACTTGTATTTCATAAAGATCAATCCATATCCCTTTATATCTTAAGTAATTAAGGTGGTTTGATATAGGCCATTACTTTATTAAATTTATGGGTTAGAGAATTTATATTTGTTTTTAACTCTATAAAGGCATGTTATGTTACAAATAATGATTTTATAAAAGAGGGTGAGTTTTTTCCAAAAAACGTTTTGTATAAAAAATTGTGTGAATAATGATAGTTTCTATAAAAGAAGTTTTATAGGATATATCAAAGGGGTTTTGTATATTATTTCATAAGTTATTACATATGATGTAACATATGGTGAAAATTAACTAGTTTATAAATATTTAGTTGAAGTGAGATATTTATAAAAATAAATTAAACAAAACTATGTCTTGATGGAGGTCATCATTTAATTTTTTTATATAGAAGAAAGCCTTTGTGGTGGGGAAGGATACTATGTCATGGTTTTTTCCATGATAGTGTATGAGTTTTATAATAATGATATTTTATTATTTATTTAATCAATTTAAATATATCATAGTTAGTATTAATATCATTCTATTATATATGAATAGTTTTTTAGGATAATTCATGAATTTTTTTAGAGTTAAATATTTTTTCAAGGTTAGTCGAACATTAAAACTATTTGTAACAAGTTTCATAGTTTTTTCATTTATGATTTTTTTATAATGATAAAATAGTGAATTTTTATGAAACGTTAAATGATATAGAGTTATCAAGGATATTCCTTGAACCTTATAAAAGTAGGATGAAACTATGAAATTTGAGTACAATATTTTTCTATGACAAAGGCTCTAATATATAACCCTTATTTCCCTTAATCCCATAAGAACATGTATTATTGGTATGTGGATCATATAATTATCAAAATATAAGCATTAAATAATTTATACAACCCATATACTATCTTAGGAGGTAGTATCCTATTGATTTCTTCTAAGTAATCTTCATCAATTATGTATAGTAGATCTTGGATATTTATTATCTTCAAATGATGAAGTATGTTATTTATTTATGTTTTATTAAATTAAAATGAATAGTTATATATTAAAAAGGAAGGTTTTTGGCATGAACTGATCTAGGTTTCCATCTAACCCGACACGTGACCTGGCCTATTACATGGCCTGAAGAGAATTACCAATCCTTATGGGCTTGAAAATAGTTCATGGGAATCTGAGAGCTCATTTAGGAATGTTTTTTCCCAATTAAATTACCAACCACCAACATGAAATAAAACAAAATAAACCAAAGAACCATAACCAACATTAAAAACAAAACTATACCAAAAAGGTACATGAAAATACAATTTACATTTACATATTTAAGAATCAACGTCTAAAATATGAATACGGGATTGGACCAATAAAAACTACAAGAAACCTTCATATTAAATGGTTACCATCTTCCACAATGAAACTTCCCTAAAACCTATCAAAAAGGAAGATACTAATGAGTGTACCTACTATTATGCCCAAGGAAGGCCTCAAATTTACCTGTGTCAAACAAAAAAGATCTACATATATATATTGGGTATATGTATGGAGTGAGATCACTTTCTTATCATGGAACCACTATGAAATTCTATGAAATGAAAAAAAGATATAAATTAACATAAATGTTTTCAAAGAATGAAATTAAATGTTTTGAATTGAAGAAAAGTTTTTTAGAAGGAATGTGAAAAAATAAATGATATATAAAGCAGGTAAAAACATAGTTTAAGCGCTTTGGGTATCCCCTAAGTAGCTAAGTCAATAATGTCCTAGGATCCTCAGAGTCCTGGAGATTGAACCACATAATCCCTTCTCATGAACAATCCATAATAGATGATGAAACCAAAGTTTTAGAGGTCACTGAATCATTAAAAAAAATTTAGTTAGTTTTGTAGTATAATCCTATGGGGTATATAAGGTCGAGTCCCTGTGAAATAATCCAAAATATTATTCCTTATCCACCTACGTAGGAAACTGGGGTTCCCAAATGATTTATCCCATTTTATACATAATGTAAAACCCCTCCATGTATCATAAATTCATTTTTCACAAACCACATGAAAGAGAACCAATAATTTTTAAAGGGAAAAATAAATTCTATATATTAAACTCACACAAAAACCTTTGAAAACTCCATTTATACCCATTCAAATGATTCAAAAACACTTTGAGAACAATTGAAATAATCATAAGATCATAAAATAATGACAAAACATGGAACCACCTACCTTTAACTTGAAATCACCAAAATACGATTTGAAATCGCAAGATGAACCAAGAGGAGATCACATAGAATAAAGAACACAAAACAAACATCAATATCCAACCCCAAAATTCAAGATTCAATCAATTTTTTTCGACACAACTATTGGTAAAAATTAACTCAACAATGGAATGATAATAATAAAAGATAAGAAGTGGTAAGGTACTTACTTGAAGGAATATTAAAGGAATCAATCAAAAACCTCCCAAAAATGGATCCAAGAGAAAATAGAGAGAATAGAGTCATGAATAGGGATAAAGGAGGATGAATGGGTGAAATAAATGGGATTTGATGGTTAAAATTGGAGTGGTACATAATTATAAATTCAAAAAATTTAAGGATCTGCATGTCCATACATTTTTTGGGAGGAGAGAATGACCAAGTTCTTAGTTGTGCGGATTGGAATGTGACACTATCTAGACTATATGGGTTTCACTAGGGATGGTACATTGTTTCACTAAACCATGTTCCAATTATGAAGTACCTTCTTCTCACCCAAAAAATTCCATTTTTCTTGGAAAATACATTGGAAATATATAGAACACAAGTAAGATAAAAAAATTAAATATTAAATACCTAAAAAAACACCACATACATGAATATTATCCACACCATGAAAAATTTATTCCCTAAGAAAGTTAATCTATCAACTGATTAGAGAATAATTGAGGGTATTTCTCCTCGACCCAGAACTTTTATTCTAACCTATCATACTCATCATTCCCATGATGGAAAATAATGAAAACTAAAAGAATATATTTTTCCAAAAGTAATTTCACCTAGGAATAAAAAATCTACAATGGATTATTGGTCACTAACAAATTACGTTGTAGATAAATCTATTCCCAATTCATCATATGAGATGGGTTTGGATTATTATTTTTTAATTTTGAAATATAGAACATGTTTTGAATTGAATTAAACTGGGAAGGTAATTCCAAATGGTATATGAACTTACTAATCCTATAAGTAATTTCAAAATGTTGGACATGACTAGGTGTAAGATTATCTTGATTTCCAAGTTAGTGGTCACCCAAAAAAGGATCTACCTTTAGAAACACCTGGTCACCCATCGAGAAATCAAAATATTGTTGAAAATGATCCATATAGGACTTATAATGGCTCTGAGCTATTGATAACCATTATCAGACCACTTTAATTCTTTTAGTAGTCTCCTAAATAAGGCTCAGTTTCATTAAGGAAGCCTCACACACTTCCATACTCCATAGAGGAGAACTACATGGTCAACCATAAACTACTTAAAATGGATATATCTTGATTGGGAATTGGTATATGTTATTATAAAAAAATTTCACAAACCCATGATGGTCATCTCCTGAGCCTTTTAAAGTCCAACATGCATGCACGAAGCTTGTATTTTTGAATCTGATTCACCCATTTCGTTTGAACATCTATTTGAGAATGGTATGTCATACTAATATTTACTTGTGACTTCATTTCCATTTAAAATCCTTACCATAATTGAGAGGTAAAATATGGGTCCCTATCAAAAATGATATCCTACATAATACAATGTAGCCTCATGATTTTTTGGACATTCAGTCTTCCCAATTCTTCTAAACTGGTTAAATCATTTATCAAAATAAAATGGGAGAATTGGGTTAGATGATATATGACAACAAAAATTATGTTCTTTAATTTGGGTTTATGTGGAAACCTAATGAAAAAAATCTTTGGATACCTCATCCCACTTCCAGGTAGGAATGAGAAATGGATGATGTAGTCTTGAGGGCTTTTGGTGCTCATCTTTAATATACCAAAAACATAACATCAGGATAGAAAATCAGACATACCAAATCTCATTATTATGCACCAGAATCAACGATGTACATTACAAAACATCTTAGTATCTTGAATATGTAATATACACTTGTTCTAGTGGCTATCCTGCATCACCCCATTCTACAGATACAATGACACACTGAATCATCCCATGAAGAAAATAATACCCTCATAAGATATTTACCATTAGTTGTAAACCTATCCACCATTTAAGAGATGCATTGATCAATGGAATAGATAATATTCATGTTTTCAGTCCTGAATCAGTTTGAGAATAGTGATCATCAACTAAATTCTAGCCAAGAAAATGCTTACACTATGCTCTTTGGCTACCAGATGCATCTGAGAAAAGTACCATCAGAGTCCACTCATTATTAGACTCCTTCAAATTTTGGGTTGGTATTTTATAGCTTAAGGAATCATCCACCACATTTACTTTACCATTGGTATAGACAATATCAAATTCAAACCCATGAAGGTACTTGATCCATCACTACTGCTCAGACTTAGATTCTTCAAGGAGAAAATGTGGGCTATCCTTTTTTGATCCATATATACTTTAAATTTCTCCATGAAAAGTTAGTTTCACCAAAATTTTAGATCATTCATCACTAATATAAACTCTTAGTAATGGGATGGGTAATTCCTCTCCATTGGTTGGACTTGGTGAGATCCACACACCACCACATGGTCACCCTGCATCAGAATGAACCCCAATATTAGAAGCATCACATGAAACTACGTACCCCTTTACCTCCTTGGGTAAAATAAAAATGGGTGTAGTTTTCAACCACCACATAAGATCCTAAAATGATAACTATAATTTTTGGATCCAAACATACTTCACCACTTTTTGGGTGAGAGATTTCATTGGTAGGCCAGGTTGGGAAAAATCTCTAAAAGGATGCCTGTAATATCCTACCAAGAATAAGAATATCTTGATCTCAAAAACATTCTTTGGTTGTTCCTATAAAATCACTACCTTGATTTTATCCTAATAAACTTAATCCCTATGCTCTCATATCTCATTCCCCAAAAATTTAACCTCCCATATCTATAAACACCATTTATGAGTTTGGTATAAAGAGATTCATCCTGAAGTATGCATAGCACAATAATCAAATACTATCCATGATCATATTATATTCTAGAATATAACAGGATTTCATCCAAAAAAACCATGACAAAAGAGTCAAGGTATATATGGACCCCCCATTTCACAAGTCCCATGAAAACTATAAGTTCACTTTTCAACCTGAATGTCATAACCAAATATTCAAAGTGTCTATACCAACTTTAGAAAAATGTTCTAGAAGTGTCACCTTATGTTAACCATACCTCTTGAAACCTATAGTGCATGTCGATATATGAAAACCACATTTCCCCATTAATTTGATAGAATAGTTCATTGATATGGGTTAATGGTTATTTATTTTTTATAGTAACCCTATTCAACTTTTGGTAATCAATTCCTAACTAGAGAGATACATCGACCATCTTAGAAAAAATAAATGGTGCGGCCCAAGGTGAGATGGTCAAGTGAATGAACCCTTTGGATTACAAAATTTTCATCTATATCTTTAATTACGTCAATTTAGTGGGGGATATATGATATGAGGGAATAAATATCAATTTTTTTCACAACACAAAATCGATGGGGAACTCCACATCCCATTCCAATGGTAAACTCGAATATTCACTTGTAAATACCACTAGAAACTCATCCACTATGGATGGAAACCCATTTTCATAACCTTTATCACCATCCTCCATCATAAAATAAAATCACCAGAACACAAGGCTACCTAACTCTGGATGTGGAGGCCTGGCACATCTTGGACATGGATCTCATTAAGCTTGGAAAAACCGAGTTCTCCCGTCGGGGCTTGTGAATATAAACCGACAATGATAGAAGTTGATAGGATACTTTAAGAACATCATCCAATACATTTTTAGGATTACATTGAAAATATCCATTTCTAGAATAAGGAATTCCTATTCCAACTCAACCACTAACAGAGTGATATAACATGGTGGAAATTTAAAAACATATTTCTTCCTTTTTCCAAGGGTCATAACCAAATCAATGGAATATGAAATAATCTCTATTGGGAGCCTCAATTGATCTAAAAAATCCAGCATAAACTAATGAATTAGAAGAAATTGTATCAAATTAATAAAATAATATAAATGATTCAATAAGAAAAACACCTCGAACTTTCATGGAACCCACATCTGACTCCACTAGAATCTAAATAATAACATAAAGGTGACTCATCTTTGTTTTTGTTTGGGGGAGAATAAAAAATTATGGATATAGATTAATTTTGAATCTCCCTAGAATAATATTCAACCCTACCACCACAACCACTAAACTAAGAACCCATGGATCTTGATAGATCTGACTGAGCAGTCTTTCCCCTAGAGGATAAAGAGCTTGTACCACTTTGAGATAGGGTCAAATTTATACAAAAGAAATGAAAATGGACTATGAATATACATCAAAAAACCTACTTTGGTATATCTAATCATACTAATCATACGTGTCCAAGGGTCCCACACTGATGGAACATAATAGATCCACCACTAGTAGCTACTGAAAAAGGAAGTTAGGATGGATATCTGGAGCTATGACCAATGAACTTATCTTACTCATCACTCTTATTATTATTATTATTATTATTATTATTATTCTTATTCTTATTCTTATATGGAACAAACCCACCCTGATTCAATGATGTAAGCATCCTATAAGGGGCTGAATTACTATCCTGGTCAATATCCACCATCAATGATCAATTAACCACCTCAATATACGTCTTCAATTTAAAAAAGAAGACCCAAGATCGAATGTCTGTCCACAAACCCATATCAAAACATTGAGCTTTCAGCTTTTCAGTATAAAAAAACTTGAGAGAGAAAAATACTAACTTTGTGAAGAATTTGGCATATTCAAACACCAAATGCTCTCCTTGATGGATATTAAAGAATTATAGGGTCTTGAAGAAGGATAATATATAATGATAGTACTTCTCATTAAAAATAACCTTGAAATAATACCATTCCATCTTCACATACCCCCTGCCTAAACCATTAACTCCCACCACTAGTGACTGGGACCTTCCAATATTAACATATTTCACCTAAATAGACTCAGGATTCCCAAGGAACCCAAATATCCTCTTCATTTTTGCAATCTAGTCTTCTGTATACTGGGGATCCATGCTTCCCTAAAAAAGAAGGGGGATTATTATTGATAAACACCTAATCCCTGCACTTTTCCAAAACTATATTGGATTTCTTAACTTGATTCGGGTTAGATCCAACTCCCTGATCTATATCTTGGATAGCCTGAACCGCTATATTTACTAATCTCTAATAAACTGGTAAGCGGTAAATCTCTACAGCCACTTCCTGTGGTTACATGGGAGGTCTTCGGGGAGTCATGATACTACACAAGACACCAAAAATAAAAGATTATATCAATAAACAATTCCACATAAAACCATAAATTATCATAATTTAAGCACTATCAATAATAAAAATCAATACCATGAAAATCTCAATGAACAATTTAAACCACCCCACCATACCTCAGTGACCATACCCAATCTGCATCCTATGGATTATACCTGAAGAAGAAGAAAAAAAATCACAATATTCGATGGTTACCCAAGTAATTTCATGAGGTGTGCTTGGTTGAAGGGAAATCTCGATCCCCATGGGCTAGAAAATAGTGCCTGGTAATCTGAGAACTCCTCTTGGAATGGTTTCACCCAATTAACATACCAACCACCAACATAAAATAAAACCAAATAAACCCAATAACCAAGACCAACATTCACACCAAACTATATAAAATATGTTCATGAAAATCAAAGTTACATTTAAATCTACAAGAATCCAATACCAAAATATTGAATTGTGAGGGGATCAAAAAAACTAAAAGAAACATTCATGAGACATGGTGACCATATTCCACCATGACACTAACCCAAATCCTATAAAAAAGGAAGATACTAATAGGTGAACCTTATATTGTCCCATAGGATGGCCTTTACATTACCTATGTCAGACAAAACAATATCTATATATACCAACTGGGTATATGTAGGGTGTGATATATCTTTACATATAGGATACCACTGGGAGATTCTATGAAATGACAATAAGAGATAAATTAACATGCATGTTTTCAAAGAAAGAAATTAAACGACTCAAATTGAAAAAAAGTTTTTTAATAAGTAATGTGAAAGAATAAAGGATATTTAAATAAAGTAAAAACACAATTTAAGAGTTGTAGAAAACCCCTAAGTAATAGGTCTACATGGTCCTAGGGTCCTCATACTCTTAGTGATCAAACCATGAAATACATTATTGTGAATGAGCCACTAGAGAAGATGAATCCAAAGTTATAGAAGCCCCTGAATCATAATCACATTAGTTAGTTAGAGTTACAGAATAATCCTACTAGGGATCCAAGGCCCTTCCAATTTCTCCAGAACACTTTTCCTTAGCCACCTACCCAGGTACCCATGTTTCCCAAGTGCTTTATACCATTTTTGACATCATTAAGAAGCCATTAATTTATTATAAATTCATTTTTCAAAAACCAAACATGATGAAACAAACCATTTAAAAGATTAAAATCAATTCTATGCATTAAAATCATGCAATAAAATTGAAAACACCATTTTCAATCATGAATATGATTCAAAAACTCTATCAGAAAAAAATCATGTTAAGATCATAAAATAATGAAATAACATAGAAATACCTACCTTTAACATGAAATCACCCATATCTAGTTGGAAACTAGAAGCTGATCCCAGAGTGGATCCTATAGAAGAAACAACACACTACAAAAATCATGATCCAAGAAAAAAAATTTACATTCAACTCATTTTTACAACATAATTGCTCAAAAAATAGAAATCAATAAGGGAAGGAGAATAAGAAAATAGGGGAAGAGAATAGGGACTTATTTAAAGAAATCGTTAAGTAATCAAGACAAAAATAATCAAAAATGGATATAAGGGAAATGTGAAGAGGAAATGAGGTTGAATGGGTGAACTGAGGTGGGTTAGAGGGTAAAAATCAAGGTGGAGAATAATTTAAAATTCAAAAATTTTAAGGATTTGGAAGGAAACACAGTTTGGATTTATGGTTTTCTAGACCATGCACCAACCTTGTGGAAACACTATCCAATAGGAGGGGAGATGAACGATTTGTCTTGGGGGATGTAGCGAATAGTTGTGTGCCTACCCATGTGATGCAGACAGTTCTCTATATGGGCCTCATGATTTTCACTGGGGATAGCACATGGTTTCTCTTAACCATGTTATCACCACACGCCACATTCTTCTCACCCTAAATGGCCATTTCTATTTAAAAACACAAGTGAAATCTATATAACACAAGTAAGAAAAAAAGAGAAAATACCTAAAAAATCACCATATGTGTGATAATTTTGTTATTTTTTTATATACATGGAAAAAATTTCCCCCCACTAAAAAACAAATCGAACATAACTTAGGACCCTCATATATATACAAAATTCCCATCATGTCTTAAACTGTCACCTGGATGTAGTCAGTTTTTTGTTCTAGTAATGAAGAGTTAACCAACACCAAAGTCTCCCACCTTAATTCATCTTGTGTGAGATTCCACGAATGTGTAATGGCCTTTTCTCTAGCCATATCAATTCCTAAGAACTAAACTTATCATTTAATAGTTAATACCTCCCAAAAAGTTTTTTTCGATCCATCACAACTAAAAAAGGTCAGTCTATTCAATATAATTATTCCTCAATGAAAAAGAATATCCAAATTTATAAAAGATCCAATATGAATCTCTAAAATAGAGCATAATTCCCATTGAAATATATATTTTTCAAAAAAATACCCAATGGATCATTTATGTATTTTAAATCAAGGTACATAAAACATAAATAAAAATCCCTATATGAGAACCAACATTAAATCACAAACATTCCCTTATAATTTTATAAAAGTCATTTAATCTATTTATTTTAAGAAAAAATATAGTAAAAAAGGTTTAAACCAAGGAATGGGATAAATTAAGAGACACTTACCATGTTTTTTTATTTCTAACCATAGTATTTATTTGAATCAGTTGTAAAATCAATCCCCAAATCTATGAAAATGATATATAAAAAATTTAATTATTTATATAAGGTACAAAATAGGTGAAGTTGATTCCCAAGTTGAAGAACACTTACCAAGAAATTTTACAATGATTAAATAACCTATAATATGGTTAATTATACTAGAATAAGTTACAACTATGCTCCTAAGGAAAACTATCAATTGAAAATTGAGGTTTATCAAATGCCTAGGTGAATCCTCTATATATTTAAATCCTTAAATAAAAAAAATCCACATGTTGAAAAATAATGGTAGGAGGTATAGGAAAAAAATAAAAACTCATTTTACCATACTAAAATATCTTATATGCTGAAGATATATGAAGATGGAGGAAAGAGGATTCCCTCCTTGGCCCTCAAAGATCACACAACGCATAACAAAAATGGGGGTGGGATTCTGTTATTTTAACCTAATTAACTTAATAATAATAATAACAATACAAATTGTAAGATATTAATACTCATAATAATAATAAAATATGAATTTAATTATACAATATAAATATAAACACTAAAATAAATTAATTACTAAACCATTTAATAACTGAACAAAGTGATTAAATTTAAATAATTTAAATAAACCCCAAATTAAATCAAAATGAGAAAATTAAAAAAATATAAATTAGGGTTTTATATTAAAAAATTTTAGAAAAGGAAAATTTTTTATCCTAGAATCAGTTTTTTAACTTCCATATATTCTATGTAATTTTACTTGAAAAATATTTATGTTATAATTCAAGTTATGTACTTAGATATCCTATAAATAAAATATATTTTATTCTATCTAAATATTATATTCCCCATATATTTTGTGGCCAACTTGTTTGGGCCATATTTTCTTCAATGAATTTAACTCATGTTTATTCTAATAGGTATGTATATGTTCTATGATTTTTTTATAGATTTTATGTATTGAAATAATATTATTTTATTGTTTCCTTCAACTATAGTTCTTCTCAATACCACAACACAAGTCATGCACTTGTTTTTTGTCCATGTGTTATATTTCATATATTTTGTACCAATTATTTTCTATATTGTTTTTCCTCAAAAAAAATTCACTAAAAGGGGTATTCAAATCATGTTATTTGTTGTTTCTATGTATTCTCATAAAGTTTTTGGCCAAAAACAAATATTTTTTTCTCTAATGTAATTATATACAACATACCATATATTTTTAATATAAATAAATACTTTGTTATTTCCCTTCAGTATGATCTATAACTCATCAAATATTATGGGTATTTAAAACATGTGTTGTTCACTTCAACTAATGACATTAAACATATATTAAGTTTTCATTGTAAAACAATATACTACTATTAACATAGAACTTGTGTTTTATGTATGAAAAGAATACAAAGTCTACCCTGAAGGATTCATTAGACATATTATCAACATGGATCCTTCTTATTTTATTATCAAATATCTCGAAATATTATTAAAAATATTTTTTAGATCATAATAGGAATTAATTGAACTGTATAATCATTTGTGTTACATTACACATTCATTTTTGAGGAAATAGTTAGTTGATTAATTTTGTTGGTTTCTTTAATTTTTTTGGATTAGTCATGGGATCCTATGAACTACCATCAAAACATATATGATAAAAAATCTCTTATTACTCCTTTAATCATACATGATCTTTATAACCTACTCTTATGTGTTAATACTATTATAATAACATAATATGTTAGAGTTTTTTTTTGAGTATACACCATCTCTCTATGAATATTAATTATCTTATAATATGATCTATCCTCATTCAATTTTTCTCATACACATGGATTAATCATATTCTAATTAAGTATTCACAATCCGTCTCATCACAATTTTAAGAATAACTCTTCTCATGAGATTTTAATCCTTTTATATATCATCATATAAATTGTAATAATTCATTATCTCATGTGTGATTTTCATGAAACAACTCAAATAACTCACTAAACTGATATCTAAATCATCCCTACCATGTACTAAATAAAATTATTGATCCCCATATGCAATAAAATTATGCATGGACATTACAAAATGGTAAAGGGGAATGATTTCAACAAAATAATAAATAAACGAAGCAACATAAGTTGATTAGAATAAATAAAAATTTGGTATGCTAATATAGTAAAAAAAATTAAATTACCTCATCATCATTGTCATTTTATTAATTTAAAGAAGAAAAAATACAAAAAAGAAAGAAGGAAACAACAGAAGTCAACGGGACAAAAGTTATGCGGGTGGAAGTAATGAATCCCAAGGTCACCCCCTCTCATAAGGTTTTCCCTATAAATGTAGGGAGTTCGAGCTAGAGAAACACATAATGATATAATTTTTGGTCTCTATAGAACTAAGATTTTCCACCACCTTGTTACCCTCACCCTAAGTATGAAGTACCATAATGTGATTGTGGAAGTGACCTCTCCTCCTTCTGATAATGTAGGATATGGACCAGGGGGGTTAACTTGACCCAAGTAGGGATTCATAAAGGGTTGAGTAGTTGGTTTCCACTACAACGAGGCTAATCATGATATGATTACAAAGATAAATAACGATAAGCATGGATATAGATTTTTTCTTGGAGAGAATAACCAAAGAAAAAGTAATATGAATAGGCCCAGATGATTGAGCCCTTATTATCATGAACCACACCTCCTTTGTAAATGACTCCAATGATGCATGATTCGTCGGTGTGGAGTTTTTTTCTAAAGGTAAGAGGGTGCCATCAAACCTAGTTTCCTTTAGGGTCTCTAGTATGTATAAAGTAAAGATTATTTCCGAACAAGAGATTCCTGAGAGTAGGATCACTTTCCCATAATTTGAAGAGTTTAATCATGTCAACCAGAATATTTATGGTATGAACCGAAAGCATGTACCCTGAGAAGGGAGTGCCTTTATAAAAATTGCATCACACACTCAATCTATCACCATCCTCTCTAAAGGCCCAGCTAATAAGAACACCCACTACATCTAAACAAATATTTTCCTTTTTCGGGTCATAGAAAAAGAAAGTCTACATCTTCCCAAAGTCATATTTATAGTGTGAGAAACACTATCCTAGTATGATTCTACCCAGAAATTTCATAATAAATCTATACCAAATAAACCAAATATTCTAAATTCTAAATAAAACATGGAAAGATAATCTATTCCAAAATTTACAATAAAACGTTATTTTTAAATCCTTTCAATGACAAGTAAAAAATAGGCATTCTAAATAGGAATGAGTAATAATTTTCATTCAACATACATGAATAAATAATTTAAAAAAATTATCCTGAAAAAATCATTTTCAATAGTAGCACTATGGTAAAAAGATTTGGGGTTAGGCTCAATGACCTCACACTCTTAGTGAAATATAGATCCTGGTGCACACACTACACTAGATCTTAGGACTATGGGGGATATGAGACCACCTTAATGAATAAAATACCTTCCCTTATAAATTATTAGATTATAATTTCATCATCATTCAATTTATATGTAGATCCAATACATTCATAGATTTATTTTCCTAAACTACCTACTTAACTAAATATTATCCCCTGTGCATAAATGAAATAAAACAAGGGGAATATAATTCCTCTCAAATTAATTTAATTAATCATCATTCAAATATCCCCAAATAACTTTTCCAATACATAATTACCTTTCAAAAAAAATCATCAAATGTTTTCACCAAAACTCATTCCTTTCAAAACCATTCATTTCATTCAAATTTATAAATCATTTAATAACATAATTTCTCAATAATATTCATATAAAATCTATTTTCAAATCAGTCATTTAAATTAAAAATAATATTTCTAGAAATCAAAATATTATTTGAAAATCCACTGCTAAAGGAGATCATCACATACCATTCCATTTGATTTTTTTTTCAATAATATCAAATAATTATTTGAAAATAAATTTGAAAATAAAATTTAAATCAAAAAGAAACAAAGGTTTACATTGATATACATTTAATTATAAATCCACCTAACTCAATTAAAAATAACATCAATCACCCAACACATGATCCATAGTTGTAGAGAAAAGGGATAAAATCAATGAAGAAGGAAATCCAAGAACACAAACCCCAAATCAAGATCTAAATCCATAATTGAAATAAGTATTATCTATTATAGAGTAATAAGTGATATAAGTAAAGGGGAATTAAAAATAAAATCAATATTACACTTACAAAAAAAGATTCAATTCTTCAATTAGAACATATCTCCACATAGATTCAAATTTAGAATGGAAAAAATAACCTCTAGGGAGTTTCCAAATTAATAGGGGTCGATTGGGCTTGAGGGAGGAGAGATTAAAATTAAAATGAAGTTTTTTGGAAAATATAATTATTATAATTCCCTTTATTTTATCCCCAAGAATAGCATCTAATGCTAGTTGTTGGCTTCCATCGGTTAGCGAGTGGGGCCTAGAAGGATGTATACACTTCGAGAAACACCACCAATGTGTTAGGGATTCCAGGTAGAATGACTTCACCACTAGAAAAAACCATATATATAATGGATTTTATGTAGAAAATAATCTCTACCATCATTCCACTAGCTGGATGGGGGGTCGCACTGACTATCTGATGGACCTCCTATAGCTATTTTAGCTACAATCCCATGTCCACTCACAATAAAAAATCCCAAAAGAACTCCTAAATCATTAAAAAATAATCAAAACAAACACAAACCCATAAAAAGGGTTAAAAAAGAAAAAATGAATAAAAATGTGAATCAAGATGAAAAAATAAAAACAGAGGTCATACATGAAATGATGCATTAGGATGTTACCATTCATCCCACCATAATTATTTATTCCCTAAAAAATAATTGTCAAGAAAACTGATCCATAAAGAGATCAGGATACTGGTCTCTCATAATTGTCTCACACTCCCACAACTTATGGGATTCCGAACCATGTTTCCAAAGAACCTTAACCAAAGGTATAAAATTCCAAAAAATAACCTTCAATTGAAAATCAACAATCCAAGATGGCCACTCAGTCAAGGTCACATCAGCTTCTACATCAATATTTTATAAATACAAAACATGAGATATATCTAAAATATATTTCTTCAGCTATGACACATGAAACCTATTATGTATTAAATTAATATGGAGTGTAAATTATAAATGGTGTGACACATTTCCAATCTTCTCAAAAATATCAAAGGGACCTCACATATCTTAGTGCCTACATCTCTTGTTTCGCAAGTCATGGGTGAAACAACCAATAAAAGAATCTCAAGAACACTTGGTTACCAAAAAATAAATCCAATTGATTATAGTGATGAACTTAATATGATTTATACTATATCCTCTCTATAAAAATTCTCTTAAGAATCAACTAGAACTTATCTATCATTACCCTTGACCAAACTAGGTCTCAAAAGGGATGCTTCACTAATCTATGACCAATACAGTAGAGATTTACAAGGTCATATATAAAAGACCTCATAATGTTCCATTTTAATAGATGAATAGTATATATTATTGTAGGTAAACTCAACCAACCCTAAATGAAAATCCCATGCTCAAATAAAGTCAAGGACCCAATCATTAAGCGTATATTCATGAATCAATATAGTATATTTTATTTGACCATCCATCTGAGAATGGTACATTACGCTAAACTTAAACTAGGATTCCATAAACTCCTATAGGAATCCCCAAAACCAAGACATGAATCATGGATCCCTATCATAAATAATATTAGATGATAGTTTTTATAATCTTATAATCTACAATACATACAGATTTCCCATATCCTTAACTTTGATGGGATTATGAAGATGAATAAAGTGAGGCAATTTGGTAAATAGGCCAATCACCACCCAATTAACATTATTTAATCAAGGAGTACATGAAAAACCAACCACATAATACATAAATATAAAATACAATTTCCAAGTCCTAATAGAAAGGGGGTGAAGAAAAATAGAAGGCTTCTAATGCTCAACCTTGATCTGCTATTAGGTATAATAGTGGGAAAAAATTATTGATGTCCCATTTCCAACATGGACACCAGAATCAATGACACATATAATAAAAAATCTTATTCACACCTGGACAAACCTCCCAACTTGAATGATTCCAACCCCCCATCATAAAATTTCTAATTAGTGATAGAAATATATATTGGTTCTTAATAAAATGGATACCTTCTCGAGATAAATACCATTCGTTGATGGTCTCCCCCCATATAAATAATTCATAATACCTTGAAACTTATCATCAAAATGACTCTCCTATATAACCATACTGAAAACATGGGATTTAAACTGAACAATCACTAGAATAGATATGTTTTCATCCTCCCAAAATCCTAAATTCATGTGATTAAAGAGATACAAGACATTAAACTCTTTGGATGATTCCTTTATTTACTTATATGGTAACTTCTTATTCAGTGCGTCAGCAAAAATGTTCCATTCTTAATGGGTGTAGGCAATGTAAAAGTAAATATTTTATAAGTACTTAACCCATCACCTCTATTATAGATTCAAATATTTCTATGAAAATATATAACTTAGGATCTTATGATCAAATTTAACTATAAAACTTTCCCCAAAAAGGTAGTTCCACCAACTATTAAGAGTGTGCAATAACACTTCAAGTTATAGATCATGTGTGGGTAGTTCTTTTCATGATGTTGAACCTGATGAGAAACATAATCCACCATGTGATCTCCCTACATGATAACATAACTTAAACCCAAACTAATTTATCACAAAATACAATGTAATAGTACCCATTATCTAGAAGATTCGACAATAGTGTTGAGTTCAAGACGAAACTTCAACTCATCGAAACAGGTATGAAATTTCCAATATCAAATGATCTTCAATATTTTTTCATGGGATACTGGTCAACTAAGAAGCTATCTTGGATAAATATTTCAAAAACCAGTGATAATACCTTGTCAATCCCAAGAATATTTTAATCTTGATGACATTCTGTTGTTTCTACAATGATATGAAATCTTCCACCTATTAAAGATTAACTAAGATACCATGTTCTTAGATCATGTTTCCCAAGAAATTCACATCCCAAATCTAGAATCTTCCCATTAATAGATTAACATAAAGTTTTTGATTCATCAAGATATCAAAAACTACCATCAAATGAAGCCCACGATCCTCCCTAGTTTTCAAATAAACCAAGATGTCATCTAGAAATTCCATACTGAAAGAGTCAAGCTACTGGTGAAAAATCATATTCATCATAACCATAAAAACATATGGAGTGTTGTTTAAGAAAAATGGCATAGAAATATACTCATAGTGGTCATATCTATTCCTATATTCCATTACTGAAATATCAGACTCCTTGATATTAAGTTGGTGGTAACCAGACTAAAGATCAATCATAGAAAACCACTTATCCCTTTTTAGATAATAAAATAAATCCTCAATGTGGGGTAATAGATAATTTATATTTACTATATCCTAATTGATCTTCCAGTAATTAACACATAAGTGAAGGGATGCATTAAAATTATTAGTAAAAAGAATTAGTGTTTCCCAAGGTGACAGATTGGGGTGAATGAAGTCTTTGGACATCAATTAATCCAATTGGTTCTTCAGTTTCTTCAAATCTCCCGATTCCGTATTGTATGAGGTAATAGAAACTAGCTAAATCCCCAAAACCAATCCAATAATGAACTCTTCTTACATCACCAGTGGTGGGTCATAATATTCTGATGGGAACACTTATGAAAACTCAAATACTACTTAATGAAGTTCTCTATAATAGTATTATTACTCTATTTTAGAAGAAAACAAGTATATCATCCAATCTAGAATGATAAGAGGATGTTCAACTTATCTATCACTCGGGTCCCATTCTACCTAAAAAACATGGAACTCCCCAATGAGGGCAGTAAAAGTCTTAGGTTGATGGTAATAGTCTATCTAATCTTTGTGAGAATGCAACAATCCATTCCAAGAATTAAATCAATGTAATTCATTTCAAGAACTAGAAAGTCCCAGAAAATATTGTACTTCATTAAGGATAAGGCACATGAGGGGAATCAAAGACCCATATCTCTCTTTATCTCGAGAGGTGTTGTAATTTCCATCATATAAGGTATGAGCTTCATTGGAGGATTAAATAGGTCCACAGTGTGGGTACATATGAAATAATTAGATTAACTAGTATCATATAAAGAAGTCACCAATGAAAAATAAATAGAAATTGAACCTATCACTACCAGAGGACCAAAATTAGCTTCCACTGTATAATCATCCACTATATAGTGTTTCTAAATTCCCGATACTTGTGGGTAAAAATACACTATTATTAAATAATATGACTGCACAAGAGATCCACCCAATACTGATGATCCCATTCCAATATTTGAAGTAATTAAATCATGAAATCCCTCAACAAGTGTCTAAAAATCCATATTAGTTAAAAATATTCTGTGACTCCATGAAAGAATGATTTGAGTTTCTAATATTCCCACATTGGAAAAAAGTTAGTGGGATTTTACTAGATAATGGAATAGATCGGGTAGAAGTAAACTATCAAATACCGCCACTACATTTTCCACTAAGAGGCTCATTTTTCTTACTCTTCCCTTTAAATGGAATATTAAATATTCCACTAAGATTAAGAGGAGGTCCCATCCAATTTTACATACCAAGAAGGTCAATTTGGTCTTTTATATACCTATCTAGAACATCCAAATATGAGGTAAGATTTAGTTTAAATACCTGAGACCAAATATCTAATCAAAGATACATATCAAACCTTCGAGCCTTCATATTAGTATTAAAAAACAATTCATGTAAAAACTGAGCATGTTCAACAAAAAAATTGGTGTATTGAGTCACTTTCCAGTCAACCTAGTGATGGTTGAGAAATTCCCTAGACTTACCCCATATCATCAAATATGGATAGACATAAAAAGGTTATTAAAGTCTTTAACTCCAAGTATTGATTCTTCTTCATTATAACTATAGTATCCAAGATTCTCCAACAAGTTTTCTCATGTTTCAAAGTGAAAATTTTCATCTTAATGGATTCGAACATCTCCAAGAACTGAAAAAGTCATTAAATATTTCCCAAAAAATCCTATACCTCTAAAGGATCATTCATTACTTGGATAGATTATGGATTCAGATGAATAAACTCATAGTATTGATTATCACCCTTTCAAGGTTCGACCTCTTGATCTTGAATGAGGGAAGGTGTGGATCCTTAGCATAGTTATTATAACATGAACACAACTACCTTTCCTTTTTTTTCTAACCTTCAATGGATTTAGAAAATTACTACCTCTATGAGGTTTTGGTTGACTGGAGGGTTTTCTTACTACTGTTCATCAATATATACATCCTAAATCTTGATCAAACATATCCTTGGGGACATGGCACTACACAACATCAAAAATATATTATAATACACCAGTCAAGAGACACATGAATATAAACTCTATCATTAAAAAATAAATTTAAAACAAAGATCTCAAATTAATCTTCGGTAAAAGTATAGAGTTAGATAAATTTATTCATAAAATATTCTTTTTCCAACCACCCATGGTACTTAAGGATATCTAAAAAAACAACTATACATGAACTCCCTCATAACACATCCCTTAAGTCTTGACAATCCTATCTCTTATCTACAAGGATCCCAAACTGCATACTAACATACAATAAGTAAAAAAACCTCTCTCTGATAAAAATTCATCATGAAGCAACCTGGATAACTTACTAAAATGGTATATGAATTGTACCTCACATTTATGAAAGAATGTTCCTTATCCCCACAAGTTAGAGATGCACACATCATGAAATGATAAAGGGGAATAATTTATGCACAATAATAAAGAAACAATTAAATTAAAGTAGATAAGAACACATAAAAAGTTGGTATTACAATACAGTAAATAAGGGAAAGTACCACAAAAGGTAAAATTATAAACCCAAAACAAGACTATAATTAAAAAATCCACATAAACCATAAACAACATAATTACCATGATCTCCTCATAATAACTATTTCTGACACTCCACCAGTTACCACCATCCCCCATGGTCTAACTAATAAGAACACACAACACCTCAAAGTAGAAGTTTTCCATTTCTTAGTCATGAAAAAAATAATTTCAACATATTCTAAAAGTTATATGTATGGTTTAAGTTTATAGGACCAGTAGGACCCCACCGAAACATTTCATAAGAAATCCATAGCAAATAAACCAAATATGGTCATTTTTAAATAAACACTCTATGGTAATATATATCAAAATTTATAATGGAACATGATTTTAAAATCATTTAAATGGAATGTATAAAAAAGGTATATCGAATAGGAAAAAATATGAATTTTTATTCAATAGGAATGAATAAATCATTCCATAAACATTGGAAGGAATAAAAAAATTTCAACCATAACACCATTATAATAATCTCTGGGTTTAGGATCAAGGGCCTTACACTCTTAGTAAAATATGACTCTAGGTGTGCACAATGCACTAAATCTCAAGACTAGGTGGAATAAGAATCCACCTAAATGATTGAACTCCCTCCCATAATCAATGATTAGTTACTATTTTCATCATTATTCCATTACTATGTAGATCTAATAAATACCTATAATTCTTGTCCTGGACTCCCCACATAACATCCCAAGATCCCAAATGTGTTAAAAAAATAAATCAAGGAGTAAATAATTCATCTTAAATAAGTTTAATTAATCATCATTCAAGAAACCCCAAATCATGTTTTCAATATTCCATTTCATTTCCAAAACCAACACCAAATGGTTTTCATAAAAACTCAATCATTTCAAAATATTTAATTTCATTCAAATTAGTAAAACATTTCATGCCTTCATTTCTCAATAATCTCCATCTAAATTAATTTTCAAATCATTAATTTCAATTAAAAATAAATTTTCTATAAATCAACACTTTATTTGAAAATCATAAGCCAATGAGGTTCAATACACAGAGTTCCATTTGGAAAAAAATATCAAGAATCTAAAATCATACTTTGGAAATAAATTGGAAAATAAATTTCAAATCAATATGAAATAAAGGTTCAAATTGAAAGAAATTTACATATGAAAACTACTTCCTTAATTATATATATCTTTAATTACCCAACATAGGAACTATAATCAGAGATATGAAGGGATGAAATTAATCAAGATGAAAATCCTGGAACATAAACCAAAAATCCAGATCTGAATCCATCAATGACACAAGGATTCATCATTTATGAATAAAGATAGAGATTATGAAAGGGGAATTCAAAACATGATCAATATTAAACTTAATGAAAGAGATCAAACACTTAAATTGATAATATGATCCATAAATATTACAGATTAGAAGGGCCAAAATTGACTCTAGAACATCTCTAAAGTTTTATGGTTCAAATTAGGATTGAGGTATGAGATATTAGAATTAAAATGGATGGGTTAATTAAAAAGGATTATGATATTTAATATTATTTTCTCATCTAAAAAAATATTACTAATTAGAGGCTGGCTACCACAGGATAACTAGTAGTTCTAGGAAGAATGCATACACTTCTAGAAATACCACCGCCTGACAAATTTTTTATTGAAGAATGTTTACACAACTAGAACACCACTAACTAGACTATGGAGTTTGTGAAAGAAATCCTCACTTCCATCTCGTCACTATCTAGATAGTGGGTCTCACTGGCTACCCAGTGGATCTTATGTAGCTTTTATAGATACAGTACCATGTACACTCTTAATTAAAACTCATAAAACACCTACAAAACTTATAAAAAAGAGTCAAAACACACCCCATCCCCTTAAAAGGATCAAACAAGAAAAAAAACCATTAAAAACATTATAATCAAGAAGAACAAATCAAAACAAAGATCACACCTAAAATTAGGCATTAGCATGTTATAGTAATGATTGTGATTTATTGAAAAAAAATAAAAAAATGATATGAACATGAGATATTTAATCGCCCATTAACTGCATGAGATCTTCAATCTCACCATATTATGTCTCCAATCATTTATGGAAAGGTGTTTTTAAAATAAAAATAGAAAATATATAATTAAACCTGAATGATTAATAAAAAATAAATAAATAGAAGTAAAAAAATACTAAAAATGAAATAAACATATCATGATAAATCTTCACATTTTTTTAAAAAAAATACATGGGAAAACCCTCTCAAATATCCCTCTTGATTAATAGGAGATAAATATATTATAGAAAATTTCCATAATATATTCCACATTTTTGAAATACCCTGTATGTGCACTCATGATTTTTTTGAACCAATATATATTTCATTACATATTATAAACAAAAATTTATATTTTTAGTTCTCAAAATCATAATTTGAATGCCTTTAAGATTCTGGTATAAGAGAAATAGAATAAAATATAATAAAAAATTAAAATGTTCTTTCAATAGTTACCATTAATTTCATTTGATTCTTAAACCTCTTACAGCTCATAAAATTCTTAGTTTTAAAATATTTACAACAAAAGATAAGTAATTTTCTTAAAATTATAGTAAGGGTTTCATAGGAATAATGTTGTGTAACAAGGAATATTTCTCTATATAACAAAGGATATATCAAGGCATGATCATAAAACATTAAAGGGACATAAATAAAATTGAGAAATAAGTTATTTATGAAAAATGATACCATATATATATTTTCATGACTCATTAAAAAATTATTTCATGGTCAAGGATACTTGCCAAAATACTATGTCATGGTGAATAAGGTTAATCATTAAGAAACTATTCATAACATAAATAGACATTAATCATTACCTAAAACATTTGGGGGAGATATTTAATTTTTGGTTCACCCATCACATGAATTTTGAAGGACTAAATTATATACATGATACATAAATACATACATACATACATACATATATGCATATATATAAATGTAAACCAAAAATAACTAATTATATATGAAAAATCATTAAGGTTAAACCATGAGTAAAGAATAAGAGTGTTATGTAATTAAACCCCCATCCAAGGGATGATACGAGTATCTAAATGAATTAACTTTAGTAAAATAGAAAATATGATATTATCACTTGATGTAAAAATATATGAGTATACCCCATGAATTGGTGGAGATTTAGGGGATGATATAAAAGGTTATTCTATATAGAAGTTGAATGGATGATTCTTATAAGGATTTTAAATATTTCTACATCAATTTTGTGATATATAAATCCCTATTCAATTAATATTAAGGAATACATATATCTTATTCACATTTGGAATGAAAAAATCTTCAATAAATAACTCATAGGTCTGTCAACTTTGATGTTGAAAGTTCTTTTTGGAAAATAAGAAGAGTATTTTTAAAGGTCTCGATAAATATTGAAATTGATATATCTTAACAAAAAAAATTAGAATATGATACCATCTCAAAAATTATATATTCCAAATACAACATATACATGACATACAAAGATATTTAAACGGCAATAATGAGAAAGAGTATTACTAGAATTAAGGAAAAACTATTCTGTAATTTTTTAAGACTCATAAAAGAAGTTTAAGGAGATGGATTAGATAATTTTTATTAATATTAATCATAATTAATAATTCATAAATTTATATATTTATAATAATTAAATATGAAATATAAATTTAAAATTTATTCTTATAAATAAAATATATAAAATAATTGTAGAATTTAAGGAAGAAATTATTACCTTACATATTACATCCTATCTAGAAATAAAACATACTAATTGTTTGGGATATTCTTAAAGAGATATTTAAGAGATGTATCTTGGGAATTGAAATACTCAATAGATATAGTGTGAAGAAAAATGGGATTGAGATGTGGGTATTTATAGAAAAACATGGGAAAGTGTCTAAATAATTTTGAATACACCTCTAAAAAAACATGTGAGGAATTCATTTAAGATTATTCACACATGGTTTTAGCTTATAATATTTAATATTTAAACAATAGTTTTTTGGTTTTTTGGCGTAAACACCAAAATTTAATATTTATTGAAATTTCAGAATGGAAATAATCATTCTGATAAAAAAAATTAAAAATTTGTAAAATATATTTAGTCCTAGAAAATTTATTTAAAGTTTATAAAATTTTATTTAATATTTTTAAATTAATTGTTTAACAAATTCTGGTGACATATAATATCTATTCAATAAAATTGTAAATTTTAAGTCTTATTTACTATACCTTGGGAATTTATGGTGTGAAATGGTTTCCTTAATGATCTTAAAAGCTAATTTTAAGTGTACAATTATATTTAAAATCTATCTTCTACCTTAGGGTATATTTTTAGTAAGAATCTAAGTTATTGATAAAAGTTATGAGAGGTTTTGAAAGGTTACTTAATTTAAAATAATAAATAAATAAGTGTATATTTCCCTTGTATTTCATAGATTTCAATTTATCAGGTGATACACGGTTGTCTAATGTTAATATAAGAAAACCTTGAACTCTAGATATTTTTGGGAAATATGGGATGCACGGTTGGTGCATGTCTAAATAAACATACTTCCAAATAATGTAAAAATAATTTAAGATACTCAATTTTAATGTTAGACTCCCTAAAACCCCCATTTAACACTCATAAATCTCTGTTTACCTTTAGGATGGATTATATTGTGATTTTGTGTCGTTTATAATCCTTTTATTTATTTTTTATAGATTTATTCATGGGTTGAATAGATCAAAACATGGATTGATGTTAAGTAAATAAATTATTTCTTTTTAATAAATCAATATAAACAATATTAACTATTTATATTAATAACTAATCAACATAATTTATCTGGATGAATGAGTTGTGGTATTTATTTTTTATGAATAGGAAATTGAGGACAAGGGGGGATAAAATAACTTTCTCCCTTAAGTTATTATAGATCTTGACGTGGTAGGAGATTCTAACCTTTATATATTTGGGTTTTTTAAATTTTTATAATTTTTTTAATATATTTATAGTTAAATATTTCTAAATATAAAATTTTAATAATTATAAATAAGTTTAATGGAAATCAAAAATAGTTATGATTTTAATAAATTAATGATCTGGGAGAAAATTTATTTGATGTGTTTAACATATTTAATGTGTGCTGATTAATAATAATGGAAGAATAAATTAATGATAAAATTTTATTTTTTATAATTTAAGTTTTTATTTATTAAATATAATTTCAATGTAATAATTAAATAGAATGTGGATTTTGGAAAAGAGATCATTTTGATAAAAATTGAGTTATGTGGTTTGAATGATTTGAGTATAATTTATTTATAAATTAATGATATATGAAATATAATTATTTTATATAGTTCTTATGATTATATGAAGGTTGTTTTTTTAATTATTAGATGATTTTTATGAATTAAATAGTTTTTATTATTATGGTTTGGTGGGATGATTAAATTGGAGTTGAGGACAAACCTATAGATTTTTGTTTTATTATACCCAAGGATACTGAATGCTAGAAAAAGTAACATATAAAGATAAATGAATTTCATAAGTTTTTAGTGATTAATTTAAATTTATTATATATATTTTGGATTTATAAGTTGTATTTATTGGCATTTATGTGGTTTTAAGTGTAGTTTTATGCAATCATTAATAAAATATTTTTATAAATAGTTTCATTTGTTTGTTTTTTATGTAATTGATGTGATCCATGATAATTATTTTATGTATTCATACTGATGTAGTATAAGGTTAAATTTTATCTCCTCCGGATTTTGTGATATGGAGGGATTTTGTATTCTCATAGGGGTATTTTATTCCCCATATAGGTACAATTTTTTTATACCACTATATAATTTTTTATTTAGTTAATTATATAATTCTCACATGTATTTAATTTTGTTGTTATACTTACAATAACATTTGGTTATTATAGTTTTATAAATCATAGTAATTATATATAGGATCAATGAGGTTTTTTTGGTGATATAGTTAATGATGATGTAGATTGTGGTGGTGAAAATGATGATAAATTATATATAGTTAATGTTTTATTAAATTAAATGTCTCTATTTGTTATTTTTTGTAAATAAAATGACTAATAATATAAATAATTTACCAAGTAATTATTATACATATTCACCAGACACAAGAGTGGTTATAAGAGGAACCTATTATATACACTTATATCCTCAATATATTCCAACATATATTTTCTTAGACTTAAATGATCACGTTGAAGGTGTGGAGTGATGTTATTTTAGGCATGAAGTAATCATTCTGTGTGTAGGAATAGTTGAGTGCACTTATCTTTCTTTATAGGACATTCTAGAGTCTAAGGATTATATTGTTTTTATTATTTATGACACATTTCATGCATATATTAATTTAAAATGTTTTAAATTGTTTATTGTTATGTTATAGAGTTCATTATTTTTTATTGTTTTTTTATTTAATAGATGGGTATTGCCTCCCATGTTTTTTTTAAAACCCATAGTGTTAATTACCTCATTTTTTCCTATTATAAGTTGGCTTTAGGGGTTACTATTGATATCATTTCTGACTCTGGAGGACCAATGTAAGGGTTAGATCCTGAGATAATGGTATAAAAGATAGGTTTCTAAAATTGAGTTTGGAGTAGGAATTAGTGAGTTTTGCTTGGGTTAGTATGGATATTTTATTACATGACCTTGGAATGTAAATTATAATGGGGAAAATAGATAAGAATGAAAAGGGAACTTGTTATTATAAGTAAAAACTACGACCACTTATATATTTTTACTTGATTATTGGTATACTCTATTCAAGTTAATTATAAATATATAGGTCCATCATATAGTTTCATATCATAATGAATATATTTGCTCTATATTAAATACTTATCCTATGATTAATCTTGATATTTTCTAAATAGGATCTTCTATATTTTCCTTCATCCAAAATAATTGTTTATGAGTACATATTTCCCCTATGTATTGAAATAATGAGCTATATGAAGAGAGGGTGTATAAAGAGCCTAATATTATTCATCAAATAATAGACCCCAAAAATACTAAGGAATGAAGAATTTATTTTTACGAGTCTCAATGATATAATTTTTTGATGTATAAGGTGTCTATTTTGAACAAGGATACTTTACAGTTGATGGAAGAAGTAGAGATAGATTATTTTATCATTAAATGGTTGAGGAGTATATGATTCCTTTAGTAGTGATATTTTTATGAAGTATAACTTTATAGTTTGGGATCTTTTCTTAGGAGATCATGATGTTACCTTGATTAGGTTGAGTCATTTTTGGAACTTATTTTGAGAAAACTCTACTATTCATTGATGTGTGTCAAAAGAAGAAATTATCATTTCAATAGAGGAATTGTTGAACTCATGAGTATGTAGTGAAATTTATGAATTAATTACATAATTACCTATATTTATTAGCATATATGTAAAGATATCACCATTTTTAGTGGTTATTGTATCCAATGATTCAATAGGTAATCCTATTTATTATATGGATATATACTGATGTATTGTGGAAATTTAAATATATATATATATATATATATTTATAAAGGGTTATGGTTTTATGATAATGAGGATGAGATCTAGGAGAAATATCCCTTCATTCTCAAGATATTTGGGTCATTTATGTAGACTTCCTTATTCATGAATCTTGAGAACTAGTAGTGGTCATAGCATTTTTGTAAAATTAAGATGTGTTGCCATAGTTATATGGAGGTAGGGGAAATGATAGTTCATGTCCCCATTAAGTCATGGTTTCTATCATGGACCATAGATGGTCCACCCTATACACAAAAATATCCAGTGATATTATTTCCAATATATAATCATCAATAACCAAATTGAACACTGTAGTTGGGTGGTGTTGGTATAGGTAATCTATTTTTTCCTCATCCTCAAGGATTTTTGATTGATCAGAGACATGTTATAGGTAGTTATGTGGGATAGTTTAGTGTGAGATTTATCCATAATCAAATATATGTAGTCAATGTTTGGTTAAATTCATCTAAAATTATATTTATTACTATCACATGAATGTTATATTTTCTAATATAGAAGAAGATTTTGTGGATTTTAATTAGAGAGATAGAGAGAGTGAAATACCCAGTTGAATTTTTAAAGGTTTTATTTGTTGTCAACGATTTATGTGTGGACAATTGGAAATTGATATGTAATGTTTTTGAGTTGATTTGATGTGTTATAAATGTTGCTTAGATACTTTTAGAAGAGTTGGAAAAATTTTGAAAGTTAAAAATTTTGGTGAATTTGAAGAAGTCTTAAAATTTTCTGGACTTCATAAGGTTTGCCCAGTATTTCATAAGGTTGATCCATTTAGGAAATATGAAAAATGAAACTTCATATAGAACACCTAGTGTTTCTTATGGTTTATCCAGTTGAGAAATATAGAAAATTAATCTCCATAAGTTTGATAATGATATTCATATAGTTGATCTATGAAAATTTAAAGGTTAATAAAACTTTATAAGGTTGATACTGAGAAGTAATTTTGAGAAAATGGAAAATTCGTGCACTATATAAGGCTTTAAAAAAGAATTCATATGATTGTTTCCGACACTTTTGTTGGGGCGCGCACATCCATCTGTTCGAGGATGATGACACTGTTTGTTTCCCTACATTCCCACTTTCCAAAGGCTGGTGGCATCCATTCTTTATTCAGGTACGTTAGATCCTTGATCAAAACAGGATGATGGGATATCGGTTCTTCCTTCCATGGATTCCTCCTCGGAACTCGTTACCTCATCTGGGTCTCCCATAAAGATTAAGTCGTGGTTTGTGAATCTCATTATTGGGGCCATATCTTTTTGGATGCTGGTTAATTACACTACTTCCGTTAGGACATTCCATGGGTTCTTGAAATGGTAGAAACCTTCAGTTGGAGTAGATGACAACATCAGGGATGTCGGGGAATCTCTGGATGCATGGACATTGGGAAACCTGTATTCTTCCTCATATGAGGAAATCTCAAGGTCGCAGAACCTGAGGCATCCCACATCAGTCATGGGGTATCTTATGAAATAGGCATGTCTCTAATGTTTTCCTCAGCTTCCCATGTTTAACATGGGGTATTCTTCAAGTTTAACATATAGCGGGGACAAAATGAGAGTGATCGGAACATCCCATAGAGATAGATCGGATTGGTACATCCCAAGGAGGGAACATCTGGAATATGGATGGATCAGAACACCCAATGAGGATGGATCTGATGTGGTGAGTCCCATGGAGGGGAGATGTCACACCGTAATGGATGATATGAACACCACTGGGGGCAGATCAGGGAGTGTGCACCCCGAAATTGGGGGACACCAAGGTTTACCATCAGATGGGATTGAACCTCATGGAGGTTTCCTACGTTCCATGTGCAGGAAAAAGAGATCAAAACCCACAAAGTTTGAAGGGGTGATGAATTAGGGTGCACACAGAGGACAACAACCCAAATACATGCTGGGAATTACGCATGGATTACTGCCCAGGTACTGCTAGGAGTAGTGAGGAGGTGGATAACATGATCCCACCAGGATGTGGATGCTTGGGTAAGAATCATGATGGATGATGGAGATTTGAATTAAGTAGAGGGATAATGATATGGAACCGACATGAGGATGATGATGATATTGGGATTGAGCCTTGAGGAGACTCCCAACATATCCCCATGGTAGGGAATCAAAGTCCACTTAGTTTGGTGGGACAATGTGACACCTGAGGAGGCCACCCATGAGAATGGATGCATGGATGTGATCTGGAGGAAATATAACCTCCAGGTTGGGGTATGATCTTTCTGGAACACATAGGATCGAGGGATAGATAAGTATGAGTCATGAGTGAAGGGAGTTGAACCTCAAGGAGGCTTCCTATGTATCCCTGTGGTAGGGAAAAAATGTCCACATAGTTTATATGATGATGGATTACCGTCAATTGGGGACTTCAACGACTTATCGACGAATGAGGTTGACAACGAATTACCACTGAATGGGGTTGAAAATGGTTTACCGCTAGATGAGATTAACAACGGCTTACAGCTGGATAGAGGATTGACAACAGCTTACCGCTATATGGGTTCACAATGGCTTACCGCTGGATGGGGTCACAACGGCTTACTGCAGGGTAGGGGATTGACAACGGCTTACTACTAGATGGGGTCACAATGACTTACAGCTGGATGGGGTCTCAACAGCTTACCACTGGATAGGGTATTGAAAATGAATTACTACTAGATGGGGTGACAGTTTAGTGTCATGCAGGACAGAAGGAGCGTACAGTTTAACGTCATGGAGTATGGGGGGATGGATGTGAAGGGCCCCCGGACCAATGGGTGTTGGTCTTGAACCTCATGGAGGCTTCCTACGTACCTTTCCTTGGCAAGGAACACAATAAACACAGTTCAGGAGGGTGTTTGGTGAACCGACGTGAAGATGGTTGGGACCGATAAGTGTTGGGATTAAACCTCGGGGAGGCTTCCTACGTACCTTGCCTTGGCAAGGACCAAGTCCGCGTAGTTCAGAATGGTGGGAACCGACATGAAGTGGGTCGTAACTAATGGTTATTGGGCTTGAACCTCAGGGAGGATTCCTACATACCTTGCCTTGGTAAGGATCAAAGTCCACGTATAAGGCGGCCTAAAGAGGATTTCATGGTTGATGCTTACTACTCTAAGCCCACGTGAGTCGTGCTCGATGCGATAAACAAGAGGCAGTAAGGACCTGATGATCACAGCACAAAGGTGCATCCATGAAGGGTGCTGAGTGGGGCTTATGCAAGGAAGTTTCCCGAGTGCCGCTAAGGAGAGACAATGGTGAATGGGGGTTAGACATGGAAGCCACCTGGGTGCCGCTATGGAGTGGCAATGGTGGATGGGGTTTACCCAAGAACGCCTCCAAAGTGATGCTATGGAGGGATAATGGTGGATGGGGATTACACAAGGAAGCTACCTGGGTGCCGCTATGGAGTGACAATGATGAATGGGGATTACACAAGGAAGTTGTCCGGGTGCCTCTATGAAGCAACAATGGTGAATAGGGATTACGTGTGGAAGTCACCTGGGTGCCTCTATGGAGAGGAAATGGTGAAAGGGGCTTACGCAAGGGAGCTGCCCGGGTGCTGCTATAGAGCAACAACGGTGCATGGGGCTTACATAAGTAAGCTGCCATGGTGCCGCTATGGTGCGACAATGGTGCATCATGCTTACCCATTGAAGCTTCCTGGGTGCCCCTATGGAGTGATAATAGTGAATGGGGCTTACACAAGGAAGAAGCCAGGGTGCCATTATAGAGCGACAATGGTGAATAGGGCTTACGCAAAGAAGCTACCCGGGTGCCACTATGGAGTGACAATGGTGCATGGGGCTTACGCAAGGAATCTGCCCTGGTGTCGCTATGGTGCGAAAATGGTGCATGGGGCTTATGCATTGAAGTTGATCGAGTGCCGCTATGGATAAACAATAGTGAATGGGGCTTACACAAGGAATTTGCCCGGGTTCCGCTATGGAGTGGAAATGGTGGATGGGGTTTACGCAAGGAAGTTGCCCGTGTTTTGCTAAGGAATAGAAATGGTGAATGGGGCTTACGCAAGGAAGTTGTCCGGGTGCTGCAATAGAGCAGCAATGGTGAATGGGGATTATGCAAGGAAGAATCCCATAATGTATTACTCATGTGTGGCTGTAAGGGCATCCCAACCCACTAGTGGGTTGGGGTATATAATTGGGGCTAACACCTATTTGCACGTGCACAAGTGGGATAACACCAAGGGGTGTTGGAATCAGTCCGAACAAAGGGAGATGAAAAGTGTGAATCACATGCCCAATATTCGAAATGCAATGAGGGTGGTGTGGCGATGGAAGATAACTGTTGATTGTGTTCGAAACACAGAATCAATATCGCATTAGCCTGAAATGGGGACAAACAAATGAGGGTCGACTGCTGACCATGTTCGAAACACAGGACCTGACTCGAAGTGTTTCCCAAAGTTTTATAGGGCATTGGACTAGGACGGTAGGTGAGCCGATGCAGTATAGGACCAGGCCGTTGGGGGTCCCTTCATACATGGAATAGGATGAAGATCCGATTAAAGGACACACAAAGCATGAGTTGGAGTGATGGAATGTTTTAATGGATTCCAATGCTCTTGAAATTACGCCACTGTAATCGTGGCATGAGGTATCTTATGATTTTCACATAAGTCATATCTTATTTGGAAGAAGAGGAACCCTATTATGGAATAATAGGGAGTACTTCGATTTATATTCATGTAGATAGGACTGTTGGTATCTTATGCTTGGCGCACAAGACATCTCTTATATTGAATAAGAGGCATCCTATGTTTTTCATATAGGGATTAGTACTGTTTAATGTCTTGTAGATAGGACTATTGGAATCTTATTCTTGGAGCATAAAGTACCTCTTGTTTGGAGCAAGAAACATCCTATATTTTTCACATAGGGAAAACTACAATTTATAGTCATGTAAAAGAGAACTATTGGCATCTCATGCTTGGCATATAAGGCATCTCTTGTTTGGAGCAAGATGCATCCTATGATTGTCACATAGGGAGAAATATAGTTTATAGTTATGTAGAGAGGACTATTAGGCATAAGGTGCCTATAAATGGTTGGTGTTGGGACTTAAACAAAGGTGGCCCTTTCTGGTTCAACCTGGCATAGGATTCAGGTGATGGGGTTTGGATGAGTTGGTTGAGGAATGGTTTGACTCAAGGTACTCAGGGGGATTGATGATGAGAATCTCAACTCATGACATGAGAAACAGAACAAGATAAATATGTTGACTCAAGGTGTTTCATGGTGTGCAGAGGAGTATCTCAAATCATGGAATCCCATAGGTTGAAGGAGGTTTCACATAAGGGCGCAATGGAAAATGACAACGTCCCGGCCCGAAAAGTTCACGGTGAAACTCTCCATTTTTCATGGGGGTCAGTGATGGTGGAGAAAATTGGGCAATGTGGCATTGTTGAGTGTAATAGGGAAGGATTCACGCGCAAGAGGGAAGGATTGCATGAAAGAGGGAAGGTGTGCATGCAATATGGGGGATGTGAGTGCAATAAGGGGGCGTGCATGCAATAGGGAAGAAATTGCATGCAATAGGGGAGGTTTTCACGCAATATGGGAGATGTGCACGTAATAGGAGGCCTTTCACACAATAGGGAAGTAATTTCATGCAATAGGGGAGGAATTACGTGAAATAGGGGAGGTGTGCATGCAATTGTATAGGAGCAACACTGGTGTGCGAAAAATAGGGCATCATGGCACTGTTGCATACGAAAATAATGCTTTGCGCGCAAAATTAGGCATGTTGGCCCCTTTATGCATAAAAGTGATTTTTTTCACCCAAGATGGGGGGTTTTACACATAGGCGTGGAAAATGCGGACTTACGCGCATTAGAGCGGCGACCGACCTTTGGGGCCCCTCTGGGAAGAAGGGGGTGCACTTGTAGTTATATGCAAAGCCTTGAATGTTGGTGCGCGTAAAATTCCATTCCAATTTTCCACGCAAGGCCATTTTACGTGAAAGATTCCTTTTTTACGCACAAGATTCCATTTTTATGCGCAAGATTCCCATTTTACGTACAGATCTATACTTTTCCCCAAAACCGTCCTTGATGGCCATTTCCAGCAGCCCGACTTCAAACATTCATAACTTCTGATCCGTAACTCCGTTCGAGCTCCACGACCAGTCAAATCGAAGCTTTAGGAATGATCTATTCTCCGAGACCATATATGGAAGAATTAAATGAATTACATTTACGCTTTTTCCAGTTCCAACAATGATTATATATGCATATTTATAAATCTGAGTAGAAATTTCATAAGGTTTTCTAAGAGATTCATAAGATAGATTATGTAAACTGTATCAGTTTTACTTTACCTTATAAAATGGAATATAATTGAAAATATAAAAAAGGTAACATTTTAAGGTTCATTTTTTAATTTTTAAGGTACAAATACATTGTTCAATATGTTTTAAGATTTGTTTCAGATATTAAACATGAAAATACAAGTTTTTTTCTTCAAGGAGATAAATATCTCACCAGTCAAATGAAATTTTAATTCAAGTTGAGATATAGATAGGCTTCAAGTCACTACATATGATTTCATACTAAAAAGGATTATTATATTAAGAAATGTGGTTATGGAAGTTTCTAAGAGAATTTATGGAATTTTTTAATCATAATATCTTAATTCTTATGGAATATTTGAATAAGGAACTTTACTAATTTTAAATTAGTTTGAAAAACATGTGAATGAGGAGATCGTGTAGTGATATTCATGGGAATTTTACATTCAAAACTAAAATTATTCAATGTGATCAAAGTTTATATTTTTAAGAAGTAGTTGACTATAAAATATAGAGAAAAATAGAATCATTGGAGTTTCCATAATTTAATTTGGAAATTTTACTCATGATATACTATGAATATAAAAAGAAAAATATAGAAAGTAAATGTGTTGATAATACAGAATCGAGAATCTTATACTATGCCAAGTTACATAACCATTTCATTGAAGAAAGAGGAATAAAAGAAGATTAACTGATTTTTTTACCTTATATGACATCTATATTGATGCAAGACGTAACACCATGAGGTTTTAAAAGAGTAATGTTTGATAGCATATAAAACATGCAACACTGAGCCTAAATGAACAAAAACAAATTATTATTTTATGACCATTATAATATAGTTGTTGAATTGGATGGTATGAATATAAGTAACTAGGATAAGTAATATATATAATGGTAATAATAAATAAAAAATTATTGATAAATTCTTTGTAAATAAATACTCAATTTAAATGAATTAATGTTATTCCTCAATAAGTTTTTATTCCAAAAAAGGATTTTATTGATTTTTATAAGCGAATATTATAATATATTTATAAAAATTTTAGAAATTGAATTTGATAAAAAGAATATAATTTTTCTAAATCATTTTATCAAAATTATATTATGGTTATTTTAGGTATTTTTTTTGAAGAAATTAAATCTTTAGTGAATAGTAAAAAAATACATTTTTATGAAATATGATATATTTTATGATATCTTCATGAAATAAATGTGATATAAAAATTTATGAAAATTATTGAATGAATCATATATGACCATATACTACAAATATAACAAAAAAATCAAAAAAAAATGAATTTAATTCTTGATAAATATGAAAATCATTATCAGTTCCAATGCAATGCTTGAGTATCACAAGAAAAGTAAAATTTGGTGTTCTGGAAATAATATTTGTGAAAGAAGAATACTATTTCAAGGCTAAAAAATTCAAAATAACATATGAAATAATTTTATAGGTCATAGATGTGAGTAAATATACATATTGAAAAAATATTAAAGTTTATTATGAACATAATTCATTTATTTTTAGGTTGGAAATTTATTTATATTTTGTTGAATAAATAATTACGCTAAAGGCTTATGAAACAATGACATAATGCCCATGCAATCTATAAAAAATCATGTAAATTATTTTAAAAACATTTAGGGAAATATAGTTTTGGTGTGTTAAAGTTTCCCATTAATTTTGAAGCTAAATATTACATATTATAGATATGTGAAGGGATTGTATTTTAATTCTATTTATTTCATGTTGTTTTGAATGTAAAATTATGTGAATAGTCATTAAAATTACATTAATAGTATTTTATGTTAAATATATTTTATTAAAATATTTATAAATAATAAAAATTCTAAAAGAGTAGAAGAAGGATGAAAATAGTATAAAATGTAATTCTTTGTACATTTATGATCCAATTGTCACCTTATAAGTAAAATTATAACAATTTAATATTAAAAAATTCATTATCACATTAAGATTAAGTGTGGTTAACCAAGTGGTTAGTTCAAAATATAAGGCTTAAAATGATATCTAAACATATAAAAATTTTATCTAACAATTATATTATAACTATTTCTTCCTTATATTCTAATAAATATATATTTTTTACCATTTTACATGATTTAGAATCATTTTATATTACAAGATTTCATGTATTTCCAAAATTGAAATTAATGATATTTTATAATAAAAAATATTTTACTAAAAGAATTAAAATTCAAAAAAAATTCTTTATTCATCCAAGTAAATGGTATGTGGTTTAAAATATCAATTTTTTCCATTTATTAATCACTTCACTTTTTATGTTTACTTTCTTGGCCCCTAAAGAGTAAAAAATATTTATATAATGACAATTGCCAAAAGGATTAACATAGGGTTAAAAATAATAGATAATAGTGAAAACATGTCACACCCTGATTTTGTTTAAATTATTTACTTTATTATTTCTTGGATTCGGTTAGCCTTGCCAAGGTGCGGGTTGACCATTAGTCAATTTTTTTTGACATTTAATAATTTTCGTGGGTTTCAGACTAGTGTGTGTACATGACACGGTCGGTGGTAACTGCACGGTCAACCCAGGTGTCTGTATAGTTTTATAACATTTAAAATAAATAAAATTAAATGTAAATTAAATAAGTTAAATGTTTAAATCGTAATAATAATAGTATTATTGTGTAAATAATATTTTTTTATGTGTTATTATTATTATTTTTAGTATTTAAAAATTTTCATTTAATATTTTTATTATTAGATGGTTGTTAAAAGTGTTATTAATATTTTATTATTTATGTTATTATTATTATCAAAATTATCTTTAGACATAATTTATGAACTATATTGTTGGTATTATTATTATTATTATTATAAACTATTTTTTTAAGTGAGCCCTAATCTACCCAGCGCCCACCTTATCCGCTGCACGATGCCTCTCCCCAACTCCTCCCTGTCTGCGTGGCGACCAACCACCCTCCCTCTCAATCTCTCCCGTCTGGAGGCCCTGCTCCCACAGTTAGAAAAATAGGTTGGTAGAAAGAGAAGATGGTTAGAACCTTGATGCGTGAATCGGGTTCACTGTCCAAAAGGGTTTGATCCACCCCCACGTTGATGGTGTAGGGTTCCCAGTGGAAGTATCCGTCTAAGATTTCACCAAGGTTTGGGGAAAATCGAACACCAATTTCCGATTTCCCCACTGCACTGATGTTGGGAGAACTCTGGAGAATTTCTTGGATTGAATAAAAATTAAAAACATAAGTGATCTCATCATAGCTTATTTATAGATTTTAAATGGTGAGAATTGAACTGGTTCCATCAAAGAACAAATTGGCTCGACCGAAACAAGATAACACTTGGTGAGGGACACACCGCTTCAATATCACCATTTCGATAAAAGAACGCATTGGTTCAACTGAAAAGACACAACACTTAATGAGAGACACACCAGTTCAAATTCTAAAAAACACTATAATTTAAATAAAATTATAACAATAAAATATTTTGAATAAAATACATAAAATATATATAACAATCCCCCACTTTTATTCACAAATATTAATTCTCTAGATCACAGGTGATTCATTATACATAATAAATGTATCTTTCAATTTAAACCTTCACTTAGTATCAAAATCTCAAAGTTTATCAGATTTATAAGTTGTCGAAACATTAACCTTATTAACCTTTATTATAAACCGGAGAAATCATACGTATAATGAACTTTCATCCAACATCTCATTTTAATAGCACTTTTATGGCCATGTGCTTATATCCTTTTCATGAAATATCTAAGGAGTAAACCCAATAACTCTTGTAAGAAGTGGCACCACTTCTAAGTTCACATAGGAAAAATATTACAATGTGATTCCATTATTATAGCACATAACTCATTGAGTCTTAATATTTTGTTAAGAGTTTAAAACTCAACCTCTTGTCATAACGGATGATATTGACACAAAAAATTGGGGTTATTTTTGTCAATATCAATAATCATCTTCGTAACTTGTTTTTACCCATATTCAATGGGATTTAACCCCATCTCTTTATTAGTTGCATGAATAACCTCTCTCAGCAGAGATTTTGTAAACGGATCTGCAAGTTTTTTACACAATCTCACATAAACAATTGTTATGGTACCATCTTGTAACAATTGTCTCACATAATCATGTCTCAAACTTATATGTCTAGACTTTCCATTGTACATGAAACTATATTCCCTTGATAATGTTGCTTCACTATCACAACTAATAGAGATAGGAGGAATCAGACTAGGCCACAATCTAATATCCAATAATAAATTTCTAATCCATTCATCTTCCTTTCCACATGCCGCTAAGGCAATAAACTATGACTCCATGGTTGAATTTGAAATACAAGTTTGTTTCTTGCTCGACCAAGAAATATCACAACCTCCAAGATTAAACAACCATCCAGAAGTGGATTGGTTATCAGCAATACTGGTAATCCAACTTGCATCGGTGTATCCTTCTAATACAGCCGGATAATCATTATAGTATAAACATAAATATTTGGTCTTTCTTAAGTATCCAAAAATTATCGTTATACATCTCCAATGATCCACACTAGGATTACTAGTATATATACTAATTTTACATACCGAAAAAACAATATTGGGTCTAGTAAAATGAATCACATACATCAAAGAACCAATTACACTAGCATATTCAAGTTGTGCTACAGCTCTACCCGTATTTATAAAAAGTTTAACACTAGAATCAAATGGATTATTGACATCCTTGAAACCAAGATGATAAAATTTATTTAACATTTTTTCTATGTAATGAGACCGACTTAAATAATAACCCCCACTATGTTTTCTAACTTTAATGCTTAGAATAGTATCAACTATTCCAAGATCCTTCCTTTTAAACATAGAAGATAAGTAATTATTTGTCTCAATTATACCAATCATATTGTTTCCAAAAATTAACATATCATCTACATATAAACACACAATAACTCCATATTCTTTTGTAAACTTTGAATAAACACATTTATCCGCATTATTATGAGAAAACCCATTAGATAAAATAATAGAATCAAATTTATCATGCCATTGTTTCGGATCTTGTTTAAGACCATAAAGAGATTTAACAAGTTTCATACCTTGTTTTCATAACCTTGTAAAACAAACCCTTCCGGTTTTTCCATGTAAATCTATTCATTTAATTATCCATTTAAAAAAGCAGTTTTGACATCCATTTGATAAACATATAAATGATTAATTTAAAATAAAGCAAATAATATCCTTATTGAAGTAATTCGTGCTATAGGGGCATATGTATCAAAATAATCAATCCCTTATTTTTGTCTAAAACCTTTAGCAACCAATCTAGCTTTAAAATCTTGAATGTTACCATTAGAATCATATTTCTTTCTAAATACCCATTTACTACAAATATGTTTTGAACCTCTTGGTAAATCCATAATAACCCAAGTATTATTCCCAATAATAGAATCCATTTAATCATTAATTTATTTCTTTCCAAAAGGAAACATCTCTAGAAGACATGGCCTCTTTATAAGTCTTTGGGTCATCTTCTATAGTCAAAAACATAGGATACTTATTCAGAAGTTGATTATTTTGATCTCTTTCTACAAGAAAAATTATGGAATCAGGAGAAATAAAATCTGGATGTAGATGTTTCTCCTTCCTAATTCTTGTACTCCATTTAGGTTAAACTCAATAATCATCATAATTCTCTACTATTATATTTGAACTAGATGGAGTACATGATATAGGGATATGAGGAATCACTTCCTCCACGTTATCTTTATAAAACTTATTTTCAAAAAACTCTACATCCCTTGATTCAACAATTATATTAGCTCCTAAATCCATAATTCTATATGCTTTTCTATTTTCTGCATATCCAACAAAAACACCTTTAATTTCTCTAGGTCCAATTTTAGTTCTTTTAGGATCAGGAACTCTATAAAAAGATAAACATCCCCACACTTTGAAATAAGAAAGATTAGGTCTTCTTCCTTTCCAAATTTCATATAGAGATAACTTATATTTTCTAGATGCAATCCTATTATGAATATGAAATGCATCCAATAAAGCTTCTACCCAAAAATTTAATGGTAAATTAGATATATTAATCATGCAATTTACCATTTCTACTAAAGTGTGATTTTTTCCTTTCAGCTAATCCATTTTTTTGAGGTGTGTAAGGAGCAGTTCTTTGGTGAATTATACCATTTTCTTCACAGTATTCATTAAACTCATTCATAAAATATTCACCACCTCTATATGAGCGTAATATTTTAATCTTTTTGTCTAATTGGTTTTCAACTTCTTCTTTATACTTCTTAAACACATTAAAGGCTTCATCCTTTGTTTTAAGAAGATATATATGTAAATATATACTGAAATCATCAACAAAAGTAATAAAATATCTTTTCCCTCCAGGAGTTAACAAACCATTTAATTCAAAAATATCAGAATGAACTAAATCTAATATATTAGAATTTCTTTCAACACCATGAAAAGGATTCTTAACTATTTTAGATTCTACACATGTTTCACATTTATTAAAATATTTTTCAAAATTAATCAAGTTTAACTTCTTCATTACTTTTAATGAATTAAAATTAACATGTTCTAAATGATCATGCCACAAATTAGAAGATTCAATCAAATAAGCAAAAGATTCAATCATATTATTAATTGAAAATTGATACATCCCATCATTTGAATACCTATTTACAACAAACATTCCTCCCTTCGACAAGATAAATTTGTCAGATTCAAATGAAACCCGAAATCCCTTTTTACACAAAAGGTCAACAGAAACTAAGTTTTTTTGAATTTCGGGAACATACAACACATTGAGAAGGGTCAAATTCTTCCTAGAAGTAAAGTCAATCTCTACACTTCCATGTCCATTAACGTTGATGTGTGCATTGTTACCAAGATGTACTTCCTTCACGATAGTACAATTGTCAAATGTTTTGAACATTGAACGATCCTTGCACACATGCACCGTTGCTCTAGAATCTATCCACCATCCCATCTCCATCGAAGTCATGTTGACTTCGGATATCATAGCGACTATATTTTCTTCAGTCAACATATTTGTAGTGGGTTTGTCAACTTTCTTTCGATATCAACATTCCCTTGCTAAATGCCCTGGTTTTCCACAAACGAAGCAATCTACTTTCTTCTTGGAAGGATTTCCTTTCTTCTTAAATAGTTGACTCTTTTTCTTAACATGTAAGGAAGAATTTTTTTGTTGCTTTCCCTCAAAAATATTAACCTTGGTTTCAAATTGCGAAGCCATACCCATGTCTTTCAACATGGATTCTTCTTCAATACGAAGAAGTATTTTCAATTGCTCCAAGGAAATATCATCACATTTCCTAATAAGTGACTTACCAAAATCTTTCCGCATAAGAGGAAATTTAGCAATAATTTCACCCACTTGAAAAATTTCTGGTATATTTATCTTAAGGGAAAGAATTTTATTTTCTATAACTTGAAGCTCGTGAATTTACTCCAACACAGTAATATTATCAACCATATTATAATTTAGATACTTTGCAATAATAAATTTATTGGTACCTTCTTCCTCCACTTTATACTTGAATTCGAGTGCATCCCAAATCTCTCGAGCTGTCTTCATTTGGAGGAAGTATTCGTAAAGACGATTTGAAAAAGTTTTAAGAATGTGTCCTTGACACAAGACTTCATCATATTCACATTTCTTCCTCATTTCCTGAATGTTCTTGACTTGAGTCATGTCAACAGGTGGATCGTCGGCCTTTGAAATGGGCTCATCGGGTATGGGAGGAAGATTCGATTCCAGGATGTATGAAATCTTCAACACTGTCAGATGAAATTTTATCTTGTCTTGCCACCAGGAAAAGTTGTTTCCATCAAAATGGTCAAGTTTGACCATATCTTGGTTCATGACTTTGAGAGATTCAGAATCCATCTTCGAGGTTCTGCCTTACTCAAACCCTTTTGATTGTTAGAAAAATAGGTTGGAAGAAAGAGAATATGGTTAGAACCTTGATGCGTGAATCGGGTTCACTATCCAAAAGGGTTTGATCCACCCCCACATTGATGGTGTAGGGTTCTCAGTGGAAGTATCCCTCGAGGATTTCATCATGTTTTGGGGAAAATTGAACACCAATTTCTGATTGCCCCGCTGCACTGATGTTGGGAGAACTTTGGAGAATTTCTTGGATTGAATAAAAATTAAAAACATAAGTGATCTCATCATCGCTTATTTATATATTTGAAATGGTGAGAATTTCACCGGTTCTGTCAAAGAATACATTGGTTTTACTGAAACAAGATAACACTTGGTGAGGGACACACCGCTTCAATCTCACCATTTCGATCAAAGAACACATTAGTACAACTGAAAAGACACAACTCTTGGTGAGAGTCACACTAGTTCAAATTTGAAAAAACGCTATAATTTAAATAAAATTATAACAATAAATTTTTTTGAATAAAATATACAAAATATATATAATACTAAATACCTACCCTCTTATGTGGTGGCCTCCTCCTCTTACTACCTTCCAGCGGTGGTGACCCCCCTCGCACCTGTAGCGCCCGGGTGCACCTCCACCTCCCGTTCGAGCATCACCATGCCAAAACCCCGTTTTCCAGCCTCCCTCCATACCAGCACCCCGCATCCATACACTTCACTCTCCTATATCTGACTGAACTTTAGACATACTGTCAGCTCCCCCTCCCGGTGCGCCTTGCTTCCCAGACATGACTTGACCTCTTCGGCGCAAATCCATGTTCCGGCCAGCCTCTTCCTTGGCATGTATGGCTCCCCTAGCTGATTCTTTCAGCTCCCATGACACCTCCTGCTGAATACATCAGAGTTTGTGGCTAATTCGACATCCACATTTCTCATAGGCAGTGCCTCACCAGTAGCCGCATTTCCTTCGGCAGTCCTTTTTTACAGGGCACACCTCCTTTTTGAACTCCACTCCTCCAGTATATTTTTATTCCAATTTTGATTTTTTCTTCAATTTAACCAAACCTTTAAATCTCGGTTTTTGTTTCATGCATTTTTTCTCAGCATCTAGGGAATGTGATGGCTCCACAGATCGATGCTCTTCCCTCCTTTGAGGTTATGTCTTATCCGCACGTGTTGAGGTAGATGTTTCTATTCCCTATCTCCCAATTTCAATCAATGTGGCGCTTGGGTTTTTTATTTAATTCATAAAACATGTTTCAAACCTTTAATACAAACTTAGTTAATTTTTTGTAGAGCTTTATTGTATATTGAATTGATTAAAATTAGGGTTTTGGATGCTTTTATATTTATGAAAATGTAAATTCCTTTCTATTTGGGTTTGAATAATTGTCTCGTTCTTCCAACCATTATTATTGGATATCTTGGGTGGAGTTTGTGGATAGAAATATTTTTATGGAAATTGTTTGTTTTGTATTGGGTGGAATTATGAAAATTGGAACTTGGTGAAATATTTTAATGCGTTAGTGGATGATGTGTGTGTGTAGTCCCTTAAAAATGGTTGAGAAAGAGTCTCTTTTTATACCCTTTAATGTGGGAAAATCCATGGATGCATATAGTGCACCCATGGACGGGCCTTCAAATGATGATGAGATTTGGAGAGGTATTTTCCTCGAACCTTGGTTTTCTAAAAAGAATTCTTTTCTCTCCCCTTCTTTATTTTGATAAATCGTTCCATTGTTTTCAAAATAACTTAAGATGATTTAAAAATTGTGGAAAGTCATGACATGATTGGTGTTGATTAAAAGGATATTGTTTCTTCAAATGGTTGATGGCCTATTTAGAACGTTGAAGTATATTGTTTGTGGTTTTAGCTTAGTTTGGTAAAGTAGATTTGAAATAAAGGCCCATTTGGAAAGTGTGACGTGTTAGGGTGTGTGTGTGAAACTAAAAGGCCAATGGGAAAGGGCATAGTGAAAATGGGATTGCTTATTGTTGGAAAATGGTTTTAAGGAGTTTCATTCACTTTGATAAACATGCTTTGGATGGGTAGAACTTAAGGCCCGTTTATAAATTTTTAAATGGTTTAGAAAAACCCTTCTCAGATTGGGTTCCTTGTATAGTTTCTGATTCTTGATATTGGGAGGGGACTCTGTATGAGACCTATCTTGTGTTTTGAATGTTATGGAAAGGGACTACCTGTGAGGTGGCTAGGGTAGTGCCAGATCATGTGGTGTGTTTGGTTATATCTATGTGTCTTGTTGTTTAAATTTTATGGAACAACCCCTTTGAGAACTATACATGGGGAACTTAGTATAGTAAAAAGGTTTATTAAGAATGACTGATGCACTAGTTTAGATTACGCACTGACTAGTGGCCCATAGCAGGTGGTACTTGGGTTTATTTCTATGAGATTTGGCCCCTTGACTAGGCCAGGTTGGGCGGCGGTTGGGCGTTAGGTCATTATGATTTCATTGAGTAGAGCATGCCTTCAGGATGAGTCACATGTATTATACATTCTGGTCTTCCTCTAAGTTCTTAGGATTTTTAATTTTTCCCTGATACAAGTACTACTAGAGCTGTTTCCCTCATTGTGTAGAATCCTATCCTTTTCACCTATTTTTGATATTTGATTGGAAAACTATGAATGTGTGGTTTTTAAAAAAAGGATGTTTAAGAAAATGTTTTGAAAGAAAAAATAGAACCTCTTTGTTTCCATTTTTGGTATTTGGTTTTAAAATTATGAGGGAAACATATCATATTGTTTTTTTAATTTGCTAATGTGTATGAAAATCTATTTTTATAAGTGTATTTTAAACTTGTATCAATGGAATGTTTTCAGGGAAGGAATGGCATGGTCTCTATGATGTTTTTCTACTGAGCATTTGGGTTCTCACCCCTATATTATCTTTCCAGTTGAACATTAATTTTCTTGTTTAGGTACCTGGTTCAACTGGTCAATGTTAGAGAAAGCTTGGTTTTGAGTTGGGTGGTGACCTAGAATGTCACAAAGAGGTATGTGCTGTGTATTTTCTTTCTGATGATAGTTTTATTTTTATCGTCAGTATTTATTTATCTATTTAACTTTTTTTCATGGTCTAAATCATTCCCAATGGTTAAATTTTGATACCCGACACTAGTTTCTGTAACACCCGAGACTTTTATGTTATATAAATCATCAAAGGAATCTTTTTCTACACAACACTTGCTTGGCTTGCTTGACACGCAATCGCGACCTTCCTCGATAGCTTGCGTCGTACGCAATACCGAGTTTCACTAAACAACAATATGCTATTAAAACTAGCCGTTATGAATAGTAATAACCACTTTTTAAAATTTTATAAATTTTATTTTTCAAAATGGACTTCATTTTTGGACTCAGAATATCGAAATTAGCCAAGGGTGAAATTTTGGTATTTTTCTGAAAACTTTCAATTTTTGATGAATAGTGAAACCACTAAGTGGTAGGTTAAAAAATAGAATTTTGCATAAAACTTAATTTTACCGCTTCTGTGAATGGAATTTCGAAAATCCGAGAGACACGGTTAATATCAAGGACTAAAATGTGGTTCAATGAGATGAAAATAATTTTTTGGTGAATAGTAACTTTTTACGATTTTTACCGCGGTTAATAGTAAATAGGGTAACTAAGGGTAAATATGATATTAATATTACCCTAACACATGTCCTAATTCTATTGGACAAGTGTAATTCGACCAAAAACAAACTTAGGAATAAAATATGACCATTTAGGCCCACTTGGATTAGATTAGGACATTTATTATTAATTTATTTAAAGAAGGGTTAAAATAGTTAAAATCAAAGTTTAATAAGTAAATCATTTTTAATATAGGGTTATACATAAGATAAATTCGATTGTAAATATTCATTAGAAAGCTAAAAATATTTCCTACATGATGGTATTTTATTTGTAATTTTTAGACATCAAATAATTTAATTTATTTATGACACAAAGATGATGCAGTAATTATCTTATTAATGAAATATTGACAAAATTGATAATATAAATACCAAAATAAATGTACTTTGAGACTTTTTATGAATTCCACTAATTTTCTAGGTTACTATGATATATTAGTGTTGATTTAATCAACTTGGTTCGAACATATAATTCTGATATGACTTTCACAAAAATCATATATCAAATAGTGTCAAAATTGACACAAAATAGTTTTTAAATCAAATATTATATTATTAATTGTTATTTTATTCCTAAAAATCTAAGGTTCGGCCAAATGACTTAGATAAGGATATATATATTAATAATAAACAAATTGGGGTTCGTTTGGCATGTTATAGTAAGTGTATTAACCATATAGTGAAAGAAAACAAAAAGACACGGTAAAAGTTAAAATAATTAACTTAGAGTTAAATCTAATTGATAAGGTTAAAATAATACCCTAAACTTGTCTAAATCCTATTGGTTGATAGGATTTCGACCCATCCCCACTTTAGCTTCGAAATAAGACCCTTTGGAACCATTATAAACCGATTTTGACTTTAATATAAAATAATATTTTGAGATATTCCTAAGGTGCCTCTCTCCTCCCTTATAAAAGGGCACCTCCTCCCCCTCCTCCTCACACCAATTTGAGCACTCAAGCTCGGCCAAACCCTGCCATTTTCTCCTCTCCACTTCCCTAGAATAATCCTAGAGGTCCTGGTCTTCTCCAAAGACCAATCTTAGTTCCTTAAGTGGAGGATTCAAAAAGGCGTTCCAAAGAAGAGGTAATATCCATTACCGATCTTTTCAATTTCTTTCTTCTTCAACTTCTTCTTCTTTAGTTGTTTCATGATAAAGTAATAACATCAGTATTACTTACATACTGCTATGTTATTATAAATATGAAACAACCCTAATTCACCTTCTATCCATCCTACGGAAAAATGAAATCACCGCGCGTGCGTACGTACGGAATACCGTCTCCACGCCGTGGTGTAATCTATTTTCCACCATCACCTTACAAGGATGGGTATAATGGTGTAATCAGTAACTATATATGATTATTATTAAGTAATATTGATACTGAAATAATATATATATATACTCCAATACAACTCCACGATCATAGGAACGATATCATCACTCGTGCGTACGTACGGAATACCGTCTCCACGATGTGATGCGACTCGTTCTACATGATCTTCATTTCATAATGATTATATAAATGAATTGAATGAATGAATATGGTATATACTACACTAATACCATTCTGGAAATGAATTATCTATAACCTAAAGATAAGAATAATAATTTATTCGACAAAACACGCATAAGAACAAAAAGTTATAAAGACCCGAGTAACAAGTAACAATGAAATATTACTAACAAGAAGCTAATAATATGACCATATATGATCTCATATCAATATGTATGATTCTGGAATAAGTCAATAACATTATTTAAACCATTATACAGGAGTTTCGGACACGAACAAAGCAAATCGGACCTAAGGTAAGGGAAATATCACAATCTCATTTTTATCCGAGATTGTTTATTCGTAAGTATTTACTGGGGTGTATTTTATCATCCACATCCATGTTCCCTCAATATGTAATATTGTTTCCATCCACTTGAAATAGTTTAAATCCAATTTTACCCTTAGGTGAGTTTTTAGTAAAGAATATGAAAGGAATCTTTTGTCGTTTTTCCGTACGAGGTACTTTTTGACTTTTCCGACAAAAGTACGAAGAATGTTTTTTTTAACTTATACGGCATGAATAGATTTTTAAAACATTATTTCCAAGAAGCTTCCTTTACAAGTTCTCAAGTTTATTTTTAATCAACTTCTTTTATTTTAAAGTTATATGACATGTTATGAAAGGAAAAATGTTTTTGAAGAAGAAAGGATATTTTCCTCAAGAATGGAGTTCAAGTGTTTTATCAAAATTATTTTCCATCTAAGATAATAAAGGGTTCTGTTTTTATCCCTATTATTACATTGATTTGATGGAATTATTTTTATGAATTCCTTTATCTTATATGAATTGATTTATGATGTCATGATGTTTCAAGAATCCCATTTTTGTTACATGTGTTATGCGATGATGTATGTTTTATGATTATGTGGCACACATAAGAAAGGATTCATTATAAGATGGGTGGGACCTATATCTCCCTCCAATGCATTGGGTAAAGATTTTATATCTCATGAGATAGACATGGCTGGAACGGAAGGTTATTTCGGTTCAGTGATACAGGACTGAAACGAGGAGTGAACTCGGTTCAGAAAGGGACTTTGTCCACTAAGATAGTCTTGGCGATGAGTCATGACTAACAAGAAATGATTTTCCATGATTATGTGTGCATGCCACAAAGTTTCAAGTTTTATGTTATGATTATGGGGATCTCATTTTCACTTCTATGATTTATTCCATGTTAAGATATTATGATCTCTTTTGCAGGTTTTGATTTTCATAAAGATATGATATGATTTTTATTTCCTTTATTTGCCCTTGCTGAGCATTTGAGCTCACCCTTTTATGTTTTCTTTTCCCCAGGTCAGGAAGATGGATATTAAGTAGAATATGCTAAAAGGGACCCTAGATATGATGAAATAAATGGGAGACACTGTAGAAGATTTATGAACCAGTTGTTTATGTTTCCCAGTTCCTAAAGACACTATACCTATACGGTCCTTTGTGGTTTTGTCATATGTTGTAATAAGTGTGCTTCAATTTCGAAGTATTAACAATGTATGTAAAGTATGGGTCGTTATAGTTGGTATCAGAGGAAAGGTATAGTCAACCTTTGGAAACTAGGATGTGAAAGCCTTAGTAAGAACCCTAAGGATAAGTCTAAGCATAGTACACAATCTTAGTGTTTTAGAAATGGCCTTGAATAACCTAGGATAAGACCATAAGCATGAAAATTTTATTCTTGAATTATGTGGTTTCCTATTATAATTAGTGTTGCTCACACTATTCTTCTTGGTTTTAGTCAATGGCTGGAACCCGAAGGAACCGTGTTAATGCGGAATGCGATGGGCAATGCAATGATTGTCCCCCTGAGCAACCAAACGATATGGGAGCTGGAATGCAAAATCTTGTAGCCATGCTCACACAACTTTCTCAAGCTATGAATCATGCAGGATTTCCAAACGAACAAAGGAGGGAGCAACATTCTGTTGAATCCTTCATGAGGCAGCGTCCACCATCTTTCAGCGGGTCTACTGATCCATTAGTTGCTGAACAATGGATTAGTACTACTGAAAAGATATTTTCAGTTCTTCAATGTTCTGAGCATGATAAAGTCATCCTAGCAGTGTATCGTTTGGAAGGAGATGCTGATCAATGGTGGAATCTTGTTAAGAATACAAGTCAAAGGGATGAAATTGAGTCTATGGAATGGGACGAGTTCAAGAACTTATTTTTCAATAAGTACTTCCCTCGTATTCTCCGAACAAAGATGGAGAAAGAGTTCCTTGAACTGAAGCAAAGGGATGATGAATCTGTTGGTACCTATGAAGCAAATTTTACAAGACTGGCAAGGTACGCTTCTGGTATTATTATCCAACCTGAGAGTAAGATCGATCGATTCTTTAGTGGCTTAAAACCAAGTCTTCGAAGGGAGTTAGCCATAAGGGACTTCAATAGCTACGAGGAAATCGTTCGATGTGCTCTCAAAGTCGAGATGGAGATTGGAGTAACCCATCAGTCACATGGGTTTGATAAGAAGAGGAAGATGGAATTCAAAGAAAAATCTAAAGAGCACACTGAAAAGAAGATGAACTTTCCCTTATGCTCAAAGTGTGGAAAGAAACATGGAGGGAGTTGTCTTAAAGGGACAAGTAAATGTTTTAAATGTGGAAAAGAAGGTCATCGGGCATTTGAATGCCGTGATAATGGGAAGAAGATGTCTAATGACGCAAACAAAGGAAGGGATACACAGAATGAACCTACTACACTTCAATGTTTCAAGTGCAAGGAGATGGGGCATTATGCCAGTCAATGCCCAAATCCAAGGGTTGATGATGATGGTCGACGTCAACAAAATCTTAAGGCTAAAGACAAAGGAAAGTCACATGCAATTTCTATCAGCGATGTGGAGTACGATAAAGATGTGGTGAAAGGTACACTTACCATCCACTCTAAAGTAGCAAATGTTTTATTTGATTCTGGATCCACCCACTCATTTATTTCTGAAGACTTTTCTAAGGGTATCACCGTATTACCTCAACAATTAGATGTTGAGTTAGTTGTGACAACACCTAATGGCACATCAATCGCATCAAAAGTTTATAATTCTTCTCCGATCGAAGTTTGTGGGAAAGTGCTTCCTGCAAATCTTGTGATCCTTCCTTTAGTGGAATTTGATGTGATTCTTGGCATGGATTGGCTTTCTCTACATGGAGCTCATATCAATTGCCAAAGAAGGGAAGTCACATTTCATATTCCAGATCAACCTACGATCGTCTATCAATGCAAGGATGAACATAACCTTCCAGTGGAAATTTCTTCCATCTTATGGGTATTGATTCCACTAAATGAAGGTTATTTATCTCAAATGGTTGGTGAGAAACTCACGATTAAGAATATGCCCATTGTACGGGAGTTTGATGATGTCTTTCCGGAGGAATTACCGGGTCTTCCACCAAATCGTGAAGTTGAGTTTTCAATAGAACTCGTACCCGGTGCTTTGCCTATTTCAAAGACACCTTATAGAATGGCCCCAATTGAGTTGCAGGAATTGAAGAAGCAACTCCAAGAGAATCTTGATAAGGGATTCATACGCCCTAGTGCGTCACCTTGGGGAGCACCTGTTCTATTTGTTAAGAAGAAAGATGGATCAATGAGACTCTGCATTGATTATCGAGAACTTAACAAGATCACTATCAAGAACAAATATCCTCTCCCACGCATTGATGACTTATTTGACCAACTACGCGGAGCTCAATACTTTTCCAAGATTGATCTTCGTTCAGGGTATCATCAATTAAGGGTCAAAAGGGAGGATATACCAAAGACGACTTTCCGTACAAGGTATGGACACTATGAATTTATAGTGATGCCATTTGGTCTTACTAATGCCCCTGCTATCTTCATGGATCTAATGAATAGAGTCTTTAGAGACTATCTTGATCAATTTGTGGTAGTCTTTATAGACGATATTCTTGTCTATTCAAAGAGCAAGGAAGAGCATGAAGATCACTTGAGAATTATATTGAAGACCCTGAGAAAGGAGAAGCTTTATGCCAAATTTACCAAGTGTGAATTTTGGCTTCAAAAAGTTGCATTTTTGGGTCACATAATCTCAAAAGAGGGGATATCTGTGGATCCATCAAAAACAGAGGTTATCGAAAGATGGTCAAGACCAACAACAGTAACTGAGATCCGAAGTTTTCTTGGTTTGGCTGGATATTATCGACGTTTTGTAAAATATTTTTCACGATTATCTAATCCACTCACCAAGTTGACTCGGAAAGGAGTTAAGTTTGTCTGGACAAAGGAATGTGAAGAGAATTTCAAGGAGTTGAAAAGAAGGTTATCCAGTGCACCTGTGCTCACACTGCCTTGTAGTGGAGAAAGGTTTGTGATCTACAGTGATGCATCCAAGAAGGGATTGGGGTGTGTTCTTATGCAAAATGATATGGTGATAGCTTATGCCTCACGACAGTTGAAAATCCATGAGCAAAATTACCCAACACATGATTTGGAGTTGGCTGCGGTAATCTTTGCATTAAAGATTTGGAGGCATTACCTTTATGGTGAAAGGTGTGATATTTATACTGATCATAAAAGTTTAAAGTATATTTTCACACAAAAGGAGCTGAATATGCGCCAAAGAAGATGGTTGGAGCTGATTAAGGATTATGAATGCTCAATCCATTACCACCCTGGGAAAGCAAACAAGGTGGCAGATGCATTAAGTCGACAAGACCATGCTAGTTTATCCATGATGATGATCACAAAAGATCCAATATTTATGGATTTACAAAGGATGGATCTTGGAATTATAATGGAAGGGGAAAAATCTTATCTTTCTCAAATGAATGTTCAACCATCTATACATGTGAAGATTAAAGAGGCACAGAAAGAAGATGTCGAGTTACAAAAGAAGGTGAGAAATGTTCCTGAATTCAACCTTGATTGTGATGGGATAATAAAGTTTAGGAATTGGGTTTGCGTTCCTCCCATCCCCGAATTAAAGAATGAGCTGCTGGATGAGGCTCATAGTTCGTCATTCTCTATTCATCCTGGAAGCACGAAGATGTATAGGGACCTGAAAGAGTACTTCTGGTGGGATGGCATGAAAAGAGATGTTGCTGAATATGTCTCTCGATGCTTGGTTTGTCAACAAGTTAAAGCTGAGAGACAGAAGTCTAAGGGGATGTTACAACCATTACCCATACCAGAATGGAAATGGGAAAACATCACTATGGACTTTGTCACAGGACTTCCTAAAACATCCAAAGGCAATAATGCTATCTGGGTCATAGTTGATCGTCTTACAAAGTCTGCACACTTCATTGCTATTAGAGAGGATTTCTCTCTAGATCAGCTTGCCAGGATATATGTAAAGGAAGTGGTAAGATTGCATGGAGTACCACTTTCTGTTATATCTGATCGAGATCCGAGATTTACCTCGAAGTTCTGGCGAAGTCTTCAGCATACTCTAGATACAGAGTTGAGTTTCAGCACTGCTTATCATCCCCAGACAGACGGTCAGTCTGAGAGAACAATTCAAACCCTAGAAGATATGTTGAGAGCTTGCTCTATGGATTTCAAAGGAGGTTGGGATCAACACCTACCTTTGGTGGAATTTTCTTATAATAATAGCTTTCACTCCAGTATTCAGATGGCTCCTTATGAAGCTCTCTATGGAAAGAAATGCAGGACTCCAACTTGCTGGGATGAAGTCGGGGAAAGAAAGATATTAGGACCTGATCTCGTTGATGAAATGGCAGAAAAGGTCAGATCTATTCGACAACACATAAGAGCAGCTCAGAGTCGACAGAAAAGTTATGCCGACAACCGAAGAAAAGACCTAGAGTTTGAAGTGGGCGATAAAGTGTTCTTACGAATATCTCCCTGGAAGAGGGTTATGAGATTTGGAAAGAAGGGGAAGTTGAGCCCTAGATATATCGGTCCTTTCGAAATACTGGATCGTGTTGGGAAGGTAGCTTACCGATTGGCGCTTCCACCAAATCTCTCTCAAGTTCACGATGTGTTCCATGTATCTCTCCTAAGAAAGTACATACCAGATCCTTCACATGTACTCAGCTCAGAAGTTGTACCGCTGGAGCAAGATCTTTCTTATGAAGAACAACCGATAGAGATTCTGGATCGTAGCGAAAAAGTCCTACGAAACAAGACCACTCGCTTAGTGAAGGTTTTATGGAGGAACCACCAACTTGAAGAAGCTACATGGGAGCTTGAGGATATGATGAGGGAGAAGTATCCTCATCTGTTTGTTACAAAGTGACGAATTTTGAGGGCGAAATTCTTTTTAAGGGGGGTAGAATGTAACACCCGAGACTTTTATGTTATATAAATCATCAAAGGAATCTTTTTCTACACAACACTTGCTTGGCTTGCTTGACACGCAATCGCGACCTTCCTCGATAGCTTGCGTCGTACGCAATACCGAGTTTCACTAAACAACAATATGCTATTAAAACTAGCCGTTATGAATAGTAATAACCACTTTTTAAAATTTTATAAATTTTATTTTTCAAAATGGACTTCATTTTTGGACTCAGAATATCGAAATTAGCCAAGGGTGAAATTTTGGTATTTTTCTGAAAACTTTCAATTTTTGATGAATAGTGAAACCACTAAGTGGTAGGTTAAAAAATAGAATTTTGCATAAAACTTAATTTTACCGCTTCTGTGAATGGAATTTCGAAAATCCGAGAGACACGGTTAATATCAAGGACTAAAATGTGGTTCAATGAGATGAAAATAATTTTTTGGTGAATAGTAACTTTTTACGATTTTTACCGCGGTTAATAGTAAATAGGGTAACTAAGGGTAAATATGATATTAATATTACCCTAACACATGTCCTAATTCTATTGGACAAGTGTAATTCGACCAAAAACAAACTTAGGAATAAAATATGACCATTTAGGCCCACTTGGATTAGATTAGGACATTTATTATTAATTTATTTAAAGAAGGGTTAAAATAGTTAAAATCAAAATTTAATAAGTAAATCATTTTTAATATAGGGTTATACATAAGATAAGTTCAATTGTAAATATTCATTAGAAATCTAAAAATATTTCCTACATGATGGTATTTTATTTGTAATTTTTAGACATCAAATAATTTAATTTATTTATGACACAAAGATGATGCAGTAATTATCTTATTAATGAAATATTGACAAAATTGATAATATAAATACCAAAATAAATGTACTTTGAGACTTTTTATGAATTCCACTAATTTTCTAGGTTACTATGATATATTAGTGTTGATTTAATCAACTTGGTTCGAACATATAATTCTGATATGACTTTCACAAAAATCATATATCAAATAGTGTCAAAATTGACACAAAATAGTTTTTAAATCAAATATTATATTATTAATTGTTATTTTATTCCTAAAAATATAAGGTTCGGCCAAATGACTTAGATAAGGATATATATATTAATAATAAACAAATTGGGGTTCGTTTGGCATGTTATAGTAAGTGTATTAACCATATAGTGAAAGAAAACAAAAAGACACGGTAAAAGTTAAAATAATTAACTTAGAGTTAAATCTAATTGATAAGGTTAAAATAATACCCTAAACTTGTCTAAATCCTATTGGTTGATAGGATTTCGACCCATCCCCACTTTAGCTTCGAAATAAGACCCTTTGGAACCATTATAAACCGATTTTGACTTTAATATAAAATAATATTTTGAGATATTCCTAAGGTGCCCCTCTCCTCCCTTATAAAAGGGCACCTCCTCCCCCTCCTCCTCACACCAATTTGAGCACTCAAGTTCGGCCAACCCCTGCCATTTTCTCCTCTCCACTTCCCTAGAATAATCCTAGAGGTCCTGGTCTTCTCCAAAGACCAATCTTAGTTCCTTAAGTGGAGGATTCAAAAAGGCGTTCCAAAGAAGAGGTAATATCCATTACCGATCTTTTCAATTTCTTTCTTCTTCAACTTATTCTTCTTTAGTTGTTTCATGATAAAGTAATAACATCAGTATTACTTACATACTGATATGTTATTATAAATATGAAACAACCCTAATTCACCTTCTATCCATCCTACGGAAAAATGAAATCACCGCGCGTGCGTACGTACGGAATACCGTCTCCACGCCGTGGTGTAATCTATTTTCCACCATCACCTTACAAGGATGGGTATAATGGTGTAATAAGTAACTATATATGATTATTATTAAGTAATATTGATACTGAAATAATATATATATATACTCCAATACAACTCCACGATCATAGGAACGATATCATCACTCGTGCGTACGTACGGAATACCGTCTCCACGATATGATGCGACTCGTTCTACATGATCTTCATTTCATAATGATTATATAAATGAATTGAATGAATAAATATGGTATATACTACACTAATACCATTCTGGAAATGAATTATCTATAACCTAAAGATAAGAATAAGAATTTATTCGACAAAACACGCATAAGAACAAAAAGTTATAAAGACCCGAGTAACAAGTAACAATGAAATATTACTAACAAGAAGCTAATAATATGACCATATATGATCTCATATCAATATGTATGATTCTGGAATAAGTCAATAACATTATTTAAACCATTATACAGGAGCTTCGGACACGAACAAAGCAAATCGGACCTAAGGTAAGGGAAATATCACAATCTCATTTTTATCCGAGATTGTTTATTCGTAAGTATTTACTGGGGTGTATTTTATCATCCACATCCATGTTCCCTCAATATGTAATATTGTTTCCATCCACTTGAAATAGTTTAAATCCAATTTTACCCTTAGGTGAGTTTTTAGTAAAGAATATGAAAGGAATCTTTTGTCGTTTTTCCGTACGAGGTACTTTTTGACTTTTCCGACAAAAGTACGAAGAATGTTTTTTTTAACTTATACGGCATGAATAGATTTTTAAAACATTATTTCCAAGAATCTTCCTTTACAAGTTCTCAAGTTTATTTTTAATCAACTTCTTTTATTTTAAAGTTATATGACATGTTATGAAAGGAAAAATGTTTTTGAAGAAGAAAGGATATTTTCCTCAAGAATGGAGTTCAAGTGTTTTATCAAAATTATTTTCCATCTAAGATAATAAAGGGTTCTGTTTTTATCCCTATTATTACATTTATTTGATGGAATTATTTTTATGAATTCCTTTATCTTATATGAATTGATTTATGATGTCATGATGTTTCAAGAATCCCATTTTTGTTACATGTGTTATGCGATGATGTATGTTTTATGATTATGTGGCACACATAAGAAAGGATTCATTATAAGATGGGTGGGACCTATATCTCCCTCCAATGCATTGGGTAAAGATTTTATATCTCATGAGATAGACATGGCTGGAACGAAAGGTTATTTCGGTTCAGTGATACAGGACTGAAACGAGGAGTGAACTCGGTTCAGAAAGGGACTTTGTCCACTAAGATAGTCTTGGCGATGAGTCATGACTAACAAGAAATGATTTTCCATGATTATGTGTGCATGCCACAAAGTTTCAAGTTTTATGTTATGATTATGGGGATCTCATTTTCACTTCTATGATTTATTCCATGTTAAGATATTATGATCTCTTTTGCAGGTTTTGATTTTCATAAAGATATGATATGATTTTTATTTCCTTTATTTGCCCTTGCTGAGCATTTGAGCTCACCCTTTTATGTTTTCTTTTCCCCAGGTCAGGAAGATGGATATTAAGTAGAATATGCTAAAAGGGACCCTAGATATGATGAAATAAATGGGAGACACTGTAGAAGATTTATGAACCAGTTGTTTATGTTTCCCAGTTTCTAAAGACACTATACCTATACGGTCCTTTGTGGTTTTGTCATATGTTGTAATAAGTGTGCTTCAATTTCGAAGTATTAACAATGTATGTAAAGTATGGGTCGTTATAGTTTCTATCCCAGGGGGATCGAGAACGCCCCTCGAGACAAGTCACAGACCAGCTCGGGTGACCAGTTCAGGGTTGACCCGGGCTGGTTCGTGACAAAACATAACCAAGACAGGTACACATTTTATTTTATGAGTTTATTTATACTCATAATGATCTTTTATTATAATTATATCAATTTGGGGAAATTTATCAATGAAAATTAATTTATATTAATTTAATACTTTAGGTAATTCTTAGAGTGCTCCTACCGTCAATTATAAAAGGGAACCTCTTTTCCCCTTTTACTCACAAATTTTGAGACTTGTAGCTCAGAAATTCACTTCCATAGTACCCTACTAGCTTAATTAATCATATCTAATATCTCTAGTCTATCCAAAAGACCATAATTTTATGGAATAAGGTGTAACCCAAAAGAGGTTTCTAAATGAAGAGATATAACTCTTAAATGAGAGTTTTCAATTTTATTTATTCTTGTAAATCCTATACATATATACTATAAGTTATAAGATAATTAGTTTATTATATTATACATAATTTATTAGTATGATTATGGATCATCCATAATACTCCTTATTCCCATCTATTTTAAAATGATAACGTCGTTGGTGCATACGTGTGCGATAACAACTTCACGAAGCGATGTGACTCATTTTTCACTTCTGTTTTTCATGGATAGTAATGAGGATAAATTTAATGAATATATATGATATATATGATATATTAATTATTCTTTGAAGTTTAATTATTATTTACCTTTCTTTTTTTTCATCCATTAAAAAATAAAAACAACATTCATGCGTTTGTGCAACCTACTCTATACCTGAAATGTGTAATTCATTTTTCTATCAATATATTTTATGGATGACTATATATATAGTGTTTATATATAATATTTATATCATAGTTAACATTTTGGATATTATATAACCATTTTCAAAGTACATGGAACATAACTATCGAACCAAAACACTCATGAAAAATGAAATAGTTAACACCCAAAAATGACGGGTTTCATAAGGAATTATTAATAAATGAGAGTTTAAATATTATAATTGGATCATATATGATATTATAAGTATTAAAATTATTATTTTATATAATTATGATAAATTTAAAATTATTTTACTGTTGGTTAGATCACTTTCAAATCAAGTTTAATTTGAGGTAATTGATTTTCATCTCACTTCTATTTTTTTGACACACATGCCGTATTCACCACTTGTTTATTTTATGTGGTGTATATACTACCAATTAATTTATTTTAATATAATTATTCTTAAAATTATTAGGATTTACATATCCATATAAGGTTATCTCTTTCAAGTGGTTTTGATTCAAAGTTACCAAAGTTGTAAGGGATTTATGTTGCAATCTAATTGTTTCTTTGGATTGCATATGATTAGGTTTTAGATGAACAAAATTCATGATATAAATCTCAAGAAACTCATTATTTATATACTCCTATGGTTATTTCTAGATATTATATATTTTACTTTAATTTTTCTCTACTTATGTAGTAAAGAGATGAATTAATTTTGGTATGGAAAACCAACTTTATTTTCCGTTCGGTCAAAAATCCTTTTTGATTAGTGTCCATGTTTTCTAAAAAATTTCAATTTTTTTTTTACTAAAATCCTATTATTTTTCATATTCATTGTTTTTTCATTTTTTACTTTTAATTTTTTTTAAAATGAATCTTTGTGTTATTTTTGAAATGTGGTAATTTTTAATTTTTACAGAAAATGTGAAAGGAATATTTGTTTTAACATACACAACCTAAATTGAATTTTTTAATAACATGATAGCTCGAAGATTTTAAGATTCATTTACATGTTTCCAAGCTTATTTTCATATAATTTTTTCCTTTACATTTTTTAAATTTTTATATTTCAAACAATTGATTTTAAATTGAAAAGGGTATTTTCATCAAAACATGTTCTAGTGACGTTTTAAAGTAATGTTTCTTCTATGATAACATCTTTTTATGTTACTTATGATTTACTCAGGTTATGATCCAATTATACCAAACACTTTCATTCTTTGGGTTGTTTATTATGATGATGATTTAAGAATAAGTCTATAAAACCAACTTATTTTCCATAATTAAATTAATTTATGATAAAACTTTTTTTTCACAAGTTATATTATGATGTAGTGTTAAAATTCATATGAACCAAAAAAATTTCCATGGGTTATGATATGTTATTATGATGAATACTTTACGATCTTATGGAACACGTATGAATGGATTGTAATTATGTGATGGGTAGGACTAGAATTATACAGAACTCTAATTAATTGGGTAAAGATGGATATATTATGAGATAATAAGGACTGAAATGTGGATTGAACCTAGTTTAGTAAGAGACTCTGTACACTATTATAGTATTGGGAGTGAATCTTGACTAAGGATATGATGGAATGGTAAGTGAATCCAATCCACTATGATAGTCTTGGCAGTGAGCCTTGACTAAGGAAATTATTTTATAAGATTATGTGTATTCAACAAACTTATGTATTTTGAAAATGTTATGCTCTCTTGACACACATTCATTAATTCCTTTATGATTCATGTCTTATGAACTACCAATATATATTCCATGACTCGTTACTATGATCTATTATATTATAAGTAAGGTTATCAAATGTGAATATCATGTTATCATACTCTTAATTTCATGTTATGATTAAGTGATCATTGATATCTCCATTCTTTACCCTTGCTGAGACACTTAACTTACCCTTTCTTATTTTTTCTTTCCTCAGGTTATGAAGAATGGTTTTAAGAATGATATGCATAATAAGGGTTATTGTTATGAATTACTTAGTTTAATATAATCTATATCTCTTATGTAAAATTTGTTTATGAAACTATGTTTTTAAAGGAACTAAACATGTATAGTTTTGGCATGGATCATAATATTATTTGATGATTATTAATCTGAAATGATGTAATATTTTGGTATGAAAGCTATGGATCACTATAGTTGGTATCATATCAGGGTTTAGTAAATGTTTTAAGATTAATATTAAATAAATTTCGCAAAAACTCTTGGGATAACCATAATTATAGGATAACATAGATAGAGATTATATGATTTTACTATAAATTCAACCCTATCTGGAAACTATAAGTGGATTTTGTTTTAGAATAGATGATTCTAGGGATAATAATCTCGAAAAGGGTTGTCAGAAGTGTATCTCTACCATTATTCTAGTGCATGGTGAGTATGACCTTACTATGCACCTAGTTTGAAACCCCTAGGGGATATTATTAGGTTAACATGCATTTACTATATGAACCATTAAAAAGGATTTCAATAGATGATAACCAAGGTTGAACTTTGTTAAAAGTAAGGTATCATAGAGTGAAAATAAGGTGTCAAGATATAGACTACCAATGAATGTTTTTTCATGATTATATGAATCCAAACTATTAATATTGTTACTCAAACTAAATTTTTGGGTGTTACTCAATGGATGGAAATAATATGATTTGTGATGATGTATAATGTGACAGACAATGCAATGATTTTCTTTATGAGAAACCAAATGAAATGGGAGATGGAAGATTGAACCTTTTGATTATTCATAATTAGTTATCCCATTATATAAATAAAAATATCAACTTGGGTGAGTTTATAGACACAATTAATAATATAAAAAAATGAGTTTCATGAAGACCATGGAGGGAAGAAGATTCAGCTTCCTACATGTCAAGTATGTCACAAGAATCACTAAGAGAAATGTCTCAAATGATTGAAAAGAAGTTTTATATGTGTAATAAAAGGTCATAGAGAAAGTAACTGTCAAGTAAAAATTAAAATATAAATATAGGAAAATTAAGTTCATCCTAATGTACAATTTATATATTAATGTCTTATTTTTGGGGAATATAGACATTATCCTAGCCAATTCCCTAATACAATGATTAAATCCTAATCAAAGGAAGGAACTATGTTATTCTTATTGATAAACTGAATTTAGTAAAGTGTTTATCTATTGGGATTTAAGAATTGTGATGTAGAAGTGTTACATAAATTATATTCTAGATATAATAATCATAAAACAACTAAGGATCATCACAGGAGAATTTTTATTTATGTAATTGAAAACATATATTAAAAGGAACTTATAATAAAGAAAAATGATATTGTGGCGAGTTGATGATTTTTAATTGGGATAAATAGATGATTGACCTTGATGAAGTAAATAGGATAATATTGGTGACTTAAAAATTGGTTAGTGATTTGATTATAAAGTGATTTAGTTCATCTTTTATGGGGTTTATTTGATTTTTTTTGGATTTATAGAAATGGACTATGATTTTATTTGAGGAATAAGGATTGTGTTAATTTTTTGAAGCATATATGTCTTCATGTGGGGTTATATTAAGGGTTATGGAAACCATCATGGATTTTTATGCTTAATGTTGACTATAAGTTTAAATTCATATATACCCCTTTTATATTTTATGTAATGTGATTTTGAGGTGATTTGAAACATTTATTGGGTTTTAATAAGAATACTCTATTGACGTTTAAATAACCCTTTAGGTTTGTATATGATTTAATGATAAGTTAATTATGGTCCATTGGATTATGGAATATAGATAATATTTATGCTTGGAAAGTGATTCATTGAATATGATATAATTTCAGGGATATTTATGTTCAAGATGAGTATTAAATTTTTTGTTAGTATCTAAATTTGATTCATGATATTTTGATAAAGTTCACTAAGTTATAAGATTATATAGTGATTTCTCACAATGATTAATGATATTTTGGGAGATAATTAATTAGGTTAAGTTATATGTAACCTTTAGGTTTAACATGTGGTCTAACTTGAAATATAATTGGTAAGAATGAAATTAAATATTTGGGGATGTAAATTAAAATGCATAAGATCACTTTTGAGGTCAAAACATTCATTAATGTTGAGATTATTAAGGTAAATTGGGATGTTGGGTTATTTATTTTTTGAATAACATAATTTTAAACTTTTGTGTTATCATATAATTCTTGAAGTAAAATGTATCATTTCTTCGTATGAAGGTTTATACATTTTTTATATTATCGTACCTTATAGAAACCATTTCAGTTTTGGTTAATATTAAAAGATAGGAGGAATATATTATTATTCTTTTGTGGAGTATGTGATCACTTAAAAGTTGATTTTAGTTCTTCAGGTATGAAAAATTCATCTTGAATACTCTTCGGTTGGAACAAATATTAGATTGTGGTGGGAATTAATTAAAGGAATAAATTAAAATTGTCAATTAAGTATATTTCCTTATGTTATTAGTCTAGATGTTAAAGGAATTCCTCCACTATAGGAGAATGATATTGAAAAAAATGTTAACCTATTACATTCATTTCATATTAATTGATGTAATTTTTTACACAACATTGATTTATGATTTTATTATCATTGACATTCTCAAGTTCATTTAGTTTCTTATAATCAATATTCTCTATCACTCTCTTTAATTATTTGAGATTACTTTTTTTGTCTATGTCTTTAATAAATCCCACTAATGTTATAAAATTTAAAAAACTAGTTATTTGTTATTATATAAGACCTTCATATTTCCCTTTCCCTATTTTTAAAAGTTTGTCTTATTAACACTTTTTAGGATGTGAGTTTTCAACAAAGGAATTTTCAAATATGTAACAATTGATTGTCGAAAAAAAGATGAAATTGCGAGGATGGGATTTATTAAGAGGGGGGGGGGATAATGTATATAACATTCCAGATAATTTTTATATTAAAAATTTTAATATATTCATTAGTTATATATTATAGTGTTATATTTATAAGAAAAATATTAGACAATTTTTAGGCCAAGAGGAAAAAAGCTTTATTTCTAACCTAATTAGGTTTAATAAATTATATGTATTATTTAAAATCTTAATTTCAAAATTATAATAATTTTATTTGAAAAAATAAATTTCATTTTTGTATTCATAATTTCAAAAGTATCTTCGGTTAAATTTTTGGTAGTTTTCTGAAAGGATTGATTTTTTAATAAATAATGAAAAAATTGATTTTTTTTGAAAATTGTATTTTATTTTCGATTGTTTACATAGTTAAATTCTATTTTATTAGTTTATTTTTATTAATAATAATTAAATTATGCAAATTTTAATGACTTTTATACTTGAATTTGGTATAAAAACATTTTTTATAAAAAAATAATTTTTTGAAAAACTATTTTTCTTCACGTTTTTTTGGTTTTATTTTAAATTAAATTATGAAAATTATGTTTTTTAATATTAAAAAATAAATTCCATATTTTTAAGCCTAGGTTAAATTTTTTTAAAACGAACCATTTTATTTTTTGACATTATGAATTGCAAACTTTATAATTTTTGTTATTATGGTAAATGGTAAATTAGGTAATTAAAGTTAAAAATAAAATGATAAGGACTAAAAAATGACCTTAACACCTGAATTAATTTTATATTATGATTATATATCATCAATAATCATACTTTTTTTTAATATATTTCTTTTTTTACATTTGTACTTGATTTTTACCTTTATAATATTTAAGTGAATATAAAGCCAAAATCGTCAAACTCTTTCTTTTAATATCTATAATATTTTAACATACAGATAAACATAGGATATGGTTGGTTATAAATATTTTTATGAAATATAAATTATTTTTTATAATGTTTCTTTATTTTTAATTTTTACTTAATAAATGATTACCATAAATACTTATGAAACACTAACACAATGTTTGTCCAAGCAGTAAAAAAAAATTTTGGAAACTATATAAATAATATTATTTGAGTGATTTTTTGTGTCTAAATAATTTTCAGATAAAAATTAAATATTATAAAGGTTTTTATTCATTTTATTATAATTTAATATTTTTATTATAGTTTTTAAAGTCAAATTAAATTAATAGTTTCAAAATCGACATTAATGTAATTTTATAATAAATAACATTTTATTAAATAAAATTAAATTCATAAAAACTTATATTCGAACATGTGAATGGGATTTGACTTATGAAATATAAAATTATCCATTTATGGGACGTTTTTACTTTTATACTAACTATTTTAACCCCTTAAGATTAAACAATATTGATATCACCATAATTGTCAAGAGGGTTAATGAAGGGTTAAAACAAAAAAGATAAAGGTAAAAAATGTTATCCAAAATTTTCAAAATTTTATAGGACTATATGATTTAAAATAATCCTCATATTATCTTTTAATATTATAAATTTGGATCTATTTTTACATAAAAATTAATTTAAATTAATTTAATATATTAATAAATTCCAACAGTACCCATCCCCTCTCTTATAAAAGGCCACATCTTCATCAAATTTAATTAAACTTAAAAAGCCTTTGGTTAACCAATACCCACCTAAATATATTTCTAAAACCCCTAAACACAATCTAGATTTCTTATTTTTGGAATATTACCAACCTTATAGGTCTTAATATGTAAAGAAAATGAGATTGTCAGAAAAAGAGGTATAGTGTTTCACTGAATATTTTTGTTTTATTTATTTTCCCACCTCATTCAAATATTTTTCAACCATAATAATATAATAACATCATTATATTTAAAAACATTATATGTTTTTGTGTTAATATAATAACCTATATCCATCTCCAACCTCTATCAAATGTGAAATGGATCCATCGTTCGTGTGTATGGCCGACTACCACCTCTCGAACTGATGTGATTTATTTTCCATTACAATCCATCATGAATGGTTGTACTAATTTATTTAATATATATATATATGTGTGTGTGTGTGTGTTTAAATTATATTAATAAATTATTTTTCATTCTTAAAAGACAATATATCATTTACTTTCTTACATTTCCTTTAACTAAAAAATGATAACGTCGTTCATGCGTATGTGTGGACTACCACCTCCACAAAGTGATGTGATTCTATTTTCATCACCACATAGCATGGATGATATATATAAGTTTGATTAAAAAAATAATAAAGTATTTATGATATAATTATCACTATGTAATGATAAAATAATACTTACCTTCTTTCATTAATGATCATTAAAAATTGGAAATGTTACTCATGTGTATCTACGACTTACCGTCTTTGTGATTGTAATGTGGTTCATTTTTCATAAACATGTTTCTTAATTGTTTTTAAAATTATAATTGATGTATAAAAATGATAATTATTTAATTATTATTATTATATTATTGATTCTAAAATGAACTCTTTGACCATTTTCAACTTAATGAATCCATTTTGGATTCATGAAACAAATATAATCAAAACATCTGATATAAATTTTATTTATTGAATAATTAAATATAGCTTGGTAAGAGATAAAATAAAAGGAATAATAAAATCTAAAATTTTTATTAAGAAGTTAAATAATTGAACTAAATTTATTATTCCAGAATTTGAATAACGTATGTGATGAGTCGACTCAAGGTTATATACATTATCTTAAAAATTCCCTTTTAATGTTTCCTTGGAAAATATTTTTCATCCAAGAAATTATTTTAAAAATTATTTTTTAGATAGATTTATGAAGAAATAAATTAATTATAAAGGAATTTTTTTCAGTTTCAATGGTTTTTCAAAATTAACATTTTTATGTAACATTTTTTCATTTTCTATAGAATAAAAATGGAATATTTTATGTTAACATATATGAAGATAATGAATTTTCCCACTATTGTAACTTCTATTTGATTATTGGAATCCATTATAATATTTCTAGTTTTATTCAAGGAAAAATCATCTTTCCCTTTGTTCTATTTTTTTTTTGAAAAATGAGTTTTAAAGGAATGGGATATATCAATATCCGAATATGATTTCTTATTGGTGCAAAGAACATTTTTATGATGCAAGATTTTATTTATTCTGTTATGGTTCTTGGGAATTTTTATCATTATGATTTGTTCCATTATAAACCAATGGTGGGTGAGACCATTATATCTCTATAATTTATTGGTTAAAGGGATAGAGTCAACAGATTAGGTTTCTCTTAAGAGATTATTGGAATTTACTATGAAGGTTTTTCCAAGTGTAACTATGATCATCATTTTATGTGTTACTATGAAGGTTATTATAAGTGTAACCATGATGTTTATCCCATTTTTAAGAGTTCTATAAATATTATTCCTCATGTTACTATTATATATATATATATTCTTTCTTTGGGTTTTTATGGAAATCTAACAATTTTACAAGGCTAGATAATGAGCTTATGTTTAAATGAAATTACATGATACTTTTTAAGGGTGAAAAGTATAACATTCTGAAAAATATCTTATTAGTTTTTTATTAATGAAAAAAAAATTATAAGTCTTATTTTCCCTTGACGATTTCATATGAATTGTTTTTTGAATTTTTTTTGTAGAGTAGTAGATTTCTTAGGTAAGACAATGATTATTTTGAACCCCAAAATTTATTTTGAAAAGGAAATTTTTTATAAGTATTCATGGACTAACAATTTATTTATTTCTTTTCATGTACATTAATACAATTTTTGTTCTCCTTCCACAATTCAAAAAAAATCATAGGGTTTAAGGATGGGTAAGGATATAGATGAGGTAAATATCATTTTTTATATTTCTTAAAAATAAAACTTATTTTATCCGAAAAGTTTTGTTTAATGGGGAAAATAGATACAAGTAGAAGTGTACACTCTGTAATATATATGATTGTTATATCAAATTTATGAACTAACTCACTAAAACTATAAACCTATAAGATCTTTTGGAATATAAGATAGTGGATTCTAATTTATAGTCACTAGAATATGTACTTTATACGGTCATGTCAATATATTTGGTATGAGAGTGATATTTAGATATCTTTAAGGGTTATAATAATGTAAATAGAATAACCTTAAAATATATTACTTTATGGTTAAGTTTAAATGATATAGAATTTAAATACAACCAGTTTTATTTTTCTAAACTATTTTTTTCATAATGATTTCTATAGAGTAAATATGGAAACTATAGTAGGAAGGAACCAAGAGGATGATATCCATACGAATCAGCAACTTGGAATGGTTGGAATTTAATCTAAGTAGGTTTTCATTATGCTGGCTCAGTTGATTCATTATATAAATAGTGGTTTATTCCATTCTATAGAATAACTAGATCTATCACTAATGAATATATCAATAGGGAATCATTTTAGGTGACAACACTCTTTAACACTCAGTGAATATTCTGAACCTATGGTAGTTGAAGGATGGATTAAATCCATAGAAATTATATTTGACGACATGGGATATTTGGATCATCAAAACATAATTCTTTCTATTTTCTGTTATGAAGTTAAAGACCTTGGTGTTCAATTATCAATAATATCAGGGCAATAAATTTTCTTAATACCTTGTAATAGGATGAATTTAAGAATATATTCCTTGAAAAATATTGTCGAAAATTTGTTCGAAATAGAATTGAAAAATAATTATTGGACTTAAGTAAAAGGGTGGAAGATTCAATGAGCATGTATAAAGAAAACTTCACCTGATTGCAAGGAGAACCAAATTTTATCTAGGATCTTATTAGGAATATTAATAAAATTTACCTAGGATTGAAACCAAAATATCTAAGGGCACTATATTCCCATGAATTTAAATGTTATGATAATTTTTTTAGATGTGTAGATAAGGTAGAAATGGATTTCTTCAATGGTTAGGTGTTTTATAATAACAAATGAAAAAATGGTCCAAGTGGTAGAAAAATGGGAAGAATTAGTCAAAGAAATCTGAATTTAAGAAAATAAATTTCTTTTTTGTGTGTGATAATTATGGAAAAAATAACATTTGTGAATTCCTTATGAAATATGGTATGAGTATCTAATGAGTTTATTTTGGGAATATGGCTCATAATTGAAATGAAAAACTTCTTGGTAGTGGTAGCTCCAAATATGATAAACAGGATGTTATATGTTTTAAATGTAACAATACAGTTCATTATTCACATGGGTGTCTAAAGAATAATAAGAATGATGGGATGAAATAAGACTATAAGAATAATTTCATAGTGAAATCCTTCAAAACAACTTTAGAATATATTGGGACATAAAATGAAGTGGTAATATGATGATTTCTTGTTTATTCATATTATGCTAAAGTCATGTTTTATTTTTGTTCTACATATTCTTTTATATCTGGGACAGTTTTTTGTAAATTAGAATTTTGAACTCATGAAATGAATCTATAGATTTTGGTAAAGACACTAAGGGGAAGTATCAGTGGAAAAATAAATTATGTGAATTTTCATATAATCATATGTCAAAAGTTTTTACCTGAAAACCTTGTTGTCTTACTCGTAGTAGATTTGGATGATTTTCTAAGTATTGGATCTTTATTTACCATGCTAAGATAGATTGTAGAGATAAAGTAATTTTTTCAGAAAGAGTTTCAATTTTATACAATAATAAACCCATACCTTTGATAACATATCATGAAGTTGAGAAAATATTAAAAGAAGGAAGAAAAATTAATCTTTTATATTTTGATGAAAATATGGGAACTGTTTAGATTAATTATGTGTTATTAGTAAAATAATACATTAATGTTTTTTTGGATGAGTTTATAGGTATTATGCCTCTTTGGTAAGTATAATTCAATATTGAATTAGTTCCTATTTAAAATCAAATTTTAAAACCCCCTTATCAAATTGATTAAGAAGAACTCTATGTATTAAAAAAATAGTTGTAGGAGTTTCTTGATAAAGGTTTCATTCATCCTATCACTTCACCATGGGGTGATCTTATTTATTTTAGAAATAAAGTTGGCCCCATGAGGATTTTCATTGATTATATAGCTATCAATAACATTATTATTAAGAATAAGTATTTATTACCTCTTATCATTGATTTGTTTTACCATCTATAGAGAGATCAATATTTTTTAAAGGTCGACCTAAGGTTAGGGTAATATCAGTTGAAGGTGAACTAGGATGAAATTCTTAAAATAGTTTTTTAGACTAGATATAGGCATTATGTGTTTTTATTTATTCCCTTTGGGTTGAAAATTTTCGTAGTTATATTTACATATATTATGAATAGAGTCTTTCATGAATATTTGGATAGGTTTTTGGATTTTATGTTCATGAAATTTGATTAATTCAAAAATATATGAGTATTATAAAAAATATATAAGTATTGTTCTCTAAACCCTAAAATAAAATAGGTTATATAGAAAATTTAACAAAAATGATTTTTTAGTTACAGAATATTTCTTTCCTTAGACACATTGTAAATAAATATGACATAAAAATTGATCAATATAAAACTAAATTTGTTGATGAATGTCCAAAACCTAAAAATGTTACTAAGATTCATTGTTTTCTTTGATTATTAGGCTATTACTAACAGTTTTTTGAAAAAAAATCATGGTTATCTAGCCCACTGACTAAGTTAGCTTGAAAAGGAGTAAAATTAATCTAGTAAAAATAATGTGATAATTATTTCTAGGAACTAAAAATAATATTTATTAATAATCTAGTTTTGGCTATAACCTCTAAAAATGGAAATTGTTTTATCTACAATGATTCTTTCTTAAAAGTTTTTGGTTGTGTACTGATACAGAATGATTATATGATTTCTTATTATTCTCATTAATTAAAACCAAATGAGTAAAAATATCCTAAACATGAACTCAAAGTGGAAACTATAATATTTTCTTTAAAAATTTTGAGACAACATTTATATGGTCCCAATTGTGAAATATATAATGATTTTAAAATTTTAAATTATATATTTATTCAGAAAGAGTTAAAATGATATAGATAAGATGGATGAAATTGATAAAGGATTATAACTACATAGTTCATTATTATCATAGAATAGAAAATAATGTAGTTGATGCTTTGAGTCTGAAAATTATAGTTGGATTAACCACATTACATTGGGAAAATGGCCCTTTGGTTAATGATTTGATGAATTTTGGTTTAGAATTTGTGCATGTATGATCTTCCGCTATTTTGTTTTAGGTGTTAATATAATCGTCTATGTATAAAATAATTAGGAAATCTCAGGAATAATAACGGGACTTACAAGAAGACATTGAATTCATTAATAAGTTTAATTTTACTAAATTTAACATTGATAAAGATTGTGCTTTGATATTTCGAAAGAGATTATTTGTGCCATGTGAATCCAAATTAAAGAGAAAAATATTGATTGAATCTTATAATTCCCCATTTTCTATTCACCTTGGTAGCACAAATATGTATATAGAACTTTAAAAGTATTACTAGTGTTTTGGAATAAAAATATATATTTATTATTTTACCATGAAATTTTTGATTTGTCAATAGGTTAAATGTAATGTCTCGGACCTAGATTCCATTTAATAGTTCCCGGAACTTGGGTGGACACATGGCCTTCAGCGCATCTCCCCAAATGTCAGAAGCTACCAACTAGCAGTGAGGGCCTAGGGTGTGTCTATGGGGAGACTATTCCCTCTTATAAGAGTGAAACAAAACTAAATAAATCCTATAGATCAAATCGCGGAATAAGTATAATAGTTTGAAAATAGATAAATAATAGGAATAAATAACAATTCCAAAGTAATGTAACATATAGAATGATGATCATTTCAAGGACCTACAAAGCAAAAAAAACATGTATACATGGCATTAGTATAATACTTATATCAATATAACAAAAATAAAAAAATTACTATCTCCTGATAACATCATAAGCCTTAGGCTGGTACCATGATCCCCCACTCTTAAGCCTAAAAAAATCAAGCATTTAACTAAGGGTGCTTTCCTTGGTCCCTAGTTTCATCTAAATAGTCTTCCTGGGTACCCAATGGTGGACTAAAAAGGGTTTGAGATACAATCCCAATAGGTAACCATCCAAATATCTATAGAAAATTCTTAATGTGAAACATTATCTAATAAGAGTACAATATATATCACAGGTAAGTAGTAATATAATGAAAATTTCCCATGGCATGTATACTACCAAAAAAGTGATATTGTATATCCATACGATGATCCCTACAAAACATGGGTTAAGATCCTATAACAAGGCAAAAAATAAAGTAAACTAAAGTAAACAAAAAATTATCACTATATACATAATATATCTCATAACATCTATGACCACACAATATAATATGTATATCAAAACAACCCTAACCATGCCATATAATCAAGAGTCACATATACCACAACTTAGCTATATAATCACACATGTTACATTTACCACATTCGTTCCGTATAAACAATATATCATTTTACCTGTGACCTTGCCGTATAACCAGTGAAGTCATAATAACTACGATTGGTCCATATAACTAGAAGTGTAATAACAATGAAAATTGAGACATATAACCAAGAATATCACCTTTTCTATAGTCATGCCATATAATCAAATAATTCCAGACCCCACGGGGCCAAATACAAGGAATAAAGAACTAAGTCATCCTCATAAAGTCCTAGGAGAATATCAATGGAAACTTAGTTAGGATTGAATTAGGGTCCAAGGATCTTTTCAACAGACCATGTCCACTGTGAGCCCAAACAAACTAAATCTAAGGGGTAGCAAGGCCCAAGGAATCCCATGGAATAAGAATCCAATGATCTTACAGATCTAAGGAATTATCTACCGCTATCATAACCCATGGTGTAGTACAACCATGGAATCCTATGTAAATATTCATCACTTAATCCAAACACTATTTCACACCATGAGTTTACCCAGACATATAGAAATTCTTAATCAAAATTATTTCATGAGTATACCAACCCATTTAAATAATTGATAAATAATCCATAAAGTAGTTCAATTTTCAAATAAACCTTTTAATAAAAAGCATCAACATTCAAAGGAGGAAAACCACCTCCTATTCAACCAATTAAATTCAATTAATTTACTAAAATTATTCCTATAACTAGGAATTATTAACTCACCCCATGGGTGGTGAAACAAGGCATAGGAATATGAAATTCACATGGAAGACCCCATGGGTGGCCTTGGTTAGGGAAACAATCTCCAACACATCTCAAAATAACTAAAGGGAATCTTTAACATATTCCATTTCATTTAATTAAATTAATTTATGGGGTGCTGACGGGAGTTTTGGTGAGCAATATAATGACAACTAGATCAATAAAGCACCAAAATTGAAGGGAAAAATATATAACACCTATCTTAGGTTGGTATTAGAGTGATGATACAATATCAAATTTTGATTTGGCTCATATTTGGAGAAAAAAACAAAGAATAGATAAAGAACCTTGAAATAGGGAATATTATATTGCACCTAAATAACTCTGTCGATAGTAAGAAGAATGAAGAACAACACAAAATGAATTGACTAATCACTGGTGAGAATCCAACGAGACTGGCAACACTAAATTTCAATATCCGACAGATGAATGAAATCGAAGACTAAGATTTGGATTTTTAAAGATCTCCCCACATTTGATCTTTTTTCCATGAGAGGAGAAAAGAATAGATTTTTAGGTTATAACATTAATTATCAGTAAAATGTTAATTTAATCAAAAAAAATTGGGGCTGCATGGTTTGGCCACACGGTTAGAAAAATTGTGAATTAACCATGCACCCAATGCTATATGGAGGGGCACCTTTCATGGTCACTATGTACAGTTTGACTAACTATGTAAAAAACATGAAAAAAATCTCTATCAAAACTAAATATTCCCTCACACGGGTGTGAACCTCTACCTTCATGGTTTGAAAAACTGTGTGGGTTACCCTTTTCCTTTGTACATTCCTCACATAGTTAGTCATACCATGTGGCATGCCCCACACAGTTTGTAATAACCATGATGCTGGCCTGATTTTCCAAAAAGATGGGTTATAGGATCCAAAGAAAACCCAAACACCCCCGATACCCCCATGTCCTCAAAGGGTACTCACATTAGGCCATAATCAAGCATTTAAACTAAAAAACAAGATATATACCTCATATAAAAACTTGGTATCTTATAATATTCCCCCTTAAAGCAATTCACCCCTAAATTTCCCTCTTAAGGGTGGTTAAAAATCATCATAGAATAAATTTGGCCACTAAGAACATACGTTGGTCTCCCTCTCCCAAGTCTCATCCTATAAATGGTTGTGTTTCCATAGAATCCATACTAGTGGAACTAACCAGCCTTGAAGAACCATAATTCTCCTATCAATGATATGAATATGATGCTCCTAATTAGATGCATTACCCTATAACCCAACCTCATCCAGCTATAGAGTGTGAGATGGTTCTGAGTGATAACGTCACATATAAGATACATGGAAGACATCATTCACATCTCAATACCTCTTTGGTAACTACAAATAATTGGATACCATTCCAACTCTCTCTGTAATATAAAAAGACCCTATATATCACTGTGAAAGAATACCAGGTATCCTGATCCATCTGTGTCATAGCCATGGTGAGATAAATAAAAAGACCTGATCCCTAACCTCAAACTCTAGAGGTCGTTTGTAGTGATCGACGTAAGATTTATGTTGATACTGTGCAGTATCTATCTATTTCTTGTACAACTAGACTATCTCAAAAGTCTTCTACATGAGATGAGGTCCCTATAAAGCTACCTCACATACCTATAACCAACACAAGGGTGATAGTCATGGCTAACCATATGAAGCCTCATAAGGTTCCATATATATCATATTCTGATAGCTATTATTGTAGGAGAACTTAATAAGGATTATAGGCCTCTCATAAGAGCCCCCCAAATCCTAGATGCATGGCTGAAACATTTCCTCCAGAACCATTACCATATGCTTTTATTGGACATCAGTCTAAGGGAAGTATAATGTGCTCATAAGTACTTATATACCCAATTACCTATGTAAAATCTTCTAGAAATGAGATGTAAAATGGGTATTCCTATCTAAAACAATAGTGTCTAAGACCTTATGAAGTATTACAATAACACGGATGCACAACCTCCCAAGATCACCAACACTAATGGTCTCTTTGATTGGTAGAAAATGATAAACCTTCATGATCCTATCAACAAAAACCCAACCATATATCAACCTTATCCTTTTACACATATCATTAAATGATTTTAAGCATAATTAAACATCAAACTACAAGCCAATGATTGTTAAGTCTAGTGTCATGAATATTAGGTACGTAATTAAACACAATGATTCCAAAATAAGAATATCTTTTATTTAATCATCATAAAGAGATACTAACTTTTTTTGAGCCCATACATCGACATAGGATAACCTGGGGTTAACATGAAGAAAGGGATGTGATAAAAGTCCAGTAAGGTTATAAACATAAGAATAAATCTTAGCACATGGGTTAGAAGGCATAACATAATGATAAAAATGGCATAAAACATGTTTAAATATAAGGAATCATAACATGGGATCATATAATTATGGATTCATTGTAATGTGACAGCAACATAAAACATATCCTAAGTAAGAGTGAAGGCTCATTGTATATAAAGGAGCATGAGTTAATGTTAACCACCAAGACTATTGCACACAGAGCATGAGTCAAGGCAAAATACTAAGACCATTGCATATAAAATATCATGAGACTAAACTTTACCCAATTAATTAGATCACTATCTAGGTGCACCCATCATAACAAGTTAATTAATATTTTTTCCACATAATTAAACCCACATAAGAAATAAAACACAAACATAAGGGTTACCCATGGAAAGAATTGGGTATCATAATAATGTCAAATGGAATAAAATATAAGAATATCATAATGGTGTCCATGAAATAAAGGATTTAAATAATATATGGAAATTCATAAGGGAAAATAAGAATAGATCATGAAAATAGATGTAAAACTAAAGTGAATTCATATAAAAATGGCATTTAAGAAACTTTATAATTAAATCCTTTATGTGCGGTTTTAGGAAAATTTAAAAGAGAATTTAAATAAGAAAAGGAAAAAATATTATATATAAATTCAGAAGTGAACCAAAAAAGTTTTCATAATAAAATTAATGATTTTATAAAAATAATTGTTGCTTAAAAGAGATTATTGACTTCACTTGAAATGTGTAAGAATTCAGGATGTTCCCTAAAACCGGGCTTGCTTATTGGGAAGAATTGAGTAGGGAACATTTTAAAAACATGTATATACCTAAAAAAAGGATGAATGGATCTTGATACATGATTTGGTAAAATATAAACAACATTTATAATATGTACATAAAAATAAAATAGAATTTATTTTGGGTAAAAAAAGATAAAGAGTAACCTGAATGAATAATGGATGTTCGTGTAGAATCCCATGCCTTAAGTCTAAAGGTGTTCTTCACTTGATCTTAATGTCCTAGATAATAAAATTATATTCATTAATTAATATATAAAGAACCATTTATATATGTTTTTTATTTTTTATAAATTTATTAATTTCATTTATAGCCTTTTTATGGGTTACGAGATTCAATTTCTTCATTTGAGAGTGTTGGTTTCCTTGGTTTCCATGATCAGTTTACTTGTATACATGTACGAAAGGTCATATAAAGTGGGTGTAATTATCCATAATTGAAATTAAATGTTATTAATGATCTTAAATATGTTAAATTGGTCTTATATATCATTTTAGGGAATTAGTATGAATCATTAGATAAATAGATAATGATAATTGTTTGGGTTTATTTTGGCGATTTTCAATCACAATGAAGTAATTTTATTTTATAAATTAATATCATGGGTAAAAAATGATTCTAGAACATTTTTTAAGATAAAATAAATATTTTATAATATAATTAAACCATAAAAAATGGTATCATGACCAGTATTAAAGGTGGAATTGAAAGATGAAAGCTGTTCTCCCACGAAGGTGGTAAATCAGCACCTCACAGACACTATTTTCATTATTAGTATAAAAGGAGGGGGAAAAGAGAGATGATGATGAATTATTACATTAGAATAAAAAGTTACATTATATTTAAGGTACCAGATTCATAATACCATTTTTATTAGTGGATTTGAGAAGATAAAAAGAAAATAAAGGAACATGAAAAGAAATTAAAAGAAAAGTGGGTTTACCTCTTGATTCCTTATTCTTAAGAACCTCCTTAAGAGATTGGTTTTTTTTTATTAAGACAAAAAGATCATAGACATGGGGGAGTGTCTTTGTAGGATATTGTATCATAATTTGGATAAGTATCAAGGCTTGAGATTTTTGAGAATAAGAGGTGGTGAGGGGTGGTATTTATAGTGGAGGAGAGGGGCGTTTTCACATTATTTAGTTCATTAGTTTATTATTTTACTCAAGACAATCAATAATATTGATTATTGAGACTAAATAAAGTAATTAGATCAATTGAGTTCGATTTTTTTTGCTTAAATCATCCATGACTCAATGAATAGTGCATTTAACTTATAATGTATATATACCGTAAATAACCATATTTTACTATTCACCGAAAATTCTAGTATTTCAAAAAAATCCCAAAAATTAACCCTAACTATTTTTCAATGTGTATAGTCGAAAAATTAACACCATTTTATCAAAATAGTTTACTAAATATGAGAAATTTAATTTTGAATTAAAATCCTCATTTACTTGGAAAATACAAATTTTAAAATTAAAACTTCTTTTCTAACACTTTGAAAACATAATTAAGGTCTCATAAAATGATACTATAATCATAAGAAAAAAGTATTAATTTATGTATAAATTTTAGGAAAATAATTTTTTAAGTTTTTTAAATTAATCATAAATTTTTAATTAAATATTTATGATTTACAAAAATACAAACACTTAATTAATAATTTTTAAAATATTTATTTACTTATAATATGATATAATTATATCATTTTGTGAATTATAATATGTATAGATTTTATTTATACTTTCATTGGTGAGTTTAATATTCAATTTTCCTATTTACTATACATAAGGTTTATGTTACTATTCCAAAGTTCAAGTTATTATTCCTTTGGTATATGTTTCTTAACTTATAGAAATTCCTTTAATTTAATTAATTATTCATTTATAAAGTTTTTATTGTCTTCTTAATGTGATTTTATGTGATTATAATATATGAAATAATTATTATAAGGGAATTTCGATTGATAAAAATTTGGGTCGTTACATTTCCACCCTTATAAAATTTTTACCGCAAAATTTTGTTTTACATTCTAAGATAAAAATAGGTGTGGGTACATTTCCTTAATTTCTTTCTCTAGTTCCCATGTTGTCTCTTCATACTTGGGGTTCTATGATAGTATTTTGACCCGGTGAGTAGTCTTTTTGGATAAAGATTTACCTATATGATCCAAGATCTTCACTGGCTACACCTTATAGAAATATCATTCTTCAACTGTACCACCTCTGAAGTCAGTACATGTGAAGGATCTGGAATGTACTTCCCTAAGAGGGATACGTGGAATACATCGTGTAATTTATACTTGTAGGTGGTAGTGCTAGTCGATATGCCACATCCCTGACACGATCAAGAATATAGAAGGGGCCAATGTACCTGGGACTTTCCTTTCCTTTATTCGCAAATATCATGGCATTCTTCCATGGAGATATATTGAGGAATACCATGTCTCCAGCTTTAAAATCAAGGTCTCATCGATGATTGTCTACATGAACCTTTTGTCGACTTTGAGATTCCTTGATGCGCTGTCAAATTCCTTTCACCTTTTCCACCATTTCTTTGACCATTTCAGGTCCTAGCATCTTACGCTCACCAACTTTATCCTGTAATTCTATTGTTATTCACATTTTCCCATAAAGGGATCCATATAGAGTCATTTTGATACTCGAGTGTAAACTATTGTTGTAGGAGAACTCAAACAGAGGTAGATGTTGGTCCCATTATCCTTTAAAGTACATATAACATTCTCTCAACATATCTTCCAGTTTATGAATATTTTTCTCAGATTGGACATCATTTTGAGGATGATAGGTTGTACTGAAGTTCAGATTGGTTTTTAGAGAATGTTTGGGACTTTTTTTATAACTTTGAGGTGAATCTTGGATCATGATTGGATACAATCAATAGTGGTACTCCTTTCATCCTTACCAATTTATTGATATGTATTAGTGCAAGTTGATCCAATGATAAGTTCTCTCTAATTCCAATAAAGTGAGTTGTCTTTGTTAGACTAACCATAATAAACCATATGGAATTGTTTCCTTTGGATGTATTTTTAAGTATAGTGAAAAAGTCTATGGTGATTTTCTCCCACTTCCTGTTGGTATGGATAATTGTTACATCATCCCTTTATAATATTTCCTTTCAGCCTTCACTTGCTGACCTACCAGGAACTTTGATGTATATTCAGAGATCTCCTTTTTCATATTGTCCCACCAAAAGTTATCCCAGAGATCTCGATATATCTGTGTGCTCCCAGTGTTAATATAGAAGTTTAAGATATGTGTGTCATTTAGAAGTTCTTTATTTATGTCCAGATTGGATGGTATACATAATCATGAACCAAATATTACAACTCCATCCTCATCAATCTTTATCTCGAAGGATTTCCCATTCCTGATAGCTTCCACCTTTTTCTGAATTTTCACATCATTTCTTTGAGCATCATTTATTTTCTCCATAAGAGATGGTTGAGAAATAATTTGAGAAAGGATTGATGATGTTCCTCTAATAAAAATTCCCATGTCCATCCTTTGTAAATCTAAGAAGTTTCATTCCTCTTCAATTCTCATCATAGATAAATATGCATGATACTTTCTACTTAGAGTATTACCCACCTTATTTTATTTATCGAGATGATAGTGGATTAAGAAGTCATAATCCTTGATGATATCTAACCATATTTTCGAGATAATATTAAGCTACTTCTCTATGAATACATATTTGAGGCTCTTGAGATCACTATATATCTCATACTTCTCCCCATAGAGATAATGCTTCAATAATTTCAATGTAAATATCACAACTTCCAACTATAGATCATGCATGAGATAGTTTTGATCATATATTTTTAATTACCTTGAGATGTGAACTATAAAATTATGTTTTTTACATCAGTACACAACCTAATAATTTCTTTGAAACATAACCATATACCACAAAGAGTTCTACACTTGTCAAAAATTTGAGTATTAGCAGAGTGATAATCCTCTTTTTGAGCTCCTTAAAGATTTCCTCACATTCTTGAGCCCAAAAAAATTTCACTCCCTTCTGTTTCATCTTTGTTATTGGGTTTGAAAATAATTAAAAGTTCTTTAAAAATCGTTAGTAATACCCTTTTAGACCAAGAAAGATGTGGATATCCATTACATATGTTGGCCTAGACCACTCTTCGATTGGCTTTGTCTTGGAAGGGTTCACATATATTACTTTGCTAGTGATAACATTCCCCAAGAATGATACTTAATTCTTCCAAAATTCACATTTACTATACATTGAATATAGTTTCTCCCTTTGAAAAGTCTTTAGAAAAATATTCAAATGCTCCTCATATTCCTCCTTTATCTTAGAGTATATCACAATATCATCGATAAAGACTACCAAAAAAATTTAAAGGTAATTCCTAAAGACTATATTCATTAATTCCATGAAAATTGATGGATCATTAGTGAGTCCAAAGGGAATCACTAGGAAATCGTAGTTCCCATTCCACTTTCAAAAGGAAGTCTTGGGAAAAACTTCCTTCTTCTTAAGTCAAATGAACTCTATTTCCATGTTGAGACACAGGGTTCGGGGAAAATATTTATTCAAAAAAAATTTCTTGAATTCCTCCCATTCCATGGAATAAATTTACTCCTTGGACTTTGTTTTTTTTATTAGGTTCCACCATTGATCATCTTCCCCATCAAATTTATAAACTACTAGAACAACTTTCTCTTCTTCTTAGCACTGAAGGACATAGAATATATTTTCAATGGAGTTAATCCACTATTCCTTAAGGAGGGGATCAGAAGAGCCACTAAAACTGGGAGGCCTTTTCTGCATGATGGATTCAACAACAACTTTCTCTCTCTTTGGAGGAGGGTGTTCCATGTGATTGAAGTTATTATTCATAACTTGAGCCAGATGAGCAAGTACTACCATAATGTTTTGATCACCCACACTCATCATATTTTTAATTTCTTTTGGGAAATCATCACTTTCCCTATGACATTTATTATTATAATGTGTCTTATATTTCCCTCCATTAGATAACAAAAGATAAAGTTCAATTAGGGGGTTTTAATACTTATCTAATAAGCATAAAAAAAACATAAAAGGATAAAATATTAAAGGAAAAGTATATCCAAACTTGTGATTCCCTAGGTTTTAATATAGTTTATCCATGATATGTTTCCTAACATATATTCTTATGGAATTTTTCTGTTCCCTTAGTAATTTTTTATAATGAGAGTATGAATTTACTAAATCATATCCCTCGAGAGTGTCAAACTAGGTGCACAGTAAGGCCCATTATCATGTACTAGGTTACCCCAAGTCAAGACTGGAACACCTTGTTGGATTTTTTACTCATAGGTACATCTATTCTAGAACAACATGAATTTTTAGTATCCAGACAGTGATATATTTGCTTGATAAACCACTCACTCTATACTTAACAAAATTTAGTGATGTTTTATTATACATATTCTTATCCATAATGTTATTACTAATGTTCTATATTCATAGCATCAAAAAATAACTAAACATTTCCTTAGATACCAAATATATAAACCCTATCCTTTTATACATATCATTACATGATTTAAAGCATAATTAAACATAAAATTACAATCCAAGGATCATTAATTCTAATGTCTTGGAGATTAGGTACATAATTAAACATCATGATCCCAAAATAATAAAATCTTTTATTAAATATTTATAAAGACACCCTAACTTCTTTTGACCCCTTACAACGACATAGGATAACATGGGGATAACATGAAAAAAGGGATGAGCTAAAGCCCAATAAGGGAATAAACATAAGAATAAATATTAGCACATGTGTTAGAAGGCATAAAATAAAGATATAAAAAGGCATGGAACATTATTAGATATAAGGAATAATAACATGGCATCATATAATCATGAATTAATAGTAATTTGGAAGCTACATAATACTTTACTTTAGAACATGTGAAGTCTCATTACACATATAGGAGCACAAGTCAAGACTGACCACCAAGACCGTTTCACATAGGGCACAAGTCAAGTCTAACAACCAAGACCATTGCACATAATGTCTCATGAGACTAAAAAATACCCAATTAATTAGATCCCTATATGTTCATACCCATTATAACATGTTCATGAATATTTTTTCCACATAATTAATCATATATAACTAATAAAACATAAACATAAGGTTTGACCATGGAAAGAATTGGGTGTCATAATATTGTCAGAAGGAATAACATATGGGAATATCATAATTGTTTCCATGAATGAAATAATTTAAATCATAAATAGACATTAATAAGGGAAAATAGTCATAGATAATGATAATTTATTTCAAAATGAAGTGAATACATGTAAAAATGGAGTTTAAGAAACTTTAGAATTAAAACATTTTTGTGGGGTTTAAGGAAAATATTAAAGAGAATTTTAAGAAGAAAGGAGAATAATATTTTATATAAAACCAGAAGTTAACAATGAATGTTTTCATTATAAAATAAATAATTTTATAAAAATAATAGTGCCTTAAAAGAGATTATGGAGGGTAATTAAAAATGGGTAAGAATTTGTGAAGTTCTTTTAAATCGGGCTTACTTAAGAGGAAGAATTGAGTAGGAAACCTTTTAAAAAAAATGTATATCCCTAAAAAATAAGGATGAATGGATCTTAATACATGAGTTTGTAACATAGAAATATAATTTATAATATTTACATAAAAATGAAAGAGAATTTCATTTGGGTAAAAAGAGATAAAGAGTAACCCAAAGGAATAATGGAGGTTTAGGTAAAATCCTTTACCTTAGGTTCGAAGATGTTATTCACTTGATCATAATGTCCAATATAATAAAATTAGATTTATTACTTAATAATTAAATAACCATTTATACATTTATTCTATTTATTATAACTTTATTAAGTTTATTTATGTCCTTTTTATGGGTTAATAAATTCAATTTCATCATTTGGAAGCGTTGGTTTCCTTGGGTTTCAAGATCATTTTACTTGTATACATGTAAGAAAGATCATATAAAGTGAGGGTAATTATCCGTAATTGAACTTATATGTTATTTATATTATTATAGATATTAAATTGGTCTTATATATCATTTGGTTTTATGGAATGAGGATGAATCATTATATAAATAGTTAATGATAATCGTTTGTGTTTATTTTGGTGGTTTTCAATCAAAATTAACTCATATCATTTTGTAAATTAATATCATGTGTTAAAAATGATTAAATAATATTAAATAAAATAAAATAAATATATTATAATCTGTTTCAACCATAAAAAAGGGTTCATGACCATCCTTGATGGTGGAACTGAAAGATGAAAGCATGTCGTCCACGAAGGTGGTAAATCGGCACCTCACGGACGACGAATTCATTATTAGTATAAAAGGAGGGGTAAAGATAGATGATGATGAATTATTACATTAGAATAAAAAAATTACAATATATTTAAGGTACTATAGTCATCATACCATTTGGATGATGGGTGGTGAGGAGAGAAATAAAAGAAAGGATCTTGAAAATAAATTAAAATAAAAGGAAGAGGGTTTTACCACTTGATTCATTCTTCTTGAGAACCTACTTAGGGGATTGGTTTTGGTATTTAATTAATACTAAAAGCTCATGGACATGGGGGTGGGTCTTGGGAAGATATTTGAGCAGAATTTTGATAAGACTAAATTCTTGAGTGGTGTGAGGAGAAGAGGTGGTAATTATAGTGGAGGAGAAGAGTGTTTTCTCATTATTTAATTCATTAGTTTATTATTTTTCTCAAGACAAGCAACAGTGTTGATTATTGTGACTAAATACAGTAATTAGATCATTTTATTCTGAAAAAATTGTTCTTAAATCATCCATGACTAAATTTATAGTGTATTTAACTTATAATGTATATATACCGTAAATTACTGTATTTTACTATTCACTAAAAATTCAAGTATTTCCAAAAATCCCAAAAAATTAACCCTAACCATTTTTTGACATGTAGAATTAAAAAATGAATTCCATTTTATAAAAATAAATTTATAACTATGGGAAATTTTATTTTTAATTAAAATCATCATTTACTTGGAAAAACAATTTTAAAATTAAAACTCCTTTTCTAACACTTTGAAAACATAATTAAGGTCTCATAAAATTATATTGTAATAATAAGACAAAAAAATATTTATTTATGAATAAATTTAATGAAAATAAATTTTCTTTTGAATTTTTTAATTATTCATAAAATTTTAATTAAATATTTATGATTTAAAAAATACCAACACTTAATTAATAATTTTTTACATATTTATTTACTTATAATATGATATAATTATATCATATTGTCACATGTAAGATGGATAAATTTTATTTATTATTTCATTGGTGAATTTACTATCCAATTGTCTAATTTACTTTTCATAAGAGCCATGTTACTATTCCAAATATCAAGTTACTATTTAATTGGTATATGTTCCTTAACTTATAGAAATGAATTTTATTTCATTAATTACTCATTTATAAAGTTTTTATTGTGTCCTTAATGTGATTTAATGTGATTATACTATATGAAATAATTATAAAAAGGGAATTTCCATTGATAAAACGTTGGATCGTTACAAAACAACATCACTACCTCAAGGAGGCCTCAGAAAACTGGTTATGAAATCCATTGAGAGGTCATCACATTTCCACTTAGGAATATGTAAATACTTTAAAATTATGACTGGTCACTAATGTTCCGCCTTATCCTATTGATAGGTCAAACAAATCATAAAAAAACCAAAAACCTCAATTTTTATACCTGACCACCAATACTAACAGAGTAAGTCATGATATATCTTGGTAACACAAGGGTTCACTTCCCAAACTGAGGCATGAAACTCCCACATCATATCATCACATATTTACACCAAAATCCATATTCATCCATGGACACACAAGCTCACATAGTCTCCCACATTTCAACCAGGAGTTGGGTCCTCACCTTCCATACACTCTTATAAGATTAGGACCTCAGAATCTAATAGTTGCCTCATTCTCACTCTATCTAGTAGGGTAGATGTCACAGCTAAGGATGAAAGAAATATATCTCCCTAACTATCCTACACATCCAAGTACATATTAGAGAACAAATCCATAGTCATACCCTCGCTACTATCCTTCTAAACTTTCTATATCTAATTCCTCCCACTCAGTATGTCGTTAATTTCATTTTCCTTCACAAGAATGTAGGATAGTTCAAAATTGAATGAATGTATGTATTAAAACCAACTTTTCTGCCTTAGGTTTAGATCATGCTATGTAAATATGAACTTGAGGCTTATGTAGTCCATGTACACCACAAAACACTCTCCCAGTATATAATGTCTCAAAAAGTGAAAAGCATGAACAACTATTACTAATTCAAGATAGTGCATCGAGTAGTTCCTATTGTGTGGCCTCAGTAGTCGAGTCTCGTACCCCACGACTCTATATCCCTACATCAAAACTAATCCTATCCCAATACATTATGCATCAGACTACATAGTTTAGATTCTACCCTAATTTGGTAGAATCCGGACTGGTGCTGAAGTCATTCTCTATTTTAGATCCTAAAAGGATGTCTCACATGTATCTGTCCATAAAACAATTACAACCTTCTTAGTCAATCCCATCAGTAGCACTGATAAGAATGATAATTCCTATATTAAATGAATCTAATATCCAACTTCAACTAAGAAACTACTTATTTCAATAATATTATTGGGCTTATCCACATAAACTACATCTCTCTCATTCTCTGGGACAATTGATACTCTTATCACTAAGATAATATGACTCAAGATGTTAATATTACCCATCCAAAAGTAGCACTTTGTGAGCTTAGCATATAAATGATTCTCTCTCAGAGTATCCAAAACTATATCAAGATGTTTGTAATGGTCATATCAATTGTAATAATATACCAAGATATAATTTAATAAAACCACCTCAAATGAATCTATAGATGGATGTAAAACTCAGTTCATCAGCGCCATGAAAACTATTGGTGTGTTCGTGAGACTGAATGACATAACCATATACTCCTATAGATCATAACTACTAGAAAAGGATGTATGAGATATGACTGCATGTCAAAAAAATACCTAATGGTATCCCGACCTCAAAACAATTTTTGGGAGCACCCGAGCTCCAAAAAGATGTTAAAAAAATAATCTAGTCATGAAAAGGGATACCAATTCTTAACCATCAATGAGATCAATATACTGTAATCCATGCACAACCTTAAGGTAGTTCTACATTTTTCTCAAAAAGTATTGGTGAAACCCACATATAAGTACTAGGTTGTATGAACCCTTTTTCCTATAAATCCTCTAGCTTCCTTTTTATCTCTTGAAACTACATCATATCCATCTTGTATGGAGGATTGGATTCCAATTCCACTCCTAGTACTAGCTCGATAGAGAACCCAAAATCTCTCTCAGGAGGTAAACCAGAATAGTAATCCTAGATAACATCTTTAGGATGATAAAACACTAAAGAAAAGTCTTCTTAATTTTCTCCCTGATCATATACATACAAGCTAGCGATCTGGGTTTTCATCCTGCCCAACCCATGATGCTCTATTCTAGATCGACTCTCCTTGACATCCTATTCACCCTTGTGAGTATAAACTACACCCTCCAGTGTTGTAAAATTCACTATTTAGTGATAAAAGTAAACATAAGATCAATAATCCTTTATATATTCTATTCTTAATGTGATTTCAAACACGACCATCTCAATGAAAAATATATTCAAGATGAATTGACACCCAACAACCTCAAGGGGTCACTCCCTACACTAACGTACATCCTCTATTATAATCCCCAATGGATTTTCAAACATCATAATGCCCTAAAAATAGAATCACAAGACCAAATATCCCCACAACAGCTATATATATAAAACAATGTGATGGTCTAATTTCAAAAAAGAGAAGATACAAGAGTATAGGATAATAATATCGTACATCTCACTATAGATAGTCCAGCACCCTGCACCTCGGGTGTAGTCTGTACAGAATATATTTGGCTAGAACCATGGCCTTTTATGACAACCTCACTACCTTGAGTAGGCCCAACACCCTGTCTTGATACAATTGTTATTTGGATTCCTCAGCTATAATGCCCCAATTTTTTATGGTATGTCTCTTTTTAAATTTAACTTTTTCGATAGCTTACATTACACATAACCCAAATCTTAAACAATTGATTAAATATTATTATTTAAATGTGATATTTATCACCTACACATTAGGATGATGGTAATGAATAAGATTATGTAAATTATGAAAATATAGTTTACACATATTTATAAAATGAATTAACTAGTTACCAATTAATTATAAATTAAAATAAAAACTAGTTGACCATACATTATATGTTTTATATAAAAAAATTTCATACCCACAATGGAATTTTATCTTTATATATTAAATTAATAACTATTATTGAAAGATCATTATGAAATGTTACATATTCAATAAATTGTTTTTGAATTCAACCAATTAGTTTGATAAGATTAAGATTAGAATAAAACCATTTTAAAGCATAAAAAGATATATTTTTCAAAAGGTAATTTTACCACCTTTTAATGGTGCACTTTTTTTAAATATAAATTGTGAAAAAAATTTAAAATAAATTTTAAAAAATAAAATTTATTTTTGAAATTATAATATCAATTTTTACTTTGGTTAAATATTTTTTATTTTTATGATATGTTTCATTTTTTGATGAATGGTAGAAACAATGCATTTAAATTGAAAAATGAATTTTCATCTGAATACATTATAATGTTAAAATATATTTTAAAATTGTTTTAAAGTAAAAAAGATTAGTAATAAATCAATCATTCAATTTTTGTTCATTGGAAAAAATATCACATTGAAATTGGATATAAAATCATTTCAATCCATTGAACATTTTTACTTTAAGAACTCGTTGCTTCATCCCATTGGAATAGTGATGTGACCTCTATAAATTATAATCTATAAATTATAATAATAAAACCACCTATGAATGTATAAATACAATTTAGGTATCTCATAAATAAAACTACGATATATTTATATCATGGAATAAGTAAATAAATGTTTTAAAAATGATAAATTAAGTGTTGGTATGTTTGTGAAGTGTAAAAGTTTATTTAAAATTTTATGATTAATATAATTAGTTAAAATAAAACTTATTTTTATAAAATAGATTCATAAATCAATATTTTGTTCATTATAGTTATTATATAATATTATGGGACCATAATTAATTTTTCAAAGTGTCATAAAATCGATTATAATATTAAAATATGTATTTTTAGAATAAATGGTGATTTTATTTAAAAATTAAATTTCACATATTTTGAATATTATTGTAATAAAACGTGTTCCATTTTTTAAATATTCACATAAAAAAATTTAGGGTGCTTTTTTGGGATTTTTCAAAAAATGTTGAATTTTTGGTGAATAGTGAAATACAGTAATTTACGATATTTAATATTACAATTAAATAAATGAATTTTTTAGTCATGGTGGAGTCATGGATGATGTAATTGGCCATTATCTCAAAATAAAAATCTCTAGTTACTGTATTTAGTCATAATAATCAATACTATTGATAGTCTTGAGCCAAAATAATAAACTAATGAATAAAATAATCAAAAAACACCCATCTCCTTCACAATAAATATGACACATCACCACCCACTCGCCTAACACCTTATATGATTCAAACCATTTTTATACTCTGAATAATTACTCTAAAAAAACTCTTCCCCATGTTATGGTCTTACTGGCATCATCACGATACCAATACCAAGTTCATTAAGGAGGTTTTCAAGGAGACGCTATACAAGTGGTAAAATCCACATTCGTTTTATTTTTATTTCTTTTATTTGCTTATCAAATCCTTACCACCTCCATACAAACATGTATGATAACATAAATATCTTATATATACTATAATGTTTTTATGTTAATGAAATATCCATCATCAAACCCATTCTCCTCCCCCTTTTATTCTACAAATAAAAACAATGTCCATGAAGTGTCGATTTACTGCCATTGTGGATGATGAATTTTAATTTTCAATTACCACCTTCAAGTGTCATGAACCAAGCCGGGTTTCCATATGACCTGATGCCCAACCCGGTCAGTGGTAAGGCCCGAAGGGCAATCCCGATCCCCATAGGATGACATAAGTTCCCAAGTATTAAATAAACGTTTGGAAATGATTTACCAGAATAAGAAGTCATGAAAAAAACAATATAAATAAGCCAAATATGAAATTACACAATCAAAAATGCCCTTAAAATTTTCATATTTAAGGGTTTACAACTTTTATAAAAAACCCCAAATGTACCATGACAAAAGTGGACCAAAAATCCATACCAAAACTCCATGCAATGAGAGGAACCACATCCTCATGCTACCGCCACCAAGATCCACACTGAGTTCCATAATTAACTCAAGATTCCAACACTAAAATTCTTGCCTTTACTTAGAATAAACATGAAAAAAGATCTACATAAACCCAAGTGTATATGTAGGGTGTGAGCTAAAGCCTAGTAGAATTCCACCTAGATAAAAAATATTCCATTCCAAAACATTTTAAAAATGATATAACATCCTCATTTAAATTAAAACTTTTAAAACATTTTTGTGAAATAATTTTTGGGTAAAATTTTTAAAGAAAAGAATAGAAACCAATTACAAATAAAACCAATACATAACCATTTTCTTTGAAGAAACAAAGAAAAGAATCATTTCTAAAAGTTCACACACACACACACATCCACACATAAGAGGTCAACCATATGTCGATGGTTGAAACCCCATCATATGAGGTAGAGCATCATGGGTAAATCCCTAGGGTCAAACAAGCTCAACTGGGATTCTAGGAACCTCATATCTCAGTGAAAATGTGGTATAGAAACCATGAACATCAACGTTATCTTGCACGATCCACTAGTAGGGGACACCCCTGTTACCCTAGAGGTCTCCTATCATCATCGATATATTTAGTTAGTGTTGTAATCATCAATCCCGCTAAGTGAAATTGGGTCATAGCCACTTCTGTATCACTATAAAGCCAGTCCTAGTCCGTCTACGTAGTTACCCTGGATTCCCTTTTTTGTTCTTAATCAAGTTTCACATTAATATATCACACATAACACCTATTTCATAAACCAATGCCAAGAATTCCGAGAAAATCACCAATTTCCACACAAAAAAACCCATTTTCTATTTCACACACACCAAAACCCTAGGAAAACACTCTTTTCACCACTTGTGTAACTCATAAAACCCAATTGGAACATTAAAAGAAAATAACATCGTATGTTTAACAATTTTCATGGGCCATACCCTTCCAAATTATAACATAAGCCAAGTTCCCTTTTTAAAACATGTTTCTCATCATCTACAAAATTCACACATACCACAACACCCACACAACAATGTCAATATTTTCATATAAATCAACATTTTTCCATAAAAAAACCATCCTCCATTTTACTCACAAAAAATACCCCTTTGAATACATTTTCACCACCTATGAATTTTACAAATCCTTTTTTATAGAACCTAATAAGAGTATAAAATTAATAAACCAACTCCATGGGCTGATCCCATTTTTAAAATAAAATATAAACCAAAAATCAGTTACAACCATGGATTTAATCACTAGAACAACTTATAACTTATATTTTAAAAAAAAATAACAATGCACCAAACAAGATAATCATTACATTTTATCTTTAAAATGAACACCCAAACCCATTTGTACTATTAGTTCCTTTGAAAACATATTCCAAAACTTTCTAACAGCCCATAAAACCCTTTTTAGAAGCATTATATTACAACACACACAAAAAATGGCCATATCCATTACAAAAATTTATTTCAAAGACACAAGTATGATAAACACTTTAGAAACACAATTCTCACCATGCAAAAAAAGTATAAAACATATTCAAATAAATTTAACAAAAAAATTAAATCATCGATAAATGGTAACACATGAAACCACCTACCTCGGTCCCAAAAGTTTCCAAAAAATGGTGTAAAATTGCAATCTCACCTCAATCGCACCATGAGAAACTCTAGAATAGACCATATCATAATTATTAAACCAAAATCATGTCAATCTTTAAACCCTAGGTCCGAACGAATCTATACTGGGTGGCGGGAAATCCAAAACCCTAAAGAAATTGGGGGGACGAGCTTACACAGTTGGCGAGGTTATGGTGGCAGTGTCACACGAGGGAGGGTAGCTGACTAGGGTCAATGTCACTGGAGGAGGGAGGATGGTGGGGTTTTAGTTTCCAAATGAGGTCTGGCTAGGGAGGATGGACAGTGTAGGGGTGGCACGAGGGAGGCTGGGGTGGCATGAGGTGAGTAGTGTGTTGGAGATGGTGTCGCACTAGTGATGGGATGCGCCGGAGGAGAGGTAGCAAAGGTGGGGGGAGGTCTAGAGCGATGGTGGTAGGAGGGGGGGTCATGAAGGAGAGGGTAACATGAGGGAGAAAGTAATGGAAACAAAAAAAATTAAAATAACATAATAATTAATTAAAATAATAATAACAGTCTTAATAATAATAATATTAGTAATAATAATAGTAATTATTATTGTAATTATAATACCCAATTTTAAAAATAATAATAATAAAATTATTAGTAATAATATGATAATTATTATTATTATTAAAAAAATTAATTAAATTACATTTATTTTTATTATTTTAATTTATTCCCACTTTATTATTCATTTCATTATATTTATTTATTTTGAACATTGGTTTGGCCGCACGGTGACTAGGGTGAATCCGTTTAGTTTCCAAATAATGCTCTGCCTGTGCACCCGATTCTACCATACCCAAACATGCATTTAAAAAAACTCAAAAATTCAATCTCGGACTCAACCCAAACCCCAAAAAAATTACAAGGCCGGAAAATAATAAAATAAAATAATCTGAAAAGGTCAGGATGAAACAATTTTCAACACCATAATGATTTACGCCCCTCAAAAATCCACAACAAGGTTATTTAGAAAGTAATAACCGATACTCCTTCTCATCTCAATAAGATTCTTGATGTAAGAACCCTAATCTTCATTTCATGTATGGATCTTAATTTTAGGTTGTTTTTTAAGAGAAAGGAAGAAATAAGAATTTTCTAAGTACACACTATGTACTTATGAGTACATGATGTGTACTTGGGTACCATGTACAACCACATACAGGCCGTGTAATGACCAAGTAAAGGACCATGTAGGTGACTTGGAAGACTGCCTAAAGTGGGGGCCAATTGAGGGTAGTACATGGAGCGTACATTAAATGAACACACTGTGTACTTTTCATTTAAATTGATGATTCAGAGTGGGGTCATGTATTCTATTAAGAACAAACTTCTTCACACTTCAGTTCGTATAGGAGAGCGACGAATGGCCAAAGAACTTAGAGCTCCTCCTGATTCTCCATACGAGCTCTGATTGAGACACCGCTGGGGCATTGCATGTTTTGTAATTTAACCCTATTTATTACCTGCTATGGTTTTTTTGATTGATAAAGGGTTATTTCTTAGTCATAAGGTTTAATACCTTTTTTATGGGTATATTTCCCTTATTTGATTTGATTATGGCCATTGCGTCTAGAATTCCTATTAGGATTTCCTTGTTTTCCATGCCTCGTGTTGTTAGGTGGAGTTACTGAATATTTGAGATGCATGTGATTTTAATTGTGAATGTTTGACCAAGGATTATTTGACTGTGATAGCTTCCTATGGTAGGGTCATCTATGTATGGATTTTTATTATGTTGCCCCAAAGGTATTGACTATGAGAGCTGACAGGGGGTCCGAGACCCGAGGGGTTATACCATGAGAGCCACCGAGAGGGTCATTTTTAAATGAATGTTGGAACCTAGGGAATATAATTTGAGAGCTTCTAGGTGGTCATTATAATTTATTGTTTCTATGCAGGCTAAGGGGGTATTGACCATGAGAGCTGCCCAGGTGGTGGTTTGTAAATGTTTAGTGCTATGTGGAACCAAAGGGGTCAGACTGTGTGAGATTCCCAGAGGGTCATTATTTATTGAATTGATGATATGTTAACCATAGGGGTTAGACTATGAGAAATTTCCTATTGGGTTGATTTTGAATGATTGTGACGAGTCTGCCAAGCCAAAGTACAGGCTTGGAATCGGTTCACTTGTTTGTCTAGATGGTCTTTTGAGACATCTATTTTGTTACTATTACACATGGGGATATAGAGTATGGGATAGATCCCAAGATTTAATTATTCAATAGTTTGAATAATTAATATTTGTAAACAAATGTAATTGTAAACTGTAGTATTGTTCAATTTTGAGTACTTCCTTGTTTATTGCTTAATTTTTACATATTACCTGCTATATATATTCACTAATAGTTATAGACAAATCTTTTGGTGGTTGCCTACTGGGATTCATCTCAAACCCTATTTGGGTCATGATTTTGGGCCCAAAAAGATGACATGGTTGTAGGTATAGATAAGGGGAAACACCCTTCTTCATTAGGTACTTGATTGTTGTTAGAGATGGAGAGCATGGGACCAAGATGAGGCTTGTGATACTATTGGAGTTTACTATTTTTATGTACTTGGTTTTAGTATTGTAATTCCAGAATTGTGACTTGTTTGGATGATTTTCTAGAAATATGTGAAATACATCATTTTTGTATGCTCTAGTTGTTATATTATTATCATCCTTCCACTGTTTACTTTTTTTGTATAGTATTACTAATTCCGCTATTGTTTAGTATTATCTTTCTACTGTGTATACTCTACCAATGAGGAAATAGTTTCCCCATTATCACATAGTGTCTCTCATTGCTAGTAGGAAGCCTCTAGAATTTAGGGAAATGCTCTTGAGGACATGTAACCAACCGGGTTTGGGGCACCTTTGGGAGGCACCTGAAACCAGGACTTTACACCCGATGAAGAATAAATGAGAGTGAGGTATGAACACAACCAATAAGAAAAGGACCTATATATTGGGCTTGGAGATTGAAAATGAAATTTTTATTAACTATAAACTACCCCCAAAAGCGTAAGCACTTCTAATTGATCGATCAAAGGGAAGTATCCTCTCACTGTACACAATCCAACATCCCGAGACAAACACATTAAACATTCTCAAAGAAGCTCACACATTATACAAAAAACAAACAACAAACTCAATGAGGCTTCCATGGCCTTACTTCACAATGTCATTTGGTGAACATTGAAACTAATGTTTAATCAAGAGAGGGGATTGGGGTTAGAGAGCTCTAAATGAGAATATTAACTGCCAAACCAATACTAGAGACAAAATTGGATTTCTGAAATGAGGAGGCCCGAGTGGAATCCCCGTTATAAGGAGAAACTAACACCCGAGATGGAACCAGGATATCAACATGGTGAGGTTTGAATAGAATCCCCACTATAATTAAAAGGATAACATTTATTTTATTTTGGGGAATTTCAGTGAGACCCATAGTGGGTCTCCCCACCATAGATACCAACTAGCTTAACTGACCGGCATGGATCGACAAAGAAATCCCGACATGAGATAATTTGGGATCTTCCCGCAAAACATAATACCCCACTGAGAAACAGGATCCTCACGACCCCTCCATCTAACATGACTATTCAGAATAGAATAGATACAAAAAAATCGTAAGCTGTCTTCATTTCCCAAAGGGAAGGCATAAACTAGGCCAAGTTCTCTTACAACCCTGGGGGTTCCTGACCACACACCTGCTTCACTCCAAGACCTATGGATGGAGCTCTAATGGTTGAAGCATCGCATGCCTTGCAGTCATGCACTAAAACCCAATAATTGGAACTTCTTCTAGTTCCATAAGAGACCACACTGTGACCCAACAACATCAATCAAACATAACACATCCCACAACCCGCTTACTTCTCACATGATACATTCTCCAAGACAGGGGGTTTAGAAGATGAATACGCACCACCCCTTTAGACTTCAAATGAAAAACGTAAGAAGGAAGGACACCCAGAAAGTGATTCAACATGAAATAGTAAAACTCAAAATTTCATGAAAGGAAAACATTCTTCTAGTCAAACAGAGGCTCTCTAAAGTTCCCACAACATCTGAATTATCATTTGGGAAAAACACGACTCTTCAGAATACCATAGAACATGACCGTTGTAGCCTCAGATCCCTTATAAGGGAAAAAACCTTAAACTGAGTCCCAAATAGCACACGATCCTTGCAAACAATAATAATTGACTCTTACAACCAGACTTGCCACATTGGTGGAAAAACGTGAACCTCCTCTTAGATGAACCTGATGAGAGGCTCAGAGGCCCTTTCAGACACGACTAACACCAACAACTTAGACTACTTTCACCTTTCCTCACCGGAATTCCCTTCACCTCTCTAAAGTAGGACCTTTAGACACGATGAAATCAAACTTCACTTTGACGACTCATAAACTAAAGTATATTTCTACCTTCCAAACCCACTCTCCCACTGCAATAGGATCTGTTTAACTAAAAATGGGGATATTATGACTCAATTTCTGAAGCTTAAGAGGAAAGGCCTTATGAATTTCCACTGGAGGGTCTGCCAATGGTGAATCACCCATGGACGCACTTCAAATGTGCATTAATTCATCATGGGGCATGCTCTACCCAATAAATAAAACCAAGGACCCAATAAAACTGGTCCATTGGCTAAAACATATGATAAGAGAACACCAAGCGTATAGAGGGAACCACCATAAGGGATTCCTGAAGCACTTTTCCAAAGGACACACTAACCACACATTTTCAAATCAACTTACTAACAAGAACTCAAAATCAAGGCACCAATCAACCAAAAAAGAATCTTGGATTGAAACGCCTTGAAAACAACATTCCCAAAATACAAAAAGACACACCAAAAAATTACTGGTTATCAAAACACCAAATTTTCCTTAAAACTAAATTTCGAAAACAGACAAAGTTGGTGGGTTGAACCATCACCAATGGTGTCTCATGGGCCTCACACATGCATGTTTCTGTGCCACACTATGCACCCACCTATTATCCATCGAGGTACTCATCCACTTGTGCCATTTAACATCCACCTTTGCATATATTCCCATGCAAGTGGTCACCTGTGAGAACACTAAAGACCAAAACCAAACCTTTCCACTTTTCAAAACCAAAACATTAAACCCCAAATTGTAAAAACATAAACATATATTTCAAAGAATTTCCATTTCCAAACATTTTACACTTCACAAAAAACCTCACTTCATTCTCAAACATTTAATTAAAAACTCACTAATTTCATTTAAAATATGTTTCCAAAACCCCTTTTAAAAAAATCCATTTCCCCAAATGACCAGTTTTTGATAAACCACAAACATTATTTATAAAAATTAACCTCTATAACCTCACCCCATTTACTAAAAATCAATTTAAATATGTTCAAATTTATAAAACATCCATTTGGTAAATTTGTAAAGTTCAATTTCCACCTCTTCCAAACCTAACCACTCTTTCTTAAAAAATCAAATTTCCATGATTCCAAAACCAAGAGACATAGAATAATGCAAGAGGAAACTAGTGTCCGTAGGTTACTTGGAAATATGGTTGGAATCCATAGTATAATCACTCAACCATCATAAAGAGTGTTCATGGACAATGTCTTTGGCTCCACATGGATTTCCAGGCCCTGCAAGCTCAATGAGACCATTGACCTGGCTCACATTTAATTTTCCCGAACATCATAAAACCACAAGAACCTATGAACTCAGATAAAACCTGACTTACCCTAGTAACTTGAGTCCTAACACGAGGTGTGCTGGCTAGGAACCCTACTCATTATAGGAACGTCAAATCCTGAAAAACCTTGCTCCAGTCTACCCAGACTCTTCCCTAAGGAACAAGACTCAAAAAAGCATGACCTCCTATGCTACCATTTTTTCACGGACCAAGTCAGGTCTCCATATGACCTTGTGCCTGACCCGGTCCATGACAAGGCCCAAAGGGCCCTCCCGATCCCCACTGGCTAGCACAAGTTCTTGAGTAACAAATAAACGTTTTAAAATGATTTACCTAAGTAATTAGTCATGGGGAAACAAATAATATAAATAGGCCAAAACTAAAATTACACAACTAAACAATCCCTTAACAATTTTCATATTTAAAGGTTTACAACTTTTAGATAAAAACCCCAAACATACCACGACATAAGGGGACCAAAACCCCATACCAAGTCACCATTCAATGAGATGAAGGACATCCTCAAGCTGCCACCCCCAAGATCCGCACTAAGTGCCACTAGAAACTCAAGCTGCCAACACTAAAATTGTTTACTTTACCTAGAACAAACATGAAATAAGATCTATATAGATCTAGGGGTGTATGTAGGGTGTGATCTAAATCCTAGTATAATTCCACTCGGATAAAAAATATTCCATGCCAAAACATTTTAATGATAATCTAACATGCTTGTTAAAATTAAAGCTTTTAAAAAATTTATGGGAAATCATTTGTGAGTAAACAATTTAATGAAAAGAAAATAAATCACTTTCAATGAAAATGTATACATAAACTTTTTAATTGATGAAAACTATAAAATAAGGATTTCAAAAAGTTCACACACACACACATCCACACACAAGATGTCCACCGTATGCTGATGGTTGGAACACTGTTTACCTAGGGTCAAACTAGCTTAAGTGGGATTCTAGGAACCTCATATCTTGGTGAAAATGTGGTATAGAAACGATGAAAATCAGTGTTCTCATGCATGAGACACTAGTAGGGGACACCCCCATAACCCTAGTGGTCTCCCATCATCATCCATATATGTATTTTTTGTGGTAATCATCAATCCCACTAAGTGAAACTAGGCCGTAGCCACTACTGTATCACTATAAAACTAGTCCTAGTCCATCCACCTAGTTACTCAGGATTCCCTTTTTTATTCTTAATCACGTTTCAAATTCACATATCACACACACGACCACTTTCATAAAAAAACACCCAAAATTTTGAGAAAATCACAATTTCCCAAAAAACAACCCATTCTATATTTCACACACACTAAAAAAATTTGAAAACACTTTTCGAACTAATTGTGTAACTCTTAAAACCCAATTCTCACATTACAAGAAAATCACATAGTAAGTACAAAAATTTTCATGTGACAACCCCTTCTAGATCAACACTCAAGATAATTTACATTTTTAAAACATGTTTCTCATCATCTACAAAGTTCACACATACTACTATATCCACAAAATAATGTCAATATTTTCAAAGAAATCAACCTTTTTCCATAAAACAAACCATCTTCCATTTTAATCACATTAAATACCCATTTTCAAATACATTTTTCACCACCAACTCATTTCACAAATTCTTTTTTATAAAACCCAAGAAGATCATAATATTAATAGAACAGCTCCATGGGATGAGACCCTTTACAAAATAAAACATAAACCAACAATCAATTCCAACCATGCCTTTCGTCACTTGAACAAATTATAACTTATGTTAAAAAAATCCACAACACTCCAAACATGCTAAGAATTACATTTTCTTTTTGAAAACAACACCCAAACCCATTTTTACCACTAGTGCCTTTGAAAACATATTCCAAAACTTTCTAACAAACCATAAGGCTCTTTCCTAGAATCATTATATTACAAAAGACACATAACATAACCATATCCTTTAAAAAAATTCATTTCAAACACACAAGCATGACAATCACTTCAAAAATGAAATTTTCACCAAAAAACAAAGCATAGAACATATTTAAATAAAATTTAAAAACAAATTAAATCATCAATAAATGCTAAGGTATGGAACCACCTACCTCAAACTCAGGAGTTTTGGGAAAATGGTGTGAAATCACCATATCACCTCAACCACACCACGAGAAACCCTAGAACGGATCCTAACACAAAGATTAAACCAAAATCATGTCAACCTTCAAATTCTAGTCTAGCCGAATCTATACCGAGTGATGATGAAGCTAAAACCCTAAAGAAATTGTGGGAGGGGTTTACTCGGATGAAGAGGGTGTGTTAGTGGGGCCTCATAATGGAGGGAGGATGACCGAGTTTGACGTCACTGGAGGAGGGAGCCTAGAGGGGTTGCAGTTGTTGAAGGAGGTCCGAAAAGTGAGGAGGGACAATAAGGGGGTGGCCTGAGGGAAGTTGAGGTAGCGCGATAGAGAGCATGAAACCATAGATGAGGTCGCGCCTGTGATGGGCTGTGGCAGAGGAGATCTGGCCAAAGGGGGGGTAGAGGTAGGAGGAGGGTAGGGGGTTGTGCTAGGAAGGGTTTGAGGGGGAGGGGGTTTGTGAGAGAGATGGGAGAATTAGGGAGAGTGTAATGAAAACCCAAAAAATTTAAATAACATATTAATTAATTTAAATAATAATAACATTCTTAATAATAATAATAATACACAATATAAACAACAAAAACAATAATAATAATCTTAGTAATAAAAAGATGATTATTATTATTATTAGAACAATTCATTAAATTTCATTTATTTTTCTTATTTTATTATATTATCACTTTATTATTCGTTTTATTTTGTTTATTTATTTTGAACATCAGGTTGGTCGCATGGTGACATGGGTGAAGCCACACAATTTCCAAACCATGTTATGCCCACATACCCAAATCTAACAAGCCCAAACAAGAGTTTTTAAATTTAAAATAAAAAATTAAAACCAAGACTCAACCCAAACCCCGACGAAAAATTATAAGAACAAAAAATAATAAAATAAAATAATTTGAAAAAGTCAGGGTGTGACATCAAGAATGGTCCCAAAATCATTATTATGGTTAAATAATATTTTATTATACATATTATAAGTTATATAATATTCTGGAACCAGTATATAAACATGATATCAAATAAAACAATATAATTTTGTGTTGGTCTTAAAAACCACCAAACTAAATTATATAATTTTCATTAACATTTTATCTAATTAATAATTATAATACCATATAATCAAATGATATATAAGATCATTCAAATTTTTTTAATTTCATTAATAATATATAATTACAATTCTAGAGAACTATTTTCATTTTACATGAGCTTGCGTACTTTTATACAAGCGAGCCGATCATGAAAAACCAAGAAAACGAACACTCTCGGAATGATGAAATTGAATCTTATAACTCATGAAAAAGTAAATAAATGAACTTAATAAAATTATAATTAATAAAATATATGTTTAATAGGTTATTAATTATGTATTTAATGAATATAATTTGATTTACTAGGATATTGAGCACAAGTTCCTAATTCTTTTGGACATAAGGTAAAAGATTATCCCAAGACCACCATTTTTTCCTTCAGGTTATTCTTTATCTCTCTTTTTCCCAATGTAATCATTAATTATTATTATTTAATCCTACTAAATTATGTATTTAGGTTTCAAACATATGTACCTAGATCAATTATTCTTTCATTTATGGGGAAATTCTTGTTTTATAAGGTTAACTTTTCAATTCTTCCGGATAAAAAATCCCAATTAAAGAGTACTTCCCAATTTATTACCCATCTTAAAGTACAATACATAATCTATTTTAAGCCTCCAATATTTTTATAAAATTACTCTCTTTATCAAGATAATCTATCTTAGTTCATTTCTGGTTTTATACAAACAACAATGCCTTTGACCTCTTTAAAGAATCTTTAATATTTTCCGTTTAACTACATTGAAGTGGATCATTAATAAAGTTTCTTAACCACTATTTTATATGTTTTCACCTTAGTTAGAAATAAATTATCATGAAAAATACCTAATTTACCTTATTTATTTCTATGTATGATTTAAATCCATTCTTTCATGGACCCCTTTATGATACGCCAATTTGTTATGCCTTATGACATGATTACAATACCCATTTCTTTCCATGAGTAACCATTATATTAATTTGTTATAATTAATTGAGGTGGATATATTATGATACAAAATACCATATTTTATTGAATGGTTTATGATTCTTTTTATGGGGAATGTACTATCTTGATTCCATTCTCTGTATTACTCAACCTTGTTTATGATTATGTTTACTGATTGGGGAAATTATTTACATTTCATATGCTAATTTAAATAATAATGTATTTGTTGATTATGACTCAACCCTTTCATATGAGGAATTAATTAGACTTTTTAAGTGTTGTTAGGGGAACAATAGAGCCCCTCGATGCATTAGAAGGTCTCATGAGACAAACTAGACTAGGTTTTGGTTGAGGCCTTACACATTTATATAGAGTTCTTGGTCGAGGCCTTGATGGTATGTTTATAATGTCCCACATATTCATTACCTCATTATGAGATTAGTTATTAATTATCCATGTAATTATTTTACTAGTATAATATACATGGTTAAGTATCATTCTCATGTGTTTATTTATATGGTGTTATATAATCAACTTTTATTCTAACGATATTATGATCTAGAATATTTTTTAATATCTTTTTTTCATAGTTATTAACCTTTACTTATTGTTTATATTTATTTATAATAGATTTCTCTTTATTTAATACCCTTACTGAGAATCTGAGCTCACCTCTTTCTTAGGTTTTTTTTTCAGGATACCAAGATGTATATTATGTTTGTCATGAAGGCATAATCTAGGAGAATATGAAATTTTCAAAAAGAGTTTCTATGTTCTATTACATTCATTCCAAATACATTTTTTTAATTTTTCTGAAGACACATTTAAAGGTTAAGTGTAAACCCTAAAAAAATAAAAACAATGTAGACAAACTGGTAGAAAAACCCAAAATAAAATTTTAACCTGGAAAACCCACCCAAACCAAAAACATCATTGGCCGCCAAATTTGAAAATAGATTTGAATTTTAAAATATTCATAAACAATTTTTCACCAACCATGTTTCCTTCAACCAAAATAGGCAGTCATTAAAAACTCAAAATCAAACCATATAGAGTAATTAAAACCGTACCACGCAAATCTCGGGCCACAAAAACCATATTCAGCCTCGAGCTGTGCCATGAGATAAACCAAACATCACTAAACCACCACTTTAAAACCATATAACTGACAACTAGATACCAAAATAGTCATCATATCCATAGTCAAACCAGGCCGTCATAATCCAAAACATTAGAACCACCATCAAGAGCCATTGAAAACGTCCAAGACCAGGAAAACATGAATGGGAAACACTAAAAGAGAATACCAAACCTAAAAACTGGGAATGACATCATCAGTGAGAATGAAATACCTCCGAACTAAAATTTTTATCCAATGAGATAATTAGGGAGGAAGCTCCATCATAAATCTAAAATGAGATAGATTAAGGTCACAAAACCTAGGGCGCACCAACCAAACAACAAATCCCAAAACCTCTGTAAGGCCACTGAACCAAATCAAATATAGAATGATCGATGAAAAAAGAAGCTAGAGAAGAGTTCAAGGTAGAGAACAACCTAAGTATCAAACCAATCCAAACCATTATTATGAAAAATTATCACCACCAGAGAGGAAAAAACAACATAGGAGGAAGGAGACAACTTTGGGTCATGCTCTTAGGAAACCAACACTGCTCAACCATTACAGCCGAAAACAACCTGATGAAACATGAAAATCAGACCAATATGGGGTTAGAAATGTAGAAATTAGGAAATAAGAGTAAAGGAAGATAGATTGAATGAATCAACAGAGATATTCATGTAGAAGAATTCCTAGAAAAGAAACAAAGAACAGGAATAAAACACCAGACTCCAACGATGTGAGGAAAGGAAATGGAACCACCAATGGAGGTCCTTCAGAAGGGAGGAGCGAGGATGAAAGAAGAAGGAAATGGGGAGGTAGTGTCGATTGTTAATACCTCTCCCATTTTAATTTCTACTGATGAAAAAACCCAATGCTGTATATCATTTCATGTTGTAATATAAAAATTATGTTTGTATCTAGTTTTCCTAAACTTCTAAACTATTTTTTCCTCTGAGATGTGATCGCTTGTTCACAGTACTAATGAAATAAATTAAGGAACCAACTATACACTATTGGGGTTGGTGTATTTGATGTTGGTATTAGATAAAGATTAAATTAAACTTTAGAAAATAGATTTATTAAAACATAGATTAAGAAAATATAACCTTGTAACTGACTTCGGAAATATTACCAAAGTAACCAAGATTAATATTTAGAGATTAGTTATACCTAAATTTTAAATTTATGTTATGTGTTTCACTAGTTTTATATTACACATTATGTTTCATAATCTTATGATCTAATCTAGTGTATTCCATTTTTTAGAAGTGGTGCATAGTGAAAGGAATGAAAACTGTATCAATGCACATATCCCATGTAGGGATTACCCAAAAATTAAAGATAACATTGTTAGAGCTGGATATACAACTGAAGATGAAAAAATTATAACTATAATTAGATAACTTACTCAATATATGAGAGATATCATTACTCAGATGGAGCAGACTAATCCAAATTGAATTGTAAAAATGTTAGACCGCTTCATACGATAACAACCTACATAATTAAATGGGACTACAAACCATTTTTTAGATGAGCAATAGATAAGTTATTTAGAGAAAAAATTTATATCTTTTGGAAGTAATGAAAGGGAGAAGGTTATCATGGTAGTTTATCATCTCTCAAGAGATGGAGATCAATGGTGTTCATTAATTAAAAACACAAAGGTGGAGGAAGAAATTGAAAATATGAAATGGAAGGATTTTATGAAATTTTCTTGAAAAAATATTTCCCTTAAGAAAATCTAGTCGACATGGAGAGGAAATTATTGAGTTTGAGATACAAATAGGATGAAAACATTTCTATGTATGAATCCAACCTCATTCTATGGACTACATATGTAATCTAAGGATCAATATTTATCATTTCATTGATGATATTAATCCAATTATACAAAGGCCACTAGTATCCCAAATATTCTCATCATATAAGGATATAATATCATGTTCTATCAACACAGAGAAACAATTCTCCATGTTTTATTAATTTGAAAGGAAGAAAGAGAATAAGAGTATGACAAAGAAAATTATGGATAAAGGAAATAAGGGAAAGAAGGATTTTCCCACATGTGATAATTATGGAAGGAAACACCCTGGTACTTGATTAAAGGAATGAGTGTTTTCTAGAAGTGTGGAGAGAGGGGACATTGGGCTCATAATTTAAAAGGAAACAAATAATTTATCCAATGCTTCAACTGTAATGATATGTGACACTATGCAAATTAATTTCCCAAGTGTCTAGGGAATATATCTTATAATAAGTAAAGGTATCAAGGTCAAGATTATGTTGTTACTATAGTCTAAGTAGAATAACTAATGTTTTTGTATTTTGAATAAAAAATTATGTTGTAAAAGTATTTTTTAAATGATATTATAATTATAAGTATCATGAAATATATAAGTACTTTATCACATTATATCTTCTTTAATTAATTAGAATTATGTGATGAATATCACCAGTAACCAAGAGAAGTGATGATTTGGAATGTAGATCTTTTTGAAAAAACATGATTTGGGGAAGATAACCCTACTTATTTTACTCATGTTGATATAATAATAATAAATAGATGTATATGGGACAATATTGGTGACTATGAAGGTGGTTTGTGATTTTATGGTTTAGGTTATGTTGAAATTAATAGATGTTTGGATTTAAGTAATATATTTGAAAACATAATATTTTACCCTCGGAAGCATATATGTTTCATAAAGGATTAAAGGAAATTAAAGTATTAATATATTTGGTATGTGATAATAAGAGCTAAATTATTTGGGAAAATCTTAAGTTATGTTGATTTTTGAAATTTAGTGACCTTCCTTCTAAATATTTGGTCTTTGAATTTGGATAGACATATTTTGGATGAGTCTTAAGGTTAACTAAATATGTAATAGATTAAGGATATTATTGATTAAGATTAAAGTATGATCTATCATATTGTATTACACGAGAAAAAAAAATTTCAGTAAAAATTTAATGGTAAAAGGAATGACTTGTGGATATTATGATTCAAAAAATTAATTCAGGTATAAAAAATTGTCTTGAATATCCATCTCTAGATTTAAGAAATGAAGTGGGGATGGGTCGAACCACAACCAAATGATGAGATTATGCTTATGAAAAGGAAATAAATTAATTATATTTATTTAATAATGTTATTATCTATATAGTAAAATAATCCCTCAAATATTTCAAATCTATTTTGTAACAAAAACATTATATGTTTACTTTTCTTACTAAGAAATCAGTGATCTTTAAACCGATCAAAAATTTATGATTTTGGGACTGTATAATTTAAAATGACCATGTTCTCAATCAATATGCTTAAGAACTTTATAGTTAGATTTATTTTCCATGCCCATGTTTTCACTTCCCACTAAAGTTATACTATAGGGAAACATATTTTTTCATGATAATCATAGTGTCCTTTCTCTTTATCTAAGATGAATTTTAATTAACCCAATTTATGATGTGGGTTTCCCACAAAAGAATCTTAAATTATCAACCTTTAATTTTGAGGTACAATTTCAAAATTTCAAGGATGAAATTAATTGAAGGATGGTAGAATGAAACACCACCAAAATTTTATGGTATGTATATTTTTAAATTCAACTTCATCGATAGCTTACGTTATACAGAACACCAAGCTTAAAAAATGATTAAATATTATTATTTAATAATGATTGTTATCACATAGACATTGGAATGGTGGGAATGATTGAGATTAAGTAAATTATGAAAATAAAGTTTACACATGTTTATAAAATGAATTCATTGCTTTCTAATTAATTAGAAATGAAAATAAAAACCAGTTGAACATAAATTTTTGGTTTTTATAAAAAACTATTTTTATGACCACAATGAATTTTTATCATTATAGATTTAATTAATCAATATTATTTAATGATCATAATTAAATGTTACATATTCTATTATTTTTTTTATATTTAACTAACAAGTTTGATAGGATTAATATAATAATAAATCCATTTTTAAGCATAAAAAGATATATTTTCTAAAAGGAAAATTTAATGCCTTTTAATGGCGCACTTGTTTTAGTTATAAATTTTGAAAATTTAATAAATTTTATTTTATAAAATAAACTTAATTTTTGAATGTTTAAAATCAAAATTTAATTTGGTTAATTTTATGATATTTTTATGACATGTTTCATTTTTTGATGAATAGTAAAAAACAATGCATAATGGAAAACTAAATTTTCATCTAAATAAATTATAATGTTAAAATATTTTTTAAATTAGATTTAAAGTAAAATTATATCAATTATACATAAATAAATCCAATTTATTTCATTGAAATAAATTTCACATTAAAATTGGATATAAAATCATTTCAATCTCTTGAACATTTGTTCTCTAAAAACCCGTTGTTTCATCCTTTTAGAAACTTTTGTGACCATTATAAATTATAATCTGGAAAATAGAATAATAAAATAACCTATGATATTATAAATAAAATTTATTTATCTCATAAATTAAAAAATGATATATTTATATCATCGAATAAGTAAATAAATGTTTAAAAAATGATAAATTAAGTGTCGGTAATTTTTTGAAGCGCAAATGTTTATTTAAGATTTTATAATTAATATAATGATTAAATATAAAATTTATTTTCATAAAATAGATTCTTAAATTTATATTTTCTTTAATTATAATTATAATATAATTTTATGAGACCATAATTAATTTTTCAATGTGTCGTAAAATCAGTTATATTATTAAAATTGGTATTTTTCAAATAAATTATTATTTTATTTAAAAGTTAAATTTATCATATTTATAAAATTATTTTAATAAAATGGGATCCATTTTTTAAATCTTCATATCAAAGTGTTTTTAGGGTAAATTTTTGGGATTTTTATAAAATAGTCAATATTTTGGTGAATAGTGGAATACGATAATTTACAGTATTTAACATTATAAGTAAATGAATTATTGAGTCATGGATGAGTCATAAAAGTTGTAAGTGGCCATTATCTAGAACCAAAATTCTCTATTTACTGTATTTCTTCATAATAATCAATACTATTGACATTCTTGAGCCAAAATAATAAACTGATGAATAAAATAATCCAAAAAACACCCCTCTCCTCCACTATAAATTCCACCACTCACCACCCCTTCTCATCACACCTTATAATATCTGGATCATGAATATATTATACCCAATTCATCTACCAAAACTCATACCCACATTATGGTCTTTTTGTTATCTCCAAAAGACCAATCCCAAGTGCCTTAAGGAGGTTCTCAAGGAGACGCTATATAAAAGGTAAAATCCTCTTTCGTTTTATTTTAATTTATTCTCTTTTCTTATCCTATACTTACCTCTGCTATACAAACATTCATGATAACTATAGTATCTTATATATACTATAATTTTATTTTTTAATGAAATATCCATCATCAAACCCCTTCTCCTCTCCCTTTTATTCTAAAAGTGAAAACATCATCTGTGTTGTGTCGATTTACAGCTTTAGTGGATGATACGTTTTCATTTACCATTACCACCTTCAAGGATGGTAATAAAACAATTATTATGGTCAAATAATATTTTAGTATACATATTATATGTAATATATTATTTTGGAACCAATATATAAACATGATATTAAATGAAATGATATAAGTTCATAATGGTCTTAAAAATCACTAAAATAAATTAAATATTTTTCATTAACATTTTATGTAATTAATCATTATAATATCATATAAAAGTGATATATAATATCATTTAAACTTATGGAAGTTCATTAATATCATATAATTTCAATTTTTTATAACTATTCCCATTTTACATGAACTTTTAAACTTGTATACAAGTGAACTTGTCATAAAAAACCAAGAAAATGAACACTCCTGGAATGACAAAATTGAATCTTATAACTCATCAATAAGGCCATAAGTGAACTTAATAAAATTATAAATAATAAAATATATGTTGAATAGGTTCTGAATTAAGTAATTAATGAATATAATTTGATTATTTTGGACATTAATCACAAGTGCATAACTCTTTTGGACATAAGGTAAGGGATTCTCCCCAAACCTCCATTTTTTCCTTTGAGTTGCGCTTTATCTCTCTTTAGCCCAATGTAATTATTAATTATTGTTATTTAATCCTCCTAAAATATGTATTTATGTTACAAAAACATGTACCTAACTCAATTATTCTTTCTTTTATGGGGAAATAGTTATTTTAAAAGGTTCCATTTTCAATTTCTCTTGACAAAAAGCTCTATTAACTACAATAAAACTAGGTTTATCCAGCACTAGGGGTTTAACAGCGCTAAAAACAGTGTTGTTAAAGGGGTTCTTTAACAACATCTTTTTAGTGCTATTAAAGAGGGTCTTTAACATCACTAAATAAATCACTGTTAAAGGGGTAAATTTATCAATTATGTTTTACAATCACTGATAAATGGGGTCTTTTATCAATGCTTGTAAAAAAGCTTTCATAAAGGGGGTGTTTTTTCAGTGCTTTTTTAGGAGCGCTGATAAAGACCCCCCTTTATCATCACTTTTTCACAAGCACTGATAAAATTATACTTCAAAAAAATATTTCATTAAAAATAATATATTAATATATAAATATATTTATATTGATATAAATATAATATATATTCGTTGAAATATGTTTTTGATAATGTAAATAGGCATTTACACTTAATATATAAAATATTTATTGGAAATGGCTTATGAAATAACTAAAAAAATATTTTTAATTAATAATTTTCTTATTATTACTGAGTAATAGTCATTTAATATCAAATTTTAGATAAAAAATAAAAATAAAAATAAAAGATCTAAAATAAGTTGAAAACATAACTCAAACTTCAAATGGCCATAACTTTTGATTTGGGTGTTTGTTTGGGTTGTACCACATGTCCAATCAAATACTACATTGATATTTTTTCCCTTAGTGACAAAATTAAACCTCTGTCACATTTTTTGAGGCCAAAAAGGCCCAAAAGGCCTCTAAAACTGAGTTTTTTGTCGGGGTACCCCAATTTGTTAATGTTCAATGGATTTAAGCCTAATTTATGGGGGTGTTTTTGCCCTTTTTATGCAGGGGATGAATTTATTACCAGGTGTTACATTCATATTGATATTATGGATTTTAAATTTTATCATTTTTCATAATGTAATTTTATTTATAATCAAATATATAATAATATATGCATATTTTTTATATATTAACACATAAAAATTTAATTTTATAAATAAATAATTAAAAATATTGACATATAAAATATATTTATTAACGGATAAGCATATATATAAATATATATATATAAATATATGGATATGAAAATGTGACAAAAAATGTATAAATATATAGATATATCATAAAAAGTAAAACAAAACAGTACAAGGGAGTGGTAAAGGTGTTGGGGAATAAGCTGGAGGTTTTAGGTTCGAAATTTGCTGAAGGCAGGGGCGTGCGTAGGAGGGTGGGATAATCTAAATCATTGATAAAGGGATGGTGGAAGAATTGATAAAGGGTTGGGGGTGGTGAGTGAAAAAAAAATACACAACCTTTATCAGTGGGGCCTTTAACAGTGATAAAAAAGCGTTATTAAAGGACACCTTTAACAACACTTTTTTAGAATTGTTAAAAGATTTGGGATTTTAACCACACTTCAATTATCATAGATTTTTTAGCATTGATAAAGATACATTCTAGGACTGTTAAAGTCTATTTTTTTGTAATATTGATTAAATGTAAGTTCTCAATTTTTTACTGATTTTAAATTACACTCGGTAAAAAAATTTAAGCCACCAATATTTTTTTAAAATCAATCTTTTTTATCATGAAAATAACTCTTAGTTCACTTCTGGTTTTATGAAAAAAACTACACCTTTATCTACTTTAAAGACACTTATATTTCCCCTAAAATCTCATTGAATTGGACCATTTATAAAATTTCTTAAACACTATTTTTACATGTTTTCACTTCAGTTGTACATAAATTATGATGATATATGCCTATTTTACCTTATGAAAATCCATGTATAATTTAAATCCATTCTTTCATGCACAACTTTATGATATACTGATTTTTTATGCCTTATAACATGATTATGATACCCATTTTGTTCCATGGGTAACCCTTATGCTAATTTCTTATGATTAATTGATGTTAATATCTTATAATACCATATAAAATATTTTATTTCGTGGATTATGATAATTCTGAATGGTTATAAACTATATTGATACCATTATCTATTTTAATATGGATAGTTTAATATTATGTTTACTGGTTGGGGAAATTATTTACATTTAATATGTTATTCTCAACCTGGATCTATATGCTGATTATATTTCAAACCTTTATTATAAGGAATAAATTGAGCTTATTAATTATTGGATGAGTCCCACTATAGCTCCTCGATTCTCTAATAGGTATCATGAGACAAACTATACCAGGTTTTCGCTGAGGCCTTACCCATTTGGGTAGACTTCTTGGTCAAGGACTTGAGAGTATGCTTATGATGTTCTGTATTATGAATTCACTCATTATAAGATTATTTCTTGATGATACATGTAATTATTATACAATAATATCCATGGTAAAGTATCTTTATAATGTGATTATTTATATGGAATTATTTAATCAATTTTTATTCATGCCATATTATGCTGAAAAATTTGTTTTAATGGTAAGTGTTTTTAGTTTTTCACCTTTCCTTATTGTTATTGTTTATTTATGATAGATTATATTATATTGATTAACTTTAATGAGAATCTAATCTCACCCATTTCTTATGTTTTATTTTTTCCCAATATGCTAAGATGTATATTATGTTTGACATGTAAGGATAATTTAAAATAATAGGGATGTTTCCAAACATGTTTTTATGTTTTATTTAATTTCAAGTTGTAATGTAACAATTATATTTGTGTCTGGTTTTCCAAATCTAAAAAATTATTCATCCCTTTGGTATGTGATATCTTGTTTATAGTACCAACGTAATAAAGTAAGGCACCCATTCTGGGATACTAGAGTCAGGGTCTTTACATCAGCCCCAACCACTAACACCTCGACCTGAATGAATGGTACTACTCTAGCTCCCTACCTGACATGGATATATGAAACCTAATCCTAAACCGGGTGTCAGATATGACCCCTACCACTTAGTTTTAGAGGGAAGTTCCTGCCGAAACGCTGCATGTAGTTCATCCTACCACAACCTCAACACTTGACTGGGTCAAAATCGCAATGATTTTCACATGTTCACATCTGCCACACTAATGATTCAAAACTGATCAACTGGTACTCACATCCTAACTGGTATTAATATCATAAGAAGACTCAAAACATCACTTCCTACCAATATAAGTCAAACTTTGAGGTCGAATGACTACACTACTCTACCCTACATCTACATGTTCTCTCATGTTCTACTCTGTAATTAGTACCTAATTTAATATTTTTGTAATAGAGGTCAATATGAATAGGTTGACCTAAGATTTAATGTCATGTTCTAGTCCTTACTCAAAGAATATCTCTTTCAATAACTCATCCGCAAGATATGGTGGTGAAAAACACTACAGCTCTATAAAAAGTGTCGAATACACCATAACCGTCAAAGTGACCTACTCTAGATGGATGAACTCACTAGTGATCTCTTCCATCAGAGTCTTCAAGAAAAAATTATCATAGAATTGGGTTTGGTAATCCCTCCAACCCATGTCTCACAACCCATTAGATTGGTTTAAAACATCCCACTAGTGCTTTCCTACTCCCTAAATCATGTAAGTCACGAACTTCTCTCTCCTATCAGGTGGTGTCTCTAGACTCTCTAAGATTGATAGCGTATTAACTATCCACAACTTTGTATATTGTATACTACCATCACTAAAAAATGTGGGAGGATGCTGCTGCTAGAACATATGAATCAGCACATCCATAGAAAAGGAAAGATGTGGTTCTCCCTAAAACATATATATGAAGTTAAAAAAACCCATTAAAAATTTTACCTCAGCACCTATGTCTATTTAAAATACTAGTTCTGTAGATAACACTATAAAAGGATCCACCAGTATCCCATAGCCCATAACCTCTAGAGCTTGGTCATCACCACCCTCATGCATATGGATGGAGTTCATTATGATGGAATATATATACAATTCCAAACACATGACTTAGAAAAGAATGATATCAAATGTTTGCATCTAAAATCTTAGGAAAGGTCAAAAAATTTATATAAAAAAGTTTTATCACACAACCTTCTCCTAAATCTATTATTGTATAAAAAGAAATTATCATAAAAGTCACTAGAGACACTACTTACTGCCCACTCAAAATCTGGGTCTAGGTCAAGTCTCCTTTTCACAGTTCAATTTCCATTCCATTTTATAGTAATTTCGCATTTAATTTAACTGGTTGAACAAAAAAATTCACCAAATTTTTATCCATAAGGGACCATACTCCTTATGAACCAAAATATGTCACCCACCTAATTCACCCCATAACACATTCCAGTCCATGCGACACATGGTCCATGACTCAACATGCCACAATTGGAAGCTTACCGTGTCTGTTGTAGCCTAATAAACAAACAATTCTTAGGTTATGGTAAGAACTCTAATTAAAAATCATGTTTTCTAATCCAGTACACAATATTCTATCACAACAGAAGATACATGTATCATTAAACCTATCCCAACATCCTAAAAACAGGCCACACATCCTATCCAGCAGGGCATAATACATGGAATGATAATCTTGTAAAGCACCTAAAATGATGCATGAGATGGAATACCCTCATCTCATCAGGATGTAACAAAATTGAACCCTAAATTATATCAATGATAACATAACAATTCAAGCGCATCACCCAATACTAGAATCCAATCATATATAATAGTAAAAACCTAGTAAACTTCAACTTCCATTCAAGGAAATTTTTCTTTTTCTTATATGTGGTTTAGCTAATCCCATTCATAACTCATTAGAAAAATCCAATTCTTCTTAATACCCTTTCTATTATATTAAAATAGTGAAATAGTCTAAAAAGAAAAAATCCTTTGATACCACTTTGTAACGTCCCAATCCTGGATGCTAGTGAATGGTTCCTCGAACCCAGTTTTCCACATGAACTTAAGCGCATCTCCCCGAACACTCAAGGCTTCTGAATAATAGCGAGGTCCTATAATGTGTCTTTGGGGAGAATATGCATTCTTATCATAGTGTAACATAGTAGAATCAATCTTACTAATTACATAGTGGAATTAATATAACAGTATTTCAAAAGATAAACAACAAGAATAGATAAAAAATACAAAGTTATTTCATATACATAGTGATGACCGTGTCATGTGTCTACAAATCATAAAAAATAGGTATATGTGGAATCAGTACAATAATTTTATCAAAATTCCAAAATACCAAAAAGCACTATCTATCGATAACAACATGAGCCTCAACCAGGTCCCATGCTACCATGCCCCTAATCCTAGAACAAAGTCCAGCATCTAACTACAAGATCTTTCCTTGGTCCCTACCTGCATCCAAATAGTCTGTATGGGTACCCAATGATGGCCCAAACTGGGTGTGAGATACAATACTTGTATGTAAACACCCAAAGGTCTATAGAGAATCCTAGATGTGCAATATAAGATAAGAAGAGTGAAATATATATCACAGGTAAGCAGTAATAAATGTAAAAGTACCCATGGAATGTATACAACAAAAGAAGTGATACTATATATACATAATAGGATCCCTTAAAAACATGGGTCAAACTCCTAAAATAAATTAATAATAATGTAAACAGAATTAAGAACCACAACCTCACTGTATACACAATATATCTCATAACATACATGGCCACACCATTTAATATATATATCAAAACAACCATGACCACACTGTATAACCAAAATAGTCACATATACCATGACCGAGACATATAATCACACATGTCACATTTACCATGGTCTTTCCATTCAAACAATATATCATATCACCCATGAATTTTTTGTATAATCAGTAATATCATAAAAACCATAGAAGATCCTTATAACTAGAAGTTTGAAGAACAACCACGACTGAGCCGTATAACCAGGAAAATCAAATTTACCAAGGTTGTTTCATATAACCAAATAATGTAATAACCCTTAGGGAAAGATCCAAGGTGTAGAGAACCAGGGTATCCACATCAGGTCCCAGAATCATCTCAATGGAAACTTTGTAAGGATTAAATTGGGGTATAAGGATCATATCAACATACCATGTTCACTGTGAGCCCAAAAAAATCAGATCCAAGGGGTAGCAATGCCCAAGGATTCCCACAGATTCATAATCCAAGGAGCATAGAGGTCCAAGTAATTCTATAACATTATCATAAACCATGAAGTATCACACCCATTGTTTCAAATGTAAACATTCATCATCAATCGAAACACCATTTCACACTATGAGTTTACCCACTCATATAGAAATTCACAATCAAAAACATTTCATGAGTATACTCACTAATTTCCATAATTTCTAAATAATCCATCAAGAAGTTGAAGTTTCATATCAACTATTTAATCAAAATAATCAACAAAAGAAGGAAGAAAACCATCTCCTATTTAATCATTTTTTTTCTATTCATTCATCAATAGGCTTCCTATAACTAGTAAATCATTAACTCACCCCATGGGTGGTGCAATAAGGCATATGAATATCCAATTCACATGGAACACCCCATGGGTGTCCTTGGTTGGGAAAAAAACCTCCAACATGTCTCAAAGAAACTATTTGGAATCTCTAACATGTTTCATTACATTTAATTCAATTATTTAATATATTTTTTTGGTTCCATCGGAAAGTCCCATAGGCGAGACAATGGCATCTGAAATTATAAAGAACAAACCATCATGGTAAAAGTATAGAACACCTACTGTAGGTTAGTAGTAGAATGATTATCCAGTATCAACTTTTGATTTAGTTTAGATCGAAATAAAAATGAAGAATATATGAAGAACCTAGAAATATGGCATATTAGCTAGTACATATTTAGCTTTGTTGATACCAAGAAGAATAAATAATGACAAAAAATGTATTGAGAAATCACTGGTGTGAACCCAATGAGATGGAAGATGCTTGATTCTAAGATCGGATGGATGAAAGGTATCAAAGAAAAATATTTGGCTTTCGACGGACCTCCCCACATTTGAGCTTCTTCTTATGGGAGTCAATATTAATAGATTTTAGGTTATAATATTTATTAAGGGTAAAATGGTAATTAAAAAAAACTTGGTCCACATAGTTTGGATGCATGGTTGGCTAAATCATGTGCCAACCATGCACCCAGTACTTTGAGGATGGTAACCACTCATGGCCACTGCACACAGTTTGACTAATAGTGTGAAAACCATGGAAAAAACCTCCATCAAAAACTATAGAGGCCCTCATACAGGCATGTGAATCCATCCATATGGTTTAAAAATTGTGTGGGATATTCTTTCCCTATTTCAAGGCCTTTCATGGTTAGTCAGACTGTGAAAACAACCCCACAAAGTTTCTACTAACCGTTCAGCCTACCAAAGTTTCTAAAAGTACATGCTCTGAGATCGGAACACGCCCCAGACACCATCGATACACCCATGGACTCAATGAGTATTCACAATAAACTTTAATCAAGTATTTAAAATAAAAATAATAATATACATACCTCATATAAAAACTGAAGATCTTGCATTAAAAAATTAAAATTACTAAAGGGGATGCTTTATCATTTTCTAGTACAAGATTTGAAATTGGAAAATGAATCCATGGATTTTGTAGTGAAGTTTCAAAAGACTTCTCTGGGTAATAGTGTGATTTGGGTTATTATTGATTGATTAACTAAATCTAAGAATTTACATCCCATTAAAGAAACTCTATATTTATATAAAATTTCTAGAATCTATCTCAAGGTCATAGTCGGGTTACATAAAGTTCCACTCTCCATTTTATCATATCATGATTATAGATTCACTTCAAATTTTGGGAAATGACTTCAGAATTCATTGGGTACTGAATTAGATTTCAGTTGAGACTTTTATCCTCAATCTAATGGATAATATAAGTGAATGGTTCATACCTTGGAAGACATGTTTTTTGATTATTCAATGGATTACGAGGGAATTTGGGATAATCACCTTTCTTAAGTTGAATTTTATTTTAATAACAGTTTTCATTCTAGTATACATATGGTACTTTTCGAGGGATTGTATGAAAAGTGGTCTCAGACTCTATCTTTTTGGGATGAAGTAGGGGAAAAGAAGTTGATGCAGCTATAATTATAAGAGAAAATGGTTAATAAAGTGAGCTTAATTTAGAAATATATGGGGATATTTTAGAGAAAGTAGAAAAGTTTTGCAGATAATCGGAGGAAATATATTTCTTTCTAGGTAGGTGATAATATTTTTATCAAGGTATATTTATAGAAAAGTGTTATGAATTTTAAAAAAATGGGGATGTTATGTCAACAATTAATTGGACTATATGAAATATTATATAGTTTCGGATTAGTTTCTTACTAAGTGTCCTTATGTCCAATTATATCCCATAAACATATCATATTTCAAGTTTCGTTTTTAAAGAAATGTGTTCCATATTTTTGTCATGGTTTGATATCTGAGGAATTTTTGTTAGAAGATAACATTTTTTTATTGGGAAATACCTATTTATATTCTTGACCATACAGAGAAGGTATTTTGGAAGAAATTAATTCATCGAGTTAAGGATTTTTGAAGAAACCATGTGGTTGAACATGTAACATGGGAATTTGAAAATTCTATAAGGGAAAGATATCCTTGCTTATTTAATAGGAAAATAAAATTATGAGGACCCAATATCAAGGGGGTGGGGAGTATATAATATCCCTGGTAATGTTGACATGAAACATGTTCTTATATTCATTAGATATATTTTTAGAGTTATATTTATTATAAAAATATTAGGCAATTTTTTTCGGTCAAAAGGAAAAAAATTATTTCTAAAAAAATGATTTTTATACATTATATGGTTTTATTTAAAATATTGATATAAAAATTATATATTTTTAATTTTGACAAATAAAATAAATTTTAATTCATTATTTCAAAATTATTTTAGGATGAATTTTTATTTTTTTGAAAAGATTTATTTTTCAACGAACAATGAAAAATATTGATTTTAACAAAAATAGTACTTTATTTTCAGTTATTTACAATTTCAAATTATATATTCTATTAGTTTTAAAATTTAATTAGTTTATTTTTATAAATAATAATCTAATTATCTTCTTTGGAACTAATTTCATACTTTAATTTGGTATAAAATAATTTTTTATACAAAAAGGTATTTTCTGAGAAATATTTCCTCATCACATTTTTCTGGATTAATTTTAAAATAAATTCTCTGAATTATATATTATAAATATCTAAAAATGGATTCCATATTGATAATTTGATGGTACAAATTTGGTAAATATTTCCCTTTTATTTTTAACATTATTAATTTTTGTTACCATTGTAATGATAAATCATGTAATTAAAGTTAAAAATAAAATGACAAGGACTACAAAATTGTAAGAACCCGATTCTTATTTTTGAGGTACGGGCTTATTCTTTTTCCTTTTACTTAAGTGTTTTTTAGAAAATTTGGAAAATGGGGAAAAAATCTAAATTTTGGAACTACACGTCGTGTACTTTTCCACACGCCATGTAATTTTGGCAGTGTTGGGATGAGTACACGGGGCGTGTAGCCATGTCGGCGATGCGGGGTGTAGGAACCGACTACATGCCGTGTAGTGGTACTTACACGCCATGTAGTCAGTCAGCAGGCCTAAACAGCAAGGCGGTGGAGCAGCCGATAGCTGGCCGACAGTACACGCCGTGTACTTTAGAGTACATGCCGTGTACTCATGTCGACGACAGAATAGTGTGGCGGTGCCGCCAAATGAACAATTAAATTAAATAAGTACACGCCCTGTACTCATAATTACACCCCGTGTACTTTGTTTTTTCAGATTAAAATAGGCAGTAGCCACCTCATTTGGCAGAGGAGACACTTGAGCCAATTTGGAGCCAAAGGAGGAGGCCGGACCTTTGAAGCTCCACCGGGTGTTCGTCTGGAATCAGTTTCCACCTTGGACGATCCCGTTGGAATCGCACGAGTAAGGGATTCCACCTCCTTGGCTGCTTCTTACCAATTCTTCTCCTAACAGGAGTTATTGATGTTTGAATAGGTTTTTTTCTTTGTCAGATCTATGCCATTCTTGGGCTTTTCTGGAGTCGGCGTTCGGGTATAACGTTCGTTGGCTTATAAGGTAGGTGGCTTTGTGTTTATTTTCCAACTTTCGTGCGTTATTGTGCCACGAACCCATGATGGTGTGTCATGTGGATAAGGCTATTGCTATATTTAATGCCTAGAATTTCATAGGTGATTAAATTTTGATGATAAAATGCTGGTTGGGATCATTGCTTGGATCTGGAACCACCCCAGGGTGTGTTTCACTGTTTAGTCGTTTGGCCAAGATACCCGAGGGTATGCCTTCAATGTAGTAACTGTATAATTTCCTTGAGAGGAATTTCTTGTTTTCTACATTTTGATATGTTGGGCATGGCCCGGTTACCTGTTTAGCCTGAGGGCGTTGTTGTGATTAGCCTGTGGGCACTACACTATTTATCCCGAGGGCTGTAGTTATTTCAGCCTGAGGGAAACTTCTTTCATGCCTGAGGGCCATAGACTCTGTGCCTGAGGGCGACACTACTTACTCCTAAGGGAAAATTTTTGTTACGCCTGAGGGAAATTACCTGTAGGTTGGGTTCTGCTTACCTGAGGGTAAGGTTTTGTTTGTCTGAGGACATGGACTGTTACCGTAGAAATGCACTGTGGTGATTTCTAATAATTAATGGATTAAATGAATAATAATATGGAAATATAACTGGTAATTAGTGACTTTTGAGTACTGCTTACTTTATTGCATTTTACTGCTGCACACTATTGTTGCATGCTTACACGCAGTTGGGCACGTGCCTTCAGTGGGTGCCTATTGAGATATATTTCTCACACCCTATTTGGGTCATGCTTTTCAGCACAAACAGATTATGTTTCTATAGGTGTAGATAGGGTCAAGAGTCTCTATACAGGTACTTTACTGTTGCTGAGGAGTTGGAGGGCATGGGACCGAGCCTAGGCTCGCGATGCCGCTGCTAGCTGTTTTTCTTGTTTTTTTATACTCTGTATTTTTTTTTTGTACTGTATTGATGTATAACATGTTCTGGCTGTTTTCTTAGAACTTGAAACATTTAGCATCATCACGTCTATACTGTTGGTTATATCCACTGCTGTAGTTTATTTTAGTTGTGTATGTTTACTGCTTTCGCTGTCATTGTATGTTTATTCTGTATTTCACTGCGCTACACTTTGACAAATGAGGGCATAGTTCCCCACTATCAGACCTGGGCCCTCGCTGCTAGTCGACAGCCTCTGGCGTTTGGGGAAATGCGCTTGAGGTCACGTGGCGAACCGGGCTCAGGACACCCGTTGCATGGCACCCAGGTCCGGGACGTTACAAAGTGGTATCAGAGGGGTTTTTTTCTTTGACTTTCTATTTGGAGCCGTAGTTAGGGATATGATTAACAGTAGTTGGTAATAAGCTATGCTCGGGCGTAGCTAACCCATGTACAGGGAAAATCCAGTCTACCTCGTTTTTCAATTTTTCTGATTTTGAAAATTTTACAGTTGATATGTTTTCACCGTTGGGTGACACACTTTGAGATTGTGCAGTTAATATTTTATCTATGGGTTCTATTTAGTTTCCTCCCGATGAGATGAGGGAATGCCGTCTCATGCATCATATAGGCACATGCTAGATATCACATGCCATGCATAGTTCCATGCCAAGTAGGTGCATTAGAAATTCGCATGTTGCTATGATAGTTGTTGTGGTAGAAAAGCATGTTGTTGTGATAACTGTTTGATAAATACATGTCTTGTGATATGGTATTTTTTTTGTTTGAACTTGTTTATAGAATGGACGCCAAACTTTTGTTTTTGGGGAGTATGGACCCCCATTGAACGGAATTTGGTGGATCGTTGACTGTTTATTGGTTATAACACATATAAGATGTCAAACTTTGATTCATGGGGAGTATGGGCCCCCACGGGTCGGAATTTGACACTTAGGTGTTGGTTTCAGTATTTCTGGGTTCCGGGGAAGTTTCTGAGGCATACTGTCCGGAAACCCAGTATACACGCCGCGTAGTATTTTATACACGCTGTGTATGCTCTTCTGTTTGGGAATAAAAATGAACTTTTTGAGTACACGCCGTACACGCTGTGTAGTCTCTTCCCGTGTCACAAACTGTGTGGGCGGCGACACGGGGTAGGGAAGAGCTTGGGTAAAACACGCCGTGTAGTTTTTGTACACACCGTGTAGTGTTGACCTGGGGACTCGGCCATGTAATTAACAACACGGGTTCGTGTCACCTCTCCCGGAACACGTCGTGTACCTGTGGGACACACCGTGTAGTCTGGTCCAAGGATAGACCATGTGGAGTTAGCCATGTGGCTGAGAAACGGGGTGGTGTACACGCCGTGTGCGGGTGTAACATGTCGTGTAGTGTCAAGCCGAGTAGTCGGACGTGTCACAGATGACACGGGCAGTTGGAAAATAATATCGTACATGTCGTGTAGATATTATACACGCCGTGTAGTTTTGTTCAACAGAAGCCGTGTGGCTTAGCCGTGTAGAAGGACCCAGGCATGGGAAGGGAAGTCATGTACACACCATATAGTCATTGTACACGCTGTGTAGTATTGTTTTTCCAATTTTCAATTCCTTCTTCCTCTTGTTTCCTTTGTGGTTCCTTCACTTTTCGGTCATAATAATCTTGAATCTGAGGCATTCTTTTGACCTTGTAGTGTCATGCCGCCTAGACGACCGTGAGTTGTTCACCAGAAGAGTGACGACGATTATACTCCGGAGATAGTAGGCCATGGGCTACTAGTTGATCCTCCAGCAGAGCCAGATGCGTTGCCAGCTGCTATACCAGACACAGGCAAAAAGGCGCAGTTCCATGAAGGCTTTATGCGGTTCATGCAGACCTTTCAGGGAGCACCGCAGGCTGCTACATCTATGGCTGAGCTGACTCATATCTTCCATCAGCAGCATCCACCTACGTTTTCAGGGGATGGAGGACCACAGGCTGCGGAGTCTTGGCTAGGATCGATGCAGACTATTTTCGAGCATCTGGAGACACCTCCAGGGTGGAGGGTCAAGCTCACGACTTACATGCTGCGTGATTCTGCCAAGAGGTGGTGGGATGTTAGCACCCAGTAAGAGCATCACAGAGACATGGCGTGGGAAGATTTTCAGGAAGTCTTCTATGACTTCTTATTTCCCGAGACGCTGAGGGAAGATAGAGCTCGAGAGTTCATGAATCTGCAGCAGGGCGCCATGTCGGTGATGGACTATTCTGCTCGTTTTATGGAGCTTCAACGTTTTTCACCCGTGCTAGTGGGTGATGAGACATTGAGAGCCAGACGTTTTGAGGATGGTCTTAGGTATGACATCCAAGCACTGGTAAATGAATTCAGGTTTCTTACTATACATGTGATTGTGAATCAGGCGCTGATTACAGAGAGGAACCTGCAGGAATCTAGTGGTGTGGGCCAGGGTGGTTCAGCACCCGTTACTGGTATTATTTCTGCTGGCAAGAGGAAGAGACAGATGGAATTCTCTTAGGGTGGCATTACCATCCAGGAAGCTTCTTCAGGTGGTCCGGTCAGGTGCTACCAGTGTGGCAGAGAGGGGCACAAGAGACCGCAGTGTCGACGATATCCAATGGAGTGCCGAGCTTGTGGCAAGATGGGTCATCTATAGCGATTTTGTAGGGCGTTTCCACCAGTGTCTAGTGAGAGGGGTTCTGTACAGACTCCGCGTGCAGGAGCAGGACCAGTGGCTTCTTACCAGTCGGGGAACTGGAATACATCAGGGCGTGAAGGCCAAGATGGTGGTTGTGGATGTGGTAACCAGACACCAGGATCACAGAGGCAATATGGTGGGACAACTCAGGGTAGCCAGGCTATGTCGTAGGGCCGCGACATTGGGCAAGTTTATGCAGTGCAACAGACCCAGCAGGAGCAGGATCCCAGACCTTCAACAGTCATAGGTACTATTCTAGTATCTTCTGTCTTATCTTCAGTACTTTTCGATGCGGGTGATACACATAGTTTCATATCTGTACCCATTGTGGAGAGCCTTGGGATCTGTGTTTCTACTTCTTCCGATATCTTGATGTTAGACACTCCGTTGGGGACTAGGATGGCTGGTGTGCATCAGTGCAAGGAGTTCCCCCTTGAGGTTTGTGGGTGTCACTTCCTTTGGGACCTTTATGTCTTGGAGATGACGAGCTATGACGTCATTCTCGAGATGGACTGGCTGGTTCCCTTCCAAGCCTTTATAGACTTATACCATCGTAGGGTGCGTTTCACATCACCAGAGGGCAGGGAGTTTCTATACAAGGGCGAGTGGGATGTTCAGGTCAGTCGAGATGGACCAGAGCATCATGGGCGAGGTGGAGTCACAACCCAGATTGCGAGCTTATATCTGGATGATCAGGGGACTTGTCAGACAGATTTCCCTCCAGTTGTCGATCGTTTCAGGGATGTCTTCCTGGATTACTTTTCAGGTCTACCTCCATTGCGTGAGGTGGATTTCTCTATCGATCTTGTTCTAGGAGCAACACTGGTGTCCATTCCTCCTTATAGGATGGCCACGTCTGAGTTGCAGGAGCTCAATAGGCAGTTAGAGGAGCTACATGCGAAGGGTTTTATCCGACCCAGTACTTCTCCTTGGGGTTCTCCTGTCCTTTTTGCGAAGAAGGGGGATGGTACCCTCAGACTTTGCATGGATTATCGAAATTTGAACCAGTTGACAGTTAAGAACTGATATCCCTTGCCGAGGATAGATGATCTGTTTGATCAGATTCGTGGAGCACGAGTGTTCTCGAAGATTGACTTAAGATCCGGATATCATCAGCTACGCGTTAGACCATCTGATATAACTCTCATAGACTTCAGGAGTAGGTATGGTCTATATGAGTATACAGTTGTGCCGTCCGGACTGACGAATGCACCAGCAGTTTTCATGGCTCTGATGAATTGTGTGTTTCATCCGTATCTTGATTCATTTGTGGTAGTATTCATGGATGAAATCTTGGTGTACTCTCACACTCGACACGACCATGACACCCATCTTAAGATCGTATTGAGTACACTGAGAGAGCATCAGCTATATGCTAAGCTCTCAAAGTTCCACTTTTGGATAAACCAGATTCACTTCCTGGGTTACATTATCTCAGAGGCACGAGTTTCAGTGGACCCAGAGAAGGTTAGAGCTGTAGTTTCCTAGGACAAGCCTAAGAATGTGTTTGAGATATGAAGTTTCTTAGGGCTGGCTGGTTACTACAGACACTTCATACATGACTTCTCCCACTTAGCAACACCGTTGACAGGTCTGACTAAGAAGGGTGTGAAGTTCGTTTGGTCAAAATCTTCCAAGATATCTTTTCAGGACTTGAAGGGAAGGTTGACATCAAAACTAATCCTGATACTTCCAGAGTAGGGGAAGAGCTATACAGTTTACTGTGATGCATCAGGGATTGGGATGGGAGCCATTTTGTTGCAGGGAGACCGAGTTGTTGCGTACGGGTCTCGGCAGTTGAGACCACATGAGAGGAATTACCTGACGCATGATATCGAGTTGGCTGCAGTTGTTCATGCGTTGCTCTGTTGGAGACACTATCTGTTGGGAGAGAATTTTGTGGTTTTCACTGACCACAAAATCCTCAAGTATATATTTACTCAAAATTGACCTGAATCTGAGGCATAGAAGGTGGGTTGAGTACCTATAGTCCTTCGATTTTGAGCTTGCCAATACACCTGGAAAAGGTAATGCAGTAGCCGATGCACTGAGTAGGAAGACTTAGATACAGGCAGTGCAGAAGGGCAGTGGTGAGTGGCAGCTCATGGTTTGTTCTCAAAGATGCATCTGGAGGTGCATGACAGTCAGGGGCAGACTTATCTTTCTTCTTTGGTTGTGACATCTACCCTCTTGGACAGAGTGAGGATGAGACAACTATCTGATTCAGAAGGCCTAGTTCTTATGGGAGTCGGTGGCAAGTGAGGAACCTCCTCCTGGTTGGACGATAGGCGATGATGAGGTTTTGCGTTTCTATAGATGTGTATGGGTTCCAGGGGATATACGCGAGGAGCTGATGTGGGAGTTTCATGCTTCAGCTTTGGCAGTTCATCCCGGGTTTACCAAGATGTACCGAGACTTGAGACGTCAGTACTGATGGCTGGGTATGAAGAGAGAGATAACTGGTTTTGTTACGATGTGTTCCACCTGTCAGCAGATGAAGGCAGAGCACCAGAGGCCAGCTGGGCTGTTACAACAGTTTCTCATTCCAGAGTGGAAATGGGATGATGTCGCGATGGATTTTGTGACGGGATTTCTGAGGTCACCTCGAGGAAATGACGTCGTGTGGGTTGTTGTGGATAGACTCATGAAGGTAGCTCACTTCTTGCCGATCAAGGAGACCTTTGGTGTGGAAGAGCTTAGAAGGATGTATATCTGAGAGATCGTACGTCTTCATGGGTTCCCTCATTCTATCGTTTCAGATAGGGACACCTACTTTACATCTCATTTATAATAGAGTTTTCAGAGGGCGCTGGGTACACAGGTGCTTTTGAGCACAACATACCACCCTCAGACAGATGGCCAGTTAGAGCGGACGATACAGGTGTAAGAGGACATGCTGCGCGCATGAGTCCTAGACTTTGGGGGCTCTTGGGAGAAGCATATACCCTTAGTCAAGTTTTCCTATAACAATAGTTTTCAGTCAACTATTGAGATGGCACCATATGAGGCTTTATATGGTAGGCCATGCCGATCACCTTTGTGCTGGTTAGAGGTAGGTGAGGCAGCTTTACTGGGGCCACAGCTCGTACATGAGACATTTGAGTAGGTCCAGTTGATTCGGAAGCGGATGGCTACCGCACAGTCTCGTCAGAAGTCTTATGCTGATCGCCGCAAATGACCTTTTGAGTTCGTGGTTGGGGATCAGGTTTCCTTGCATGTTTCTCTGAGGCTAGGACACAAGCGGATCAAGAGACATGGTAAGCCTTCACCAAGGTATGTGGGACCATTTGAGATTCTGGAGAGAGTCGGGATGGTTGCCTATCGGTTGCAGTTAACGTAGCGGTACCGAGACATGCACGACGTCTTCCACGTGTCTCAGTTGCGTCGCTACCATTCAGACCCGTCTCACACCTTTCAGCCAGAGGAGGTTGAGCTTTAGTATGATGCGTCCTTTGAGGAGCATCTGATCTGTATCGTTGACAGGAGCATGAAGGTTCTCCGAGGCCGGTTAGTTCCTCTCGTACGGGTGCTATGGCAGCATGGATGAGTGCAGGACGAGACCTGGGAGCGGGAGGCCGACGTACGTGCTCAGTGTCCAGAGCTGTTCTGAGCTTATTCTTCGCCACCCTGGGAAGGGTAATTTGGGGACAAATTTATATAAGGGGGAAGTTTGTAAGAACCTGATTCTTATTTTTGAGGTACGAGCTTCTTATTTTTATTTTTTCCTTAAGTGTTTTTGAGAAAATATGGAAAATGGGGAAAAATCTTAAATTTTGGAACTACACACCGTGTACTTTTCCACACACCGTGTACTTTTGGATTTTTTGGGATGAGTACACGGGGCATGTAGCCATATCGGTGACGCGGGGTATAGGAACCGACTACACGCCGTGTAGTGGTACTTACACGCCATGTAGTCAGTCAGCAGGCCTAAACAGTAAGGCGGTGGAGCAGCCGACAGCTGGCCGACAGTACACACCGTGTACTTTAGAGTACATGCTGTGTACTCATGTCGACGGTTGAACAGTGTGGAAGTGCTGCCAAATGAAAAGTTAAATGAAATAAGTACACGCGGTGTACTCAGAATTACACACCGTGTACTTTGTTTTTTCGACTTAAAACAGGAAATAGCCTCCTCATTTGGCAGATGAGACACTTGAGCCGATTTGGAGACAAAGGAGGAGGCCAGACCTTTGATGCTCCACCGGGTGTTCGTCTGGAATCGGTTTCCGCCTCGGACGATCCCGTTGGAACCGCATGGGTAAGGGCTTCCACCTCCTTGGATGGTTCTTACCAATTCTTCTCCTAACAGGAGTTATTTATGTTTGAATGGGTTTTTTTCTTCGTCAGATCTACGCCGTTCTTGGGCATTTCTAGAGTCAGCATTCGGGTATAACGTTTGTTGGTGTATAAGGTAGGTGGCTTTGTGTTTATTTTCCAACTGTCGTGCGTTTTTGTGCGTTTTTGTGCCACGAACCTATGATGGGGTGTCGTGTAGTTGAGTCCGTTGCTATATTTAATGCCTAGAATTTCCTAGGTGATTAAATTGTGATGATAAAATGCTGGTTGGGATCATTGCTTGGATCCTGAACCACCCCGGGGGGTGTGTTTCACTGTTTAGCCATTTGGCCAGGATACCCGAGGGTATGCCTTCATTGTAGTAATTGTAGAACTTCCTTGATAGGAATTTCTTGTTTTCTGCATTTTGATATGTTGGGCATGGCTCGGATACCTATTTAGCCTGAGGGCGTTGTTGTGATTAGCCTGTGGGCACTGCACTGTTTAGCCCCAGGGCTGTAGTTCTTTCGGCCTGAGAGAAACTTCTTCCATGCCTGAGGGACATAGAATTTGTGCCTGAGGGTGACACTACCTACGCCTAAGGGAAAAATTCTGTTACACCTGAGGGCAATTACCTGCAGGTTGGGTTCTGCTTACCTGAGGGTAAGGTTTTCCTTGTCTGAGGGCATGGACTGTTTACATAGAAATGCACTGTGGTGATTTCTAATATTTAATGGGTTAAATGAATAATAAGATGGCAATATAACTGGTAATTAGTGACTTTTGAGTACTGATTACTTTATTGCATTTTACTACTGCACACTATTGTTGCATGCTTACACGCAGTTGGGCACGAGCCTTTGGTGGGTGCCTACTGAGATATATTTCTCATACCCTATTTGGTCATGCTTTTCATCCCAAACAGATTACGTTTCTGCAGGTGTAGATAGGGGCAAGAGTCCCTATACATGTACTTGACTGTTGCTGAGGAGTAGGAGGGCATGGGACCAAGCCTAGGCTCGTGATTCTGCTGCCAGCTGTTTTGCTTGTTTTGTTCTACACTGTATTTTGTTGTACTGTATTGACGTATAACATGTTCTGGCTGTTTTCTTAGAACTTGAAACATGTATCATCATCACTTCTATGTTGTTGGTTATATCCACTGCGGTAGTTTATTTCAGTTGTGTATTTTTACTGCTTCCGCTATTATTGTATGTTTATTCAGTATTCCGCTACGCTACACTTTGAAAAATGATGGCATAGTTTCCCCACTATCAGACCTGGGCCCTCACTGCTAGTCGACAGCCTCTGGCGTTTGAGGAAATGCACTTGAGGTAACGTGGTGAACCGGGCTCGGGGCACCCGTTGTGTGGCACCCGGGTCCGGGACGTTACAAAAATGAACCTAAATATTGCCTTAATTTTTTTGTATGAGATATATCATCCATAAATATCCAAAATTCTAATATATATCCTTTTCCCATTTGAAGAAGATTTTGACCATTATAATATTTAAGTGAGTACAAATCCAAAAATGTTACACTCTTTCTTTTAATAACTATAAGTTTTTTTAACATATGGATAAAAAAGGATATATTTTTTATAAATATTAATTTTAAAGAGAAATAATTTTTTATCATGGTTATTTTTTATATATATTTAATGAATAAATAGTTTCCTTAAATTCTTATGCAACACTGACACAATGTTTGCGCAAGTAGTAAAACAATTAAATGATTTTTCAAACTATAGAAATAAAATTATTTGAGTGAGTCTTTGTGTTCTATGATTTTTTAGATAAACCTTAAATATTTTAGATTTTTTTATTAAATATATTTTAATTCCCTTATTGTATTGTAATTTTAAAATTCAAATTAAAGTAATAGTTTCAAAATTGATATTAATGTTACATTATAATAAATAATATTTTATTAAATGATATCAAATTACTAAAAAACATATGTTTTCCAAGTGAATGGGATATGGTTCATTAAAGCAAACATATTCCATTTATGGTCCTTTTACCCCTTTTATAGTAACTATATTAACCCCTTAAGAGTAAAAAATATTTATATCACTATAATTATTGGAAGGGTTAATTAAGAATTACAACAAAATGATACTTGTAAAAATGTTATCCAAAAATGCCAAAATATTATTTTATGAAAGTGTATTTACTCATACTCATATTATATTAAAATATTATCAATTTTTGGACATTTTTACATCAATATTAATTTATATTAATTTAATATCAAATAAATTTCAAGAGTGCCCCTTTCCTCTCTTATAAAAGGGAACCTCTCCATCTCATTTATTTGTACTTAAAAAGAATTTAATTCATCCAATACCTTAATAAAAAGCTTTCTAAAATAAATACCCCTGTTCTAGAGGTCTTATTTTTTGAATAATACCAACCTTATAGGTCTTAATGTGTAATGGAAAAGAGATTTTCCAAAAAATATGTATAGTGTTTAACTAGATATTTTTGTTTTATTACTTATTCCACCTCCATAAAACATTACCCAACCATGAAAATATAAATAAAATAATTATCTCCCTTACACTAATATGTTATTATGTTAATTTAATAATCTATATCCATCTCCATCCACCATAAAATGGGAATGGAATCCATCGTTTTTGTGTAAAATAGACTACCACCTCACGATCTGATGTAATTTATTTTCCATCATCATAACTCATAGATGGTTATAATGATGGATTTAATATATATATATATATATAATATTAATGAAATATTTATCATTATTAAAATATAACAAATTATTTACTTCCCTACCTTTCCATTCACTGAAAAATGATAATCTCGTTCATGCGTAATTGTGGACTACCGCCTCCACGAAGCAATGCGATTCGTTTTTCATCAGCACATCACATGAATGATATATATATATATTTGTTTAAAGAAATAATATGATATTTATTATTTAATTATAATTATTTAAATATAAAATAATTCTTATCATCCTTCCATAATGATGGTTGATAAATAGAATCATTACTCATGCGTACGTACGACCTACCATCTCAATGATTGTAACCAAGTTCATTTTTCATAGCCGTATTTCCTGATTGATTTTAAAGGAATAACTTATGTATATAAAGGATTATTATGTAATTATTATTTTTCTATTGATGGTTTAATAATGACGTATTCAACCTTATTCAACTTACCAAATCCATTTTAGACTTGTGAAATGAATATCATTGAAACATCCCTCGTGAATTTAATTGATTAAATAATTAAATATATATTAGAAGGATATAAAATAAATGTAATAATAGACATAAAACTATTATTAAGAAATTAAATAATTAACCTATGTTTATTATTTAGTAAGTTAATGAATGTACATGATGATTCGGGTTTAATATAAGTGATTTTTTATAATCCTCTTAATATTTCTCTTAAAACTAATTTTCTCCCACATAAATATTTTTAAAATTATTTTATGAATGTGTTTATATATACATAAATTAATTATAAAGGAAATTTTATATTTCTTTTAAAGGTTCTTAAAAAGGTTTCTTTTTATGGAGTTCTTTTCATTTCTTTACAAAAGATAAAAGGAATGTTAGGGTCTGTTTCTGCAGGCTTCTACTCATGAGGCGTTCTGGATTGATTATCTTGGGACGATGTTGGTTGTTTTACTTGGTGGTTGGTTGGTTTTCTTGTGCTGTGAATTTGGTTTTTGCCTTAATGGTCCACTACTCAAGGGATTTTGCATCCAATTGTCTATAAGAAGATGTTTCATATAAGTTACAGGGCAATGGTTTTTCACTATTTCATGGCTATTTGGAATCAGATGTTTGAGAGGGTATGGATTCATCCATGGGTTCTAGGCCCGTGAGCTTTTGCATGGGACAACTAGCCCTTCCGCTTTGAGACAGTGGAAGCTAGATTTAATGTTTTTTGTTGCTGGGTGGAGCTTCTCTCTTGTATTGTGAGTTTCTTTTGGTCTTGAGATTTTGGTCCCTTGGGGTTGCTTGTTTTTTCTAAGTCGATGTTGTAATGGGTTCCCCATCTCTCCTTAAAAAGGGGTATATTTCAATTATAAAAAATTAACCGTCAGGATCAAAAAAAATTATAATAAAAAAACTCTATAATCTTTTTGGGATTTTCAATTTTGAAAAAATATGATTTAAAGGAAAGGGATATATCAATATCCAAAAATGTTTTATTTTGGATGGAAATTATTTTTTTATGATGCAAGATTTTATGTAATATGTTATGATTCTTGGGAATTGTTTATAATTATGGGTGGTTCCATTATAAAATAAGGGTGGGTTACCACCTTTTATATCTCAAATGCATTTTTTAAGTGATATATTTAACTAATTAGATTTCTCCTAAGAGATTATGGAAATTTACCAAGAAGGTTATGCCAAGTGTAACTGTGATTTGTATTTTATGTGTAACAATGAAGGTTATTCTAAGTGTAACCATAAAGGTAATCCCAATTTTAATAGTGATATGAAAATAATTCAAAAATTTACTACATGATTTATCTATTATTTATATGGCTATTTAGGGAAATATTTTGATTTCACAAGGAAAGATAATTTGGATATGTTTAATGGAAATTACAAACTAATTTTTAACAGTGAAAAGTATAACTTCAAGAAAAGTTTTTAAAAATATTTCATGACTGTAAGAAACATTTACGAGTTTTATTTTTTATATTTTATATTTCTTATGAAATTAATTATGAAATTAATTAGGTAGAGAAGTTGATTTATTTGGTAAGAAAATTTTTATTTTAAACCCCAAAGTTTATTTTTAAAATGAATTTTTTATAAGTACTCATATAATAAATTTTATTTATTTCTTTTTTATGTCCCTTACTATGTTTTTTATACTCAGTACCCATTTTAATTTTTTTCACTGGGTATAAGGATGGTAGTGATAAAGATGAGGTCAATATCAATTTTTTGAAGATATTTCATGAAAGGAACCCTTATAATATCTTAAAAGTTTTTTTATGGAAAAAATTGATATTGAGTAGAAGTGTCGACTTTTTAATATATGAGTTTTTATATAAAAGTTATGAACTAACTCTCTAAAACTCTAAACATAAATTTTTTTTGGAATAAAATAAATTAAAATCTAGTTTAAAGTCACTAGAATATGTAATGTGTAAGGTCGAGTCCTTATAATGTCATGCCCCATGTTTTTAAAATAAAATAATATTCGATAACATATACAACACACAACATTGAGATTAAATAAATCACACAATGTAATTATATTATGGGAGTTATAATATATCCATTTAATTTTTAGGTGTGAAAAGGTAACTAGATTATGAAATATTTATATAAAAGTAATAATAAATAAAAATGTATTGATAAATTATTTGGAAATAATAAGTAAATTTTTAGTAAATTAATTTTATTCTTCAGAATACATTTTCTTCCCAAATGTTTTTCATTTATTGTTATGATTTAATATTATAATTAATATAGATAACTATTATAAATTTAATTTGAAAAAAATAATATCATTTTTCAAATTATCATATCAATATTATAAATAACGTCTTGGATCGGGTGCCACACACTAGTGCCCCGAGCTAATTCTCCACATGACCTCTAGTGCGCATACCCGTACGCCATATGTTGCCTACTACATGTGAAGGTATGATAAGTCAATTATGGGGAGACTAATACCTCTTTTATCAGAGTAAACACCAACAAAAATAATAAGCAATAGTGGAAGCATATTTATAATCACAAACAAGATGGAAGGATGACAGATCAAGGGGTTTCTGGGTTACTCCGTAAACCTGGAGATGCTGATAACTCCTTGGAGAAAACTCCGAGAGATGATGCGCCTGATCCCGTGGGTTCTGGTGCAAACGATGAGTATGTTGGCCACGCAGAATTGTTTGTACTCGCCAGGAAGGAAAGCACCTCCCACTCTGGTCTAAAGGATGGGCGAATGTTGTAAGGAATTCCTCTGGAGTATCATTTCCAGACCTTGGAGCTCCTCCACCTAGATGTGTGATTTAGAAAGGAAGGGTTGTTCATGTCTCGGACAACCAGGAAGCTGTTGAAGAACGGGTAAACCCTTGCCGGCATTCGATAATTGCCCGAGTTCTCACCCCTAAGGGGGCGAGATTTTGGAAATTTAACGAATTAACGAGGAAGATTATTGATTTCTGGGGATTTTATGATTGGCGGATGACTGAAATGGGGAAGGGCTACTACCATGTTTCATTTCCATGTGATGAGAGAAAGATGAGGGTATGGAGCAAAGGTACTTTATCCTTGAATCCTGGCTTCTTAAGCATCCAAGAATGGGATCGGAACTTTGACCCTATGAATGTTTGATGCACGCATACCCAATTGTGGATTAGGATTCATAAGCTTAATTGGCTCTACTAGAATCCGCGGATTCTACGGGACATTGCCTCGGCTGTGGGTAATCCAATCCGAATGGATAGGTAAATAGAAAATCCTAGGTATGGTCATTATGCCCGTGTCCTGGTTGAAGTTGACCTATCCAGCACTTTGGTGGAAGAATTCATCCTCACAACGAGGGATGATAGCATGAAATTGGAAATCCTATATGAAAGGAAGCCCAAATTTTGCATGAACTACCTAACCTTTGGTCAATTGACCCATGAGTGTAAGAGGGATATGAATTGTTCGATCTGTAAAGCAAAGGGGCATGATGATACCACCTGCAATAGAAGAAAGAGCAAGGGAACGATCTTGCCTTCCCAAGGGGACAGTGGTTCTGAATTTATTGCTGGAAGGAACAAGGGGGAGCCTCATGTCAATGCACAGGGTCCTCTAGCTGAACAGGTGGATTCTAAGGCATTACCCAATGGAATTGTCACCTTTGGAAAGCTGGTTGCCTCATCTGCTGTTGTACGAATTGAAGTGGAATGAGCTGAGATGCATGCCATTGGGAATAATGGTGGTAGACAAGGATTAGGCTCTGAGCAGGAGATCTCACCAAGGAAAGCTGCTGATAAGATGCAGAAGGACAATATACAGGCCCCCACTAATGAAGCTGAGAGTGGGGAGAGCAGAGGAGCACAAGATGATGTCTGCATGACCCCTAGCTGTGAGGAAATTGTTGCAGGAGGCACACTATGGTCCGGACAGGTTGGAAGTCCTATTAATAATAGTGGTGAGTGTGGTCAAGGTACTTCTCAAGCTGCTGCTTCTGAATCAGGAGGCAACCCGAGGCCTGAACAAGCTGAAATTCCTATTAATATCAGTGGTGGGTGTGATCTAGGCACTTCCCATGTTGCTGCTTCTAATCCAGCTGGAGATTTTATACAGGTTCCTCCTTCCGGATTGGCTAGGAAGAAAAAGGATACATGCTCTGACCCTTCTCATTTGAAGGGAAAGAATATGTTTACTCCCTTGAGTGGGAGGTTTTGTTCTGATGAAGTGGAGAAGGATACTATTGAAGGGATGTCTGGTACTGAGGTTGCTTCTTGGGCAGATGACCTTGCTTTGAAAGAGCAGGCTGGTGTGAGTGATGTTCACAAATACAAAGAGAGTAGTGAGGTTGACAAGTCTTCCAAATCTGCCTCTAAAGAAAAAAAGAAAGGTAAAGGTCAGCAGGGTAAGGGGAAAAGTACTGCTGAGAAAAAAAGGGCCCCCTAACAAGGGGCAGGGCCCAACGTCAATGAGGATATTATATTGGAATTGTCAAGGGCTGGGAAATTCCTGTACGATCAGGGCCCTTCGACATTACATTCTGACCTATAAGCCGATGCTTGTTGGTATTGCAGAGCCAAAGCTTCTTTTTGGAAACTGGAAAGGTTTCAAATTGAGTTCTCTTGTCTTTAATATTATATCCAGCAACCAGCATAGCTCGAGCATGGATCACTTGTGGGTTTTGAGACATGATAGTATTCAGATTAATTCATTTGATAGCAGACCCCAGAATATTGTGATTAGCTGCAACAATGATGGAAAAAATATCTCTGTCTCATTTATGTATGCCTCCACCTCTTATTTAAGGAGGAGGGAGCTATGGGAGGACCTTAAAGATACTGCTCTAAGGATGGACCAGAGGTAGATGCTTGTTGGTGACTTTAACACTATCTTAACGCATGGGAAAAATCTGGGACTAATTTTCAGGGGACAGAAGCTCATGAATTTTCTGAGTGCATTGATTCCTGTAATCTGATTCAGATCCATCTTGCTGGAGCTAACTTCACATGGTGTAGATACACATGGGAAGGGAAGAAGGCCAACAAACTTGATAGATGCCTTGTGCAAATTGATGACCAGAATGTTGTCCAGGGGGTCTCTGGTTTTACTCTCCCCAAGTATCACTCTGATCATAATCCAATAATTATGTATGTCAACTTTCAGAGGATGTGGCCAGCCCCCAAACCCTTCCGATTTAATAATGCTTGGCTTGTGATCCCAAGATACAGGGAAATTGTCTTGGAGGCATGGAGGATTAATCCCATTGGGATCCCTCTTCATAGAATTGCTGTCAAATTAAAGCACCTGAAAGGGATATTAAAGGAATGGAGTATGAAATCGTTCTCTAAAATTGATGATGACATTAAACTTGCTGAGGAGGAAATCAGAAGAATTCAAATTGATCATGAACATCAGCCCATATTATCCAGGGACGAAATCATGGAGCAGAATAGGCTGGATGATCTTCTCATGGTGAAGGATAGAATGGCCAGGAATCAGCTGGATGTGAAATGGATTAAGGATGCCGACAGAAATTCTAAGTTCTTCAATAGGCTGCATAAGGAGAGGAGAGTGTGTGATTGCAACACGGTGATCAGAATTGGTAACCACATTTACTCTGGTGATAATGAGATTGCTTCAGCTGTTGTTGATTATTTTAAAGGAATATACTCTGATAATGGACTATCCTGCACCTCCAACCTGGTGGACAACATTAGCCCTTATATTGATGAGCATATGAATCATTTTATCACAGCCCCACCTTCCAAGGGGGAAATCAGATCTTCTTTCCTCTCTCTTAATCTTGAGAGTGCGCCGGGCCCAGATGGCTTCACTAATAAATTCTTTATGTTTTTCTGGGATATTGTGCAGGATGACATTGAGCGTGGCATAAGATATTTCTTCTATCATTCATATATGCCCCATGGGATGAATTCATGCTTTATTTCCCCCATTCCAAAGAAGGATAATCCTCTCAACATAAAGACTTCAGACCTGTTTCCCTTGGGAATACAATACCTAAGATCATCAGAAAGATTATCATGTGCTGGTTAGGTGGGCTTGATGATGGTCTGATTACAGAAAACCAATTTGGTTTTGTCCTTGGAAGGAACATACAACAATTCCTTTTCATGGCCTCAGAGAGTGTTAATATCATGAAACAAAAGACAAAGGAGGGGAGCTTTGCTCTTAAGATTGACATCTCTAAGGCTTTTTACACCCTTAAATGGAGTTTTCTCACTGAGATCCTTTGTAGGCATGGGTTTTCAGACAGATTTCTGAATCTGATTAATACTATTCTTGGATCATCACGGATGTCAATTCTTGTCAATGGCATACCGAGGGGGTTCTTTCCTTGCTCAAGGGGTGTACGACTCCCCTATCGGGTATTTTGTTTGTTATTGCGGAGGATTACCTAAGTCGATGCTTCAATGAACTTGCTCATATGGGTATTTATAAGAGGATTAAAGCTGGTATTAATGATCATGATCCATCCCATCTCCTCTATGCCGATGAAATCTTATTATTGGGGCAAGCTTCAAAGAAAACCATATCTTACATTAAGGCTCTCTTTGATCATTATGAAGTTGTGGCTGGACATGCCATAAGCTGGGATAAATCCTCAATTGTCTTTGGCAATGGAATTCCTACTGGAAAGAAGAACAGGATCATCCGATATCTTGGGGTGAAGAGGGGATCCTTGCCCTTTCAATATCTTGGGGTGCCTCTTTTCTGGGGAAGGGTGAAATGACAATATATGGAAGGCATTTATGCTGGTATTACCAATTAGCTTTCCAGCTGGAAAGGGAAATCTATGTCCATGCCTGGAAGGGTGTGTCTCGTGAACTCAGTTATTACATCCAAATTTGTTTACGCTTTCTTGCTTTACAAATGGCCGTGAGGGCTTATTAAGGAGATTCAAAGCCTGGTAAGAAACTTTATTTGGACAAGATCAATGTTTGAAAGGAAGTTGGTCATGTTGAAGTAAAAAGATTGCATAAAACCTGTGGAAATGGGAGGATTAGGGGTCAAGGATCTTCGCACCTTTAATGACGGTCTGATTGGAAAATTCACTTGGAGGCTGATATCAAATGAGATTGATGATGAATTTCTATCGACCAGGTTCACAAAACGGCTCATGAATGGATATAAATACTACCTCCAATCCTCGGTATGGTCTTCCCTCAAGCAGACTTATGCAATGATTATGCAGGATACTAAAGGGCTAGTCAGTAAAGATTCCACTCTTAGCTGCTGGAACACCTTGTGGCTGGATCAGCCCTTTCATTCCATGAATTTTCTAGCCGAAGTTGCCTCATTGTCTATCTCGTATTTTTTATCACATCAGACTTTGCAGGAGATGAACATCTCTGACTATGTGTTGTCTCAAATTAATAATTATGCTTTTATGGATTGTGACAGACTGATCTGGCTTCCTAGAAGGACTGGAATCTTTGACCCCAAGAAGTTCTACAGGCTTGCTTGTGGCGGTACTGATCATTCCCCAACATGGCTCATGAAATTCAAGGCCCCCTTCATTAGGCCAGCCCAGTTTCTCCTGCTTTGGAGGATATGGAAGAACAGACTTCCCACATCAGAACATTTGAAGCAAGCTGGTTTTCAGATGGCCTCCAGGTGTACTTTATACAGATCTGGGGAGGACACCACGCATCATATATTTATGGAGTGTAGGCAGGCCCAGAAACTCTGGAATTACCTGGGAACGCTGTTTGGATTTGCGGTGGACTCTGAAATTCTGCTCGTTGACCTGCTGTCCGGGCTGCTGTATATGTGCTGTAGTGAGCAGCTATGTAATCTTCTTGCTGATGCTATTGCGGCGACCATTGCATCCTTGTGGGAATCGCGGAACATGGTCATTTTTGATGGTGAGCGTGATGCTGTTCGGAAGGGAATGATCTCCATTCACAGGGATGTGTACGCTGCGCCAATGATCTAGGATGGTGCGATGGTTAATACCATTTCTGACCTTCAAACTTTGAGGTTTCTTGTAGTTTCTGGCCGACCCCGCAAACCTCGGATGCTGAAGCATATCATATGGATACCACCGATTTCACCGTACCTCAAAGTGAATGTTGATGGAGCTGAGTCAGGTGTGTCGGGCCCATCGGGATGCGGAGGTGTTTTCCGCACTTTTCGTGGGTTCTTCATGGGATTATTTTATCATTACATTGGCCTTGGCATCGCTTTTGAAGCGGAGCTATGGGTGATGATTCATGCTATAAGGTATGTTGTCCAATATAATTGGAGATGTATTTGGATTGAATATGACTCTATGACTACAGTTTATGCTTTGAATACTAGAACACGTAATGTGCGTTGGCGTGTGCTCCCTCAATGGGTTGAGTGCCTCCACCAATCTAGTCAAATATACATGGTTGTTTCTCATGTATATTGGGAGGCCAATATGGTTGCTGATTCATTGGAAAGAAAGGATCTAATTGATTCTGATATGATGTGGTTCTTCACGGCCCCTGCTTATTGTGCTCCAATGGTGGATGCAGATAGATGTGGTGTGTTGTATACTCGCCTATGTAATAACCCCTTCTATGCCTAACTCTTTATTTTTATCTATTATTTTTGAGGACCGGCCCACACCAAATCCTGATCTTCTTGCTATAATCACAAACAAAACCAATATCTCACAATAAACAAAGCAGGAAATACAATATCCGACTGGAGTGGAAAACATGTCATGCTAATGTACATGTCATGGTTCACGCCCAAATTTACCCAAGAGAAGAAGGGTAGAACGGTCCTTGTAGTGTAACTTGGGTTGTCGATTCCACAGAGACCTAAGAAGATACCTAAGATACACAACCTAAGGGATGGATTTTTGGCTATGAAGTGGCCAACTTGGATTGATTTTGGATGGGTTTTAAAGATATATAATAGATTTAAATGGATTCAATTTAAAATAATGAGTTGATCCTAGGTTATCGCTCGGGGTGGATTAGACGTATTTTCTTTTTAATGATTTCAATTTCTTAAATTTGAGATGAGTTCATTAAGGAGATAAAACAACATCATCACTTACTGGTTTAATGCCTACAACCTCTAATACTAATCACCTATACACTTGAAGGATCAAAGTTTTGAGCACTTCAAGGTAAAGGATCGTATTAGTACTTGAAGTGTGTGACCTTAAATTCAACAAGGACGATGGAGTTTAAAAATCATCAAATAAAAATCCCAATTAAAGAAGTGATTATACATTAATTAGGTGATAAATAACATCCAATCCAGCCCCTTTCTACTCACTTGGATCAACCCATAAGTGGGTTAGCCCTCCATTGATCCCATGGTTTCAATGGAAGCGGAAAGTAGACTCATGATGGAGGAAATGGAGAAGTAAAGAAAACAACAAAAATAAAATGATCACTCCACCGTTGTGTGAATAATTTCACAAGGGTTGGTGTGAATAAATTCACACCTTTATCCAACGGTATCAAAGTGATATTAATAACAACATAATAAGAGTAGAAGAAGAACTTTTATTAAGAAACTAAAGTAAATTGAACAACTTACATGTGAAAGACAAAATTGAGGCAACAAAAATGCAGCATAACATTACAATTGAACAAGCATCCAATATTCTCAACTCCTTCACCACCACTGCCTTAAATAGGCATTTTGGGAGCCTTGGGTCGATCCACCAATAGTACAAAGCATCTTAATTAATTTTGGTAGGCTATAGGTGGTGGAAAGCTTGTGGAATTTGGACTTTTCCACGTTTGACCCGAGGTGGCAGCCAGTTTTCATCCACCGAACAGACGCGTCTGGAAGACCTTCTAGAAGGCCGAATCAGAGTGGGCCATAGAAGAAGAAAATGGAGTTCCGGATGTCTTCTAATCGCCTGTAAATTTGGGCCCATTTGGAGTTGTGTATTCCGAGATATGATGAAATTAGTGGGCTGTTTTTCTGGGCCGCAAAATCTGGCCCAGAATTGTATCCCTAACTTGGGCCGCATAAATGACCACCATGGAGGCCGAATTAGCATTAACTCCTGAAGAGTGATTTGTTCCTATACATGTCTTCTAGAAGCCCACGAAATTTGGGATTAATTGGGCCTGTATGTTGGGCCCCACAGTCTCATCAGTGGGCTGGTGTCCAATCTGCCTTCTCCAGAATTGTTTCCTTTCATTGCCAAATATCTCCATCATCCTACATGAATTCTCCATTGATCCCTGAATGAAACACGTTCATATTGGAGTGTAGATAAATTATCAAATTAAAATATTTATAATCAGATGAATCATTTGGTACTTTAAATGATGTTCAAAAATTTACCACATAATAGTGCATTTTAAGAAGGTATTACAATCATAATGTGAAATGATGTTCAAAGTGTAAAATGCACTAAAATGGTGTTTATGAATAATAAAGAACATGAATATTATATATATTACCAATGAATATTATCCTCATTTAGTGGCTAATCACACCCCCCAACTTGAGTTTTGCTAGTCCCGAGCAAAATATATCTCATCAAAAATGAAATTCGAATTCCCTTTTCCAAAAACATTTTAATACACAATGATCACCAAAAAACCTTATACCAAACAATCATGAAACCCATCAAAATATTTTAATACGAGATAGTTTCATAAGCAGATCCCAATCCCAATCCCATTCCTTTGATCAAATCCATCATCATTCTTCATCCAACTCAATTAGGTGTAATGATGTGTTGTGAATCACAATAGATATGAGGGTTCATTTTCATTCAAGGGGAAAATCATGGAAGCGCTAGGTGGAATCACATTTAATCCTAATATGAGTATTCTTCATCCCTCTTTTTTTGATTTTTTTTACAATATTTCTATAGTAATTGAGATTGCAATTAATCAAATTAACCCATGTAGCAAGACTTTGCCGATAACTCCCAGACTCAAAGGCCTTAGGGCACCAAGTGAAACCCACATACTCGGGAATCGTCTCGAGTTAACTTAATCAAAAACAAAGTCATATTACCATAAATAGAGATAGATTGAAAAACTCAAGTCTAGACAACTCTAGAGTCACGATCCCCAAGTGCCGAAAGCCTCGCATTTTATCAATCCATTGCTCTACACGCAAATTTTTATTTTTATTTTTTTATTTTTTTATTTTTAATAATTTTTTTTAGTTTTTTTTGAATACTCATATTATTCATAAAAATAAAACCAGCCTATGCTATTTATTATGGGACCCCAAAAATTCAAATTAGTACCCCACAGTCTAGAGGACGTGCATTGTGACATTTTTTTATTTGGATGAAAATATAAACGATGAAATATCGCATTGGACAGCCACACTTTCCAAAATCTATGCTCATGAAATTATACAAGGATTTAAATCAGAATTAGGGTATGCTAAATTATTTGATATTTAGTTTCAAAGTGTGCAATGCATATTACCATGTTCAAAGTTAAAGGAATTTTTCCTTCCATTTAATTATTTTTTCAAATCATTCATTTTTTTTGACACAAAAGCATTTTTTTTATTTTATCTCCCACCCCCCAACTTAACATAACACTGTCCCCAGTGTTTAAATAAAAGAAAATTTAGAAGGGGGTAGAGGTAGAGAATGAATGTTCAAAAAGGAAATTAAAAATTAGGATCATGGAATGAAGTCACCTGGTGGTTGAAGTTTGAAGTTCTTGCTGCTCCAATTTATTCTTTTGATATCCATGTCGCTTGCAAAGTTCCCTAGTGGAAAAAGAAAAAACAAAACAAACAAAACAAACAAAAAATAACAATATATATATATATATATATATAATAAAGGAAGTAAAATATAATTATATATATAAAAATTATAGAATAAGGAAGCACAAGAAACCGCAGGTCAGTGGTAAGCGCGCGCCCCTGTCTCCCTTCGGTCCCGGGTTCGAGTCCCCGCGGCTTCTCCGGTTGTGACGGGGTTTGCCCCACGGCCTACGACGTGGACTATTTTTTTTATATTATTAAATTTTTATTTTTTTTCTTAACCTATTGAATAATAAAAACAAAATAAACTGATGATACATTGTCTTCTTTTTAAATTTCTGGGTAAGGTATTACTCAAGGATCACACCACATGACACAGATGAATATGGTGCTCCTCTTTCGTACCCATCCATACTCATAATAGAAGAACAAGTCAAAAGTCTATTTTTTTATTTTTAAATATAAAAATGATTAAGTAATCTTATTTGAAAAATAAAGATTATTCAGAAAGATTAGAAACATAAAAACCACGGGTTGCCTCCCGTGCAGCGCTTTGTTTAACGTCGTTAGCCCGACATAGATCCCAAATTTATCAATTTTTTCCTGGTTCATAGATTGGATCAATTAACTCAACATCTATTTCCTGTTTATTGAATGATTCAACGAATGTTTTTAACCTTTGACCATTGACCTTGAAAATGTGACCACTTGTGGGATCTTGAATCTCTACTGCCCCATGGGGGAATACATGATGCACTATGAAAGGTCCTAACCATCTAGACCTTAACTTTCCCGGATGTAAATGAAGTTTTGAACTATACAAGAGCACAAGTTTTCTCGGTTCAAAATGTTTGACCTTGATATTCCTAGATTGGTAGGCTTGAACTCTATCTTTATTGATCCTTGAATTTTCATAAGCCTCCATCCTTAGTTTCTCCAGTTCATTGAGATCTAATTTCCTTTTTGTTCCGACCAATGAGAGATCATAATCCATTTTCTTAGTTGCCCAAAAGGCCTTATGTTCAATCTCCACTGGCAAATGACATGCTTTACCATAAACCAACCTATATGGGGACATTCCTAAAATAGTTTTATATGCGGTTCTATAGGCCCAAAGAGCATCTAAGAGTTTCTCAGACCAATCTTTCCTAGAGGGGTTGACAGTTTTTTCAAGAATTTGCTTAATCTCCCTATTCGCTAACTCAGCTTGACCATTGGTTTGAGGGTGGTAAGCAGTGGACACTTTGTGAGAAATTCCATATTTTTCCATGAGTGATGAGAATGGAATATTGCAAAAATGAGTTCCACGGTCACTTATGATAGCCCTAGGAATTCCAAATCTTGAAAATATGTTCTCTTTCAGAAATCGAATCACAACTTGATGATTATTGGACTTAGTGGGAATGACCTCAACCCATTTTGAGACATAATCAACAGCCAAGAGTATGTAGAGGTATCCCTGAGAGTTTGGGAAGGGACCCATGAAATCAATTCCCCAATAGTCAAAGATTTCAACCACTAAGATGGGAGTGAGTGGCATTTGATTCCTTTTTGTGATGGACCCTACTTGTTGACACCTAGGACAGCTTTGACAAAATGTGTAGGAGTCCCTTGAGAGGGTGGGCCAGAAAAGACCACATTGAAGAATCTTAGGAGATGTTTTCTTAGAGGAAAAGTGACCTCCACATGCCTCACTATGAAAGAATTTAAGGATGGACTCTTGTTCAGATTCTGGAACACACCTCCTAATGACTTGGTCAGGGAAAAACTTATAGAGGTATGGATCATCAAACACATAGTGTCTAACATCAGAAAGGAATTTCCTTCGAGCTTGAGTCCCTAAGAATTTTGGAATGACTCCTGTCACTAAGAAATTTGCTATGTCAGCATACCAAGGGCAGTCACTTACAGAGTATAAGTGTTCATCAGGAAATGAATCAGACACAGAAAGGTGATTTGAGTTGTCTTTGAATTCCATCCTAGAGAGGTGATCAACTACAACATTTTCAACTCCCTTTTTATCCTTGATTGTGAGGTCAAATTCTTGTAAGAGAAGGAACCACCTAATCAGTCTAGCCTTAGCATCTTGTTTTTAGAAGAGGTATTTTAGTGCAGAATGGTCAGTGAACACAGTGATGGGTGATCCTAAGAGGTAGGACCTAAACTTCTCTAAGGAAAACACAATAGAAAGTAACTCCTTTTCAGTGGTTGTGTAGTTGATTTGGGCATCATTTAAGGATTTTCTTGCATAAGCAATGACATAAGGAGTTTTATCACAACGTTGTCCTAACACAGATCCAACAGAAAAGTCACTGGCATCACACATAAGTTCAAAAGGAAGGTTCTAATTTGGAGATTTCATAATGGGAGGAGAGGTGAGAGAGGATTTGAGGGTTGAGAATGAACCCTCACAACTTTCTGTCCAAACAAATGGAGCATCCTTTACTAAGAGAGCACAAAGGGGACGGGATATTGAACTAAATTCCTTGATGAATCTTCTATAGAAACCAGCATGTCCTAAGAAATACCTCACTTCCTTGACAGTTTTGGGTGATGGAAGGTGACGAATGATGTCAACCTTTCCTTTATCAACTTCAATCCCCCTACTCGAGACCAGATGGCCTAGAACAAGTCCCTCTTTAACCATGAAATGGCATTTTTCCCAGTTTAGGACCAGATTTTTTTCTTCACATCTTGACAAGACTCTCTCCACATTCTGCAGACATCCCTCAAAAGTATCCCCAAACACAGAGAAGTCATCCATGAAGACCTCAAGAAAATCCCCTACCATGTCTGAGAAGATTCCCATCATGCACCGCTGGAAGGTTCCAGGGGCATTGCATAACCCGAAGGGCATGCGTTTGAAGGCAAAGGTACCGAAAGGACATGTGAATGTAGTCTTCCCTTGATCCTCTAGGGAGACCTCAATTTGATTGTACCCCGAGTACCCATCTAAGAAACAGTAGAAGGCATGACCTGCCACTCTCTCAAGGACTTGGTCAATGAATGGTAAGGGGAAGTGGTCCTTCTTGGTGAATGAGTTTAGTTTCCTATAGTCAATGCAGACCCTCCATCCACTACTCACCCTTGTTGGAAAAATCTCTCCATCCTCATTGGTTATCACTGTGATTCCAGCCTTTTTTGGAACCACTTGGATTGGGCTCACCCATTCACTCTCAGCTATGGGATATATGATACCAGCTTTCAACAATTTCAGAAGTTCTTTCCTTACTACCTTTATGAGATTAGGATTGAGTCGCCGTTGAGGTTGACGACATGGCTTTGAATCAGATTCCAGAACAATCTTATGAGTCCCGATAAGTGGGCTAATCCCAGGAATATCAGAAAGGGTCCAACCAATGGCTTTCTTATGCTTCCTAAGGACATATAGAAGCATCCTCTCATGATTGAATTCAAGAGAAGAAGAAATGACAATAGGATGTGTTTGATTTTCCCCTAGGAAGGCATACTTTAGTACAACAGGAAGTTCCTTCAATTCAAGATCAGGTTGGTTCAGAATTTCAGCAGAAGATTGGGACATTGGATCAAGATCAATTTCTTTTTTTAGAGGTTCAGATAGGATTGATTCCTCACATGTGGAAGTTTCAGCTACTAGATTGGATTGATCAGATTTAGGGAAGGAAATTGGAGTGGTCTCCATGAAAGTGGTTTCTTGAAAGGTTTCACTGATTTTTGGACCTAAGACTTCATCATAAGAGCAATTTGAAAATGATTCAAGCCAAGGAGATAAACTTCCTTTATATGAACAAAGGAAATCAATCTCATCCTGACTTAAACATTCATCAAATATTCCTTGATGTTCCATGGATTCATTATCAATGCTTCCTATCATGTTTACTTCATGAATATCCTCATCATCCCCTATTTGTGAGCTTGCATTATAGATGTTCAAGTCTAGACTCATGTTCCCAAAGGTGATGGTCATGTTCCCATTTCGGACTCGGATAACAGAGTTGATTGTTTCAAGGAAAGGACGACCAAGGATGATTGGGGTTTGTTCCTTATTTCCTAAATTTGGATGGTTGTCAAGGACAATGAAATCAGCAGGGTAGATGAAGTTTTCAACCTTTACCAGAACGTCCTTTAAAATCCCCTTGGGAACCCTAATGCTACGATCAGCAAGCTGAAGTGTGACAGATGTGGGTTGGAGCTCTTCTAGGCCTAACTGGCAGTACACAACATATGGGATGAGATTGACACTAGCACCTAGGTCACACAAGGCCTTGACAACTTTGCTTTCTCCTAGTTCAACATTGATGTAAGGGCAAACTGGGTCTTTCAACTTAGGAGGAATGGTCCCTTGAATGGTGGTACTCACATTAGCAGCCAAAAGGACTTGGTTTTATGTGAAAATTATCTTTTAAAAGTGCACAAGTCCTTAAGGTACTTTGAGTAGGCAGGTATAGTTTGGATGGCATCGAGAAGGGGTATGTTCAACTTGACTTGTAAAAATATTTCCCTCAACGTTTCACTTAGTTCAGGCTTGGATTTCCCCCTCATGCGTTGGGGAAATGGTGCAGGTTGTGGGGTTGTTTGTTGAAGAGTTGTTTCTTTCACATTGTTATCAGTTTCCTCAGTTTGATCTTGTGGTTCATTTGAATTTTCATCCAAGTTTGAATCTTCAGGTGGGTTCTGAATTAGTTGTTCAGGTTTCTCAATTGATTTCCCACTTCTTAAAATAGTCACAACCTTTAGTTGTTCATGAGTTGTTTGAGCACAACTTGACTCTCCCCTTGAAGTTGAGGATGGCACCGCCTGAGTAGGCATGGGTGCCTTTTCTGTTTTGATGGTTTGAAGTTCTTGTTTTAGGGAAGATACTTCTGAGTTCATCCTCTCCATTTGTTTGCACAGTTGTTCTAGTAGGCTTTGTGGAACAGTTTGGGTTGGTGCTTGAGTAGGTTGGTTTATCCCAGGGGGATATTTTGGAGGTGGGATGGTTTGTTGAAAATGGACCGGTGGTTGTTGGTATTGGATAGGTTGGGTTTGGAACTGGTTATGGGTTTGTTAGTTCTGATGGGGGTAAGGATTTTGTCCTTGTGGTTGGCTATGTTGTTGGTTATCCTTCCATCGGAAGCCTGGGTGGTCATTGTACCTTGGATTGAAGGTGTTTTGGTATTGGGGCTTTTGAAAGTTTAGGGCATTGACTTCCACTGGGGGTCCTCCTAGAAGAACATCCTTGATGGATGGAATGGTTGGGCAGTTGTCTGTTTTATGGTCATGTTTGTCACAAATTGTGCAAAAAAGGTCTACATTTTGGATTTCATGGACTTTCCTAAGGTCTATCTCTTCAACCTTCCTAGAGAGTGCTGCGAGTTTAGCCCTAAGGCTTTCCTCTTCTCTAAGTGTATGAATTCCAGTGGTTCTTTGTGGCTTTTCAGAATAAGGTGAAGTTCCCCAAGTTTGGTTTTGTTCAGCCAGACTTTCCAGATACTCGTAAGCATCATTTGGGGCCTTGTTTTTAAAAGTTCCATTACACATCATGTCAATGAATTGTTTATTACCCGGACCCAACCCTTCATAGAAAATTCTCACTTGTTCAGGTATGGAAAACCCATGGTGTGGAACCATGTTTAGGGTGTCTTTGAACCTCTCCCATGTTTCATAAAATGACTCTCCCTCTTTTTGAAAAAAGTTTTGGATGCTCTTTTTAAGTGCAATTGTTTTGTGATGAGGGAAGTATTTTTTGTAGAATTCTCTTTGCAGTTGGTCCCAAGAGTGGATTGATGCAGGTCTCAAGTTGTTTAGCCAATTTTTAGCACGATCCTTTAATGAAAAGGGAAAGAGCCTCATCTTAGCGGATTCTAGTTGATGTGGGGGACACATGGTTTCAACAATGTCGTTGAACTCTTTGACATGAAGGTATGGCATTTCTGACTCCATCCCATGAAAGTTTGGAAGGTGGTTTAGGACATGGGGTTTGAATATGTAGTTGGTGTCTCCTATGGAATTGTGTCTAATGCATGAGGGGGCATTGGTCCAAGCTGGAGTGAGGTAGTCGTTCATGGTTTGATCAACTACATTCCCTATGTTTGGAGCTTCTTGGTTTTGGTTTCCCATTTGATTCCCCACAGGGTTTACAATTTGATTTTGTGGATGACCCTCCATTGGACTTGTTTCAAGTTCTGACTTTGGGGTTTCAAGTATATTTGAATCTGATTTAAACAATCTCTTAGGTGCACTTGACTCCCCTATCCTAGGACTTTCCACCCTAACTAGTCTGTTTGAGAAATCGCGGGTGTAGGCGGACATGCACCAAAAAAAAGAGAGAAAGGGACAAGATAAGAGATCTTGGGTGAGAGTAGAAGAATGGAGGTGAGGAAAGAAGGTTTTTTTTTTGATCTAAGGTACTTACTTGGTCCCCGGCAACGGCGCCAAAATTTGGTTCACGCCCAAATTTACCCAAGAGAAGAAGGGTAGAACGGTCCTTGTAGTGTAGCTTGGGTTGTCGATTCCACAGAGACCTAATAAGATACCTAAGATACACAACCTAAGGGATGTATTTTTGGCTATGAAGTGGCCAACTTGGATTGATTTTGGATGGGTTTTAAAGATATCTAATAGATTTAAATGGATTCAATTTAAAAGAATGAGTTGATCCTAGGTTATCGCTCGGGGTGGATTGGACGTATTTTCTTTTTAATGATTTCAATTTCTTAAATTTGAGATGGGTTCATTAAGGAGATAAAACAACATCATAGCTTACTGGTTTAATGCCTACACCCTCTAATACTAATCACCTATACACTTGAAGGATCAAAGTTTTGAGCACTTCAAGGTAAAGGATCGTATTAGTACTTGAAGTGTGTGGCCTTAAATTCAACAAGGACGATGGAGTTTAAAAATCATCAAATAAAAATCCCAATTAAAGAAGTGATTATACATTAATTAGGTGATAAATAACATCCAATCCATCCCCTTGCTACTCCCTTGGATCAACCCATAAGTGGGTTAGCCCTCCATTGATCCCATGGTTTCAATGGAAGCAGAAAGTAGACTCATGAGGGAGGAAATGGAGAAGTAAAGAAAACAACAAAAATAAAATGATCACTCCACCGTTGTGTGAATAATTTCACAAGGGTTGGTGTGAATAAATTCACATCTTTATCCAATGGTATCAAAGTGATATTAATAAAAACATAATAAGAGTAGAAGGAGAACTTTTATTATGAAACTAAAGTGAATTGAACAACTTACATGTGAAAGACAAAATTGAGGCAACAAAAATGCAGCATAACATTACAATTGAACAAGCATCCAAGATTCTAAACTCCTTCACCACCACTGCCTTAAATAGGCATTTTGGGAGCCTTGGGTCGAGCCGCCAACATTACAAAGCATCTTAATTAATTTTGGTAGGCTAGAGGTGGTGGAAAGCTTGTGGAATTTGGACTTTTCCACGTTTGACCCGAGGTGGCTTCCAGTTTTCATCCACCGAATAGACGCGTCTAGAAGACCTTCTATAAGACCGAATCAGAGTGGGACATAGAAGAAGAAAATGGATCTCCAGATGTCTTCTAACAACCTGTAAAATTTGGGCCTATTTGGAGTTGTTTATTCCGAGATATGATCAAATTAGTGGGCTGTTTTTTTGGGCCACAGAATCTGGCCCAGAATTGTATCTCTAACTTGGTCCGCATAAATGACCACCATGGAGGCCGAATTATCATTAACTACTGAAGAGTGATTTGTTACCATACATGGCTTCTAGCATCCCACGAAATTTGGGATTAATTGGGACTGTATGTTGGGCCCCACAGTCTCATCAGTGGGCTGGTGTCCAATCTGCCTTCTCCAGAATTGCTTCCTTTCATTGCCATATATCTCCATCATCCTCCATAAATTCTCCATTGATCCCTGAATGAAACATGTTAATATTGGAGTGTAGATCAATTATCAAATTAAAATATTTATAATCAGATGAATCATTTGGTACTTTAAATGATGTTAAAAAATGTACCACATAATAGTGCATTTTAAGAAGGTATTACAATCATAATGTGAAATGATGTTCAAAGTGTAAAATGCACTAAAATGGTGTTTATGAATAATAAAGAACATGAATATTATATATATTACCAATGAATATTAGCCTCATTTAGTGGCTAATCATGTCAATTATCTAAAATGTAATCCCAAAATAATGAAACTAACTACTTTCAGTGGGTCTCGAACCACATTCAATTACCTTAACCATATTCCATCCTAACTTAGCCATCTAACACATTCCTTTTTCCCTTAACATGTCATGCATCCATGAAATCTATTCAGGTACTGACCAGGAAGCTCGAGTAGGGTGTGAGTAAGAATTAGTAGTCCACCACCAACTTTGTATAAAACAAATCCAATCAAATAATAATATATCCAGTTGTGTAAATAAATAATTACAATTCTTAAATAAATTTTCATCACATTATCAATTAATCTTTATTTATCTACATAAACCCCCAGGTTCCCATGGATACCCAAATCTCGATACTTTCTTCGACCCCTTCTGAAGATTGAACCATAAAACATAATCAATTCATATTTCTTTATTTTGTAAACTTATCCCCATATTCAATTGCTAAATATTTGGGTGTGGAACTCCATGTATAGTACCCCATTTATCAAACATGCATTTATCTATAAATCTTTTATGGGCATAAAATGTCATGTCTAACACCCCTATTCTAAGTCATGCATGTATACCATTGGTGTAGATCATTATGTCTAGCACCCCAGTTTTCAATTATGTGCATATATCCTTGGTGAAGATCATAATATATAGCACCCCATTTATCTACCAAACTGAAAGATCTATTCATGGCATAGATCATCATGTCTAGCCCCCATTTGACAAATATTCATGTATAACATCATCAGCCTAGATCTTGATGTATAACACCCATTAATTAATTTATTCAAATATCATTAATTAATTAAAAAATTAATTAAACACATCTATTTTTCCATTAATCAATTCAAGATTTAATTAACCATTCTCATACTCAAAACCTAATAATTAATTCACTAATTAATTATTCTAAATTTACAATTCAACAATTCGATAATTAACTAAATAATTAGTTATCCTCATATTCGCAATTCAATAACTTGGTAATAAAATTATCAATTAATTATCTCAAGTCTACAATTCCCAATATTCAATCAAATCCCCAAATCCTCAATTCATGCATTGATAATTAATTTATCGATTAATTATCCTAATTCTATAATTTTCGTAATCTAATAATAAATTTTCCAATTAATTATCTCATTCATTGATCCAAAATAAAATAATTTCACAACCATCTCAATTAATTAATTTACCAAATTAATTAATTCAATTATATATTTCAATTTCTAAACAAATCTAGCAATTCTATAACTTGCATATACGTAATTGAAATCACTATTATGGGAATTAAATGTTAGAAAAACTACCTTTAATTGATGATTTAATAATATTTACAAAGGCCAACATCATGAGAAAAGATGCAGATGATTTCAAATAGGATCCTAGATCAAGTTTTATCAAGATAAAAACCAACAATGCAACTTGCTAAGGGGTTTCATCACAACGGGTGGGAAAAGAATGAAGAGAAAGAAGAAATCTAACCAAGAATACTTACGAAGGATTGATCACATGAATGGAAAATTTAGAAGGGGGTTTGGCACTCAAAAATCACCTGAAGGGTTTCCCTAGGTCAATAGGAGGAGGGATACAGTTGGTTCCATAAAAAATTAGCCGCACATCCACTTTAAAACTGTAGGTCAAGGATTTACAAGGCATGTAACCCTGTTACACATCATGAAATTATTTTTTAAAGGTTTATGCAGAAAAATATTTCACCTCAGATTTATTTTATTTAAAACCACCAATAATTATAGGATTTTTAATCCCATTAAATGGCGTGTAAATGTTCTATAGTTGAGTTTTCATCCCATTTTCCTTTTAAAGCCTCTCAACTCACCATGAACCCATTTTTAACACTTAACCCATTTATGCCCTGAATTCAATAATTCATAAGCATAAATCCCTAAACATTAGGTCATTTTCTCCAACAAAGTTTCACCATCTTTGAACAAGACTAGGACACTAAAAAAACATAGAGAGAAAAGTACTAGTAAAAGAAGGGATCTTGCAATCTCCCCACCTTATAACAGCTTGTCGTCAAGCATCACATCCAAGCATCTCTAAGATCCTGATTCACAAATATTTGGACACTATGATCAAATATCTACTTCCCTTTCCCATGTTTCTCCCTATATACACCCATGTTTTCATAATATACAAACTATCGACACAATCTCTCCCTACAACACTTTCTCACTACGATCCAACACACATATCAGATACTCCTCAAAGGATGAATCTATCTCAAGCTCAACATCATCAACATCAATAAAATGAGAAGGATTAGGGTGATACCTCTATATTTGTGATACATGGAAAACTTCATTCATAGCACTTCATTTCTACAAAAGATCCAATTGATACACCATAGGCTCCATTCTCTCCACAACATGAAACAGTCTTAAAAAACCAGGGTTCCATCTTGCCCTACCTCCATATCCTATGGTGACCCAACATAGGTGACACTAAAAGGAATACTTGATCACCCTATATAAACTCTATGGGCCATCTTCTTCTATCATCATACAACTTTTTATTACTTTGAATCATAGCAATACATTTCTGAATTAACTGTACGTACTTAAAAATATTCTGCGTGAGACTCTGTTTCAACAACTCTGACTCACTAGCCTCTATCCAGCATAGAGGAAATCTACATGGCCTATCATAAAGAACATCACATGGTTCTATCTGTATAGTTTCTTGATAACTATTGTTATAGGAAAAATCTACTAAGTTCAAGTGTTTCTCTGAAGATACACTAAAGTCAAGGACACATGCCTGTAGCATATCCTCAAGCACCTGTATAGTGAATTCTAACTGATCATTTATCTGTGGGTGGAAATATGTAATCAGTAAAACCTATGTACTGATAACATTCTGCAAGACCTTCTAGAACCATGATGCAAAGTGTGAATCATGGTCCGAAACAATAGTCTGTGTCACCATATATAGATGGACTATCTCCCGAACATACAAAACTCCCATCTATTCCACTATGAAAGTCTTCCGTATAGGCAATAAATGCACTAAATTTGTCAGCTGATCCACAATGACCAAAATATAATCATTCTTCCTTGAACTCCTTGGCAGACCCACCATTAATTCTATAGTCATGTTGTCCCACTTCTATTCTAGAATGGGAAACAACTGGTGAAATCATCTATGCCAATGATGCTTTTTTTGACCTATTGAAATGTGTAGAATCATGTCATGAACCCTACTATCTCCTTATTCATGTTTGCACACCAACAATATCATCATTGTTCACAATAAATTTTGGTCACATCTGGATGTACTACCCATTTCAGGGCATGAAATTCGTAAATGATCTCCTCTCACATGTTCATAGGCACAACAACCCTATTTCTGATACATATGTTTTCATATTGGATACATCTAAAAAGTATAGACTCCACTGAAACTTATTTGAGATCCATTTACTCCCAAATTTCCTAAACCACTATATGCATCTCAGCCAGTTAAGCCATAATCTTCCACTCATCACTAGACTCATAAAAGCACATGATTATGAGTTTTCCAAATCAAGGTTTCATCTACATTTTCCCTTTCTAATAGTATATGCTAGCTCAATTTCAATTGATTTCATATACTCAAACCTTCTCTGCTGGTGAAGAATCAAATATAATTGAGAGAAAATATACCTTAACCTATTGTGATCAGTAATCACTATAAACTTCTCAACCAATAGATAATTCCTCCAACACTTATGAGGAAAAACAATAGCTTCTAAATCGAGGTCATGGGTAGGGTAGTTCCATTCTTGTAGCTTTATCTTCCAAGACCCAAATTCCACAACTCAATCTACCTGTATCAGTATTTCTTTGAGTCAAATCTTAGAAGCATCACAATACACTGTGTATTCCTCTCCTGGATCAGGTAGGATCAATATTGGTGCCGATGTCAAATGCTTATTAATCTCTTGGAAAGTATTCTTGTAAGCTTCTAACTATTAAACCTTTATCCCCTTTTTGGTGCATCTCTAAAGTGGAACTTCCAAAAAAAAATTCAAGGATGAATCTCTAATAATATCCTAATAACCCTAGAAAGTCTTAGATATCAAAATCTTTATTTGGATGCTCCAAATATACCATGTATTGATCATTCTATGGGTCCACAGACACAACTTCCTCTAATATAATGTGCCCCTAGAAGTGTACCTGATCAATAAAAAATTGGCACTTAGATAGTTTGGCATATAGATAATGCTCTCTCTGTGTACTCATGATGATTTTAAGATGTTGGGCATGATCATCATGAGTCTTAGAGTTCATCAAGATGTCATCCACAAACATAGCCACAAACCAATCTAGGTATGGATGGAATCTCTTTTTCAACAAGACCATAAACACTATTGGTGTGTTTTTCAACCAAAAAGGCATTATGCAAAACTCGTAAAGATCATACCTACTTCTGAAAGCATTGATCGGTATATCCGAAGGATGAACTCTCAGCTGATGATACCATGATGTTAAGTCAAACTTCAAGAAAATAACAAATATTCTTCATTAATAAAAAATATCATCAATACGTAGAATATGATATTGAATATTTACAGTAATCTTATTTAGCTTCTAGTAATCGACACATATGTGTAAAATCCTATCATAATTATTTGAAAACAACACAAGAGAACCCCAAGGTGACGTACTCGGATGGATAAATCCCTTATCCTCTAACTCCTCCATATGAGAATTGGGCTCTTGAAGATCAACTGGCTCCATTCTGTATAGTGGAATTGAATCTTTCTCAACACCCGATATGAGATCAATAGTAAATTCCACATAACTCTCTCATGGTGTCCCTAATAAGTATTCACAAAAAACATCCTAAAACAGTTCCATCACTGGTGTAAAGATATCATTCTTTACTTCTCCATCATTTACTAATAAACTAGTAATAAGGGATGTGAGATCTCTCATTTGTTGAGGTATTGGTACCTCTTGGCCTACATGGATATCCCACACCCCATGGTGAATGTAATGGTCTCCCTTATGAGACAAAAATGTCACCCTCCCATGGTAACAATCAATGTGGTCTCAGTATACGACTAGAAAATCCATACCCATAATTAATTTGAAACCATACGTGTTAAGAATATAGATATCCCATAGAAAATGATATTCCCCAACTTCAAGAGAACATCCCTCCCACAAACAGATGTCTCCAGATCATACTCATAATGGAGTATCTATAGTCATTGTCCTACTCACAAACTCCACCACTAGGATCAAAAAATTGATAAGTTTTGAAGATATAAAAGAATTATAGGAACCATTATCAAACAAGAAACTTGATAATATAGAATCTATAAGAATAGTACATCTAACCATCAATGGTCCATCCTCCATATCAACAAGTTTAGATTGCACCATGTTCAATTGTCCTTCCCCTATTCCCTATTATGTCGTCTGACACCCCTAAGTTTCACCACTCTGCTGATATTGGTGCTCTTTCCAAGAAGTACCACATCCACTACCTATAATTTTTAGACCAGTAGAAATCCAACTGCCATAATGATATGGTGAGAAATTCCCCCTTCCTTCACCCTAGTTCTTCCTAACTCCTCCATCACTAACTGTATACCTTGAGTTCCTATATAAAATATATAGATGTATCATCTTTCCATAGGCCCATAACTCTACTGGTGGCCAAGGAAAATATTTATGAAAGTGTCTCATCTTACCACACTGGTGAAAAATCACTTGTGTGATATCTTGAGTGACTGATCCTCCGGATTGACCACTTTTCTTCCAACTGCTCTGACTAAAGTTCTCATAATGATGCTTTATTATATCATAATATGTTCCTTTAGATCATCTCGAAGAAACCACCTTTACACCACTAGAATCCTCCTTTAGGTTCCCCATATAAATGATATCCTGATTCCCCACTTTTGAGAACTTCTCTAGCCTGAAGCTATTCACCTGGGACTTAATTTCACATATAAGTCCATCTTGAAATAAATTTTATGATGTACCATCATCTATCACCAATAATAGAGAAAAGCACTAAAAATCTATAAATATTCCATAATAGTCCATCATAGACATGTTCCCCTGAGTTAATCTCATGAACTCGACTACTCTCTCTAACCTCAGCATCTCTGGGTACAAGTGCTCCAAGAACATATTCAAGAAGCCCTTCCATAGCATACTATTAGTCTATCCTGTCTAATCCTAGACATTCCACCAACCCTTCACTGATCCTCATAGCATATAAGTAGCTGACTTGACCCTCTACTCAGTAAGAGTCTCCAAATGGTCAAGTATCATCTTGATCAACTCAACCAAGAACTCACGTGACTCTAGTCCACCCTCTCCAATAAAGGTTAGAGGGTACTACAACTGAAAATCCATCTTCAGATCAAATATAGACTTCAAAACCCACCCTAGGTCACTTACTATGATTTTTATGAAGTGAGTGAAGTTATCTTGGAACTAATTCCCTACTTCCTCACCCATAACTATTGGTGCATCAGGTTCTACCACTAGAGGATCATCCACATCCATGTCCGCCGATCACCCTCACAACAAAAAACATCGTGGAGGAATATCTTTATAATTACAAACATGCATATTAGGACTCATAAACCAACTTTATTACATTTTATTAATAGAAATAAAAACTATTCATAAAAAGTCGCTTCTCCTAATTCACCACACGGTAAAAACCGATGCGCTAATACTACCCTTAACCATCCTACACCTGGGTCTTGGTTCTTGAAGGGTATTATCATACCAATTTTCTCATTTAGACACCCATTTATTCACATTTTAAATCACTTTACCTTTATAATTTTCATATCATGCACTATTTTCAATTCAATCACACAAGAAAATAAAAATAGTCTAAGTTCAACAACTTACCGAAAACCCATTTTCCCGTGCTTGCCTAAAACGATGCATGTCCAAAAATAATCATGAGTGCCTAGAATGATGCATTAATAATGAAATATTGTGCCATTATAATACATGAGTCAATTATCATAAATTTCAACAAAAAATCTCACAACACACAATATGTGTTCCTCCCAAGGTGAAATAACATTCAACTTCAATAGAAAATAGTAATAACAACAATCCCACCCCGAGTACTTGGGTTTTCCTCCATACATGAGTTCTCAAATCCCATGCATTACCTCATTACCAAGACCAAATATTCCTAGTCTCTTATCTACCTTTCCCAAATAGTAAAACAAAAGAAGAGAACATGAAAACCGGACCTCCTCTGATTCCACATTATAACATCCCATCTTGGGTATTATGCATCGGTGCCCTGAGCCAGTTCACCACATGTTCTCAGGTGCGCCTCCAAATATAGTAGGGGTTTCTGACTAGCATTGAGGGTATGATAAGTCAATAATGGGGAAATTATACCCTCTTTTATCAGAGTAAACACTAGTGGAAATAAAAATTAATAGAATGATCATATATATAATCACAAACAACACCAATATCGCATAGTAAACATTGCAGAAAATACAATATCAAACTAGATCAGCAAAAAGGTCATGCTAAGGTACATGTTAAGTGTTTAAAATGAAAACCCAAAATAATGGCACCGACTACTCACTGTGGGCCCTGAACCACATACAATTCTATCAACTATGATCCATCCCAAATCATCCATATAACATGGTCCCTTCTCCCTTAACTCATCCTACATCCATGAAATCTATTCTAGTACAAATAAGAAAACCTGAGTAGGGTGTGAGTACAACTCTGTAGGTAACCACCAATAACGTCTAACACAAATCCAATCAAATAATAGTGTATGTAGTTGTGTAATGAAATAATTATAAATAATAAATAAATAGTTGTTACATTATTAATTAATTTTTATTTAACTACAAAACCCCCCGAGTTCCCATGGACACCCGAATCTAAATACTTGCTTCGAACCATTCCAAAGTCTGATCCATATAACATAATCAAATCATATTTCATTATTTTGGCTACTTAGACCTATATTCCATTGTAAATGTTTTGGGTGTAGAACACCATGTCTAGTAACAAATTTATCAAACATTCATATATCTATCTATCTTTCTTGGGAATTGAACATCATGCCTAACACCCTTATTCTCAATCAAGCATATATACTATCGGTGAAGATCATCATGTCTAGCACCTCAGTTATTAATTATGTTCATATATAATTTGTGTAGATCATCATGTCTATAACCCCATTTATGAACCCTACTAATAGATATATTCATGGAATATAACTCCATGTCTATCCCCCGTTTAAAAATTTCACAACCATATCAATTAATTAATTTACCAAATTAATTATTTTAAATAGGGATTTCAATTTCTAAAAAACTATAATAATTCTACAACTTTCATATACTTATTCAAAATCACGACTATGGGAATTGAATTCTATACCACCTATATTTAACTAAATATTCAACAACAATTATAACAACCAACGCCATGAGGTAAGATACGAATTTTTACAAAGATGCTCCTAGATAAAGATTGATCAAGATCAAAACCAACAATGAAACTTTCTAAGGGGTTTTATCTCAATGGGTTGAAAAAGAAGGAAGTGAAAGAAGAAATCCAACCAGGAAGACTTACCAGGGATTGATGACATGAATGGAACAATAAAAAGTGGTTTTAGAACTCCAAAATCACTTGGAGGGTCTCCCTAGGTTGAGAGGAGAGCTGCAATGGGTTTTAATAAAAATCAGCCCCAAATCCACTTTAAAACCATAGGCCGGGCATTTACATGGTGTGTAATCCAGTTACAAGTCGTGAAATGATTTTTAATGGTTTCCACTAAAAAATCGATCACCATAGATTTAGTTTGTTAAAAACCACCAATAATCACACAATATGTAATCCCATTACACGTTGTGTAAATGTTTTGTAGTTGATTTTTCTACCAATTTTCCTTATAAATCCTCTCAAATAAACCTAACCCCATTTTTAACACTTAACACATTGATACCCAGACTCCATTAATTCAAAATTATACATCTCTGAACTTTATTTCATTTTATCTAACAAAGGCTATCTATATCCAAACAAGACTCGGCCACTAAAAAAACATAGATATAAAAGTACCTAAAAACATGGGATATTAAATTATCTTAGGGTGTAATTTTGGGATTTTTTAATGATGGTAAATCTTCGGTGAACAGGTAAAAAACAGATTTTATGAAATATGGAATCTATTATGATATCACCAAGACATAAATATGATATAATTTTTTTAAACATATGGAAAATCTCTTTTATGATAATATACTAAAAATATCCTACACAAATAATCCAAAAATTAAAAATTAGAATTTTTTTTGTGAAAAAATTTGAAAAATAATTTTCAATGTTGAAGCAGTTCTTGCACAACACTAAAAATGTCAAATTTAGTGTATGAAAAGTAACATTTGAGGAGGAATATTTTACCAAAATTATTTATTAAATATGTGGTATTATTTATAGATAATAATTCTAATGTTCTATAATAAGTGACTTATATAAATTCTTGTATAATGCTTGGGAAAGGCTAGAAAAGTCAAAATAACATATTAAATAATTTTCCATTAAATAGATGTTAGTAAAAATATTTATTGAATAAATATAAAGGTTAATTTTAAAATATATTTATTTAATTTAATGAAAGAAATTTATTTCTAATTTTTTTGTGATGAAATAATTACCGTAAATGTGTTTACAATGCTAACACAGTTCTTGTGAAAGTAGTAAAAAACACGTAAATGATTTTAAAAACACTAAAAGTATTATTGTTTTGGTGGTTTAAAGTTTCCCATGAATTTTTAAGACAAATATAACAAATTAGATATTTTTTGTAGTTTATATTCTAACTATTTTTTTCATGTTGTTTTCAATGTAAAATTATGTGAATCTATCTCAAAATAACATTAATAGTATTTTATATTAAATATATTTTATTAAATTATTTAAAAATCATAAAAATATTTAAATAGTATAATTAGGTTGATAAATGATATAAAACTTTTTACATGGCCATTACTGATATGATTTTTAACTTATAACTAAAATTATAACCCTTTAATAATAAAAACTACATTACCAAAGTTAAGATTAAAATTGGTTAACCAAGGGGTTTAACTAAAATATATGTAATGGTCCGGACCTCTCTGGACCATTCCTTCGCTAAAATCTGGTGTCTGAGGTGTTCTGGGAGGTCAAGGTGACTTATTCCCAACACTTTTCCAAATTTCCAGTTATGTGAACAATGTTTCCTATTATGTGAACAGTGCCATCGGTGAGTCATGTATTGGTGTGTCATTTGTCGGTGAGTCATCTGTTAGCGAGTCATCTATCAGTGAGTCATCTCTCGGTGAGTCATCTTTCGACAAGTCATCTTTCGACAAGTCATCTGTAAAAGAGTCCTCTATTGGCAAGTCATCTATTGGCGAGTCGTCTGCCGACGAGTCATCTGTCGACGTTTCATCTATCAGCGAGTCATCTTTTGGGGTGTCATCTGTCGGCATGTCATCTTTCAATGACTCATCTGTCTGCAAGTAATTTGTTGGTGATTCATCTCTTAGAGAGTCATCTATCAGTGTGTCATCTTTCAGTGAGTCATCTGTTGGTGAGTCATTTCTCATTGAGTCATCTGTTGGTTAGTCATATGTTGGCAAGTCATTAGGTAGTGAGTCATTTGTGGGTGAGTCATCTTCATCTATCGGTGAGTCATCTATCAGTGAGTCATATATTAGTGAGTCATCTATCGGTGAGTCATCTATTAGTGAGTCATCTATTGGTGATTCATCTGTCGGTGAGTCATCTATCAGTAGGTTCTATAGTGTTTCCAGATCAACCAGGGAATAGTGTTTCCAGCTTCCTACAGTTCCCCTATTTGACATTTTATTTGATGTAAAATGCATTCAAAGCCTCGTTTTATGAGATTTAAGGCTGATTCAGAGCCCATAACTCTTATCATTAAATCCCTAAGGGTCATGAAGATTTTAATTGGCCAAAAAACATGGGTTATTGAGATCTATCTTTAATGTAAATTCAACCATTTCACGTTTTTTAGTCTTGGATATGATCCTTCTAAGATGGGGGGCCTTACCTTTATTCATTTATTCTCCTTACACATTATATGAGACACCCGAACCTTTATTTCCTAAATAGATTTATGATTGTGGTGTGGTCCTTGGATCATGTTTTCCATGGAGTTCTTCCTACAGCATGGGCACCCCCTATCTTGGTGCTACCAGGAAGTGTCGATCTGTCTTCAACATATGGTATGTTATACCTCTGTTCTTCTAGGTTCCTTTATCTGTTTCCTTCTATTATCCTTTTCATGTTATGACATGTTATCTCTATGTTTCTAATACAGCGTTCTTGGGTGTTGGTTTATGCGGTGGTGATACAACATCCTTAGGTGGATGCATTCATTGAGGGATAGGTTATCGTGATCCATTGTGTTGGTCCATTATCATGTAAAGAATGTTAGAAATATTTTTAGTTTGGGGATTTGTGGCTTCTATATCCCTTTACATGCATTCATATAGTTAATATTATTTATCCACTAGACCACAATGAAATTTATGTAATAAATATTTAACCAGTGTAAGGAATTGGTATCAATCGTATGTTGTTGCTTTATACCATGGTAATGGTTTGCCTCTTGATTTTCTAAATATCATGATATCTATGAAGTGCTTGTTTATCATGTTTTTTATGATGAAAATTGGTAAATAACGTAAAGACAAGATTAATTTTAAATTTATTTGTCCAAAGATAAAGAGGCATGTTAATGAATTGGGTTGTTATTGTTGTGCTTGGTGATAAATCAAATGGATGTAGTTATGCAATCCTAATTGAATCAGTTAATTAAGGTTGAAATAAAGGACCGATTGTGTGATAAAGATAATTCATTTAATGGTTCTGAGTTACCCTCTTTCTTTTAAAGGACAAGCGCCTTATTCTTTAGAGCTATGAGTGCACATTGTGTGTGAAGGCTGAATGCCTTGTTTAGGGCCAAGAGCCCAATTTCTATGTAGTTTGTTTCCTACTGCTTGTGTTGTGGTGTGAGCCTAGGATGGATGATCCTGGAGGGCTATTGTGGTATGTCAGGGTAGGGAAGCCCATTGGATGTGGTGGTAGAAGTTGATGCATAGAGAAACAAGATTTCTAGGTTTATGCATGTGGGTATTGGGGAGGACACTAGAGATGATGAATCAGGTTGGATATGAAGGTTGGATTATTGTTGAATCTTGATGTTTGTTTATCTACTTTAATTTACCCAATTTGAGCCAGATGGTCTTTATTATCCTCCTTACAAAAGAGATGAAGATGCGTGGGGTATTCCACATGCTTTCCATGTTTATCTTCTCAAGGGTGGATGGGAATACTCTTCAACTGTAAGTGGAAAAGACTCGACAGGTAGTTAATCTACCCATCGCGTTGAGCCCCTTGTTTTTAGAAGATTAGAATGTTTTTCTAGAATACCTGGAATTACCAAAAAGTGATAATGTTGTTAATAAATGATTCAATAAATGATGTTAACCCGTGGGGTTGGAGTTTGTTAGAATGAAATAGCAAGGTTACAATTTAAAGGAACTGTGGACTTGGTTTAGTTATGCCTGGACGGAATGGAACATTATTATGATGCTAATAAAATGTAATGTGGAATTTGCTAATGGATATTTAATGGTTAAAGAATTAGTTAATGTAAATTTAAATTGATAAAAAATGGATAAGTAACTTAATATATCTCTTTAAATGGTTTTGTGATTATAGGATATATAGTCTTACTAGTGGCAGCTAGGAGACTGAGCGAAATTAGATGTAGTTGAATTTAAGACTAGGTTATTCCCATAGTGTGGTTTTGAGTTATATCATATCATATACTTTTTGTGTTTCTATACGCTACTCCACCATATAGGATAGGGAAACTTACATCTTGGGGATTCCGAGCCCTGATGGGGTATTTTCCCCAACTTCCTAGTGGAAGGATGGATGGATAACTACCCACTTTGGTCCTGCTCTCTTCTCCTGGTAGTTACTAGTGCTAATATGCCTGAAAATTAGTTTTCCCCATATATGTGTGTAGAGGGATATAATGGATTTTGGTTATTTCACATGCCTATATTTTGGATATAGTTTCTTACAGACTTCTATAGGTGTACTGTGTATAGGTTGTGATGGATTGAGGATCATTACTTGATGTATGGGATATGATGGCTTGAAGTGTAATACCTGATGTATGAGACATGTTATATGAGCTGTGGGGTCTCCCAAAAAATTCCTGGTTACTTATGGTTGAGCGGTTGTGGTGGTGAGTTTCATGATGTACATGTTGTGTTGATTCACCCAAATGTCTTCAAGCAAGCCTTTTTGGAGAGAGATGCTCAGGACTTGTGATGTTGGGGAAAAGAATCAAACCAGTGGTGGAAGTGGTAGTGAGGTACCCTTTATATTCTTTATTATATTATATACTCTTGTATGAGATACTTGGTGAGAGTATTCGGGGTGATGTTGGGAACATAGTATAATTTTTTAGACGATGATTCTGTTTCACTTGTTTTTCACTGTGCTTTAGCCTTATTTCTTTACTTTTTCAAAAGAGGTTCCGAAGAGGATCCTTCTAAGTATACTGTTATACTCACCCTACGTATATATAAACTATTTTTAAGGTCACTTAAATCTGTTCAGAGATCAGGTTGGTTACTACTATCTTGGGGATGCAGGAGATGTTTGGGCTTCATGGTCGCTACTATTTTACTTCATTTCGAAACTTACAGTTCTCCCTTCCAATTGTAGTAGTTCTTGCATGACATTATATGTCTGTAATTGGGATTTCTTTTGTATTGTAGTCTTAGTAGGGGTTGGTTGGTTCTTGTCCTATCTCTCTCTTTCACATGTGTTCTATTAGAGGATAATTCCTACCATTTGTGTGTTTACTATACCCTTGGTGGTAGTTGCTAAACTGGGGCCTACCAGAGGTGGGACTCAGGGGGTCATTGTCTCTTTTCTCACATTCCCGACCTAGGAGGGGTAAACTTTGTGGGGAGGGTTTCATGACAAGAAATGTTTTAAAATGATATATAAACTTGTAAAAAGTTTATTAAATGATTATATTAAGAATGTATCTTCCTTATATTCAGATAAATTTAATTTTTAACCATTTCACATGAGTTATACACATGTTATATTATAATATTTCATGTATTTTTGAAAATTTTACATTAATGATATTTTATAATAAATAATAATTTATTAAATTATTTTAAATTAATGAAAAATAATATATTTTATATATTGAGGTATATATATTTTAAAATATAAACAATTGTCTATTTATGGGTCACTAGTGTTATTATAGTAATTTTCTTAACCCCTAGAGTGTAAAAAACATTGATATCGTGATAATTGTCCAAAGGGTTAACAGAGGGTTAAATCTAAGAGATAAGGGTGAAAATATAACCAAAACATTTTAAAATTGTATATGATCAAATTATTAATACTAATACTCATCATACCTATTAATTATTTCTATTTGGATCCATATATCCATGGAAATAAATTTATATTAATTTAATACTTTAGGTAATTCCAAGAGTGTCTCTCCACTCACTTATTAAAGAGAACCTCTTTTCCTCTCTTCCTCACACCTTTTAATACTTATAGCCCATATATTAAATGACATAATACATTCCTATATTCCATATTCACATCCTATATCTTATGGTCATTCCAAAATACCATCCTTTAATGACCTAAGGTGTAATCCAAAAGTGGCTTCTCAATGAAGAGGTATAACTCTTAACTGATAATTTTCTATTTTATTTGTTTATAAACCTCTTATAAATTTATGGTGTCCTTTCTAAAATAATAATTATTGTTTCCTTAATATATATAATTATTATAATTATGTAAAAACTATAACCAACTTTCTTCCCATTCATTGGAAAATGATAACTGATGTGATTCAATTTTTTACTATTGTTTTATAGGGATGGTAATAAGGATAAATTTAGTGAATATATATGATATGTATGAAATAATAATGATTATTTAATGGGTAATTATTATTTATATTTCTTTTCATCTATTCTTAGAAAAAAAAATCACACGTACGTACGACCTACCGTCTCCTGGAACGGTGTAATTTACTTTTATATCTCTATGTTTTATGGATAACTATAAATAAATAAATAAATAAATATATATATGTGATTATTATATAAAGAATTTATATCATTTTTAATATTCTAGATATTAATGAAAAATGATCAAAGTATAAGGACCATAACTACCGAACTAATACACTCATGAAAAATGAAATACTTAACACCAAAAAATGACATTTTTAATAAAAAATTAATAATAAATTAGAGTAGAAATATTATAAGTGGAAATATATGATATTATAAGTATTATTATTATTTTATTATATAATTATAATAAATTTAAAGTTATTATACATGTGGTTATAGCAATTTTGAAGTAAGTTGTACTTGAGGTATGCAATTTTTGTCTCACATTTAAATTAGTGACACACATGCCATATTCACCATTTATTTCTTTTATGTGGTTCATATACTACCGATTAATTTATTTTATGATTATTATCATGAAAATTATTATTATTTACATATCAATATATGTTTATCTCTTTAATTAGGTTTTTATTTGAATATAACTAAGTGCTAAGAGATTTGTTTTAGAATCTAATTATTCACTAGGTTTGTTTAAGATTAATTTTATGCTGATAAAATTTTATGATATACCTATATAGAAACTCATGAATTATCTTCTCCTATGGTTATCTCTATAGATTACCTGTTTTCCTTTAATTTTACTCTCTTTAAGTTCTCAATAGACTGAAGGATTTTTTTCAATGAAAATTAACATTATTTCTCTCTGCCACCAATAATCACTTTTCTTCCATATCGATGTTTTTTTTAAAAAGTTTTTGAGAAAGATTTAATATTATCTTATGATTTTTTAAAGTAATTTTTACCCATTAATTAATTTTTAAAAAATGTTTTAAAATGAATCTTCTTATCATTTTCTAAATAAGGTACATTTGAATTTATCCAAAAATGTGAATGTAATTTTTATTTTAATATAAACAACATGAATGGAATTTACTACTATAATGACTACTCAATAATTTGAAGCTTACCATAAAACTTTTCAAGGTTATTTTAACATATAATTATTTCCTTAATATTTTTGGAATATTTAGATTTTTAATAAGTGATTTTATATTAAAAACAGTTTCCCCTCAAGATTGTTCCAGGGATTATTTAAAGAAATTTTTTCATCTACGATAACAACCTTTGATGTTACTTATAATTTAATATTGTTATGATCCAATGACATCATCCATATTCATTTTTCATATGGTTTAGGATGATGTTGATTTAATAATGATTCAGTGTAACCCATTTCATCCCAATAGGTTAATTAAGTTATCATTAAACCTTTATGAAAACTTTTTATTTTCCATGAGTTATGCTATGATGAAATGATGAAATGTTTATGAAATACATTTCTATACTATGGGTTATGATATGATGTTATAATGAATGCTTAATGATCTTGTGGAACACATATGAATGGAATATTACTATGTAATGGGTGGGATTGGAATTATATAGACCTCCAATTTGTTAGGTAAAGATGGATATCTCATGAGTCAATAAATACTATAAAAATGAGTGAACCTAGTTTAGTAGGGGAATATTTCTTCTATGATAGTCATGGGAGAGATATTTGAAAAAGTATATGATGGAATGGTGAGTAAACCTGATCCAATATGATAGTCTTGGAAATGATCCTTGACTAAAGAAATTACTGTCTATGATTATATATAAGCCACAAAATTATGAATTATGCTAATGTTATGCTCTCAAAGCTTGTGTTCATTATTCCTTTATAATTCATGTATTGTGAAATACCAAGATATATTCCACAACTCATTGTTATGATATTTGATATGTTGTGTATTATTTTCAACTATTAAGATAGTGTTCCCATACCCTTATATACATGTTATGCTTAAGTGAACACTGATTTATCATTTTTTTACCCTTACTGGGCATCTGATATCACTATTTATTTTATTTTCTCTCCCCATGTTATAGAGAATGTTTTTAAGTATGATATTTCTAATAAGGGTGATAGTTATAAAAAACTTAGTGAAAAATTATTTAGATCTCTTATGAACATGTTTTTTATGTATCTTAGATTCTAAAGACACTAAGATACCATGGTTATAAAATGGATATTAATATTATGTAAAAAGTATTCATCTAAAAAGATGTAATATTTTTTTGGAATGGTACTGGTTTCTAAAAATGAAATTTTTTTATTGGTCATATATAGGATTTATATTAAGTGGGAAGAATATTACAGGTGTTTTCGCATGAACTCGTTCACATCTCGGTCATTCTGAAAGATTAAGAAGGGAGTAACAAATTTCATGCTCTGGTGTTGATATTATTCTAGAATTAAAACCACCAAACACATTAAGAATATATTATCTTTTATGTTGAGTCATCTAGTAGGATATTGAATATTCAATTCACATAGAAGAGAAAATATGGAAGCTTGAAGACTTGTGATTTTAGTATAAATAATTCCCCATAATTTTTTTTGAAGTTGACGACACCTACATTGGGATTTATATGACACATTCCCAAATATTGTATCTGATTTCCAATAACTTGTACCCACAACAATTTAATAGTATAAATTAATTTGTGTCTCATTAATAAACTAAACCCAGAAATGGTTAAGCTCTCACATCAAGGATGAACCTTGTAAAAAGATCTTATGTGTTGTGCATAATTTATTATTATTATATATGTCTGATAGATAGATTTATTGAGAGAATCTACTGACCTTAGTTAGTCTCATGGTTTTTATTTTAAAAATAAATCTATAAAACTGATACCACTAATTCACCCCAACCCCCTTCCTAGTGTAACTCTAATTGATTTGAGTGAAAAAAGTGGTATTTTAGAAAAATTGATTCCCCTTAATATCCCACTCTACTAAACAAAAATCATTGAGAAATAAATTTTTATAACAACAGGGGTGTAACAATATTCTATGGGAAGAACTTCCATGGATAAAAAAACATAATTCTTCTCTATATATTATCACAAGTTTTAGAAGTGAGTAATGTTATGACAGTGGGTTTTATACCCCTTGGGAGTGCGATTCTCTATAACCAATTGACCATTGAGATAAGGGTTAATCAATGGTCTTATTTTATGAATATCTTAATTGAACCTGTTAAACACGTTAATGTTCTTGATCCACTCAGTAAAATGTCACATCCACGTCATGTGTTTATAAGTAATAAGGAATAAATAAGCACACAATATTTACAAGGTTTATCTAGAATATCCTACTCCATGCCATGATTGGTTAGTCCCCTCAATCATGGATTATTCAACTATATTCATTAGTGGATACAACCAAGGATAATATTATGTCTTGGAATATGGAATCCACTAGAAGAAAAAACATTCATCAATATTGTATAACCTAATAAAATAATGATCATAGTAAGATCTAATTGATGATAAGAAACTTATAAAATGATATTCCTCTATGAAAAAGATAGATCAATAGTTTTGATTATGTGAAACATTAATTCTATATACCTAGGTCTTCTTAAAAACATGGATGGCCATGTTACTTAGCTTTTGAGGCATTCACATAATCTAGTACTTCTTATCACCTCTGAAATACTCAGGCACAACATATCTACTTCTTCACTAATGAATCATAATTTCGAACTCTACTTTCTCCCTCAATATCTTCGGTATAATTATGTATCAAGATTCTAAATAAATTCACTAGCATAATAATTAAAATATTTCTCAATATTCACTCACATTCTTATTCGGTTCCTTCACTATTTATATTCAAAAAATAACATCATGAATATTATTTTAAATCATTTAAATATGAAAAATCATTAAATATTTTCTGGAATTATCCATTTTAAACTTAGTTAAATCTCTCAAATGAATATCCCGATTTTATTCGATTATTAAAACTCGTTTAAATCAACAGTCATATATTCCATTTTAATCTCCTAAATAATTTATTTTTCTCCTTCTTATTAATATGATATAAAATTTTTAAGCTTTTAATTTCCATGAAATCGGTAGTATTAAACTCCTTTAAATTACCCATGTGTGCATGGCACTATTAAGTGTAATCTTCTACTCGATGATAGAACTCATCTCAGCTTACATTGATCTTGGCCAAAACCTTGATCCTTGTATCTAATATTGATTTTTAATCCATGAAATTTTCATAAAAAACGTCATCATATTCATTATCCATTATAATATATAATTATGAAAATTATCATAATTTATCAAGGTAAAATATCTTATAGGAAATGAAAATATATTATGGTCAAATAAAATATCTTACATGTGGAAAATTATCTTATGAGTGGATAAAATATTTTACACTTGGAACAATTATCCTACACAAAGATAAAATATCTTATGTGCAACATAATTCTATTATGTGTAGGATAATTCTCTCACACATATAAAAATTTCCTTCTCTATTTTTCTAAACTCCAAGTCGAGAACTGTAAATCCATAATTGCTTCAAACCAATCAAGAACTACTTTAAATAAAATTAGAGCCATTTTAAGCACCTTAAAACTGTTTATAATAAATTTAAATAGTAATTAGAATTATGAAAATAATTACAAACCTGTTATTTATTATTCTAAATATTTTTAGTTATTAACTAATCAATTTAGTGTATCTTTAAGTATCCCTATAATCTCTCGTATTCAGTTCTATTTCAGCCTTAATAATGTTTTTTCACTTCAATATATTCCAATTCATAACTATTTAAGATACTAATTCTATAGCTTCAACACTTCTATTTCAAATTAGGGAAATCTCTCCTATTTTCTCAATCAAAATGCTACTTTAGATTGATTTTTTTCAATGTGATGTCTTCAAGATACAACCACATGATCTAACTACATAGTAATGGTTTCCATATCAAGAAATAAATCCAATACCAAATCACCCATACGAGTCCTAAAAGTATGATTCTATAACAATACCTCAAGAATCCCCACTATATATATATTTTTTTACTTTGATTCACAACATCCAATCATCTCTATTGACAACAAATCATTCATGGTAAATTTAATCTACCCCTTTATATTTTTTGATATAGCATAATTTAGCTAGGTAAATATATATGCTTCTTCTTCCCATTATTGACAATAAATAACAATACTGTATAGGGTTATTCTTATCTCTACATCTCCTTCACACAAATTTATGTCATTTTCTTATCCTTCATTCATTTAGAATTTTTACTTGACCCACTTATGAGAGAAGGATGCCAACACATTATTTTCTTAGCAAAGAGAATTTATTTAGTCAACTATAAGTATTTTTGGGATAACCATTTGTATAAAATAAGATTTTATAATATTTATTTCAGATTTTTTCATAAAACCCATAGATGTGATATCATTCAGACACCAATAAATTTTGGGTCTGCATAAAAAATTCTCAAGAAGAAAACATTGTATCCTGCACACACCTCAATAAACACATCAAAAAGTTCAAGTGCAACTAATAAACAACCCCTTTTTCTAATCCTTTCATCAAACACAACACCACATAAATAAATATCATTTTTATAATAAATAATAAATTAATTATGTGTGATTGAAATACCTTAGACTCTACTTCATAACAACTATCCAGAATTTCTGGATTCATTGCGTGAAAACTTCATCTCATTTTTCTCCCCCTCAAGGAATGAAATCAACTCCATATATTCATGTTAATTGGATTACTTCATGAACAAAATATTATTTATTATCCATTATGTTGAAAAATCACTTGTATTCTTTAACTTCCTATATATTTTCACAGATAAACAAAATTATTAAGGAATGATAAGGGATCTATTTTATCTTCTCAGACATAACACATTGGTAGAGAGTTTTCTTTTATCCTAGTCTTCTCTTTTCTTCCAAACTCTGTGTGGGAAATATTATTCATTTCTTCTTCCTATTATGAACCTCAATGGACTCCATTCTATCTGAAAGTGCCTAGTCAGTGCAATGTATCACTAAGAAGGGGGGAGTGTATAAATGATTATATTTTTTTTAAGTTACCCTTCAGTTGAAATAACCTTCACCTCCTATTATAGATTCTATTCCCTACTAAAAAAACAAAACACACACCCATAGGAACACAAGTATTTAAAATGTTCACTATTCAATAAGAATAGCTAAATCCTTGGTATAGTTGGAAGTAATACAATACCATACAATCCACTAGAAAACAATCATTTTATTACAAAGAGTAGGATATACCCTTACACTTGTGTAGTACTATAAAACAATCCCACTAATGTGTGTGCACCCTCTTAGGAAAATAGGGTAATTAAACATCTTTTGTAACAATAAATGTTACCCACACTACTTTTCAATTCAACAAGTGTATAAATGTGTAACATAAATCTAAAATTCCTTACCTAGAATAAAGGTATGAACTTCCTAGACTTATGTTAAGAAACATAGAGTCTGATTTCCCAATCCGTTTTTTCTGAATATGATTCTCCCTGATATAGATGAATCAACACCACTTCAATCCCTCAGTACGTTGAAACTCAGTATGATTCTTACTATGTCTAGAAATCTTTAGTATGGTAAAACTTGGTACAAAAAACCCCATTCTAATTATTCCTCAGTCCGAAAAACCCAGTACAATGATAAACAGCACATAAATCCCATTCTAATTAGTTCATACCAATATAAATACCACATTTCAATGAGATCATCATGGTACCATAGTATCCAAACACATCAATCTTCCCGTTGAAATATGTTCAATACAAGATAGCTGGTATAAATTTCTTTCTCTGAGCCTTCAGAGCTTATGCCTCTTCTATGATGAACTGTACTATATTGTGAGATGTCACAAAGTACAATGTACTTTATCACCTTTTATATGTGCCCAAAAATGGGTTTAGGAGGGAATCCCAAAAATATTTCCCATGCATCTAAATTAACTCTAATCTTCATTTCTTTTGAAATCTCGGAGCAATTATGACTTCATAATCCCTTCTCATTTATTCTTAATGCTTATAAAACCTTCATCCCTTCTTCTTCAGATTCCAATTGCTGAGAATGAATATGATTGTTAGGAAAACAAGGGTTTAAACATCGTATTCTAATTCTCTCATACCGATTCATTAATCTGATTCTTTATAACCGATTTGAATCTAAATATTTTATTTGAAGGTTCAATTCCCCCTCAACAAAGCGTTCAATAATCTCCATATTTTTTCTTCTCTCTTGAGCCACTGGAGATTACACACTTATTTTTCACTTCTCTTGACCAACTTGGAAAAAATCATACTTATTCTTCATTTCTTTTGACCCACTTGAAAAAAATAAAACTTCTTCTTCACTTATCTTGACCAACTTGGGAATTATAAAATTATTTTCCACTTCTGTTGACCCACTTGGGAAAGACAGACTTCTTTTTCTCTTCTCTTGACCCCCTTGACGAGGTTATTTGAAGACCAACTAGACCCAGAGTCTTTCAGGATATGGTCAATTATGGTTCCAATCATCTTGGGAACAATTCTTTCTGATTATGATCATCCTGATGTTGAACAACCTTTCTCTTGGAATCACCTTTCACATCTTTAACTTCTTCATCATTGGTACCGCCTTCATCGACATCACTTTTTCATTGGCCATCGGTACCACATTTTCAACACCCATTGGCTCCAATTTTCCAAATTTCATCAGCATCATTTTTCCTTAGTATCACACTTCATAATCAGTACTACCTTTCTCCACTAGTATCACTCTCTTCAATTGGTACCTTATTCTTTATTAATCATTTCTTTCATCAGGATTGCATCATGAGTTATCACTTTAACTCGTGATCTATGACAAATACAAATTAGAAGAGCATCAACACACTTAGAAAATTATAGTCACAGTGAATCTGATTCTCAACCACACTTAAAAAGCATACTCAGATTATTCTGAAAAATAGACTCCAATTATTTTGAAAAATAGGCTCTGATTCTTCTAAAAATCAGGTTCTGATTTTTCTAAAAACCTGGTTCCGATTCCATCAAAAACATTATCCGATTATTTAGAAAAATAGGTTCTGATTCCATAAAAAAACATGATCTAATTCCATTAAAAAACATGTTCTGATTCCATCAAAAAACAGAATTAGTTTATTTTAAAAAACAGGTTTTGATTCCGTAAAAACACAGACTCCAATTCCTTTGGAAAACAGGTTCCGATTTAATAGAAACCAAACCTCATTACAATTCTTTCCAAAACAAATAGAGGTGATTTATTTTCATCAAAACTTATTTGAAAACAAAAGAAAACACATGAAAACCATCACCTTCATCATCGATTTGGTCCTAAAAATTTCCATTTTGGATTTTGTTGTCAACCAAGTTTTCGTAAATCACTGAAGTTTGTATCCTCAAGCAATGGGTTACTTATCAACAATTATAAGCCTAGATGAGCTAAATCATTGTAGGAAACAATAATTATCATTAGAAAACCATGTTGTCCAAAAGTAGTGATTATGACTTTTTCTTTCCTTTTTTCCTTTCACAACTCTTCTTTACCCTTCTTGGAACACAAAAAAAAATTATTTCCTACAACCACACCAACAAACAGTTAGAATAGTTTACACGCTAAACAAAGTTGAATTCATAGCTTACCCACTACTCTCTCTTTTAAGTAGTAGATCTATGGGACAGTACAATTATCCCCGTTGAAAAAATAATCAAAAGGTAAGAAGAGAGAGGGGACAGAACATCATACCATAACCTTGAAGAGAAAGAGGTTGGACACCCATGTTCAACGTCAATTTTTAGAATGATTCCTTTAGAAAGGGTTTTTTGAAAATGTCATCCACTTATTCTGATGTTAAAACATATTCAAGATTTAATTCATTCTTCTCCACATTCACTTTGATGAAATGGTATTTGATATGAATATTCTTCGAAAGGGAATACTGAACTATCTTTCTGGTGATACTGATTTTTTTGATTATCACACAGTAAGAGAAATGGTAACTTCACATCAATAGTAAAATCTTCCAATTGTGTCTTCATCCACAGATGTTGAGTAGTAGCTTGAGTGGAAGAAACATACTCAGCATCATCCATACTGAGAGTTACTGAATTCTGTTTCTTTGAATTCCAACTAACACAATTATTTCCCACAAATAAAACTCCATCATATGTGCATCTTCCATCATAAACATTACCCACACAATCTGCATCTGAATACCCAAATAGTCACACTATTCGAGCTAAAATACTTGATTCCAAATTATTTTGTGCCTTTGATGTATTTGATTATTCTTTTTCTAGCAATAATATTTTATTCTTTAGGTGTACTCTGAAATATTTCACATAATGTTACAACATAAACAATGTCGGGTCTTGAGGAAGTCAAATACTACAGACTTTCAATCAGCTTCCAATACTCTTTATGATCAACTTATTTTCCTTCAACCTATTTACTTAGCATTGTTCCCATGGAAATTGGTGTAGAGATAGGTTTTGAGTTTTCTATGCCTAACTTCTTGAGAAGTTCCTTAGCATACTTTTCTTAGGAAATAAAAATTTATTCTTTATTTTGTAAAATTTGTAACCCATGAAATTATTTCATTTCCCCCAACACATACATTTCAAAAACCTTATTTATTTCTTTATCAAATCATTAAAATTATATTTCATCTTTCCCTACAAAGATAATATCATCAACATAAATTATTATGATGAGGGAATTTTTTTTACTTTAATTGATATAAAAATTTCTATCCACTCTTCCATTATTTAATTTCATCTACCTTAATCAAGTATCAAATTTGGAATACCATGCCCTTGGAGCTTGTTTTATCCCATACAGGGATTTATTCAATCTGCAAGCATAACTCTCATCTTTCCCAACAAAAATGTCATAATTTTGTTCAATATAAACTTCCTCTTCAAGATAACCATTCAAGAATGTGGATTTGATATCCATTTGAAAGATATTGTAGCCTCATTGTGCAGAAATATCAAGAAAGATTTTTATTGTTTCTAATCTAAACATCAGAGGAAAGGTTTCATTGAAATCAATTCCTTAAATCTACGAATAACCTTTGAAAACCAATCTTTATTTTTTTCTGATAACTTCTACTTCTTCATTTAGATTGTTCCAGAAAACCCATTTTGGGCCAATAATATTTTTGTTTTAGGCTTATATATGGCTTCCAATGTATTGTTCTTTTTAATTTGATCCAATTCTTCATTCATGGCTTGATCCCATCCCATATGCCCTAAATATTTTTTCACATCATTTGGTTCCACTTTTGAGTGTAAAAAAGTATGTGTAATGGATTTTGTTGTTATTTTAGTTTTAACCTTCTATTGTTGATCACCAATTATATTTTTATCTTCCACCTATTTCCTAAACTTAGGATGAGACTTTTGATTCTCTTCCACATCACTAGAAATGGATGAGTCCAAATTTTCAACTTGAGAAGGTATAGAATTTCCTGTATTCATATCAGAATTTTTTTCTTCAACATTTTTAACTTCCTATACTGTTTCAATAGGCTCTTATTTCCCGCTTCTTTCAATAACCTTTACATCAACAGAATCCCCAATTCTCTTTGTTTCATTATTTAAGCATCTATAACCTCTTCCTTCTAGAGCATAGCTAAGAAATATTCCATCTTCATCTTTATTCTCAAACTTTCCATAGTTTTCACCTTTCTTATTTATAATTCATGGACTCCTAAATACTTTAACATGCATCAAACATGGAGTTATCCAAAAATAATGAGAAAGTCCATGCTCAAGTAACATAGTTCTTCCTATTTCCACCAAGATTCTATTCTTTCATTCAGCAAGCCCATTTTTTGGGGTGTATATGGGGAAATATATTCATGCTTAACTCCACGCTTCTCAAGATAGTATTCAAATTATTCAATTATATACACACCACCATTATCAGTTCTCAAATTTTTCACAGTATGCTCACATTCTTTCATATATTTCCTTCTGAAAATTTTAAATATTTTCAAAGCATCTAATTTGTGTTTCATATACATGACACATGTGATGTTAGTAAAATAATGAATGAATGTGATGAATTAATTATATCCATTTATTTATTATTTAATAATTTTCCCACATATATAAGAACATATCATCTCTGAGAGTGTCTTTGATCAAATATCAATTTTTTATGCACAACATTAGTAATCTTTCCTTTCTAAAAGATACTGCAAAACCAATATCTTACTCTTGGAAAATCAGGGATTACTCGAACACTGTATCTTTTAGATAGATTAATCATGTTTCTCTAACACATGTGTCCAATAATTTTATGCCACAACTGATTCTCTTCTACTATGTTCATGTATCAAGAGTTTTGGGTACCACCAACCTGAAATAAATTCCCTTTTGTACATTGGACTTTTATAAAAATCTTCCAATATTTATAAATTTTCAAAAAAAACCCATCTTTCGCTGAGATAACTTTTGTACCCTCATCACACAATTGTGAAACACCTAGAAGATTGTGCTTCAGTCCATCAACATACAATTTTTTCTTGGATTTCATATTTTCTTTTCCAATGAAGGCTGACTCAACACCTTTGATTTTTAATGTTTCATCATTGCCAAATTTAATAGTTCCTTCTTTAAAAAATTTCACATCCATCAAAAATTTCATGTCTTTTGTCACGTGTGAAGAACACATACTATCAAGTATTCAAGGTCGTTCTCCTTTTGTGGCTTTCAATGCAGTTTAAAAAACAAGTGATTTTTCTTCTTTCATTTCTTTATCCTCCTTTAGCTTCTAAGAATTAATAATCTTTTGTTGAGAAGGAAATAAAAAAACACCATTTTTCAAGATTTATAGGTTGTTCACATCTCTCACAAATATTTTTCAGGGGTCAAAACCTATTTTCAATCTTCATTCTGTTTTTTAAAACATCTTTTCAACAAACTTCTCATTCTTCTTTCTTTGAGTGGATTGACTCCCCTAAATATATTCCTTTCAAAACCTATGGGGTTATTGTAATTTTGTTGGTTGAACCAGAACATACTTTCTGTATGCCCGAATCCACCATAATTCCCTAAATACCCATATAAGGAGTATTTTCCTCAAAAACTTCTATACTGATCAGAATCATGAATATGTCTCTCAACCACTTTATTTTCTTTTTTTCCTAAGCCAACGAAATTTCTATTACCAAAAATTTATTCTACTTATTTTCTACTTTATTGGATTTAGAAGTTTTTGAATGCTTCTTGAATTAAAATTGATTCAATTTTTTTTAGATAGGTTTCCATAATACTTCAGATATTCCAGAATTGTTGGTCTTGACAAAAAACAACTTTCCCAAAATTATTCTTTACAGAAACATTTTCATTCATATTATCACCCTTATAGGGTAGATGTTTGTTGAACCTTCTCCAGATTCTCTTTTCATGAACATTCACCGGTCTCAGTAATAGAGTTTTAGAAACTTTTATTTCTCAATTCAGTTTCTAATAGTTTTTGTTGAATGAGTCCAAACTCTTCTTCATTTGCCTTCAGATTTACTTCTATATGCTCATTACATTTCTTCTCATCTTTTAGAGACTTATTAAAATAATCAATCTCTTTTACAATATTTTATTTAAGATAATCTTGATTTCACACTAAAGAATATTCATCTTCCAATTTTTTTTATTTATTTTCATGCCTTCCGATCTTTCTTAAACATTAATTCAAATATTCTTTCAAATGAATTTCATGTTGAGTGTCTTCTTTATCTTCAGAATTGCTGCTTCCATATTTTTTTATCATTAACTGTTGAAATGCAATTATTTTCAATACCATACTCAATTGACTTTTCAGATTCAACATAACTTCCTTCTTTTTTTATTTTTAGATAAGAAAATTCTTATTTTGGACTTATAGAATTTATTTTCTTTCCCGAAATTTCCTTTATAACCCTATTTATTCCATGATCTTCTTAGATTTCTTTCTTCTTCATCATTATCCTGTTTATTTTTTCTCCAAGAAAAATTAGCTACAAAGTGACCAATGGTTCCACATTCAAAATACTTTAAGATTGGTTTCCCTTTGTATTTCCCTATACCCTTTTTCACATTTTTAGAAGACATGGATAAAATATCATTATGATTTTTGCATGCCTAATTTTCAGAATTTGAATCCCCATATTGTTCTTCAATTAGAATATTATTAGAATTATCCTTCTTCATAGCTCTAATAGAAAATTCCCTATCAACATTTTTCCTTTCTTTTCACAAATTTATCTCTTATCATCTCCCAAGTAATAAGAGTGCGATGAAAGTTATCAAGAGATACTGTCTCAAGGTCTCTATCTTATAAAGAAGAAACTTTTTCATTGAATTTGTTATCTAGGATTCTGAAGATATTTTCAACAAATATAGAGTCATCTAGCTTTTCACCATGGAATCTAATAGTACTTATAATATTATTCACCCTAATAAAGAAATCACTAATAGATTCATGTTCACCCATATTCAAGTATTCATACTTTATCCTCAAAATTTGAAGCTTTTCATTTTGTATTGACTTTATATATGTTTTTTCAGTTTGTCCCATATACCTTTGGCTATGGAAACACCGTTCACTCTCAAGAATTAACTTTCAAAAAGTGATGAAAAATAGTATTCTTTTCCCTTCCATCATTCTCAAGAAACCTCTTGTCAATAGGTTTAAGTGGATATTTATCATCCATGTGAAGAAACTCAACTATTGTAGCTTCAAGAACATAATAACTAATAGAAATAAGATATGGAAACATTATATATTTCTATATATGATAATAATTTTCATCAAAGATAGGAGTAACTTTACTGTTCACATAATTGAAGTTCTCCATTATAAAAGAATAGTGAAGGAAAACTTTGACCTGATACCACTTGAAAGTACCCAGTCTGTGTAATGGATCACTGGGAGGGGGATGAGTGAATCAGTGATATTCTTTTTATCTTAAGTTCCATTTCAATTCATACAAAATTTTCCTCCTATTAAAGATTCAATTCCCTACTGGAAACAAAACAAACATGAAACCATAGAAACACCAGCATTTACAAGGTTCACTATTCAATAAGAATAGCTACGTCCTTGTTATGGTTGGAAGTAATCCAATACCATAAAATCCCCAAGAAAACAATCCATGGATTACAATGTTTAGATATACCCTTACACTCATGTAGAACTACGAAACAATATCACTAGTGCATGTGCACCCTATTAGGACTGTAGGTAAATTCAACTTCTTTTGTAATAAGACATGTCACATGAGCTTCTTTTCAATCCAACAAGTGTACACATGTATGAAATAATTCTTCAATTATTTACCTAGAAAAAAGGTAATACTTCATATACTTATGTTAAGAAACTTAGAGTTTGATTTCCCAATTTTTTTTCTGAATCCGATCCTTCTTGATATAGCTGAATTGACACCACTTCAATCCATGAGAGTGCTAAAACTCAGTATGATTCTTCTTCAGTCTATAAATATCCAGTATAGTTAAAATTAGTATGAAAAACACCATTATGATTCATCCTCAGTCTGAGAAACCCATTATGGTGATCCCCAGTATCGAAATCCCATTGTGATTAGATCAGCCTGATACAACAACCACATTCCAATTAGACCAGCATGGTACCATAGTTATCCAAAAACATCAGTCTTCCCATTGAAATATGCTTAATACAAGAAAACCAATATCACTTTCTATCTCTGATCCTTCTGAGATTTCCTCTCTTCTGTAATGAGCAATAATCCACTGTCATACATCACAAAGTACAAATTACTTTCTCTCATTTTAGAGGTGCCCCAAAATGGGTTTAGGTGGGAATAACAAAAAGAAATCCCACTCACCTAAATTCCCTCTAATATTCATTTCCCCTGAAATCTCAGAGTAATTATGACTTCATCATCTCTTCTTGATTCTTATTGAAGCTTCTACAACCTTCATCGCTTTTTCTTTAGATTCATATTTCTAAGATTAAATATGATCATCAGGAAAACAAGGGTTCAATCATCAGATTATAATTCTATCATTCCTATTTCTCAATCCAATTCTTTCAAACAAATTTGAATTAAAATATTGTAATTGAAGGTTTAGATTTCCCTTGACAAAGCGTTTAGCAATCTATATCCTTTTTCTTCACTCTTGACCCACTTGAGACAACACACTTTTTATTCACTTCTCTTGATCAGCTTGAAAAATAGAATACTTCTTCCTCAATTATCTTGACCCACTTGACTAAAACCATACTTCTTCTTTACTTATCTTGACCCACTTGGGAAAGAAACACTTCTTTTTCACTTCTCTTGATCCACATGGGAAATACACACTTCTTTTCCACTTCTGTTGACCCACTTGGTGAAGGAATTTGAGGACCAACCAAAGCCAGAGTATTTCAAGATACGATCAACTCTGGTTCCAATCATATAGGGTTCAATTCATTCTGATTATGATCATCCTGATATCAGACAACCTTTATCTCAGTATCAACTTTCTCATCTGTAACTTCTTCATCATCGGTACCACCTTCATCAGAATCTCTTTTTCATTGGCTATTGGTACAACTATTTCAACTCGAATCAGTACATATTTTTCAACATTTAATCGGTATCATTTTTCCTTTTCATCATACTTCAAAATCGACACTGTCGTTCTCCATTGGTATCACTTTCTTCAATTGGTACCGTCTTCACCATCACTCCTTTATTTCATCAGGATTGCATCATGAGTTCTCACTTTAACTCATGATACATGAGAAATAAAAATCAAAAAATCATAGTCACACTTAGAACATTGTAGTCATGGTGACCTCAACTCTCTATCAAACTTAAAAAGAATACTTCTATTCTTTTAAAAAATAGACTTTGATTCTTCTAAAAAACATGCTCTAATTCTTCTGAAAATTTGTCTCCCATTATTCTAAAAACTAGGTTCTAATTCCATAAAACTACAAGATCCAATTTCTTAAAAAAACAGGTTCTGATTCCATAAAAAGGCTCAAATTACTTTGAAAAATAGGTTCTGATTATATCAAAAAACACACTCTGATTCCTTTGAAAAATAGGTTCTGATTATATAAAAAAAGACACATATTCTTTTGAAAATTTGGAACCAATTCCTTTTAAAACAGATTTTGATTTATTTTGAAACCAAACCTCATTTCAATTCTTTCCAAAATAAAGAGAGATTATTTATTTTCTTTAAACCTTCTTTGAAATCAAAAGAAAACACATCAAAACCATCAACTTCATCATTATTTTGGTCCTAACACTCTCCTTCTTCACATGAACTTATCTCTTGTGCGAACTAGTTTTCTGGACCTTAGAAGTAAAGAAAATTTTATTTCTTTAACATAATATCATCTTCTTCATATCCACTTCATGGGATGGTAAGATTATCATAAAAAAATTTGTGCCATATCCTGGATACCCACACATTTCACACAACTTTCCTTGTATTTTTATAACACAACTTATAGAAAATGTCAAATCATGTTTCATCTCTTACTATCTAATCATTAGTTTCCTTTTTCACTAGAAATGATTTATGAATTCTCCATTTATTTATCTAATATAGGCTGATTTTGGCACATTTTTATACATTACTTCTTGAATGTCCCAAATTTCGTGGATTTTACACATACTTTATTTATATCATCAAAATTTCTTTATGTTTATTTTGTTTTTTTGGAATTTTCATTTCTTTTAAACCATAAGGTACTTATATATTGATCATAGTCATGAATTTCTTAACTATGTGAAATTCTTGATCACATATTACAAATTTTTCTTCAAGAGAGGAGGATTTTGAAAAATTGTGACATCCAACTAATTACTCCATGAATGATGCCTCTCAACCTACATAACCACTGAGAGAGTTCTAACACTCCACTCTGTCATGAAGAAGATTGATGATTTTCAGAACTAGAGTTGCACAATAAAATACATAGTTACCACAAAGACCTAAAGTAAATAAAGGAGAAAAGTAGAATTAAGAAGCTCCCTACACCATTAAATATAACTGGTTTCATGTGTATGTTTCAAGAATGAGGTAAGAAAGAAAATGCATTCTTCTAGGAAGATGCAACACTAATGAAAAAGAAATGATTATCATTCACTGGACAAATATGGAAGAATCTGAGTTATATATACTTTTAGTGATGCCATTTTTTTCGTAATAATACCCCCACTATCATCATTTATTTAATTAATAGAGTCTTTATAGATTAACTTGATCATTTTATAGATTTATTTATAGAATAAATTATTATATATTCAAATATTATATAAGAACATGATGATCAATTAGGTATTTCCCTAAGAGAGGATAATTTGTATGAAAAATTTACCAATTATGAATTTTGACAATAATTTTTTATTTTTATTCTATATAGTATCAAGAAAGGTTATATCTATAGATCCATAAATGATGAAAGTTTTTGAATGCTGGCCCAGACCAACCACTATGATTAAGATCCATAATTGTCTTGGTTTTGATGGATATTATCTATGATTTGTGGAGAATTTATCATTGTTATATAATTCAATAACCAAGATAACTAGTAAAGGATCCAATATCCTTTGTAAATATGAATGTGAGGAAAATTTGAAGGTACCTAAGTGAAATTTAGGTAGTGAACTTGTGCTTACCCAAACCTATAGTGGTGTAGGGTATACAATATATAGGGATGAGTTGATTAAGGGATTGAGATTCTACTCATACCAAATCATATTGTTATAGGGTATGCCTCATAAAAAATAATAGTCCATAAGAAGAATTTCGCAACTCATGATTTTTAGTTTTCTGTAGTAATTATTTTATTAAAGATATGGAGCCATTTCATTTATTGAGAAAGGTGTGAAATATATACTGATCATAAAATTTTAAAGTATAAATTCACTAAAAAAGAAATTAATATCCTTCAGATAATATTGTTGGATTTTATTTAAGATCATAATAGATCAACTCATTATCAATCTGAGAAAGAGAAAAAGGAAGAATATACTCTTAATAGAAATGATCATTCTAGATCATCTATGATAAGGATAAAAAATGATCTAATATTTCATGATTTGAAATTATTTATCTAGAAATTTTGATAAAAGGGAAAAATGATATCTTTCTCAAATGAGTGTTCATGCATTAATCAAGGTATATATTAAAGAGGATAAAAAAGGATGATGTAGAACTACAATAGAAGGTGAGAAATGTTCCTTAGTTAAACCTTGATTGTGATGGAATGATAAGGTTTAAGAACCATGAATTTTCATGTCCAAAATAGATTTCAAAAAGGATTTGTTGGATAAATCTCATAATTCATAAATACCTTTTCATCCTATAATTACAAAGATTTGGAGGATTAAACGAGTATTTATAGGGGGAAAGCATGAAAATAGATATTATAGAGTATGAATCTTGGTTCTTGGTATCATAGAAAGTTAAGGATGATAGAAATAATTCTATGGGGATGTTACAACCATTACCTATTTCATAAAGGGAATTGGAAAAATATCATCAATAATTTTGTCATTGGAATACCCAAAACATCTAAAGGTCATAACACTATTTGGGTTGTAGTTTATCTCCTTAAAATCACAATACACATCATTTCTATTTGAGAATATTTCTCTCTAGTGATATTGATATAATATACATTAATCCATTCAGTTGAAAGAAGTATCACATACTATTGTATCCAATTAGGATATAAGGTTTACCATGATGTTTTGGAGAAGTATTCTGTAAGATATGGATTTAGAGTTGTGTTTCAGTACTCCCTATCATTCTCAGGAAGATGGTTAATCCGAAAGATCTATTCAAACCCTAGAGGATTTACTAAAGGTTGTGTTTTATAAATTTCAAAGGTGGTTGAAATCAGTACTCTACTGTAGTTGAGTTTTTACTACAATAATTTTCACTCAAGTATTCATATAGAACCTTATGAATCCATATATGGAAATAAGTTTACAAATAAAATGTGTTGGGATGAATTTGGGAAAATAAAAAAATTTGGACCTAAGTTGGCATAAGAAATGGAAGAGATTGTCAATGTCATTTAGATACACATCAAGTTAACTAAGAGATGAAAGAAAAGTAATACTAACAATAATCAGTGAAATATGGAATTTGGTATTAGTAAAAAGGCATTTCTATGAATTTACCAATGGAATATGGTAATGATATTTATAAATAAGGAAATTTTTAGCCCTATGTATATTGTCCCCTTTTAGATTAATGATCGATTATAGATGGTATCATATCTCATGAACCTTCCACTGAACCTCTCTCAAGTTCACAATTTTCTCCATGTATCTCTCCTTAAGAAGCGAATAATTGATTAATCACATTTGATAAAATCATAGGTTGTCCCACTAGATCATGATCTTTCATATAAAGAACTACGGGTGAAAATCTAATATCGTAGAGATAAAGTGTTATAAAATAATACTACTCACCTGGTTAAAGCTCTCTAGAGGAATAATTAATTTAAATAAGATACTTGGGAAACCATAGAATTTATAAAATAGTGATATCCTACTTTTTTGTATCAATGTGATTTAATTTCACAGAAAAATTCATTTTAAAGAGGCTAGTATGTAACACCCTGAGATTTTATTATAAACTTCTCCTACATATCCATGTTTTATAAAAAAACTAAACTATGTTTTTAATATTACCCTATGATTGTTAATGTCATATTTACCACTGATTGAATTTTTAAAAAATAACTTAAAAGGAATATCATTTTCATTTTCCCAACAACTTACTTTTGACCTTATATGAAAAATTTCAAAAGAGTTTTTGTTTTATTATACATGGAATGGATAAAATATCCCAATATCATGAACACTCAATTAGTTGAAGCTTAATTTATAAGATTCCATGGTTCAATTCATATAAAACATTTTCTTTAATATTTAAGAAATTTTTATTATTTAAATAAGTGAATTTAAATAAAAAAGGGTATTTTCTTCAAGAAATGTTATTGTGATATTTTAAAATATTTTCAACTACTGTAACATATTTTTATTTTACCTATAATCTACTAGATCCAGTTATACCATCCAATTTCACTCTTTAGATGGCTTATGGTGATGATTATTTATGGAAGATTCTATGAAATCTGTTTCTTTCCCACAAGTAAAATAATTTATGATGAAATGTCTAACGAACTCATTTCATTTCAATAGGGTTAGTCTATGATGATTATTTTATGATCTTGTGGAATACATATCTATAATTTTCATTATTTAATGGGTGGGCCTAGAATTATATATTCTTATAATGCATTGGGTAAAATGAGTATCCCGTGAGATAATAAGGACTGGAATTGGGAGTGAACCTAGTTTAGTAGGGGAATCTATCCACCATGATAGTATTGGGTGTGAATATTGACTAAGGATATTATGGAATGGGAAATGAACCCAGTATAATATCATAGTATTGGCAGTGATCATTGACTTTGGTAATTATTTTCTATTCTTATGTGTATTCCACAAACTTATGTCTTATTCCAATGTTATGTTAATATTGCTTATGTTCATTGGTTCCTTTATGATTCAAGTCCTAATAAAATCCAAACTTGTCTTGTGACTCAAGATTATAATCTATGATATGTTCGGTAAGGATTTCAAGGGTTAATTTCATTTTATCAAACCCGTATTCACATGATATGTTTAAGTGATCATTAATATTTCCATTTTTTACCCTTACTGTGGATATGAGCTCAGTCTTTCTTATATTTATTTTCCCTAGGTTTTGAATAAAGGTTTTATATATGATATTTGTGCCAGTTATAAAGAATTAAGTGGGAGATGATATAGATCTCTTATGAATAAGTTATTTATGTATCAATGTTTCGAAATACACCAGACCTACACAATTATTCCATTAATCATAATGTTAGGTATTGATTATTCTTTTAGTAATACATAATCTTTATATATGAAAATTATGGTTCCCTATAAGGATCTTGGAAGTAGATGGAAATGTTTGGAATAACATTCTATCATATTTATCATATAAAGTACACCCTTCAGTAGAGGGACTGAAGGCATAAAATAAAATATGTGAATAGCTCTGAAACTTGTATGAAGGAAACATTAAAATCAACAAACACAATTTTTAAATTTAGAGAGAAAAATTTGAAGACATTATAATTGATAAATATGAGATAGTTGATGATTTCTTCACCAGAGTTAATGAGATAATCAGTGATATGTATTTTATTTCATGCATTTTTTCACATCAATTTTGGTGTATAATAGTATATTTATTGTCAAATTATTTTTTATTATAATTATTTAATTTTGGTTAATTTGATGTTTAAATTTTTAATTTATAATTTTTTATTTTAATTTATGATTTCATTTTTAAATTATTAAATGTTTATGCCTTTAATTTATGTTTATTTTATTTCTTATTTTCGTTTTAAATTTCAATTTTTAAAGTATATATTTTGTCATAGTTTTTTGTGATTCAATCATTTTTGTGTGTTAATATTTAATAATTAGAACTTGAATTTAATTTAAAATATTATTTTTAAGTGTTTTAATATATTTGATTTTTAATTTATACATTTGAATATTTAATCGGGTTTCAAATTTAAAATATGGAATTAAAATTTTGATTATTGTAATTAATTTTTGGGAGTTAACTTTTAATTATGGAAGTTTCATTAATGTAGTTGATTCCATGGATTCATGTGACTATGAGAAAGGTACAACCATTATAGGTGTTCCTATTACTAAGGAATTTAATTGATGATTCTGTGAATCCTGGTTTCTATCATGCCTTTGTTTTTGAAAAGAGTAAATTTCTACCACCGTGCTTAAATTTTTGCTAACAGGTGGGAGTTAAATAATTCTACCTTGAGACCTTCCATCAACAATGGGATTGGAAATGGTCAATCATGGAAAATATTCCCTATGAATAATTTTAATATTGATCTATTGATGATGAGGAATATTCATGATGAAGATGAGGTTTTTGGATCAGATGATACCCTATAGAATACAATAAACCAATTGTAGACTGAAATCAAGAATAAAAAATAAAGAAACCAGAGTAGAAAGTAATTGAACAAACCTAGAAATTGAAACATTCATTTAATTTGATCCACTAAAATCATGTTTGACCCAAGTTTAGATGGTTGGAATAGGTTTGATACAAGTGTATTCTATTTGAAGGATTGTCAAACCAAGTGGGGCATCGACTACAGAAGAAGATAACTCACGCTTGATCGATAAAAACATCATCAATGTTATTTGAAATTAATAAATTTTAGACCTGAGTTACTGAGATATATTTGAACTAGATAGACCATAGATGTCAACACAGGTTTGAATAATTCACTAGTTAGTTTTGTTAATCTGAGCTAGAAAATGATCTGTGCATGCAGAGGGTTATAAAAATTATCCATGCTCTGAATGATCGTGAGATTGACTAATGTTAAAGAATAGGATTCATTGGTATTTTATTATTATTTTTGGATCATTTTAGAGTAGTGTATGGTGATTTGATACTTCCCTATAATAAATTTATGAAAATAGTTAATGGTGCACTTAACGTACTTATAAATTTTTTTTGTTGGAGCAATAATTTTTATCTTGAAAAAATCAGTAATTTTAGTGAAGAGTTGTAAATTTTAATGGATTTGAGAAGATATTCAAGTTTGAGATTGATACAAAAAAGATGCTCAAGATTAATCCAAGGTGAAGTTTGATGGATATATTTTTCAACTGTATAACATTGATCAAGTATTTGAGTGTGGTATTGTAACGTTTTGTTAGGAAGTTGTAATAGTGTTGTGTGTAGGTGATAGTGGAATATGACTGAATACACATTGTTAGTGTATAATAAAAATTAAGAATTAAGTTGGTGGAATAATCTCATTAAATGGGAACATCCAAACACACATTATGATCCTATATTCATGCCAACTTGGATTCTCTTTCAACTAATTTCTTAGAGTTTCCACTAGAAAAATCTTGGCGCTACAAGTTGAGGGACCAAAGGGAATTTTTAGGTGATCCTGAACACAATATTCATCTCAATTTAACACCAAATAAGAAATAGATGAGAGATAGAATTCAAAAAGAGTGAATATGTTATGTTTATCCTTTTATTTTCTTTACCTGTTTTACATTTCATATTCATTTGAGTATATATACATATTTAACCATGTTTTCACTTAATTTAATTGATGAATATTTTACTATTTTAGATTTAATTTTTTTATTGATCTTATTAATTGTTTTTTAACTGAAATTTAATCATTTTAAATGTGCTTCTTAAGGAAGCCTATAATTTTTCAATGAACTAAATATAATTTAAAAGTGTTATTATGAAACATAAAATTAATCAATTTCAAGTTAAGATAAATGAATTATATTGATCGTTTCACTCCCTTAGTAACCTTAGTATGTTACCCTTGATTAACTTAAATGAATGTTTTTTCTTCTCAAAATAGTTAGTGTTAACTTTACTAACATTGTAATTCAAACTTTCTTCTTCAATCTATGAACTCCCATTTAGTTTAGTTTTATTAATTGTTGTTTAAGAGAAATAATAAACCCTTTGAATCAATTACCCACCTTCTCTTGTGTTTGAACCACCAGTTCTATGATAGTATAGGTTTATAAATTGTATTTGTATGTCCTTGATGACCTATACCCCCTATCAAAATCTAAACTGTACTTAAATGTAATGCACATAATAAAAATCTAGTTATTTTTTATTTGTTTTTGTTTTTCATTCTTCACTTAGAAATTTTTAGAGGATAAAATTTTTCTTGATTTTAAGAGATATTTTTTCACATTGAGAACATTAATATTTATTACCTCATAGATTTTATTTGGTAAATATTTTTTTATCACTTCAAATTTTCATATTTATGTTAAATTTAGAAGAATATTATACAAATATAATTTAATTTGAAACATTTATTTTTGAATTTAAAATTTTAATATATGATTATAAAATGGTCTATGAAATGAAAATCCTAATCTTGATTGAACTCTAATTCATTCATTCTTAAATTATTTATTTTTTTAACTATGAGTTTCATTAATTAAGATTTCATACTATTTATTAATTCCTAATCATTAGGTAGTGTTTCTAAATTATGTTAAGATGATGAATAATGTGAGTCTATTAACCTAGAGGTAAATAGAAGTTTGGAAGTATTAGGTAAATTAAAATTGAAGTTTTTTAGTTCATTTAAAAAAATAATATTAAATTTTGTTTTGTAATTCAGTTATCAATTTTTCATAGAAAACATTTAGTTTTCAAGAGGGACAATGATTTTTTTCTTGAGAGGATTCATGGGTGAAATCTATTTTAATTATTAAGTCTTAGTGGAATTTCAATTCTTCGATTATTAAAATTTATCTTCTACCACTAAACTTGGAAAAATTGGTTACTTTAGGTTAAGAAACATTATAAGTGTGAGAGAATTTGATGTGTCTTTTATTTCTGGAAATTTTACATATCAATTTTGGTGTGTAATAGTGTTTTTATTACTAAATTATGTTTTTAATTGTCCATTTTTTAAATTTTGGTTAAGAGTTTAAATTGGAAATTTATTACTTTTCTATTTAAATTTAATTTTTAGGTTTAAATTATTAATCATTTCATGCCTTTAATTTCTAACTATTTAATTTCTAATTTTATTTTTAAATTTAAATTTTAAGCTTAACTATTTTATCTAGGTGTTTAGTAATTTAATATTTATTTTCTTAATTTTCCTAATATTTAATAAGTATATATAGAATTTAATTTAAAACATTTTTTTGGTGTTTTAATATATCTGTTTTATAATTTAATTTTTATAATATTTATTATTTTTTCAAATTTTAGTTATTGGAATTTATTTTTTGGAGTTGTCTCTTAATTCTTGTATTCTATTTAATAATGCTTCTTCCATGGATTCATGTGACCATGTGAAAATTTAGACCATTATTTTTATCCCTGTGATCAGGGAGTTCAAGCCATGTTTCTTAGGGAGAATCTCATTTCCATGTGGAAATTTTCTTGTAAAAATATTTTTGAGAAACCTAATGAAATATGGAAGTGATAAAAAAAAGAATAAATAAACCAGGACACATGCTTTTTAATATGTAAATTAACTATGCTGTGGAGGGATCATATTGATCAAAAAAGTAATACTAAAAAATCCATCTGAGGCAAAATATCACCCTTCTATTGAAAAAACAACATTACCTCAAAGATATTTATCCAAACATGCATCATACGTGATCCATCTTGTGATACCCAAATGATTTTACTCTCTCATCATCTCTCCTTCATTACGTATCACTAATCATAAACTTGGAAAGAAATTAAACTACCAGGTGATAACTAAAGTATTTTTATATCTCATGATCTTTTCATCATGATGTACCAACGATCATTAACCGAGACATTTCAACTAATCACCACTATAAGGAAGCCTTTCAATACGTGGCCAGATCATTGACCTCATTGCTTCTTCTCTACTCTTATTCCATGTCAATGCACATAACATGCTACTGAAAACCTGATATCCCCTTCTTTATCTCAATGGAATTCATCTTGAACACCTTTCAAACACATCTACATGAGTAAAAGTCAATATCCTCATTACCGATGATCCACATCGGATATCGAAAACATAGAATCTCTTTTCCTCTTGATCTCGATGGAATACATCAATAAAAACATTACAAGAACCTCTCAATGAGTATGAGTTAATCTAGTGGTAATCTAAAAAAATATACAACAACATCCTCATATATAGACACCACATCTATATCTCTAATAAATTCTATCAACATTCATTTTTCCATCCATTAATATTGAGAATTACTCTCCATTATTCTTGAGAGAAACACCTGTATTAATGATGACAAAAACCTAGTAATTAATTAATTTATCTCTCCTAAATAAATGTTCTAAATCCCCATAACCTCCCCTTATACAAATAAAATATTGAAAATATCCAACAAACTCAATTTGAAAGATATCATGTTGATATTTCACCAACCATTATCTTCTGTAGAAAAAACATGATGACGCCCTTTTCACTTCAAGAACAAAACTATCAGCTCCCCTTATAAAAGAAATCAAAACAAAAAGTCTCTATTAAATCTATATAAGTACCATGATACTGAACAAGACTAGAAAAAGAAACATCTGGCTCCCTTGTAATAGTTATTATCACATTATCTTGATCACCTACCAAAATTAATTGATCCCCCTTATCAACATCCCCTGAGGAGACATGTGAATCACATTTCAAAAAACTATTTGATTCTCAAACCTTATTCTACATCATGTATTCATCATCTATCATCTAAAAAACATCCATAATTTTAACATTAAATTGCATGCATGAACCTTCCTTTTGATATCATTGTTGGGGAGAATATCGATTTCAGGTAGAAAATTTATTGAGAAAATATTTTTGAGAAACCTAATGAAATTTGGAAATTATATGAAGCAGAATAAATAAATTAGCATGCATGAATTTTAATATGTAAAAACCCTCTAAAGGCAATTATTAAAAAACCATGAGGTAATTTTGAATTTTTCATAATAAAACTAAGATAAAAAAATCCATGTAATGCCTAAACTTGAATTAAAATTGAAAATGTAGAAAATCCTGTGTGGAAACCACACACTGATATGCCTAAAGTTTTCTATGAGGGGTCATCTTAGTCAAAACACAATACTAAAATATCCATTTAAGATAAAATAACACCCTTCTTTCGACCAAACCTCACTACCTTAGGGATCATTATAAAAATATGTGTCAAACTCGCACTATCTTATGATAATAGAAGGATTTTTATTTCTCATGATCTCTCCATCAAGATGTATCGTTGATCGTTGATCGATACAAACACCACACCTTCTTATGACACCTGAATTTTTTTTCTATCTCGTGATTTTCCATCATGATGTACTACCAATCATCAGATAGGACAAGCCACTTCATTGGCGATATCAGGATGAATTTTGATACATTTATTCGATCTTCGATCTCATTGATTCTTCCCCTCACATTTTCTATGTCGATTTGAAACACATTCTACCACAAATGTGATATACCCCTTCCTACACTTTGTTGACTACATCCTAAAAAACTATCAAGAACCTGCACATGATTATAAGTCAATATCATAAATTTTTATGATGCACATGGGTAAAAAAAATATAGTATCCCCTTTCCGCTTGATCTCGATGAACTACAACTTGAAAATCTGTTCAAGAAACTTTTCATGAGAAGGAGTTAATCTAGTCATAATACCAAAAATATGGAACAACATGCTCATTTATTGACTCAAATTCCATATCTCCAATAAATTCTATCAACATTTATTTTTACATCAATTAATATTGAGAAAAACTCTCCATTATTGTCAAGAGAAACATCTCTATTGATGATGAACAAAACCTATCTATTAATTAATCTCCCTCTCTTCAATATATGTGATGAATCCAAACAATGGGTCCATGAATCCATTTTTATCATGCATTTACTTTGTAAAAGATTATGTTTTTGATAATTTTCCTAAATTGATTCTATCTTATGGAAATAAAATACTTCTAACATTCTACCTTCCTTCAACCATGGGGTTTTTAATGATCGACCATGGAAGAAGATTCCCCGAGCTTGAAATTTGATTCCAAATCCATCAATGATGAGGAATATGCATGATTATTCCAAGATACGTGGATATAAGGATATCTTAAATAAGATTAAAAATCAATTATAAAATGAAATTGAGAATCAAATCTAAAGGAATATTACTCAAGAGACCTTGATCAAACCTAGAAACTGACACCTCCATTTCATAAGCTCGACTGAATGTAAGTTCAAACCAAGTAGAGAGGGATGGTTGAGGTTCGATGCTAGTGGATTATAATTGAAGGATCATCAAACCTGGTCAATAATTTTTTGTAGATAAATAAAAATCAATCTTGATTGATGTTAACACCATTGAAGTTAGTCAATTTCAATAAATTCTAAATTTGAGTTGTTGAGATGTAGTTTAACAGGATATACCATGGAAATCGATACAGGTTTGAAGAATTCATTAGTCAGTGTTGTTCTTTTGGGATGAAAAAATGTCCAATAATTGAATGATTTATGAAGATGAGTCGATATCCAGTCAATCTCAAGATTTATTGAAGCTGAAGACCTTCATTCAGTAGGACTTTAATTTTTTTGTAGAGTTAGTTAGGAATAAAGGAGGGGGTTTTATGGTTCTCTATGATGCCTCTATGAAGATGAAAAGTGGTTCGCACCACCATCTCATAGAAGAACTTGTTTAGAGATCTAATTTTCAGCTTAACGAAGCACATAATTTGAGTGTGTTGTTGAAAATGTTAATGGATTTGAGCAAAAATTATATCATGAGACTGATTCATTATAAATTCTCTAGGTTAATCTAAGGCCGAATTGCATTAAGATATTTTTCAACAAGTTAACTATAAAAAATTATTTTCATGTGGACTTGATATTTTATGTTAGGATGTTTAAATAGTGTCACATGTAGGTGAAATTGGACTTTTAATGAATGAACATGGTTGGTGAGGACTAAGAGTATAAAAATAATTTTGTGGAACTATTTTATTAAATGAAAACATTACGATGCACTTATCAATCTCAGATGCTTTCCAACTTAGAGACACTTTTATGTAACTTTTGGGATGTACCACTAAAATAGTCTTGGATATCGAGAGTTGTGGGACTGAATGTAACTTCATAGAGATCGTGAGATAGAGCTTCAATTGGGATGGATATGGAGGAAGAAAGAGAGGAGAGATAGACATCGATGAGAGTAAAGATATTATGTTCCTTTTTTATATTCTTTATCACTATTTTAAATTTTATTTTCATTTATGTATTTTTATAGCTTTGACTGAATTTTTACTTAATTTTATATAGGGATATTTTACTTTTATATATTTATTATTTTTCTTTATCTTTTTAATTCATTCTTAACATTAATTTATTCATTTTAATCTGAATTTTTGAGGAATTGTTTGTTTTTTAAAGGGAGTATTTATAATTCGTGAGGAATATTATGACACGTCTAATTAATAAATTTCATGTTAAAAAAAATCTATTACTAGTATCATTGAATTCCCTTAACGATCTAAATACGTTCCCCTTGATAACCTTCAATGTCCGTCTATGATCTTTAACGTAGTTAGTGTTAACTTTATTGAAAATATATTTCACACTTTCCTTTTTTACTTTTAAGAAACAAATTAAGTTTTAATGATATTAGTTGTATTTTAAGAGAAAGAATAAACCCTTTGAATCACTCACCCACCATCCCTCAGATTTGACCCTTCACTTATATTCTAGTGTATGTTTATAAATTGTATTTTGACAATTGTAATTCCCTTTAGACCTTATCAATCAGCCACATTAGAGTATTTTTTTTACAATTTAGAATATTATACCATTTTTTATAAATTGATGAGAAATACTCAAAAATAGATTTTATCTGAATATTTATTCCCTTGAAGAAAAGGAGGACCTATGTATTGATGAGCTTCAGAATACACTACTCAACTATGAGATGATAAAGGACCACATTTTCAAGGAAAATGATAGAGGAAACATTATTCAATCCTAGGATTAAACTCAAGATCACTGAGGAAATATATGAATCCTTCAGTGAATTTGAAGGAGATGAAGAAAGTGATAAAGAAAATAAGAACATTATTGGCCATACTCAATAAACATAAAAAATGGAGAGGGTGAGTATAAAGGAAAAAAAAATCCACTTTTGTTATTTAGTTGTGGTGAAATTGGAACTTTTATTATTGATTACTCAATGAATAAAATTATAGAGTATTAAGATAAATAGGATGAAGAAATTCCACATATAAAGAAATGAGAGGATGTTTAAAGAGACTAATAAGTCTATTGAGAACAAGGTAAGAGTTAAAACAATAAAAAAGAAATATATTCTAAGTAAGGAATAAGATGAATAAACTACCTAAAGTAGTTAGTATGATAATTTTTTCATTGGAAAATTTAGTATCCCCATTGATGATATTAAATAAAATGAATAAATCTTAAGCAATAAATAATAATGAGAATAAACCTACATTGAGCACATAATGAAATCCGAGATTGATGTTTTTCCTAAAATAATCACTCAATAAAATAGAGAAATAAAATATCCTTAAAAGGAATATTTAATAAATAATTATATGGGTTTTATAAAATATTAAATGATCACATTTACTATGTAATGATTCTAAAATTTAAATTAATTGTGTAGGAAAGGATTATAGAAGAGTTTTAAATGAAAATAATTTCTAAAGAAGTATTACTTAACATAGGTGATTAAATGTATCTTAAGGCCATAAATACACTATATAATATGAGGAACAAAAATTATAAGGTGGTATAAAGAAAGGTATAGTCATAAAACGTTTTTATAAATTTTTTACACAAGTTTGGGTAAAATCTTCACCTGTGATACTTGAGAAAGCCAAATCTATTTCATCTAACAATGTAGATTCTAAAATAATTTCTGCCTGTAAAGTGTTGAGACAAGTTATTAGAAGATTAAATATAAAAAAATAAATATTAAGGTAGTATTAAAATGAAAACTCACATAAACGTATGAAAATGAAGGAAAAAGTTAGACAAAATATCAATTTGGAACTAATAGACAAACTCAACATTTTCATAGAAGAACTGGGTTTAAAGGATATTATTGGTTTTTTTGTGTCTTTTTACATAATAAATATGTTTTTTATATATTATTTCCCTACCGTGGAACTATATAATTCTATAATTAATGTTTATTTATCTATATAATAGAAGCAGAAAACCTATGAAGAATAATACAATGACTAAAAGTTCATCTATGTTTCCTATTCAAAATAGTTTTTTTTCTTGAACAGATCAATGGTAATGTTACCAAAATTTTTATTGTATTGAGTTATTCATGACCATGATAATAAGTTTTAAATCATAGAATTATTGAGAAAATAAAACTTAGATATGAAATAAGCTTGAGAAGTAACTTATTGTAGAGGTGTCTCTTAAGTCTAATAAGAAAAGAAATCTGTGGATTCTTGAGAGTTTCTACACATCACATATGAATTCTGATATCAATATATTAAATAAAATTTAAGAACAAAATGGTTATGGGATAACATTAAAAAATTAAAGATCCTTGAAAAATAAGGAATTTTTTAGATGAGAGAGAATATTAAAATTTAAAATCTGAAGAGGTGTTATTTGTAGATTGGCTGAAACATAACTTTCTGAGTGTAAGTCTACTCTATTATGAAAATAATGAATTTATTTTGAAAATAAACACAATAATCATTAAAATAATTAAATTTATAATAATTATCACCAAATTTGAGAGGAAAAGTTGGAATATTTTTCATATTGGGGACTCAAGTAATTAATTCAACCTCACTGCTAAAGAAGGAAAAAACATTGGCATATAAGACTTGTCCATATTAATAAGATAATTTTGATTGAAATATTAAAATAAAATGTTATAAGTGATATACCATAACTAATAATAGGTATAGATTTGGTGTTTAAAACTTGTCAAAGTGTGAAGATAATTAAAGGAAAGTAAAAGAGTGTGGAAATATAGTCAACTAGACCTCTTGAATTAATACAATTAGATTTATGTGGACCTATGATAAAAAAATCCACTAATGGTGTATTATATTTTATTAAATTCGTTAATTATATTATAAGAATGAGAAATGTGTTTTTATGAAGTGAAATTCACAATAGATAAAAATGTTAAATATTTTCAAAATAAATTTTCAATGAGAGTTAGATGTTCATATCAAAATATTGATGAAATAAAGTTAAATTTAATTAACTATAAATAATTTTGAATTAAATTTGAATAAAAATTAGATTAATTATAAATACAATACTCCACACACGCCTTAAATTTTTTTTTGCTGAAAGATTGAACAATAGTATTATTGAAATATATAGAACTATGTTTTTTTTGAGTTTAACAAGTAAAATTGCTTCAAGATATAAGATGTGTTCACAATTTTGAACATCCATTGTAGGTTCCTACTAAGACATAGAACAAACATAAATTATAATTAGACATGTTCTAATTGGAATCCATAAATTAATTACATCTAAATATTTATCATGCCCTCTTTGATTAAATTTAAGAACTCAAACCTGGGGAAATTTGATGAGAAGGTTGATGAGGGTTTTTATAGTATACTAGTCTAATGGAAAAAGCTATAGGTTGTGGAACAAAATTATACATAAAATTATAGACCATTATGATATTGAAGTTATGAAAAATATAATTCACACTAACACACCAATTATATTAGATTTTTTAGAAAATTATTATAGTTATGAGTTATTTTATGAAAATACTATATAGGGAAAAAATTAAGAATGATCCACACGATTTCATTTTAGATTTTGACTATATTAGTGATAAAGAAGAAGTTTATAAAGGAAAAAACTAAGATTATCAAAGGCTAAAGAAATATGTGGAGACATATAAAATTTGTTTTGATTAAATTGAACTTGTTAAAATAAGTAGAAGGTTGAGGTGTGACAGTAAAATAGGTCTGATTTTGCAAATAAAGATACACTTAGTGGCCGAAGTTATTAACCACTGATATTTATTTGGAGATATGAATAAATAATTGTTTCAGATAAAGATTAATGAAACTTTGGATCTTATCCCAAGAAAAATTAATATAAATATTATTATTTACAAGTGGGAATTCAGGAATAAGAAGAATGATAAGGGAGAAGTCACAGGAACAAGGCCAAAAAAGTTTGTAACACTTACTCATAGATTTAAGGGGCTGATTTTGGAGATCCCTTTACTCTATTTGTAATATTGGAAGCTATAAGAATATTCCTAGATATTTCACCTCATAGACCGTACAACATGTATCTAATAAAATTTCAATCTACCTTCTTGAACGGTGATCTAGAGATGGACTCTTATATGTAGTATCCTAAAGGATTTATTATTTAAAATTATATATCATGGGGTTTCAAGATAAAAAATCATCTTTATGAGATAATATAGCATCCTTGATCCTGGTACACAAAGATTTATTTATTCTTGAGAAGTATGATGTTCACAAAGGGAAAAGTGCACAAAAACCTACACATTAAAGAAATAGAGGTTGGTAAACTCATTATAATTGTTTATAAAGATGATGTTATTTTTTCAGGAGATAATGAAATTTATTGTAAAGAAATATAAAGCAATGAAGAATAATTTTTAGTTGTACATGTTTGGAAAAATTATTTACATTATGGGATTGAAATTTATATAAGTGGAAGGATTTATTTTTCTATCCAAAGAGAATTATGTAAGGAAATTATTGAATAAATTCACCAGGTACGACTCCAAACTAGTATCCAAACCAATACATATTGGAATGAATATATCCAAGGATGTTTAATGGGAAACTGTATATCAAATAGTGTTCATAAGATTGATTGAAAATTTACTCTACCTCACTGCAACCATGATTGATATTGTTTATACAGTTAACTTGTGTTTAGGGTATCAAAGTGATCCTAAGGAATAAAATTTGATGGATACCAAGAGGGAACACAAATACATCAAAGGGACCTTGTGTAATATAACACTATACTGTAAGTGTGAGAAACTAAGTTTTTCTGGATTTATATTTATATTTTGAGAAAGTGACTGTGATAAAAAAAATTAATTCACATTGAATTTTTCTATTATGAGGAAGTTATATAAAATTAAATTGTAATAATAAATAATATATTAATTTGAGAAGTATAGAAGATGAATATATTGATGATACTTTCGAATTTACTCAGATGATTTGGATTAATGGGCATCTTAAACATTTTATAATGAATGTTGAAATACCTCTAAAAAATTCATATGATAATCAAAGTGTTTTTTTCCTCTCTAAAAATCAAGCACCATACTCAATATCAAATAACACTGACATAAGGTTTCACATTATCAAATAGAAGGTTTTCATTGGTGATATGATGTTGCAATACATCCCTACCCAAGATCAACTTTATAATATTTTCATTAAAAAAATTATTAGATATATATATGAGAAATTGAAACTAAACATGAAGGTCTAGTACTTCCCTCTCTCTGGACAGAATTTCTAGAAATCCCCCAATATTTTTTGGATGTGCTTTTAAAGGGAGAGAATAAGTATATAACTCTACACATTTTGTAATCATTATCTTGAGCTAGTGTTATCTAAAGGGTGGTGAGAAAAATTTTCATGGGCATATTGATCATAGGGAGGATTTTTGAATCACTTGGACAAACATTTCTTATCACTGAGAGAAGGAATTATCTCAAAATATTTAACTTATCTTGTAAGGTATTGTAAAGAAACTTATAATTTTAGAAATAATGTAGTTTTTTTACTCTTATATGTGTTATTAGGTTTTTTAAAAGCATTTAAATGAGGTTGAAAAAAATCCAAAGGGGGGATTGAAGTACCTAATGGAATTTTTTGAAGATTTAATTATTATCAATACAGAAAATGATTTTTATTAGAATAGTTTTCATAACAAACAAAAATTCTTAGAAGGTGACCCCTAGATGGGGAATTCACAACAACCCGCGGAGTTTTCTAACATTGATAAAATCAAGAATGAAATCGATCACTTATAAGCCCACTTGAAAATTAAGGAAACGATGACACCTTCATGACCTGATCTGTAAAAATAATTATATCTGTGAAATGATGTTTGAATATGAAAAGGTGGAGAGTGATAAGGAAATAGTTACCTAGATAAAAGAAGGTTATAAAAACACATATTTTCTCCAGGCTTGTATCAAGGAAAGTAGGAAAGGAATTTCCCCCAAAATTCGTATGGAGGATGGAAATTTATTCAATGACCAAGTGATAGTGGGATGTATGGAAGAGAATAATTTAAAATCTCTTATTTCCAAATATAACCCTTGTATAAAATTTTTTTATCCAAGGGGATAGACTGATTTATTTAATTTCATCCCCTGGGGGGTTTCTACCCTGAACAATTATTTTTTTTGGGTCATCATAGTTGAGGGTGGAATTTTGGAGGCAGTCAACTCTCTTATCTGGAACAATTCTCTAGTACTTTATGGGTTTCAAACATCATTTTATGTGTCATCATGGGATCTAATCAAAAGTGATCTCATTGGTAGTATCCCTAACTTCTTCCTCTGAGGGTCTCTTCCTTGGATGGTATGTGAAATGATTCTCATTCTTATTCTGAAAGTGAAGGATCCATCTACCCTTAGATAGTTCAGAACCATATTCTTGTGTAACACATCATATAAGATTTTGGATAATGTTTTCAATATGAGGTTGTCCATGTATCTTCTTGAGTGGATCTTAGTTGAACATCATGGATTTATCCTGGAAAGATCTTCCCAATTGTCTATTATAATAGCTCAAGAAATGGGGATAGAACTTAACAACAAATCACATGGATCTAATGTGGTTATTAATATCGTTATGGACAAGGTGTATTACCTAATGGAATGGTGTTTCATTCTAAGAGTGATGGATTGAATGGGTTTTTTCCAATTGGGTGAGAGATATATTTTACAGATACTTCATCTCTCCTTGGTACATGGTGTCTTTGTAGGGTATGAGAAGTGGTTTCTTCAAAGAAGTTCATGGCCTCAAAAAAAGTGATCCCTTATCCCCAAGTATTTTTGTCATGGTCCATGATTCGATGAGTATGTTCCTCATAAGTAATTTTAATAGTGGCATCATCCTCCCCTACAAATGGAGGAATTAGGTTACTATCATCTCACAACTACATTATGTAGAAGAAATTATATTATTCATTAATGGTGGAATGAGATCCATTAGGGGCTTGAATTATGTACTGGAGGAATATTTGAGATGTAGAGGGGAACCTATCAATCAAGATAAACGTAGCATCTATATGCTAAGGGATTTCTCAGGTAGGCGTATTAGAATGATAGAAGAGACGATGGGAAATAGTAATAAGAATTTCCCATTGGATTATTTGGGAGCCCCTCTATCTTTGGGTAGGTTGTAGATACACGACTTTGTGGGAATTTTCAGTAAAGTCACCAGTCTCACTAAAAAAACATTTTCTTTCCTTTACTGGAAGATTAAATCTGGTGAACTATGTCCTTACCTCCATTAGCATGGACATATTATTGGTCCCTAAGGCACTTAAAAAGGTGGTTAAGAATATTGAGCAAGTCATGTCAACCATCATATGGTACTATCTTGGAGAGGGCAGAGCCCACTAATCCTCATGGAAAAGGATGTCCCGACCTGTGGATGAAGGGGGAATCAAATTTCATAGTGTGGAGGTTTCAATGCATTATCTTCAAGAAAAATTGGTTTGGGAGGACCTTGAAGGCTAATCCCTTTAGACCTGTTTAATCACCAGAAAATATGAGAATGATAATGATGGACCAATGGGGAAAACATATTGGTTGTAGCAGTGTCTTCAAGGGAATATTCAATGTCTCAAGGATCACTAGCGTTGGATTGCGTAATTCAGTTATATCAACCTCTAGTTCTCTAACTGGGTAGGTTATCCACTCGAATTTCTTGGTTATCCAGTTGCAAACAACACCTTTTCCCCGATGATCCAATTTCATTATTTTATCCAATCCATTATTAATTATAAATAGCATGAAACCATTGATCTTTTTCCCATCACATTAGAAATATATTGTTTAGTATTTACTCCATCCCCATCAGGGGTTTTCTCAGCTAATTTGTATAGGTTTGTGTACCATAATCATAATGGGAATGCTGGTGGTCTGAATTTTTTTTGGTGAAAGGATATCCCCATAAAATTCATCTTCTTATTATGAAGTATCTATAATTACTATGTTCCTACAAATTGTGAAATTAGGGGGAAATGGATCTTTCTTGCTTCAAAATGTTTGTGCTTCCATAATTCTTGAATGTACTCAACTGAACACCTTTTTTTAGAAGAAAGTGAGCTTCAATAGTTTGAGGGTACTTTGGAAACCTTCTCATCCTAGGTAGAAAATTCATTTCCCACAATGATTTTCTTTGGAATGAGAACTAGGGTGCAGGAAAGACTGATCTTGATCATAATGTTAGAGATATTATAGTGGTAGCAGGTTTTTGGAACAACTCGGGTGCTAGAAATAAATATCACAATGAATGTTTATTGAATTCCCCCTTAGACGTGTAGGTTTGGTCTAGATGTCTTATGTTCGAGATGGGTTCTCTTGTTAAGAGATATGACAAAAAAAATGCCTTAGCACTACTTATATGGAAGGAGGATATCTCCCAAGTCTCAGATTTTATCCAATAAAGGGAGATGGATTTTCTAGAAGTCTCTGATTATTGGACTCAAAATCAATGTGGATGGTTCTCGCAACCATGGAGTGATTCATGGATGAGGTTTCATCTAGGATAGTAGAGGACATATACTTTTTTCATTCATAAGTTTTTATGGCCTCATAACTTTTATCATGGCCAAGGCCAGGGTGCACCTCAATGGACTGGAGGTGCGCCATTCTCATAACATAGTTATTTTAGTGATTGAAACTGACTCTTCAGTGATCCAAAATTATATCCTTGGTGAAGATAGTTCCCCCTAGTCAATTACTTATCCCATTCCTAGGTTTAAAAGATGAATTTCTAACCAGGTGAGATTTATTCATTCTTAGAGATAGGGAAATATGGTCTCATATTTTTTAGCCTCTCGGGTAACCAGGATATCCTTGTATGACTTAATATAGCATGGGTAGACTTCCACATGAATGCGTCATCCTGTTTTGTGAAGATTCCCTTAGGTTTCCTTAATTTAGTCTCCCTTAATCCTTTTCCCTTTTATATTTCTTATCATTCTTGTCTTTATTATTTTCATGTATTGGTGGATTGTCTTTCTAACTTAATAAAATTTATGATTTTGTGTGTGTGTGTGTGTGTGTATAAGGATGTATTCACCATGAAATAGTGATGAATTTGAGCATTCATTTCTTCCTCTAAGACATATAGACATGGAAGTTTATTGCAGAGTTTATCGAAGTTTAAAAATAGAATATCATGTGATATATGTATGTTTTGAATGGGTATCTTGGTTGAGTTAAATGAGTCTGAATAAATTATGAATGATGATATTGTGTGACAATATTCATAGAAATACCAAATTTAAATATTTGAAATTATTTAATGCGATAAAATATTTTATTTTTTAGGACGATATTGACTAGAAAATATCTAGCACCTCAGAATCCTGGGAGTTCCATAATATAATAAGGAAATATCATTCATTATATTCTATGAAAATAATCTAAAAAATATAGAAAGGAAATTTTCTGAGATTCAGGAATTGATAAGATAATACTATTCTAATTTATAAAACTATTTTATCGAAGAAAGGGGAAGAAGAGAAGATTGAACAGTGCTTCTATTATATACATAATCTATCTAAAGGAGATAAATATTATTATTGATCAACTCCTGGCATTGTTTTAATGAGAAAAAAAGACCAAAAGTCTGTTTGAATTATCCCATGAAGGTCTAGATAATTTTGAATGACTCATAAGGGAGAACCAAATTGCATGTTATTATACTGATACTATTTGAGTATTTGAAGATTCAACCCAAGGAATAAGATCTTATCTCTGAAGTAGATTCATCCATCTAGATACTAATCATCTCATTCATATATAAGAGAAAAGGTGGAATCTAAAATACCCGTGGTTCCATTATAAATAATTCCTCAAACATTTATGGAATTTGATGACATATACACTTGGAAGTTGATGAAACTTCACTAAACCATGTGTTCCATTTTCAATCACTAATACCCACAACAATTAAACACTGGAAAATAATTGATTTTTTTGGTAAGAAAACACACATAGAAAAGAATATGATCTCACTTCAAGGCTGAACCTTATAGAAATATTCTATCGGTTATGTATGTCTTATTATTATTATATACGAGTGAGGGAGATTTATTGAGAGAAGATCATGACCTTAATCATTCACAAGAGTTTCATTTCAAAAAATAAATTTATAAAATATAAAAACCCAATAAACCCCCCAAGTGGTACTCTAACTGATCAAGGAACTTTAGATAGATCTATAAAATGGGTTTTAATGTATTGAATCTCAAAATATACATCTCAACTTGTGATATTAATGATTTGATAATATAAAGTATAATAGAATGATTTTCCTATAGTGGTATGATATTTTGATGATATATTCTTTTAAGAGGTTACATGTTTACCTCTAGGGTAGAAGATAAATTTTATATATAGATATATCAGGGTGAATCTATCCTATCTAAGGTATATTTTCATATGGTTATTTCTGAACATCAAGAAATACATATTTAAATTGATTATATATTATAGGGAGAAATTATTTACTCTAATATATCTCTATGGGATGCCTCAATATTATTAATTTAGAATGTTGAAGACTGTTTAAGGTTGTGTGTTGATTATAAATTGATGAATTAAAATGTAGTAACAATCGATACCCCTTCTCAAAGATTAAGGACTTATTTGAACTATTGAAATATTATAATTGATTATTTTTTATATACTTTTTATTCTGATTCCATCATATGAGGGTATTAGAGGAAGATATTTAGAAACCTATATTCTCATGTTTTTATGGACAATTGAGTTCATTATAATCCCCTTTGGGGTTAGTAATCCACCAAAACTGTTCATGGGTTTGATTCATGTGGTATCCATGCCTTATCATGATCTTTTTCTAGTAGTGATTATTAATGATATTTTTTATCTATAGAAAGAGGATGAGCATGTTGAACACTTACTAGTGGTTTTGGAACATCTTTTACAATATTTAATGTATAAGAAGATGTTGAAATGTAATTTAATGGATTTGGATGTTAATTTATAAGAGAATATAATTTTTTACAATGGGAAGTTGTGGATCTACCTAAATCAAAGAAATTATTTCTTGAGAGGTTTCAAATAATGTCTCTAAGGTGTATACATTATATGGTTTAGTAGTGTATTATTATATGTTTCAATCCAACTTCTCTTGGATTGTATGACCCTCATTATCAGTATCTAAAAGGGTTAACTTCTCATTTGGAAGTCATAGTGTCCAGAAAAAATTGATTACCTAAAGGATATGTTAACCAACACACCTATTTAGGATTTCTTGTAGAAGGGATTATATTTTCAGTTTATTTTGATACTTCAGATTATTTGATGGAGTTCATGTTGATGTACGATTGGATGAGAAAATTTAAATCATTAAAGTAGTTGTGTTCACATAAATATTACTAGCATACCCATGATCTTGAATTGGTAGTTGTGGTGTAATATCCAAATTTTCAGAGAAATTGTTTGTTTGGTGAATTCATTATAATTTATGCTGAACATAAGATATCATGATATATATTTTCACAGGATATTTGAACATGTGATAGATGATGCAAATTTATTTTTTTAGGATTATGATTTTGTGATAATTTGTGATACAAGTAAAGGAAATATTATAGGTAATATTTTCATAAAGAACACCTATAATAACATTTTTCATTAGGGGTTGGATAATTCAAAGATAATGAATGATTTTGAAGCCTTATATTGGGATTTGGTTAAGGTTGGTGGTAGAGTTTTTTTCTATGAAATTAGATACATTTTAATATTAGGAGGTGTTTACATTGTGGTTGGTAAATCCATGTATCATGTCTTAGAACCTATAATACTTATCCTAATATGGAAGTGAGATTGAGAGTAACCCACAATTCGCACCTCCAATAGGAAAAAGTGCGATGATTGACACTAAGGTTATTTAATTCAATTAATATGACACATTAACCTTTTTATTTAGAAATAACCACAAAAATTATAGACATCAGCAATCCAACATTGTGATGTAACTATATAGGACCCACTACGAATGATATTTCATATGACCCAAATAAATAAAAAGGATCAAAACATTAAATAAGATTTAGTGAAAATTGTCAACAAATTCACTATAAAAATAAACAACAACGAAACCACTATAACTCTAGATAAACACCAAGTGCGCCCATATAATATATACAAAATAAACTTCTAACTCAATAATAAATTTTTTAAAATGATAGAAGTTAGGGTGTGTAAACCACAATACTCATTAGGTTTCTCCCTAGAAACCTTCTTTTCATGTTAGATAAAGAATATGAATGCATTTATTAATTAAAAAAATATACAATCCAGCCCATACCAAATCGAGCCAAAAAAATCATATCTCTCTAAAGTCACTCTTCCCAAATAAATTGGGATCTAAGATATATAAATTAATTATCAAAATAATAATAATAATAACAGACAATATAACCTAATTTTAACTAAATACTTTTATGATGGAATATAATACTCCAAGGGAGTACAATATCATGTATGTAAATACATTTTTGGAATAAAACAATCACAAGGGAATAAAAAAAAGTATAAAAAACATGGGAGGTTACTAGATGGACATATTATACAACATGGATGTTTCAGTTCACCCAGAATCCAAAACAATATAGATTTTTGATAACACAATCCCAAAAAGTGGTGTTTGCATATTGATTAGATAATACAACAACAAACATTACTAAAATAAAAAAGTCACAATTATATACTCATATGGTCACATATGGGGCCACATTTCATAATTAAAAAAATATTTCTATTAAAATTTATTTCCATAATATGTATTAATTAAAATTTAATCACAAACAAATATTTATCATTCACCAAAAGGGTAGATAACAATTTCAATATATAAATTCCTTATCACGGGATTAAATATAATCTAAAAAATAATATTTATATCTTTATGTACAATATCCATGTAACAATTACCTTCTCAAAATATTGTCCCCATGTCATTATCATGCATTACAACCTTTAAAACTCTAAAATTACTTCACCCAATCATCCAAGGAATATATAATCTAATAATTCTTGAGAAAAATACTAATTTCATCCCCATTTTTTAAATTCACAACACACTCGTGTTTTAATTTCATTTATACTAACATGTTTAGTTGTTTTTGAGCTTCAAGATTGTGCAGGATGAAAATATATTATTTGTATTTCTATAGATTCTAGATTTGTTTGTATAATATCAATGATCTGGTGAACTCAACTTTCATTTAAAAGTTATTGACTCGATGTAAAATCATTTTAGTGGGGAAAGACTAATTTCATCAGAATAGGTAAAGTAAATATGAATTTTTTAGAAGACGATAAAAGAACTTTTATTGTTGTTGCAACCAAACCCAATGTCTTCAAAATCTATACATTGATGTTAATTATGTAGATGTATATAAATATAGACTGTGACTATGGTGTTTAAAAGTGTTTTTTGAATACAAAATTCTATATAGTGACCTTTTTGAAGTCTATAATAGCTTTATTCCTAGAGTGTTTCAAAGTATATTTTATTCATAGGCATTATCTTAGAGAATATTTTTATGATGTTTTTAATTGTGAATGATATAAATTTTATATTTTAATTATTTTTCTATGGAAAACAATGTCATGAGATTCTAGTGTCTGGAAGTGGTATATTGCAGATCGGTTTTGATTGAGATATTTTGATAGGAAGGAAGAGTTCTAATAATATGTTGTGATTGAGGGATTTCAACTATGGAAGACATAGACACCTTTTTATTGTTAAAAAATCAGGGTATTCCATTCATATTATGATAGAGATAACTTTTGGAAGGTTTAAAGTTGTGGGGTTTCTTATTTTTGAGCAAGATTACTTGTATCAGGTTTATTTATTCTCCTTTCAATTTGGATTGAATTTTTTTCTTTATATTACCCTTTATTGGGGTTCATAGTTTATTAACCAGCATTTCAAGTTTTTTTTATTATTTTAGTTGTTTTTACTACTCTATATAATTATATTATTTCCTCTACATGAATATCAATCAATCCTATTAGATTTATTTTCATTTCTTTTAATGTGATGATATTTTTGATATATTTTTTTTTGTATTTTTTGATAAACTAATAATTTTATAGGTATAATAGTTTATATCTTGTTTTAAACTATAATTCAGGCACTCTTGTATATTTACATGTCTTAACCTTTGGTACTAATAATCACCTTTTTACATTTACAAATTAATTCTACAAATTTATAATACGAAATCATATCATAATTCAAGAAAACCATATCCATTCAATTATCTCAAAATATGTAATATTAAAACCTTATTATTCCCCATTCCTAAATAATTTATATGAAACAATATTAAATTACATCTATTTGATACAACCCCTAATTAATTTAATATAGTATACAATATATAGACCACATTTACCTTTCAACTTCATCTATTTTCATACTACTTGGATCAAGTAAAAATTATTATAATATAAATAGTATTATATCTATTAATGAAACACATTCCCAATATAAATTTCATACCATTACATCTAAAATGGATAGAAAAAATAATTTAACCTCCAATAAGTACTAAATTATGAAAAATCCATATGAAATCATAAATAAGAAGAGAGTTTTTGAATAACCTACCCTATTAAATACATGAATCCTTATATGAATTTTCACAGATGTAGCCCACTAATTACTCATCCATATCCATGATAAAGAATCTCAAAAATACTATTAACACATCCCCCATGTGAAAGTTGATAAATATAAGTTACTAATGATCTCTTTTTCAATATATTCACTCTAACAAACAATTTTATCAATGGTTAATAAAATCCCACAAAAATATATCCCTAGTATCACTCTAATCTATCTCAATATTTTGGAGAACTCACAATAGAAGATATAAATGTTTCAGTGTTTTTTATAATTTTTAAGATTTTAATTCACAAAAAACATCACGTGTCCACTAGAAACATGATGTGTTATCATTATAAAAATTTTAATATGAAATTTAAGGTGTTTTTTTGAATTATTCCTATGTAATTTTCAACCTTATACCATGTTAAATTTTCATATATATAACCACCAATATAATGTAATTAAATAAACTGATTTTTCTTTCTTTACTTCATTCACACTATAGAATTTATCCTCCCTCCTATCAACCATATAAATCTATAAAATCACAAAAAAATCCACCAAGATAGGATTCTAATAGAATTTATTATGTTTAACTATTAAATATTTCTATTAAAAATAAAAGAAATATTTAAACCATTCAAAATAATGATGAAATTTACATATAATAATGATTTTTTATGAAAAAAAAGATGTGTTTCTCAAGTTATGTCAATCAGTATCTTCATTAATCTTTATAATATTAATTCCAAGAAAAATACACTATAATAAATCATATATAAATATATATATGTTGTGGTATATAAAAATAATGTTTTTTTAATTAAATTGAATTTATCCCAAATTTAAACACTTATTACTCTCCTTTATTCTCTAAATCGGTAAATTTTACAAACAAAAATAAAAAAAATAATCTAGGTCTCTATATTATATGCCTCCCAACTTATTTTCTTCCTTAAAATTAAAAAACATACTACTTTAAAATAGATAAATAATTAACCAAAAACCTAAACCATCACATGAGATAAATCTCAAAAGAATTCATTCTGGAATTTCCAAACCTCATTTTAAAAATTAAATAAAAAACTTTACATTATGTTATAATAAAAAATATTCAAAATAACTCAAGATATTTACCAATGATCTGTGAATCCTAATCTCAAGTAAATTCATTTGATATACTATCATTTTGAAGAACATAAACAAAATTAATGATCTGCTAATGAAATTTCATCTCTAAATGTTTTTTAATTTCCACTTGTCTCTTAATATACTCCACATATTTTCTAATATCATGTTTTCCATAATCTATCATATAGTAATAATCATAAAAGTACTATAGAAGCTGCGGAAAATAGAAAACTTAATTAATCCTATATATCCAAGGTATAATTTCATTTTGATATTACTAAAAAAATAATATTTAGTGGAGGTTTATTAGTGATGGTTTTTTAAAATGCGTCTAAGTACAAATTCTATGATTTCTTAATTATTATTTATTTTTCACAGAATAAATTAACTATAAACCTACAGAACTAATAATAAGGGGTGATTTATTTAAAAACACCACTAATTCAAGTATTTGTGAATGTTACTATAAAACCATGGCTATCAAAACCCTATACATGAACCTAAAAACCCCTTTATAATTTTAATCCTCAATTAATTCTCCTCCCTTATATTTATTTTCCTCCCTCACATTCATCATTTTCTTTTATTCATTCTTCTCTTTGGTTCCCTATTATTAAAATTGATTTACTTTTTTACCTCACTCTAGTGCTATCTATAGTAGTATATTTGATAAACAATCTTAATATCTAAAATTTTATTATATTTTTTATTAATTATTTATTTTACTAATTAAATAATTTCAAGTTAATTTCTAATTTTAATTTTTTTTTCACTATTAGGGTCATTTTTTATCTATTTCTTTTTTTTATTATGAATTGGTTTGTTTTGATACATTATTGATGTCTAATATTGTTTTTATGATTGTTCATACATTGATGAGAATTTATATTTTAAATATTTATTGTCTTTTTATTTATTTATTTATTGATTATTCTTCTTAGTTTGAATTTATATACATAATAATATAATATGTTTTTTAATTTGGATTTTTATTTAATATTTGATTAGTGAATTGAATTTTTCATTTTTTCTCAATGATTAATTATAGATATATTATTATAGTAATTTTATATTAATATTTTTAGTGATAATATATTATTTGATTTTTAAGTTTTCAATATTCAATCTCCATGAATTTATTTAACTTTCATTTAACCTGAATTTATTTAAATAAGGAATAATAATTGTGATTTTATTAAATTTTATTTTAGTATTTTTAAAATGAATTTGACTGACTAATTTGTGTTATGTTGTTTATATAGGTATTTTCAATATGATGTAAATTGAAAAAAATTGGACTAACTTATGTAAGAATACACCTCAATATATTAAGGGGTTGAAGAAATTATTCAATTTTATAGTTGAAAATAAATCCATAGATGAAATAATGAAATGTCAATATTTTAGTAAACCTCAATTTTCATAAATTAAATTTATAATACTTTTGAAAAATTATATAATACATTTCGAAAAAACTCCCAACTATTGTATTTGTATAGTGCCTTGGGAAACATGGAAACATTAACACAGATACATATGTGAGACGCATTATATCCAACTAGGTTCTTCTTGATGAGCGCCCTTCTTCGACACATCAAAGATAATACATATCTTTATAACCTGGGTAAAAGGAAAACATAAAAAAAGGGTGATCTTAGATGCTCAGTAAGGGTAAGCAAGGGAGATATATAAACATAATCATAAGCATAAGGATATGAGAACATGGTCATGAAATTATAAGATCATACCATATATATCAGAGATCATAAAACAGAATCAACGCATAAAGATTTAAAGTTCATAAGACATGAATAATAAAGAAATAAATAACATGAACCATGAAATCATAACATTTGAATAAAACATGTTATTGTGGCAGAAACATAAGCATATAATAATGATTTATAAGGAAGTCAAGGTATAATTGAAAAGTCCGTCTTGGTAGTATGGGTTCCCTTACCAAACCATCTTGGTTGTCATGGTTCACTCATATGACCATATTATAGGACAATGTCCCTTATGTCTATCTCATGAGATATAAATATTTACCCAACACATTGGAGGGAGATATAGGTCCCACCATCACATAATGAAATCATACATACATGTTCCAAAAGATCATAAACAATCATATCATAACCCATGAAATAAAATTGGAATCATAAAAATGCAATCATTTCATAACCCATGGTGATGATATAGGTTTCATAATCATTTAATCAAATAATAACCCATGAAAATAAGTGGGTTTCATAAGTATATAACACCTGTAAGAGAAACATATTTCGTAAATTTCATGACAATAAACATAAAACATTAAAATAAATAGTATGAATGGATTATATAGATTATTTAATATAAATGAATGAGTAACATAAGTGGATTTAATCTTCTATGGGAAATAATTTGAAAATATCTTTTAAAAACATTTCTTGAGGAAAACATCCTTTCTTCTTTGAAATTGTTTTTTTTCCAAAAATGACATGCTATTTTAAAAGAACACATTTTAATTAAAATTAAACTTATAATAATATAAAGAAACTTTATGTTATTAAGGCTTAATGGGAGTATAAAAATCCATTCATTCCATATAAGTTAAAAAACATTATTCTCATACTTTTTTCAGAAATGTCAAAAAGTACCATGTTTGGAAAACAAAAAAAGATTGCTTTCAAATCGTTCAAAATAAATTCACACATAGGTAAAATGAAATTAATAAATTATATAAGAAAAGTATAAATATTTTTAAACACATTTTTAAGACACATGAACATGGATAATAAATACATCCTAGTAAATACTCACGTATACATAATCTGAAATAATAATGAGATTGCAAAGCTAAACCTTACCTTAGGTATGATTTCTTTCAAACATTTATAAAACTAATATATAATGGATTAAATAATTTTATTAACTTATTACAGAACTATATTTATATTTATGATATCATATATGATCATATTAACACTATTTTAACAGTATATCATTATTATGCTTCTTTCGGGTGTTAACTACTTCATTTTATTACACATGTTTTGTCGTATAAGATCCAGTTATTGCACATAAAATAAAGTTATTTAATTTCTAGAATAATATTATGGTAATATATATATATATATATATCATATTATTATTTTTATACATTTATATAATCTTACTTTAATTGCGATCATGAAGAATGAATCACATCGCGTCGTGGAGATGGTATACCGTACATACGCACGAGCGGCGATATCATTCCCTTAATTATGAAATGTTATTGAATATTATGGTGTATATATTTTTATAGAATAAATATAATGTTATAATAATCATATATAGTTATTATTTCCATCATTATACCTATCCATGTAAAGAGGTAGTGAAAAACATATTACACCATGGCGTGGAGACGGTAAGTCAAACATACGCATGTGTCATGATTTCATTTTTCGTAGGATAGATAAAAGGTGGAATATGGTTGTTCCATAATTATAAAAAAATATAATAATATAATTTATAATATAGTTATTACTTTTTAATGTAAACAACTCATGAAAAGGAAGTATAATAAGAATAAAATTTGAAAGAACCAGTAGAGAAGATTACCTCTTCTTCGACGAGCTCCCTCTAGATATCCTATTAAAGGCACTAGAGTTGGTCTATTAAGAATACCATAACCTCTATAATTTTACTAGTGAAGTTTATAATGTAAATTTGTAGGTGATCTATGATCTTGAAGGGTCAATGTGATGTGAATAAGTAAGTAATGATGCTCCCTTTTATAATTGAGGTGAGGGGCACTTTTGACATCTCCAAAAATATTAATTTATAACAAAATATAACCACTTCCAAAAACCATCAAAATGTAATATTTTAAAAGATTATATGAGATAATATTGTAATCTCTTAAACTAATAAATTTTAGAAAAGTTTTTCTATCAATTTAAACCTTATTATTTTAATAAATCCTTAGTTATTCTATTTTAATTTTAACTAAGATAACTAATTATTAAATATTAAAAGAGTGTAATATTTTCTTATTTTAGGTATATTATACAATACAATAATATTTTATAAAATTTTAGATCAAATATTACTTATTTTATATTTTTTAAAAAGATATTATATTTTTTTGTATAATTTAACAAAACATTATTTTGATAAACAATCAATAGTGAAAATTTTGACACTATTAAATTCATGGATTTCTTAAAATATCATGATAAGATTTTATCCTCAAAAGAAATATTTTATTATACCCCTAATAGGTCAAGGTCATGTATAAATTTTTTTTGATATATTAATTATTAAAAATTATATGTATTTTAATATTTTTAATAACATTACTTTGATATTTCCATTAATAAAATAATTATCACATCACTATTGTGTAATTATTCAATATACATATTTTGGGTTAAAAATTAAAAATAAAATACCACGATGAAGATAAATCTTGTACATTTCATAGGAATATTTATAGTCTAATATGAATTCTAGAAAATCCTATATAAAAAATGTTATATTTATTAAAACATGAATGTGAAAACTTTAAGATCACTTTAAATAGAATATTATAAGTGTGATGATATTTTTCAAGTGGATAAAAATGGTAAATAATTCGACCCTTGGATGATTATGGTTGAGATATACTCTGTCAATAAAATTTGGTCAAGGGTTTTGATCTTTTAATGCTTATAATTATTTTTATTAAAATAATTTCTTCATCTATCCCCACGTAGGTGGATGTGGTGGAAGGGGGGATTGGGGTTTGGGGAAGAGGTCATGGGGTTGAGTCCCCAAGATGGTTTAATTTCTTCTGTGCATTGTAAATAAAAAAGTTTAAAAAATAATAATATATGCATCATCATTGTATAACCCTTTAAGGTTATTATTTATATCTTAAAAATTAAAAATAAATTACCAGGATAAAGAAAATTATTTTAGATTTAAAATGAATATTTATAGTATAACTTGGATTATGTATAACCTCATATTAAAAATTATATAGTTATTAAAATTTGAGTAAGGAAAATTTAAGTTGTCGTTAAATAAAATATATTAAATGTCCTAATCTCATTCAAATGGGTTTTAAAGGATATCATTTCAACCTAAGGATGATTTTGGTCAAAACAAAATCATAAAATGTTATTAGGAAAAGTGTTAGGGTAATTTTATAATATTATGTTTACCCTTAATTACCCAATTTACTTTTTTACCATATTAATAAAAAATACTGAAGTTATTATTCATAATGCCTAAAAATAAAAGGAAACTATTTACATAATTTGAACCAACTGATTCCAATTATGGGATCGATTTTTTAAAACTCAAAACATAGAATTTGTAGTAATTAATTTAAAATTAACCCCATTTTCTGAATAAGAAAATGGGGTTTAAAAGTTAAAACATGCAAAAGATTGAAAAGTTTTTACGTCTAAATTAAATGTAAATTAGTACTAATGACCTGCAATATATTAGAATGTAAAAATATAATCTAGTTATACTTGAAAACCAATAAAAATTATAACTTAGCACTATAAGTTATTTCAATGAAAAAGTTTTTTTCTATTAAAATGTAGCATTTTTCATTATTAATGAAAACATGAAACTTATTAGAAAAATACCAAAATTTCAGTAAAATTAAATTTTTACATCCCACCTTCAATGAATAAGATTATTTTGTCAAACAAAATATATAAAAGTGTTTAAAATTGGATTTAAAATGGGTTCCTCATTAAAAGGTGACAATTTTCCTTTTTGAAAAATATATGTTTTTACACAAAAAATTGGGTTGATTCTTATTTTATGCCTATAAAATTTAATTCAATCACTGAATAAATTAAATTGAATATATATATATCATATATATTTCATCAATATCATTTAATAATTGTAATTAATTCAATTTATTAATACAAAATGACTTTGGGATAATAAAAATAAAAAAAATTCTTTATATTTAGATGGTATATAGTTTAATCTCTAATTTATTGGTAACCAAAGAATTCACATTTTCACAAGTTAGTTAATATTATTCATACCCTCTCATTTAACGTCTAGGTAATTATATTATTTAAATAAATAAATAAATGATCTATCATATAAAATTTATGTTGTGTGTAAAGAAACCGTAGCTAGTATTGTATGTAGTGTAAGCTTAATTTGGTGTAGCATAAAACAAAATAAATCTATGGAATTTATATTACTTAAAAAAAGTTCATAGAAACATGAGGTGTTACATTTTACCCCCCTTAAACTAAAATTCTACCTCAAAATTCATCATTCTCTTATAAAAAAATGAGGATACACTCATCATATACCCAAGTTCCCACATAGCTTCCTCTAACCGGTGATTTATCCACAAAACATTGACCAGGTGAGTGATATTGTTTTGGAGAACTTTCTCTGTATGATATGGAATTTCAACTGGCTGTTCTTTTTATGAGAGATCCTGCTACAACGGTATGATCTCTAAGCTCAGTACATGTGAATTTGTATGTATGTACTTCCCCATGAAAGATACATGGAACACATCATGGAATTGAGAGAGATTTAGAGTAAGTGCCAAGTGATAGGCTACTGTCTTGATACGATCAAGAATTTAAAAGGTATAAACATATAAGAGGCTTGGTTTCAATTTCTTATCAAACCTCATAACCTTATTCCATATTGAAATTAATAGAAACACATTCTCACAAAATTAAAATTCTAGATCACGCCCTTGGTTATCCGGATAACTTTTTTTTCTGAATTTGTGCTACCTGGATATGTTTCTGAATGGATCTAACTTTCTCAGCCATCTCTTCAATGATCTCAAGTACCAATAGTTTTCTTTCCCCAACTTCATCCAAGCATGTATCAGATCTACATTTCTTCCCATAGAGGGATTGAAAAGGATCCATCTAAATTCTTGAGTGAAAGCTATTATTCTAAGAAAACTCAACCAGAGGAAGGTGTTGATCCCAACCACCTTTTAAATCAATAAAACAAGATAACATTATATCCTCCATGGTTTAAATTATTTTTTAATACTAAACATCCATATAAGAATGGTAATCAGTGCTGAAAATAAATTATGTATCAAGTGCTTGCTGAAGACGTAACTAGAATTTTGAGGTAAACCTCAGGTCCCGATCAGATATAATATATTGTGGTACTCCATGAAACCTTACCACTTATTTAATGTATATCCTGGGAACTTGATCGAGTGATAAGTCTTCTATGATATAAATGGGGTGTTTTGAATTAGTAAACCAATCAACTATCACCCATATAGAATTAAACCCTTTAAGGTTTTGGAGAGTCCAATGATAAAATCAATGGTGATGTTCTCCCATTTCCATTATTATAAGAGTAAAGGATTAAACATCCCTTTGGATTTTTATCTTTCAACATTAACTTGTTGTAATACCAAGCATCGAGAAACAAAATATGCAATATCTCTCTTCATCCCATCCCAACAGAAGTATTCTTTCAAGTCTCTATACATCTTCATACATCCAAGATGAATGTGAATGAAGAGCCATGAGATTACTCTAATAGTTCCCTCTTCAAATCTATTATGGAAGAAACACATGCACGATTCCCGAACCTTATCATTTTATCCTCATTAAGGTTAAACTCTGGAACATTTATGACCTTATTTTATAGCTCCACATCTTCCCTCCATGCCTCTTTAATCATCACAAGGATTTAGGTAAGAACATTCAATTGAGAAAGATAATTCATTTTCATTCCCTTTTAATTTCTAGGTCCATTCTATGAAAATATAGAAATATTGGACTTTTTGTTATCCTTATCATGTAAAATCAAGAACCATTCCTTCAAATCAAAGCATATGCTACCTTGGTTTCTTTCCTCTAGTGGTTATGTATTGAGCAATCGTAATCCTTTATCAGCTCTGACCATATTATCTAGTGTATGTTAAACTACTTCTATATGAATAAATATTTCAGACTTTTCAGATGGGTATATATATCAAACTTCTCACCATTAAGATAATTCCTTGATATCTTTAATGAAAAAATTACCGAAACTAACTCCAAATCATGAGATTGGTAATTTTTCTCATAAATCTTCAACTTCTGTGAGGCATAAGTGATACATTTATGGTTCTACATAAGAACACATCATAATCCTTTCATGAATAAAACACTATATATTTCAAACCCGTCACTACAACAAGGTAATGCAACACCAGGTGATCTAACTAACCTTATCTTCAGTTCATTGAAATTATCCCCATGTTCATATGTCCAGAGGACCTTGGAGCCCTTCTGAGTTCACATGGTCAGAGGATTATATATTCATGATAAATTATCTATAAATCATCGATAATATCTATCTAAACCAAGAAAACTATGGATCTCAATCAATATGGTTGGTATATGAAAGCATTCAATAGCCTCTGTCTTTGATGGATCTTCTTTTATAACCTCTCTTAAGATTATGTGGCCCAAAAATGAAACCTTTTCATAGCCAAAATTCATATTTTGACAATTTTTCATTTATTTTATCATTTCTTAGGGTCTTTAGCACAATTATCAAGTGATCTTCAAGCTCTTCATTTCTCTTTGAAGAAACAAAAATATCATCTATAAATACTACCAAAAATTGATAGAGGTCATCTATAAAGATTCAATTCATCAAATCCATGAAGATATTAGGTTCATTGGTAATACCAAAAAGAATTAATATATATTCATAGTTACCATACCTATTATAGAATTCCATCTTGGGTATATCATCCTTCTCGACCCTCAATTTATGATATCGAGAACAAATTCCAGTATTGGAAAAGTATTGAGATACATAATTTTGATCAAAAAAATCATTAATATAGGGAAGAGGATACTTTTTATTGATTGTGATCTTGTTGAACTCGTGTTAATCAATGAAGAGTCGCACTGATCCATCTTTCTTCTTCACAAAAAGAACTAATGAACCCCAAGGTGACACACATGGCCTAATAAATCCACTATCAAGGTTTTCATGGAGTTTATTCTTCAATTCCTACAACTCAATTGGGTCTATTTTTTAAGAAGTCATTAAAATTGGGGTAGAACCAGGTATGATATTCATAAAGAACTCCACTTCACATTTTGGTGGAATACTAAGAAATTATTCCAAACTAACATAAAAAAATCACAAAAATAGGCATATCATTGATGTTAATTTTATCCCCAACCTTTTGAGATAAAAAACCCATCTAAATGGGAATTAATATCCATACACTGGATGTTATCTTCATAGGAAATTCATATTTATCATCACATTAATAGATGATCATAGGTTGGTTTGAAACATAAAACGTAACTTATCTTCCTTAAAAATTTATGTGGGATTTATATAATGAAATCCAATATATTCCTAAGAAGAAATCAAATTCCACTATAGGAATAATGAAAAGATTTTAAAGAAACACATTCCCACAAACTTTAACCAGAGAGGAATCATAGAATTAATATGCAATCATCGTACCATTAGTTGTTTTTACTACAAATTCCACATTTAATCATTTGAAGGAATCTTAACACCTTTAGAAAATTATATAGATATGAATGAATGGTTAGATCAATAATCAAATAAGACATAATCAGTTATAGATTGGATTGTATGCGTACCCTTCACCATTTTGTTATCACATACCTTTTAAGAAATAATGATCACATTAGATTTCCCCTTGTCCCTCGACATAAGATGTTATTCACGTAAATCATCATCACCAGCCCTTAGGTTGGGGAATTGGTTAGAATAATGCCCATTATTTTTATAATCGTAGAATTGAAGCATGGAAGGTTAATTCTATGTTTATTTCTCTCCATTCACACCATTAGCTTACATTTTTCCCATCACTTCTACAATCAAAAGCCCGATGAACATCATTTCTATATTTAAAACATTTATTAGACCCCTTAATAAAATTTAATCTATGATTCTTCACTCACATAGAGTATAAAGGAAAGCTCCTCATTTTCTCAACATAGTTTTTATATTTTCTTAAAACTCTATCTTTATCTTCTTGTAAAAACCATGGGATTGGTATGTGACTCTAGCCTCTACTTAAACCTTTATTACAGAATGCACAATCTATCCATAGCCAATAAAGTTTCTTATATCCAGTGCCCTTATGAGACATGGATTTAAGACACTGAATAACCTATCGACTTTAATTTCAGGTTGGATGATAATTCCTAATGAGTACCTCACAAGTCTCTTTAAATTAGACTCATAGTTACTGATGGATTCATCATCCCTTTGATTCAACTCAAGAATCTCTTACTCTATCTTGGTAAGAAGAATATGAGGAAATTATTTATTGAAAAATATGTTTTTTAACTCATCCCAATCAGTGGATTCAATTTCATCTTGTTGCCTCGTATTATTAATTAGATTCCACCAATGATCTATTTCACCTTTTAACCAATAAATAGACAGAATAAAGTTCTCAATTTAACACTAGAGAATGGAAAATATATTTTAGTAATACTGATCAATTTTTCCAAAATAGGTGGATCAAAATACCCAATGAAAGAAGGTGGACATTGCCTCATGAATGACTCAATATAATATTGTTCCCTCTGTTGCTCATTTGTAATTCTAGAATAATTCATATCTTGAGAAAGCATGGTGATCGTAACAATAAGATTTTAAATTCCAGATCCCATAGAATTTGGTTTCTCATGAAGAAAATCGTTCAATTTTCTATTGTAATTTCCATTAATGTAGTTCCTTCAGGTTCCATCCATTGACTAAAACCAAAAATCATTGATTGATAGACATTTTTCATAGTGAGGAATAACATAATCATTAAAAGTCACTTATAAGGTGTTTAAATTATGACACCTTCCTTAATATATGACACCTTAGGTTAATACTAGGTTATTCATAGACAAATTATATTTAAATAATTTATGATGGTACATAAATAGTTTGTGAATTTCCAAATCATATCCCCCAAGTGTGTCAAACAAGGTGTGTACTAAGGCCCGTTGTTGTGTACCAGGTTACCCCAAGTTAGGAACGACACACCTTATCGGAGTTGTCACCCCTAGGTATATCTGTGCCAAAGGCACATCCACTTGCAGTGTATAGACATGGATGTATTTCTTGGAAACCACTCGCGCTATCCTTTACCAAAATACTATGAAATTTTTCTATACTTTTTATTATCCTCAAACTTATCATTAGACATGTCATTAGGGTTCTCACTAAGGTTTTCTCATCCTATTTCCCAGTGATTTACTAAAATTTTTCATTAATAATAACTATATAGACCCTATATTTTATTATATTAATATTACATTAATTTTGAGGAGTTAATTAATAAATTATACAAATAAATTCCCAAATGACTGTATTAGTATGATTCCATTGGAAACATGGAAACATAAACAATGATACATAAGTGAGCTACATTATCTCCTAATTGGTTCTTATTGACTAGAATCCTTCTTTGACACATCAAAAATAATACAAATCTTCATAAACTTGATGAAAAGAAAACATAAAAATGGGTTGGATTAGATGCTCATTAAAGGTAAAAAAGGGGATATGTAAACATAATCATGAGAATAAGGGTATTAGAACATTATTATGAAATTAGAAGATCATTCCCTATATATCAAAGATAATAAACATGAATCATGGGATAAATATTGGCAATAAAAAAGACATGAATCATTAGAAAATAGAGAAAATGAGAAATGAAATCATAACATATGAATAAAACATGGAACGGTGGTAGAAAAAAATTCATATAATAATTATTTTCATGGTAGTCAAGGCATCGATTCCAAGGCCATCTTGGTAGTATGTGTTCACTTCCCAAACCATCTTGGTATTCATGGTTCACTCCCATGACTAGCTTATTGGAAAAATTCCCAAATGTATATATCATGACATATAGAACTTTACCCAATTAATTAGAGGAAGATATATGTCCCAACCATCTCGTAATAAAATCACACATACATGTGCCACAAGATCATAAAAAATCTTATCATAACCCATGAAATTGAAAGGAAATTATAAACATGTAATCATATCATAAACTATGGAAAATAAATAGGCTTTATAATTATTTCTTCAAAGAATAACCTAAGAAAAGAAGTGGGTTTCATAATAATATAACCCATTTAATAATATCTCATTATACACTTCTTTCGGGTGTTAACTGCTTCATTTTCTTACGCATGTTTTTTCGTAAATGTTCTAGTTCTTGAAGATAAAATACAGTTTTGTAATTTATAGAATAATATTTAGATAATATATATATATATATATATATATCATATTTTCTATTTTATACATTTATATGATCATTATTTAATTGTGATCACGTAGAATGAATCACATCGCGTTGTAGAGATGGTAGGTCATCCGTATGCATGATCGACTATATCATTCCCTTAATCTTGAAATGTTATGGAAGTGGATAGTGTATTTTTTAAAATAACCAATATCATGTTATAATAATTATATATAGTTATTATTTCCACCATTATAACCATCCAAGTAATGTGGTGGTGAAAAAAAAAATACTCCATGGTGTGGAAATGGTAAGTCGCATGTACACACACATGATGATTTCATTTTTCATAGGATGGATAGAAGGTGGAATATGGATGTTCTATAATCATAATAACACATCATCATATATGTGATACTATATTTGTTAATTTATAATTTAAAAAACTCATGTAGATGAATTATAATAAGAAATAAGTTTTAAAGAATTAGTAGAGGAGATTACCACTTCTTCGATGAGCTCACACTAGATCTCCTCTTAATGGAACTAGAGTTGGTTTTATAAGAAAACCAGAATTTCTAGAATTTTAATAGGGAAGTTTATAAGGGAAATGGGTAGAGGATATCTGAGATTTTAGGCTCAATGTGTTGTGAAGAAGTGATGGAGGAGGTGCCCTTTTATAATTGAGCTGAGGGTTACATTCGGAATCTCTAAAAATATATATTTTTAATAAAATAAAACCCTTTATAAAATCCACCAAAATGTCATATTTTAAAATAATAGATGATATAAGGTTATAATATCATCAAAAAATAAATTTTAGATAAGTTTTATATAAATTTAAACATTATCATTTTAATTAACTCTTAGTTATGATATTTTAATTTTAAACAAGGTAACAAAATTATTAAATATTAAATGAGTGAGATATTAAATTATTTTATTTTAATTAGACCATAAATTAATTATTTAGAACATTTTTGAAAATATAATGATTAATTTTTATTTTTAAAATAGTTATTATGATTTTTGAAAAATTTAACAAAACATTATTTTGATAAAAAATAAATAATGATAATTTTGACACTATTCAATTCATGGATTTTTAAAAATATCAAGATAAGATGTTAACCTAGAGAAAAATATTTTTTTATATTTCTAATGGGACAAGGTAATATAAAAAAATTGTTGGATGTATTAATTATCCAAAATTATATTTATTTAAATATTTTTAATAACATTAATTTGATATTTCCATTAATTAAATAATTACTACATCAGTTTTGTGTAATTATTTAATATAAAAATGTATTGGGTAAAAAATCAAAATAAAATACCATGATCAAGATAACACATCTAGATTTAAGAGGAATATTTATTTTTGAATTTAGATTCTAGAAAATCCAATATTAAAAATGTTATATTTATTAAAAAATGAATGTGACAACTTTAACATTGCTTTAAATAAAATATTATAAGTTTCATCATCTTTTACATGTGGAATAAATGTTCAATAATTCTACCCTGGGATGAGTATTGTCGAGCTATACTTGACCAATAAGATTTGTTTAAGTGTTTTTGTCTTTTTATGGTTATTATCATTTTAATAAAAATAATTTCAACACCATCATTGCATAAGACTTTTAGGTATTTATTTATATCATAAAAATTACAAAAAATTACCTTTATAAAGAAAAAAATAGCATTAAAATGATTATATGTATTCGAACTTATATTTTTTATAACCATATAAAAAAATAAAATTGTTATAAAAATTTGAGTAAGATATTTTTAACTTTTCCTTAAATAAAATATATTAAATATACTAATCTTATCTAAAGGGATTCCAAAGAATACCATTATGGACCAAGTATGATTTTGGTAGAAAAAAAATCTTCTAATGATATTAATAAAAGTGTTAGTGTAATTTTATAATATTATTTTTGTAGAGACCCTAAGCTTAACGTACATGGACATTAAATTACTTTTGCGGAATACTTAGTATATAACAAAAACACACACACAAGGACCGTAATAGTTTAGTGTCTTTGGAAACTCGGAATATAATCTTCTAATCGCGGTGAAAGATCTTCAACATCTCCCATAAAGATCTTCCTTTTTTTACCTAAAACCTTTCTTTATATCCTGGTGAAAAAGAAAACGTAAAAGGGTGAGCTCAAATGCTCAGTAAGGGTAATCAAAAGAAATATCAATCACATCATATACATAAGAACATAACTTTTGGAAATCTTAACCTGAAAAAGAAATCATAATTTCATAACATGGGATAAATCATAATAGTGAAATGTAATCCCAATAATCATAAATTAAAACATGAAACTTTGTGGCATACACACATAATCATAGAGAATCATTTCTTGTTAGTCAAGACTCAATGCCAAGACTATCTTAGTGGACAAAGTCCATTTCTGAACTGAGTTCACTCCTCGTTTCAGTCCTGTTTCACTGAACCGGTTTAACCTGCCATTCCAGCCATGTCTATCTCATGAGATATAAAATCTTTACCCAATTCATTGGAGGGAGATATAGGTCCCACCCATCTCATAATGATACCATTCTTATGTGTGCCACAAAATCATAAATCATACATCATTGCATAACCCATGTAATAAAAATGGGAATCATAAACATTGTGACATCATAACACAATTCCTATAAGATAAAGGAATTCATAAATATAATTTCATCACAATATAATCAAATAAATGTAATAATAGGGATAGAAACAGAACCCTTTATTATCTTAGATGGAAAATAATTTTGATAAAACACTTGAACTCCATTCTTGAGGAAAATATCCTTTCTACTTCAAAAACATTTTTCCTCTCTTAACATGTCATACAATTTTAAACTAAAAGAAGTTGATAAAAAATAAACTTGAAAACTTGTTAAGTAAGATTCTTGGAAATAATGTTTTAAAAATCCATTCATGCCGTATAAGTTAAAAAACATTCTTTGTACTTTTGTCAGAAAAGTCAAAAAGTACCTCGTACGAAAAAAGACAAAAGATTCCTTTCATATCCTTTACTAAAAACTCACCGAAGGGTAAAATTGGATTTAAAAAATTGTAGGTGGATGGAAATAGTATTACATATTGAGGAAACATGGATTTGGATGATAAAATACACACCAGTAAATACTAAAGTATAAACAATCTCGGATAAAAATGAGATTGTGATATTTCCCTTAACTTAGATCTGATTTGCTTCATAAGTGTCCGAAACTCCTATATAATGATTTAAATAATGTCATTTACTTATTCCAGAATCATACTCATTGTTATTATATCATATAAGGTTCACTTATGACTTTATTTTACCTGTTCTTTTTTAAATTTCATGTTAAAGAGCATTTTGGGTAAAATCGTTTCATTTGTCGTCCGTGTTTTCACTTGTAATTATTCATATGATTACATAGATCATGATTACTTAATTCCAGAATATAAAACATGATTTATATAATATATATTCAGAATATACATATATATAATAGATCAGTAAATGGAAAGAAATACACCGTTCATGGAGACGGTAGGCCGTACGTACGCATGAACGCTGTTTTCGTTTCCTTATTGAGTTGAATGGAATTAATTAGATGACATACATATATATACACATAAATCCAGTATCATTATTATGTCATATATTTCATGATTACTTATTATATATACTTTATAATCATTCATGAATGGTTAACGTGGGGAATGAATCTCATCGCGTCGTGGAGACGGTAGTCCGTACGTACGCACGAGCGATGATATCATTCTCATGATTGTGGAATTGTATTGGAGTGTATGTATACTATTTCAGAATCAATATCACTTTACAATAATCATATATAGTTATTATGTACACCATTATACCCATCCAAGTAAGGTGGTGGTTGAAAATAGATTACACCACGGCGTGGAGAAGGTATTCCGTACGTACGCACGCGAGATGATTTCGTTTTCCGTAGGATGGATAGATGGTGAAATAGTTTTGTTTCATAATTATAATAACATATCCGTATATGAGTGATACTGATGTTATTACTTCATAATGAAACAACCTATGAAGAAGAAGTGGAAGAAGAAATAAAGTTGAAAGAATCGGTAATGGACATTACCTTTTCTTTGAAGCGCCTCTTTGAGATCTCATTTTAGAGAACTAAAATTGGTCTTTGAGGAAGACCAGAACCTCTAGGATGTTTCTAGGGAAGTGGAGAAGGGAATTTGGCAGGGGTTGGCCGAGATTGAAGGCTCAAAGTGGTGTGAGGAAGAGAGGGAGGAGGTTCCCTTTTATAAGGGAGGAGAGGGGTACCTTTGAAAAAAACTAAAAATATTATTTTATTATAAAGTAAAGTTCGGTTTTAAATAGCTCCAGATTGATTTATTTAGAAGGTAAGGTGGGGATGGGTCGAAATCCTCTCATCCAATAAAATTTAGACAAGTTTTGGTTCCTATTTTAACCTTATCATTTAGATTTGACATTAAGTTAAATAATTTTACTTTTTCTGTGTCTTCTTGTGTTCTTATACTATAAGGTTAATAAACTTACTATAACAAGAAAAACGAACCCCAAGTTGTATATTATTAACATATATAATCTTATCTAAGTCATTTTTCTGAACCATAAATTTTTAGGAATAAAATAACAAATAATAATATAATATTTGTTTTAAAAACTATTTTATGTCAATTTTGACACTATTTAGTAATTGATTTTTGTGAAAATCATAACCAAGTGATTAGTTCTAAAAAAGTTAATTAAATAAATACTAACATGTCATATTAACCTATAAAATTAGTGTAATTCATAAAAAGTCTCAAATTACATTTATTTAGGTATTTATAACATCAATTATGTCAATATTTCATTAATAAGATAATTACTGCATCATCTTTGTGTCATAAATAAATTAAAATATTCAATGTCTAAAAATTAAAAATAATATACCATTATGTATGAAATCTTTTTAGCTTTCTACCGAGTATTTAGAGATGAATGTATCTTATGTATAACCCTATATTAAAAATGATTTACTTATTAAACTTTGATTATAACTATTTTAACCCTTCTTTAAATAAATTAATAATAAATGTCCTAATCTAATCCAAGTGGGCCTAAATGGTAATATTTTATTCCTAAGGTTGTTTTTGGTCGACTTACACTTATCCAATAGAATTAGGACATGTGTTAGGGTAATAATAATAACATTTTTACCCTTAATTACCCTATTTACTTTTAACCGTGGTAAAAAGTTACTATTCACCAAAAATTATTTTCATCTCATTGAACCACATTTTACTTACTGACATCAACCGTGTCTCTCGGATTTTTGAAATTCCATTCACAGAAGCGGTAAAATTAAGTTTTATGAAAAATTCATTTTTTAACTACCACTTAGTGGTTTCACTATTCATCAAAAAATGAAAGTTTCCAGAAAAATACCAAAAATTAGGCCTAAGCTATATTTGATATTATGAACTCAAAAATGATGTCTATTTTACCAAATTCAAAACATATCAGTTGCATTAATTAATTTAAAAATTAATTCCCGTCGTCAAAACAAATAGCGTGTTCTTAAGAGATAATAACTATCAAAAGATTGACACTTGTTTATGTCTGGTTTAAATGTGAAATTACATCCAATGACCAACATTGTATTAAATTGTAAAAATATATTCTAAATATACTTTAAAACCACTTAAATTAATAATTTATCACTATTAATTATTTCGATTAAAAATGTTGTTTTTAATTAAAATTTAGTAATTTTCACTATTCATCAGAAAATGAAAGTTAGCCGAAAAGTACCAAAATTTCACCCTAAGCTAATTTCGATATTCCGAATCCAAAAATGAAGACCATTTTGAAAAATAAAATTTACAATATTTAAAAAAGTAGTTATTACTATTCATAACAGTTAGTTTTAATAATATTTTAATAGCATATTGTTGTTTAGTGAAACTCGTTATTGCGTACTACACACGCTATCGAGGAAGGTCGCGATTGCGTGTAATGCAAGGAAAGTCAAGGAAGTGTGTTGTGCAAGCTCCTTTTGGTGTAGCGTACAACACAAGATATTAATGAAATTAAAAAGAATATTTTTCATAAAATCTCGGGGTGTTACATTCTACCCCCCTTAAAATGAATTTCGCCCTCAAAATTCGTCGGGGTTATAAATGGTTTACTACTCAAAATATTCTTTAATAGAAACCCACATCATAAAAAGGAATACCAAAACCAATCTTTAAAAACAATAGTATGAAACGTAATGGTTACCCAAATAAACTAATCACTGGGTATCCACATAGGTGAAAATATGGATATGGAAGAGAAATCTAACCATCATGTTCTGGCGGAGAGTGGTAGAGAAAATGGCTATGGAAAAGCCAGAACTCACAAAGCAATAAATTTGTGACGATCTAGGGTACCATCTGATTAATCAGATATAAGAGCACTAGGACAACATTTTTGGTTTTCAAGATCATTTCCCTAAAGTTGATGAAATTGGAATTAGAATAAATACTTTCATGATTTTGGTATAGTCTCACCTTTGGTCATTCTTTGGACAATTTCCACTTCATCTCTTAAATAAATGAAGTTGAATTTGTCATTCGTGATGTGTTAGCAGATCATGTGATAGACTGAGGGGTCATTCCATCTGTCTCAAACAAAAGGTTTGAAACGTTATCAAAAAATACGTAAGTCCATCTATAGTGAGATTAATCATATATAGTTACTAAAATGGACTTATACTTCTTATATTATACTTCTTAATATAATAAAACTAGTTTCTACTAAACAGGGACTTCCTGTAGGCCAGTGGTAGGCGATAAAAGGCCAGTCGCACTTCGGTTGTGGGTTCGATTCCCACAGCCTTGTCCGACGCGATGGGCTGTCGCCCATCCTACAGGTTGTCCTTTTTCTAAAGCTATATTACTATAAAATCCCATCAACAATATCGAAAAAAGTTCTATCCTTAAAAAATAATAACTTATGTCCAACATAATCAATTCCAATCTTTAGGCTTATCTAAAATACTTCGGTCCAAGCTCATAGTATAAAGAAAATGATTACTTGAAATGTCATCAACCAAGCATGTGAATACCATCATTTATCCCCCATATATCTTGTTGGTCACATTCCAATCATGTGAATACCTTAATCATGTATTCTCTTAAAAAATGAACTCCAATTAAACCTTAGTGAAAACATGAATTCTGTAAAAAGTTAACTCTTTCCACATACCAAAATCCAAAAATTCTATATACTCAAACCATGATATAACCTTCTCCTTATATCAGTCATGAGCTCATGATTACTATCAAACATTTAATTTTCTCCTTATCCCTTCATTATGCGCATATTATCTACATTCCAAAAATATATGAATAACCTTTCATGGATACTGGTACCATTAATCATACACTTTCAAAACTCAAGGAAAGACAACAGTGTAACAATACTTAGATGTCTCTTTATTCCATAGTACCATGAGATTACTTATACAACATTACACATGATAAACATGTAATCATTCCACTACATTCTTAAACCATTGACCTAGCTTCAACAATTATTTCATCTCACATATAATTTCTAGTCTTTTCATCACCATCAACATAAATACTACCCATACGACCATACTGATTCTCTTCATGAGACTTTCCCCTAGGGCATTGGTTTTCATAATGCCCGTACATTCCACATTTAAAACATTTAACCATTGTTTATGTCATAGCAATACCATCATCCTCATCCCTGGTGTTAACTGAACCTTTTCCTTTGTACTTACTGGATTTGTGTCCTTCTTTTCCACACCCAAAGCATCTTCCAGTTCCTTTGAAACATTCTCCTTAATGCCTTTTCCCACATGATTTACATAGGGGAAATTGAACTTTCTTTCCTCTATGATCATCATGAAACTCCATCTTTCTCTTATTATCCGAGTCAGGAAACTTAAAAAATTTTACTTTATTGATCATATTATGTGATTGCTGATTCAGCATAATAATTATGTTCGGACTTCCAAATCCCATTTCATTTGGTTTCTCATGAAGAATATCATTCCATTGTCCATCATATCCTCCATTATCGCGAATCATCTTGTTTCCAGCCATTTTCTAAAACCCAAAAAGAATAGTTTGAGAGACAAAAATCATAATAAAGGGGGAGTAACATCAGTATCTAACATCTTAGGTTTAATCTAATATTGTTACCATAATTCCTGGACTATAACCTTTACTTATACTTAACCTTAGGGACATCCCTAGACATACCTTAGAAATATCTCTAGGGATCTCACTAACGTTTTCGCATCCTAGTTTCCAAAGGTTAACTAAACCATTCCTATGATACCAACTATAGAAACCCTAAGCTTAACATACATGGACATTAAATTACTTTTTCGAAATACTTAGTACATAACAAAAACACACACACAAGGACCGTAATAGTTTAGTGTCTTTGGAAACTCGGAATATAATCTTCTAATCGTGGTGAAATATCTTCAACATCTCCCATAAAGATCTTCCTTTTTTTACCTAAAACCATTATTTATATCCTAGGGAAAAGAAAACGTAAAAGGGTGAGCTCAAATGCTCAGTAAGGGTAATCAAAAGAAATATCAATCACATCATATACATAAGAACATAACTTTTGGAAATATTAAACTGCAAAAGAAATCATAATTTCATAACATGGGATAAATCATAGTAGTGAAATGTAATCCCAATAATCATAACATAAAACATGAAACTTTGTGGCATACACACATAATCATAGAGAATAATTTCTTGTTAGTCAATACTCAATGCCAAGACCATCTTAGTGGACAAAGTCCATTTCTGAACCGAGTTCACTCCTCGTTTCAGTCCTGTTTCACTGAACCAGTTTAACCTGCCGTTCTAGCCATGTCTATCTCATGAGATATAAAATCTTTACCCAATTCATTGGAGGGAGATATAGGTCCCACCCATCTCATAATGATACCATTCTTATGTTTGCCATAAAATCATAAATCATACATCATTGCATAACCCATGTAATAAAAATGGGAATCTTAAACATCGTGACATCAAAACACAATTCCTATAAGATAAAGGAATTCCTAAATATAATTCCATGACAACATAATCAAATCAATTTAATAATAGGGATAGAAACAGAACCCTTTATTATCTTAGATGGAAAATAATTTTGATAAAACACTTGAACTCCATTCTTGAGGAAAATATCCTTTCTACTTCAAAAACATTTTTCCTTTCTTAACATTTCATACAATTTTAAACTAAAAGAAGTTGATTAAAAATAAACTTGAAAAATTTTAAAGTAATATTCTTGGAAATAATGTTTTAAAAATCCATTCATGCCGTATAAGTTAAAAAAGCATTCTTCGTACTTTTGTCGGAAAAGTCAAAAAGTACCTCGTACGAAAAACGACAAAAGATTCCTTTCATATCCTTTACTAAAAACTCACCGAAGGGTAAAATTGGATTTGAAAAATTTTAGGTGGATGGAAATAATATTACATATTGAAGAAACATGTATTTGGATGATAAAATACACCCCAGTAAATACTAAAGTATAAACAATCTGGGATAAAAATGAGATTGTGATATTTCCCTTACCTTAGGTCCGATTTGCTTTGTAAGTGTCCGAACCACCTGTATAATGATTTAAATAATGTCATTGACTTATTCCAGAATCATACTCATTGTTATGATATCATATATGGTTCACTTATGACTTTATTTTACCCGTTCCTTTGTAAATTTCATGTTAAAGAGCGTTTTGGGTAAAATCGTTTCATTTGTCGTCCTTGTTTTGACTTGTAATTATTCATATGATTACTTAGATCATGATTTCTTAATTCCAGAATATAAAACATGATTTATATAATATATATTCAGAATATACATATATATAATAGATCAGTAAATGGAAAGAAATACACCGTTCATGGAGACGGTAGGTCGTACGTACGCATGAACGCTGTTTTCGTTTCCTTATTGAGTTGAATGAAATTAAGTAGATGACACACATATATATACACATAAATACAGTATCATTATTATGTCATATATTTCATGATTACTTATTATATATACTTTATAATCATTCATGAATGGTTAACGTGGGGAATGAATCTCATCGCGTCGTGGAGACGGTAGTCCGTACGTACGCACGAGCGATGATATCGTTATCATGATCATGGAATTCTATTGGAGTGTATGTGTACTATTTCAGAATCAATATCACTTTACAATAATCATATATAGTTATTATGTACACCATTATACCCATCCAAGTAAGGTGGTGGTGGAAAATAGATTTTACCATGGCGTGGAGACGGTATTCCGTACGTACGCACGCGCGGTGATTTCGTTTTCCGTAGGATGGATAGATGGTGAAATAGGGTTGTTTCATAATTATAATAACATATCCGTATATGAGTGATAATAATGTTATTACTTCATAATGAAACAACCTATGAAGAAGAAGTGGAAGAAGAAATAAAGTTGAAAGAATCGGTAACGGACATTGCCTCTTCTTTGAAGCGCCTCTTTGAGATCTCCTTTTAGAGAACTAAAATTGGTCTTTGAGGAAGACCAGAACCTCTAGGATGTTTATAGGGAAGTGGAGAAGGGAATTTTTCAGGGTTTGGCCGAGCTTGAAGGCTCAAAGTGGTGTGAGGAAGAGAGGGAGGAGGTGCCCTTTTATAAGGGAGGAGAGGGGTACCTTTGAAAAAAACTAAAAATATTATTTTATTATAAAGTCAAGTTCGGTTTTAAATAGCTCCAAATTGATTTATTTAGAAGGTAAGGTGGGGATGGGTAGAAATAATCTCATCCAATATAATTTAGACAAGTTTTGGTTCCTATTTTAACCTTATCATTTAGATTTGACATTAAGTTAAATAATTTTACTTTTACCGTGTCTTCTTGTGTTCTTATACTATAAGGTTAATAAACTTACTATAACAAGCCAAAAGAACCCCAAGTTGTATATTATTAACATATATAATCTTATCTAAGTCATTTGGCCAAACCTTAGATTTTTAAGAAAAAAATAACAATTAATAATATAATATTTGTTTTAAAAACTATTTTATGTCAATTTTGACACTATTTAGTAATTGATTTTTGTGAAAATCATAACAGAGTGATTAGTTCGAAAAAAGTAAATTAAATAAATAATAACATGTCATATTAACCTATAAAATTAGTGTAATTCATAAAAAGTCTCAAATTACATTTATTTAGGTATTTATAACATCAATTATGTCAATATTTCATTAATAAGATAATTACTGCATCATCTTTGTGTCATAAATAAATTAAATAATTTAATGTCTAAAATTTACAAATAAAATACCGTTATGTAGGAAAGATTTTTATCTTTCTACCGAGTATATATATTCGAATTTATATTATGTATAACCCTATATTAAAAATGATTTACTTATTAAACTTTGATTTTAACTATTTAACCCTTCTTTAAATAAATTAATAATAAATGTCCTAATCTAATCCAAGTGGGCCTAAATGGTATTATTTTATTCCTAAGTTTGTTTTTGGTCAAATTACACTTATCAAATAGAATTAGGACATGTGTTAGGGTAATAATAATAACATTTATACCCTTAATTACCCTATTTACTTTTAACCGTGGTAAAAAGTTACTATTCACCAAAAATTATTTTCATCTCATTGAACCACATTTTACTTACTGACATCAACCGTGTCTCTCGGATTTTTGAAATTCCATTCACATAAGCGGTAAAATTAAGTTTTATGAAAAATTCATTTTTTTTAACTACCACATAGTGGTTTCACTATTCATCAAAAAATGAAAGTTTCCAGAAAAATACCAAAAATTAGGTCTAAGCTATATTTGATATTATGAACTCAAAAATGATGTCTATTTTACCAAATTCAAAACATATCAGTTGCATTAATTAATTTAAAAATTAATTCCCATCGTCAAAACAAATAGCGTGTTCTTAAGAGGTAATAACTATCAAAAGATTGACACTTGTTTATGTCTGGTTTAAATGTGAAATTACATCCAATGACCAACATTGTATTAAATTGTAAAAATATATTCTAAATATAATTTAAAACCACTTAAATTAATAATTTATCGCTATTAATTATTTCAATTAAAAAGGTTTTTTTAATTAAAATTTAGTAATTTTCACTATTCATCAGAAAATGAAAGTTAGCCGAAAAGTACCAAAATTTCACCCTAAGCTAATTTCGATATTCCGAATCCAAAAATGAAGACCATTTTGAAAAATAAAATTTACAATATTTCAAAAAGTAGTTATTACTATTCATAACAGTTAGTTTTAATAATATTTTAACAGCATATTGTTGTTTAGTGAAACTCGTAATTGCGTACTACACACGCTATCGAGGAAGGTCGCAATTGCATGTAATGAAAGGAAAGTCAAGGATGCGTGTTGTGCAAGCTCCTTTTGGTGTAGCGTACAACACAAGACATTAATGAAATTAAAAAGAATATTTTTCATAAAATCTCGGGGTGTTACATTCTACCCCCCTTAAAATGAATTTCGCCCTCGAAATTCGTTGGGGTTATAAATGGTTTACTACTCAAAAGTTTCTTTAATAGAAACCCACATCATAAAAAGGAATACCAAAACCAATATTTAAAAACAAAAGTATGAAACGTAATGGTTACCCAAATAAACTAATCACTGGGTTTCCACATAGGTGAAAATATGGATATGGAAGAGAAATCTAACCATCATGTTCTGACATAGAGTGGTAGAGAACATGGCTATGGAAAAGCCAGAACTCACAAAGCCATAAATTTGTGACGATCTAGGGTACCATCTGATTCATCAGATATAAGAGCACTATGACAACATTTTTGGTTTTCAAGATCATTTCCCTAAAGTTGATGAAATTGGAATTAGAATAAATACTTTCGTGATTTTGGTATAGTCTCACCTTTGGTCGTTCTTTGGACAATTTCCACTTCATATCTTAAATAAATGAAGTTGAATTTGTCATTCGTGATGTGTTAGCAGATCATGTGATAGAATGAGGGGTCATTCCATCTGTCTCAAACAAAAGGTTTGAAAAGTTATAAAAAAATACGTAAGTCCATCTATAGTGAGATTAATCATATATAGTTCCTAAAATGGACTTATACTTCTTATATTATACTGCTTAATATAATAAAACTAGTTTCTACTAAACAGAGACTTCCTATAGGCCAGTGGTAGGCGATAAAGGCCAGTCGAACTTCGGTTGTGGGTTCGATTCCCACAGCCTTGTCCGACGCGATGGGCTATCGCCCGTCCTGCAGGTTGTCCTTTTTCTAAAGTTATATTACTATAAAATCGCATCAACAATATCGAAAAAAGTTATATCCTTAAACAATACTAACTTATGTCCAACATAATCCATTCCAATCTTTAGTCTTATCTAAAATACTTCGGTCCAAGCTCACAGTATAAAGAAAACGATTACTTGAAATGTCATCAACCAAGCATGTGAATACCATCATTTATCCCCCATATATCTTGTTGGTCACATTCCAATCATGTGAATACCTTAATCATGTATTCTCTTAAAAAATGAACTCCCATTAAACCTTAGTGAAAACATGAATTCTGTAAAAAGTTAACTCTTTCCCCATACCAAAATCCAAAAATTATATATACTCAAACCATGATATAACCTTCTCCTTATATCAGTCATGATCTCATGAATACTATCAAACATTTAATTTTCTCCTTATCCCTTCATTATGCGCATATCATCTATATTCCAAAAATATCTGAATAACCTTTCATGGATACTGGTACCATTAATCATACACTTTCAAAACTCAAGGAAAGACAATAGTGTAACAGTACTTAGATGTCTCTTTATTCTATAGTACCTTGAGATTACTTATACAACATTACACATGATAAACATGTAATCATTCCACTACATTCTTAAACCATTGACTGAGCTTCAACAATTATTTCATCTCACATATCATTTGTAGTCTCTTCATCATCATCAACATAAATACTACCCATACGACCATATTGATTCTCTTCATGAGACTTTCCCTTAGGGCATTGGTTTTCATAATGCCCGTACATTCCACATTTAAAACATTTAACCATTGTTTATGTCGTAGCAATACCATCATCCTCATCCCTGGTGTTAACTGAACATTTTCCTTTGCACTTACTGGATTTGTGTCCTTCTTTTCCACACCCAAAGCATCTTCCAGTTCCTTTGAAACATTCTCCTTAATGCCTCTTCCCACATGATTTACATAGGGGAAATTGAACGTTCGTTCCTCTATGATCATAATGAAACTCCATCTTTCTCTTATTAGCCGAGTCAGGAAACTTAAAAAAAATTACTTTATTGATCATATTATGAGATTTCTGATTCAGCATAATAATGATGTTCGGACTTCCAAATCCCATTTCATTTGGTTTCTCATGAAGAATATCATTCCATTGTCCATCATTTCCTCCATTATCGTGAATCATCTTGTTTCTAGCCATTTTCTAAAACCCAAAAAGAATAGTGTGAGAGACAAAAATCATAAAAAAGGGGGAGTAACATCAATATCAAACATCTTAGGTTTAATCTAATATCGTTACCATAATTCCAGGACTATAACCTGTACTTATACTTAAACTTAGGGACATCCCTAGACATACCTTAGAAATATCTCTAGGGATCTCACTAACATTTTCGCATCCTAGTTTCCAAAGGTTAACTAAACCATTCCTCTGATACCAACTGTAGAGACCCTAAGCTTAACGTACATGGACATTACATTACTTTTGTGGAATACTTAGTACATAACAAAAACACACACACAAGGACCGTAATAGTTTAGTGTCTTTGGAAACTCGGAATATAATCTTCTAATCGTGGTGAAAGATCTTCAACATCTCCCATAAAGATCTTCCTTTTTTTACCTAAAACCTTTATTTATATGCTGGGGAAAAAAACGTAAAAGGGTGAGCTCAAATGCTCAGTATGGGTAATCAAAATAAATATCAATCACATCATATACATAAGAACATAACTTTTGGAAATCTTAACCTGGAAAAGAAATCATAATTTCATAACATGGGATAAATCATAGTAGTGAAATGTAATCCCAATAATCATAACTTAAAACATGAAACTTTGTGTCATACACACATAATCATAGAGAATAATTTCTTGTTAGTCAAGACTCAATGCCAAGACTATCTTAGTGGACAAAGTCCATTTCTGAACCGAGTTCACTCCTCGTTTCAGTCCTGTTTCACTGAACCGGTTTAACCTGCCGTTCCAGCCATGCCTATCTCATGAGATATAAAATCTTTACCCAATGAATTTGAGGGAGATATAGGTCCCACCCATCTCATAATGATACCATTCTTATGTGTGCCACAAAATCATAAATCATACATCATTGCATAACCCATGTAATAAAAATGGGAATCTTAAACATCGTGACATCAAAAAAAAATTCCTATAAGATAAAGGAATTCCTAAATATAATTACATCACAACATAATCAAATCAATTTAATAATAGGGATATAAATAGAACCCTTTATTATCTTAGATGGAAAATAATTTTGATAAAACACTTGAACTCCATTCTTGAGGAAAATATCCTTTCTACTTCAAAAACATTTTTCCTTTCTTAACATTTCATACAATTTTAAACTAAAAGAAGTTGATTAAAAATAAACTTGAAAACTTGTAAAGTAAGATTCTTGGAAATAATGTTTTAAAAATCCATTCATGCCATATAAGTTAAAAAAACATTCTTCATACTTTTGTCGGAAAAGTCAAAAAGTACCTCATACGAAAAACGACAAAAGATTCCTTTCATATCCTTTACTAAAAACTCACCGAAGGGTAAAATTGGATTTGAACAATTGTAGGTGGATGGAAATAATATTAAATATTGAGTAAACATGGATTTGGATGATAAAATACACCCTAGTAAATACTAAAGTATAAACAATATCAGATAAAAATGAGATTGTGATATTTCCCTTACCTTAAGTCCGATTTTCTTTGTAAGTGTCCGAACCTCCTATATAATGATTTAAATAATGTCATCGACTTATTACAGAATCATACTAATTGTTATGATATCATATATGGTTCACTTATGACTTTATTTTACCCGTTCCTTTGTAAATTTCATGTTAAAGAGCGTTTTGGGTAAAATCGTTTCATTTGTCGTCCGTGTTTTGACTTGTAATTATTCATATGATTACTTAGATCATGATTAATTAATTCCAGAATATAAAACATGATTTATATAATATATATTCAGAATATACATATATATAATAGATCAATAAATTGAAATAAATACACTGTTCATGGAGACGGTAGGCCGTACTTACGCATGAACGCTGTTTTCGTTTCCTTATTGAGTTGAATGGAATTAAGTAGATGACATACATATATATACACATAAATCCAGTATCATTATTATGTAATATATTTCATGATTACTTATTATATATACTTTATAATCATTCATGAATGGTTAACGTGGGGAATGAATCTCAACGCGTCGTGGAGACGGTAGTCTGTACGTACGCACGAGCGATGATATCATTCTCATGATCGTGGAATTGTATTGGAGTGTATGTATACTATTTCAGAATCAATATCACTTTAAAATAATCATATATAGTTATTATGTACACCATTATACCCATCCAAGTAAGGTGGTGGTGGAAAATAGATTACACCACGGCGTGGAGATGGTATTCCATACGTACGCACGTGCGGTGATTTCGTTTTCCGTAGGATGGATAGATGGTGAAATAGGGTTGTTTCATAATTATAATAACATATCCGTATATGAGTGATACTTATGTTATTACTTCATAATGAAACAAACTATGAAGAAGAAGTGGAAAAAGAAATAAAGTTGAAAGAATCGGTAACAGACATTACCTCTTCTTTGAAGCGCCTCTTTGAGATCTCCATTTAGAGAACTAAAATTGGTCTTTGAGGAAGACCAGAACCTCTAGTATGATTCTAGGGAAGTGGAGAAGGGAATTTGGCATGGGTTGGCCGAGCTTGAAGGCTCAAATTGGTGTGAGGAAGAGAGGGAGGAGGTGCCCTTTTATAAGGGAGGAGAGGGGTACCTTTGAAAAAAACTAAAAATATTATTTTATTATAAAGTCAAGTTCGGTTTCAAATAGATCCAAATTGATTTATTTATAAGGTAAGGTGGGGATGGGTCGAAATTCTCTCATCCAATAGAATTTAGACACGTTTTAGTTCTTATTTTAACTTTATCATTTAGATTTGACATTAAGTTAAATAATTTTACTTTTACCGTGTCTTCTTGTGTTCTTATACTATAAGGTTAATAAACTTACTATAACAAGACAAATGAACCCCAAGTTGTATATTATTAACATATATAATCTTATCTAAGTCATTTGGCCGAACCTTAGATTTTTATGAATAAAATAACAATTAATAATATAATATTTTTAAAAAAAACTATTTTATGTCAATTTTGAAACTATTTAGCAATTGATTTTTGTGAAAATCATAACAGAGTGATTAGTTAGAAAAAAGTTAAGTAATTAAATACTAACATGTCATATTAATATAGAAAATTATTGGAATTCATAAAAAGTCTCAAATTACATTTATTTAGGTATTTATGACATCAATTATGTCAATATTTCATTAATAAGATAATTACTACATCATCTTTGTGTCATAAATAATTTAAATTATTTAATGTCTACAAATTACAAATAAAATACAATTATGTAGTAAAGATTTTTAGCTTTCTAATGAGTATTTATAGTCTAATTTATCTTATGTATAACCCTATATTAAAAATGATTTACTTATTAAACTTTGATTTTAACTATTTTAACCCTTCTTTAAATAAATTAATAATAAATGTCCTAATCTAATCCAAGTGGGCCTAAATGGTCATATTTTATTCCTAAGGTTATTTTTGGTCGAATTACACTTATCCAATAGAATTAGGACATGTGTTAGGGTAATAATAATAACATTTTTACCCTTAATTACCCTATTTACTTTTAACCGTGGTAAAAAGTTACTATTCACCAAAAATTATTTTCATCTCATTGAACCACATTTTACTTACTTACATCAACCGTGTCTCTCTCATTTTTGAAATTCCATTCACAGAAGCGGTAAAATTAAGTTTTATGAAAAATTCATTTTTTTAACAACCACTTAGTGGTTTCACTATTCATCAAAAAAATGAAAGTTTCCAAAAAAATACCAAAAATTAGGCCTAAGCTATATTTGATATTATGAACTCAAAAATGATGTTTATTTTACCAAATTCAAAACATATCAGTTGCATTAATTAATTTAAAAATTAATTCCCGTCGTCAAAACAAATAGCGTGTTCTTAAGAGATAATAACAATCAAAAGAATGACACTTGTTTATGTCTGGTTTAAATGTGAAATTACATCCAATGACCAAAATTGTATTAAATTGTAAAAATATATTCTAAATATACTTTAAAACCACTTAAATTAATAATTTATAACTATTAATTATTTTGATTAAAAAGTTTGTTTTTAATTAAAATTTAGTAATTTTCACTATTCATCAGAAAATGAAAGTTAGCCGAAAAGTACGAAAATTTCACCCTATGATAATTTTGATATTCTGAATCCAAAAATAAAGACCATTTTGAAAAATAAAATTTACAAAATTTCAAAAAGTAGTTATTACTATTCATAACAGTTAGTTTTAATAATATTTTAATAGCATATTGTTGTTTAGTGAAACTCATTATTGCGTACTACACATGCTATCGAGGAAGGTCGTGATTGCATGTAATGCAAGGCAAGTCAAGGATGCGTGTTTTGCAAGCTACTTTTGGTGTAGCGTACAACACAAGACATTAATGAAATTAAAAAGAATATTTTTCATAAAATCACGGGGTGTTACATTCTACCCCCCTTAAAATGAATTTCTCCCTCAAAATTCATCGGGGTTATAAATGGTTTACTACTCAAAAGTTTCTTTAATATAAACCCACATCATAAAAAGGAATACAAAAACGAATCTTTAAAAACAAAAGTATAAAACGTAACGGTTACCCAAATAAACTAATCACTGGGTTTCCACATAGGTGAAAATATGGATATGGAAGAGAAATCTAACCATCATGTTCTGACAGAGAGTGATAGAGATCATGGCTATGGAAAATCCAGAACTCACAAAGCCATAAATTTGTGATGATCTAGGGTATCATCTGATTCATCAAATATAAGATCACTAGGACAACATTTTTGGTTTTCAAGTTCATTTCCCTAAAGTTGATGAAATTGGAATTAGAATAAATACTTTCGCGATTTTGGTATAGTCTCACCTTTGGTCATTCTTTGGACAATTTCAACTTTATCTCTTAAAGAAATGAAGTTTAATTTGTCATTCGTGATGTTTTAGCAGATCATGTGATAGAATGAGGGGTCATTCCATCTGTCTCAAACAAAAGGTTTGAAAAGTTATCAAAAAATATGTAAGTCCATCTATAGTGAGATTAATCATATATAGTTCTTAAAATGGACTTATACTTCTTATATTATACTGATTAATATAATAAAACTAGTTTCAACTAAACACGGACTTCCTGTAGGCCAGTGGTAGGCGATAAAGGCCAATCGCACTTCGGTTGTGGGTTCGATTCCCACAGCCTTTTCCGACGTGATGGGCTGTCGCCCATCCTGCAGGTTGTCCTTTTTCTAAATCTATATTACTATAAAATCCCATCAAAAATATCGAAAAAAGTTCTATCCTTAAATAATAATAACTTATGTCCAACATAATCCATTCCAATCTTTAGGATTATCTAAAATACTTCAGTCCAAGATCATAGTATAAAGAAAACTGTTACTTGAAATGTCATCAACCAAGCATGTGAATACCATCATTTGTCCCCCATATATCTTATTGGTCACATTCCAATCATGTGAATACCTTAATAATGTATTCTCTAAAAAAATGAACTCCCATTAAACCTTAGTGAAAACATGAATTCTGTAAAAAGTTAACTCTTTCCACATACCAAAATCCAAAAATTCTATATACTCAAACCATGATATAACCTTCTCCTTATATCAGTCATGAGCTCATGAATACTATCAAACTTTAATTTTCTCCTTATCCCTTCATTATGCGCATATCATCTACATTCCAAAAATATCTGAATAACCTTTCATGGATACTGGTACCATTAATCATACACTTTCAAAACTCAAGGAAAGACAACAATGTAACAATACTTAGATGTCTCTTTATTCAATAGTACCATGAGATTACTTATACAACATTACACATGATAAACATGTAATCATTCCACTACATTCTTAAACCATTGACCGAGCTTCAACAATTCTTTCATCTCACATATCATTTGTAGTCTCTTCATCATCATCAACATAAATACTACCCATACGACCATACTGATTCTCTTCATGAGACTTTCCCTTAGGGCATTGGTTTGCATAATGCCCGTACATTCCACATTTAAAACATTTAACCATTGTTGATATCGTAGGAATACCATTATCCTCATCCCTGGTGTTAACTGAACCTTTTCCTTTTCACTTACTGGATTTGTGTCCTTCTTTTCCACACCCAAACCATCTTCCAGTTCCTTTGAAACATTCTCCTTGATGCCTCTTCCAACATGATTTACATAGGGGAAATTGAACTTTCTTTCCTCTATGATCATCATGAAACTTCATCTTTCTCTAATAGCTGAGTTAGGAAACTTAAAAAAATTTACTTTATTGATCATATTATGAGATTTCTGATTCGGAATAATAATGATGTTCGGACTTCCAAATCCCATTTCATTGGGTTGCTCATGAAGAATATCATTCCATTGTCCATCATATCCTCCATTATCGTGAATCATCTTGTTTCCAGCCATTTTCTAAAACCCAAAAAGAATAGTGTGAGAGACAAAAATCATAATAAAGGGGGAGTAACATCAATATCTAACATCTTAGGTTTAATCTAATATCGTTACCATAATTCTAGGACTATAACCTGTACTTATACTTAACCTTAGGGACATCCCTAGACATACCTTAGAAATTTCTCTAGGGATCTCACTAATGTTTTCGCATCCTAGTTTCCAAAGGTTAACTAAAACATTCCTCTAATACCAACTGTAGAGACCCTAAGCTTAACGTACATGGACATTACATTACTTTTGTGGAATACTTAGTACATAACAAAAACACACACACAAGGACCGTAATAGTTTAGTGTCTTTGGAAACTCGGAATATAATCTTCTAATCGTGGTGAAAGATCTTCAACATCTCCCATAAAGATCTTCCTTTTTTTTACCTAAAAACTTTATTTATATCCTGGGGAAAAGAAAACGTAAAAGGGTGAGCTCAAATGCTCAGTAAGGGTAATCAAAAGAAATATCAATCACATCATATACATAAGAACATAACTTTTGGAAATCTTAACCTGCAAAAGAAATCATAATTTCATAACATGGGATAAATCATAGTAGTGAAATGTAATCCCAATAATCATAACTTAAAACATGAAACTTTGTGGAATACACACATAATCATAGAGAATCATTTCTTATTAGTCAAGACTCAATGCCAAGACTATCTTAATGGACAAAGTCCATTTCTGAACCGAGTTCACTCCTCATTTCAGTCCTGTTTCACTGAACCAGTTTAACCTGCCGTTCCAGCCATATCTATCTCATGAGATATAAAATATTTACCCAATGCATTGTAGGGAGATATAGGTCCTACCCATCTCATAATGATACCATTCTTATGTGTGCCACAAAATAATAAATCACACATCATTGCATAACCCATGTAATAAAAATGGTAATCTTAAACATTGTGACATCATAAAACAATTCCTATAAGATATAGGAATTCCTAAATATAATTCCATCACAAAATAATCAAATCAATGTAATAATAGGGATAGAAACAGAACCCTTTATTATCTTAAATGGAAAATAATTTTGATAAAACACTTGAACTCCATTCTTGTGAAAAATATCCTTTCTACTTCAAAAACATTTTTCCTTTCTTAACATGTCATACAATTTTAAACTAAAAGAAGTTGATTAAAAATAAACTTGAAAACTTGTAAATTAATATTCTTGGAAATAATGTTTTAAAAATCCATTCATGCCATATAAGTTAAAAAAAACATTCTTCGTACTTTTGTCGGAAAAGTCAAAAAGTACCTCGTATGAAAAATGACAAAAGATTCCTTTCATATCCTTTAATAAAAACTCACCGAAGGGTAAAATTGGATTTAAACAAGTGTAGGTGGATGGAAATAATATTACATATTGAGGAAACATGGATTTGGATGATAAAATACACCCCAGTAAATACTAAAGTATAAACAATCTCGGATAAAAATGAGATTGTGATATTTCCCTTACCTTAGGTCCGATTTGCTTTGTAAGTGTCCGAACCTCCTGTATAATGATTTAAATAATGTCATTGACTTATTCCAGAATCATACTCATTGTTATTATATCATATATGGTTCACTTATGACTTTATTTTACCCGTTCTTTTGTAAATTTCATGTTAAAGAGAGTTTTGGGTAAAATCGTTTCATTTGTCGTCCGTGTTTTGACTTGTAATTATTCATATGTTTATTTAGATCATGATTACTTAATTCCAGAATATAAAACATGATTTATATAATATATATTCAGAATATACATATATATAATATATCAGTAAATGGAAGGAAATACACCGTTCATGGAGACGGTAGGCCGTACGTACGCATGAACGCTATTTTCATTTCCTTATTGAGTTGAATGGAATTAAGTAGATGACATACATATATATACACATAAATCCAGTATCATTATTATGTCATATATTTCATGATTACTTATTATATATACTTTATAATCATTCATGAATGGTTAAAGTGGGGAATGAATCTCATCGAATCGTGGAGACGGTAATCCGTACATACGCACGAGCGATGACATCGTTCTCATGATCGTGGAATTGTATTGGAGTGTATTTATACTATTTCAGAATCAATATCACTTTACAATAATCATATATAGTTATTATATACACCATTATACCCATCCAAGTAAGGTGGTGGTAGAAAATAGATTACACCACGGCGTGGAGATGGTATTCCGTACGTACGCATGCGCGGTGATTTCGTTTTCCGTAGGATGGATAGATTGTGAAATAGGGTTGTTTCATATTTATAATAATATATCCGTATATGAGTGATATTGATGTTATTACTTTATAATGAAACAACCTAAGAAGAAGAAGTGGAAGAAGAAATAAAGTTGAAAGAATCAGTAACGGACATTACCTCTTCTTTGAAGCACCTCTTTGAGATCTCCTTTTAGGGCACTAAAATTGGTCTTTGAAAAAGACCAGAACCTCTAGTCTATTTCTAGGGAAGTGGAGAAGGGAATTTGTCAGGGGTTGTCTGAGGTTGAAGGCTCAAAGTGGTGTGAGGAAGAGAGGGAGGAGGTGCCCTTTTATAAGGGTGGAGAGGAGTACCTTTGGAAAAAACTAAAAATATTATTTTATTATAAAGTCAAGTTCGGTTTTAAATAGCTCCAAATTGATTTATTTAAAAGCTAAGGTGGGGATGGGTCGAAATAATCTCATCAAATATAATTTAGACATGTTTTGGTTCCTATTTTAACCTTATCATTTAGATTTGACATTATGTTAAATAATTTTACTTTTACCGTGTCTTCTTGTATTCTTTTACTATAAGGTTAATAAACTTAATATAACAAGCCAAAAGAACCCCAAGTTGTATATTATTAACATATATAATCTTATCTAATTCATTTGGCCGAACCTTAGATTTTTAGGAATAAAATAACAATTAATAATATAATATTTGTTTTAAAAACAAATTTATGTCAATTTTGACACTATTTAGTAATTGATTTTTTTGAAAATCATAACAGAGTGATTAGTTCGAAAAACGTTAATTAAATAAATACCAACATGTTATATTAATCTAGAAAATTAGTGTAATTCATAAAAATTCTCAAATTACATTTATTTAGGTATTTATAACATCAATTATGTAAATATTTCATTAATAAGATAATTACTTCATCATCTTTGTGTCATAAATAAATTAAATTATTTAATGTCTAAAAATTACAAATAAAATACCATTATGTAGGAAATATTTTTATCTTTTTAATGAGTATTTATAGTCGAATTTATATTATGTATAACCCTATATTAAAAATGATTTACTTATTAAACTTTGATTTTAACTATTTTAACCCTTCTTTAAATAAATTAATAATAAATGTCCTAATCTAATCCAAGGGGGCCTAAATGGTCATATTTTATTCCTAAGATTGTTTTTGGTCGAATTACACTTATCCAATAGAATTAGGACATGTTTTAGGGTAATAATAATAACATTGTTACCATTAATTACCCTATTTACTTTTAACTGTGGTAAAAAGTTACTATTCACCAAAAATTATTTTCATCTCATTGAACCACATTTTACTTACTGACATCAACCGTGTCTCTCAGATTTTTGAAATTCCATTCACAGAAGCGGTAAAATTAAGTTTTATGAAAAATTCATTTTTTTAACTACCACTTAGTGGTTTTACTATTCATCAAAAAAATGAAAGTTTCCAGAAAAATACCAAAAATTAGGCCTAAGCTATATTTGATATTATGAACTCAAAAATGATTTCTATTTTAACAAATTCAAAACATATCAGTTGCATTAATTAATTTAAAAATTAATTCCCGTCGTCAGAACAAATAGCGTGTTCTTAAGAGATAATAACTATCAAAAGATTGACACTTGTTTATGTCTGGTTTAAATGTGAAATTACATCCAATGACCAACATTGTATTAAATTGTAAAAATATATTCTAAATATACTTTAAAACCACTTAAATTAATAATTTATCACTATTATTTATTTCGATTAAAAAGGTTGTTTTTAATTAAAATTTAGTAATTTTCACTATTCATCAGAAAATGAAAGTTAGCTGAAAAGTACCAAAATTTCACCCTAAGCTAATTTCGATATTCTGAATCCAAAAATGAAGACCATTTTGAAAAATAAAATTTACAAAATATCAAAAAAGTAGTTATTACTATTCATAACAGCTAGTTTTAATAATATTTTAATAGCATATTGTTGTTTAGTGGAACTCGTTATTGCGTACTGCACACGCTATCGAGGAAGGTCGTGATTGCGTGTAATGCAAGGCAAGTCAAGGATGCATGTTGTGCAAGCTCCTTTTGGTGTAGCGTACAACACAAGACATTAATGAAATTAAAAAGAATATTTTTCATAAAATCTCGGGGTGTTACAATTTTTACCCTTAATTAGTCAATTTACCTTTTTATTGTATTAATAAAAATTACTAAAGTTATTGATAATAATGAAAAAAAATAAAAGGAGTATATTTACATAATTTGAACCCATTTATTCAAATTATGGAATCCATTTTTCAGAATTTAAAACACATAATTTTCATTAATTAATTTGAAATTAATCCCATTGTGATAATGAGAAAATGAATTTTAATAGTTAAGTCATGCAAAAGATTTAATTGTTTTTACATCTTAATTCAATGTAAACTTAATGAAAATGACCTAAATTATATTAAATGGTAAAAATTTATTCCTGATATACTTTAAAACCAATAAAAATTATATTTTTACACTGTAAATGATTTCTATGAATTTTTTTTAAAATTAAAATTTATTATTTTTCATTATTTATCAAAACATGAAACTTATGAGAAAAAAAAAATTTAGTCATAGTCAATTTTTATATCCCAATTTCAAAGAAGTTTTATTCAAATAGAATATATAAAAGTGTCAAAAATTAGATTTAAAATGGGTTCTCCATTAAAAGGTGATTGTTTTAGTTTTTCAAATATATAGGTTTTTACGAAAAATTTGGGTTGGATATTATTTTATGCGTATAAAATTTATTCATTGATTATAGAAAATATTTAACTGAATATCTGAAATATATATTTCGTTTGTGTCATTCACTAATTTTAATTAATTTAATTTATTAATACCAAATGGATTTGGGAGTATAAAAATAAAAATATTTTCTTTATATTTAATTGGAATATATTTTTGTTTCTAATTTATTAGTAACCAAAGAATTAAAGTTTTCATATGTTAGTCAATACTATTCATACCCGATAATCTTACGTCTAGGTTATTATATTATTTTAAAAAATAATTAAATTATTTTTTTGTAGAAACTTAGTGCTGCGTGTTAAGAAATATAAGCTTATGTTACGTGTAGAGTAAGTTTAATTTGGTGTAGATTATAACACAAGAAATTAATGAAATTTAATTTAATTGAAAACAATTTACAAAAACATGGGGTGTTACAAATATCTAGACTGAAATTTTTAACGACCCAATATTTTTAATGGAAAGCACTTTCTTATAATTATTTAATATAAACACATGAAATCAAAACATAATGAACTAATAAGTTCTATGTGACCTTTAAACATAAGGTTTTCACTTCTGCATTTGGAATTTCAAAAATCTGACATACATAGTTTTGATCAGTAAGTTATTTATAGCCCGATAAGAAAAACTTGATTTTTGGTGAATATTAAGCTACCCTTATGAATAGTAACATACCCTTATGAATAGTGATATACACTAATGAATATTAAACTTACCTATAATAGAATAAAAATAATATTCAAGTGAAAGTATGATGGACCTATATTTTAGAACTAGTAAATGAATGTTTTAAAAACTGTTTTTTAATAATAAATTATGGTTTTAAATAAATATTAAAATAGTAATATTTATAATTTTTTTTGAAAAATTGACTCTATTTTTGGATTCTGAATGTCAAAAAATGGTTAGGGTGAATTTTTTGGATTTTTCTAAAATACTTGACTTTTTTGATGAATAGTAATATCTGATAATTCACAATAAATGCTAAAACCCAAATTTCTGCATCATGATTGAGTCATGGATGATGTGAATTACTATTGGTTCGAAATCACATGAATTTATTACTATTCTTGGTCCTGGAATCACCACTATTGTTTTTATTGAGGGAAATTAATAAAATAATGATTAAAAATTTATGAAAACCCTAGTCTCCTCCACTACCCCCTCACTCCCTTTTCTCTTCACTCCTCTCAAGCCTTGTACCTTTACAATATTCTTCCAAAATCTCTCCCCAAGATCCCTCCCCATTTCCAACATCCCCTAGTCTCTTCAAATTACCAAAACCTCTCCCTTTAAGTGTTTCTCAAAGGAGATAAACTCTGGAGGTAAATTCCTCTTTCATATTCATTTATTTATTTTAAGTTATTTTATTATATTGTTTCTTTCCTCACTTACCTTCAAACAAATAGTATGATAACTCCAGTAGCATACATGTACTGGAATGTTTTTATGCTAATGAGATATTTCATTACCATATCTCCTTTCCCCATATTTTATTTTGAAGAAATGAAACCACCATTTGAGATGTGTAAATTTAGCACATTCAAGGACAATGATTTATCAATATCTATTATCATATTTAATTATGGTCATGAAACCATTTGTTTTATGATTAAACCAGATTATTATATATCCTAGTTAATATTCTGTAATACTTTGGTACAAATGGTATTAAGTTATAAAACAAAACATGTTCATTCTAATCAAACCCACTAGTTAACCAAAACAATTATCACTAAGGCTTTATATAACAGTTCCTCTCCACTCCCAAAACCTGAATGGATTTTTACAACCATATAATATTATGTTTTTCTCTAATAACATATTAATTCAATTCTGGAAAACTATTCTCATCTTATAAGATTATCTGTTCATAATTATTCCTGTAATGAAAGTTAAGGAAACAAACAGGCCCGAACAAAAAAATTGAACATATTAACCCATGAAAAGGCCAAGATTGAACATAAAAAATATTATAATAAATCAATTATATATAGAATAGGTTCTGGAATTATTAATTAATAATCCTAATTTGTTTATTCAGGTCATTAATAACAAGTGGAGAACACCACCAGACTTAAGGTAATGGATCCTCTCTATTTCTATTTTATTCAAGATTATTCTCTATGTTATACCCTTCTATGTGTAATCCCAAATGATGGTGTATGATTTATAAACTCCACCATACATCACTCATGATGTATAAGTGATTATAAACCCCTTTTATCTATCATCAAGCCTTATTAGATACACCCGACACCATGATGATAAACCGTAATGAATTCTATCTGAACCTTCTTTGTTCTTTGAGGTTGCCTTATATTTATTTATATAAAATGGAGTTATCTTGTATGTTTATGTAAATATTATAAATTCTGTTTAGTTTTACAAAATTAATTTATGAAGACCATTTTGTCACTATATTTTGGGGATATACATGTTTTTAAAAATATCCCCTCTTAGAACTTTCGGATAAGCAAACCTGTTTTAAGGGAACTTCCCAATTTTTATTCAATTTCAAGTGCACTCTATCCTCTATTTTAAGCCACCATTGTCTTTCTAAAATCAGTATTTTTATTATTAAAACATTATTCATTCAATTATGGTTTTATATAAATTATTTTACCCTTTTCTATTTTAAAATTTCTATAGTATTTTCCTTAAAACCTCAAAATAATGTTTTAATGATAATGTTCCTAAAATACATTTATTATATGTTTTCACTTATGTTTGAAATCACTTACTAGTTTAAATTCCCATTTCACCTTATGAACGTCCATTTATGTTCTAATCCCTTTCTTTCATGGACACTTTCATGATACTCTCATTGGTTATGCTTTATGTCATGATTGTGGAATCCAATTCTTTCTATGGGTACCCATATGTTTATGTATAGTTGATTATGCATGATTATTTATGTGGCAAGAATATTCATGAAAATGTTGAGTGGGTGCACACATATAGTGCTCCAATGCATTGGGTAAAGTTAAGTCTCATGAGATGCAACTTGAAACGGGATTGGCAGTTAGCCTTGACCCATACTAACATGGGAAATGTGATTGGTGGTCAGCCTTAACCCATACAAAAATGGGAAACGAGATTGGCAGTTAGTATTGAAACATACAAAAATAGCGAACGAGATTGGCAGCTATCATTGACCCGTACTAAAGACATGTTTTATGATTCTTCCACATTTATATGATTCTATTTTTATATGATCCCATGTTTATATGATTTGTTTTCATATATTCCACGATTTTGATATTATTATGTCATGCCTCCTAACTCATGTGATTAAGATGTATTCTTGTGTTATTTCCCTTACTAGGATTTTTAGCTCATCCTTTTGTTCATAAGTTCCCTAGGGTACCCTATATAGATGTAATGGCTCAACTTTTGTTAGGTTCTCTTTATGGAGATTAAATAATGAAGTGTTTTTTATCCCCATGTTTTATGTTTTATGTACCTAGTATTCAAAGAATCTAGACTTTATGATCCTTGGCTTGTACTCTGATGTATCATTATGCTTAAGATCATGTAATGTTATATGTAAAAGGATAGGGTAGCTACAGTTTGTATCATAGGACGGTCTAGTTATTTTTAGATATTATGAATAGAGCCCCTTAGTGAGAAACTTAAGGATGAGACTAAGTATAAGAAAATATTACTAAATTTTGGTGAGTATTGAGTAAGTGTTTTATCAAGAAAATAAATCCCTATATAAGTACGACGAGGTAGAGTTGGCTCTGGCACAAATGTATCTAGGGGTAAAACCCAAAAACACGCCTTTGAGAAAGACTCGAATGGGAAAAGGTGCACAAAAATGGGTCTTGCTGCGCTCTTGGTTATGACACTCCCGGTGGATATGCTTTGGTAACTTCATGATCTTAGTACAAACCATTATTAAGGGAAAACAAATCCCATAATAATATAAGTTAAGAAATAGATCAAGGATAACCATAATTTAAAAATCAATAATCACAGGTTAGGATATTCTTATGCTACACAAGTTTATCTTATTTATGTTCAAAAGATTCCTTTTTTATGTTCAATAACTAATTATAAAATCCCTCTAATTGTATGTTCTTTTTCTTAGTTAATGGTGGAAATTAGAAGAATTTTTTTATAATCAATGTGATTGGTAATGTGAATATTTTTTTAATAATATTCCTGATATGATGGGAACAGGTGCTTAAAAATTCATGATAGTACTTTCTCAGCTATCTCAAGTTATGAATAATAACTTGAATCATGCATAAATACCTTCTCCTCTAAGTAAATAGAATGTTATCGTATAATCCTTCATGCGGAAAAGGCCTCCCATATTTTGGGGATCTTCTGATCCCCTTCTTGCTAAACAATGTATTAACTCTATTGAAAAGATATTCTTTGTCCCCTAGTGCTCAGAATATATGAAAGTTGTACTGGTGGTCTATAGTTTTGATGGGGAAACTGATCAGTGGTGGACACTAATCAAGAATACAAAGTCCCAAGAGGAAATTGATTCCATGGATTGGGAGGAATTCTAGAGGATGTTTTACAATAAATCTTTTCCTCGAACCCTCCATCTCAAGATGGAAAGAGAGTTCCTCAGACTCAAGAAGAAGGAAGACGAGTCAATTGGGGCATATGAAGAAAACTTTATAAGGCTTGTAAGGTACGCCTTTGGAATTTTCATGAACACTGAAAGCAAGGTGGATCATTTCTTTATAAGACTAAAGCCAAGTCTATGGAAATTTTTTGCGATTCGAGACATTGATAGTTATGAGGAGATGGTCCGTTTTTACCTCAAGTTTGAAATGGAGATTGGAGACTCTCAGTGGTCTCATGGGCATTGTGATAAGAAGCATAAAATTGAGAACAACATGGGTGGTTTGAAAAACAAATCCCATGATGAAAAGAAGCCTGACTTTTCCCCTTGTAAAAGTTGTGGGAATAAGCATCATGGGAATTGTATGAAGGGAACCAAGAATTGCATCAAATGTGGAAATTTTGATCATCTAGGTAAAACCTACTGAATGGATAGGAAAAATACCACTAATGTGGACACTACTGGAAGTTAAGGCTATATACATAGTTTGAAACCATGTTTATAAGCCTCAAAACCACGGATATAGGTTAAAGCCACACTTCAATGGATCGTTGCTAGTATTGACGTGGATATAGGGCAAGACCTATAACCACTGTTCAAACGGTGGATGTAGGCCTATTGCCACAGTTTGATATGGTGTCTATATCCCTTTATCCATAGTTGGAAACCATCGCAGAACATTAAGTCACACAAGGCCTATTTCCACGGTTCAAAACTGTGGCTATATGGATATATTGATGGTTTAAAACTGTGTAAATAGGTCTACATCCATGGTTTAAAACCATGTCTTTATAGAATACCATTTCATAAAAAACTCCCCCTTAAACACCCCTTCTCCCACATTACCACCCTGAATAGCCCCCCCCCCCCCCGCACCCCTATCCCCTGGATAACCTCATTGCACCCCCTTTAACCCCCTAAACACCCCCTTTCACCCCTGGATAGCCCCATGGACCCCCATGTCCCCTAGACATCCCCCTTTCACTCCCCCTAGATATCCCCCTTTCACCCCCTTGAACAACCCATGCACCCCCATGCCCCCTGGACAACCCCCTTGAACACCCCCCGCACCCCATGCTCCCCTGGATATCCCCTTTGTACCCCCTATATATCCCCCTTTCACCCCCTTGAACACCCCCCTACACCCACATGCACTTGACCCCCCTCTTGGACACCCCCTTCCACCGGGACACCCCCTCCCTCTTGGACACCCCCTTGCACTCCCATTCCCCCCTGCACCCCCTCTTGGACACCCCCTTATAACCCATAGATATCCCCTTACCCCCCACCCATTGAACACCCCCTACAGTAGCCCACCCCCAGGAAAACCCCCTTGCACCCCCTTGAACGCCTCATTACACCCCCTACAGTAGCCCACCCCATTTCACCCCCTTACACCCCACCCCTACAGTAGACCGCTCCATTTCAAATCCCCCTGGATAGCCCCCAACACCCATACTCGACATTCCATCCCTCCTAGACACCCCCTCTTACATGGAAAACCCTCCCTCCTAGACACCCCCAGGACACCTCCCCCCCACCTAGACACCCCCCCTCCTGGACACCCCCCCTCCTGGACACCCCCCTTGGACAGCCCCCCCCACTTCTGGACACCCCCTTTCACCCCCTTGGACATCCCCCTTGAACACCCCATGCACACCCATGTCCCCTTGCACCCCCTCCTGGACACCCACCCTTGCAGCCCCCCCCCCCCACTTCTGGACACCCCCTTTCACCCCCTTGGACATCCCCCTTGAACACCCCATGCACACCCATGTCCCCTTGCACCCCCTCCTGGACACCCACCCTTGCACCCCATGGACATCCCCCTTTCACCCCCTTGAACACCCACTACACACCCATGACCCCCTCCTAAACACCCCCTCCCTCTTAAACACCCCCCCCCCCCTCAACACCCCCCTGGACACCCCCCGTATGGATACCCCCTTGCAACCCCCTTGCACCCCCTGACACCCATGCCCCCTTGCACCCCCTCCTGGACCCCACCCTGCACCCACTGGATAGCCCCTTACACCCCCTTGAACACCCCCTTGCACCCCTCCCCTACAGTAGACCACCCCCCATGCACAACCCCCTTGAACACCCCCCTTGCACCCCCTGGACTACCCCTTGCACCCCACCCCTGTAGTAGCCCCCCTAAAAATCCCCCCCCCCTCTTGCACACCCCCTCACACCTAGATAACCCCCTACCCATGGGCAGCCCACCCTCCTGGACAACCCCTCTCCCAACCTAGACAAACCTGCCCCCCAGACACCCCCTTACACCCCCCGGGCAACCCCCTTGAACACCCCCATGCATGTTTCAAACCTAACCTATATCTATGTGGAAATTAGAGAAAATAACTATCAATTTTTTCATAGGTTTACTAAGAATGGGTTGAAAACAGGATACCTTATGGGGGATTATGGATTAGATCTCAATGTAATCTCACTTTATATCTATTCATGAATCTAATATAGTGGAAGACTTAACAAATAATTTGGAACAATTGTGTGGATCCTAGGTTGATATCTAGTGTCATTACATCCTATTAAACTTTATAAAGGAGGAATAACCGTTACATAATTCACTACATGAGGCATTACTTCTCATGTGCCAAGTTAACCATGTTCAGTTCCATTTAACTCATTCAATTCATTAGATTAACCTTGCACCCCCCCTCGACAGCTCCCCTGAACACCCCCAGTACACCCATTCCCCCTTTCACCCTCATCCCCCCCTACTGGACACCCCCTTCCCATTTCCCCCTCCCCCTGCACCCATCCCCCTGCCACTTTCCCCACCCCTCCCCCTTCCCCCCCCAACACACCCCCTGCACCCTACCCCCACACCTTGAAAAAGAACCCAACACCCCCTCCCCTGCACATCCCGTGGATCCCCCCATACACCCCTCCCCTTGCTCCCCATGTCCCCTCCCCCCTCCCCCCTACCCCCTCACTCAACACACCCCCTACCCCCCTTCCCCAACACACCTCCCCTGCACAACGCACCCCCACCCCACCCCCCCTACACCTTACCATACCCCTTGTAAAAAACCCAGCACGCCCCCAACACACCCCTTGGACCCCCCCTCGCACCCCCTAACCCCATCACATCCCCCTACCCACCCCATACAACTCCTTCCCCTTGCAAAAAAACCCAGAACCCCCCCCCCCTGATAGCCTGAGTTTTTGGTCCTTCTAAGGGGTATTGTCAGAGAGGTTTGCTAATAGGACTCATTTGGATCAGTGGTTGAGAACCGGCGTATAGGAATCCATAGGAACCATGTGTGGGAAGTCATAGGATGAGAAACACACGATTTAATATCATTAGATCACATAGATGATCTATGGTGATTTGAGAGTCGGTGGCAATAGATATTTCATATTGGAATTTAGGGATAAGCAAGTCGGCCACATCTAGTCATTGCATTTAGTGATGGATAGAACATGGGCTATAGAGACCAGGTTTTTAGTTTGGAAGGTCAATGATAATGGTACTCTTATATTGGATAGAATCATATAAGTTGTGGGTGACCGAACCTCATGTCATATGGGTCGTTGTTGCAGTGAGTCCGATCATTGAACGATTGAGGTGAAAAAGTGACGCTACTATGTAGGAAGATCCTATCTTTTCTAGTTCCTTGGGTAATACTATATTTGAAGGTATTATGTGGTTTTCAATGGAGTTAGTGAATTGGAATTGGGATCAGGATGGTTTGTGAGTGATGTAAGGGTGAATCACATCAGAGGTGAGTCAGTGCTTAGAGTGGGAGCATAATGGAGGAATCAAATAGTTGGTGATCCAACCATGAAATTACATTGGGAGTCAGGGATCCGAATTAAGTGTAGGAATTATATGATCTCATGGTGCCTCAAGAGATGAAGTCATAATGATTGAGATATGCGATAACACACCAGTAGGTGAAACCGAAACATTTCAAGAAAATTCATATAGAGGAGAATGGACTGGTATTTTTCGTGGGGTTAGATGCAATGAGCTGAAAAATTCATTGAGATCGTTTTTCAAAATCCAGTTACCAGGTCGATAGACCATTGGAAGATCATTATCGATTGTAAATTCATATGGATAGGAGCACCATGATGTTTAGTCAACCTTAATGAGAAGATTAGTATGATGGGGATAACCATATTCTTTATGATAAATCAGTTGAATACATTAAGGAGTGTCTAGATATATGGTTGTAGTGGGAGCCTTCTTGGTGTTAGCATTTTTAGTGACTGGGTGGCTCAAATTTGGGTGTAAAGAATTCCTTGATGTTGGGATTTGTGTAATAGAAACATGTTTAGAATTCAGAGATGGAGAATAGTGATTTCTTAGGGAATTGAGAACCGTAGTAGTTTTTGAGACATGTTTTGACGAATACCATGGCTACTCGAGGATGAGAAGTGTTAAGGTGGGGAGTTTGTAATACCCCACAGGTTTCCGATTCATTATTTTTGGGGGAAATTTGTGTTTTTAATATGAAGCATGGGTTGTTTATTAAATTGAAATTTGGATCAGAAATCGGAACATTAGATGTTCCTAAATAGTATTTTTGGATTTTCTTTTAGACCCCTGTTGGAGCCTCAGAAGTTTGGGTGCAAGTTGTTTGGGGTTCAGGGTGAAAAAAAGTAAAATTTAATCAACTAAATCCTTTCATGTTGTGGCCCATCGAGTTTATGTATTGAATAGAGTTGTTTGAGGGGTGAACCCCCTATCTTAATCATTTCCAGCTATGAACCTCAGTTCAAGCCATGAAATTCCCAGAGGTAGGGATTCATGGTGTAAAACCCCTGATCACACTATGAATCATGCATATCTATATTTATTTTAATAGGTTAAATTCTATCTTTTTCTGGGTCAAGTGTTTCACAGTGATGTTACTGATGAAAGTATCAAGTTTTAAAGGCCGGTTTTATGTGTTTGACGAAATGAAAATAAATATTTTCTTTATGTTTTATATTTTTATAAGAATTCTTGGTTCATGTTTTCTCAAAATGAGGGGTCTTTTATCTCTAAAGTGAAGAAAATTTCATTTTCTACTATTGAGTTTGCTGAAACTTCCAACCAGTACACGTTGAAGGATTAGGGAAATCATGTAAAACATATGAAAATGTCATTTCAAAGAGACACAACCAATTTTCATAGCATATACACATTATATAATAATGAAAATAGATTTTAAAATACTCAAGAAATTATATAATTCAAAATAAAGGGTATGGAAGAGGAAACTTACCTCAACCTCAAGGCGCACTACTTTTGATGACGACAACTCGAATCTTCCTTCCTTTCTGCTTGCATGCATACAAAACATCCCATATATATAAGGAAACCTAGCCTCTATGCACATATTTTCATGGCCAAATATGCACAATGGGGTCCTTATATATATGTTTATACTTTCATATACCCCATTACACTTACACATGTATACATTTCTCATATCTATATATAAGAACACCTAGCCCCAATATATATATTCATACTACCCGGAGTGAATATATTTAAAGGGGGAAATTATATATGTATATGCCTACCAATGCATATACATGTAATCCTTCTTCAACGGTGACTCAAATCCACCGAAACAAAATCCAAAACGCACTGCAAAAATATAAGTAACCCAAATTTCACAAATTCCATAATTAAAATTGATCCAAATAATAAAAATAGAATAAAAATTACCCAAATCCAATGTTGAACTCATTGTCATCGATGACTGTGGATAGAACTGACCTCATCATAAGAAACCACCTATAAGAAAATAGTGGAAAAATGATATATAACGACTTCTTATATATATTTTATCAGTGTGTCAACTGTACATGATAAATGATACATAAATCCATAACCAAAAATGAACAAATAATATTCATATTGATATGTACATTTCAATAATAAATAACACGATCATTAATAAACCTCTTTACTTCTCAAAAATCACCTTCAATTGAAACACTTAGGAGGTGTTTGGTTATAATTAGACATTTACCACTTTCCCTTAAGACATTTCCAAAGTAGAGTGAAAGTCACACTGAATAAGTCCCTATTTATTTCATGCCATCTAATTAAACTTTAGAAAGGATGTATAACCATTACATAATTGACTACATGAGGCATTACGTATCACATACCAAGTTAACCATGTTTAGTTCCATTTAACTCATTCAATTATTTAAAACATGAAATTACATTTATAAGATCAAAGGTGGGTCACTTAGCGGTGACTTGGTCATTACATCACTTGTCCACTTAGGAAATTCAATCATAAAATTCTAATGGTGCTTAAAGGGTGTTTAGGTTAAAACAAACATTTTAATAAAAAAGGGAAGCCCCCTTTAGGGATATAAAAAATTTCATGTATGATGTATGATTTAAGACTAACAATGACATCAAGTATAAGGAAAAAAACAATGCAATAATTTCAAGAAAACTGTATAAGCATAAACTACCACTGTAATTTTTTGTAGACGATACACCTCCATTAGAGGGGTTTTATTACAAAACCATTATTTGTTTATCTAAATAAAAAAATATCTTAACTAAAACTTGATCAAGAATTGAAATTTAATATAAACATGCAGAATTAAGAAGACAAATAAATGAAATTTAAATCATTATTTAATTAAAGAGGGTTGGAGAGGGACCCTACCTCCAAGGAGTCAAGCCACACTCAACGCTTGACACTTTTATCAGAAAAAAAATCTAAGGTGCACCATCCATCCTCAAGGTATATTCTCCTTTTCATATACATAAAGATTCCCAAACACCTATAAATATGTCTTCATGGCCTTGAACAGGCACAAGAGGATCCTTATATATATGCTCACATGCATAATACCATTATCACCCACAAACACATGAATTTTCTATATATATACACAAGCACACCTAGCCACTTATATGTAATCGTGCTTCCATGGGCGGATATACATATAACCAGAGAACTAATTATATAAATTCTTACCTATGTATACATGGTTAGTCACATTTGACTCTGGTGACTCGAAATCGCCTCAAGGATGATCAAAACACTATAATAAAATTACCAAAGACTCTAAAATTACAATACCCCCAATTATAAACTAAGAGACATTGAATAACTAAGGAAAAATCACCTTAAACCATTGGTAGAGAACTAAATCGGCCAGAACCGCATCGCCTTCGGTGACGGTTTCCACAACACATAAGAACTTGTCCTTGGAGACTTCAACAAAAGCCAATGATCTGATCAATAGTCATTAATTGAACCATAAAATTGAAGTGGTAGGAACATGATTAGTGAGAAAGGAAATAATAGAACAATTTATGATGAACAATTTTTTATGTAAATGAATGAACTATAAAGTCCAAGTGGATACCATAGGGGTTCTATCCAGTCTAGATAATCGAATTCATGAATTTTACAACTCTACTATTGTAAGATGAGGTTCTAATACTGAAATGAAGATTGTAAGAATTAAAAGATACCATAAAACTAATTAGTATTGTTAGATCTATGAAAAATATATACGCAGGATAGCATGCACATATTGGGTGCATCATACATGAATCAAGATGCAGTACTATATGGATTATGTGGTTGGATAAACTATTATAATGATTCTATAATTTATTTACCACCACAACTAGATAAAATAATTCTCCTATTATAAAATTAATATACTCTTAGAGAGTCAATGCTACTCATATACAAGAATAAAATGTTGATATTTTTCACCTAAATCCATTAGTGTGATTACATTAAAGATAAAAATTAGCCTCAAAGATATAGAATTTCACTATACATGAACCATCCTATCAGTATAACCCCATAAAAACACCATCACATTGAATCAATCTCACTCTAGGTCATGAGTAGCATCAAGTGAAAAAAATAATATTGTATAAGAATGCCACCCCCCCACTCCCCCACCCTACACTAGCCACCCCCACCCACCCCCACTAGCCCACCCCACCATCCCACCCACCCCCACCAGCCCGCCCACCACCACCAGCCCTGTATCATCCCCCTCACCCCTACACCAACCCCCAACCACCAGTCCCCCAACCACACCCCCACCACACACCGCCCTGCACCAGCACCCCCGACACCACCCCCCGATATTCTCTAATAACTGCATGAAAAATCAAAAAACATAATCACATACATGAACTAATAAAATACAATTTTCCATTAATATAAATATATACCTATAAGTTTAAGAGATTAATAGTCATTACAAGTAGTTAATAAGGAGAAGAAGGGGATGGTTATATAGAATATATTCTAAGAGATGATTTTATTTCTTACTTTGACAATAATTCCATATATTAGAAGAAAGTAAAACTATTGGAAAAGAAGAAAAGAAGTTTAAATGTGAAGTAGAACGATCTCATAGAAGAGATAAAAATTTCCATGATGAAATGTGTATAATAAGGGAGGATACCATGATATCTTAATAAAAAATTGGTTTCTAAATAAAAGGAACTTCATGAGGCATAATCTAGGTATCTTAAATCTAGAAACACCTTAAATAATATGATATAAGCCTATGAAAATGCTGTGGATATTCAAGATGATCCATCCAAGGATGATGAGAAAACCAGCCCCATGTAAAAGGTATAATGTTTTTACAAATTCTCATGTGATACTAAATCTGTTTCCTCTCATTATAAAGATTATGAAATATAATTTGAATATTTTTAGGATGATTAATGGTGTAAAAAGAGTCCTCCTATGGATGACCTGAGAATAGAAAAAATACCAAGGAAATAAGAAAATAAAGGTTAGAGGATGCCTAGAAAATAAGAAAAATTTTATAAACTAAACCATCAATATAAAGGAAGATCATGTTCCAAGGGATATTAATATTTTTGTATAAGTTTTTGGTATAAATATTTTTGAATAATGGTACAACATGTCATTTCACTGGAACTAGGATGAAAAAAAGGGGAGAAGACCTGAGAATAATAGAATTAGTTGTATTAGAAGTTGGAATACTCATAGTAAGAAAAATTTACAACCTGAAAAACTACTGGAAATGTATCACATCTTTATTCCCATTCATTTTATGTATACTTTCCTATTGGAAATTAAAGATAACAATAGGGGATATGGATGACTACTGTATTATTTAGGTTTAACAATAATGATGTATCCTTCCTAGAATACCATTGAAGTTAGATAAAACATGATGAAGGAAGTGATACCATCCCTAATGGGGTGAAAAACATAAATTAACATTTTCAATATTGACAAACTGTATGGAATCTCAAAATATAGACAACCTAATTCTAATTTTTCATTGAGGTTTTGTTGAACAACCCCAATATTAATTTTTATATTGGCATCACATTCTCATTGATTTATGTAATACATTGATCACTTTGTTTATAAAATATTTTTTTTATAAAGGGGTTTTCCACATATAATTATTTTTGAATATCTAAGGTCTCTTTTCCAAGAATATCATGTGATTCTATAATTCTCTCAGAAGTTTATATGTTTGACACTCCAAATATATAGAGGAGAAGATGATTTCATGATCAGAGTGCTCAGCATCTAGGACCACTATCACTGAGTTCTAAAAATCAATCCCCACTGACACTACATCCTTTTTTTAACTCTAAATTAGGGGGTTCACTAATTCAGATAACCCATTAGCTCTTGAGGACCTGTCTAACACAACAAACAAGCCAATAAAAGAAAACATTATATCAATCTCAGGGCCAAATCTAGATCTAGTAATATCCCAGAGTTATCATCCTATTTCTAGTACCTGATCAAGGAACTTCCTCAACCATCTTTGGTATAAGGTATAAAACATTATTCAATCAAATTAATGAACAAAACATTACAAAAATAGCTAAAATAGGCTCACATTTTCAAACTCTACGTTTTAAGGTAACAACCAAAGACACCAATGATTAATTCAACACTGACCCTCTTCGGGTTAATAAAATATGGGGCTCCAATGGTCCACTAGATCACGTCTATCAAATCATGATCCAATATAGATAAGGAAACCTTATCTAGAGACTCTAAAAAATAACCCATCCACAATCATCACATCACACATAAGGGAATCATCAAGAAACACCACACCCATAATAACGTCCTCAAGGTTTTCTCATACCCATCTAAAACCTAATCTCAGTGACACCTAGCCTTAACTAACACCCTGTGGTGTCGGCCCAACCTAAAGATTCCAATTGGATTAAACCTCCATCAAGAAGTTCCAAAACTTCAACAACTCAAAACCCAAGGAATGAGTCCAAACATCTAAGAAACATAAAAAATAATACTTTTTCCTGCCTTCCGATAGATGTAAAAATACCTAAAGCTATACCCCTTGGAGTACCCAAGGAATGTTCATATAATAATAAAAATAATCTCATTGGAATCATTTATGGCAAGTTGTCCAAAATTTGTAAAACTCCCACTTGGGTCTCACACCACACATCCATTTGAAGAACTCTCAAACTGAAACCTTTATGGGAAATCTCTCTATACACTAATCACATTGAGGGTTCAAGATTCAAAAACTTGAGGGGAACCTCCCATATAACCTAGACTAAAACAATACATCTCACAAAAGGCCTATAACTACTTGAGGGTTCTAACACCACACCCCACATAGAAAGAAACATGGATATAAAACTCACAGGTCCAAACTCAAATCCCAAGGAAAGAAGTGTATCCATGTTTCTCCCCTTTCATACCCTTATGTATCACATAAGCGCATGTGAGGTTTTCTCTTGATTCAAAAACCAAGAGAGAGGGCTTATGAAAAAAAAACCTCTGTGAGACATCTGAGACCCTCACTTCGCAATGATAACCCACAAAGGTTCTCTAGGGGATCCTAAAAAACCAATATTCATTTAATAACTAATGAAATTAATAAAAAACTATCTATTAGGGAAATATAACAAATATAGAACAACCAACCTACCTTATGATGAAAACACTATAGCTAAAAACTAGAACCTATGATCAAACAAAGGTTCAAGAACCTATTCATGCCATGAAATAGAAAAAATTAATTATAAAAATTTATAATTAATTATTAAAAAAACTAATTAGGAATAAATGCCTAAAATATTATTGTGGTGCTTCTGCATTCTGAAACCACAACCAACTACCTAAAAGGGGCCTAAAATATACCCATGAAATTAATCTATGAAAAATCCCTAACAAGAAAAACTTGATTACCAGGAAATTCCAATCAATTTAACTGAAAATTCACAACCAATCTATTTGGACTCATACCATCTCCAAAATTATGAGTGATGGCATGTGTTTTGCATCACGAGACATCTAATCTCTAAGCCACTGTAAAAAACCAAGATTCCTGGTCAATTCCATCATGTTATAGTGGAATCGGAACTGAAAATCTTAAGGGGAACCATTAAAATTAGAGAGGATAGAATACGAGTAATAACGAAGGTAATATATGATGATTCTTACCTCAAATTGCTGCATAACAGGTGTGCCGGAGGAGGAGGTGGGGAGGAAGCCTCAGAGCAGTATCGACATGGCAGTGAGGTGATCGCAGAGAGGTGGGTAGGTCATGTTGGCAGGGAGGTGGGCTGGCAGTGCCATAGCCCTATCGGTCGGGAGGCGTCGGACACGAGTCAGAGCCGATGGGGAGGTTTGCTGGCTACGTCAGATCTGAAGGTGGAGGAGGAATTGTGATTGGAGGAGTAATAACAAGGGGAGGAGGGTAAGAGGAATGGAAAGGGAGGTTCATGGGAGGAGGAATCCCAATGTGAGGAGGAACAATGAGGATGGTGAGGGATGAGTAATCACGATGAGGGAGGGAGAAGTTGCAGGTGGGAGAAGTTGCGGGAGGGGGAGGAAATCCTAATTGAAATAATATTCTGATAAACTATTTCCATGCCCAGCTATTTGGGTGTGGATATATCTTACCTACAACCACTGATAATTTAAACCGTGGATATAGATCAGTGTCTATAGATCATTTTTCTAGTAGTGTGAAGAATAAAAGAAGGTTCAGATAAACGCTTAGCTAGTGGTGCAGTGTTACAACTGTATGGACCATGGGAATTATGCAAGCAATTTCCCTAAGCCAAGGTTTGTTAGAGGAAATCAACAACAACCTCAAAGTAAACAAGGAAGGGCTTATGCAATTAGTACTGCTGAGGTAGAGCTAGAGAACGATGTGTTGATAGGTATGCTAGTTATTCATTCAAGAATAGTGAATGTACTATTTAATTAGAGTTCTACGCATTCTTTCATATCATTCATGTTTAGTATAACTATTCAAACACCACTTCAAAATTTGGGGACAAGTTATCTGTGAGAACAACGAATGGAGAAATTATTGCATCCATGGTTTATAACTCCTCCCCAGTTAATGTTTGTGGAATGAACCACCCAACAAATCTAATCATACTTACTTTAGTGGAGTTCAATGCTATCTTTGGAATGGATTAGATATCTTTATACAAGTCCAACATCAACTGTCAAGAATGGAAGATCAATCTTCACATCCCAAAAAATCCTCAAATTCTTTACAAGTGTAAGGAGAAAGATGAATCTCTTTTGGAATCATCGTCTCACATAAGGATAATGTTACCTTATGATCAAGCATATCTATCTAAAATGATTGAGACAAAGGAGAGAATCATGCTTTAAGACATGCCTATCGTGAGGGATTACACTAATGTATTTACCGAGGAGTTTCCAGGTGTTCCCCAAGACTGAGAGGTTGAGTTCTCAATTGAACTTATCCCTGATCTATGCCTATATCAAAGACACCTTACAGAATGTCCACTATAGAACTGTAAGAGATAAAGAAGAAGTTATATGAGAATCTGGAGAACAGTTTTATACACCCTAGTGATTCACCATGGGGTGCTCTATTCCTCTTCGTTAAGAATAAGGATGTATCAATTCTCCTATGTATTAATTATTGTGAGATTAATAAAATCACAATAAAGAACAAGTATCCCTTTCCATGGATAGAAGACTTGTTCGACCAGCTTCTTCGGGCCAGTTATTTCTATAAGGTGGACCTTCTGTCAGGATATCACTAACTAAATGTGAGGAAGAAAGATATTCCCCAGACTACCATTCAAACAAGGTACAGACACTATGAGTTCATAGTGATGCGATTCAGACACACTAATGATCCATCAATTTTCATGGATGTAGTAAATAGATTCTTTAGAGATTACCCTGACAATTTTATCATAGTATTCATTGATAATATTCTTATAAACCCCAATAGAAAGGAGAAACATGAGGATTATTTGAATACTATGTTAAATACTTTGTGAAGGGATAGGTTTTATGCAAAGTATAGTAAATGTGAGTTCTGGATGGAAGAAGTATCATTCTTGGGGAATTTTATCACCAACAAAGGGATATATGTGGACCCTTCCAAGAAAAAGTCAATTGACGAGTGGCCAAAGCCAACTTCTGTAACAGAGATCCACAACTTTTTGGGTCTAGCTTAGTATTATTGAAAATTTGTGAAAAACATATCACGATTTTCAAACCCAATAACCAATATGACATGGATGGGAGTAAAGTTTGTCTAGACTCGGGAATGTGAAAACTGTTTTAAGGAGTTCAAAAATAGGCTTATCATTGTGCTAGTACTCACACTCCCAACAAGTAGAGAACTCTTTATGGTGTACATTGATGCCTCAAATAAGGTCTTATGATATGTGCTGATTAAAAATGATAAATTGAAAACCTATGCCTCAAGTATGCTGAAAACCCATGAATAAAACAATCCCATGCATGATCTAGAGTTAGAGGCTATGATATTTGCATTGTAAATCTAGAAGCATTATCTATATGGGGAGAAATGTGAGATATATACTGATCATAAGAGTTTCAAATATATATTAACAAATAAAGAGCTTAATATGATCTAGTGAAGATGGATACAGCTCATCAAGTATTATGACTACTCAATCCACTACCATCTCAGTAAGGCAAATAAGGTAGAAGACGATCTAAGTAAAAAGGATTCAACATCTTTATTATTGATGATAATTTAAAAGGATCTAATCTTATTATATTTGCTGAGGAAGGACTTGAAAATAATTAATAGAGGAACATCATCAATACTTTCTCAAATGATTTCTCAACCGTCTCTCATGGATATAATAAAGGATTCTCAATGAAAATATGTGGACCTTATGAAATGGGTGGAAGCTATCAGAAATGAGAAATCCTCCAATTTTATGATTGATGAGGAAGGAATTGTAATATTTGGGTCGTGATTATGTGTACCATCCAATCCAGAGATAAAGAAAAAGATTCTGAATGATGAACATAGCTCAACCTTCTTTATCCACCTAGGGAGCACAAAGATGTATCGAGATCTTTGAGAAAAATTTTGTTGGGACAATATGAAATGAGAAATTTCTAAATATACATCAAAGTTCCTAGTACTTCACAAAGTGAAGGCTGATAGAGAAAGGTCTAAGGGAATGATGCAACCACTACCTATACCATAATGGAAGTGGGATAACATTAACATGGGCTTTGTTACTTGACTTCCAAGAGCATCCAGAGGAAACAATGCTATATAGGTCACTATGGATCATCTTACTAAGAAAACTCACTTTATCACAATACAAGAGGAATTTTAATTGGATCAACCTTCTCGGATTAACATCGAAGAAGTGGTAAGGCTGCATAGAGTACCACTCTCTATTGTATCCGATAGAGATCATAGATTTACCTCGAAGTTCTGGAAAAGTCTACAATATTCTCTAAGCACTGAACTAAACTTCAGTATGGCCTATAATCCTCAAACTGATGGCCAATATGAGTGAACTATTTAGACACTAGAAGATATGTTGAGAGCATGTTTTATTTAATTAAAAGGAGGATGGGACCAACATCTTCCACTGGTTTAATTCTCCTACAAAAACAGTTTCCACTAGAGCATCCGAATTGAACCATATGAAGCTCTTTATGGGAAAAGGTGCATAACACAGGGAAGTTGGGATGAAGTCGATGAGAATAATCTATTAAGACCTGAAATGGCCAAAGAAATGGTGAGAAAGGTGAAAACCATTCAACAACATATCATGGCAACCCAAAGTCAACATAAGAGTTATGAAGATAATCTTCAATGATACCTTGAGATAAAAACTGGAGATATGGTATTTCTATACATATCTCTATGGAAGAAGATCATGAGGTTTGGAAAGAAATGGAAGTTATGTCTCAGGTACATTGACCCCTTAGAAATTCTTGATCGAGTCGGAGTTGTGGCCTATCGACTAGAACTTCCACGTACCATGGACAAGGTACATGATGTATTTAAGGAATCCCTCTTAAAGAAGTACATACCAGACCCTTCACATGTACTATCTTCAGAGGGGGTATAGTTAGAGGGTGTTATTTCATATGACAAGAATCCAGTGAATATCTTGGATCGTATAGATAAAGTTCTGCATAACAAGACTACTCACCTGGTCAAAGTATTGTGGCCGAACCACATGTATCGAGAGGCAACGTAGGAGCTAGAGGAGGCAATGAAGGAAAAGTACCCACAACTTTTTATGGCCTAGAATGTAAAATGAAATTTCAAGGGTGAAATTTCATAAGGGGGGAAGAATGTAACGACCCAATGTTTTTAATGAAAATTACTTTGTTATAGTTTTGTCATATAATCACATGAAATCACAATATAATGAACTAGTAAGTGCTATGTGACCTTTAAACATAAGTTTTTCACTTCTGTGTTTGGAATTTGTAAATTATTACGTACACGGTTGCGATTAGTAAGTTTTTTTGAGTCCGATAAGAAAAAACTTGATTTTGGTTAATAGTAACCTACCATTATGAATATTAACCTACCCTTATGAATCGTGATATACCCTAATTAATATTAACATTAACTATGATAGTATAAAAATAATATTCTAGTGAAGTTGTGATGTACCTATATTTTAGAATAAGTAAATGAATGTTTTAAAAATGTTTTTTAATAATAAATTATGATTTTAATTAAATATTAAAATAATCATAATTAGTTATTTTTGAATAATGGACTTCATTTTTGGATTCTACATGTCAAAAAATGGTTTGGGAGAATTTTTGGGATTTTTTTAAAATACTTGAATTTTTGTTGAATAGTGAAATCTGATAATTCAAAAATATATGCTAAAACCTATATTTATGCATCATGCTTGAGTCATGGATGATGTAAATTACCACTGGTTAAAACTCACATGAATTTATTACTATTCTTGTTCCTTTAATCATCCATATTTCAGGTCTTGAGGGAAATTAATAAACTATTGATTAATTTTTTTTGAAAACCCTCCTCTACCCCACTATAACCCCCCCTCACTCCCTCTTTTCTTCACTTCTCTCAAGCCTTATGACTTTCCAATATTATGCCCAAATAATTCCCCAAGATTCTTGTTTCCTCACTTCAAATATACCCTATTCTCTTCAAATTAACCAAACCTCTGCCTTTAAGAGGTTCTCAAAGGAGATAAACTCAATAGGTAAATTCATCTTTCAAATTATTTTATTTCTTTTAAGTTATTTTCTTTTATTGTTTCTTTTTGTACCTCCCTTCACCAAAATATTATGATAACTCCAGTATCATACATGTAATGAAATTTTTTTAATGGGATATTTAATTGTCATATCTCCTTTCCCCATCTTTTATTCTAAAGAAATGAAAACACCATTTGAGATGTGTAAATTTAACACATTCAAGGACAACAGTTTATCAATTTCTATTATTATATTTAATTATGGCCATGAAACCATATGTGTTATGGTTGAACCATATTATTATATATCTTATTTAAGGTTAGGTGATCATTTTGTAAAAATGGTATTATGTTATAAAACAAAACATATTCATTGTAATCAAACCCACTTATTAACCAAAATAGTTATCAGTTAGGTTATATATAATAATTCATCTCCACTTCCAATAACCAAATGGATTTTTAGAACCATGTAATATTCTGTTTTTTCACTAATAACCTACGAATTCAATTCTAGACAACCATTCTCATCTTATTTGATTATCCATTCATAAGTAAACCGATAATGAAAGTTGAGGAAACAAACTGACCCGAACAACAAAATTGAGCATCTTAACCGATAAAAAGGCCAAGATTGAACTTAAAAAGGTTATACTAAATCAATTACATATAGAATAGATATGTAATTATTAATTAATAAACCTAAATTTTTTTATTCTAGTCATTAATACAAGTGGATAACACTACCAGACTTATGGTAAGGGATCCTCTCCACTTCTATTTTATTCAAGAATTTCCTCTATGTTATTCCCTTTTATGTGTAATCCCAAACGATGGGGTAGGATTTATCACCTCCCACAAACTTCCCTCATGAAGTATAAGTGATTATAAACCCCTTTTATCTCTCATAAATCCCTCTTAGGTACACCTTATTTAACACCGAAAGCTTCCACGGTACGCTTCTCTTTGAATAATACAGTAGCATGTGTTGTACGCAATTTCGAGTTCTAACACACCACAACAAATCAAACTAGACATTATGAATAGTAATACCCACATTTTGAAATTTTATAAATTTTATCTTTCAAAATGGACTTAATTTTTGGATTTGGAATATCGAAATTAGCTTAGGGTAAATTTTTCGTACTTTTCTGATAACTTTCATATTTTGAGGAATAGTGAAAATTACTAAATTTTAATTAAAAACAACTTCTTTAATCGAAATAATTAATAGTGATAAATTATGAATTTCAGTGATTTTAAAGTATAATTAGAATATAATTTTACCATTTAATTAAATGTTGTTTATTAGTCATAATTTCACATTTAAACTAGACATAAGCAAGTGCCAAACTTTTGATAGTTATTATTTCTTAAAAACACGCTTTTTGTTTTGACAACAAGAATTAATTTTAAATTAATTTTTGCCACTTTGGTGTTTTGAATTTAGAAAAAAGGATTCAATATTCAGAATCATGAAGCCCAAATTGTTTAAATAGTCAAATTTTATTTTTAGACATTTTGAATAATTACTTTGGTAAATATTTTATTTACCATGGTTAAAGGGTAAATCCGGTAAATAAGGGTAAAAAATAATATTATAATAATATTAAATTACCCTAAAACGTGTCCTAACCTTATTGGTGGATACATTTACAACCATGGGAATCTTTGGGTATATTATGGGACCCCATGGAGTCACTTGTAAGTGATAATGACACTTTATATTAATTAAGTTAAAGTAAATACAAAAATGACATAAGCATATATATTTTAGCAAAACAATTTTTACATAGGGTTATATATGTTATATTTTCGACTATAAATATTAATTAGAAAACTAAAAGTATTTCCTACATAATGGTATTTTATTTATAATTTTTAAACATTCAATAATTAAATTTATTTATGACACAATAATGATGTAGTATTTTCATTATTAATGAAAGAATCAGATAATTGGTATTATAAATGTTAAAATAAATTTAATTTGAACGTTTTGATGACATAAACGAATTATATTGATTAATATGACATGTTAGGATTTATTAAATGAATTTGGTTCAAATTAATAAAGTTTTTATGACTTTAAAAAAAAATCAATTATTAAATAGTGTCAAAATTGACATAAATGAGTTTTTAAAACAAATATTATATTGCTAATTGATATTCTATTTCTAAAAATCTACATTTCAGACAAAGGGCTTATATAATGATAGGTGTATCATTAATTGACCACTTAGAGGTCTCTTGGAAGTATATAGTATGTTTATTAACTATATAATATAAAAATACAAAGAGACATGATAAATATCAAACTATTTAACTAAGAGTTAAATAAAAAATATAAAGTTAATATTGTGTCCCAAACCTGTCTAAAACCTATTAATTGAGTGGTTTTAGACCTATACCCACCTTAAAATTTAATTAATACACTTTTAAGCCATTATAAACCGAATATGAATTTATTATAAAATAATATTTCTAGCTTTTCCTAAGGTGTCCCCCACCCCTCTTATAAAATGGAACTCCCACTACTCACTAATTCAAACCTTCAAAGCCTTTTTTCTCGGAAAAACCCTGACCAAATATCCTATCAAATTACCTCACTTCATCCTAGAGGCCCTAATTTTCTCATAAAGCCAACTTAAGGATCCCTTTTTGTCAAATCAAAAGGAAGAACCTGAAGAAGAAGTAATAATTTCACCACCATCTTTCAAGTTATTTTCTTCTTCCACTTCTTATTTTTTGTTATTTAGATTCTAAAATAATAACTCATTTGTAATATATATACTATAAATTTATCATAAATATGGTACAAACATATTCATTATTCTATCCATCCTTTGAATGACATGCCATCATACGTGCGTACGTACATATTACCGTCTCCACGTCATGGTGTAATTGTTATTAAATAATCTATTATTTGAATGGGTATAATAATGATGTTTAATTAATTTAAATAATAAATATAACATGATAATTATTATGTATATATTATATAACATCCAATTATATATTATTTTAATATCAAAAGAGTGATATTGTCGCTCGTCCACACGTACGGATTACCGTCTCCACGAATGCGATGAGATTCATTCCCCATCATATCCATTCAAGACTAAATTTCATTTGATGATTAAAAATAATGTTTAGAGACATGACATAATTCTATAGATGAATAAGATACATCCTATCCATAACAAATATATCTTACATAACAAATAATATAAAGGAAAATGAATCCATTAACACCTGAAACGACGATAATACTAAAATATTATCAACAAATCAATGTTAAAAGATCATATATGATATCATAATAATGTATATTAATCTTTTATAATTCAATAACAATTATTTCAACACTATACATGAGGTTAACCTACCCTCGACCAAGGAAACATTACAAAGTATGGGGTTTTTTATCTCACTTTTAATTCCGTGATATTTCTATTGTTCACCACTTATTTATTGCATGTGGTGTGTGTACTGCCCATGATTGTACTAATTGTGAAATATACATTAATTTATTTATATTTAAATTTCCATTGTATGATCCTTCTTTCATGGTTGTATGTTTCGTAAATTACCAAATCGATAAGGGAATTTGAAATTTCAATTTCCACTCATTCGGCTTTACGCATACTTCATTGATTATTTTACTCCAAGATTATATGTGGAGTCACTATTAATTTGCTTATGTCATAATTTCCACTCTCCTTTATGTGGATATAATTTTGATACACATAATCACTCCATTTATAAATTCTCAAGTCATCGATATGAACTTGATAAGAGTAATTTTAACTCAATCTCCATTTATTGAGTTAAACATCCAATTCATTGGTGTGGTTTTTACAAGAATATGTGTGAATATCCTATGATTGATTTACGTTGAATATCCAATCATATTGAGTGTATTTATATTTGTCACACATAATTATGCTGTTTATTTATCCTTAACCTAAGGATATAGTCTTTATGAGAGATTTCTTCTCAAATTACATTGCATTGAGACTTCATTGTTGTTATACACCAAATAACTTGTATATGGTGTATATAATGTACTTTGACATATTATATCATGAATCCATTTATTCTCATGATATTACAATGTTTTGATTACCTCAATTATTTGTATTCAAGTGTCTCTCTTTTGTTTAGAAAATCTAACTAAAATATCATTTTTAAATGTTTTAAAGGTTTATTCTTCTAAATATTTATCATTAATGTACATGTTTTAAAAATGGTTTTAAGGATTTATTTATATGGACATTAATGTTTTAAAATTAAAATTACTTTTAAAAGTTTCAAAGTGGTATGGGACACTTTGATTAAAAAATCTATTTTTAAATGTCTTCTTGACAAATAGTGTGACTTTTAAATGATTTCAAGAAAAAGGGGGATATTTCTCTCTAATAGTTTTGATGATGTCAATATCCTTCATTATTCTTTATTCAGGTTAATTTGATACAATAAAATATTCCATATTGTATCAAACAAGTTATGTTTGACTATGGATGTGATATTTTTATACCATTCATGGTTTTTGGATAAAGTATTGACATTTTGTATGCTAGTTTTAATACGAATTTTTATGTTATGTTTCAAACTTTTGGTATGAGGAATGCATTAGACTTAGTAAGTGATGGGTAGAGCTCGATATAGCTTTGCAATGCATCGGTAGGTCTCATGAGACAAACTAGTGTCTTGGCATGAGGCCTTGACAAAATCTTATTTGTAGTCTTGGCACAAGGCCTTGAATATGTGCTTATGATAGTCTGGCATTATATATTCCATCATTATGAAAGTGGTTATTGATATTTAATGTGATCATTTGACTAGTAGAATACCCATGTGAATAATTAAATGGCATTATTTGGTTTTATATTTTATATATTATGCTGAATTTTAAGTTTAAAAGGCTTTTGTTCTAGTCTTATACACTGCCTTAAATGTTTATGCTTATTTATGAAAGTTTCCACTATAATGTTATCCTTACCGAGACTCTGAGCACACCCCTTTATATGTTTTATTTTCCCAGGATGCAAAGAAGTATATTACAACTGACCTCTAGGGATATTCTTTGGGATCTTAGTGTTGTCTATGGAGACAATGTTGTTGTAGTTTTCCATTTTATCAAGTAATGTAAACCCTATGAATGTATCTAGTACTTCCAAGGCTACTAAACTAATCGGTCTTTCGAGACATGATCTTTTATGATCATGTCAATGATACATAATAATGCACTGACTCTGGGCTTCTGGGGTCGGGGCATTACTGTTGGTATCAGAGGAAGTTTAGAACAATCCTTGGAAACTAGATTTAGATAAACTCTGATTAGAGCACACAGACTTAAGATTGAATTCATGGATTAGTATAGAAGAACTTCCTAGAATTTTGGTATTGTAGAGATTTTTTGAGTTTTCCGAGCAATACATTCCCTGTTTGGATATGAGAAGGTAGAGGCGGCTCTGGCACAGATGTACCTAGGGGTAAAACCCGAAAACACCTCTTTGAGCTAGGATTAAACGAGAACTGGTGCATGACAATGGGCCTTGCTGCACTCTTGGTTACGAAACTCCCGGGGGATATGCATAGTATAATTTACATTTTCTTTACAAAATGATTTGAATTATTTTAATATAAGATGAAAATAAATGACCTTGGTTAATCCTAAGGTGTTTCAAATTAATAATATGGTGTCATGATATTCTCTAAATGATTTTATAACTATTGTTACTCACACAATGCTTTCTGGTTTTAGTCATTGGATGGATTCCAAGGAAGTCATAGTAACTTTGAGAATGATGTACAAGGTGGAGATGATGGTTGAAATAAGCAACAAAATGGAATGTTTATAGGTGTAAAAGATATCATTTTCATGCCAAATTAGTTTTCCAAAAATATGATCAACAACATATATATTAACCAACTCCTGGAATCAAAAAAGAAGAGAAAGGTGATGAATGATAAGAGCTCCAGTAGTGGAGACCATAGAGAAAAGAATCCTCAATTTCCATCATGCAGGAAATGTGGAAGGAGACACCCAAGAACGTGTCTCAATGGAACAAATAAATGCTTTACGAGTGTGAAATAAGGACATAAAGTAAAGAATTTCCGATGAAAAATGAATACTACTATGGAAGAAAATAAAAATGGTCCCAAGAATCCATTTATAGTCATTTTCTGTAAATGTAGGGGACCTGGCCATTACCCGAGTGAATGCCCTATTCTATAGGATATTTTCTTGGTCAAAGAAGAAGCTATGTGGAAATAAATGGTTGGAGAAATTTTTTAAAGTACTAGTACTCCTTGTAGATGGGATTACTTTGGAGTAAATTTCTCTTGTATTTGTAACCCTATAGTTTTTCATGTGAAAATTATATTTGAGGAAGACTTATCTTTTCTCTTGTGGATATAGTTATAAATAACAATTTGGTTTTATATGATCATTGGGTTTGAGGAAATTACCGGTTATTATATTTTGGGATGAAAATGAAAGGTATGAGATAACATTTGTGGTTAAATTATGTTATGGTTATTTTGAGGAATTTATCTCATTTTCGTAATGTTATAAAATATAGTTTTTGAAAAAGGACAACACACAGACCGTGTGACAACCCATCGCGTCAGACAAAGCTGTGGGAATCGAACCCACAACCAAAGTGCGATTGGGATTTATCGCCTACCACAAGACTACGTGAAGTCCCTAGATAGTGGGACTAATTATTTGTAGTTAAATGATTTTATTGATCAATAATAAGTTTATTTGGAATCTTATGACTTATCAAATGAATACCCTCATTATAGGAAAATGATTCAGTGATTAAGTGATAAATGTTATTTTGGAAGATCTTCAATGACCTTTTTACTTCTCTTTCTTTCTTTTAAAGTGATAGTTTTATTGACTCTTTTTCCAATGTGGGACATTCCATTATATTCCAAAGCCCAAATTTAAATATTGCAAGGATGAAATTTATTGAAGGAGGGGAGAATGTAACACCCCAAACTTCCACGGTACGCTTCTCTTTGAATAATACAGTTGCATGTGTTGTACGCAACTTCAACTTCTAACACACCACAACCAATCAAACAAGCCATTATGAATAGTAATATGCACTTTTTAAAATTTTAAAAATTTTATCTTTCAAAATGGACTTCATTTCTGGATTTGGAATATCAAAATTATCTTAGGGTGAATTTGTGGTACTTTTCTGATAACTTTTATATTTTGATGAATAGTGAATATTACTAAATTTTAATTAAAAACAACATTTTTAATCGAAATAATTAGTAGTGATAAATTATGAATTTGAGTGATTTTAAAGTATAATTAGATTATAATTTTAACATTTAATCCAATTTTGGTCATTGGAAAAAAATTCACATTTAAACTGGACATACGCAGGTGCCAAACTTTTGATAATTATTATTTATTAAAAACACGTTTTTTGTTTTGACAAAGGGAATTAATTTTAAATTAATTTATGCCACTTTTGTGAATTGAATTTAGAAAAATAGATTCCATATTTAGAATCAGGAGGTACAAATTTTGTAAATAGGTAAATTTTATTTTTAGACATTTCGAATAATTACTTTGGTAAATAGTTTATTTACCATGGTTAAAGGGTAAATCCTTTAAATAAGGGTAAAAAATAATATTATAATAATATTAAATTTCCCTGAAACGTGTCCTAACTTTATTTTTGGATACATTTACAACCATGGGCATCTTTGGGTATATTTTGGGACCCCATGGAGCCACTTGTAAGCGATAATGACACTTTATATTAATTAAGTTAAAGTAAATACAAAAATGACATAAGCATATATTGTTTAGAAAAACAATTTTTACATAGGGTTATATATGTCATTTTATAAACTATAAATATTAATTATAAAACTAAAAATATTTCCTATATAATGGTATTTTATTTATAATTTTTAGACATTGAATAATTAAATTTATTTATGACACAATAATGATACAATATTTTCCTTATTAATGAATTAATCGAATAATTGATATTATAAATGTTAAAATAAATATAATTTGAAAGTTTTAATGACATATACGAACTATATTGGTTAATATGACATGTTAGGATGGCTTAAATGATTTTTTTTGAATTAATAAAGTTTTTATGACTTTAACAAAAACCAATTATTAAATAGTGTCAAAATTGACATAAATGAGTTTTTAAAACAAATATTATATTATTAATTGATATTCTATTCCTAAAAATCTACGGTTCATCCAAATGACTTATATAATTATAGTTTTATCATTAATGGACCACTTGGGGGTCTCTTGGATGTATATAGTATGTTTATTAACTATATAATTTAAAAATACAAAGAGACATGGTAAATATCAAACTATTTAACAAAGAGTTAAATAAAAAAGATAAAGTTAATATACTAACCCAAACCTGTCAAAAACCTTTTGGTTGGGTGGTTTTAGACCTATACCCCCCTTAAACGTTAAATAATCCACTTTTGAGCCATTAGAAACCTAATATAAATTTATTAAAAAATAATATTTCTAGCTTTTCCTAAGGTTCCCCTTACCCCTCTTATAAAAGGGCACTCCCCCTACTCACTAATTCACACCATCAAATCCTTTTGTATCAGCCAAAACCTACCCATATATCCTCTCAACTTCCCTCAAATAATTATAGAGGCCCTACTTTGGTCAGAAATCCAACTTAAGGATCCATTTTGATCAAATCAAAAGGAAGAACCCAAAGAAGAGGTAATAATTTCACCACCCTCTTTCAAGTTCTTTTCTTCTTCCACTTATTCTTTTTTGTTATTTACATTATAAAATAATAAATCCAGTACCATATATATAATGTGAATTTATTATAAATATGGTCCATCCATCTTCATTATTCTATCCATCCTTTGAATGAAATGTCACCATATGTGTGTACGTACTGATTACCGTCTCTACGTCGTGGTGTAATTGTTATTCAACACTTTATTATTTGAACGGGTATAATAATGATGTTTAATTCATGTAAATAATAAATATAACCTGATAATGATTCTGTATATATGATATACCATCCAATTATATAATATTTTAATATCAAAATAGTGATATTGTCGCTCGTGCGTACGTACGGATTACCATCTCCACAAATGCGATGAGATTCATTCCCCATCGTATCCATTCAAGACTAAATTTAATTTAATGATTAAAAATAATGTTTAGAGACATGATAAAATTATGGATATTAATAATATACATCCCATACAAAACAAATATGGCTCACATAACAAATAATATAATGGAAAATGAATCCGTTAACACCCGAAACGACGATAATACTAAAATATTATCAACAAATCAATGTTAAAAGATAATATATGATATCATATTAATGTATATTATTCTTGTATAATTAAACAAAAATTATCTCACCATTATACAAGAGGTTAACCTACCCTTGACCAAGGAAAAAGTACAAAGTAAGGGGTTTCTAATATCACTTTTAATTCCGTGAGATTTCCATTATTCACCACTTATTTATTGCATGTGGTAGGTGTACTGCCCATGATTGTATTCATTATGTAGTATACATTAATTTATGTATATTTATGTCATAATTTTATGATATTTCTTTCATGGTTTTATGTTTCGTAAATTACCAAATCGATAAGGGAATTTGAAATTTCAATTTCCACTCATCCGGCTATACGCATACTTCATTGATTATTTTCCTCCAAGATTATGTGTAGAATCACTATTCATTTTCTTATGTCATAATTTCCACTCCCCTTTCTGTGGATATACTTTTGATACACATAATCACTCCATTGATAAATTCTCAATTCATCGATATGAACTTGATAAGAGTAATTTTAACTCAATCTCCATTTATTGAGTTAAACATCCAATTCATTGGTGTGGTTTTTACAAGAATATGTGTGAATGTCCTCTGATTGATTTACACTGAATATCCAATCATATTGAGTGTATTTATATTTTTCACACATAATTACTTAATTTATTTCTCCTTAACCTAAGGATACGTTCTTTATAAGATATTTCATCTCAAATTACATTCCATTGAGGCCTCTTTGTTGTTATACACCAAACCACTTTTATATAGTGTTTATAATGTACTTTTAATTAGTATATCATGAATCCCATTATTCTCATGATATTACAGAGTTTTGATTAAATTAATTATTTTTATTCACGTGTCTCTCTTTTGGTTAGAAACTCTAACTAAAATATAATTTTTAAATGTTTTAATGGTTTATTCTTCCCAATCTTTCTCATTAATGTCCATGTTTTAAAAATGGTTTTAAGGATTTATTTATATGGACATTAATGTTTTAAAATTAAAATTACTTTTAAAAGTTACAAAGTGGTATGGAACACTATGATTCAAAAATCTATTTTTAAATGGATTCTTGACAAATAGTGTGACTTTTAAATGATTTCAAGAAAAAGTGGGATATTTCTATCTAATCATTTTGATGATGTAAATATCCTTCATTATTCTTTATTTAGGTTAATATTATACAATAAAATCTTCCATATTTTATCGAACGAGTTATGTTTGACTGTGAATGTGCTATTTTTATACCATTCATGGTTTGTGGATAAAGTATTGACATTTCATATGCTAGTTTTAATATGAATGTTTATGTTATGTTTCAAACTTTTTATATGAGGAATACATTGGACTTAGTAAGTGATGGGTGGAGCCCGCTATAGCTCCTCGATGCATCGGTAGGTCTCATGATACAAAATAGTGTCTTGGAACAAGGCCTTGAAAAAATATTATTTTTAGTCTTGGCACAAGGCCTAGACTATGTGGTTATGATAGTCTGGCATTAGGAATTACATCATTATAAAATTGGTTATTGATATTTCATGTGATCATTCGGCTAGAAAAATATCCATGTGAATTAGGAAATGACATTATTTTATTTTATATTTGCCATATTATGTTGAAGTTCAAGTTTAAAAGGCTTTTGTTCTAGTCTTATACAATGCCTTAAATGTATATGCTTATTTATGAAAGTTTCCGTTATAATGTTATCCTTAATAAGCATCTGAGCTCACCCCTTTCTATGTTTTATTTTCCCAGGATGATAATAAGTATATTATGACTGACCTCCAGGGATATTCTACGGGATCTCAGTGTTGTCTAGGGAGACAATATTGTTGTAGTTTTCCATTTTATGAAGTAATGTAAACCTTATGATTGTATCTAGTACTTCCAAGGATAATAAAATAATCGGTATTTCGAGACTTGATCTTTTATGATCATGAAAATGATATGTAATAATGCACCGACTCTGGGCTTCTGGGGTTGGGGCGTTACACCTGACACCATGCCGATAAATTGTAATGAATTCTACCCAAACTTTCTTTGTTCATTCGGGTTGCCTTATCTTTATTTATATCAAAATGGAGTTTTCTTATCTGTTTATGTACATATTTTAAATGATCTTTAGTTTTACAAAATTTATTTATGAAGGCCTTTTCATCTCTCTATTTCGGGGATATACAAGTTTTTAAAAGATCCCCTCTTTTGAACTTTTCGATAAGCAAACTTGTTTTAAGTGAACTTCCCAAATTTTTATCCAATTTCAAGTGCACACTATCTTCTGTTTTAAGACACCATTGTATTTATAAAATCTTTTTTTTATGAAAACCATCTTGGTTAAATTATGGTTTTACATAAAATATTTTCCTCTTTTATATTTTAAAAGCTCTATAGTATTTTCTTTAAAAGCGCACAAAAATGTTTTAATGCTAATGTTTCTCAAATACATTTGTTATATGTTGTCACTTCTGTTTTATATAAATTACCATGTTATATTCTTATTTTACCTTATGAATGTCCATGTATGTTCTAATCAATTTCTTGCATGGACACCTTCATGATACACCCATTGTTTATGCTTTATGTCATGATTGTGGTACCCAATTCTTTCCATGGGTACCCTTATGTTTATGTATGGTTGATTATGTATGATTATTTATGTGGAAATAATATTCATTAAAATATTGATATGGGTGAACCTAGATAGTGCTCCAATGCATTGGGTAAAGTTAAGTCTCATGGGATGCGATGTGAAATGAGATTGGCGGTTATCCTTGACCATACTAAAATGGGAACCATGATTATCGATTAGCCATGACCCATACTAAAATGGGAAATGGGATTGGTGGTTAGCCTTGACCTGAAATAAAGACATGTTTTATTATTTTTCGACATTTATATGATTCCATGTTTATATGATCCCATGTTTATTCAATATGGTTTCATATGTTCTGTGATTTTGATATCATTATATCATGCCTCTTAACTCATGTTCTTAAGTTTTATTCTTATTTTATTTCCCTTAATAATATTTTTATCTCATCAATTTTTCCACGTGTTCCCCAGGGTACCCTATGCAGATGTAAGGGCTCAAAAGAAGTTTGGAGCTCTTTAAGGAGATTAAATAAAGAAGTTTTCTTAGCCCCATGTTTTATGTTTTATGTACATAGTATTCAAAGACGCTATACTTAATGATCCTTGGATTGTACTCTGATTTATTATTATTTTTAAAATCATGTAATGTTATATGTAGAAGGCTAGGGCCACTACAAAATTTCAAATGATGGATGAAATGACAAGTCGTTTAATATCAATATATATTTAAAATTTCGCTTGTGGATATCTAAGATGGATTTTCTATGAGGAATTAAATAATATATAAATTTCAAGGTTTGACAATCATCATAATGAAAAACTCACTACCCTATTAGTGGAGAATGAAATTCAAAACGTAATTAACGATTCTATTTTCACTACAATGAACCGTGATAAATATTGTGACACATTATTGGATTCACTTCTATATTTTGAGGATAATAATAAAAAAGAAAAAATAATTGATAAATCACATGAGTTTTATGAATTATTGAAAGATTAAAATCATGATTTTTATTAATTATATAGAAAATATTCAAAATATTCCTTTATACTAAATTTATAAAACATAAAGTACCAATGAGAGTTGTGGAATGATGAAACCATTAAGATTAAGGTCTATGAATCATTTTATGAGATGAATAGAGTAATTTACTAGATCTATCTAAATTATATGCAGATAAATTCATGTCCCAATGATTATATTCTGTATTGGGTGGAAGATTCAAAAGGAGAAAAGTTTAGAAGATGTCCTAATTAGAGATTTAAATTGATGAATTATGACAAAATAATAAATAAACATACCATGAAGAATAAGAGCAGAAATAAAACTATTGTGAAGGTTTTTATAGAAACCAGTATGTTTCATACAAAAATATCAAATCTTATTTGATGAATATTTAATAAAAAACATTACGATACATGTCATAATCATTTAGGTATAGTTTCTTTGAGAAGTTGGATACATAAGATACTTTTTAATAAGATATCTACATAAACTACCACAAATATCTATATAAATAGAACCATTCTTATAAATATCATATTTAAAACCATAATTCAAAAGATAGGTAAAGAAAACATAATAAATAGTGAGATCATATACCCAGTAAGGGTAAATAAGGGAGGTAACAACGATCACTTAAACATAACATGAGTACAAGGTTATTAGAACATGATATTAACCATTGAAAACCATAAAATATATATAAAAGGTCATAATATTTCTTCATGGAATAAATCCTGGATGTTTATAATACATGAATCAAAAACGAATCATAGAACATGAGTCATGAGAGCATAAAAATGGCCTAATACATATGTTTGTGTAACACACATAATTATAAAAAATCATGTCCTTAGTAATCAAGTCTCACTTCCATTAATATAATTGTGGATTGTGTTAAATCCTCAAACCATTGTATCCTTAGTCAAGGTTCAATACCAAGACAATCATATTGGAAGGAGTCCCTTACTGGACTCTATCCACATCCCATTCTAGTGCATATTTTCTCATGAGATATCCATATTTACACAATGTATTGGTGGGTTATATAATTTCCATCCCACATATAACATAATTAAAATTATACATATGTTTTCCACAAGATCATAAATCATTCTTCATAGCATAACCTATGGAAATAAAATGGGTTTCATAAAAAAATTATAATATCCTAATATCATAACCCAAACAAAAGAGACAAATTTCATAAATATTTTATCATGACCTAATTTACTCATGTAAAAAAACAAGTTTCATAGAATCTTACTTAAAAAATCAATAGTATAATTCATATGAATATTGAGATTGGATGGTATAATTGCACCATATCCCAAATAAATCATACATGACATCGAAATATGTCACCATTGATGAAAATAACATTAAAATAAATTTGGAATATTTCTCAAGGAAATACCCTTATCACTTTTAAATCACTTATTTAAAATATAAAAAATAATACCAAATATTAAGGACAACATTTTATTTTAAAAAAATCTTGGAAAATTTTCAAGAATCTTCAATTAATTTATAATTCTTGATAGTGGGAAATTCTATTCATGTTGTTGTGTTAAAAGAGGGATTCATTTCCATTTTTTTATAAAAAGACTAAGGCAACTTGTTTTGAAAATGAAAATAGGACTCCTTTTAAACTATTATTAAAAAAATATATCATGGGTAAAAATGACTTTAAAAAATTATAGTATAATAAAATCATTCTTTAAAACATTTTATAAAACAAAGACAAAGAAAAAATGGATTTTCAAATCAAAAGATAATTAATGAATATTTTTCCTTAAAAAATTTATTTTGGTATATTGAGTACATAAAGAGAAGAACATGAAAGTAAAACATGTATTATCTAGATATAAATATTATATAATAAATTAAATGGGATTTTTGGAGTTATATCATGAAATTTTGTCAATTGAAATGTAGTCATAAACAATCCCGCTAAACAATGAAATTGTAACATAAAATTATTACCTCAAGTTCCAATTGCACTAAAAAACCCTAAAATACTATATAATAAATTAAAATTTATTATAACAATAAAACATAATCATATTTAAACCTATGATATCGTATATTATACCATTATAACATTAAAACATTGATTTATTATAATTTCTTATTAAAAGATTTGTTTTTAGGTGTTAACTATTTACTTTTTCACGAGAATTTCATTTTGGTAGTTATTGAACTTGTACATTGATCATGGGTTCATATTATCCATATTTTTATTAATGATTTAAATACCATATATATTAATTATATACATATTTCTATTCATAAATAAAAGATATAGTTGTAATTCTGATTTTCACTGTTCATTGTGACGGTAGGTCGTACATACACATGAATTATATTTTTACTTTTTGACGGATGGAAGAAAGTTAAAGTAAATAATAATTCACATTTATTTAATCATTATTATATCATATATTTATAAATTATATTCATTAAATATATCTTTATTACCATCCATTTAAAATGGAACTTAAAAAAATTGTGTCAATTCATGGGGGTGGTAGTCTACACCAACATGTGAGCAACGTTATTATTTTCCAATGGATTAGAAGGTAAGAAATTAGAAATTATATTATAATTCCGTAAGCATAAATATTTAATAAATATCATATATACAAATTGAAACCATCATAACATCCATCTCTGAGATATGGGGATGGAAAATAATTTGTATCACTATATGAAGTCAGTAGTCAACAGATACACACCAATGATACATTCACTTCAAATTTTATGGAAAAGAGTACAGATAACAGTGGCTTTAGGATCATAATAACACCTAATTAAATTTATTATGCTGAATTTATAATTTTATTATTAATACCATAGATTTATATAAGTTATAAGAATTAATAAATTGAAAGGGTTCAGGTAAGATGATTACATCTTCTTCGGGAGACCTCATTTCGATCATTTCTTAAGGACTATTGGATTGGTATTTTAAAAAGACCAGAACCTATATATTATTTACAGGGAAGATGAGAAGATAATTTTATAGGGGTTTGTGGATATATATCTCTAAATTTTTGATAAACAAAATTGGGAATGGGTTTCCTTTAATAAGGGGCGAGGGGAGAAAGACACACTTGGAATTACTAAAATGATTGAAATATAGTTAAATCATTCTCCACATAAATTCTTCAAAATGGATATAGATTCAAATAAAAATAGTCTAAGGTAAAAATATAATAATAAAATAAAATTTATATATATTTATGTGTCATTTGGAAACTTATCTTTTAGTTTAACCCATGGGTTAACCAATTTTAATCTTAACCATGCTAATTACCTTTTTAATATTAATCGGTTATAAAATTACTTATAAGTTAAAAATTAGTTCATAAATTTCAAAGGTATTATATATTAGGCAATTTAACTGCCTACTTTACCTATTAATATATTATTATGTTTCTTAAATAATTAAATAAAATATAATTTGTTATAAAATATCATTAATGTCATTTGTGACACTATTAATTTAATTTGACTTTAAAGACAACGTGATAGTAAAGTAATTTGAATGTAAACAGTTATCGCATTCATAATATGTTATATTAACCTATAAAATTCATGGAACATAAGTAATGACCAAAATTTTATTAATTTTATTCTTTTTAAAGTCATTTATATTATTTTTCTATTAATTGAAATAATATTATGTCAACATTACATGAGCATTTAAGTTAACTATTGAATCACTAAAAACTAAAAATAAATCACCAAGATAAAAATTATTAATTCATATTTTATATAAACATTTATAACCAAACTAATCCTTTTTTATCATTATAATAAAAATTTGGAGTTATTAATGTCAAGAGAGTGACATTTTGTATTTATTCTTTCCTTAAATTAATATAAAAAGTTGCAATGAAAGAAAAATAGGACCAATTAGCCTTATATTAAAGACTAATATTGAAATGTATGAAATAAATTCATCAAATATGATAAATTAAAGTGTAAGAGATACTTTAAAACCAAATCCAAATGTTTTAATCCTATTTTATCCATTTTACCCTTAGTGACAATTTTTTTTCTTCAAAGTTACTATTCATAATGACAAAAAATAAAAGGGAAATATTTACCAAATTTGAATATTATAATTCCAAATATGAGATTAATTTTTAGGATTTAGTTTTTATAAACATAAGAAATTTATTTTCAAATAAGTGGACAAAATGCAATGCAAACCATTTAAAAGAAAATACATTTTTATATAAAAAATAGGATTTATTCTTATCCCATAAAAAGAAAAATCATTAGATGAATGTTAAAACATTTGATTGAATATATAATATATACATTTCATTAAAATTATTCAGAAATAATGAATAATTTTATTTACTAAGATAAAAATACAATGCGAGTATAAAAACCATTTTTTAAGATAAACAACTCTTCCAATTTCAATTGATTTTTATTTTCATTTATAACAAATTTATAACCAATGAATATATTTTATACATGTTTAATTCATTAAAATCTCATAATTTAGGAATTATTGTGCATACATGAAAATTCAACAAATATGTGATAACTACCACATTAAATGACAATATTTCAATTCTATATCACTATTCATTTAAACTCAGTGTTTTGTGAAAAGAAATATATCAAAGAAAAAAAATTTATTTATAGATAACTATATCATAATTTATTAGGGTGTCACATTATTCCCCCTTAGAATAAATTTCACCCACAATATTCCTTCACTCCGATACAAATGAATGAGGATATCTCTGTTTCATCACATCCTTGGAGTTCCAACTAGATTTTTCGAATTTCTAATTCTACTAGGGAACTTTAACTTGGTGAGTAGTCTTGTTTCGTAACACTTTATCTCTATAATACAAGATTTAAAATGGTTGTAATTAATATGAAATATCATTATCTAATGGTATGAACATTGAGTTTAGTATATGTTATAGATCATGTATATAATTCCTTAAGGCATATACATAGAACACATTATGAACTTGAGAGAGGTTCAGTGGAAGGTCCAAGTGATATGCTATCATCCCTAATCAGTTGAAAATCGTACAAGGTATAACATACCTAGGGATCAACGTTCATATATTTTGGAATATTATAACCTTATTACATGGATAAATTCATAGGAATACCTTATCAGCAACATTGTGTTCTATATTTTGTCAATAATTATCAACATAATGTTTCTGTTGACTTTGAACTACGTTGATATGCTGCTGAATGGATATGAATTTATCTCACATTTCTATAGCTATATTATGTCACAATAGATTTATTTTCCTAAATTCATCCTAACATGTTAGAATTCAACACTTATTTATATGGAGGGATTTATAAGGATCCATCTAAATGCTTGAGTAAAGGTTGTTGTAGTAATAAAAATAAACTAGAGGAAGGTGTTGTTCCCAACCACCATTGAAATACATAGAAAAATATCTCATCATATTATCTATGATTTTAATGGTTCTCTCAGACTAACCATCTTTATGGGGATGATATGAAGTACTAAAACACAACTCTAAATTTAGATCTTTCTAAATACATCACCAACAAATTGACGTAAACCCTAGTTTCTGGTTATATACAATTGAATTTTGTACTTGAAGAAGAACACAACTTCATAAAATTATATTCTAACAAGATAATAAAGGTAGAAATATTTTCTAATAGTAGTGAAGTGTTCTGACTTTTTAAGGTGATCGAATATAACCTAATTAGCATTATGACCTTCCATTTCCTTTCTATTATGGGTAATAGTTGTAACATACCCTAATAATTCTATCTCACATCCTTAACTTACATATTATTTACCAAGATACATACTCAGTAATATATCTCTTCATGTTTTCCCACCATAAATACTCATTCATATCTTTATACATCTTCATAATTCTAGGATGAATGAATAATGATGAACTATGACCCCCATACAATATCTTCTTATTAAAATATAGGATGGAAAATTTTCATAAATTTTTCTTGAAACTTATCATTCCATCATAATCAAGGTTGAACTAGGGAATATTTTTTCCTCCTTATACAGTTACACACATTCTTTTTGTGCCTCTTTAATCCTCACATATATAGATAGTTGAACACTCATTTGATAAAGATAATATTTCACTCCTTCCATCATGATTTCTAGATACATATTTTTCAAATACAAAAATATTGAATCTTTTTTTATCCTCATCATAAATAATCTTGTATTATCATTTCAAATCAAATCATTATCCACCTTGTTATATTTCCTAGGGTGGTAATGTATTAAGAAGTCATAATCTTTCTTCAACTCCATCCATATTATTTTGTGAATATTCATCTCTTTATGAGTGAATATGTATGTTAAAATTTGATTAAATAGATATATATTTATATATCACACATTTATCCACAAATACCATTACTCTATATATTTAATAAAAAAATTACATCAACTAACTCAAATTCACGAGTTGAGTAATTTTCCTTGTGAACCTTTAATTGGTGTGAGACATAAGAAATAACCATAAAATTTTATAATAGGATGCATCCCATTCCCTTTTACAATGCCTCAATATACATTTCAAACACTTATCTACTATAGGGTAATGTAATCACAGGTACACTGACTAACCTTATCTTTAGTTCCTTCAAATTTTCATAATATTCATCTTTCTAAAAGAACTTGGATCCCACATGATTTAACTTGGTGGATATATTAAATAGTCCTGATAAATTATTCCCAAAGAATTGATAATACCCTAACAAATAAAGAAAAATGTGAATCTTAAACACATTGGTTGTTCTAGTACAATGTTTAATAAATTTAATCATTGATGGATCCACCAATATATCCCAACTATAGATTATGTGACTCAAAAATGAAAATTTTTATATCCAAAATTCACATTAGGTTAATTTTTCATGAAACTTGTCCTTTATTATGTAATTTAGTAAATCCATTAAGATAGATAGGGAATTAGTAATACCAAATTGAATCATTATAAAGACATGGTTTCCATACTTTATATGAAATACTATCTTCGGTATATCCTCATTCATGACCCTATATTTATGATATGTAGAATAAAGGTCAATCTTAGAAATTTATTAAGATCTGTGTATTTGATCAATCTATTTAGTGATATGAGGTAGTGGATACTTTTTCTTGATAATGATTCTATTAGGTTCTCTATAATCAATTTAGAGTCATAATAACCCATATTTCTTCTAAACAAAAAAGAAAAGATGCACCCCATGGTGACACACTTTCCCGAATGATTCCCTTTTTGAGATTCTCCTAGTGTTAATTATTCGATTCATGTAACTTATTCGAGGCTATTCTATATCAAGTCTTTGAAATAGGTGTAGCACTATATATGAGTGATATTTATAACTAGAGTTCACAATTTGGAGTAATATTAGGTGACTCTTCCAAAAATACATTAGTAAACTTCTGCACAATAGGTATATCTTCAATGTTGACTCTCTCTCCAACCATCTGAGATTATCACCCCATTTGAATAGGAATAAAGACCTTTTAATGGGATGTGATTTCCATAATAATTTCTTATTTATCATCAAACTAATAGAAAATCAAAGGTTGGATATTAATGTCAAATTTGATTTCCATTCCATTGAAATTAATGAGAGATTTATATAAATAATGAATTTCCATGACTAATATAACGTCAAATTCAACCAAAGGGAGAATAATGGGATTTTCAAGAAGTACATTAAAAAAACATAAAGTGAAGAAGAACCATAGATCTAAGATGCAATCATCATACCACTAAAATTTTCTACTACTAGTTAAAAATATCTTTTTTTGTGAATAAGAATTGACATTCCTTGATACTTTTACACATATATAGGAATTCATATAACTATTCTCATACAGGGTAATTAAATATTTGAGCATATATGTATTCACCTCCGAAATATTATTATATCTTCTATCCATTAGTAAAACCAAAACTATAAGCATTCCCATTTTGAACATTTGATTAGAGTGATCAATCATGAAAATCATCTATAGGATATCAAAATCATGAGATATTATTTTCAATATTTGACTCCTTAGGTTTAACTTAAGTCATCTATAATAATCATCTATTAAAATCCTTCATGATGGTTTCTAATGAAAATTGAATTAACCTAAGAATATTCTTTGGGAGTGTCAAACCAGATTATCAATAAGGTCACACTCACCATGAACCAAAATAATGGATAATATATACGCAACCAACAATTTTTGTGGTTATTACCACTACATGAATTTGTTCCAAATCCACACCCACTTGTAGTATCCAAACATGGATTCTTTTCTTATAAAACCAAACTCTTTTCTTTATTATAACTTAGGATAGTCTCCTATAAATTGGATTATTATAATAGTTCTCAATATATTTTTACTAGCCTAGTTACCAAATGTTACTAAACCATTATTTGATACCAACTATAGACACCCATCCTGTTAAAAAAAGATACCAAATATTATTTGAAAAATATTGAATAGATAACATTACTATCCATGCAAGAATTATATAGGTATATTGTCTTTATACACTTAAATACATCAATAAATTGTTCATAATATATCTACACTATCTCCAAATAAGTTCTACATAACTAGAACTCTTCTTAAGAATACCATACTTAAAAAAATTATTTATGACATGGGGAAATGAAATAAAATAAATGGCAAGATTATATACTCAATAAAGGTATAAAAGGGAGATAAAAATGATCACTTAAACATAACATTATTATAAGGGTATGAGAACATGATATTAACAATTTAAAACTATACCATATATATCAAATATTAAAATCTTGAGCCATGGAATAAAACAATTAAGTTCATAAGACATGAATGAAAACAAAAACAAAGAACATGAGCCATGAGATCATATCATTTCCTTAAGAAATACATTTTTGGAATACACATAAACATAGAAAATAATTTACTTAGTAATTAAGGATCACTTACAAGACTATTATGGTTGATTGGGTTACTACCCAAAACATTGTATCCTTAGTCAAGGTTCATTCTCTAGATTATAATAGTGGATAGAGACCCTTAATAAACGTGGTTTACTCCATATTCTAGTCCTTTTTATCTCATAATATATCCATCAATACCCAATACATTTGACAGATATATAATTCTATCCCCACCCATCACATAATGAAAATAACACATATATGTTCCACAAGATCATTAATCATTCATCGTATCATAACCTAGAAAAATGAAATGGGTTACCTAAACATTTCATTATAACCTAACCCATGGAAAACAAATGGGTTTCATAAAGGTTTCATCATAACATAATTAACCTATGGGAAAAAATGGGTTTTATAGTGTTATCCATAATTCATCATCATCATTATAAGGAAAAAAATGTTGATAGTATCATTGGATCATATACCTAGTAATATATAAGTAGTTTCAAAGGATTTCATTTTAAATAAAGACACCTTTAAAAGATATCTGTAATATTTCTTTAGGAAAATACACTTTTCATTTTTAAATCACTTATTTAAAATTAAAAAATTAAAAATATTATAGAAATTATTTTCATTGAAAAGAACCTCAGAAACATTTAAAATATTACTCAAATCATTGAATGGTCGTGATGGTGGGATATTGTTTTATGCTATGTTAATTAAAACAAAGGTTCCTTTCACATTTTTGATAAACATTCAAAAGTACCTCATTCGGAAAAAAAACAATAAGATTCATTTTAAAACATTTTTTAAAAATTCATTCATAGGTACAAAATAATTTAAAAAATCATAGTATAATTAAAAATTTCTGGAAAATATATTTATAAAATATTGACATGGAAAAAATGAATTTTGACTGAAAAAAGAAATAAATTTTATTTTTATTTAAAAACATTATTTTAGTCAGTTGTGTACCTAAAGAGAGAAAAATGAAAGTAAAACATATATAAAAAATAAAAATACATAAATTAAGAAAATTTATGATGTTATTGATAGGTATATAATAAAATTCAATCATTGGAAACTTAATCATAAATAATCTTTGGTAAATAATGTGATTATAATATAAAATCCTTACCTCTAGTTCCACTTGATTTGAAAGCACTATAACCACATGTATAATAAATTTTAATTTATTATACTTCTATAATAAAATTATTTACATACTTATAATGTCATATATGTTCCCTTTATAACATTTTAACACCCATTTATTAATAATTCCATTTATCATTTTTTTAGGTGTCAACTATTTCGTTTTTCATTAGAATTTAGGATCGGTAGTCCTGGTAATTTTAATTTAATCATGGTGACATCATGTAAAAAATTCATTTGAGATTTTAATATTATATATATTCATTATATAAATATTTATATTAATATATGATACGTATTTTTAGAAAAGTGATTTACATCATTTTTGGAAATGGTAGGTCATACGTTCCCATGAACTCTATTTATACTTTTCAGAATATGGAATAAATGAAAGGAAAATAATAATTTGAGTTTATATAATCATTATTATATTATATATATCATATATATTAATTAAATATATCCTTATTTACATGAATTTAAACTAGAATAAAAAACTAATCACCTTGATTTGTGGATGTGGTGGTCCACACGTACACAGGAGCGACATTATAATTTTACGATGTATTAGAAGGTAATAATATAGGTATGATATTATAGTTCCATAAATATAGTTATATAATAAACGTAAAATATAAACATTAAACCCATTATAATAACCATGCATGAAATATGGTGATGGAAAAAAAATTTTATCCCTACTTGGAGGCGGTAGTCCACACATATACCAGGGAAATACTTCTACTTACCATTGGTGGAAAAGAGAGTGTATAATGGTAATTTCATGATAATAATAAAATTTATGTATATTTGTTTACTAAAATTATTATTTTATTATGAATACCATATATTTGTAGGATTTATGAGGAGAAATAAATTGAGAGACTTCAGGAAAGACAATTACCACTTCTTTGGGAGATTGCCTTCAGATCCCTTATTATGGACCATTGGAATGGTATTTTAAGAAGAAAAATAAATCTAATGTTTGTATAAATAATTTTATAATATAATTGGATAGGTTTTAGATGATTTATATGGTTCAATGTGGGGTAATGAAAATAGGTAAGGGGTGTCCTTTTATAAGGGAGGAAAATCACACACTTTGAATTTCTAAAAAGATGAAAATATAATTAAGTCATTGTCATGAAATATGATTCCAAATGGATATAGATTAATTAAAAAGAGGTTAAGTATGAAATATAATCATATAATTAAATTTATACACATTTTTGTCTCATTATAAACCTTATACTTTTGTTTAACCCCTTGGCTAACCAATTTTAATCTTAACCGTGGTAATTGTTTTTTTAATATTAAAAGGTTATAATTTTATCTATAAGTGAAAAATTAGCTCATAAATGAACAAGGGATGATATTTTATATCTATTATCATTATAATTTTCCTATTTAATTTTTTTTTGTTTTTTTAAATATTTTAATAAAATATTTGTTAACAAAAATATCATTAATGTCATTTTAACGCTTTTAATTAAATTTGACTTTGAAGACAACATGACAAGAAAGGAATTAAAATATAAACCTTTTAAACATTAATAATCTATTATATTTATACATATAAATTTTCGAGAATATTAATTCACCCAAATTTTATTACTTATAACAATTTTAAAATAATTAATTCTATATTTCTATTAATTGAATAAATATTGTGTCGGTGTTGCATGAGCATTGATAGTAAATATTCAATCACTTAAAATTATAAATAAATTACCATGATAAAAAATAATAAATATTTCAAATAAATATATATAACTAAAATTATCCATTTTTTATCTGTATAATAAAAAAATTAAGTTAATAAAGTAAAGAGATTGGTATTTTGTATTTATTCTTTTCTTAAATTAATATAAATGTCACAATCAAATAAAAATGGAACCAAGGGTCCATATATTATATATTTACATGGAAATGGAAAAAATATAATCCTACAATTATAAAATTTAATTTCATTGAGATTTTAATTCCTTATACCATTTTAAACACTATTTCACCTTTTTACCCTTACCAAGGAGACAAAATTTTTCCAAAGTTACTATTCATAATGAAAAAAATAAAAGGTTATTATTTATCAAATTTTAATATCTTAAATCCAAATATGGGATATATTTTTCAAGATTAAATTTATATAGTTAAAAAAATTCTACTTAAAAAAAATTCTAAAAAAGTGACGAAAATAATTTTTTAGAAAAATTAAATTTTAATCATAAAATTAGATTTATTATTATCTCATGACTAAAACCATTTAATGAATGTTAAAAATATTTTATAAATATATAATATATAAATTTAATTAATATCAGTCACCAATACTGATTAATTTAATTTATTATGATAAAAACACATTGCATGCATAAAAATAGTTTTTCAAGAAAACATCTCTTTTTCTTTCAAATAATTTTTATTTTCATTTATAATAAATTTATAACCAATGAACTAATTTTAAACATGTGTAAACCACAAATTTTCAATAATTTAGTTATTACTATTCATACCTAAAAAATTTAATGGCTATTTGATAACTATCACATTGAATAATAATATTTCAATAGTCTATCATGGTTTGTTTAAACCCAATGTTTCATGCAAACCAGGATATAGAAGAAATAAAATTCATTTATAGAGAAATATATCATAAAATCTTAATGTTTCATAGTTTTTCATTAATTTCATTTCATTTTAAACAATAATTGAAAAGAACATTCACATCAACTAAATGAACGAAGGAAATGCAGGGGCATGATTTGGGAAACAAAGATGATGGGTTCATACAACATCAAAGAGATTCACATAAATGGAAATAGTTTTGTTCTTTACATCCAAATTTATTATTTGATCCTATGAATTTTCATTTTCATTGGATATCGATGGATTTAACACATTCAAGAATCTAATTAAAACATATCTCATATGATTAGTTATTTTTATCTCTTAAAATATAAATCCATAGATGTGTATGTTAAAAGAATCAATTATTATTTCAGTGATCATTCTAGGGAAAAATTAATAAAAAAGGAATATGTAAAGACCCATATTGAACCATCGGGTTTGAACCAAAGTTCCAAATGAATTTATTTTCACCTCTTTATATGCAAGACGTCATTGACTAGTTGCATGATTCTATGTCCATCAGTGGGTAGACTACACCATCAGTATCATTTCATATAATAAATACTAAATAATATATAATTTAATAAAAAATCCTAGTAATCATTCAGAAACTAATAGATGGTATACATGTAATATAAAAAAAATTATCTTCCAAAGTGGAAATCCAAACAATAATATAAAAGTGTGATAGGTAAATAAATTAGTAAAACTATAGTAAACCCTGATGTATATCTTTCCCCCCCTTTATATCCATGTTCCATGGCTCAACCATCTACCACGAGCCTCTTTCCCTTTCACAGGTACCTATATATAAATTTTACATGCACATTGAGGTCATCATGAAGGGTCTGAATAATATATCCTAGTTGGACACCACCAATGCATCCTTAACAAATGTGAACTTTTATAACAGGTGTATTCCATGAAAATAATATATTCATAAACAAGATAAAAACACACCATCATGTACCAAGCAGGTTTAGGATAACCAAGCTACCACAAACCACCAACTATACCTAATTTTACCCCATACTAGTTGTATAAAATAGGTTTTTTAGAACCATTATATATACATCAAAAAAAGGTTCCATACATGGTGTGGCTCAATTATTGTATAGGGCCTAAGCCTATAGGTAAAACCGAAATAATCCATTATACCATGTATTTATCACTCAGGTCAAGTCACATAGACCATCATGAGCCACTAATTTACATTGGTCTAGTAATATAGATTTTCATGCCCCAATATCATCTCATAGGTCCATTCACATATAATCATTATGCCCCTAATTCAATCTACACAAATACGTCATGCCTCTTCGTTTATCTTAGTCTTATAATCAAGTCACATGATGTGTGTGAACACACTCACCCTCTAGGGATACCCAACCATGATGGGTACACCTATCACTTTAGTGCCTTGTATTACAACATAGAATATACCAAAATATAACATATTGAAACTATGGTATTATATCATGGAACACATTGATTATCATAATGAGAATAAAGTGGCAATATACATAGATGTGATTAACATCAAACATGAAAAACAATGTACAAGAAAAATTCATCAAATCAAGCATCATAATGGGTTTGATGGGATATACACCTACACACATATATGATCATAATATTGTATGGTCAATGATGTGATCCAACATAATAATTATACCAATACAAACATGTGTATATGAGAGCCTTAGTTGGTAAGGAACTTCCTAGCTCATGGTTTTTTATTCCAATGTCATGGTTTATCTAGGAATCATCACTATACCCATATCCATAATTTCATCATCCCAAACTAACTATGAATGATTTTATAGAAATATTTCCCAATTTTTATCTTTAAAAAATTAATCACCAAAAATAGAATAGATAAGAGAGGTTATGTCATTATTAAAAAATAGATAAAGAACTTATATTCTTCATATAAGGTTTCACAAAACATGAACAAGGTAATTTTCATAATGCAAGGAATCAAAAGGATCACTAAAAAGGGAAGGGTAGAAATGTTTTGATATTTTTAAGAAATCACTCAGTGTACAAATTACTAGCATTAAAACCCACAAATCACATTCATCATTTAATTTAATTTTAAGATATTCTTAATTGTAGTGTGTTTAAATTATTCCATAATTTGAGTCATGTGTTTTAAATGAGTTAAGGATTTAATTACCCTATGTTTATCCTTTTAAAATGTTAAAAATGAGTAATACATGCATACTAGGGAAGAAGAAAATTCAATAAGGTTTTTAAATATCCCCCCCCCCCAAAAGCGCTATATAAGGGAAACATGGTTTACCATTAAACATATAATACCTGTTATGTAATGGTAATAAAATTTTCCCATACACATGTTAAAAACCCAATACTACCTTTATGAAGATAAAGGTTACCCATACATAGCCTTTCAAGAGACCACTTTTCCTCTCTGTAGTGCTAGCACTACCCTTACACATCGACTTGAAATTTACTCTACTCTTTTGTAGCAGTTGGTAACCCATATGAAACTAAATTACCCTTACATTACCTTTATAAACCCATGGATACATTTACATAAGATATTAAACACCCTCCTTAATAGTACTGAGCACCAAAGGTACCTTTACACAACCCAAATTACAATCTTAAGTAACCCATATAAACAATGGGTTACCTTTATGTACCCTTGGAAAGTAGAGGCTCACACTTATGCATCCCATTGAAACCCCACCATAATCTTTCAAAACTCATTTAAATGAGGAGTTAAACTTACACAAATCCCATGATTCCATGTAGATCTCTTCATGCTATGACAAGATCTGAACAAGTGGCACCGTCTTCTCCTAGAATACCTTCTCGATTTGGTATAGAATTTTCACTAAATACTCCTCGTTAGATGAATTTGGAACCCATTCAACATCCTCATAGTCTCTAACTTGCACAAATTATTGTGCCCTAACCAAGGTGATATTAAAGGCTCTAATAAACTATGGTGTTAGATTATATTTCTTATATATTTAACTATTCCCCAACCATGGTGAGGTTTATAAGAAAATCCAATCACCAATAGAGAAATCCCAATGATATCTCCTACAGTATTCATATGATGATTTATTACTCTAAGTATCATTAACTTTTTATTGATCATATATACCCTCTATGATGTATCCTATACGATAATTGGCCCAATAATTTCTACCTTGCCTACATCATTCCAATATAGTGAAGTATCGAATGACTATCCAGGGAAAGCCTCAAACGTTGTCATCTGGATAGAATACTAGAAATTTTTGTTGTAATAAAACTCCACAAAATCTTGGTGATCATCCCAAGTTTTACTAAAGTCTAGAATAAATGATTAGATTATATCATCTAGTATGTGAATTGTTCACTCTAACTGTCTGCCTGTCTGAGGATGGAATATTGTGATGAATATCAGCTGAGCCCCTTGGGATTTATGAAATCCCTTCTAAATGTGTGACATGAAATCCACATCCATATTAGAAAAAATTATCAATGGAATTCAATGTAAGAAAACAATCTCACCAGTATATTGATTTTCCTTCTCTTCTGTTACTTGAGTATCTCAAATAAATAAAAAGTGATCAAAATTTATAAACTGATTGACAAACTCCCAGATAGGGTCATGACTTCTCAGGGTCCTAGGTAACCCTATCAAAAATTCTATTGTGACATCCTCCCACTTCTACATGGATCCTGGATGTGGCTACTACAAACCACTAGGATTTTGTTACTCATCCTTTACCCTCAAGAACATAAGGTATTGGGAAACAAAACCAGTGATATCCCTACTCATCCAAGGTGAATAGAACTATCTTCCAAATTCAAGTAAAATCATTTTCACACTTGGATGTGATGTGCGATAGAATTTTCAACATTTACTTCCTTTTACTAATTGAAAATACCCAACATTGCAGTTTCATTCCCTTGATGATAGTAGTCTTAGTTGAAGTTATAAAATTACAACATTATTAGAAATTTTATTTAAATATTGTATTTATTTATTTTTACATATTTTGATATAATTTAAGCATCAATGTTTCGAATGGATTTTTTTAGGATGGAATTTAATTATAATAATTCACTATGCAAGAATATGAACTTTTTCAGGATGAAAAATTATAAAGGTTAAGAGTGACCAAGACATCCTTGGTCAATATACTTACCATATATGTTGATAGTATGCTTTCCCTGCATGAACCTATTTTCACACAGTATGAATGGTTAATATTCATTCAACATGTCATGTTTAATTATCATGGTCACCTACCCACCTTATTAAACCACATTCTAATAGTAATTCTACCTACCATAAGTATGATTAACTGACCACATATTCAAAAATTAAACAAAGGAAAGAATAGAAAATTTCTTGAAGAAATTATATTAATTTTTACACCACTATCAAAGTAGGAATATCAAACATGAGTTCCCTCCCTTTAGCCACTATCACATGGTCAATGCACTGATTGTTACCTTCAAGCAGACATCCCTATCGCAATCTTACTAACCCACTCTTCCATGAATATGCCTTATAAGTTTCCTTAATTGACCACAATCCTACACTTCCCTATAATAGAAAGTGTTATATTTACTTATGCTTGAAGAATATCCAGAGACTACATTTCTCTAAAAGTTTCCACCACCATTTTTCTTCCACCCCGAGGAAAAGTAGGATTCCACCTACCTTGCTGGTTCCACCTTCTGATGTCACCCCTAGATTTGAGACAAAAATAGAGTGAATCCAATTTACCTAGAGACTCATGGTAGTACTATAATTCAATATGGGATCTTATTTTACTAAGTTTGAGATCCTTCCGAGTGATCCTTGATCAAAGTTTCCCTACCTGCACATCTTTTGAGAGAGATCTAAACATCCACTCTATCATGAAGAATATTTTTATTTTTCAACACTAGATCCAAATGAAAAAAGAACCGATTTCCCATAGGGACCTAAAGTAAATATGGTAGGAACATCAAATTATGAATCTACCTTCACCATTAATCGAAATGAATGAGGGTGTAAGTTTCAAGTGTGATGTAAGAAGTAAAAGAAATTTTGATGGGAAGATTTTTCACCACTAACAAAGAAACTATGGGTATTTTATCTCTAATGATGGGAGAATTTGGGTTACAGATACTGATAGTGTGAATTCTCACAGATAAACATAATTCTTCTAAAATGCTACATGAAATAATAATTCCCAAAATTTAAAACCAGATCTATTTTTTCTTTTCCATTATACTGTGAAGCACGTGATCGCTCCACCCTCAAGAATATATTAGGATAGATCATTTAAGAGCACTGATATCTCATAGAATCCATCCAAACCTTTCCATAAGGACACATTTCAACCATTGAGATAAAATTAAACTGACTCCCTACTCAAAGCATAAATTATAGAACTCACTTAAGGAATATGTGACCCTTACATGAATACAACCTTGAAAACTAATCATTCATCTATATAAGGATATCAATAGAGGTAGAAAAGAAAAAGGGAGAGACACTAAGACTCTCAGAAAGGGAATAATTTACTATATAAGGTTTCTCTAAATCTCCACTGGTCACAACTCTAGTATTTTATTTCTATTTTTTAAACAATGATGTTGGAAAACTAGGAAAGCTGTGGTTTAGCTAAGGAAAATTCCTTCAGCCCACTGCTGATTAATTCTTTTCTTTAAATGATATTACTAACAACTTTGTATAATTTAATGATTTTTCTGTAGGATGTTTGTAACACCCCACCCCTACCTCATCAGCTTGAGGATGCGGTGAGGGCTACTTGGCCTTAAGCGACGTTCCCAAGATGCCAAAGGCTGGAAATAAATACCGAGGGCTTCAAGATCAAGTTGGGGAATGATTTTCCATTAAGACAAAACCAACCAAACCATCCACTAACAGCCACTATAAGATGCATGTCAAGAAAACACCCAAACATGTATTCCCAAAAACAACCAAGTTGTTCCATAATACAACCCCAAACCAAATCAACTATACATGACCACCAACATCAGAGTAAAAGTGAAAAATAAACAACAGAAGCACCATGAGCCATGACACCTCCACAGCTCCACACACAGCTCCAAGCTCCAAGCTCCACCAAGACGTAACAAAGCACCACTAAAGGAGGTTGATTCATTACCTTTTCCCAAATCATGGTACACGACATCTGCAAAGACACCAACGTGCCAAAGCAGGGGGTGAGTACTAAAACTCAGTAGGATTTCCCCAAATGACATCCCAACACATGCCACTAGGATAAAACCATTAGCACATTTATATAAAACAGTTTATATAAAATAATCACAAGGGAAACCATTACCATAAGCCAACCATGATCTTACCAAGCCATCACACCCAACCCAAGTAACCAAGGAAAATCCAAACAACAAGCCACAAACCATTCCACCATTTATACTCTGTCAAAACAATTCCATATTGAAAAGTAATTCACAACAAAAAACCAAAACAACCAAACAACCAAATGGTGGAGCTTTCGTCCAACCCGTTCACCCATTCACACTAATCGGCACTTCCTGTCCACTTACCATTGATGGTGGCCCTTCCGTCCACTATCCATCCCATTTTTATAGTGTTACTTATTACCACTTCCACACAAAATTCAAAAAAGACAAATCCAAGCATATAACCAACCAAGGTCACAACCACATAAAATCAACCAATTCCATTGCATATCCATACAATTCAATAAATCACCCATTTATTTAAAACCATTTCCATGCCAAGAAACATCACAATAAAACAACCCTTTTATTGAAAACCATTTACATTAATCATTTTTACAATCAACCATAGCATCTCGTTTTAAAATCTCCATTTTAAAATCCCGAAGAATAGCATTTCACCGTAAAACCCCCTTTTTCAAAATACCCCCAAAACATCCCCAAAGTATTTCCAACCAATTTTGCATGAAAATTCACAATTAATTTTCAGTACAACAATTAATTGTAATAAGGAACCACTAGTTCTAACAAAGTGGAGTCGAGAGAGAATCTACCTACCTTTAGGGTTCCCGAGAAATCGACCCACGAACAATCACACCTCAAATCGGGTGAATGCACGACTGAAACCTCTCTAGATCCCCTTCCCTAACATTCACAAGCCTTAAAATCATCATCCAAGGCAACCACAACCCTAGATCAACTCACAAAAAGTGTAGATCTAGAAATCCAAGAAAGAGGGAAGAGCAGATCTGGAGGAAAACACAAAGAAACCATGAGAGAAGACATACTCGGGAGAAACCACCTTCAACCCACCTTGAAACACTTCCAAATCTAGTGGGAGAGCACCCTTAACCCCTGAGAACCCAAAATCCCATGTGAGGCTTGAGTGGGAGGATATTTTAGTGAAATAGGTTAAGCCTGAGGGAGCCCAGAACTTATAACCCTATTTTTAAGTGGCCGCACGGTTTGGAAAACTGTGCGTACGCTACTGCCTCGGGAGCAAGGGTCCTCATGGTTGCCTCACACGGTTTGGAAAAACGTACACAGGCCGTATGAAGCCTACTGCCTCCCCTAGATGGTTTTCTGGAGAACCCGCATGGTTTCTACTAACCGTGCTCAAACCGTTCACCCCTTTAAAGGCCTCCAAACTCATCAAAAACCATTCCAAACTCTCCCAATCTATTCCCAACTCATCCCATGCACTTGAAACACATAAAAAATCATAAAAAAGGCCACATACCTCAAACCAGGGGTGGTACATTCTCCCCACCATTGGACTTCCCGTCCTCATAAAGTAGTGAACCCACCCTTTGCCGAAAGAGCTCGGGCCACTGCTCGACCATCTCTTTCTCTTTCTTCCAAGTCTCCTCTTGAATCTAACCATGTTTCCACAAAACATGAACTAAATCGATGATTTTACCATGCAAGACTTTCTCTTTCCTATCCACAACCCGCACTAGCACGTGCACCATTGAAGCATCCAGTTCTAGCTAAACATCATCCTAGCAAATCACATGGTCACGATCCAAATGATACTTTTTCAAATGCAACACATGAAACACATTGTGCACCGCACTAAACCTAGGTGGAAAATCCAAACGATAAGACACCTCACCAACCTACTCAAGAATCATAAAAGGCCCAATATACCTCAGAGATAACTTTCCATGTTTCCCAAACCGATGATGTCCCAACCTAGGAGAGATCCTCAAGAACACATGATCACTCACCTCGAACGAAAACGACCATCGATGATGATCTGAATATGATTTCTGATGACTCTGAGCCGTCTCCATTCTCTTCCTTATCAACTTGATCTTCTCTGTAGTTTCCTGGACAAGTCTCGGTCCAATCATCAAGGACTCACCCGTTTCCACCCAACATAGTGGAGAACGACATGGTCGCCCATACAATGCTTCAAACGGAGCCATCTGTATGGATGCCTGATAAATTTTATTGTATGAGAACTCAACCAATGATAATTGCTCCTACCACGAGCCACTAAGATCCATGACACAATCCCACAACACATCCTCTAGAGTTTTTATCATCCTCTCGGATTGACCATCCGTCTGAGGGTGAAACGCCGTACTCATCGTCAACTGCATTCCAAGGGATTGCTGTAAGGATTTCTAGAAACGAGATGTAATCCTCAGATCTCTATCTGATAAAATCGAAACTGGAACACCATGCCTCTTTAACACCTCTCAGATATAGATTTTGGACAGATCCTCCACCGTATGAGATTCAAGAATTGGGAAGAAATGGGCCGACTTCGTTAGCTGATCCACTATCACCCAAATGGCATAGTGTCTTCTGACCATTCTTGGGAGACCTGTAACAAAATACATCGCTATCTGCTCCCACTTACAAATAAGGATTCATAAAGACTATAACTTTCCTACTGGCCTCTGATGCTCTGCCTTGACCTGCAGAAAAGTCAAGTATCTCGAAACAAACTCAGCCACACTTCTTTTCATACCTGCCTACCAGAACTGCGCTTTCAACGATTTATACATTTTCTGAATTCTAGGATGAACAAACCACCTGGAATGATGATACGCCCTGAGAAGATCCTCCTGACAAGGAACTGGTACAACCATCCGATTCTGAAAACACAAAACTAAATCTCTATTTATTTTCCAACCCTCAATGGTCTCCCCACCATTGAGTCTCGACCCCATGGTCACACACTCAGAACCGGATATCTGTGCCTTTATAACCAAGCCAACAAAGTCAGGAATCATCAAAACCGGAAAGACAACCTCTCTATCACCCTGGTCCTCACATTAAAACCGCATATCAGCTATAACTAACATCAACTGCCAATGGTCTGATGCCTGTTTCACCACCTGAGCATATGATTTTCTACTTAATGCATTCGCCACCGAATTTTCCTTACCCGATGTGTACATCAAGTCAAAATCAAACATATGTAGATATTCCATCCATACACTTTGCCTCAATTTCAAATCCCTTTGTGAGAAAATGTGTTTTAATCTATTATGAAATGTATATACCGTGAATTTCTCACCGAAGAGATAATGACGCCACACTTTCAAAGCATGGACCACTACTTCCAACTCCAAATCATGAGTTGGGTAGTTCTTCTCATGCACCCTCAACTATCGTGATCCATACATAACCACATGATTCCCTTGCATGAGAACGCACCCCAACCCTGATTCTGATGCATTGTAATACACCGCATACCATTTTCCTGGTTTTGGAAAAACCAATATTGGTGCTGATGTAAGACGACCCTTTAGCTCTTCGAAACACTATTGACACTGTTCATTCCACTGGAATGGAAACATTCTTCCTTGTCAAAGCTGTCATCGATGAATCCAAACGTGAAAAATCACGACCAAAACGCCGATAATACCCATCTAGAACCAGAAAACTCTGTATCTCAAACACATTCTTTGGCGGTTACCACGAGATAATGACCTCTATCTTTTCTGGATCCACTGAAACACCTCTTTCAGAAATCACATGGCCAAGAAAAAAACTTCCTGTATCCAAAAGTCACACTTTGACAATTTGGCATACAACCGCTAATCCCTCAATATCCCCAACACTCTCTCTAAGTGCTACTCATTCTCCTCCCTTGTCATTGAATACACCAGTATATCATCTAAAAAACCACCATAAATGAATCCAGATATATCTGAAATATTCGATTCATCTATGCCATAAACACCTATGGCCCATTCGTTAGACCAAAGGACATAACCAAATATTCATAATGTCCATATCTACTTCAGAAAGCTATTTTAGGAATATCCCCTTTCCTCACCTGCAATTGATGATATCTGGACCTGAGGTCGATCTTGGAGAACCACTGGGCTCCCCTCAACTGATCAAAAAAATCATCAATTTGTGGAAGTGTATATCTATTCTTTATCGTAACTTGTTTAATTATACAATAATCAACACATAGCCTCAAAGTTCCGTCCGCTTTTTTCATAAACAACACCAGAGCTGCCCATGAAGACGCGCTCGGTCGGATAATCCCTTTGTTTTCTAACTCTTCCAACTGGATTTTCAATTCTCGTAATTCAGTAGGTGCCATCCGGTAAGACGGAAGTGAGATAGGACTGATCCCCGGAAGCAGATCAATCATAAACTCCACTTCTCTTATGGGAGGTAACCCAGAAAATTCTTCAGAAAAAACATCCATAGACTGATTCACCACTGCCGGCAAAACACTCCTCTCAACACCGTCTACTAATTCCAATGACAATACCACCAACTGATACGACAACGTACCCACTGCTGGTGCCAACAAACCCGTTTCACCCTGCCTTTCATGCCTCTCTCCTCTAAAGAGATGTCTAACACCATCGTGTGTTGTAAAATCCACTGTCCGCGCATCACAATCGATGTCAGCCTTAAACACCACTAGCCAATCCATTCCCAGGATTTCATCATACCCATCCATGTCAAGCATTGAGAAATTACACATTAGCTCAACCTTGCCCAAAACAATACAACATTATTTATAGAATAAGGCTTGACACTCCCTTCGACCCAGAGGAGTTTGAAGTTTCAAAACTGAGGGCATCATTTCTACCCTTAAACCCAGAAAATCAACCACACATGCAATAATAAAAGAGTGTGAAGCACCCATATCAAACAAGACTTGAATCATGGTAGAATTTAAAAGAACTGTACCTTGCACCGTAGATGGTCCCGACTAATCGTCCACCACAACCTGCTCAACTCCGAACACATGTATTCTTTCCACACCCTTCTCTTTATTGACCTGTTGAGGCGTTGTGGTCTTCCGAGAATCACCATGACCCACTTTACTCTGCTAACGAGGGGTATGTTGTTGTCCCCGTCCCATTGAAGAATATGATGTCTGCGATCCCTGAGGAGTGTCACACGCACCCGTCCTTGGAGAATTCTGGAAATAACGCTGCAGATGCCCCATATTCTTACAATTATGACATGATCGAGGTTGTTCCATACAATCCCGCTTGATGTGGCTCATAGAACCACACTGAAAACATCCCATCTTTCTCTGGGGCTTCATAGGAATATTTACCAATCCTGCCATCAGATTATATGCCATATTCCCACCCAGGGAATAAGTGTCCCTCTTCTTCTTGAACCCAGTTTTATATTTTCCACTATTCCCCATGGGTACCACCATGCTTCCCCCCGGAGCTCCCAACAGATCCCGCTCAGCCACCAAAGCTTTATTCACAATTTCTATGTAATCATTTATACACAACACCTCTATATTTGAATGGATTTCTTTCCTTAACCCCGCTTCAAAGATCCTTGCCTTAAACGATGTGCTACCCGCAACCTCAGGTGAAAACCTCACTAAGTTCATAAACATAGCTGTATACTCCATCACAGACATAAGCTCTTGCTTCAAACTGAAGAAATCAGTCATACTCTGAATTCTAAATGTATGTGGGTAGAATTTTTTATTAAACAATTCCTCAAATCCTTCCCACATCATACCCTGGTCCGTCCCCGCTTGGACTACCAACTCCCACAACTGAAGGACAAGATCTTACAACATATACGTGGCTAACTTCACATTTAACTCTACCGGTGTTCCCAAGAACTCGAAGATCTTGTTCATTCTATTCAACCATGCTTTTTCCCTCTTCGGCTCTGAATCAACCTTAACGATTGGTGGATTATACTTTTGAAACTGAATTGCAGGATCCACATGTCTTGGTTCATCCACTTTGTTTCCACTTTCCATAGCTTGGAAAGCTTGCACTATGATTTGCACTAGCTGTTGGTTCACCTGGGGCTCAGGTGATACCACATTCTCATCAGCCTTTTTGGTTGGTCTCTACGAGGCCTACCCGGTGCCATTTCTATAAATAGAAAACAAAAAACCATGATTCTCACTTCCATAGTCATCACAAAATCCCATTTCAAATCACATTACACAACACTATCACAACGATGCTTTCCACATTTTCCACATGTGCCATCTTTCACCATTTTGAAAACTAAACCATTTTCAAAATACCAATTTATTCACATTACAATTTCACACATTCATATCACATCATAAATCATTATATCCCAATGAAATATGAATCCAAGTGGGAAGTCATTTCTACCATGCATGCCATGCTCATCTCATTGGCTACACCCATGACAATGAGATATCCAATACCTATAAGTGTCTCTAAAACACTTATGCACACAACTCCCTTGTAACTTTAATTTCAGCATAAAAGGGTTAGATACGTCCTTTTATGCTATACATTCTAAGTTCCGACATTCTTACGCCTTGATACTATCCCGACTCAAGGAATGTAACAGAACGAATGTCAACACCAAATCCGACAATCAACTCCAAAGGACCGAACAAACTGATACCACTTGTAACACCCCGCCCCTTCTTCATTGGCTTGTGGAAGCGGTGAGGGCTACTTGGCCTTAAGCAACGTTCCCAAGATGCCAAAGGCTGGAAATAAATGATGAGGGCTTCATGATCATGTTGGGGAACGATTTTCCTTTAAGACAAAACCAACCAAACCATCCACTAACAACCACTATATGATGCATGTCAAGAAAACACCAAAACATTTATTCCCAAAAACAACCAACTTATTCCACAATACAACCCCAAACCAAAAAAACTAGACATGTCCACCAACATCTATGTATAACCATAAACTAATCAACCAAAGCACCACGAGCCATGACACCTCCACAGCTCCACACCCAGCTCCAAGCTCCACCAAGACATTACAACGCACCACTAAAGTAGGTTGATGCCTTACCTTTGCCCACATCACGGTACATGACATCTGTGAAGACACCAACGTTCCAAAGTAGGGGTGAGTACTAAAACTCAGTCGGATTTCCCCAAATGACTTCCCTACACACACCACTAGGGTAAAACTGTTAGCACATTTATATAAAACAGTTTATATAAAATAATCACAAGTGAAACCATTACCATAATCCAACCATGCTCTTACCAAGACATCACACCCAACCCAAGAAACCAAGGGAAATCTAAAAAACAAGCCAACAACCATTCCACTATTTATACGTTAGAACAAATATTCCATCTTGAAAAGAAATGCACAATAAACAACCAAAACAACCCAACAAAAAAACGGTGGAGCTTACATCCAACCCGTTCACCCATTCACACTAAGCGGCACCTCCCATCCACTTACCATTGATGGTGGCCCTTCCGTCCACTATCCACCCCCTTTTTATAGTGTTACTTCTCACCACTTCCACACAACATTCAAACAAGCCAAATCCAATAATATAACCAACCAAGGTCACATCCACATGCAATCAACCAATTCCATTGCATATCCATCCACTTCAATAAATCACCCATTTATTGAAAACCATTTTCCTTGCCAGAAAAAATTTCAATAAAACAACCCTTTTATTGAAAACCATTTCCATCAATGATTTTCACAATAAACCATAGCATCCCATTTTAAAATATCCATTTTAAAATCCACAAGAATAGCATTTCACCATAAAACCCCCCTTTTCCAAATATCCCCAAAACATCCCCAAAAGATTTCCAACAAATTTCGCATAATAATTCACAATTAATTTCCAGAATAACAATTAATATTAATAAGGAACCACTAGTTCTAACTAAGTGGAGTCGAGAGAAAAGACACCTACCTTTAGGGTTCCCAAGGAATCGACCCACGAACAATCGCACCTCAAATCCGGTGAATGCACCACCAAAACCTCTCTGGATCCACTTCCCTAACATTCACAAGCCTTCAAATAATCATTCAAGGAAACCACAACCCTAGATCTACACACAAAAAGTGTAGATCTAGAAAAACAAGAAAGAGGGAAGATCATATCTAGAGGAAAACACAAAGAAACCATGAGAGAAGACTTACCTAGGAGAAACCACCTTCAACCCGCCTTGAAACCCCTTTGAAATGCTTCCAAATCGAGTGGGAGAGCACCCTTGACCCCTGAGAACCAAGAATCCTGAGTGAGACTCGAGTGGGAGGAAGATTGGAGTGAAATAGGTTTAGCCCGAGGGAGCCCAGTACTTATAACCCTATTTTTAAGTAGTCGCACGGTTAGCCCGCACAGTTTGGCAAACCGTGCGCTAACAATGTGCATGCTACTACCTCGGGAGCAAGGGTCTGCATGGTTTCGTCACACGGTTTGGGAAACTATGCGTAGGCCGTGCGAATCCTACTACCTCCCCTAGACGGTTTCCTAGAGAACCAACACGGTTTCCACTAACCATGCTCAAACCGTCCACCCCTTTAAAGGCCTCCAAACTCATCCAAAACCATTCCAAACTCTCCCAACATCTTCCCAACTCATTCCATGCACTCTAAACACATAAAAAAGTATAAAAAAAATTCAACATACCTCAAACTAGGGGTGCTATTTTTTTTAACTTTTATGTTCTTTTACTTACTATCGGGATTGCACACACACGCCACTTGGATAAATACACTATATATGATTGTAAATAGTGGGGGTAATTTAAGGTTTAATGGTGGTATACACACACTAGGCTAGAAAAAAATTGGAAATATAGTGATCGTTTTATTTTCCTATTTGAACTGAAATATAAAGATTCAAGTAATCAGTTGGATTCAATTAACAAGAAGATAGTTATAAACAAATTAAATAGTGATTTAACATGTTAAAGAGGGAATAATCCAAGGATTAACGACTTCTTATTTAATTGATTTTTAAAACCAATAAAGTTAACTTATTTTTTCTATAAATGTTAAACTAGAAAACAATATTTAAAAATATATACTACATTTTATTCTCCTAATATAGTCACAGTCCCAATTTTACTACATATGACTTGGGTTCAAATATTGTTTTATTGAGCGACACATGACAGGTACGCATCAAAATTAGAATTGTTTCCATTGAGACCAGTGTTTTTTTTAATATTTTTTTTTCGAATGACCAAATCCAATTCTTCCAAACTCGCAAGATTTTATCTTTATGTTAAGAAAGATCTATTGGAAATACTTAGAACCATAAGAAACATAGAAAAAGGGGAAAGAGAGTTTTTCACGATTATATTGGCAGACTCTGCCTCCTTGGTTTTGTCTTCCTAAAAATCTATAATTGGAAATGATTAGATTTAAGTGAATATAGATCATGTTAATAAAACATTGAGAGAAATTTATACACCCAATTTGTAATATTAACAACTAATAATTTTAATTAAATGATAAAAAAGACTATGAACACCAAACTAGAATTATTGGGAAACTTCCCAAGTTTGATGGGATATATAGTGAAGATAAAAATAATAACTTAAGAGTATTTAAATAAGTTTTTCATAGATTTAGAACTAGATGATTCACTAAGTCTGAAAACAGCTCGAAGGATTTCACCTTCTCACTTGAAAGACAATCCATGTAGTTTCTCTAAAATCTAAATCCAGAAGAATTAAACTCATGGAAGGAGCTATATATGATGTTTTTCTAAAAATTAATTTATACTTCATGGAGTGCTCAAATTCTAAAGAAAATTTATGGAATCAAATAAAAAATTGGGGAAAATCTCTATGAGTTCTAGGAGAGGTTCAAGAAACTAACAACATCCTACCCACCCCATCCCTATAAAGAACATCAATTCTTGGTCTTTTTTCATGGATTGATGGATAATGACCAGAATCTACTTTATTCTTATCTAGGAGGAGCACTAATTGATAAGTCACTTATTGAGGAAAGATAACTCATTGAAAGGATATCCCAAAATTCCAAATAGTTTTGTACGAGAACTACAACTAGAGGAGTACATGAGGTGAAAATATCAAACTCTCCCTTATTATAAAATAAAATTTAAGAATTTACTTCCCTTGGGAGATAATTATCTATTAATAAAGACCATAAATCATCAACCACCACACACCCAAGGGCCTTCCAAATACACTATTCCCAAAATAATTTTACTACTTGATGCCCTCAAGTTTGAGGAATTTAAATTTGTGATGTCATGTTCTAGAGGAAATTCCCAAACCAACCAAATACCAATAAAGGATTTAGATAATTTTCCACTAACCAATTTGTGGATGGGAACTAAAATACCCAAAAACCATTATTTCAATAGTCTTCTTAGAAACCATTTTCACCCTCTATTCTAGATATAGAATCTATAAACGTCTATAAGATACAATCAAGTATATCCACAATAACCTTACCTAAAAACAATGAAGAGATAGGTAAAAGAATATCAAAATAATAAAAAAAACTACCCTCACCACTCATGGGCCAGAATTAATATATTTAAAAGAAAAATTCAGCTAGCTCAAATACACCCTAAATAATATGGTAAATCAAATCTATGGTAAGCTTCCTGCTTATTAAATTCCAAACCCTAAGTGAAATTTTAGTTCCATTACATCAAGAAGTGGAAAAGAAATGTTAGATAATAAATGATTTCCCCCAGAAATTGAAACTAAAAGTAAATAGAAGTAATAATATACCTTTGAAATAGATCATGAGGATTATGTATGAAAATATCTAACAAAAGATAAAATAAATACAATAGAAGATCTATAATAACCCCCACCTCCATTCCCTATAATATTTTAACAATAAAGAAGAATCAAAGGGGAATTATTGCAACAAGAAATACTAGAATTTTTCATGAAATTAGAGTTTAATATCTGCTATTGGAATCCATTCTCTAGATTCCCAAATATGAAAAATTAATTAAGGACATGTGCACGAGAAAAAGGATAATAAAAAAATACATTGGTACGACATGTTAGGACTGTTATTTCGATCATCACCACTCAAACCCCCCCCCCCCAAATTCCAAGTTCTAGGTACTTTTTATATACCCTGAATAATTGGTAATATCACTTTTTGAGTGCACTATGTGATTGCGGGCTTCAATTAATGTAATTTGTTATTACATTTATTCTTAATTACAAATGGGTGAACTTAAACCCACTTGAATGGTTGTACAACTCGTTAATAAATTCGTTATCTATTTAGTAGGTTTTCTTGAGGATATCATGGAAAGTGTACATGGTTACACATTCCCTTCCAACTTCTACATTCTGAATATTGATGAAGGACAAGTTAACTATCATTGTCCCATTATTCATGGAAATTAATTCTTAATGACTAATAAAAAAGTTATAAATATAAATGAATGAAATATGTCCATGAAATTTGGTGAGGAGATAGTATAATTCAACATCCTTGATTTAATAAAACACCCACATGAAGAATATTTTGTTTTTCCTATAAAACATTTTTGAACACCCCTATTCCTTTAGGTAGGAATTTGAAATTTATGATGAAATAATTATACTAGAAAAAATTTGGGAAACACCAAACCTATTGCACAAGTATATATTTAAAAATAAACTTAATAAGGAAAAAAATTCAATTGGTGATAAATTAAAAGAAATTAATGAGAATTATTTTGATTAATTATGAATACATGACACTAAAATTTCTTACTTACATGAATAGGTGTACATAATGGAAGATAATTTAATAAATAAATCTCTAAAAAACCCTCTTAAATTAAAATTAATGATTCTACCCTCAAATTTAAAATTTTGTTTTTAAAAGAGGATAAGAAAATTCCATTCCTAATTTCCAAAAACTTATAACCTAACCATGAAAACAAACTATTGAAAATCCTGAAAAAACAATGTTAAATCCATAGGATAGACATTGGGAGATTTTCCAAGAATTAAATTCACCATCGGTATACATGGATTTTTTTTTTCAAGAAGGATCCAAGTCATAATGAAAACCTCATATAAGGAAAAAATTAACCCTACTAGAAGTAGAAAAAATAAGTATAGAGAATTTTAAAAGATGAAATAATCAATACAATGTCTGATTCCCAATTGGATGACACCATTCAAATTGTCCCAAATTTAACTAGTTACACATTTTTGGAGAATAAAAATAAAGAAATGGTACCCACCAGAATCCATAATAGTTGGAGAGTTTGTAGTGTCAATAGGATATTAAACCGTGTAACTATAAAAGACCACTTCCCCATACCATTTGTATATTTAATGTCTCATATTTTTCCATGTATTATTTTAATATTATATGGGAATTCTTTCTAGGCCAGGCTCTGAGACGGCGTACAGTTCCGTGGCCCGGTGAGCCTAGAACAAGTGTATGAATTTAATTTAATAATAAAATAACGCGCGCATGAGGTTTTCCAGAAAAAGTGGAATAACTCCCGAACAGGTGCTCGGATCAGAAATCCGAGTACACCGTTGTGTTCAGAACAATTATTTTACCTTAGGTGGGGCCTAACATCAGCCGGCGCAGGTGGGAGGTGGAATCCAGTTTTTGGGATGTAAGAGTAATAAAATATTTAAATAAAAATATTTTATTCTGCAGAGAAATATTTTAAATCTGTTGCAATAGGTATCCCTTAAATTTTTAATTAAAGGTTAGCGCAAGGATCTAGGGTTACAAACCTCATAACCCTGAAACCCTTGGCGGCTCCGAAGGCTCTGGAGAAAACCTCCCAACACGGAGAAAACGACGCAGCGACCAGATCATCACCAAAGAATGCCGTGAAATCTAGGTAGGATGTTTTTTTGTGATTTATTCCCTGTTCTTGGTTTCTACGACGAACGCGGGCTAATACCTGAACAGATTAGTCCGCGGATCGATCGTTCTTGCAAGATGGGATTTTTGCGAGGATTTTTGGGAGATTTTATCCATGATAATCCATTGTTTTTGTTTTTCTGCTCCGTTTAATCCCATTAACGGGAGCGGATCAACTCCATGACAAACGACGACGGAGGTTCGTTCCTCAATTTCGTTTATTTGGATTTCTCCCCTTTCTTTTCTTCGCGTTCTTCGCGTTCTTCACGAGGCGATGAAAGATGTATCGTTGCGCATCCGTTATATGATGCAACGATCCCAAACTGTGGATCCAACCCCAGAGCAGTGTCATGGAGGTGCAACAGCCATATCGGTGGACGATTCAGAGCGGAATGAGAGTTATGAGTTTTCGGCCGTTTTTCTTTGGATGGATCTTTTGAGGTTTATGATCCATTTTAAGGGCTGAAAACACCCGCCGCGGTGTTCGTATGATGAACCGAACCAATCCCTGGAGTATCGGGACGAACGAACGAGAGATCGCAGATCCGGAAGATCGGCCGAAGTGCGAGGAAGATGACGGTGTTATGGAAATTTCCCGACTACATGGCGTGCAGTATGGGCTACATGACGTGTGTTCGTCAGTGGCCCACATGGTGTGTACTCTAGGAGTACACAGACACGGGTTGGGTACATGGCCAAGGACAGGGTGTGTATACCCCTCCCCGGCCAGACCCGGCCAGATACACGGGATACCTCGTGTACTGGTACACGGGAAGGCGACACAGACATGGGTAAAGACCGTGTATGGGCACATGGCCATCATACACGGAGCGAGCCCAGGTGCTCGGACACGATGTGTGATTCTTCTACACGCCGTGTATTTTCTTTCTATCCGACATGTCGAATTACACGGGCCGGTTACACGGGTAGCACCCAGGGTCAAGGAACACAACGTGTACTTTTTCTACATGTCGTATGGTTTGGTTTTACACGACTTGAACGAATGACATGAGCCGTTTACACGGGCAGTAACTGGGGTGAAGGAACACGGCGTGTAACCATACTACATGCCGTGTAACCTTTTATTCATGGCTTGAGCCACTTGTCTTCTGTGACTTGTACTAGTTCTTAGGGTTCGTACCCTTGGTTTTCCCCCTGAAGGTTTTGGTATCATTTATTTTATATAGAAGTATGATCTTCTCTGCAGAACTTTCTAAATAGAGTTGTTGGAATCCCCTTTATGATACTTAGAGTTGAATCCTCTATTCATTCCTGGAACCCTAGGTATATTTCTTAGTATCGATGTGACCAACTTTACCCGGGCGTCGATCCTCTGCTTAGCGGATTAGCTCAGACTGAGTTTTCGGAATCACCCCATGACTTGGTTGTGATCCTCATTTGAGCACCATGTTTTCAAGGTACTTTTGGGGTGTGTTATCCTGGAATGAGTACTTCGTATCTCTCTCTTCAGACCTATGATTGTGTTCTCCCGGTTGTATGGTTAGTGGAATCTTCGAGCTGGGTCCTAGTGGTGGGTTTTGCGATAGTCGATCGTGTATGAGTATATCTAGATATTCTTGTTATATTTTCGGTAGACATATATTGTGTAGAGCTGACTGTACCTTTATTTTGTGGTATTTTACCTTAATTTATCTCATTTTTGGTTTAGGGGTGTCCTACTGGGTATTGTTATACTCACCCCTGCTCGGTCTCTGCCTGCACATGTCGTGTCTTGTGCAGACGAGCGAGCCTTTGACAGGATTGTAGGAGGACTAGGACCAGATGTTACTCAGTGAGATCATATAGGCCGAAGTGTGTTCCTACGGCTACAGACTGCAGTCCCAACACCTTTCTTTACAGTTTGGACTTTGTTACAGACTTTCTTTTTGGTGGGCTTGTACTTTTGGCCCAGGGTTTTACTTTCTTGTACTTTACTTTCCTGTCGTACTCTGTGGTTGGGTTTTAGTGTATGAATGCATCTTTTCTTTTTTGTAGTTTTACTTTTCAGCTTTGTGGTCTTGGAGATGTGTGTGCGTGTGTACAGGGTTATAGACAATGCCTTCTATGTTAGTAGCATGCCTACTCGGTGCTAGTCACCAGCCCCTGGCCTATCGGAGGCGGGCTTGGGGAGTTGTGGCTCAGGCCCCACTAGGACGGGTCATGATAGAGTGGTATCAGAGGTGTTCAGTTCTACCCTGGGACCGAGAGTCTGTGAGTTGGTTTTGGGTAGAAGTGTTAAGTGTTTCGAGTTCGGATTTTAGGCCATGGACACCAGTGTCGGTGTGGGCAGCCGACGGATCCATACACCAGGACTCTGATAACTTGCTTTTTGACTCGGAACATGAGAACACTAGTTGCAGGGGATAATAATGGTACATACATCATATAGGAATGGGTTTTGGTTTCCATTTCCTTCCTGGGTCAGCTCTCCAGATATACTCACTGATTGAGATACATCTTGTTTCTTTACAGGATACCTTCGTGACGCGCACCCACTAGGATCCAGAAGCTCGATCACGGGGATGATCCCCTCAGTTATGAAGCCTCTATATAGGGACTGGATCTCCCAGTTTTACCATCGAGTGGTCTGCCAGTTATTCCGCCACCTGTGGAGTAGTGTTTTGTGCCTGCTGTACCAGTGGAGGAGGAGCGCAGGCTGAGTGCACTCCACGAGTTTCAGAGACAGAGACCCCTCTGGTTTTGAGGGGAGCCTGACCCTCAGGCAGTAGAGGAATGGATTGAGGTAGTGTCTAGAGTCTTCCGTTTGGTCAGGAAACCAACAGACCAGATGATGATCCTGGCAGCGAGCTTTCTGCAGGGCTCGGCAGGACGATGGTGGAGTATGGTTATCCAGAGCCACGACGAGGTGACACATGCATGGTCGGAGTTTGAGCATCTCTTCAGAGAGGAGTTTTCACTAGTTACCCTGAGATCAGTACGCATACAAGAGATTCTTTAGTTACAGTAGGGAACCATGACAGTGGCTGACTATTCATCGAGGTTTACCGATCTCTCGCGATACTCGATGGATATGGTCAGAGATCAGTACTTCAGAGCTCGGACTTTTGAGTGGGGCTTGTGCAGAGATATCTGAGCTAGCATCATTCCTATGAGAATTACAACTTATGCTGGGGTGCTTGAGCAGGCTCTGGTGGTCGAGAGCTTCTTGGAAGAGCAGAGATAGTCAGAAGATATCAGTATTGGGAGAGCTGGAGTAGAGACCTCGGCAGCAGGGAGCCGACGTCTGGGACCCAGGCGCGGGAGACGTTTTCATAGGAGATCCCAGGACAGGGGATCTTCCGTACAGGGTTCGCAGGGTGCATCCATCCAGCCTCGAGAGAGGCGATGCTACTCATGTGATGGAAGGGGACATCTCGCTCGAGATTGTCTGACCCGCCGTACTACTGAAACAGGAGCAGTGGATGGACCACTGAGGCAGAGGCAACGTGTGGAGCAGATAGATCCGCGGGGTAGCAGACGTGGTAGGGGAGCTGGGAGAGCAGTTGGAGGTGGTCGACATTTCTAACTTTTACCACCACCACCCCCAGGAGGTCCACCCCAGGCTCCGGGAGATGGTGGACAGAGGCAGGGACAACTGCAGCCGGTAGAGGCTTATGAACCAGGTACCCTCGGAATGATTAAAGGTACAATATGTGTCTTTTCTACTTTGGCTGCCGTACTGATAGACACAGGTGCTAGTCATTCCTTTCTGGCTGCTTATCTTGTTCGAGACCTTGAGATTCCAGTTGAGCCATCGACTCGACCCTTCCGCTTAGAAACACTGACGGGAGAAGATTTAGAGATCACACACCTTTGTAGACAGTGTGACCTGACCATTGGAGGTGAGATTTTCAGATAGAACCTCTTGGTGGTAGCGTCGAGGCCTTAGGATGTCATTCTTTGTATGGATTGGCTATCCACAGTTCATGCCCAGATTGAATATTTTAGGAGAAGGGTGCGGTGTGTCCACAGTGATGGAATGAGGTTCTCTTTTTCCAGTGAAAGAGAGACCCAGGAAGTACAGGATGGACTCATGCATAGGAAGGCACAACCGATTTCACATCAGTTGGCTAGCCTAGCCCTTGGCACAACAGATGTTACAAGATTCCAGTTTCCAGCGGTGGTGGATGAGTATGAGGACGTCTTTCCGGAGGATGTACCTGGGCTACCCCCCCCATCGAGAGATATATTTCTGCATTGAGTTGCAACCCCGGACGACACCGATATCAGCATCAACATATCAGATAGCTTCTGTAGAGCTTCATGAGTTGAGGGTGCAGTTGGACGACTTGCAGAAGAAGGGATTTGTGAGACACAGTGTTTCCCCCTGGGTGGCCCCAGTGCTTTTTTCCAAGAAGGCGGACGAGAGCTTGAGGTTATGTGTGGATTACTGGTGCTTGAATCAGGTGACCGTGAAGATCTGGTATCCAATACCGAGGATCGATGACCTCTTTGACCCATTGAGAGGGGTACAATGGTTATCGAAGGTTGATCTACGATCTGGATATCACCAGTTGCGAGTACAGGAGGAGGATATACCGAAGACGACTATCAGATGTCACTACAGTCACTATGAGTACTTGGTGATGCCCTTCGGCGTGATTAACGCCCCGGCGGTGTTCATGGGGCTCATGAACCAGATCTTTTAGTCCTATCTAGACCGGTTTGTATTGGTCTTCATCGATGATATCCTTGTGTACTCTACATCTGAGGATGAGCACACGAGACACCTAAGGATGGTTCTGGACACACTCTGAGAGCACCAGTTGTATGGGAAACTCTCGAAGTGTCAGTTATGGTTATAGGAGGTCCACTTTCTAGGACATGTTATCTCGACAGATGGTGTAGCAGTGGACCTAGCCAAGGTGGAGGTAGTGCTAGCATGGGAGCCACCCTGGAGCATGACAGAGGTGCGTAGTTTCTTTGGGTTGGCAGGCTACTATCAGAGATTCATCCTTGATTTCTCCAGGATTACAGCACCCATGATATCTTTGACCCAAAATGGATAGCCTTTTGTGTGGACTAAGAGATGCCAGCAGGCCTTCCATTAGTTGAGATAGAGTCTAACTAGCACCCCTATCTTGAGATTACCGGAGGAGGGTGTCGAGTACATAGTGTTCTGAGACACATCAGGAACCAGGATTGGTTGTGTCCTAATGCAGAGGCAAGTGGTGATTGCCTATGGCTCATGCCAGTTGAGGCCACACGAGCAGAACTACGCAACCCATGATCTTGAGTTGGCAGCAGTAGTCTTCTCATTGAAGATGTGGTAGAACTACCTGATGGGTGATCAGTTTATCGTATACTATGATCACAAGAGTCTTAGATATATCTTTTCTCAAAAGGATCTGAATTTGAGACAAAGGATATGGCTTAAGTTCCTCTAGTATTACGACTTTGAGATCGTTTATACTCCTGGGAAGGGGAACATAGTTGCAGATTCTCTCAGTAGGAAATCTAATTCGCAGTTGCTGAATGAGGCGACGAGGCAGTTGGCCTCCTTACAGTTATCCTTAGTGGATAGAGATGAGGAAGTCTACCTTCAGTCTATGGTTGTTACCTCTCCGCTCTTACAGTGAGTCAAGGAAGCACAGCGCAAGGATGATAGTTATGAGACTCTACGTGCTCAGATATCCACGGGTGATGCTGTTGATGGATATTTAGAAGGTGGGGAGCACATTGTTCTTTTCAGAGGGTGAACGGTAGTACCAGTGATGTTGCGGGAGGAGGTTCTGATGGAGTTCCATACATCCCCTTTGGCAGTGCATCCAGGCATGGAAAAGATGTATTAGGACCTCCAACGTCAGTTCTGGTGGCCAAGAATGAAGAAGGGTGTGGCAGAGTTTGTCTCTCAGTGCCTTACTTGTCAGCAAGTAAAGGCTGAGCACCAGGTGCCAGCAGGTTTGACACATCCCCTTGAGGTTACAGAGTGGAATTGGGACAAGATATCCATGGACTTCGTGATGAGTTTACCACGTACTTCCAAGGGACACGATGCCATCTGGGTGATCATTGATCGACTCACCAAGTCAGCCCACTTCCTATCCAAACAGGACCAGAGTTCAGTAAGGAGATTAGGATGCCTCTACGTGAAAGAGATAGTTCAACTTCATGGAGTGCCATCCACGATCATCTTAGATCGTGATCCTCATTTCACATACCGGTTGTGGAAGGGATTGCAGGAAGCTTTTGGGACTCAGTTACACTTGAGCACAACTTTTCATCCCCAGAGTGATGGTCAGATAGAGCGAACCATCCAGGACCTAGAGAATATGCTTTGAGCTTGCATACATGACTTCGGTCGTAGATGAGAGGATCACCTACCACTGGTATAATTTTCTTATAACAACAGTTATCATTCCACTATTGGTATGGAACCATTCAAGGCTCTGTACGGGCGACCTTGCAGGTCGCCAATTTGCTGGACTGACCCGGGAGAGTCAGCACTCATGGGTCCAGATATGGTGAGAGCTACTACAGAAAAGGTGCAGGTTATCCCGGAGAAGATAAAGACTGCACAGAGTCAGAAAAATTCTTATGCCGACAGGAGGCGGAGGCCCTTGGAGTTCGAGGAGGAAGACCATTTGTTCCTTCGGGTCTCACCTCGACGGGGATTGGAGAGATTTGGCTGAGGTGGAAATCTATATCTGAGGTTATTTAGCCCTTTTCAGATTCTGAGTAGAGTTGGAGAGGTGGAGTATAGCTTGGCTCTACCTCCTCAGATGGACTGGGTACACAACGTCTTCCATGTGTCGCAGCTACGGAGGTATGTGCATGATCCATCACACGTTATAGACTGGGGAGAGCTGGACATCGATGATGGGAGAAGTTTGCTGAGTACCCAGTAGAGATTGAGGATCGACATGAGAAGATCCTTCGTGGATGAGCTATTCCCTTGGTGCGTGTCCGTTGGCAGCATGTGAATCTCCAGGAGAGCACGTGGGAGTGGGAGGCTCAGATTCGCGTGCAGTACCCACATCTTTTTGAATAGCCCATGTTTTGGGTTTTCGAGGACGTAAAATCCCTAAGGTGGGTGTGATGTAATGTCTTGGATTTTTCCATGTATTATTTTAATATTATATGGAAATTATTTCGAGGCTAGGCTCAGAGATGGTGCGCAGTTCCGAGGCCCTGTGAGCCCGGAACAAGTGTATGAATTTAATTTAATAATTAAATAACGCGCGCGTGCGGTTTTCCTGAAAAAGTGAAATAACTCCCAAATGGGTGCTCGGATCCGAAATCCGAGGGCACCCTTGTGTTCAGAACATCGATTTTACCTTAGGTGGGGCCTAACATTGGCCGACGCAGGTCGGTGGTGGAATCCATTTTTTGGGACGTAAGAGTAATAAAATATTTAAAAAAAATATTTTATTATGCAGTGAAATATTTTAAATCTACTCCAACAGATATCCCTTACCTTTTTAATTAAAGGTTAGCGCAAGGGTACAAGGTTACAGACCTCATAACCTTGAAACCCTTGGCGGCTCTGGAGGCTATGGAGAAAACCTCCCAACGCGGTGACGATGATACATCGACTGGATCATCGCCGACGAACGCCACAGAATCCAGGTAGGATGTTTGTTTGTGATTTCTTCCCCATTCTTGGTTTCTATGATGAACACAACCTAATCCACGAACAGATTAATCCACGGATCGATCATTCTTGTAGGATGAGATTTTTGTGGGGATTTTTGGGAGATTGAATCCATGTTAATCCATTGTTGTTGTTTTTCTTCTCCATTTAATCCCATTAATGGGAGCGGATCAACGCCGTGATGAATGACGAGGGAGGTTCGTTCCTCAATTTCGTTTCATTGTATTTCTCCCCTTTCTTTTCTTCGAGTTCTTCATGTTCTTAGCAGGGCGATGAACGACGGATCATTGTGCATCCGTTCTGCGACGCAACGATCCCAAACTGTGGATCCAACCCCGGAGCGGTGTCACAGAGGTGTGACAACGATATCGGCGAATGATTCGGAGCAGATCAAGAGTTATGAGTTTTTGGGTGTTTTTCTTCGGATGGATCGTTCGAGGTTTATGATTTGTTTTAAGGGCCAAAAACACCCATTGCATTGTTCATATGATGAACTGAACCAATCCCTAGAGTATCTGGACGAATGGATGAGAGATCACGGATTCAGAAGATCAGCCGAAGCGTGAGGAAGAAGACGACATTCTGGAAATTTCCAAACTACACGGCGTGTAGTATAGGTTACATGGCGTGTGTTTGTCGGCGGCCCACATGGAGTGTACTCCGGGAGTACATGGACACGGGTTGGGTACACTGCCAAGGCCATGACGTGTATACCCCTCCCCGGCCAGACCCAGCCAGATACACGGGATACCCCGGGTACTGGTACATGGGCAGGCGACATGAACACGGGCATAGACAGTGTACGGGCACATGGCCAGCATAAATAGAGCAATCCCAGGTGCTCGGACACGGCGTGTGATTGTTATACACGCTGTGTAGTTTATTTCTATCCAACAAGCTGAATGACACGGGCCGGTTACACGGGCAGCACTCGGGGTCAAGGGACATAGTGTGTACTTTTTCTATATGCCATGTAGTTTGGTTTTACACGGCTTGAACGAATGACACGGGACTTTTACACGGGCAGTACCCGGGGTCAAGGAACACGGTGTGTAACCGTAATACATGCCGTGTTACCTTTTCTTAATGGCTTGAGCCACTTGTCTTCTTTGACTTGGACTATTTCTTAGGGTTCGTACCCTGGGTTTCCCCCTAAAGGTTTTGGTTTCATTTCATTTATACAGGAGTATGATCCTTTCTGCAGAACTTCCTGAATAGAGTTGTTGGAATCCCCTCTATGAGACTTAGAGCCGAATCCTCTATTCATTCTTGGAACACTAGGTAGAGTTCTTGGTATCGATGTGACCAACTTTACCGGGGCGCCAATCCTCTGCTTAGCGGATTAGCTCAGACTGAGTTGTCGGAATCACCCCATGACTTGGTTGTGATCCTCATCTAAGCACCATATTTTCAAAGTACTTGTGGAGTGTGTTCTCCCAGAATGATTAATTCTTATCTCTCTCTTCAGACCTAGGAGTGTGTTCTCCTGGTTGTATGCTTAATGGAATCTTCGAGCTGGGTCCTAGTGGTGGGTTTCACGATAGTCGATCGTGTATGAGTATATCTGGATATTCTTTTTATATGTTCGGTAGAAATATAATATGTAGAGATGACTGTACCTTTCTTTTGTGGAATTTTCCCTTGTTGTATTTCCTTTGTGGTTTCGGGGTGTTCTACAGGGTATTGTTATACTCACCCCTGCACAGGCTCTGCCCGTATGTGTCGGGTCTTTTGCAGATGATTGAGCCTTTGACAGGATTCTAGGCAGACCAGGACTGGACGGTACTCAGTGAGATCAGAGAGGCTGAGGTGTGTTCCTATGGCTACATACTGTAGTCCCAGTTCCTTTCTTTAGAGGTTGGACTTTGTTACAGATTTTTTTTGGTGGACTTGTACTTTCGGCCCAGGGTTTTACTTTCTTGTACTTTACTTTCCTGTCGTACTCTGTGGTTGGGTTTTAGTGTATGCATGCATCTTTTCCTTTTTGTAGTTTTACTTTTCAGCTTTGTGGGCTTGGAGATGTGTGTGCCTGTGTATAGGGTTATAGGCAATGCCTCCCATGTTAGTAGCATGCCTACCCGGTGCTAGTCACCATCCCCTAGCCTATCGGAGGCGGGCTTGGGGAGTTGCGGCTCGGGCCCCACTGGGACAGGTCGTGAAAATATAGTAAATTATGGAAAGAATAACTGAGAACGGTCATTATGTTATCATGGATTTTTATGGATATTTTCAAGTTCCCATATCTCTCTATGACTAATACAAGACAACCTCCACATATCCCTTCAATAAGTTTTCTTATCGAAGGTTACCTTTTTTGTCTCTATAATTCACCAGGTACCTTTCAATATATCATGGTAAGATTCTTCTCAAACCTGATTGAGACTTTTTTAAAGGTATTCCTTGATGACATCACTGTATGTGGAACTTTATTTCAAAAACTTTCGAGAGAGTCTAGAAAAGGTTTTAAAAAAATGTATTGAAAAAAATTGTCATAAACTTTAAAAAATTTCATTTAACTATGAAAAAATGAAATATTTTCTTCCATTTTATTTATAAATAAGGTTTTTAAGTTTATTAAGAAAGATATTATGTCATTTAGACGTTTCCCTACCCCACCACTACGAGGAATGTTAGATCATTTTTTAGACCTTTTGGATTTTATAGAATTTTTATTAGGGACTTCAGCAAAATTATTTTCCCCTAACTAACTTACTCAAGAAAGGAATATATTTTGTTTTTGATAGTTCATTAAAGGAAACTTTTGACAAATTAAAATAATTCTTTACCACTACACACATCATCTTCCCACAAAATAGAGTCATAGCATTAAAATACTGTGACATGTATCTAATGGAGTTGTAGGGGTCATGATATCCCAAAATATTTATAAGATTCCATGAGTGATAGCCAAAATTTCCCAAAACCTGTACAATGAACAGATTAACTACACTCCAAAAGAGAATTATTTCTTTTCTATTATTATAGATTTGAAAAAAATGTACTTATATTTTTTGAAATAAGATAATCATTTATTTTAATCATGCTAGATTTGAAGTTTAGATTGGTAAGATGGATGTCATTTCAGTAAAAATTTGACCTCAATATTAAGGATAACAAGGAATGTGGAAATATAGTGGTTGACCACCTGATATGATTTCCTCACATTTATAAGTTAGAAAAAATCCAAACTAATAGTATATATGATTAATCTATTGGTGAAAATATATGCAACCTTTCCCAAGTGCCCTAGCATGCTGACATAGTAAATTTTCTTGTTAAATAAAAGGTACCTTCCTTCCTCTCTAAGCATGAAACAACTAAATTAAAATCTGAATCAAAACACTATATTTGGGAAGAACCTTAATTATGGAAAGAGTTAAATGAAAAATTCAATAGGGGATACATTCCTAGGGAAGAAATAAATTATGTTCATTTTTTTTCAAAAACACATATGTGGAGGCCATTTGGACCTCAAAGAATTTCTGGAATGTTTTTAGATGTTGGTCAATTTTGGCCTTCAATATTTAAAAACTTACAAAAATTTTGTAAACAACTCCATAAAATCCAATTTACAAGTGGAATGTCTAAAATACAAGAAATTCTTGATATAACATTTTAATTTGTGATATATTTGATGTATGGGGAATTAAATTCATTGGTCCATTCCATTTTTTATTTGGATTTTTCTTATATATTGTTAGTAGTAGACAGTGTGTTTAAATGGAATAAAGACAAGGCCATGTGGGATGATAACCGAAAAAAAATAATTGAATTTATAAAATAAAATATGTTATATTGTTTAGGAATACCTTGAGTAATAATCAATAACCAATGAACCCATTTCTAAAAAAAAAGAACATTGAGACCCCCCTGATAAAATATGGAGTTTACCATAAAACCTCCATGACCTACCACCCATAGAAAAAGGAAATGGGTGAGGTTTCTAACAGATAAGTCAAAAGGATCTTGGAGAAGATATTACATACTAACCATAAAGACTGGAGTAATAAGATAGAAGATGCACTATCTGCATACATAACCTCCCCATTAGTTGAGGTTGAAGGATAAGGACAAAAGAGACCATAAATGGTGAACAACCAATAACTAATGATGTACCCGGATGAATTTTGTAGAGAACCTGTGGGGGTTTCCATACTCCTCCTCACTACTAAAAAATGATTTTTTTAGGTTGTATATTTTTTTCATTTTGGTCTATATTTTTATTTTCAACTATTATTGATTACAAAAATTCAACTAAAAAATTATTGGAACCAAGTGTGAAGGAGGATATCATCCAGAATCTATAAATAAATAATTTTTTTCCAGAAAATATAGTTATGTACATTAATACTTTTATACAATATTGTGTAGTTATTTTCACCATTTTTCTAAAACATCATTTATACCTACCTATATTGAAAATACCATGAAAGAAGTGATTAATTCATTAGTTTTTAAGAACATTAAGACCTTAAGTGATTATTGAGTGATTTGACGACTTCTTTTATGGAAATATAGTCTTAGAACTTGGAGATGGAGTGTGTATAATGCCCCGACCCTGGTAGCCCGGAGCCAGTGCTGTGGTTATGGTGTGTAATTTATTTCATACAAATGAAACAAATAAGTTACACATCATAACACAGCAGGAGGAACTTTCTGGTTTAGATCCTGGAGAATCAGAGACAACAACTTTGCTTCTTTATTGCTGAGCTAAGAAGAAAAATCCAAGAATTGGAAAGGCTCTATCAACCTGTAAATTTTTTAACAAAACCGTAGGGTGAGCATTGAAATTCTCAGTAAGGGTTTTTTTTGAAAATACCTAAATACAACCTTTGAAAACTACTTTGAAAATACTTTTCCATACTTAAAATGTTTTCTTAAAGGAAAAACTTCAAGACAAAACAAAAGTCGATATAACATAGTTAAAGCACTTCATACTTATACACTAGAACACATAGCTGAAACCCACTTAATAGACAAGATAAGCATGCTAATAAAAAGGCATGGGTTATATTAAGTAAAGTGGCCATAAACAAGAAATGTGTGTATGAACAACAAGGTGTAAACATCATCAGAGTCGCGCACAAGCGCAACATCTAAAAAAATGCACATCATGACATGATAAATGTAATTCAACATTTGTAATAAAATTCTGGAAAAGAAAACTGGTCATGCATCAACATTGCCACATCATATGTCTTGTTTTTTTTAATCTGATACTCATAGGTAAAGGTTCTATAACCAAGGATATTCCTCTAGTCAGAGTAATCACTTGGTTTGTCATATACTAAGAAATGTATGCTGAAGGACTCATGGTCTCTATGTCAAGGCCTTGTGCCTTGACCTAGGGGTAATAACCCAATCTGACTGTCTCGAGAACTATCAATGCATCGAGGAGCTTACTTTTACCGGTCTCCAACCTGGAGTGCTTACATTAACCAGTCCCCAACCTGGAGGGTTTTCTTTTTTACTGGACCCCATCCCGGTAGTCCCATACATTTCTCATATGTTGATAAGGTCAGATATCCATGGTGTCCCATACCACTTTGAATATTTAATTTTCATTTCATATTACCCAAGGTGTCCCATACCACTTTGGGTAATACCATTTTCATTTCTCATTACCCAAGGTGTCCCATACCACTTTGGGTAATTTAGTTCATAGTTCAATATCATGTTGAGTCATATGCATGAATAATAATATGAATAAGGTAACTATTATATAATTGGTTTACAAATACATGATACGACAGATAAAATTGAAAATATGGCATAAAAGCAGGCATGGTTCAGTAAGCATACTATGTGCATAGAGCAATTATTTAAGCACATAAAATGATGAATGTATGAGATTTTCCACAAGGGGTATTAAATGATGAGTCTCTAAAATTTCTAGTACATGGAAATGAACTACATAAAGAAAATACTTGTCATTAATTATTGTTCTTCACAGGTCATTGTACTTGCAACAAATCTCCAACCACTAATAATCACTGCGACATGCTTGGTATAAAAATAATAAACACTTGCAATCTTTAAAATTCCAATACTTGGAAATAAACTACTTTAAATAAAATACTTTTCATTAATTATTGTTCTTCATAGGTCATAGAATTTGCAGTTAAACTCTGATCACTAATAATCACTGTAACGAGTTTGGTATAAAAAAATAAAAATAGAGGATTTCTACATATTAACATAACCCTTAAATCACTATCCTTTTAATACAAGTATAAAATAGGCATAAGCATATCCTTTAATAAAAAAACATAAAACATTTTGAGGGAGACCTTTTTAATTAGTCAAGTTCATTGGTGTACTCTTAGACACAAAAATATAAAACTGCATAGGCAAGCACTAAAATCCTACATGCATAAAAATACTAACAACCATTTCTTGAAACTAGGGTTCCAGATATTAATCTTAAAAACACATACATACATAGGGATATATACACAAAGTATATATATAGGTTTTCTCATAAATTAAACATGGTTCACTTGAAATCTGAAAACCTCTAACTATCTATCATTTATTCAGTTTAAAAAATCAAAACCTTATGGGATTTAAATTTTCATGAAACTATATTTTCATAAACATATAAAAACTTTGTTTTTAACTATAACATAATTGTACTTAAACCAAAGACCAAGTTTTCATAAGATATATTCTTCAAAGATAAGTATTCATCTCTTAAAAATCAAAACTAATTTCCATTCCAATACATAACCTTATATAAATATATAGTTATATATATAAGGCTTACATAAAGATCATACATGTTAGGAATTTTTTAAAAAAAAACCATTTCCAAAAGTATAATTCCTAATATAAAATACGGAATTATATGGAAATATTAGAAATAGATTTTGTATGGTTACCTATATATATAAGTGTATACTTAAACACCTGAAAATACATATATATAAGTTATGTAATGGTTTTGATTAAGAGAAAAAAACCCTTCATAACTACCCTCATATAAATACTTAATTAAACAATAATAATAAACAATATCCTAGGAATCCCTTAAACTAGAATAGCTCAAGGGGGTATACCTAAACATATATAAAATTACATATATATGTATATATGCTATCAAATGGGTTATATAAACAAAACTCAAGGGAAGAAAACCCTTAAAAAAGAGATACCATTTTCTAATCCACACACCAAGTCTTCAAAAGAGGAGAGTCACGGTTCCTATACTGAATATATATAAGTTTATATATATATACATATCATATACCCAAGTATAGGCAGTGTGTGTATTGGGTTTTCAAATTATAAGGAGGTGGGGGTATCCCCTATGTTTGTAGACACGAAAGAAAACACCCTTTGAATCCCTCTGTTTGCTTAGAGTGGATTGCATGGAAAGTAAATACCTATAAAAAAATAATATGTATATATATATATTGCATGTATATATATATGTACCAAGGATCATGGGTAGTTTTTAAAAAAACACATAAACATGGCACCCTTACACGGCTGTGGAGGTCGCTCGGATCAGAGGAAGCTTGCTGGTCTTGCTGGAGAGGTCGGGAGGAGTTCGGGTTCAGGAGGAAGTCCGTGAGGAGAGGGATTATGTAGGGGTTTAGGTGCACCTAAAGGAATTAGATCCAAAAGTTAGGCCGTGCCTACGACATCCTTGGATGGTGGGGTGCGCAAGGTCAAACCAAACAGTGGAGAAGGAGGCATCTTGGGCAAACCAGGTGCTGGTTAGCGGGACCCCGTCGTGAGGTAGAAGACAACGGGAAACGCGGTTTAAAAAAAACGACGGATGGGATCTGACCTTAGCGAGAACGGACGGACGAGATGAAATGAGCATTTTAAAAAATATCAACGGAAGGGATATGTCTTGGCGAGATTGGACGGGTGGGGCGATTGCGCGGCCAACAAAGGCTTTGCCGAGAAGGAACAGTACACTTTAAAAAAACAGTTTACTTTTAAAGAAAAAGAAAGAAAAAAAGTATAAAACATTAAAATTGAATTTACACAATTTAACAGATACCCCTTTATATATGACGTTTTACAGATTTTAAAATACTATGTTTTCCACCATATAGATATCATCAAGATTTTGAAAAAAAATCAAAATAGATTCATTTTCAACAATAATATTTTATTTTAATACTCAAAGATATAATTCTAATATTTTGTACATATTAAAATATTGAAATACCATAAGATTATAAAAGTGTTATAACGACAAAATTTTTTATAAAAAGATGCACTTTATCCATTGAAACCCAACTGTCATATAACGGTCATATTCCCTTAGAGGTCCATTATAAAAACAAGGGGTAGGTTGTTTTACATTTTCAAAACACCTGACCCTAGGGGGATGGCTCTCCTCATACCACTGGTGCTGAGTACGTGCGCGGTGGTTCTGACTATAATATTTTTCACACTGATGGACCCTGAAGACGATGACTATCTGATTACTCGAGTTGTGATTCTCTGTAGTCTTGTTGTGGCCGTGTTAGGCCTTGTGCATGGTATTTTCAATTAGATGGGTCTTGTTGCAATGTAACTTCTAAATATATACCAGTTTACCGTATTCTTTATGTTTTATTTCGTTTCAAATTCTTTATCAGCACACAAAGCACAAAAAAAATAAAAAATAAAACAAGACACATCATTAAAAGCATAACATTGTTCACTTGGACCAGTTCATAGAACCTGGGGCGTCACATTATCCCCCTCTTAAAAGAATTGCGTCCCCGCAATTCGATCAGTGTACATACACTGACTTATTCACATGGCTTCCCTGACACCCTTGGTGATGTCCCTCTACCTCCACCGCCCATGGAAGAAGGTACTATTCAACTCTATCCCCAGGGTAGAACAAAGCCTATGGGTCTCCTCTTCCCAAATACATTCTTGGAAAAGTGGATCGTGGTTAAAACCAATCTCCCGTTTGATACAGGTGGTTTTCCTGAGATGGGCACGAGTGACATCAAGATTCACGAAATCCACTTGGATTTGGTTCCTAAAGATCTCTCGAACCACTTCATATCTGAAGGATTCGATGAAAGACCCAAAATCGCAGAGCTCCCCAAGCATACTGAAACATAGGATTTGGTACATAAAGACTGCGCGGAATTCCAACTCCTTTGAAGCTTCTCCGAAAGCCGTGAAGGCCAACAATTTATTATTCATGGTGAAACACAGAAAGAGTCCCTCGTAGTATATCCCTTTCTTTTTATAATTCTCGAACAGTGCATTGGCCATTTGGTTATACAAAACTTCCGACCCTCGAAAGATTCGAAGGAAATTCGAGCTTTTCGATATTTCATAGAGGGTTTTGCACGTGAGTCTTATGTTAACAAAAATATGGTAACTTTTTTAGCATGATTTTGCTACAATAGTCTCCATGATCTCTGTAGGGAGAGTCAGGAGTCTAGGTGTGGTTCGCTGTCTTTCCATCTGAGAAGTTTAAGAATAAACCCTACTTAGTAAAACATTATTAATGTTTTTGTGTTGTCTTAATTTTCCAGGGTTTCCTAAACCTCCCTCTGATACCAACTATAACGCCCCGACCCCAGTAGCCTGGAGCCGGTGCTATGGTTATGGTGTGTAATTTATTTCATACCAATGAAACAAATAAGTTACACATCATAACACATCAGGAGGAACTTTCTAGTTTAGATCCTGGAGAATCAGAGACAACAACATTGCTTCTTTATTGCTGAGCTAAGAACAAAAATCCAAGACTTGGAAAGGCTCTATCAACCTGTAAAAATTTAAAAAAAATGTAGGGTGAGCATTGAAATACTCAGTAAGTGGTATTTTTGAAAATACCAAAATATAGCCTTTGAAAAATACTTTGAAAATACTTTTCCATACTTAAAATGATTTCTTAAAGGAAAAAATTCAAGACAAAACAAAAGTTGATATAACACAGTTAAAGTACTTCATACTTATACACTAGAACACATAGCTGAAACCCACTTAATAGAAAAGATAAGCACGCTAATAAAAAGGCATGTGTTATACTAAGTAAGGTGGCCATAAATAAGAAAGGTGTGTATAAACAACAAGGTGTAAACATCATCAGAGTCACGCACAAGTGTATCATCTAAAGAAATGCACATCATGACATGATAAATGTATCACAACATTTGTAATAAAATTATGGAAAAGAAAACTGGTCATGCATCAACATTGACACATCATATGTCTTGTGTTTTTTTAATCTGATAGTCATAGGTAAAGGTTCTATAACCAAGGATATTCCTCTAGTCGGAGTAATCACTTGATTGGTCATATACTAAGAAATGTATGTTGAAGGACTCATGGTCCTTGTGTCAAGGCCTTGTGCCTTGACCTAGGGGTAATAACCCAATTTGACTGTCTCGAGAACTACCGATGCATCGAGGAGCTTACTTTTACCGGTCTCCAACCCAGAGGGCTTACTTTAACCAGTCCCCAACCTGGAGGGTTTTCTTTTTTACCAGACCCCATCCCGGTAGTCCCATATATTTCTCACATGTTGATAAGGTCAGATATCCAAGGTGTCCCATACCACTTTGAATATTTAATTTTCATTTCATATTACCCAAGGTGTCTCGTACCACTTTGGGTAACACCATTTTCATTTCTCATTACCCAAGGTGTCCCATACCACTTTGGGCAATTTAGTTCTTAGTTCATTATCATGTTGAGTCATATGCATGAATAATTATATGAATAAGGTAACTATTATATAATTGGTTTACAAATACATAATACGACAGATAAAATTGAAAATATAGAATAAAAACAGGCATGGCTCAGTAAGCATACTATGTGCATAGAACAATTATTTAAGCACATAAAATGATGAATGTATGAGATTTTACACAAGGGGTACTAAATGATGAGTCTCTAAAATTTCCAGTACATGGAAATGAACTACATAAAGAAAATACTTGGCATTAATTATTGTTCTTCACATGTAATTGTACTTGAAACAAATCTCCAACCACTAATAATCACTATGACATGATTGGTATAAAAATAATAAACACTTGCAATATTTAAAATTCCAATACTTGGAAATAAACAACTTTAAATAAAATACTTGGCATTAATTATTATTCTTCACAGGTCATAGAATTTCCAGTTAAACTCTGATCACTAATAATCATGGCAGCGAGTTTGGTATAAGAAAAATAATAGAGGATTTCTACATATTAACATAAACCTTAAACCCCTATCCATTTAATACAAGTATAAAATAGGCATAAGCATATACTTTAATAAAAAAACATAAAACATTTCGAGGGTGACCTTTTTAATTAGTCAAGTTCATTGGTGTACTCTTAGACACAAAAATATAAAACAGCATAGGCAAGCACTAAAATCCTACATGCATAAAAATATTAATAACCATTTCTTGAAACTAGGGTTCCAGATATTATTCTTAAAAACACATACATACATAGGGATATATACACAAAGTATATATATAGGTTTTATCATAAATTAAACATGGTTCACTTGAAATCTGAAAACCTCTAACTATCTATCATTTATTCAGTTTAAAAAATCAAAACCTTATGGGATTTAAATATTCATGAAACTATAAATTCATAAACATATAAAAACTTTGTTTTTAACTATAACATAATTTTACTTAAACCAAAGACCAAGTTCGCATCAAAAATATTCTTCAAAGATAAGTGTTCGCCCCTTAAAAATCAAAACCTATTTCCATTCCAATACATAACCTTATATAAATATATAGTTATATATATAAGGCTTATATAAAGATCATACATGTTATGATTTAAAAAAAAACCATTTCCAAAAGTATAATTCCTAATATATAATAAATAATTATATGGAAATATTAGAAATATATTTTGTATGGTTACCTATATATATATAAGTGTATACTTAAACACCTGAAAATACATATATATAAGTTATGTAATGGTTTTTCTTAAGAGAAAAAACCCTTCAAAACTACCCTCAAATAAATACTTAATTAAACAATAATAATAAACAATCTCCTTGGAATCCCTTAAACTGGAAGAGGTCAAGGGGGTATACCTAAACATATATAAAATTATATATATATGTATATATGCTATCAAATGGGTTATATAAACAAAACTCAAAGGAAAGAAAACCCTTAAAAAATGATACCATTTTATAAGCCACACACCAAGTCTTCAAAAGAGGAGAGTCACGGTGCCTATACTGAATATATATAAGTTTATATATATATATACATATTGTATACCCGAGTATAGGTAGTGTGTGGATTGGTTTTTCAAATTATAAGTAGGTGGGGGTATCCCCTATGTTTATAGACATGAAGGAAAACACCCTTCGAAGCACTCTGTTTTCTTAGAGTGGATTGCATGGAAAGTAAATACCTATAAAAAAATATTCCATATATATATATATTGCATGTATATATATATTTACTGAGGATCATGGGTAGGTTTTGAAAAAAAACACATAAACATGGCACCCTTACACGGCTATGGAGGTCGCTCGGATCAGAGGAAGCTTGCTGGTCTTGCTGGAGAGGTCGGGAAGAGTTCGGGTGCAGGAGGAAGTCCGTGAGGAGAGTGCTTATGTAGGGGTTTCAGTGCACCTAAAAGAATTAGATCCAAAAGTTAGGCCGTGCCTAAGGCATTCTAAGACAGTGGGGTGTGCAAGGTCAAACTAAATATTGGAGAAGGAGGCGTCTTGGGCAAACCAGGTGCTGGTTAGCGGGACCCTGTCGTGAGGTAGAAGACGACGGGAAATGCGGTTTAAAAAAAATGACGGCTGGGATCTGACCTTGGTGAGATCGGATGGATGAGATAAAATGAGCGTTTAAAAAAATCAACGGCCGGGATCTGTCTTGGCGAGATTGGATGGGTGGGGAGATCACGCGGCTAGCAAAGGATTTGCCGAGAAGGAGCAGTACGCTTAAAAAAATAGTTTACTTTTAAAGAAAAAGAAAGAAAGAAAAGTATATAACATTAAAATTGAATTTACCCAATTTAACAGATATTTTAAACTTAGAGATTCCAAATCTAAAAATCCCATTTTAGATTATGTAAAATACCTTACCATTTGATATAAATCTTATAAATTTCATAATTAACATACTAAACTTTTATTAGGAACTTATATCTTTAGAAATCAAAAATCCAATTTATATCATACCCCATCATTTGATTCAAAAATAATTTTTCCCTATTTCAAAATACATAGTTTTAGAGATCCAATATATTTTTTCCAATTATTAAAGATACCCCTTTAGATATGACGTTCGACAGATTTTAAAATACTATGTTTTCCACCATATAGATATCATCAAGATTTTGAAAAAAAATCAAAATAGATTCATTTTCAAGAATAATATTTTATTTTAATACTCGATGATATAATTCTAATATTTTGTATATATTTAAATATTGAAATACCATAAGATTATAAAAGCATTATAAAGACCAATTTTTTTTTAAAAAGATGCACTTTATCCATTGAAACCCAACGGTCATATAACTGTCATATTCCCTTATAGGTCCATTATAAAAATAAGGGGTAGGGTGTTTTACATTTTCAAAACACCTGACCCTAGTCGGATGGCTCTCCTCATACCACTGGTGCTGAGTACGTGTGCGGTGGTTCTGGCTGTTATATTTTTTACACTGATGGACCCTGAAGACGACGACTATCTGATTACTCGAGTTGTGATTCTCAGTAGTCTTGTTGTGGCCGCGTTAGGCCTTGTGCATGGTATTTTCAATTAGATGGGTCTTGTTGCAATGTAACTTATAAATATATACATGTTTACCATATTCTTCATGTTTTATTTCATTTCAAATTCTTTATCAGCACACAAAGAACAAAAAATAAAACAAAATAAAAATAAAACAAGAGACATCATTAAAAGCATAACATTGTTCACTTGGACCAGTTCATAAAACCTAGGGCGTCATAGTGTGGGTGAAAATATTTGTGTGGATTATATTTTTAAACTTTAAAACATTTTAATTTTGATCTTCATGTGTGTAAATGTGACCTCAATAAGAAAAAACACCATAGTGATACAACTTAAATGAAAATTATATAAGTCCTTTGAACCTAGAATAAAAATGGGTAATTGTTAACCCATAAATTAGTCATTGAGATAAGAGAAATGGGTGTGTTTTCTTAATTAAATAATGTCATCTCAATAAGTGCAATGCATATTTATTTTCACAATTATATTTGGGAAGAATAAATTTCAGAAGGTATTTTTTAAAAATGACTCCATTAGTTGAGGTAAATATTGAACCCATAGAAAGAGAGATAGTTTAATTATGAAACATTAATTCGACTTGTACCAATAAAGTTCAAAAATTTAACATTTTATTTAGGAAACATATGAAAGTGGTATAAATGGAGATGAGTTTTGTTAAAAAAATTATTACACTTAAATATAATTTGATCCAATCCTAAAATAAAACATCAATTGAACTGAAGTTTGGTAATGATTTGATTCACATATAAGGCATGAAAATTGTCACTGTGGAGGTGTCTTTGTTTATTTATTATCTGATTGTTAAATTTATACATAGACATCATGAGCTTCTCTTTGAACAAATTGAATTAAATGATCATATTTCCCAGGAGTGGAGTAGTCTAGGTGCATGGGAGTGACATGAGCTATATTTTTCAACTTTTACTGACTTTTATTCATTGAAAATACACAGAATTGTAGTTCAATTACCAGGTTGATAGTACTTTTTTTGACCTTATATAATTAGAAATTAATTATAAGTTGAATTTAAATATGGTATTTATTGTTGTGTAAATATTTTGATATAAATTTTGGATAAATTATTTGAAGGAAATTGTTTTATGATGGACTTTATTTAAAATATTTCACTAAGGAAGAAAGTGTGCTTTTGTAGTATGGAAATGTAAAAAGACCAAGAGTGTCCCTAACATAAATAGTTAATATGCTTACTGTAGGTACTGACTATATGTTTCCCCTGCATGAACCCACTGTCACATGGTAGGCATGGAGACAGTACCTTAAACTTACCATGGGTACTACTCCTAGTCAATTTCAGACCTTACCTCACCACATTCTCGTAGTAAGTATACCTATGATTAGTAGCATCATCTGTCTATGTTTTTAAAAAACCAACAAATGAAGACATAGATGATCGCATTATGAAATTATATAGATCGTTCTACCATTCTTGTGATAGGAATACATGCGGTGAGTACCCTCCCTTCATCCACCATCTCATGGTCAACACACTAACTATGATCTTTACAGTAGTAATCCCTAACAAAATCTTACTCACCAACCCTACAAACCTATTCCTTTTAAGATTCCATCCTAGACCCTAATAATCCACTTTTCTTGAAGATAAATAAACCTCTTGACTGATTATTGAAGGAGATCTAGGGACTAGGAGCTAATTCAATGTCTACCACCACCATTTATCTTCCACCCTGAGGAAACGCAGGATGCCACCTACCCTTTCAGCACCAACTTTTGGTATTGCCCCTCTATTTGAGATGAAAATATAGTGAAGCCAATTTTCATGGCCACTGACAACATTAATCCTCTCCAATCTAGGATCCTCTTTCCCAAAGGGTGAGATAAAACTGACTACTCCATGAAAGAAGTCTCCCAACCCAAACATCCTCTAATAGAGATTATACACTCCACTCTATCTCAAATGACATTGAAAATTTTCAGAACCAAATTCACATGAGAAGGGACCAATTTCTCATGAGGACTTAAATTAGACAAGTTAGACATATTGAACTAAGTTTCTCCCACCATAATTAAATAGAACTGATTTTTTGTGTAAGTTTCAAGCATGAGGTAAGAAAGAAAATTTTGTATTATAGAAATATGTCGCACCAATTATAAAGAAATAGTTATAATTTACTAGCCATTTATGGTATAATCTGTGTTATAGATACTTATAAAGTGATGCCTCATAGATAAAAATATTTTTTCCCAAGTGCTATATGAAATAATGATGCCAAAAATTTAAAATCCCATTCCCATTTTACCTTTACCACTATTTTAAAAATTATGTGATCATTCCACCATAAATAAGATCATGGGATGGATCATTGAAGAGATCTGATGTCTCATATAATCCATCCAGACCTTTCCTTGAGGACATGTGTCAACTATCGAGTTGAAAGTAAACCATATCCCTAATCAAAGGATACATTCTAGAATTCAATGAAGAAACATGTGCCCATCATATAGGGGAAACCATGGAACCTGATCATTCATCTATATAAGGAGATAACTACAGGTAGAAAATTTAAGGGGGGACATACTCTGACACTGTGGGAAGGGGGATAATTTTCATTGTAAGGATTCCCCAAATTCCCACTAGACGTAACTATTGTTATTTTATTTACCTATTGTAAAAATATGATGATGGAACACTAGAAAATATGTTGTTTAGAAAAGGATAATTCCTTCACCCCATATCAATGAATTAAATTATTTCAATGTTATTACTAACTCCTCAGCGTAATTCTATGGGTTTGCTAGTATGAGGATTTTTATGATTTGAACATCTAATTTATTCTTCTTACTATCTTTATTGCACACACAAGCTACCTGGATTAACCCAATACATATGATAGTAAACATTAGTACATTTCTATGGTGGATGGATGTATCCACTCACATGGCTAGAAAAATAGGAAATATAATGATCATTTTATATCCCCATCTAAACCGAAATTACTTTATGTGAGTAATTAGTTTGATTCGATTGACGATATGATAGTTAAAAAGAAATTAAATAATGATTCAACTGATGAATGAGTGAATAATACAAGGCTACACCACTTCTTCTTTAATTTATTTTTAAAACAAACCGAGTTTAATTACTATTACATTAAATGTGAACCCATAAAACAATATTTCCACACACATAACACTATTTCTACTCTAGAGACAATATGAGTCCAACTTTTACTATATATTTCTCAGGTGAAAAAATTATTTTTCTGATCTCCCTATGATAGGTACCCCACAATATGTACTACCCTTAAAGAGATTTGTAAGTCCCCATTAAAACTCTCTAATCGAAGCAATGACTACTACTCTCTCATTCATAAGGATCAAAACTTTTTTAACCATCATTCACATGAGTATCCACATATCTTCAGCTTGTTGTTCCCACATCAATGAACACTTTTGGTTAGTGTCCTACCCAACCATTACCTATTTTAATAGATAATATGTGACTAAAAATGAAGAACTTATCATTGATCTTTGATCTTCAAAATCATTCATCCTCTAATTGACCAAAAATAACACCATGAACCACTATTCCTTTGAAGGATATTCACCAAGATCCTTCTCAACCTATATCTTATGGTTAAGATCATCTACAACGATGTTACCTTTCCCCTATGCAAAGTCAATTTTAATGTAAATCATATAGAGATACTCAACCAGTGCCTCTATCTCAAGTTCAGGTCTTAATGTATAAATATATAAGAGAGGCCCTTCTGATTAGTGTAGACTAAAAATATCTCATCAAATAGATAGTGTCTCCATCACTTCATATCATGGACCATGAATAAAAATTACAAGTCATGAGTAGGGTAGTTCCACTCATGGGGCTAAAAATATCATGACCTATAAGATACAACCTTATATATTTTCATTAGTACTTCTCCCAAACCAATGTATGATGAATCTCTGTATAATGTATATAAAAATATAGGATCATTAAGTATAAGTACTGGAGTTATATTCAACCTCATATTCAGCTCAATAGATACCTCCTCACATCGATCTAACCATTGAAACTATACTATCTTCTTCACCCATGCAGTCAAATGTGTTGATTGAAATGAAAAGTCTTGGATATGATGTCAGTAGTATCCTACTAAACCTAAGAATATCATGATCCCAAAAAAATTCTGGTTATGCATCCAGGACATCACTATACCCACTTTCTTTAGCTCCATAACTATATTTATCTTAGACACCACATGCCCCATTAACATCACCTATTGAATCCAATAGCTTCAACTTTATAGCTTGGAATAAATTTTATGTTCTAAAAGCATACTCAAGACTATCTCAATATGTATAGCATGCTACTCTAGTGTCGATGACTAAATAAAGAATTCATCAACAAACACAATGATGAATGAGTCCAGGTAAGGGTAGAAGATCTTGTTGATGGAAAACTTAAACAATTTTATAACATTTTTAATCCAAACAGAATCACCATGTAGTCATGTAACCCATTAATTCTCCAAAACACTATCTTTGGGATATCCTCATCTCTAACTTGTAGCTGGTGACATCATGACTGAATATTAATATTGGAGAACTACTAGGGTCTCTGTAATTTATTAAAAGGGTAATTGATTTTAGGAAAAGGATATTTGTTATTTATAATCACATGGTTCAGTTTTCAATAACCAATATAGAGTTGAAGACTATTATCCACCTTTTTGGTGAATAATATAGGTTCACCCTAGGGTGAATTACTCAGCCTAAGAAACCCCTTTTACTTCAAATCATCATATTATAAATTGAGAGCCTTCAGCTCAGCTGGCTCCATATATTAAGGGGGTATTGAAATGGGCTATGCACCCCACAAAATCTCTATCTCAAATCCATCTCATATATTACGCAGATTTCCTGGTAAGAATTTAAAACATATGTCCTAATATATATCCATTACTAGAGGAAAATTCTAGGGGATGTCATTTATCCAAATGAAATATCCAAGACCTCCATCTGAACCCTGGTCATCCTGAGTAGATTCAGGTTTATACCAACTCTTCCTTCTCTCAGTGACCATTCTCTATTCATTACATACCTATCTCCCTTCGGAGAAGTTAATGACACTAGTGTCAGATAGAAATCAATGTGATCTCAAAATGTAGTTAGCCAATATATATTGAGAGTCACATTGAATCTTTTCATCTCCAGTATCATTAAGTCCCAAATATTTCCATAGCCAACAATGACTCTAGGATATTTGGGGAATCACTAAAGATAGTCTGCTTCCATGCCCAATAGTTTATCAAGGGAATCTAACTTAGATGATAACATAACTAGTAATTAATGTCTAGCTAATACTTGTATAGATATGATAGAATCAGAAGTACCAGTATCAGACAAAAGATTAGATAAATTATATTTGATCAAAATCATACCTCAAAGAGTATATGGTCCCTCACCACTATTATCTAGAGCATGTTCCACCACATTAACTCATTTAGTCCCAGCTTTAGTACCCTATCAATGAGTCATCGTATTCTGTGATATATACATCCTCTTCTATGGTCCTTCAATCCTATCTTTCATAGGTCATCCAGTACCCCTCTGAGAATCTCTTGAGAAAAATATCAAAGTCAACTAGGCTTACAATAATGGTAGGACTCCAGAAATGTATTCCTACAATCACTAATAAAATGTACCATTTTCCCAAAATTGATGCACCAAAAAGAATTATATCAAATATAGGATACTAAAGAATTACATCTATGACCCAAATGTATGCTTTTATGTTGTGCCCATATGCCTTCCTCTTCCTACCACTAGAAGAAACTCCCATAGTAGTGAGATAAAGCTCATCCGCTGGCCTGTAGTGGGGTAAAAGTTAGTTTTTTATCCAATCCTCCTCTATCCCCTTCTCAATGTTTAGGTACTTTATAAGTACCTTTGTGTATTCCATTGGATCAAATCCCATAACCTAATGTATGAGTTCTATCCAATGACCATTTAGAACTTCTAATGCTTATGTGCCTCATCCTAGCCAAAAAGGAGAAAAGTGATGAAACTCCATAAACTGCGAAAAATATCCATAGATAGTAAAATAAACCTAACATAAATCTATGTAATCTAGGGATTAGTCTAGATTCATCACGTCATGAAATTAATTTTTGATAAATAGATCATTGATGGAAACCCCATTAAGACCCTCTAATCTTCTAGCTTGACTCATGGTGTTCCACCACCTATTGGAGGATCCTTAGAACATAAAGGTCACCATAATCACTCACCCCTCCTTAGGAGTCTGGACCATATTGAATATTATCACAATAAAGTACATCCTGTGATCTTCATTCTGTGGGCCACCAAAACCCATTAATGTTAGAGGTTGTTGGTTCTCAGAATCCCAAGCATGATCTTTTATGTTCTTCTGAATGGTTCTATCTTGAATAGGAAAACTCTAAAAGATTCCTAGTGGAATTGGATCTACAGGATCAATCACTTATTCTAGTATAGGAATGTGATGGTGTACATCCTCCTGCATCATGGGTGGTGGCACTAGAGAATCCTAGGATCTCTCAGTGGAATTACCATAAATTATCTCTAAGGCGGAATCTTTTTGAATGAAGAAAACACTTAGAACATTTTAGAATGATTTTAACCAGCCTATGGGATCACACAGAGGTTCTTCTAGGAGACTACCCTCAACCCATGGTTTACCCATCCTAGTGCTAACAACGGTCTCAATCCTTGCATGTTAGTCATAGGAATATATATACTAACAAATAATAGGATGCACAAATAAAATAATTAATGGAAAGAAAGATTCATCATAACAATAAGAAAAAATAGACATATCACACAACATAGAATCTATCCTAAAATGATAGCAGAAAATGAGGAATTAAATTATATAGGTAATATAAATAACAATAAAATGTATATATATGTCATGAGATCCTACATGTATATTCATCTTCCATGAACTCAAATAAAAATATCATAAAACTATAATTTCAATCTCGTTAATGGAAACTCATATGTTCATTACACATGAACTAGTTAGGAACACAAAAACTCCCCTACTGGAGTCCCACATACCTATCTCCTTTCTACCATGTCCCATGTTAGTTGATAAAGAAATGAAAAATCTATGCTCTAATACCACTTTCTAGAGCCCAATCTTGAACCACTGGTTTTAAACTGGTGTATCACCTTACCTCATGCATGCCTCCCTATATACAAGAGGCTTATGACTAGCAATGGGGGTCTAATTCCATAAATGGGGATGTAATACCCATAATATCATGTCATGGAACAAATAATAAATAATAAACAATATAATAAATAATCATACTGATCATGAAAAAACTAATAGATGGAATACTTTACATATAATAATAAGTCACTACTAAGGTGGAAATCCAAACCAGAGTATAAAAGTGAAATATGTAGATAAATAAAGAAAACTATGGTAACCCTCATAGTTTTTCCCAATCAAGACTTCAACTCCATGCTTCAAGGAATAACAATATACGACTGTCCCATTTCCCTTTCTCGAGTCCTTAAATATAAATTCTTCATTCACATCGAGACGACCATGTAGGGTGTGAGTAATAAAATCCAGAAGGACACCACTAATGTGTCCTTAACAAATGTGAACATGTATAAATGATGTGTTCTATAATAATGATAAATTTTTAAAATAGTAGAAAAACCCAAAATCAATTATCAAGTGGTCATTTACTAATAAAGTTTCCACAAATCCTCAGCCATACCTTTTTCATATCCTTTTCGGAAGGATAAATGATGTGATGTCAGAACTATCATGGATATATAAAAATGAAGGATCCATCCTTGAAGCTACTCAATTAGTATACATGCCTTAGGACTTTAGGTCAGACCATAATATTCTATAATACCCAATTTTTATCTCTCAGTTCTTATCACATAGACCAGCATGACCCACTGATTCCACATTGGTAAGGTCACATAGACTATCATGACCAAATATTGTCTAACGGGTCCCATCATATATGATCTTTATGCCCCTGGGTCAGGATACACATCATTCCCAATTGTCTATATTTGCCTTATCATCAAGTCAAATGTAGAAACTCAGCAAGATCCCCCTATAGGGCTACTGAGCCATGATGGGTCCACCTATCACTTTGGTACCACATATAAAAAAATAGCATATGGCAAAATATAACACAAGAAAAATGTGGTATCATATAAAAGCACACATAGGATATTATCATGAGAATAAAGTCGAAATATACCTACATGTGATCATCATAAAACATAATAAAAACATTAAAAGCAAAACTCATGGCATCAATCATCCCAACCAGTTTCACAAGATATACAAGAATTCATGCATATGATCAAAATCAATAACGTTCATCAAGGAATGTAAACACAAGAATTTCTCCAAGAAAAACACGTGTATACACACTAATACAGAAAGGGCCTTTAAAAACACTAGAAAGGGACTTTATTAGCACTAAAAAGTGCTGATAATTGAAGCATGGTTTAACTCCCAACACTTTTATCAGTTCTAAAAAGCATAGTTAAAGGGGTCCTTTAATAGTGATTTTTTAGTGGTGTTAAATGGTTACTTTAATAGAAAGTTTTTAGCACTGATAAATGAAACACTATCAAAGGGGGTAATTTTTCCTAACCACCTATGCATGTGATCCCTTTAACAGCGCTTCCAAGACCACATTAATAGTGCTCCATACTCCCTTTATCAGAAAGTTTCACCCCACCACCCATTTTATCAGTGCTTTTCAAATTTTCCACCTCATGCGCGCCCACCTGGATTCGAACTCTACACCTCTCCTTCAAAGATAGAACACCTTTACCACTACACTATATTGTTTTGTTTTCTTCTTATTGATATAACTATTTATTTATTTATATGTTTATATATATTAAAAAATATTTATATATTTATTTTTAAATACATTTATACAATATATGTGGTTTTGTGATATATATTATTTTTATTTAAATATATTATATATTATATTTATTTACATATATTATATTATAATATATAAATTTGTTTATTAATAAAAACACATAAGTATATATAAACATTATAAATATATTTATATAATGTAAAAATGGTTAGATATTGTTTCAAATAAATTTTTAGAATATTTATTTATTTAGATATATCAGAATATACATTTTTAAGTAAATATGTTGATATATGTATTTATATGATTGATTTATTATAAGTAAATACAAGATAACATGAAAATATTTAATTATAATTAAAAATAAATTCTTAAAATAATAAAATTTATAAACTATAATGTCAATATTAATGTAATAACTAGTAATAAATTTAGTCCCAACTAAAAATGGAAAAATTCTCCTATAAACGAGGTTGAAAATCCATCGAATGTTAAAAATTTGGGGTACCCAGACTAAAAACCTAGTTTTAGAGGCCTTGTGGGTGATTTTTTGCCTAGAAAAATGTGACAGTGGTTTTCTTGTATCATTGAGGGTGTAGATCTTGTCACGGGATTCAATTTGATATGTCATAGAGCCCAAATGGACATGTGGATCAAAATTTATGGCCATTTGAATTTCAATTAATGTTTTCAACTTATATTATATTTTTTTTAATTTTAGTTTTTTTATATTACAATTGATATTAAATGACTATTACTCAGTAATAATAAGAAAATTTTTAACTATAAACATTTTATAAATTATTTTATAATCCATTTTCACTAAATATCTTATATATTAAGTGTAAATTCTTATTTACCTTATCTAAAACATATTTAAAAAATATTTGTTATATTTATATCTATAAAAATGATTTTTTATGTTTATTTATTATTTTTAATGAAAAATATTTTATTAAGTATAATTTTGTCTATGATTTTTTATACCTACTCATAAAAGGCCCCATTTATTCGTGTTTTTTTAAGAGCATTGATATAGGGCGGGACTTTATCTGTTCTGGTAAAAAATAACTAATAAATATCGGTCTTTAACCGCACTTTTTAGCACTTTTAAAGACCCCCTTTAACATTGCTCTATTTTTCACTGACAAAGGGGGTCTTTAACAGCATTTTTAGCTAGTTTTGTTAAATCCCTAGAGCTGGATTAACCCAATATTGTAGTTGTGTCAATAGCCCCATATGGTATTGAACTTCATGAAATAAATTTGTCATTGTTAACAACAAAGTTCATCAATTAATCATCACTTCAACCATGTCCACATGTTCTTTAACTCAAACCACTCACCAAGGATTCCTAGAACTAATTCTATTATTTTATTTCCAAAATTAATGAAACAATGTGATCAATAATAGATTATATCTAATGGTTAATTTCTAGATTATCAATAAAATACAAATCATGAGTTAACCATTTATTCTTATAGAAAAATATAATTCTATAGATAATAATAATTCTCTCTCTCCCTAATAATTAATGATAGATAAGAATAAATCTTATTATTCTTTCCCATATTTCTGGGTTGATAACATTTTAAGAAAACTTTATCATTTTTTCAGAAGACTTTAGAAATATAATTCCAAAAACTACGTATAAACGGTTCTATGTAAATCTTTCTTAGGTTTTATTTTTTAAAAACAAATAACCCATAATATAGGAGATAAGTGAGGTTCTTCCACAAATGTAATCTTGTTAAATAACTTGTATTAATTGTATAAGGCTTCACCAGACATGAAAAATGGAATTTTAAGGCTACTAAAAATCAAAATGATCAACACAAAATTAAGGGAAATCAAGTTTGTATATTTTTGAGAAAGAATTAAATGTACATATCTTCATCCTTAGGACCCAAAAATTAAATTCATAATTTTATTTATATTTAAGTGATTATTAATTGTGGTTTGATTAATTTCTTCAATAATTTGATTCATGAGTTTTAAATGATTAACAAAATTAATTCTAATGTTTTAAGGATTTTAAGACATAAAAATGAGTTACAGATTCTCCTTGTGGAAGAAGATAAATAAAAAATATTTTTTAATCATTCTTTTCTAAAAATGAATCCGTATAGGATAACATGGTTTCCACTTTTTCAACATATACCTATCACATATGGTTAATATAGTTTACCCTTAATAATTTCATAAAATCAGGATTACCTTTACAGAGCTCTAGATTACCCTTATACAGCCTTTTAAAAGTCTACCTTACCTTTATTCTTTTCTAGTATTATCCTTATGAATCTGCTATAAATTCATTATACCCTTGTGTAGTGATAGGTTACCCTTAAACAACTTATCTTACCTTACCTAACACCTAGGTTAACCAAATAAAACATTTACAAACTCATGGTCACTCATAAGTGGGGTTTATAAAACCATACTTACCCTTACAGAACACTTAAAAATAGAATTGATTTATACGACACACTTATTTCATTATGATGCATTAATGAAAAAAAATCTCAAAACAAATATTGATCTAATATATGATATTTTTGATTTTATAGGTCTAGAAAACAATTATAGTTAGAAAACATAGACTATCCTAGTATGTCTAGTTTGTAACTTTGACTTTGAGTCTAGAAGAAATAAGTATAGATAAAAATGTTGTTTCATGTGTTAGTGACGATTCCTAGATACTTTTCAATGATTTTGATTTAATAGGTCATAATTTGATGGATGAATTGATTTTATGCCACCACCAAAATTATTATCATGTTCCAAAATCATGTGAAAATTATTCAATTTTATGAAACAATAGGGAAATCCAATTAGTTTAATGTTTTTGGTAAAAGAGTTCTAACCTCATTAAAAACATTTGGTGCATAATAATGGAATAAATGAAATATTTTAACCAAATACACTACGTTGGAAAAAAATGTCATAATAATGGTTTTATGCACATTACAAAGATTTTTTGTAAAAACATGGTGTTTATAAAATTAAAAGAGCAGGGAAAATCGAGATATCATTTAAATAATCATATGTAAGTAGAAAATAAATATAAATTATGATCTATATGAAAATAATAATGGGAAAATCTTGTAGTAATTTTTTCATTGAAAAATTGGGAAAATATGTTTTCCTTGGAAGTATGAAAAATATGAAATTACATCATATCTATTTAAGAAACATTTCAAGATACATTTGATTAAAATAGAGTAAGTTACAGAGGCTTAAAGTCTACAACTCATATTTTTATAGAGAAACTTCTACCTTCATCTTTGTGTAAATTCTTACATAGTTAAATAATTATAGTTGTAATCATGTATTTTACATTATCAAGATATAATTCTAAAATAATTAACCCCATTGAGCTTTAAAAACATTAGGAAATAATTCTAATGAAACATTCATTTGGTGATAATATTTCTCCCCATTTTTTTCACTGTGATGGTTTAATTGACTAAGAATTTTACCATAGATGTTAAAGATCTATTTACCAAACATTATCAATGGATGAATCATATAGAGGGGTATTGTGACAATACTTTTCTATCTTTAATAAATTAAAATTTAAAACTCAATAAGTATATTGTTAACTTTGCTATGTTACATTATTTTATTAGGTATATAGGTGATTTGAAATCTTATGTGAGAAGAAAAGATTAACAAGAAGGATTTATTACTGAGGAATATGTATCAAATGACCGCTAAACCTTTTGTTTAAGGTATATCTATAGGATTGATACACTAATCAATAAATTTATGTTGATAATAATGAAAATCAATTACAAACCTATAGTATATCATCAACTTTCCCACATTAAGTTGTCAATTTAAGAAAATACTATCAACTATATTAGTGAAAAAACTCTTTATAAAAGAACATAGGTATATACTATCATTTACATATGACATAACAAAATTCATTAAAAAATATATTGTTGTTTGGTTCTTATGTTAAGTGATATCATAATTAAGTTCATATTCCTAATATATTTAAAATTTATCTTTATTAACTAATAGGGTTTTATATACTATAATTTACATACAGAATGTTCAAAATCTAGATGGAGTGATGGATGATTTTAAATATTTTTCATGAGGGATTATAAAGTTTCCTAGAAGTTTAAATGATTATAATATTATATTGTTTAAGTTTCATATAGTTTTTCAGGAAGAATGTTTTAGAAAACAAAATATTGGCATATTCATGTATCTCAAAGAGATGGGATTCAATATAAAATTGATTGATGTTATGAAACTAAATTATCATGGATAGTTTTTAGTAATTTTATTCCTTTTTAAGTGGGTCAATATTTACAAAGGTATAAATAAATATTCATTAAAATTTACCAATGTTAACATATCTCAGTTGATTGATAATGGTGAAGGTAATAAACAATGTCCTTATATTTTGTATTCATAAGATAAAATTGAATATTATATAAATGATAGAGTTGATGAATCATGGAGTATTATAGTCCATGAGAAACTAAGTGAATTTTATTACATATCCAATGATGTTGAATAATTGTTTTGTGCTAGTAAGCCACATAAAAAATAAAAGATTGACCTATATGTGTAAGCTGATATTAAAATAGTCAGTATAAAAAGGTAAGGTGAAGATGGTCACATCATGTTAATAATGCTGGATGAAATTAATTTTCTTAATGATGTATCAATTAAATATATATTCATCCCTAATTTATATGATGTATTACTTTTTATTAAGGTGTTATTTAGAATACATGAATTAAATTAATCTATTTTTATATTTTTTTATAATATTTGACTGATTTATATTGTATATAAAGTTTGAACATGTTTCATACTTTTTTGAATTGTAACAATACTGAAATAGAAATTATTTAAAGATATGATTCCATATTCTAAAATTATTATCCATTTGGGTGACCCATTTGATATACTCTCACCCTCATTGAGTATGATTCCTACTTTCATCATGCCCCATTTTTATTAATTTATTCAATATAATTTGCTTCCATATTCATGATGTATTCCCCCTACCTCTAGTATTAACAACTTTTCTTTAGGGATACCATCAGATGAAAATTGAGGGGGTATCTAAATAGAAAAAAAACCATCAAGAAACATATAATCATGTGGTGTCACTATTACCGTCAAAAGGGTATTTGAGGGTGACTATTACCTATACATACTTGTTAATGTGAACATATAATTTATTAAATCCTTATATTATTAACTCAATATATTTATTTAATAAATGTAGAAAATAAAAATGGAGAAAAAATTTGATTTTCTTAATGTTTTTAGGTTAAAAAATTTAAAATTTAGTATCCCATTTGATATATATGGGGTGCCAACAGATAATGTCAAAGTTTTATAGGAATAAAAATCATGGAATATAGAACGTGGTATGACATTCAATACCATTAAATATCATTTTCGATGCATATTAAAATTGATTAGAATACTGAAATATTTGATAAATAATTGAAGGTAAGTCAAAATAAATATTTATATTAAATATTATCATATCTTAATATCTATAGTAATAATATAATTATTATGAATATTTTTTTATTGATGGTTTTATAGTTAAATATATATGACATTATTGTGTTTCATTAAACACTAACCAACCCATCAAGACCACTAATTGGTGGTAGTAATCCAATTGTGCCACCCTAATCTCACCTCCAATAGGATAGGGATTGGAGATTAACACTGAGAAGGAATATCTAACAACATCAGAGGCTTTAGCCTAATTCACCTCTACACAAATATAACATTCACACAATATATAATAATGATGAATAATAATTAAAACTAACTATATTGTATAAAAATTCACATGACAGTAAAAATATCAACAAAGTATAATCCAATACATATTCTATAACATAAAAGGGAAAATATATATTCCCTACAACAAAAAATGTGTACCTACATAAGAAATCAAGATAAAGAGATTCTCACTGCAAGCTGGCTCCAAACATGAATATCACCTACTATAATCACCTCCTAGTACCACCAAGATCTTCCAACACCGTGGTCTATAAGGTCACCATGTGTTATTTCTAAACAAGACACCCCAAATCCTTATCAACCTTGATAATCTTTGACCTCTACAATGTCTATACAAAACATCATGAGTAGGCCTATGATATGATGCGAACCTCCACTTCCATATCTGGTTCTAAACAAATGAACTTTTTTGTGCATAACTTCAATAACAACCAATACCCATGATCAAAAGTTTGTTTCTTTTAGGAACTAGGTATATAATCATCTAAAATCGTGGTATAATACATGTTTCCTATACAAATATTATGCACATATACAACTCTCCTATGAATATCCATTCATAGTAATTCCTAGGGAAATGAGGTGAAATAAAAAATGGGTGATATCAAGTTCTTAATATGGGTTTAAAACCTTACAATAAAACAATATATCATAAAAAATGAGAGGCATTATCAAGTGATAAATTTTATGATTAATGGAGTAAGACATTGGAAATGATAAGTACAAGAATTATAGAATATTAAAAAATAATGATATAAAGTAGGGCGAGATATCATGATAGTCAATAATCAAAACATGGAATCAAACCTAGAAATAATTCATGAGATACAATATAACATAAGAGAATCATAATCATGAGGATCAATGAAATATAGCACAAACACAATCATAGAAAACACATCATATGTTAAGATTTTCTACCAAGACCATAATAACATACTAGATTGGGTATCACTAATTTTTACCATAACACAGTGGATCAGGCATCACTATATATTTCCATTATTGGATTAATCATGACAACCTATTCCCCTTGGTGGATCAGGCATAATAACTTGTTTCCCTTACTAGATTGTGCTTCATAGATCATTTACCTTAATTACCCCATAAAATATAATTATTTACCCAATTTATTATAGGGATATATAGGTCTTAACCAACACATAATAGCATATCAAACATATTTATACGACATGAAATCAAACATTCATTATATCATGAAAACCACATGGAAAAAAATGGGTTTCCTATTATTTCCAAATTGTATCGCATAACATGACATCAAGATTAGATCGATTTTCACCAAACAAATATTCTACCAAATGTAGTATAAAAGAATTTAGTTGATGATCATTAAAATTACTATATAATTACTATATCTATTAGAGGTAGAGAAGAAAATTAATGTTAAATCATTTGAAATATTTTCATAAATATTTTGTTTTAAGGTTGTAAAAGTAAAAAAATAAGTTAATTCAAAAATATATTTTAAGGGGTAAAAATAGGACATAGAAAATCATAATTTTATAAGGAATTAAAAAATTAAATCCTTGAAAATAAATAATTTTAATAATTATAATTTATAGTTGAAAAAAATATACATGATTGGAATGAAACATCTTTATTTACTCTTATAAAACATTATTACATATCTTAGAAAATATAATTTGTTTAAGAATAGGACATTGATGTGAAGAATTAGATTCCCTATCAAAATAAGTAGAAATTACAATATAATATCATTAAATGTTTTAAAAAATAAATCTTATAAAATCTTAGGTAAAAGCGGTACGATTATGGCTCATAGAAAACAATGAGCCATGAAAAGTCTATATCGCTATGGAAACTTTTGAAAAAAAATACATAGAGAGATATAACATGAAATGGAACTCCAAATATAATTACTAAAGTGAAAATAATTTTATAATAAGTCAAATATGCTGTATATACACCATAAAATAAAATTGATGCATAATATAAAACATATCTTAAGGAAATAAATATTGAGATAAGAAAATCATACCTTGATCTAGAGTTGACTCCTTTTTATTGATCTTAACGCCTTCATTGGAGGGGTTTTTATCAATACCATAGGCTTAGGGACTTAGAGAGGTATGGGTAAAGAGGTATTTTGGTATATATTTGGTAAAGAAATGGTTTTTGAGAGTGAGTAGGAATGCATAGAGGAGGTATGTTTATATTGTCAAGGGGAAGGGTTTTTTTAATAAAGTATTTGATTATTTAATCATTTAGGAAAATAAATTTCGAAGAGGGATTATTCCAAATATTTGTTTCCTTATGATTAAAGATTAAATTTCTTTAACATTATAACCAAACCAAAACTGAAAGGTATCATTGAACCACTTCATTCAAGGTAAGGAATCAAAAATAGTTTTTTATTATAATAAAAAATAACATAGGCTTGAAAATAAAAAAAAGGTTTATAAATTTAACATAATATTTTTATAATATATTTTTTCTCCATAAATTAATATTTTCTCAAGAAAAATGTTTTATAAAGTTTTAAAATCTTATTTTCTTCATATTCTTTTATAAAAGTTTTTGTATTTATAAGAATTATATTTTATTATACATTAAACAATTAGTATCTTCAAAATATTTCAAAAAATTCAACCTAAAAAATTTAAAGTAATGATTCAATAAATTATTACTTTTTTATCAAATTAAAATTAAAAAATCAGTAGTTTGACTTTTAAAAAAAGCATATTATATATGGAAATATAATTTACACTGAATAAAAACTATTTTTTTATTATCATCACTTACTTTTATATCTATTTCTATATCTAAATTACTATATGATTGATAATTAACTATTTTTAAATTTAAAATAGTTACATTTTATAAAATTACTATTCTAATAAAGTGGAATTTATCTTTTAAATACATAATCAAGAAAATATTTTTAGTGCAATAGAATTTATATACTATGATTAAAACACTATATAAATAACCATATTAATTTTATAAAAATTATATTATTAGAATTTTAATAAATATTTATGATAAAAAGACATAATAAATGTCTGTCATTACTTTTTCAAATAAAAATAATGAATATTTCACAATTTTATTTTATTATAAAACATGTTAAATAAAATTTTAAAAGAAAAATTTTAGAGTAATAAAATATTTTCATAGAATATGATAAAAACCATTTAGGAACCAAATAAGGTAAATTAAACTTCCTAAAAAAGTAATATCTGAGTGTAAAATGAATTCAAAATACTATAAAATTGGTTTTATAAAACCATATTAATAAATAAAATTCCATTGTAATTGAATTTTTTTAAAAAAAAATCATGTAAATGTAAGACGTTAAATGATCAATAAGTATATAAATTATTGGTTCATATTATAAAAAATATATAAAAATAAATTAAATTGACCTAAAAATATTCCTTTGAAATATGGGATGTCACAGCCCAGGCCCCGTGTAGGGATGAGTATATACATACTCAGTAGTATTCCCTAAAACCAAAAAACCAAAAAATATTGAACTACATGTTATCTCAAAAATATAGATACTATTGATTGTTTGGAAGGAAGAAAAAAAAATTCAAATATTCCCAATCACTAGAAATATTTTTGGCATAGAGAAGTTCTATTCATCCCATATAAAAAACTAATATTTCATAGAACATGATAAAACAAGGAATATTATAACATAAAACATCTATAATTTTTAAAGTAGTTATCCAACCACACATTGCATCAAAAAGAAAATATAGGGGTTCCCGAGAAATCATATGTCTCAAAGTGTGTACTCTATGATGTCTTTATTCCACATCACCATAATAATCTACTATGGGAAACCCACTACTCACTAATGTAAACACATTATCTTAGGTATTACCTGGACCAATCATTCATAACCCCCAATCAAGTAACCAAACTAGTAATTCCAAGAATCTTGTGTAACCTCATATGAAGTTTCATGGAGGATCCAGTACATAATGTTAGTAGAGGGAATACCAAATCTAATGAAATATCCCATATCTAGTCTGAACTCTTTAAATGGGTTGGACAATGACACCATAGATAGAGGATTTTGTACACTATGTATGTGGGGGGGGGATACCAACCCAGTCAGATTCATAGGTAGTGGATCTCAAACCCAAATAAGAACACAACAAATAAAGAGATTTCCAATTCTAACTAATTATTATGGGGGTAACTCACACCCCGACACATCCATACCACCAGGTAGGGTTTCCAAACCTAAGAAAAATCTAATCACCTCATCCAAACCCAAAAACCACCTCTACTAAGAAAATACCAAAATATTATTATATCTCCCCATAAATATCCATATACGGCAGAATGAATTACATTGTTTTGATCTTCATGTAAAAAATACTCTAGATATGATATTTACTTTTTGAAAACAAAAAATGAATGAATATCAATAATGCATGATATCAAACATGTGGGAAGTTACATGAAAGGACCCATGTCTCATGCCATGAGTTTGATTTGGGTTCCCAAAATTTTCCATGAATCATTTGTCTTGATACCGTAATCATAATTCCAAAGATATATATCCAACCTGAAGGATTTTTATAATGTTACACAACAAGAATTGAAATTCACCGAACTCATCATGGGGGTATATGCTGTATTTCGAGATCAATGAAACAATTAAAAAAATTTCTATGGTCATATTCTTGGAAAAAATTACCCCCCCCCAATTATGTCTTAGGACTCTTGAAATAGAATTTGAGATTAATTCTTGACTAGAATAAATCTAGGTCACTATCATTGTACATTTAATAGTTATATGAAAATGGAAGGTTTTCAAGTATATGTTGTGATATGAGTTTAATTAAACCAATTTTAATGATATATAGATATATGGAAATGTACCTAAAAGAAATCAAAAGGATCAGTGGAATTCATTTTTTGATGTGAATTATAATAATTCAAAAAAGTTATATACTAACATATTAGTATATTTATATTACATTCTTTCAAATAAACAAATTTTTGTTAATATTAATTTGTTTGTGAATTTTCTAAAAAACATCAAGAAGGGAGAAATAATTCATTCTACACATTAATGGATTTAAAATTTTGTCTTGTAGAATATCGATTAATGTAATCTTTTAACTATTGTGAAATATAAACACATTCTGTCCTAAGTAATTAATATTTTTTTATTTTATTATATTGGTGAAATAGTTTTTTCATGAGGTTAATCTAATCATGACATGGTTCGATTTCCATAAGAATGTGGATGGAAATTTCATAAAAGAACTAGTTGCAAACACAAGGGTAAAATATAAAAATATAATTTGATTTTTTTAAACAATATGTTTCCTTAAATTTGTTATAATTATTTCTAAAAATCAATTATGAATGGGATATAAATTCATGGAAGGCAACAAATTTCATTCAGGGTGAATCTATTTCCCAACATTTTGGAAAAAGAGTATGCTAATCACGTGTGAGGGATTTTTTTGGACCATCACCATCACGTGTCTTTAGGATGTGGTTTTCTTCATTCATTGTTTCATCTCCTTAAAAAAGTATTAATACTATTGAAATTTAGAATTTTGAATCATAAAGGAAAATTTTTATTCTAGAGAATAAATAATAGGAATAAGAGTTATGAATTATAGCTCAAGATGAGTAGTTTATAGTAATGGGGAGTATATTGGGTAGTCTATTTTTGATAATTATAGGGGGGTATTTCTATGAAAATTGTATCTTTATATATTATAATTTAATATAAATTAATCAGTTACATTTTTTCAACATGGTTTATATTACTATGGAAAATATTTAAATATATTTTGTACACTTAATTTCATTATGAAACTAATATATATTTTAAGTTATATTAAGTATAGGAATTGGAGGATCCTAATAAGTAAGAAAATCAGAATAGTAAGTCATCTGGGTGTAGCCATCCTGACCCATCAGAGTAGGGTTAATAGTGTTTTCACATATATGATGTATTTATATGGTATAGTTGGGGGGATAAATATATATGATACCTTTTTGTAATTATAGTAAAACATATATATTTTTATGATTAATTCATGTTGTGTTATGATTTTCAGAATAATTGTTTCTTGAATTTTAATATATTTTTTATTGACTTTTGAAGGTGTTTGATTTTATAACCATTTGAATTATATGTATCTTTATATATCATGTAGTAGAATATTCAACAACCTAATTTTTAGTTTTTTTCTAATTATAGTGATTATTAGTGGTTTAAAACGTCACCTAATAGAATAACTACCACTTGTAAAATAACAACTGTTTTAACCTCAACAATCTATAAAAATTCCCATTACATTCCAACAAGAAGCATGAATAAATTAGTAGTTATTTAAACTATTTATAAGTTAGTAAAAAAATAAAAAATCAAAAACTTTCATTATAGGGAAGCAATCATTTTAAACCTACTCCAAGTTAGGTAAAAAATAACATTCAATAATTTAGTTCTATAAGGAACACAATGGTTTTAAAACCACTTCCAATTACATATTTGAAACAATTTTAAACAAACATTGTGTATTTAAAAAATCACCACTAATTAATAGATGATTTTTTCAAACCAAATTTGTCACTATAACTACAATAAATTAAATTAAGGTAGTTAAAAACACTTTATAATTATAAAATTATCATTTCTATTACTTCTATTTATTATATTTTATACTACCTCACCAATATGTTTTAATACTTTAAATGGTATCATAAACATTAAATAATAATATTCACCTCTATCAAACCTTCATTTTATACACTAGGGGTGAAACCTACAAAAATAAATGATCACTAACAACAAAATCCCAACAGTCTCCTCCTCCAATCCGTATATGAAATTTGAAAATTATATATAGTCTTTATTCACTCTCAAAAAATATGTACTATTTTACTAATTTTTAGCACCAATTATAATGAAACAATCATTTTCTTGCTAAAAATTTTCTAACATATAGGTAACTATAAATTTCACCCATATAATTCTTGAAATTATGTCATACCAATGGATGAGTGATAGCTATCGTAATAGGAAAACTCAACTAGTTCTAAACAATAAAATTAAAATCACATTGGGTTCCCCAAAATATCCACGATGTTATCAAAGATTCATAGTTTGAAAGAATCACTTTTCAAACACCATGATCCTTTACTACATCCAATATTTAAATCCAAGTCACGTGGTTTACTAATATAGTTTCCATGATAAAAAATAAGTGGTAAATATTTTCAATCTATAAACAGTAAAAAAATTATAGAAACATGTCCCAAAAATTAATGAGGAAGTCCTACGATATCATTTTTAGACATGTTTTCACATTTTCACAGTGGAATATGGAAAGGATAAATCAAGCTTGATAGAACCTAATGTTTGGCCTAATTATGGTGGGGAGAAAACTTTAATATAAATTTAGTTATCAATTGGTTCATATCAGGACACTGATTAGCCACTAAATGAGGCTAATATTCATTATTAATATATATAATATTAATGTTATTTATTATTCATAAACACCATTTTAGTGCATTTTACACTTTGAACATCATTTCACATTATGATTGTAATTCTTTCTAAAAATGCACTATTATGTGGTACATTTTTTAACATCATTCAAAGTACCCAATGATTCAACTTATTTTAAGGAATGTAAGTATCCATATTTTAATTTTATACTTTGGGAAAATGATCTAAACTTAAATATGAACATGTTTCATTCAAGGATCAATGGAGATTTCATGGAAGAATATGGGGATACTTTGTGATGAAAGGAAGCAATTCTAGAGAAGACATATTGAACACCATACCACTGATGAGATCGTGGGACCCACATTACAAACCCAATGAAGCCCAAATTTGGTTTCAGTCTAGAAGACATATAGAGGAACAAATAGTTCCTCAAGATATAGTCCTAGTTCGGCCTCCATTGTGGTCATTTAGGTGGTCAAGTTAGAGATAAAATTCTGGTCCAGATTCTGCGGCCCATAAAAACAGACCCCTAAACTAATCATATATCCGAATCCACAACTCCAAATGGACCCGAAAATTTACATACGATTAATAGACAACCAGGGATCCATTTTCTTCTTCTATGGAACACTCTAATTTGGCCATCTAGAAGGTCTTCCAATTGAGTCTGTTTGGTGGATGAAAGCTGGATGCCACCTCGGGTCAAGGGTGGAAAAATCAACTCTCCCACAACTTTCCACCCACCTATGGCCTACCAAAATTAATTGAGGAGAAATGGACTATTGAAGTCTCGACCGAAGGCTTCAAAAATTACTATTTAAGGTAGTGGTGGTGGATGAGTTGAGGATATTTGGTGCTTTATTCAATTGTAATGTTATACTATGATTTTGTTTTCTCAAGTTTGTCTTTCACATGTAAGTTATATAATTTACTTTAGTTTCTTAATAAAAGCTCTTATTTTCCCCTTATTCTATAGTTATTCATATCACTTTGATATCTTTGGTTCAAGGTGTGAATTTATTCAAACCAAACCTTGTGAATTTATTCCCACAACGGTGGAGTGATCGTTTTATTTTTATTGTTTTCTTTACTTCTTCAATTCCCCCCCATGAGTCTAATTCCCTCTTCCATTGAAACCATAGAATCAATGGAGGGCTAACACACTTATGGTTTGATCCAAGGGAGTATAAATGGGCTGTATTGGATGTTATTTATTACCCCATTAATTTCTAATCACTTGTTTAATTGAGATTTTTATTGGATGATTTTTAAACTCCATCATCCTTGTTGAATTTAAGGCCACACACTTAAAGTGATAATATGAACCTTTACCTTGAAGTGATCAAAACATTTATCCTTCAAGTGTATAGGTAATTTTTATTAAAGTGTGTTGTATTAAACCAGTAAGTGATGATGTTGTTTTATTTTCTTAAATGAACCCATCTCAAATATAAGAAATTGAAATCTTTGAAAAGGAAATACGTCCAATCCACCCCAAGTGATAACCTATGATCAAATCACTCTTTTAAATTAAATTATCTTAAGTCTCTTAGATTTCATTTAAAACTATATTAAATAATCCCAAGTTGGCCACGTCATAGCCAAAAACAATCCATAGAATGCACGTGTATGTAGGTTACTTCTTAGGTCTCTGAGGATTCGATAACCCAAGCTAAACTACAAGGACCGTTCTACCTTCATCTCTTGGGAAAATTTGGGTGTGAATCAAATTTTGGAGCCATTTCCGGGGACCCAAGTAAGTCATATAAACATCCATTCTAGCCTACCCCATTTCTTCTTTTCTCAACCAAATTCTCTTATCTTGTCCTTTTATCATTTTTTTTCATTTGGCGCATGTCCGCCTACAACCACGATCAATCAAACCGTCTAGTTAGGGTGGATAGTTCTGGGGTTGGGGAGTCAAGTACACAAAGGGAACTCTTTCCATTAGATCCTAATCTTCCTAATACTCCAGGGTCAAAATTGAGCCCATTTAAATGGAAGGTCTTCAAAGAAACCAACTCATAAACCCGGGTGGGAACCAAAATGGAAACCCAAATGAGGCAGCCCCAAACTTGGGGAATGTAATTGATCAAACCATGAATTACTATCTCATACCTTCGTGTACCAATGACCCCTCATGAATTAGACAACATTTTCTAGGAGGTAAAAACTACAACTTTAAACCCCATGTCCTAAACCACCTTCCCACATTCCATGTAATGGAGTCTGAGATGCCCTACCTTCACACCAAGGAGTTCATTGACATTGCAGAAACCATGTGTCCCCCAAATCAACTAGAATCAGCTAAGATGAGGCTATTTCATTTTTCTTTAAAGGATCAAGCTAAAAATTGGCTAAACAATTTGAGACCATCATCCATAAACTCTTGGGACCAACTACAAAGAGAATTCTACAAAAAATACTTTCCCCACCACAAAACAATTTCACTTAAAAAGAGCATCCAAAACCTTTTTGAAAAAGATGGAGAGTCATTATATGAAACATGGGAGAGGTTCAAAGACACCCTAAACATGATTCCACACCATGGTTTTTCTATTCTTGAACATGTGAGAATTTTCTATGAAGGGTTGGGTCCGGGGAACAAACAATTCATTGACATGATGTGTAATGGAACCTTTAAAAACAAAGCCCCAAATGATGCTTATGAGTATCTAGAAATCATTTTTGAACAAAACCAAACATTTGGAACTTCACATTATTCTAAAAAGCCACAATGAACTACTGGAATTCATAAAATTAGAGAATAGAAAAGCCTTAGGGCTAAACTCAATGCACTCTCTAGGAAGGTTGAAGAAATAGACCTTAGGAAAGTCCATGAAATCCAAACTGTAGTCCTTGTTTGCACAATTTGTGAAAAAAATGACCATAAGATAGAAAATTGCCCAACCATTCCATCCATCAAGGATGTTCTTTTAGTAGGACCCCCAGCCGAAGTTAATGCCTTGAACTTTCAAAATCCTAAATACCAAAACAACTTCAACCCAATGTATAATGATCACCCAGGCTTCCGCTGGAAGGATAACCGACAACCTAGCCAACCACAGGGACAAAATACTTACCCCCATCAAAACTACCAAACCCAAAACCAGTTCCAAACCCAACCTATCCAATACCAACAGCCACCAGTACATTTTCAACAAACCATCGCACCTCCAAAATATCCCATGGTATAAACAAATCTTCTCAAGAACCAACCCAAACTGTTCCAAAAATCCTACTAGAACAACTGTGAAAAGAAATGGAGAGGATGAAATCGGAAGTCACTTCCCTAAAACAAGAACTTCAAACCATCAAAACTGGAAAGACACCCATTCCTACTTAGGCGTTACCATCCTCAACTTCAAGTGGAGGGTCAAGTTTCACTCAAACTTCTCATGAACAACTAAAGGCTGTGACTGTTTCAAGAAGTGGGAAATCAATCAAGAAACCTGAACAACTAATTCAGAACCCACCCGAATATTCAAACTTGGATGAAAATTCAAATGAACCAAATGATCAAACTGAAAAACATGATAACGTTTTCAGAAAAACAACTCTTCAACAAACAACCCCACTACCTGCACCATTTCCTCAATGCATGAGGGGGAAAACAAAGCCTAAATTGAGTGAAACAATGTGGGAAATCTTCTCAAAAGTCAAGTTGAACATTCCCCTTCTCGATGCAATCCAAACCATACCTGACTACTCAAAGTACCTTAAGGACTTGTGCACTTTTAAAAGAAAATATTCAAATAAAAACCAAGTCCTTTTGGCTGCTAATGTGAGTACCAACATTCAAGGGACCATTCCTCCTAAGTTGAAAGAATAGGGTTTCCCTTAAATCAATGTTGATCTAGGAGAGAGAAAAGTTGTCAAGGCCTTGTGTGACCTAGGTGCTAGTGTCAATCTCATCTCTTATGTTGTGTGCTTCCAGTTAGGCCTAGAAGAGATCCAACCCACATCCGTCACACTTTAACTTTCTGATCATAGCATTAGGGTTCCAAAGGGGATTTTAAAGGACGTTTTGGTAAAGGTTGAAAACTTCATCTACCCTGCTGACTTCATTTTTTTTGATGACCATCCAAACTTAGGAAATAAAGAACAAACCCCAATCATCCTTGGTCGTCCTTTTCATGCAACAATCAACTCTGTTATCTGATTCTGAAATGGGAACATGAACATCACCTTTGGAAACATGAGCCTAGACTTGAACATCTATAATTCAAGCTCACAAATACGTGATGATGAGGACATTCATGAAGTAAACATGATAGGAAGAATTGATAATAAATCCATAGAACATCAAGGAATATTTGATGGATTTTTAAGTCAGAATGAGATTGATTTCCTTTGTTCACATGAAGGAAGCCTATCTCCTTTGATTGAATCATTTTCAAATTTCTCTTATGATGAAGTCTTAGATCCAACAATTAGTGAAACCTTTCAGGAAACCACTTTCAATGAGACCACTCTAACTTTCTTCCCTCAATCTGATAAAGCCAATCTAGTAGTTGAAACTTCTACATGTAGGGAATCAATTCTATCTAAAACTGTAGGAAAGAAAATTGATATTGATCCAATGTACCAATATTCTGATGAAATTCCGAACCAACCTGATCTTGAATTAATGGAACTTCCCACTGCACTCAAGTATGCCTTCCTAAGGGAAAATCAAACACATCCTATTGTCATTTCTTCCTCTCTTGAATACAATCATGAGAAGATGGTTCTATATTTCCATAGTAAATATAAAAAATCCATTGGTTGGACCCTGTCTGATATTCCTGGAATTAACCCGCTCATCGGGACTCATAGGATTGTTCTAGAGTCTGATTCAAAGTCATGTCGTCATCCTCAATGGAGACTCAATCCTAATCTCATGGAGGTAGTAAGGAAGGAACTTCTGAAATTTTTAAAATCTGGTATCATATATCCCATAGATGAGAGTGAGTGGGTGAGCCCAATCCAAATGGTTCCCAAGAAGGCAGGAATAACAGTGATAACCAATAAGGATAGAGAGATTCTTCTAACTAGGGTGAGTAGCGGATGGAGGGTCTGCATTGACTATAGGAAGCTAAACTCATTCACCAAGAAAGACTATTTCCCCTTACCATTAATTGACTAAGTCCTTGAGAGAGTGGCAGGTCATTCCTTCTACTATTTCTTAGATGGGTACTCGGGATACAATCAGATTGAGGTATCCCTGGAAGATCAAGGGAAGACTACATTCACCTGTCCATTCGACACCTTTTCCTTCAAACGCATTCCCTTTGGTTTATGAAATGCCCCTGGAACCTTCCAGCAGTGCATGATGGGAATCTTCTCAGACATGGTAGGGGATTTTCTAGAGGTCTTCCTGGATGACTTATCTGTGTTTGGGGATACATTTGAAGGATGTTTGAGGAATGTAGAGAGAGTATTGTCAAGATGTGAAGAAAAGAATCTAGTCCTAAACTAGGAAAAATTCCATTTCATGGTTAAAGAGGGACTAGTCCTTGGCCATATAATCTTGAGTAGGGGGATTGAAGTTGATAAAGAAAAGGTTAAAATCATTCATCACCTTCCATCACCCAAAACTGTCAAGGAAGTGAGGTCTTTCCTAGGACATGATGGTTTCTATAGAATATTCATCAAGGATTTTAGTTCAATATCCCGTCCCCTTTGTTATCTCCTAGTAAAGGATGCTCCATTTTTTTGGAAAGAAAGCAGTTAGGGTTCATTCTCAACCCTCAAATCCTCTCTCACCTCTCCTCCCATTATGAAATCTTCAAATTGGAACCTTCCTTTCAAACTTATGTGTGATGCCAGTGAATTTGTTATAGGAGATGTGTTAGTACAACGTTGTGATAAAACTCCTTATTCCATTTCTTATACAATCAAATCCTTAATTGATTCCCAAATCAACTTCACCACCACTGAAATGGAGTTACTTTCTATTGTGTTTGCCTTAGAGAATTTTAGGTACTACCTCTTAGGATCCCCCATCAATGTGTTCACTGACCATTCTGCACTAAAATACCTCTTCCAAAAACAAGATGCTAAGGATATACGGATTAGGTGGGTCCTTCTCTTACAATAATTTGACCTCACAATCAAGTATAAAAAGGTAATTGAAAATTTTTTAGTTGGTCACCTCTCTAGAAAGGAATTCAAAGACAAATCAAATCAAATTTCTGTGTCTGATCCATTTCCTGATGAACACCTATACTCTGTGAGTTACTACCCTTGGTATGCTAACAAAGCCAATTTCTTATTTACAGGGGAAATTCCTAAATTCTTAGGGACTCAAGCTCGAAGGAAATTTCTTTCTGATGTTAGACACTATGTGTTTGATGATCCATACCTCTATAAGTTCTACCCTTACCAAGTCATTAAGAGGTGTGTCCCAGAATCTGAACAAGAGTCCATCCTTAAATTTTGTCATAGTGAGGCATGTGGAGGTCACATTTCCTCTAAGAAAACATCTGCTAGGATTTTTTAGTGTGGTCTCTTCTGGACCACCATCTCAGGGGACTCCTACACATTTTGTGAAAGTTGTCATATGTGTCAACAAGTAGGGTCCATCACAAAAAAGAATCAAATGACACTCACTCCCATCTTAGTGGTTGAAATCTTTGACTATTGGGGAATTGATTTCATGGGTCCCTTCCCAAAATCTTGGGGATATCTTTACATTCACTTAGCTGCCGATTATGTCTCCAAATGGGTTGAGTCCATTCCTACAAATTCCAATGATCATCAAACTGTGATTAGATTTCTCAAGGAAAACAACTTTTCTTGATTTGGAATTCCTAGGGATATAATTAGTGATCGTGGAACTCATTTTTGAAATCGTCCATTCTCATCACTCATGAAAAAATATGGAATTTCTCACAAAGTTTCCACTGCTTACCACCCACAGACCAATGGTCAAGCTGAGTTAGAAAATAGGGAGATTAAGAATATTCTTGAAAAACTTTCAATCCATCTAGGAAAGATTGGTCTGAGAAACAGTTGGATGCTCTTTGGGCATATCGTACAACATACAAAACCATCCTAGGAATGTCACCATATAGGTTGGTTTAAGGAAAATCATTCCATTTACCTGTTGAAATTGAGCATAAGGCCTTTTGGGCAATTAAGAAAATGGATTATGACCTCTCATTGGCCAAAACAAAAAGGAAATTAGATCTCAATGAACTAGAGGAACTAAGGAAGGAGGCTTATGAAAATTCAAAGATCAATAAAGCTAGAGTTCAATCCTACCAATCTAGGAATATAAAAGTCAAAAATTTTGAACTGGTAAAACTTGTGCACTTGTATAATTCAAAACATCATTTAAACCTAGGAAAGTTACAGTCTAGATGGTCAGGTCCTTTCATAGTACATCATGTATATCCCCACGGGCAGTAAAGATTCAAGATCCCACAAGTGGTTACATTTACAAGGTCAATGGTCAAAGGTTAAAACCATTCATTGAATCATTCAATAAACAGGAAATAGAGGTTGAGTTAACTGATCCAACCTATGAACCAGGAAAAAATTGGTAGATTTAGGATCCATGTCGGGCTAACGACTTTAAACAAAGCGCTGCATGGGAGGAAAACCATGGTTTTCAAGCTTCCAATCATTTTGTGGTTTTAATCAACATTATATTTTAAATAGTATTAATGAATCATTTTGATATTTAGAAATAAAAAAAATAAATTGTTGACTTGTTCTTCTATAATGAGTATGGAAAGGTATGAAAAGGGAGCACCATATTCATCTATGTCACATGGTGTGATGCTTGAGTAATACCTTACCCAGAAATTTAAAAAGAAGACAATGTATCATCAGTTTATTTTATTTTATTTTTATGTGCTTGTTGGTTATAATAATAATACAAAAAAATAAATAAAAATATAATAATAATAAAAGGGCTACATAGTAGGTGTCACGACCCGTTCTTGGGCCCATGCTGTGACTATCCCAAGCCCGCCTTCCATAGGCTAGGGGCTGGTGACTAGCCCCAAAGCTGTAAATCCTGATAAAAGGGAAGGCATTGCCTTTATAAAAGTAAACAACACAAGAGAGTACGCAACAGAAGTAAGCACTAAGTAAAACCGTATACACAAAGTAAGTGCTGAAAAGAAAAGCAGAAACCACTGAGTCATCCCCTGGGAATCCCACCTAAAGGGTGGGTATAGATAGTCTCCTCAGCACCCCAGTTCCGTCTATCCGCTCCGTGTACGTCCCGCTGAGTGGTACACCTCCGGGTACCGTCCAGCTCCACAAGTCTCTACCACGATCAGTGTTGTCCTTCATCTGCATCCAACACAACGTAGTGCGGGCATAGACCGTACAGGGATGAGTATACGATACTCATTAGGGACCTTGAGACCCCCGAAGGTCTCCCAAAATCCACGAAGGATAAACCACAAAGAAAAGATACAATCACGAAGTATCAACCAACTCTACTTAGGTATATGCCCATACATACACCTAAGTTATCAATCTGAGTTCGGCTCCAACTTACGAGCTCAGGCACAATCCAGTCCACACAGGAAAAAAATCAATCATACAAATGAAAATGATTGAAACACAAGACTCATCTCACACAGGTATACTACTCACGAAGAGGGGTGGAGATGATTAGATATAGCCTTTGAATCATCTCCTCTGCCGAACCCACGTAGGATCCAAGTACAGAAGTCGTTGCTGCTGAAGCCACGTAGGATCCAAGTACAGTAACCATCGCTTCCGAACCCATGTAGGATCTAAGTACAGTCATCATCGCTACCAAACCCATGGAGGATCCGATTACAGTCGTCCTCACTGCCGAACTCACGTAGGATCTAAGTACAGAAGTTGTCGCTGCTGAACCCACGTAGGATCCAAGTACAGTAACCATCACTGCCAAATCCACTTAGGATCCAAGTACAGTCGTCATCACTGTCAAACCCACGGAGGAACCATGTACAATATTCCTCACTGCCGAACCCATATAGGATCCAAGTACAGTCATCTTCATTGTCAAACCCACGGAGGATCCCAACACGGTAGTCATCGCAGTCATAGTCAGCTCTAGGGTTCCCACACACAGCGTACTCGATTCCGGGAGGGTACGCTCCTCGAGTAAAGGGGGTTTGATACATAAACTATCACAAAGTACAGATTTGACATATCCCAATGTTTCGTCTCGTCAATAGAAACTCAACGCGGCAGACGGCGCGTCAATCAGATGCCCGATCTGAGAGATATTGACTTATCCATTCCAGGGGCCCGGATAAAAATACACTCGTTTCTAACCCAGTCGTTCCCCAAAGTCTTCCAAAACTCACCTAGAGTATCGAAAAAGGACCTACTCATCGCAAGGGTCCAAGTTCCACAGACATCACGTCGATCGGACGTGCGGTTTGTGAGTTAATCAACTTTAAGTGAAAACAGGCCTGGTTCATTAAGCCCAGTGGGCCGACAGGTCGGGTTAACCCAGTTTTGGCGGGTCCGACCCGGAAGGGGTGTCAGACCAGCCCGATGTAATGCGTTTCTTAGCCTGAGGGGCGCGGCCCGGCCCAAGGGTGTGCGACCCGGCCCTATGGGGCGCGGCGCGGCCCGGCCCAGTACGGCGTGGCCCGAACTAGCACAGCCCGGTCCGGCGGGGTGTGGCCCAGTGCGGCGCGGCCCAGCCGTGGCTCGGTCGGCTGGCTGAGTGGCCTGGTCCGTAGGGGATGAGCGGTCCGAGGAGGGGGGAACAGCCCCCCGGCTGCCCGAACTAGGGGTGGGCTGTGGTTCGTCCGGTGGGGTTCCCTCCAGGTGCCACGGCTTTGCTCTGCCCGGCCGGCCGATGGTCCGACCGGTTCTTCCGCCGAAGCGGCCCGCGAAGAAGGCCGTGGTTCCTTCTGCACAGACGGCACGACATCACCAACTTCCTCCACCGCGACCTGCCCTAGCCGTGGCTCCGCGTCCCCGGCACGGTGCGACGGCGCCGTGCTTCTTCCGTCGCGGCCCGCTTGGCCGCGGATTTTCTTTGCCTGTGAGACAGCGGCCCTTGTGCCGCCGGCCTCTTCCACGTTCCACCTCCGGTCGCCGATTCCAAAAAAAATAATGAAGATCCAGCGGAGGGTCGTCAGGCCATGTTTATTCATCCCGCACCCTCCGCGTTAGGCGATAGCAATAGGCCGGGACAAACAAAATTATTAAATGACGAATGAGGCACAATTTTAATCCATTAAAATTGAACATAATCCCCCTACATCGATAATTGACGTTGCACGTCGGGCGTCGTGGAAGACAGCGTCGCGGGGAGAGGATTCATAGACGACGTCGGAGTGTGTCCGAGGAGGAAGCGACATCTCCACACTAGTTGCAGAGAATATGAAGGAAGGCACGTTGTCACTCTTTGTGGATTCAACGTTCTTCATCGAAGAGGCGCCGTTCTTCGTGGATGGATGATGTTCTTCAATGAAAAAGGAACTCTCATCTTCTTTGACACAAGAGCTCTCTCAAATATCCTCCCAACACAACGTGTGCCAAAATAAAATAATAGAAGTGGATATTATTTTATTAACACTCGTAATTCAAAATTCAAATCACTTAATTAATTAATTAAAGATGTTGAATTCATTAATTAATGTGTGTTGGTAAACAATAAAGAGAGAGAGAGGGAGAGGAAGAGTTCTCATTCAATAAGGGGAGTTGTCAAAGAGTTAATTAAGGGGGGTTTAAGGGAGTTTAAGGAAGATGAAAGGTTGGGGCTCGTGTGGGCCCCAACTCAGAAATATCCACACATGGGAAGTTATGTGGTTGTGGGTCCCACCCTTAAATCCCCTTTGTAGGATATAACTACCATAGATATAAATAAAATTGTGTACTACCAATTTTATTTATTTTATTCTAAATTCCCAATTATTAACTTTCAACCCTCATAAAACACAACTGTGGAAAAGGTCCCCTTAAGAGAATAATATTGTTGCGAGTTCATCGGTACCCTCAGATTTCAATTCTGAGCACCGGTTCAAAAGATAGAAAACCCCGCTCAATCGTTCACTGAACGTACCCGATCTAAACTTCAGAAAATTATTCCGGGCACACCGGGCCTCAGAATTAGGTGACGTCAGAAAATGTGTACTCGTAAAATTCCAAATAATTTAATAAAATAATTTCCTTGAAATTTATGGGTCTTTACATTACCCCCACCTTAGAGATTTACGTCCCCATAAAGCTACAACATAAACTAGGGGAACAAATTACGGTACTGAGAATGCATCTGAGCCTCCCTCTCCAATGTGCTCTCCTGGAGGTTCTCGTGCTGGCAACGAATGCACACTAGAGGAATAAACCATCCACATAGGACCCACTCTTATCGATCCTCGATCTCCACTAGGACCTCCGTGAATGTTGCCCCGTCAATGATGTCCAGCTCTCCGTGATCGATGATGTGTGATGGGTCGTGCACGTATCTCCTCAGATGAGATACGTGGAAGACGACGTGCACCCAGTGCAACTGAGGTGGAAGGGAAAGGCAGTAAGCCACCTCGCCTACCCTATTGAGGACTTGGAATGGTCCGATAAATCATGGAGATAACTTGCTGCCCCCAGCCAAATCTCTGTAATCCACGTCGAGGTGAGAGCCATAAGAAAACGTGGTCACCATCCTCGAACTCCAGTGGTCTACATATCCTATTATCATAGGATTTCTGTCTGCTCTGTGTATCCCTCATCCGCTTCTAGATGATCTGCACCTTCTCTTTAGTAGCATGAACCATCTCTGGTCCTACAAGTGCTAACTCCCCAGGGTCAGTCAAGCACAGAGGTTATCTGCACGGTCGGCCATACAGTGCCTCGTAAGGTGCCATCCCGATGGTGGAGTGGTAGCTGTTGTTGTACGCAAACTCCACCAAGGGTAGGTGATCCTCCTAGATATGACCAAAGTCAAGGACACATGCATGGAGCATGTCCTTGAGAGTCCGAAGGGTCCTCTCAGTCTGACCGTCTGTCTGAGGATGGAAGGCGGTGCTCAGACATAGCTGCATCCCTAAAGCCTCATGCAACCCCTTCCATATCCATGAAGTGAAATGAGTGTCTCGATTGGAGATGATAGTCGATGGAACACCATGAAGTCGTACGATCTATCGAATGTAGAGGCATCCCAAGCTCTCTACTGAGCCCTTCTCTTTGATCGGTACGTGGGCCTACTTGGTGAGTCGGTCGATGATCACCCAGATAGAGTCGTTCCCTCTGGATGTACGTGGATGACCCATAAAAAAGTCCATAGATATCTCGTCCCACTTCCACTTTGGGACCTCTAAGGGTTGTACCAAGCCTGATGGTACCTAGTGATCCACCTTCACTTGCTAACAAGTGAGGCATTTTGAAAAGAACTCTTCTATAACCTTATTCATACCCGGCCACCAGTGTTGTCATCTGAGGTCCTGGTACATCCTCGCCACTCCTGGATGTAACACTAGAGGGGAAGTGTGAAACTCCCTCAGCACTTCCTCCTGTAGTGAAATTGGTACCATAGTACGTCCCCTGAAGAGGATGACGTGCTCCACTCCTTCATAAAATCTATTAGGCGCCTTCCTTGTAGATATTTGATCACGTCGCATCTCACAGTGAACGTCCCCACACTGTGCCTCCCTGACTCGCTGAAGAAGTGGAGGAGTGACTGTGATAGACTGAAGAAAGTCTGCTCCATCAATATCCACAAAGGATATCTGCAACGTGGCTAGCTGCTCTGTCGCCTCTCCTAGAAGCTGAATGCCCAATCTTCTGCTAAGAGCATCTGTTACAACATTCCCCTTTCCATGAGTGTAGACTATCTCAAAGTCATAGTCCTAGAGAAACTCGAGCCGTCGCCACTGTCTCAGGTATAGGTCCTTCTACAAGAAGACACACCTAAGACATTGAGTTTTGAGTAAACCGTAAACCGTTCACTCAAAAAACTATGGGTGTGACTAGCCATTTATAAATAACTCGACTACACCCTTTTTCGCTTACATCCTACAAGAGCTGATAAGATTTCTCCCTTAACGAAAATAGAAATCTAGTCTCATCCCCTGGATGAACCACGTTATTTTCCTAATATAGTCAATCCTGACATGAATGGTACTAATTCATGCCATCGATGATTTCGTAAGGCATCGACACCATTACCAAGAGATCCAACCTTTACTCTCACCTCCAAGGGTTGAGTCACACCGTCGGCCGCAGTGTGTGGTCACTGGGTCTCCTCGAGTAGTAATCTCAAATATGAGGGTCAACTCAATGGTTTTAACCGGAACCTCTCAGTATCAACCATACAAAATGGTAGAGAAGCAAACAACACATGGAAAAGTGTATTTTATTACTAAAGCTCATAGTAAAAAGACACAAAACAACCACAAACAACGAAAACTAAAAATCTAGAAAACTCATGAATAAAGGCCTATATTCCTGGAGCTAGTTCCACTCCTGTCCACCTACTCCCTGAGCTCGAGGCGAACTATCTAAGGGTGGTGGTGGTAGTAGTGCTCAGTGACTCTGATCACCATCCACTGAAGGACCTTCTCCACTTCCTCATCCACCACTTGGATGTTGCTCAAGCTCCTGCCGCTGCCTCTGAATCGATGGCTCCTCCAATGCCTGCTGATCAGCTTTGCAGGGAGTCGGACAATCACGTGCTCTGTGACCCCGTTCCCTGCAAGAGAAACAGAACCTCCTTCGTTCTGATCTTCCTCAGCCTTGGGTGCCCCAAACTCGTCTAACTGTTTATCTAACCCGCTTGTGCCCTCGTGTCATCTGCCTACTGCATGCTGTTGATGTCTTGGCTACTGTCGGAAAGTCCTGCGGCATGATTAGCAGCTCCTGATCATGCACAGAGCATAGAGTCTTTGGTATAAAATATTACATGAAAAGACCCTCAAAGTATCCCTAGGTGAGAGTCACCTCATCGTAAAACTGGAGCATCAGGCTCCACCACCTCTCAGTTTCTCCATGAAAGAGACAAATAACTAAGTACACCATCAAGTTATCGGGTGTCCCAACTGTGTGGAAAACTCGTGATACAACCTCCAGCCAGCACCCGACCATCTAGAAACCAATATTGCCTCGAAACCTCAGAGGCCTCTATCGCTGGAACTCATGAAACGCACTCAGGCGGCGTGCACTCTCTACTGCTGGGGCTTGTGGTATCAGTGGCCCATCGGGTAGTGGTACTGCCGGTGCCACCGCTGTGATGGGGCCCTGCACTGAGGCCTCGTCGCTCGGTGAGCTACCATCTCGCACGAAACTCATAACCCTAGCTGGATGCCTTCGTGGGGCCATCCTGAAAAGAAACAGGTGCACCATGGTCAAATAGTATATCTGGTGAGCTAGCACAAAGTAATCACAAAGAAAAATTTTGAAACTCATATGCAATCAATGTTTTGATGAACTAAGTCGGAAATCGGGTGTCAGGGTCTTGGTGTATGGATACATCGGCCGCCGTACCAACACTGGGCTCCCTGGACTAATAACCACACTCAATACTCTTAACACTATTTCTTCACAGAAAAAAAAAAGATCAGAGTCCTGAGTTCTACGGTATAACCGACTCCTCTGATACCAATTTGTCACGACCCATCCTTGGGCCCGTGCCGTGACTACCCCAAGCCCGCCTTCCATAGGCCAGGGGCTGGAGACTAGCACCAAAGGCGTAAATTCCGATAAAAGGGAGGGAATTGCCTTTATAAAAGTAAACAACACAAGAGAGTATGAAACAGAAGTAATCACTAAGTAAAACTGTATACACAAAGTAAGTGCTGAAAAGAAAAGAAGAAACCACTGAGTTGTCCCTCGGGAATCCGACCTGAATGGTGGGTATAGATGGTCTCCTCAGCACCCATGTTCCATCCTTCCGCTCCGTGTACGTCCCGCCGAGTGGTCCACCTCCGGGTACCGTCCAGCTCCACAAGTCTCTACCATGATCAGTGTTGTCCGTTATCTACATCCAACACAACGTAGTGTGGGCATAACCCGTGCAGGGGTGAGTATACGATACTCAATAGGGACCCCGACACCCCCGATGGTCTCCCAGAATCCACAAAGGATAAACCACAATGAAAAGATACAACCACGAAGTACCAACCAACTCTACTTAGGTATATGCCCATATATATACCTAAGTTATCAATCTCAGTTCGGCTCCAACTTCCGAGCCCAGGCACAATCCAATTCACACAGGAAAGAAATCAATCGTACCAATGAAAATGATTGAAAGACAAGACTCATCTCACATAGGTATACTACTCACAAAGAGGGGTGGAGACGATTAGATATAGCCTTTGAATCATCTCCTCTGTCGAACCCACGTAGGATCCAAGTACAAAAGTTGTTGCTGCCGAACCCACGTATGTTCCAAGTACAGTAACCATCACTGCAAAACCAACATAGGATCCAAGTATAGTCGTCATCACTACCGAACCCATGGAGGATCCAAGTACAATCTTTCTCACTGTCGAACCCACGTAGGATCCAAATACAGAAGTCATCGTTGCCGAACCCACGTAGGATCCAAGTACAATAACTATCGCTGCCAAACTCACGTTGGATCCAAGTACAGTCATCATCACTGACGAACCCACGGAGGATCCATGTAAAGTCATCCTCACTCTCGAACCCATTTAGGATCCAAGTACATCCGTCTTTTTCGTCGAACCCACGGAGGATCCCAGCACGGTAGTCGTTGCAGTCGCAGTTAGCTCTCGGGTTCCCGCACACAGCATACTCGATTCAGGGAGGGTCCACTCCTCGAGTAAAGAGGGGTCAATACATCAACTATCACAAATTCCAAATTTGATGTATCCCAAAATTTTGTCTCGTCAATAGGAACTCAATGCGACAAACGGCACGTCAATCGGACGCCCGGTCTGAGAGATATTGGCTTTTCCGTTCCAGGGTCCCGGTTAAAAATACACTCGTTTCTAACCAAGAAAATCCCCAAAGTCATCCAAAACTCACCTAGAGTATTACAAAAGGACCTCCTCGTCGCAAGGGTCCCAGTGCCACAGACGACACGTCGATCGGACGGGCGGTCTTTGAGTTATTCACCTTTAAGTGAAAACGGGCCCGGCTCGTTAAGCCTAGTGGGCCGACAAGTCGGGTTAACCCAGTTTTGGCGGGTCCGACCCGGCAGGGTTGTCAGACCAGACCGGTGTAATGTGTGTCTCGGCCTGAGGGGCGTGGCCCAGCCCTAGGGGGCACCACCAGGCGGGGCGCGGCCCTTCCCGGTCCGACACGGCGTGGCGCAGCCCAGCGTGGCGCGGCCCAGCGCTGTGTGGCCTAGTGCGGCGTGGCCTGACCAGGTCGGGTATGGCCCTGCTGCGGCTCGGCTGTCTGGCTAAGCAGCTCAGCACGCAGGGGCCGTGCGGTTCAAGGCTGGGGGCACGACCCCCCTGTTGCCGAAATTGGCGGCGCAAAGAGGCACACACGGGCAGGCCGCGGTTCATCCGGCAGGGCGCCCTCGCGGCGCAGCGGCTTTCCTCCGCCCGGCTGGCAGACAGGCCGACCGGTTCATCCGCCGAAGCGGCCCGCGAAGTTGGTCATGTTTCCTTTTGCACAGTCGGCACGACGGCGCCGACTTCCTCCCCCACGACCTGCCCTGGCCGCTACTCCGCGTCCCCGGCACGGGGCGACGACACCGTGCTTCCTCCGCTGCGGCCCGGTTGGCGGCAGATTTTCTTTGCATGTGAGACGACGACCCTTGTGTCACCGACCTCTTCCGCGTTCCACCTTCGGTCGCTAATTCCAAAAAAAATAATGAAGATCCAGCGGAGGGTCATCGGGTCGGGTTCGTTCAGCCCGCACCCTCCGCGTTAGGCGATTACAATAGGCCGGGACAAACAAAGATATTCAACGACAAAAGAGGCACAATTTTAATCCATTAAAATTGAACATAATCCCCCTACCTCGATAATTGACGTCACACGTTGGGCGTCACGGATGATGGTGTAATGGGGAGAGGATTCGTAGACGACGTCAGAGTGTGTCCTAGGAGGAAGCGGCGTCTCCACACTAGTTACGGAGAATAGGAAGGAAAGTACGTCGTCTCTCTTCATAGATTCAGTGTTCTTCATCGAAGAGGCGTCGTTCTTCGTGGAAGGATGGTGTTCTTCAACGAAAAAGGAAATCTCTTCTTCTTTTACACAAGATCTCTCTCAAATATCCTCCCAACACAACATGTGCCAAAATAAAATAATAGTTGTGGCTATGATTTTATTAACACTTCTAATTCAAAATTCAAATCACTTAATTAATTAATTAAAAATGTTGAATTCATTAATTAAGGTGTGTTGGTAAACAATAAAGAGAGAGAGGGAGAGGAAGAGTTCTCATTCAATAAGGGGAGTGTCAAAGAATTAATGAAGGGGGGTTTATGGGAGTTTATGGAAGATGAAAGGTTGGGGAACGTGTGGGCCCCACCTCACAAATATCCACACATGGGAAGTTAGGTGGTTGTGAGTCCCACCCTTAACTCCCCTTTGTAGGATATAACTACCATAGATATAAATAAAATTGTGTACTACCAATTTTAACTATTTTATTCTAAACTCTCAATTATTAACTTTCAACCCGCATAAAACACAACTACGGTAATGGTCCCCTTAAGCGAATAATGTTGCTGCAAGTTCATCGGTGCCCTCAGATTTCAATTCCGAGAACCGGTTCAAATGATAGAAAACCCCACTCTTTCGTTCACTGAACGTACCTGAGCTAAACTTCATAAAATTATTCCGGAAACACCGGGCCTCGGAATCCGGTGCTGTTAGAAACTTTGTACTCATAAAATTCCAAAAAATTTAGGAAAAAAAATTCCTTGAAATTTCCAGGTATTTACAGTAGTTCATGGGTAAAGTTCCGTCAAAACCGGCGAAGCTGCGGGGATTCGAACCTAGGACCGAAGGGAGAAAGGGGCGCACACTTACCACTGACCTACGACTTCTTGTTCTTCCTTATTCTGTAATTTTTATATATATATACTTATATTTTACTTTCATTATCATATAAATAAATATATATATATATATGTGTGTTTTTTGTTTTTTTTCTTTTTTATTTCTTTTTTCCTTTTTCTACTAGGGAACTCCTCAAGTGATATGGATATCAAAAGACTAAATTGGAGAAACAAGAAATTCAACTTCAACCACCAGGTGACTTCATTCCATGATCCTCATATTTCAATTTCATTTTTGAACTTCATTTTTTTCCTCTACTCCTTCTAAATTTTCTTTTCTTCAAACACTGGGGACAATGTTATTTTATGTTGGGGGGAATATAAAATAAAAAACGCTTTTGTGTCAAAAAAATGAATGATTTGAAAAAAAGAATGTGTAAATGGAAGGAAAAATTGTTTTAACTTTGAACATGGTAATACACATTACACACTTTGAAACTGAATATCAAATAATTTAGCATGCCTCGATTCTGATTTTAATCCATGTATAATTTCATGAGGATAGATTTTGGAAAGTGTGGTTATCTGATGTGATATTTCATTGTTTATATTTTCATCCAAATAAAAGAAAATCACAACGCACGTCCTTTGGATAGTGGGGTATTAGTTTGAGTTAATGGGATCCCCCAAATAAATATCTTAGGTTTGGTGATCATTTTAGTTTTAATATGAGTATTCAATTTTTTTTAAAAAAACAATAAATTTGCACGTAGATCAATGAAATGACCTAATGCGTGGCTTTCGACACTTGGGGATCGTGACTCTATAGTTGTATGGCCAAGAGTTATTGATTTTATCCCTATTTTTGGTAATTTGAATTTGTTTTTGACTAAGTTAACTCAAGATTATGCCCGAGAATGTGGGATTCACTTGGTGCCCTAAGTTCTTTGAGCCTGGGAGTCATCCGCAAAGTCTCACTACAGGGGTTGACTCTTTCGAGTGCAATTTCAATTACCATGGAAACATTGCAAAAAAAAAACAAAAAACAAAAAAAAAATATATATATATATAATAAAACAAAAAAAAATTGAATACTCATCTTAATATTGAAATGTGATTCCACCTAGTGCTTCTGTCATTTCCCCTTTGAATAAAGATGAACCCCCCATGTCTATTGTGATACACAACACATCCCCATACTTAATTGATATTGGATGAAATATGGAAATGAATTTGAACAAAGGAATGGGCTTGGGATTGGGATATTCTTTTGAAACTATATTGTATTAAAATATTTTTATGGGTTTCATGATTTTTTGGTATAAGGTTTTTTGGCGATCATTGTGTATTAAAATGATTTTTGAAAATGGAATTCGAATTTCATGTTGTTGAGATATATTTTGCTCGGGACTAGAAAAACTGAAGTTGGGGGTGTGATTAGCCACTAAATGAGGATAATATTCATTTTTAAAATAAATAATATTAATGTTCTTTATTATTCATAAACACCATTTTAATGCATTTTACACTTTGAACATCATTTCACATTATGATTGTAATTCCTTCTTAAAATGCACTATTATGTGGTACATTTTTTTAACATCATTTAAAGTACCCAATAATTAATCTGACATTAAGGAATGTAGTTATCCATATTTTAACTTGGTATTTTGGGAAATTGATTTAAACTTCAATATGAACATGTTTCATTCAGGGATCAGTGGAATATTCAGTGAATAATATGTGAATATTTTGTGATGAAAGGAAGCAATTCTAGAGAAAATTGATTGGACACCAGACCACTGATGAGAATGTGGGACCCAAATTACAAACACAATGAATCTAAAATTTTATGGGAGGCTAGAATACATATATAGGAACAAATCATTATCAATTAGTAAGTGCTAATTCGTCCTCCATTGTGGTCATTTAGGCGGCCCAATTTAGATATAAAATTCGTGGCCAGATTCTACATCCCAGAAAAACAGCCCACTAATCTAGTCATATCTCCGAATACACAACTCCAAATGGGCCCAAATTTTATATATGGATAGGATACATCTGGTGATCCATTTTCATCATCTATGTACCACTCCAATTCGGCCATATAGAAGGTATTCAAGCACGTCTGTTCGGTGGATGAAAGCTAGATTCCACCTCGGGTCAATGGTGGAAAAATCAACTCTCCCTCAACTTTCCACCCAGCTATGGCCTACCAAAATTAATTGAGAATATTTGGACTATTGAAGGATCGACCCAAGTCTTAAAAAATTCCTATTTAAGGCAGTGGTGGTGGAGGATTTGAGGATATTTGGTTCTTTGTTCAATTTTAATGTTATGCTGTGATTTTGTTGTCTCAAGTTTGTCTTTCACATGTAAGTTGTTCAATTCACATTAGTTTCTTAATAAAAGCTATTGTTTTCCTCTTATTATATTGTTATTAATATAAATTTTATACCGTTGGTTCATGGTGTGAATTTACTCACACCAAAACTTGTGAAATTATTCACACAATGGTGGAGTGATCATTTTCATTTTATTGTTTTCTTTACTTCTTTAATTCCTACCTCATGAGTCTACTTCCCTCTTCCATTAAAACCATAGAATCAATGGAGGGATAACCCACTTATGGGTTGATCCAAGGTAGTATCAAGGGGATGGATTGGATGTTATTTATCACCCCATTAATGTCTAATCACTTCTTTAATTGAGATTTTTATTTGATGATTTTTAAACTCCATCATCCTTGTTGAATTTAAGGCCACACACTTCAAGTGCTAATACGAACCTTTAACTTGAAGTGATTAAAGCTTTGATCCTTCAAGTGTATAGGTAATTAGTATTAAAGGGTGTAGGTATTAAACCAGTAAGTGATGATGTTGTTTTATCTTCTTAAATGAACCCATCTCAAATATAAGGAATTGAAATCATTGAAATGGAAAAACGTCCAATCCACCCCAAGTGATAACCTAGGATCAACTCACTATTTTAAATTAAATTCACTTAAGTCTATTAGAGTTAATTTAAAACCATATTAAATCAACCCAATTTGGCCACTTCATATCCAAAAACAATCCATAAAATGTATGTGTCTGTTGGTTACTTATTAGGTCTCTGAGGATTCGATAACCCAAGCTAAACTACAAGGACCGTTCTACCTTCATCTCTTGGTTAATTTTAAGCGTGAATCAGAAACCAAAATTGTTTCTTCATGTCTTGATTAATCTTTCAAATTTAAATATACACTACTGAAGTTGAGTTTATAAAATCATGAAAAACCATCACTTTCATATCCTAAGGAAAAAAATAACTTCCAATGAAATAAGACCAAATCTCTTAATCCTACATCCATCTATAAAAAGTATCTCTATTAACCATATAATCTCTCTATCAATCCACCTCAATGTCTACCAATTTAAAATAATTCATTAACCAAAATAAAGGATGGTGCACTATGATATAATTATATAAATTTCCACCACCAATCTCATTTAGATCCAATTTAAAAATCATGAGTAGCTCTATAATCTTTTATTTATCTCTCACTTCCTAACCAATACCACCATAGGTCTTTTTGATCAATGAACTAGCAACCACATTACCTTTACCAATAGTATATGTGACCTCAAAATCATAATCCTAGAAATATTCCAGAAATATACATCAATGATGATTCATATATATATATATATATATATTGGTTAGTGAAGACCAAAATAAATTTATCCTATGGGTAATACCTCCAAAATGTTAAATAAAAATACAATAGTAGTAAGATTAAGGTTGTGGGAAGTGTATCGAAATTCAAGAGGTCATAATGGAATGCAATCATATGATATTATATATATCATTGGAATTAACACATTTCCCAGAAAAAGATTAGATGCATCACAATAAACCTAAATAAAAAACCATTCTTTGGGTATCAAAATATAGAGGCATTGATCGAATTATCCATATAATACTCTAAAGTTTCTTATCATTGATTCATCCACAAAATCTCATGATGCATATTGGTAAAAGAAATTAAAGGCTTAGTAACCTTGGAAAAGTCTTCCAAAAACCTTTTATAGTAACATGGAAATCCAAGAAAACTATACACCTCTATCACATTCATTAGTTCCTATTAAGATAAAACTATCTGAATAATTTATGGATCAACATAAATTACTATTTAAGAAATGAATTTTCAAAGGAAAAGAACTTATCATATCGAAAAATTAGGCTTGGACAACAAACGATACAATAAATTGTATAAACCCATTTTTCACTCAGATATAGATCCTTTATTTTTTTGGTCTAAATATTAACTTTGGACATAATATAGATGCCTAACTATACAAGCGCCCCTTTTTCTAGTTACCCGTGCATGGGTTGTGCATGGTTTGACAAACCGTGCAGACCAAACCATTTGGGTAGAACCATCCCACATGATTTGTGCATGGTTTGAAAAACCACGCAGACAAATCGCATGCAGTCTAATTTTCTGGGTAAATTTCTAGTTCTTCACTTAATGATCTATTAAGCTCCCTCCATCCTCCCTAATCCATGTTTATGTGGTATTGACCTTTTTCTATCTCTATTTGGGGATTTTGGAAGATCTAGACTTGGAATCAATATATCTCCATCATCTAACATTCAGTTGAGCTTTCGTTCATCACTTTGGATGTGCAACGGTAAGTAATCAAGATCTCATTAGACGTTATTCTTCTCTATTTCTCTCGATCTAGATATCACCATATGATCGTTTTTAACCTTTTCTTAGATCTACTCTGATCTGAGGAAAATCGAGGGCCGATGATGGAGGATAAAGATTGTACAACCCTAAGTTGGGTGGTATATAACTTATCACTAAAGTTTGTTGTTTTTGGAATGTTCGTGTGGGGCCCACCCATTTCATTAGAATAATTTTATTAAATTTACATTCCATGATTATACTTATTGGAATCTTATGGTTATTATCTTCCTAATTATGTGATAAGTTGTTAGTGGTTATACCCACAACTCAATACGCCTCATGTCAAAGGTTATTCCATATTTGGATTTTTAGTGTTTTGGCACATTTAAGCCACCATTGAGGTGTGCCTTTTATTAACCTTCATAAAGGTGAGCCTTTCCATAATAATTGAATTTTTATTAATGAGAATTGCATAATGGCATGTACCATGCATGCTCTCCACTTGACCCACCTAAGTAATGTTCTTCCAAATGATTATTAAATGTGAAATCGAAAGTATACTAAGTATATAACTTGGACTAATCAAATAAGATTGAATTAAGTTTAAATTTCCATAGAACCCCCTTCCATGTTAATGTAAGGTAGCGGAGTGAACCTCTCTAATTGAATATTCTTTTATGGAAAATTAAGACTTTAATAAAAGGTTTCAATACTACTTGGCATATCCACACTAATGGATGACAAGGCTTGGAGAAATAAATAAATGGTTGCAACTCTACATGACCTATCCAAACTGATGGAAGGAAATAATTAAACCTAATGAGTTATTACATGATTATAATATCAAATTGGAATGGAATACCTGGGACTCACATTGGATTCTGAGAGGATAATACCTTGGGTCTCTAGAACCCCATTAAGATTCAAGGATCTATTTTTCTTAGGTTGATACCCACCCAGATTCTGGTTCTTGTCTATTCCTCATATGTCTAGTATACTACCATAGGGTCCTTTTCATTATTACAAGATACCTTAGATACACTCCTTGGATCCAGAATTGACTAGTAGGTGCCATGGTGAAAGCCCATAGGGCCCTATCTTTTTGTAGCCCCATTTTACCTTGGATGTCATGACCCGTCCTCTTGGCCCGTGTCGTGACTACCCCAATCCCGCCTTCCATAGGCCAGTGGCTGGTGACTAGCACCAAAGGCGTAAATCCCAATAAAAAGGGAAGACATTGCCTTTATAAAGTAAACAAACACCACAGAGTATGCAAACTGAAGTAAACACTAAGTAAAATGAGTACAAAAGTGAGTGATGGAAGGTAAATGGGCCAGAATACAAACCCAACTGAAAGTAAAGTACAACTGATAGAATGTACAGGAGCAGAAAAGTAAAGCAGCAACACAGAGCCATCCATAGGAATTCCCACCTGAAGGGTGAGTACAGATAGTCTCCTCAGATCCTCGGTCCAGCCATCCGCTGCGTGTACGTCGCGTCCAGTGATCCTCCTACAGGTACTGTCCAGCTCCACGAGCATCCACCTCGATCAGCGATGTCCGACATCTGCATCCAACACAACGAAGTGCAGGTATAGCCCATGAAGGGGTGAGTATACGATACTCAGTAGGGAACCTGAGACTCCTGAAGGTCTCCCAGAATCCAAAAAGGATAAACCATAAAGGAAAGATACAATCACGAAGTATAAACCAACTCTACTTAGGTATATACCCATACATATACCTAAGTCATCAATTCCAGTACTGCTCTAACTCACGAGCCCAAGTTCAACCCAGTCCACACAGGAAAGTACAACCCAATCCACATAGGAAAGCACAACCCAATCCACATAGGATATCAAGATCAATCATATCGAAGATAATGATTGAAAGTCAAAACTCATCTCACACAATTAAACTACAAACGAAGAGAGGTGGAGATGATTACATGTAACCTCTGAATCATCTCCTCTGCCAAAACTATGTAGGATCCAAGTATAGAAGTCGTCGCTGCTGAACCCACGTAGGATCCAAGTATAGTAACTATCGCTGCCAAACCCATGTAGGATCCTAGTATAGTCTCCATCACTGTCAAACCCACAGAGGATCCTAGTATAGTCACCATCACTGCCAAACCCAAGGAGGATCCAAGTAAAGTCGTCCTCACTGCCGAACCCACATAGGAACCAAGTACAATCATCATCGTCTTCGCAGTCACAGCCAGCTCTAGCGTTCCCGCACACACCACGCTTGATTCTGGGAGGGTCCGCTCCACGATCCAAGGGAAACGATACATCAACTGACATGAAGTCCATATTTGATGTATCTCGTAGTTCCATCCCACGTCATAGTGGAAAAACCAAGCAAAACATGCCCAAGACACGGAGGACAAGACAACCAATCCATTTCCTTAAAAGTACAAGGCATGTAGGTATAAAGTACACACCGTGTTATCAGACACCGGGTAATACCCGAGTAAATGGCCTGTGTCATGGGGCTGGTCGTGTAAAAATTAAAGTACACAGCGTGTAGTATGGTTACACGCCGTGTCCAATCCTCCAGGGTCAAGTTCATGTGGGCTGGCCGTGCCTGGCCGTGTGGTGGAGTACATTCTCATGTACTCCACCCCAGGTCCGTGTATTACTAGAATACACGCCGAGTCATTACGAAGATGCTTCTGCCATGGTGAAAGAAGTACACGTCGTGCCTCTGGCTGCGTGGTTCTACCTGTGTCCTTGTATCACCTAGATTACATGCTGATCCTCGCGTAGCTGCTTCTGCCATGGTGGTGGTAGTACACGCCGTGCCTCGTGGTCATGTGGTTCAGCCCGTGTCCGTGTATCTCCCAGATTACACACCGAGCCTCGCAAAGCCACTTATGCCTCTCTATGAAGATAATACATGTCGTGCCTCGTGGTCGTGTATTTCTGTCTGTGTCCATGTATTTTCTTTAAATACATGCCATGTCCATCGAAGTCTCCTTTACCAAACTGTGTGGCCAGTACACGCTGTGTTATCGGTGTCACACGCCGTGTGTCACTTCTTTTGATGTCCGTTACTTCTGTCGTTGAACTCTTGTATTATACGTCGTGTGCTTTGGAAGTACATGCCGTGTATTCTGAAATTTTCCAAAAACGACACCTCTGGCCAGCACACCTCCCGAGGCATCCGTTCTTCATTCCGATGATCTGTTTGCTACAAAACTCCCTCTCCTAGGTCTTCCTGATGTTCCGAGGCCGTTTCTAATGTTTTTGGGCCTCCGATTGGCTTCGAAAACTTTCCTTGATTCACCGCTCAAGAAAGGTAGGAGAACACCATATAACAAGAACGGTGAAGGAATCTGACCGAGTTAGTTTGGGCCGGTTCCTTCTACATTAGTTTGATAGCAAATGGTATAGAGTGAACCAATACCATGGAAGGAAAATCAACGTTTCACATTCATAAACACACCCCTACCTGGAAGGAAGTTCGCGGTTGTCAAGCGCCTCAAACGATGGCTTCGATTCTGTTGTCGTCGGTGTCTCCTCCCTTGTCGCGGAGGAAGAAGAGGGTAAGGAAACCGGGGCCACCGAATCAACATTCTTTGCCGGAGAGTTGAAGTTCTTCGTTGAAGATGAAATTATTCAAGATGAAACTAGAGCTCTACTCCCAAAGTCTCAACACAACTAGCCAACCCCAAATAAAATAACACTTACTCTTATTTTATTATAACATTCCAAGCATCTCAATTTTAAAATTCAAACACATAACTCACTTAATTGATTAAGTGTGTTAGAATGAATAAAGTGGAGAGAGGGGAGAGTTACAAATTAATGGGGAGTTTCCAAATTTAAGAGGGGTTATAGGAGTTAATGGAATTTGAAGGGGTGGGGTTTGTGTGGGCCCCACCTCACAAATATCCTAAAAAGAGGAGTTATGATCTAGTGGGTCCCACACCAACTCCCATACTTAGGATAAAACCACTTAGGTTAGAAGTAAAATTTGTTCCAAAAATTTTATTTACTTCACATTTAATCCTCAATTTTTAACAATTCCTCCCAAGAAAACACACCTTCGGAAAAGGTCCTCTTAAGTAAAAACCGGTGATGTGGTTTCATCGGTGCCCTCAGATTTCAATTCCGAGAACCGGTTTAAAAGATAGAAAAACATGCTCGTTTGTTCACGGACTGTACCCAAGCTAAACTTTGGAAGTTGATTCCGGACACACCGGGCCTCAGAATCAGGTGCCGTCAGAAACTGCGTACTCGTAAAATCCCAAAGAAATTAAGAAAAAAAATTCCTTGTAATTTTCGGGTCTTTACATTACTCCCACATCAGGGATTTACTTTCCAATAAAGATACATCACAAAAATAGGGAAACAAATGAGAGTACTGAGCACACATCTGAGTCTCCCGCTCCCAGGTGCTCTCTTGGAGGTTCCCGTGATGCCACCTAATGCGCACTAAGGGAATCGACCATCCACGTAGGACCTGCTCATGTCGATCCTCGATCTCCACTGGGACCTCCACAAAAGTCGTGCTTTCATCGATGTCCATCTCCCCATGATCAATGATATGCATCGGGTCATGCACGTATCTCCTCAGCTGAGATACATGGAAAATGTCATGCACCCGGTGCAACTGAGGTGGAAGAGCCAGGAGATAAGACACCCGGCCTATCCTGCTGAGAACCTAGAATGGTCTGATGAAGTGCAGAGATAACTTGCTACCCTGCCCAAATCTCTGTGATCCACGCCGAGGTGAGACCTGTAAGAAAACATGGTCGCTATCCTCGAACTCTAGTGGTCTCTGCCTCCTATCATCATAGGACTTCTGTCGGCTCTGAGAAGTCCTCATCCACTCTTGGATGATCTGTACCTTCTCCATCGTGGCCTATACCATCTCTGGTTCTACAAGTGTTGTCTCCCCAAGGTCTGTTCAACACATAGGTGATCTGCAAGGTCGTCCGTACAATGCCTCGTATGGTGCCATCCCGATGGTGGAGTGGTAGTTGTTGTTGTATGCAAACTCCACCAAAGGAAGACGACCCTCCTAGCCGCGACCAAAGTTGAGGACACATGCACGGAGCATTTCCTCGAGAGTATGTATGGTCCTCTCCGTCAGAACATCCGTCTGTGGGTGAAAGGCGGTGCTCAGCCGTAGATGCGTTCCAAATGCCTCCTACAACCCCTTCCAAATCTGGGAAGTAAAGAGAGAATCTCGATCGGAGACGATAGTCTATGGCACACCATGAAGCCGTATGATATCATGAGCATAGAGGCATCCCAAGACCTCTACTGAGCCCTGCTCTCTGATGGGTAAGAAGTGGGCCGACTTGGTGAGCTGGTCGACAATTACCCAAATGGAGTCGTGACCTATGGAAGTACGTGGAAGCCATGTCCTGAAATACATAGATATCCCATCCCACTTCCACTCCGGGAGGTCCAAGGGTTGTACCAGGCCTGATGGTACCTGGTGCTCCACCTTAACCTGCTGATAGGTGAGGCATCGAGAAATGAACTCTACCACAACCTTCTTCACACCCATCCACCAGTGCTGTCGTCTGAGATCCTGGTACATGTTCGCCACTCCAGGATGTACTGCTAGAGGGAAGTGTGAAACTCTCTCAGCACCTCTTCCCGTAAGGCAACCGGTACCATGGTTCACCCCCTGAAAAGGATGACGTACTCTCCACCCACAGAGAATCCATCAGGTGCATGTCCTGAGGATATCTGTGCATGTCGCGTCTCACGGTCAACGTCCCCACACTGAGCCTCTCTGACCCACTGATGTAGTGGAGGAGTGACTATGAGTGACTGTAAAAAGGCTGTCCCATCTATATCTATGAAGGATATCTGCAACGTAGCTAGCTACTCCATCACCTCTCCAAGTTGCTGTATGCCTGACCTCCTGCTGAGAGCATCAGCTACAACGTTTTTCTTCCCAGGAGTATCGACTATCTCAAAGTCATAGTCCTGGAGGAACTCAAGCCATTGCCGCTATCTCAGGTTCAGATCATTTTGCGAGAAGATGTACCTGAGACTTTGGTGGTCAGAGTAGACTTTAAAGTGCTCGCTCATCAGATAGTGCCGTAACATCTTCAAGGAGAAGACCACTGCTGCTAACTCCAAGTCATGGGTAGCGTAGTTCTTCTCGTGCTTCCTCAACTGTCGTGATCCATATGCGATCACTGCCCTCTCCTTTATCAGGACACACCCAAGTCCGGTCCCTGATGCATCATAATAAACTATATACCATACTCCCTCCTCCGGTAGCCTCAAGATGGGTGCACTGGTCAATCTCTGTCTCAGCTCTTGGAAGCTCTGCTGACACCTATCTGACCATACGAAGGGTTTCTCCTTATTCTTCAAAGATGAGAGTGGTTCTGAAACTCTGGAGAAGTCTGGCACAAAACTTTGATAGTACCCAGCCAAACCTAGGAAACTCCGCACCTCTGTCACGCTCCTGGGTGGCTCCCAAGCTAGTACTACCTCGATCTTCACAGGATCCACCACAACTCCTGCCTTAGAGATGACGTGTCCCAAGAAGTGGAACTCTTGAATCCAGAATTGACACTTCGAGAGCTCACCATAAAGTCTGTGCTCTCGGAGTGGGTCCAGTAGAACCTGCAAGTGATAGGCTTGCTCCTCCTCAGTAGTCGAGCAAATCAATATATCTTCAATAAAGACTACGACAAATCGATCAAGGTAAGGCTAGAAGATCCTTTTCATGAGACTCATGAACATGACTGGAGTGTTGGTTACGCCAAAAGGCATAGCCAAGAACTCATAGTGGCCATACCGACACCTGAAGGCCATCTTCTGCATATCCTCGTCTCGAACTCTGAGCTGATGATAGCCTGACCTGGGGTCTATCTTTGAGAACCATCGTGCTCCCTTGAGCTGATCGAAGAGGTCATCAATCCTCGGTAGAGGATACTTTTTCTTCACATTCACCTAGTTCAGGTGATGGCAATCGACACACAGTCACAAGCTCCCATCCGCCTTCTTGGAAAATAATATCGGGGAAGCCCAGGGTGAAACACTAGGTCGGATGAATCCCTTGCCCTGCAAGTCCTCCAGCTGTACCCGTATCTCTCGAACCTCAGCGGGAGCCATCCGACATGATAGAGTAGATATCAGGGATTTCCCAGGTTATAGGTCTATATAGAAGTCTACCTCTCTACGAGAAGGTAGTCTGGTAACGTCGTCAGGAAAAACGTCTGCATACTGATCCACCACAACAGGAAAACTCAGACTCCACACGTCAACTACTCCAAGGATGATACTAGCCAACTGATGAGTGATCGGTTGTCCTCTCCTCTGCGTGAGTCCATCCTATGCTGCAAAGGCTCTCTTCTCGCCAGTGAAGGTGAAACTGCTCCCATCCGTGCGAACACATCGCAGCTTGTGCCTAATACAGTCGTTCTGAGTATGGACCGTAGATAACCAATCCATGACCAAGATGACATTATAAATCCTCGATGACGCTACAACAAGATCCCAGCCAAAGCTCTCACCTCCTAGAGTAAGCTCACACTGCCGACACCAGTGTGTAATCATCGAGTCTGCTCCCATAGGAGTCTCTAGCCGTAAGGATTGAGCCAACAGATGCATCAGAATCTCCGAGCTCCGAACAAGGGAAGCAGTAATGAAAGAATGACTCGCTCGTGTGTCTATAAGAACTGCAGCAAGCTTGGAGTAGACACAGATAGTACCTCGAATCATCTCAGGTGCGCCGTGGTCGTAGGCCTCAACTGCCTGAAGCTGAGCCTGCCTCTGTCTGCCAGCTCCCTGTGGTCGGGGTGGACCTCCTAGTGCTAGTGGTGGTAGAGCCTCAAAGCATCTCCCACCACTCGCTGCTTTCCTAGCTCCTCTGCCTCATCCGCCTGATCCCGGCGGACCGCCACAGTCGAACCTCTTCCTCTGCCTGGGTGGTCCCTCAACCGTCTGCTGCTCCTCTGCATGGCGGGTTGGACAGTCCCGAGCCATGTGGCCCTGTCCGCCGCATGTATAGCACTCTCTTCCTCTCGAATGACTGGCTCTGCTGCGTGTGACCCACACCTCCGAGCCAGTATCCTAATGTCTCCCAACAGATGGTCTAGTCCGCTTGGACCCATGTGACATCCGTCGACTGCCAACTACAGAAGACTCTGCTATGTGCCGCCCTGGGGTAGGTCTTTTTGCTGGTGTAGGCTCAGCAAGAAAGATCTCTACAAGAAGGGATCGCTCTAGTACTCCTTCCTATGTTGGAATACTGAGGGAGATCATTGAAGCCCTGATCTCATTTCTCAGTCCCTAGTCAAAGGTCTGGGCCCGGAAGAATGTGTCTCGTACCATGTCCGTGGAGTATTGTGAGAGATCGGTAAATCTCACCGAGTACTGGGCTACTGTCATGCTGTCCTGCCGCAGCTGAAGTAACTCTTGAATGCACACCGTATGAAGGGTGGCTAGAATGAACTCCAAGAGGAAGAGGCTCTCGAAGTCCGTCCCAATAAGTGATGCCTCATCGTGCACCTAGAGCATCAGGATCCACCATCTACCTGCTGCCACGTGCAGAAGACTCACCGCAAGGATCTCCATAAGATATGCTGGTTTCCCTACGAATCTGAAGACTCGAACTACAGCCTCCAGCCAATCCCCCACTGCCTGAGGGTCTATCTCTCCGAGGAACTTGGGCGGTCTCTAATGCTGAAACTCATGCAATGCACTCAGGCGACATGCACTCTCGGCTGCTGGGGCTGGTGGCATTGGTGGCTCGGCCGGTAGAGGTACCGCCGGTGCCTCTGCTGTAATGGGGCCATGCACCGAGGCCCCGTCACTCGGTGGGCTGCCGTCTCTCACAAAGCTCGGAACCCTAGCTGGCTACCATCGTGGGGCCATCCTGAAAGGAAACAGGTGCGCCACGGTTAATACTATATACCTGGTGAGCTGAGACAAATTAATCATAAAGAAAACTTTTGAAACACACATGCAATCAATGTTTTTGTGCACTGAGTCAGGAATCAGAAGTCAGGGTCCTGGTGTATGGATACATCGGCCGCCGTACCAACACTGGACTCCCTGGACTGATAACCACACTCAATACCCTTAATACTATTTCTTCACATAGAAGAAATTATCTGAGTCCTGAGTTCTGCGGTAGAACCGACTCCTCTGATACCAATTTGTCACGGCCCATCCTCGGGGCCCGTGCCGTGAGTTCCCCAAGCCCGCCTTCCATAGGCTAGGGGCTGGCGACTAGAAGAAAAGGAATAAATCCCAATAAAAATGGAAGGCATTGCCTTTATAAAGTAAACAAACACCATAGAGTACGGAAGCTGAAGTAAACACTAAGTAAACTGAGTACAAAAGTAAGTGCTGGAAGGTAAATGAGCCAGAATACAAACCCAACTGAAAGTAAAGTACAACTGATAGAAATTACAGCAAGAGAAAAGTAAAGAAGCAACACCAATCCATCCACTGGAACTATCACTTAAAGGGTGGGTATAGATAGTCTGCTTAGCTCCTCAGTCCGGTCGTCCACTCCGTGTACGTCCCATCCAATGATTCTCCTACAGGTACCATCTAGCTCCACGAGCCTCCACCTCGATCAGCGTTGTCCGTCGTCTGCATCCAACACAACATAGTGCGGGCATAGCCCGTGCAGGGGTGAGTATACGATACTCATTAGGGACCCCAAGACCCCCGAAGGACTACTAGAATCCACAAAGGACAAACCACAAATGAATGATACAATCCTGAAGTATCAACCAACTCTACTTAGGTATATGCCCATACATATACCTAAGTCATCAATTCCAGTACTGCTCCAACTCATGAGCCCAAGTTCAACCCAGTCCACACAGGAAAGTACAACAGAAATCCACACAGGAAAGCACAACCCAATCCACATAGGATAACAAGATCAATCATATCAAAGATAATGATTGAAAGTCAAGACTCATCTCACACAGGTAAACTACACACAAAGAGAGGTGGAGATGATTGGATGTAACCTATGAATCATCTCCTTTGCCGAACCCACATAGGATCCAAGTATAGAAGTCATCACTGTCGAACCCATGTAGGATCCAAGTACAGTAACCATCGCTGCCGAACCCACGTAGGATCCTAGTACAGTCGCCATCGCTGCCGAACCCACAGAGGATCCTAGTACTGTCGCCATTGCTGCCAAACCCACGTAGGATCCAAGTACAGTCATCCTCACTACCGAACCTACATAGGATCCAAGTACAGTCACCATCGTCCTCGCAGTCGTAGCTAGCTCTAGGGTTCCTGCACACATCACGCTCGATTCCGGGAGCGTCCACTGCACGAGCCAAGGGAAACAATACATCAACTGACATGAAGTCCATAGTTGATGTATCCCGTAGTTCCATCCCACGTCATAGGGGAAAAACCAAACAAAACGTGCCCAAGACACAGAGGACAAGACAAACAAGCCATTTCCCAAAAAGTACATGGCTTGTAGGTAAAAAGTACACGCTGTGTTATCAGACACTGGGTACTGCCCGTGTAAACGGCCTGTGTCATGGGGCTGGTCATGTAAAAATTAATGCACATAACATGTAGTATGGTTACACGCCATGTCCAATCCTCCAGGGTCAGGTTCATGTGCGCTGTCCATGCCTTGCCGTGTGGTGGAGTACATGCTCGTGTACTCCACCCTGTGTCCGTGTATTCCCGAAATACACACCGAGTCATCACGAAGCTGCTTCTGCCATGGTGAAGGAATTACACGCTATGCCTTTGTCCGCGTGGTTCTGCACGTGTCCGTGTATCACCCAGATTACACGCCGAGCCTCACGTAGCCACTTATGCCATGGTGGTGGTAGTACACTGCGTGCCTCGTGGCCATGTGGTTCTTCCTGTGTCCGTGTATCTCTTGGATTACACGCCGAGCCTCGCGAAGCCGCTTCTGCTTTTCTATGAAGATAATATACGCCATGCCACGTGGCCGTGTATTTCTGTCCGTGTTCGTGTATTTTCCTTAAATACAATCCATGTCCATCGAAGTCTCATCTGTCAAACTGTGTGGTCAGTACACGTTGTGTGACCGGTGTCACGCGTCGTGTGTCACTTCTTCTGATGTTCGTTACTTCTGCCACTAAACTCTTGTACTACACGGTGTGTTCTTTGGAAGTACATGTCGTGTATTCTAGAATTTTCCAAAAATTATGCCTCTGTCCAGCACGCCTCCTGAGGCGTATGTTCTTCGTTTTGATGATCCTTTTTCTAGAAAACTCCCGCTCCTAGGTCGTCCCGATGTTCCGAGGCTGTTTCCAATGTTTTCGGGCCTCTGATTGGCTTCGAAAACTTCCCTTGATTCACCACTCAAGAATGGTAGGAGAACACCATATAACAGGAACGACGGAGGAATTGGACTGTGTTATTTTGGTCTGGTTCCTTACACATTAGTTTGATAGGAAATGGTTTAGAGTAAACCAATATCATGGAAGTAAGAACAACCCTTCTCATTCATAAACACACCCCTTCCTCGAAGGATGTTTGCAGTTGTCAAGCGCCACGGAAAATAACGTTGATTCTGTCGTCATCGGTGTCTCCTCCCTTGTCGCGGAGGAAGAAGAGTGTAAGGAAACTGGGGCTGCCGAATCAACGTTCTTCGTCGGAGAGTTGACGTTCTTCGTTGAAGATGAAATTCTTCAAGATGAAACTAGAGCTCTCCTCCCAAAGTCTCAACACAACTAGCCAACCCCAAATAAATTAATACTTACTCTTATTTTATTATAACATGCCAAGAATTTCAATTTTAGAATTCAAACACATAACTCACTTAATTGATTAAGTGTGTTGGCATGATTTAAGAGGAGGGAGGGGAGAGTTACAAATTAATGGGGAGTTGCCAAATTTAAGAGGGGTTAGAGGAGTTAAATGAATTTGAAGGGGTGGGGATCGTGTGGGCCCCACCTCACAAATATCCTAACAAGAGGAGTTTGGATCTAGTGGGTCCCACCCCAACTCCCATACTTAGGATAAAACAACTTAGGTTAGAAGAAAAATTTGTTCCACAAATTCTATTTACTTCACATTTAATCTGCAATTTTTAACAACTCCTCCCGAGAAAATGCACCTTCGGAAAAGGTCATCTTAAGAAAAAACCGGCGCTGTGGTCTCATCGGTGCCCTCAAGTTTCAATTCCGAGCACCGATTTAAAAGATAGAAAAACCTGCTCGTTCATTCACTGAGCATACCCGAGCTAAACTTCAAAAATTGATTCTGGACACACTGGGCCTCAGAATCAGGTTCCGTTAGAAACTGCATACTCGTAAAATCCGAAAGAAATTAAAAAAAAATACTTTCAAATTTATGGGTCTTTACATTGGACGATCACCTTGGAATCGGTAGGGACCTTTTTGTGGAGTACCTTGGATTATGCTCCTAAAATTACACTCTTACCCCTTATCTAGACTCAAATACTACTGAGATAGCATTTTGTGAGTTTTACGTTACCTTGGTTATTACCATGGAACTCCCACATTGGATATCTTTGTCTAGTTTCCTTGTTACGTACTGGGACCTTCACTACTTATAATATCATGAGGAGCTGTTAGTGCAGTCTATACCTCATGTGACCTGTTAACATTAAATGGTGTTTACATAATTAATTAATTGGTTATATGTTCATACACTAATCGAGGTATGAAGAAGGTACTTGGGTTTTTAGTTATATTGTATTTCTTGTCTTACATTCTATATGCAGGCCTGCACAAAGCTATATTCCATTACACATGATGAATGTTATAGACATCGTTGGTGGTGGCCCCTTGAGATTTATCTCACACCCTTTCTAGGAATCATTTGGTACCCAAAGTAGATTACATGGTTGTAGGGATTGATAAAAGGGAAGCATACAACTTCCAACACTTGATTACAGGCTGATATGATGGATCTTGATAGCAGATGAATGAGTAGGTTATTGAGACGAGTGGAGTATCCTTGTTTTCTTTTACATGTGGAACATGTTATGTATGCGGTCTTGTATCCATGTTTTATAGTTTTCTATTGTAATGTCATCACATCTTCATTTTTTTAGTTGATACAGTTATTTTTATTCTCATTTATCCATTGCATCAATTTTCTTCCGCTGTTCATTTATACTATTTTTGTTGTTTCCACTATTTATTATTCCTTATTACTCCTTCTATTATGATACACTCTACTAATGAGGTAATAATCTTCCCACGGACACACCCAAGTTCCTCGCTGCTAGTCATCAATATTTGGCAATTGAGATGATGCGCTTGAGGCCATGTGACCCACTGGGATCGGGGCAGCCGTTAAGTGGAATCCAGGCCCGGGATGTCACAAAGTGGTGTCATAACACTGGTTGCTTTTCTTTCCTTACTATTTTGAGATAATATATTTGAGAATAGTAATGTTTGGGACTTGGTCATAAGCCGTTCTTGGGCATCGTGAACCCATTATTAGGCTAAAATCCAGGTTACCCAAAATGCAATTGTTGTTCTATTTTACCTATTACTATTGATATTATTTTGACCATTGGGTGGTCCACATGTTGTGTGGTGTTGTTGATTATTAATGTGTTTGAGAATTAATTTTTTACTTAGCCTAATGATATGAGGAAAAGGAGCATTGTTACATCCATCATTATAGGCACCCTGAGTTCACATGTCATGCATACTTCCATGACATAAAGGTACATTTCACTACTTTAATTGCTTGATATGCTTATGATTGTTCAGTGATGTTGTAATAGTTTCTTGTACATATATTACTTGGGCCTTTATTGAGTGATTTCTTGTCTCAATTCATGAGGTGTATGCGCCCTCAAAGTTTGGGATAAGTAATTTACCGAGTTAATCCATTATATGATATTGAAATGGGTGTCATTTCTAGTGATAGGGGTATGGTAACTGATTCATCAGAAATGAGTATCCATTATAAAAAATGAATCCTAGAATCTAAAATGAATTTGATGAAAATAATTATCCCTCCTTGTCATGTCTATGAAAGTTAAAGGATTGAACCAGGAAATTAACTATGAAATGGCATGAAAATTATAGTTGAGAACTTACCGATACCTAGCCATCTAAGCAGGTAGTTTGGGGAAGTATTCCTTGGGTAGTTATTATTCTTATGTTCGGTTATTCTAGTGATTATATCTTACGCTTCCAAGATTGTATTAAGGATTGTTCTTAACATTTTTTGACCAATTCTTCCACAATGTGCTTATGTTGTTCTCCATAAGGATGGTGACAAACATTCTCCAGACATGGTGGGCCCTGATCTTCAAGTTTTAATTCCAAGAGTTCCACTTGAGGTAATACCTACTATAAATGATCTAAGCACTAGTTCTTTAGTATGTGATAGTTTCCTACATCTGATGTAGTCCATGAAAGGTTCCCAATGGGTTGTACCTACGATGGCTGATCTAACCCACAAGTTCCAGCAGTAGCATCCTCCTACTTTTTTAGGGGATGGCAATTATCAGGCTAATGAGTCTTTCCTAGAGGCCATTTTGTATATCTTTGAGAATCTATAAAAACCTCTAGAGTGTATATTCAATCATGCTACATATATAGTTCTCAATTTTTCCAAGTGTTGATGGGATGTGGTTACCGAGGCTGATCGTCATCAGGGAATGTTATGCATTGATTTCCAGACTGCCTTCTATAACCAATTCTTCCCTCAGGCACTAAGAGATGAAAAATATAGAGAGTTCATGCATCTCGAGAAAGTTTGTATGTCAGTTATGGAATATTCATAACATTTCACTGATTAATTGTTCTTTCTACTACTTCTAGCCAGTGATGAGCTTTTGTGTGCTATACTTTTTGAGGATGAGATCTGGTATTCCATCTGAACTCATGTGAATGTATTTTACCTTCCTAATGTTTCTAAAATAGTGGATCAGGACCTTATCATTGAATGTAACTTGAGGGATAGAACAAATACCGGGTTTAAAGGATCTTTGCCACGTCAGGACAGTAGTTATTCTGGTGGCAGAAAATGTTCCCTTGAGGTTTTTTCTCAGGGCAGTGGCAGCCAAAGTATCTAGTTTTATAGATTTTTGTGTGTCATTAGTGTTATAGATTGGGGAGTAAGAATCCCCAATGTAATAGAGACCCTATGGGGTGTCGATCTTGCATCTGTATGGGTCATCTTTAGTGTTTCATCAGGACCTTTCCACCAGATTCTAGTGGAAGAGGATCAGAATCTGCTCCACCTACATGAGCGGGTTATTTTGCGCCGTGTTAGGTAGAGATAGGGAACCACACCATCAGGTCTGGACGAGGAGGAGGTTGTAGTCATCGTAGTTTGATTCCTGATCATCAGTAGCGCCAACAGAGCAGTCATGATCGTGTTGGCCAATCAGTTGCACAGGGTCATGGATCAGGCGAGTTTCGTGCTTTACAACTGATACCCAAGGATCAGGCTACTTGATTATCTACAGTACGAGGTATTATTCTAGTATCCTCTACTGTTTTTTCTGCTTTGTTTGATAAAGGTTCTTCAAACTCTTTTATTTCTATATATATCGTGGAAAGTCTCATACTAGAGATACAATATCACTATGATGTAATGAACCTCGATACACTGTTGGGAATACAGACGGAGGGAATATGCCAGTGCATGGACTATCCCCTTAATGTGGGTAGTTACCCTTTCTTGTGGAATCTTTTAGTTTTTGATATTATGGGATTCGATGTCATTCTCAGGATGGACTAGTTACTTCACTATCATGCCTTTGTAGATTTCTATTTCCGGAGGGTCTCTATTACATAACCAGAAGGCAGTAGTTATCTTTTAAAAGGTGATTTGGCTATCTATGTTGGGAGAGATGGACCGAAGCATCATGGTATTGGTGAATTAACCTCCCAGATTGCAAATATTTTCAAGGAGGATCAAAGTTTTCTTTAAACTAGTTTCCCTCCAGTAGTTGATTGTTTCATAGAAGGATTTCCTAATTCCATTTATGGCTTACCTCCTAAGAGAGAGGTAGAGTTTACAATATATATTTTTCCAGGAGAAGCTATAGTTTTCATTCCTTAATATAGGATGTAACCTAGTTAGCTTCATAATCTCAAACGACAGATAGAGGACCTAGAGTCTAGAGGCTTTATTCGGCCTAGTAAATCCTCTTGGGGTTCACCCATGCTTTTTTCTAAGAAGTCAGATGGAACTCTTCATATATACATGGTTTATAGAAGGTTAAACCATCTTACGGTCAAGAATCATTATCCAATTCCTCAAATAGATGATCTCTTTGACTAGCTATGAGGATTAAAGGTGTTTTCAAAGATTGACCCAAGATCGGGTTATCCTTAGGTGCGAGTCAGAACTTCAGACATACCTCTTATAGCTTTCCGTAGCAGGTATGGTCTATATGAGTGTCTTGTTATGTCATTCAGTCTTACAAAATCACTTTCCGTTTTCATAGATTTGATGAATATGGTTTTCCACTCATATTTGGACTCTTTTTTCATGGTCTTTTTGAACGACATCTTGGTGTATTATTTCACTCATAACGACCATGCCAAACATATTGAGATTGTTATGAATTCACTAAGAGAGAATTATATTTATTACAAGATTTCCAAATGAGTCTTATGGATTGAAAAGGAACACTTATTAGGTCATATTATCTCAGAATTTGGTGTATCTATTGAACCTGTAAAGGTTATTACTGTAGTTTCCTAGGAGAATACCAAAAACGTGTTTGATATCAAGTGTTTCTTAGGGATCTCAAGATATTACAAGAATTTAATAAAAGACTTTTCCCTTCTTTATTCACCTATTACTGTTTTTACAAAGAAGGGTGTAATGTTTACATGGTCAGAAGCATGTGAGAAATCCATTAAGGAGCTAAAATGGAGGCTTGTCTTGGAACTGATTTGGATTCTTCCAGAACCTATAAAAGGTTATATCATCTTCTCTGATGCATCATACATTGGAATAGGAGAAGTGTTGATGCAAGAAGAGAATGTAGTTGTATAGGGATCTCGTTATTTGGGTCCTCACAAGAGAAATTACCTGACACATGCCCTCGAGCTAGTAGTAGTTTTCCATGCCTTAAGTTGCTAGATACACTATCTATTGGGTGAGTGCATTGTGGTGTACACAGATCACAAAAGAATTCATTTTATCATTTCACAGATTGACTTGAACCTCATACAATGGAGATGTGTAAAATATCTACAATCCTTTCATTTTTATCTTGACTATATGCCTTGAAAGGGAAATGTGTTCATTGATGCACTGAGTTAGAAAACTCAAACGTAGGACGTACAGAAAGAAATTGATGAATGGAAGTTAATAGACCTATTTTCTAACCCTTTTCTAATGTTTCATGAAATTCATGAGGAGTCTTACCTCTGAACCTTAACAATTAAATCCTCCCTCCTTGAGAAGGTGAAGAGTAGGCATTTTTTAAATCTCAGGGGTTTGGTTCTCCATGAGAGTATATTAAGAGATAAACCACCTTCAGATTAGTTTGTGGATAGAGATGATGTCCTTCATCTATGAGGATGTATCAAGGTTCCAAAAAACATGAGACATGATTTGATGAAAGTGTATCACACCTCTTAGTTGTAATTTCATCTAGGATCCTTAATGATGTTTCGAGATATTCGACGCTAGTATTGGTTTCCTAGAATGAAACGTTAGATTGAAGGCTTAATCACTAGGTGTTCCACCTGTCAGTAGGTGAAGGCGAAGCACCAGAGACTTGTAGTCTTGTTACAACAGCTTCCAGTCTTGGAATAGAAATGGGAATATGTTGCTATGTATTTCGTAGTCGTATTACCTTGGTCGCCAAGGGGTAGGGATGCTATCTGGGTAGTCATTGACCGACTAACAAAATAATCTCACTTAATTTTTATTCAGGAGACCTTCTCAGTTGATGAAATGGGAAGGCTATATGTTCATGATATTATACAACTACACAGGTTCATCATAATAACATTTCAGATTAGGACTCTCGATTCAAATCATGGTTATAGCAGGTTTTGCAGAAATATTTGTGAACTCAGGTGCTTCTAAACACTACTTTTCACCCTCAGACTGATGTACAATCCAAACAGACGATACTGGTTCTAGAGGATATTCTCCGAGCATGTCTCCTTGATTTTAGTAGTTCTTGGGAGAAGAATATCCTCCTCATTGAGGTTACTTATAATAACAGTTTTCAGGCGATGATTTAGATGTCTAATTTTGAGGCCTTATATGGTAGTCTATTTCGTTCACCCTTATGCTGGCTAGAGGCAGGTGACATAGCCCTACTAGGTCATCATCTTGTTCAGGAGACTTCAGAATAGGTTCAGCTGATTACGAAGTGTATGACTATGGCTCAGTCTAGAAAAAAATCTTATGTCGATCACCATTGACGACCTCTTGAGTTAGAGGTTGGGGATTGTGTTTTTATTTGGGTATCGTCCAGTATAGGGCGTAGATGTTTAAGGAAGTAAGGAAAGTTGTTTCCTCATTATTTCTTGTCGTTCAAAACTCTAGAGAGAGTCGGGCCAGTAGCCTATCTGGTTCTACTACCTCATAGGTACTATGCCATGAACGATGTCTTCCATGTCCCACAGCTTCGCCAATGTCATGCTGAATCATCTCATACCTTTGATCCTGAGGAAGTTGAGTTATATGTCGATGCTACCTTTGAGGAATATCTAGTACGCATCATTGACCAAAGCACGAAGGCTCTATGAGGCAATTCTGTCCCTCTCGTACGGGTGATATGGCAGCATAACCGAGTATAGGATGAGACTTGGGAGATGGAAGCCTATGTACGTGCCAAATGTCAAGAGTTGTTCTCAGATAGTGTTCCCTTACCCTTGGAAGGAGAACTTGGGGGGGTTCTTTTTAGGGGGGAAGACTGTAAGAACTTGGTTTTTCACTCAGGTATGGATCCTTTATTTTTCTATCTAAATCTTTGCTTTGGACCTAGTATGGATTCCCAATGAGTTAGTAAAGGTTTTGAGGGTATTTAGGGATTTTTTGGAGCCTAGAACCCATATTTTTGGAGAAAATAGACAATATGCACTATTTAGTGTGAACCGTGTGGAATTCTGCATTGTTTGGAAAACTGTGCAGATGGTGTTTTTTTCGGATAGATCCACCTCACACGATTGGCTCAGACCATGCGGTCTAACTGTGTGATCACTCCTTTTTCCCCTGGTACCCCTGCTTGGGTTATGCACAGTTTGAAAAAGTGTGTTGATCGAACCATTCGAGCATAGCGCTCCGACAGGGTTTGTCAATGGTTCGACAAATCGTGCAGACAAACCGTGCATAGGCTAATTTTCTTGGTCAATTTCCAATTTTTCCCTTAATGAAATATTAAGCTCCCTCCTTCCAGCCATATCTGAGTTTATACAAGATTGACCTATTTCTATCTCAGTTTAGGGATTTTTTAAGATCTAAACTTGGAATCAAGAGATCTTCATAATCTATCATCCAATTAAGATTTCGTTCATCACATTGGATGTAAAACAATAAGTACTTGAGATATCTTTAGTCCTTCTTCTTCTCTCTTGATCTCTACATAGATACCTCAATGTGAGTGTTTTTCACATTTTCTTAGATCTACTCCGATCCAAGGAAAATAAATGGATGATACCGGAGGATAAGGATCATACAACCCTAAGGTGGGTTGTCTATAACTTATTGCTAATATTTGTTTTTTTGGAATATTCGTGTGGGGTCCTCTGATTTCATCAGAACATGTTTCGTAAATTTACATTCCATGATTATACTTTTTATAATTGTATGGTTATTCTATTTATAATTATGTGATTATTTTTTAGCAGTTATACCCACAACTCATTCTGCCTTATGTCGAAGGTTATGCCTTATTTGGGTTTTTAGTGTTTTGGATTGTCTGATTTACCATTCGAGTGTTCTATTATTTAAACTTCCGAATGGTGATCATTTCCATAATAAATGAAGTGTTATTAATGATAATTGGATAATGGAATTTACCATTTATGATCACCACTTGACCCGACTAAGGTAAGTGATTCCAAAGGATTATTAAATGTGAAATGTGAAATAGAAATTATTCTAGGTATACAATTTGGCCTAATAAAATAAGTTTTAATAAAGGTTACATGTACGTAGCACACCATTCCATGTTAATGGAAGGTGGCAGAGTGAACCTCTCTAATTAAATATGCCTTTATGGTTAATTAAGACTTGATTAAAATGTTACATTGCAACTTGTCCTATCCACACTAATGGATGGAAAGGCTTGGAACAATAAATAAATGGTTGCTAATCTACTTGACCTATCCAAACTAATTGAAGGCAAGATTTGAACCTAATGAATTATTACATGATTACAATATCAAATTGAAATGAACTTGCTCGAGCTCATCTTGGATTCTGATAGGAGAATACATTGAGACTCGTGAAGCCCATTCCGATTCAAGGATGTGATTTTCTTAGGTTGATACCCACACAGATTCTGATTCATGCCTATTACTCAGATTCCCATTATACTACCATAGGGTCCTTTTCATAATTATAGGATACCTTAGAGACACTCCTTGGATCATGTATTGACTAGTAGGTGACCTGGTGAAATCCCATAGGGCCCTATCATTGATATACCCCATTTTACCTTGGTTGATCACCTTGGACTCAGTATGCGACTTATTGTAGAATTCCTTGGATTACACTCCTTGGATTACACTATTAGACCATTTATAGACTCAGATAATACTGACTTAGCATTCTGTGAGTTTTACGTTTCCTTGGTTATTACCCTAGAACTCCTTCACATGATATCTTTGTTAGGTTTCCTTATTACATCTCCAGACCTTCTCTACATATACTATAACGAGGTGATGTCAGTATTGGCTATGCCTCACATTAACTATTAACATTAAATGGTGTTTACTTAATTAATGAATTGGTTACATGTTCAGACACTAGCTGAGGGATGAAGCAGGTACTTGGGTTTTTAATTATATTGTACTACTTTACTTACTAAATATATCAATGCCTGCACACTTCTATATTTTATTACACGGGCTAGATGGTATAGACACCATTGGTGGTGGTCCACTGAGATTTTTCTCACACCCTCTCTGGGCATCGTTTGGTACTCAGAGTAGATTACATGGTTTCGAGGATTGAAAAAGAGAAGAATACATCATCCAACACTTGATTACATGCTGATAAGATGGATCTTGATGAATATGCCTGAGTAGGATCTCAGGATGATTTGAGTAGCCATTTTTTCTTTTAATTATAGAACTTGTTATGCCTGTTGTATTGTATCCATGTTTTCCAGTTTTCTAGGAACATGTCATTACATCATCATTTTGTCAGTTGATACAGTTATTGTTATTCTCATTTATCTGTCACATTAGTTTGATTCCTCTATTCATTTATACTATTTATAATTCTTAGGTTGTTTACTATTACTTATTACTCCTTCCAATGTGCTACACTCTGATAATGAGGTCATAGTATTCCCACAGACACACCCTAGGCCCTCATTGGCTAGTCGGTAGTCTCTAGCATTCGAGAAGATGAACTTGAGGCCATGTGGCCCACCGTGCTCAGGGATCCAGTTAAGCATCATCCAAGTCTGGGACGTCACATAAATGAAAAAAAAGAAGTCTCTAATCTGTTATCCAGTACTCTGTATGTTTTTACGTTAACCTCAAATGGAAAAATATATCATTAATGAAAAAAATAACAAAATTATCAACATAATAATTGAATACCCAAAATATTAACCCAATAAAACCCAAGAGTGTTTTTGTAACTTCAAAGTACCTCACTATGAACTTGAAATAACTATTCCAATAATGGAATTAAATATTTTGAATATACCCATTTGTCACCCTCATATAATGATATCATGATCATAGATCCACCTTTGAAATCTAGCTAGCATTTTCTAACGGATCCAATAAGTCATCAACCCATCATAAATGAAATAAATTTTTATAATATCTAAGTTTAAATGACCATTTTTTATTCAAATCATTTATATTCCATAATATTTTTGAGAAAAAATAATTGTAACTCCTCATGGAGAAACATTGGGAAGAATAAAACCCTTATTAAGAAAATTATCAATTGTATTTCACAACACTTGAAGCTTCACATGTGCCTTTTGATAAGATAAAAGTATAGAAGTGTCACCCAAGTGAAACACAATAAAAAATTCAATATCATGATGAGGAGTAAATAAAATGAACTCTATAGGAAAAAATAAATAATATATTCAAAACCCCTTGAAAACTCTTTTGTTGGTTCATTTATTTCAAACCATATCAAACTGACTAACTACACTATGATAAGTTCATTGTTCTGATAATCTTTCTAATGATACCAAAAACTAAGAAAATTTACACGATCACCCTCAATATATGTGAAAACAACTTGATATCGATATAAATATATATAGTATTGTATAAATAATGAGCAATTAATGAAAAAATAGGGTCATGTGGTTATATGTATAGTAGTATGAACACCCAAGTCAAGAAAAATATTCTCATAATAGGTTTATATACATGAAAATCTTTCATCAACCTTGTCTGATCTCCCATAGGGTAATTTAAAACTAAGGGTTTATAGAGCCTCTCTATTGTGGATTTAAATATATCAAATAATGAAGAAGATATAAAATAATTTAGAGTGACAATATTTTTACATGCATAATAAAATTTAGAATAAAGGTATATAGTACTTCAGATGACCTCAGATCCTTCTTGAGTAGGTAATTTCATCATTTTAAGCAACCCACATCTAGTTCCTCTACTTTATCTCCCCAAATGTATTCAAACACTTCATATTCATTATGTTCTCGGTCACTAAGTGAGAGGAACACATCTAGGTTAGAATTCTACATTACCACCTAGTATAGTAGGACCAATTAGTATACTATTATACTATAGGAGATATGATAAATGATGAAAATGACACTATGGTAGAACCTAAATCGATGTGTGTCAGGAATAGTTACACATCTATGAATATGTTAGGAATACTTGAATGATGTAAATATAACTTTTGATGCAGATTTCCATAATAGAGATAACATACCACATAAGAACAAACAGCTAAAGGTTGAGAATTTCCACCTATAGAAAAACAAGATAGGGTAGTTGGATAGATTCATTACATGTATTATTAGGTATAATGTCTTGTAAAATGATAACTCTTTTCAACAATCCCACTTTATATAATATTGATATGAACCATCTCTACAATTACAACCATTTAAGTAAATGTATTCTTAATCATCTGATATTACATCATTTAATTAGAAAAAAACTTCATGGAGAATGACCTAACATGAAACAAAAACACCGAGAGTAATTTCATTTAAAATATTACACCCTCATATCTTTATCAAATTGAAAATATGATAAATATCATACTAAGTACATGAATTGAACTCTAAATTATTACATACTATAAATTCCAAATCTAATAACCAATATCTATAGTTATTGTACTTATTTGATGGTAAATAAAGGGAAATCCATCCTAAACAACCGTCATAAATAATCCCATGATACCTCAAACACTTCTTGATTACTAAGGTATAGAATAAACCACTGTAAAAATTTTACATGAAGTAAAATTATCATCAATGTATTCAAATGTTTAACCTCTAACCAATTTAAAAAAAGTTAATCCATATCTTCTAAATTATCCAAATGCATTTTTAATGATTATGGTTGTATTTTTGGTCAATAGTTGTTATGTAATGTCAAAGTAAATGCTTGTGAATAATTGGTGATGAGGTAAGTATTCACCTTCCAAAACATGAAGAAGTTTCCTGTAAATATAGGTAATGAAATAAGAAGGAGTTGGATTCTGCATTAATGATAATTAATTAACATAATATGATTAATATATCTAATCCTCATGGAAGTAAGTGAATAGTGTTGATAGAATAAGGACCACTTTTCTAAAATTGTTGAAATAAATTTAGAAGTTGACTATTGTGTATATCTTCCTAAGATGTTATTAAATTGTATTAAGATATAATAAATTAGTGAGTTTGAAGCCCTAATGTATTGGAGAAACCAACCTAGTGTAAATAACCATTATGGAGACATGTTTCAGTTTTAAACAACCCCAAGATGTAGGTTATAAAGATATATTTTTAAGGAAATATTAAATTATAGGGAAGCCTTTGAAAATACTCTAACTGGAGTATTGACATGCTATAATTTCTTATGAATGACTCTCAAGAGTTTGATAAGGTTTTATAATTTCCAAATGGTGTTTTTGAATTATAATAGATGAACCTATCTCATTTAAAGATATTCTATGATAATTCTGAAGAATTATGGAATTTTGAGTTAAGGCTGAAATTTGAAAAAGTCCAGACTCCAAATGAGTCATTTCTTTTGTTGTGTATGAGTGACTATAACTCTAAATCTGGGTAATCTGACTCGGTATATAAGACATTGAGAATTCCATAATATTTCTTCAATCATATGACGATCTATGTATGAATCAAATTTAGTCTTCATATGATTCATTTCACAGTTCATAAGAGTCATCTAAAACCATTGTATGGGTAATCTAGGAACTATGGATAAGTCATTCTATAGTGGAAGTTCATTAAAATTTATAGATTAAAATTTTAGTTGTCTATAATTAAATGATAAAGTAGTAAATAATGTGTATGATTATTGGAGTAATTTTCATTGATAAAAAAATCACAAATTAAAAGTGATAAAATATCAAAAATTTCTAGAAACTGGTCTTTGAATTTATAAAAGTAAGATCAAAGGAAGTGATGATTGAGAGATTTCTCAAGTAAAAAATAGAGATTATAATTTTTTAATTATGAATAAAATTGAATCTAAATATGCAAGAGTTGTTCCTATGTTTTCAAAATAATAAAAAATGTGGTTTGATTCATTATGTGGAAAAATAATATAGGTGACATGTTACTTATGGGTATATATTCATGCTGAATCTATAAAGGTATCTATTTATTTAACCTATCAAGAACTAAATATGAACCATGACACAACATTGATTTGTTTTAAATTTTAATAAAGTCATGGAGAATTCTTGTTTGTGAATTTAAATGAAGATGAGAACATTTTAAAATCCTACAAGAAGAAGTATCTAAAATGTTTATTGGATGATATAAATGAGAAAGTGGAATAGAAGAGGGGTACTTATTTCATTTAATAGAAGATAAAAGTTTCAGACAAAGAGAATAATGATGATCATGGGAGATACCCGTGTATAATATATTAATATGAAAAGGTATTTACAAAAAAATGAATGATATTGTCTATTTTATAAATTTATAAAAATAAATTTAGGCGACCTATGTATAAAAATAAAATGAAGAAGAATGATAAGGTGTGTATATTTGGGAGCCTATGTTGCATGAAGAACCAATGAGATGTATCAAATGTGAAGAAGTAGAATATGAAATAGAACTAAAGAGAAGATCATATGGGTATCAAAGATGAAGAAAGAAGAGGGTCATATAACACTAAGTGTTGTAGAATATTAAGAAGAAAATTTCAGAAGAGATTAGGAGGAGGGACTGAGACAAATTTTAATATTATGATATTTTTTTGATCCCTTTATAGATTGAGGATATATTGAATTTCTGAAGGTCATGGGAGTTTGAGTTTGAGTTCAGAAATCTAGGTGAACTTGTTCTTTTGAAAATCTATAAATTTAAGCTAAAATTGGGACCATTTAGCATTTACTACTTATGCAGATATTTTTGAATTCAAATACTTTATTTTCATGAAGGAATGGATCTATACTATGGATAAAATTTCATCCTTTTGTTAATCAAAGATCAAATTCAAGATAGGATGAAAAGAAACACTGCAATAATAAAATTTGGAAGTTATAGAACTAGTGAAACTCTATGAATGTGGGAATAATATTGTGTGACTCTATTATTCTAGTGGGAAGCTTATTATGTGAATTTCCATGGGAATATAGAATTTATAAACATGTTGGGAATCTATAATGGTATGGGAAGAACCACAACCATTATAATCTGAGGATAAATATAATATCATAATATTTTATTTGGGGACTAAATGATCACAAAAGGTGTGGGATTTAACATTTGAACCTTGTAAATCATTCTGTATTTGAGCCTTTATTTATTAAATAATCCAAGTGAGTCTTGGAGACACAATGTTTTAAGGGATCAAAACAAAAATAGTCTTAAAGGTTGAATTTAATATAATAATTCATAAAAAGAGACAACTAATCCCCCATCAAGGGTCCATCAAAATTAGTAACTTAATCCTCCATTCAATTATCTTGTTCTCGAATTAAAATATACTATTCATATCATAAAAATATCCATGTTTTGGATCTTGTGTAAGGTATCCCACTAAGTATCACCATCTTCTAGATCAATCCTATGAAGAACTAGATTTGCAGCTTACTACCAATACTCTAACTAAATTATATGAGGGAATCATGAAAAAATATTTATCCATAATTAATAACAAAAAACATTAACCATAAACATATTGCAATTTTTAACTTCATTTCCCTTTATAACTATGAAAATCAATCAATATGTGAAAACATCATGACCCAATACTACATCATGATTTTCTAATATTCATAATACCCTAAAAATAGTAAAACAAATATATTTGGTATGGTCAGTATATACACAAGGGCCCAAAACAAGAATATTCCATCCACATCACCCATTATTAGGTTTCATTGTATATGTTCCATCATATTTTTATAAAAAATGTCTCTATATAAACCCAATTTGATTCTAATTGGATCCTTCTACAAAATTTTTCCTAGACCACACATTGATACCATTCTACAATTTTCTGGGACTACTAAGACTCTTCCTAAGTTAATGACTAGCTCTGGAAGCCCACATATTAAAGGCCATGGGGTGGGGAATAGTGTTAAGGGTATGAAATTAATTTATGTGAAGTAGTACCCTTTTAAGTTAGAAACAATTACACGCATACATAAATTTATTCATCCCAAAATCATAGTGTAAATATTTGAGACCAACCATATATTATATTTCATACTACCAAAAAAATTTAAATGATTCATTTTGAAAGAAATACCAAATGAAAAAAGTCAACATTGTCAATATAAAAATAAATAGTAATGCAACCCCTCCCAATCTAGTTTACCACCACATTATTTGTTCTAGTATGTCCCATAACAACCTCTAAATCAATCCAAAAAAAATCCACAAATGAAAAAAATTAACAAGAGTATTCCAGAATACTCAATTGGTTCTTATTTATAAATCATTGTTTCAATGTGGATGATGCACATTAAAATATTTGTGAATGAAAAGGAAAATAGATAATATATATCATATTTATATACGTTAAAAAATCCATATCCCTCTATAATTACAGTCTCTCAAAATCAACAAGCATCACACACACACACACACACCCATACACATATATATTTAATTATTATTTTAAAAAATGATAATATTAAGTGCACTCGTAACCCAATTCTTTCTAAAATACCTCTATGGAATTTAAACAACCCTAGAGAATATAATATCCCATGAATAAATGCATTAGTGGAATAAAATATATATGAGGAAATAAAACTTCACATATAAATAACATGAGATGCTAGTAGATGTCCATATAATACAAAATGGATTTTAGGGTTCACCTATAATAGAATAAAATATAATAAATATATTTTATTATCTTACTCGAGTGGTATTTTTTTAGTGAATGTAGAATAAAAAATAAATTAGATCTAAAATAATAAAATATATATTGATAGAGACATAAACACATCCTAAGTCACCTCACTTCACTGCCAAAGATTTTTTATTCCCAGTTTTATCCACACTACACCTTAATTTCATTTCACCATGACCTAAATTTAATATTATACCTCAAGGGTAGATACCATTCCATTATATAGTTTTAAAATCATAGGATTAAATATAATAAAACAAGAACATTATTTATATATTTAAATCCTCCCTCTCTATAGCTGTTACCAGAATAAATATATTGAACATGCCATTCCCACACCTCACATCCACCTAAAATCGAAAATTATTTTACTAATGATCCTAAAAATATTACAACCAATCACCTCCTCACATTTACAAGTCATGTTAACCTCTTTGGAGTACAATATTCAATATTAATCAAGTAATATCATATCTATTCACTTATCAAAAACTATAACATCAGAATAACTTTTAATTATACATATTTTATTAATTCACATAGAATAACATATTCATTTACCTCACCAATATAAAATACCTAATTAATTTAAAATAGAATAAAATTATTAGTTAGTTCTTCCCCATTAATATATTCAACTTCTATACAATAGTGATAAAATAAAATTATTTAATTCAAACTTTTCTAAGTTAATAAGTCAACCACACTCCGAATTTAAATCACATACCCTTCCATCTTAACTATATGGCCGCATTAATATATCCTCTTAGTAACACCTCAATATTTTATAATATATTTAAATTATTTTATTTCTTAGAGATATTGTGTTACATAGAACAATGAGTTTAGAAAAATCATGACATACTGTTAAAATAATATTTTTTAAAATTACCACATAGACATTGGGTTGGTAGGTATGAATAGGACTTAATAAATTATCAAAATTTATGGTTTAAAAATGTATACATTTTAATTCATTGGTTATAAATTAATTATAAATGAAAATAAAAATAATTTTAAAATAAAGTAGAAGTTTTTAAAAAGAACTATTTTTATGCACACAATGTTTTTTATCCTAAAAATTAAAATTCTCAATGTTTCTGAATGATTTTAATAAAATGTATATAGTATATATTTTATCAAATGTTTTAACATTCATCGATTAATTTTACTATACATGTGATAATAATAAATATAATTTTAAGCTTAATAATGTATTTTTATAAAAAGATATTTTCATTGCATTTTGAAAATTATTTCAAAATTAATGTATAAAACTTAGAGAAATTGAATCTTGAAAAATAGATTCCATATTTGGAATTCAAAGTTTCGAATTTGGTAAATATTTCCCTTTTAGTTATGTCATTATGAATAGTAAACTTTGTCTAATTTATCACCTCGGTAAAGGGTAGATAAATTTTTCATCCTATTTTTTATTTGATGAAAGAAATTTTACCCTTATTATCTTAATCTCAAAATTGGGTTTTAATGGATAATTTTCCATGAAAATGATCTAAATAATATTTTAAATAAAAAAATTTACAAAGTGTCACTCTCTTAGTTTTATGTATCTCTTATGAGTTCATATACAAAAAAAATCAACTTAATGAACTTAAAGGTATATTTTGATCCTAATGAAATTATTTTTATGATGTAAATATATTTATAATTTTTATTAATTATATAATTACCTCAAATACTTTTACAAGGTCGATACTATATTTCATAAATTAGTAGAAAACTGAAATAAATGATTTCAAAAATGTATAATGTAATATTATTTTGGTGATTTATAGAGATCCATGACTTTTTTTCTATAACTATAACATATTAGTGATGTTTAAAATTATTATATTTAAATTCTAACTTTTTTACTTATTTATTTTATGTCAAATTAAATGAATAGTTTCAAAATTTATATTAATGATGTTTAATTAAAATATTTAAAAAGTTATAAAATTAATAAAAGTGAAAAAATAGAATAAGATATGGCTTCCAATGTCTTATTTTTTCTTTTTATAAGTCAATATTATATTTGTAAGTAAAAATATAACACTATAATAGTGAAAATATTATTACCATGGCTAAAGTTAAAAATGGATTAACTAGAGGGTTAAACCAAAAGATAATTTTAAAAAAACCATTAAAACATATCCAAATTTTATTGTAAAATGATTTTATAACCATGTACTATATTCTATATTTAATTTATCTCCTTTTGGAAGATATTTTTCTTAAGAATGGATTATTTATAATTCAATATTTTAAAAAATACAAGTGTTTCCTCTCCCTCCCTTATAAATGGACACCCCTCATTTCTATTCTTCGCACCACTTTGAGCCTTATATATTGACTATTCATTACCAAAATACCTTATAAACTTCATTATAAACATTATAGTGGTGTTGGTATTCTATAAATACCAAACCTATGATCCTTAAGATGATATCTGATAAGTGTATTTCGTGTATATATTTTATAGTAATTTAATGTATTGATTTTTCACTTAAATGAATAATCTTGCCAATTTTGGACTGAAATGAGTTGTTTCATATTTTATGGAAGTATTTAATGAATGTTTGTAAATGGAATTAAAATTGGTGTAAATATGCCCTAAAATACACTTCACACCATGAGCGAAGTGAAGTGTCGCGACACCTTATTTTTGAAGAGGAAGTGAAGATGGAATACTAAAGAAAAGGATTACACATCACATATCTTCAGTACACATCATGAATTCATTGGAGAGGAATTATGCTTCTATCGCAAGTCATGATGATGGTACACACTGTAAAAGAAGCTTACACATCATGAGTGCTGGTTACACATTATGAATTGAGTAAAATATTCAAACCCGCATGCGAGATTCACACATATTCAAAATCATCAGAGGCAAAACCAGATCAGGATAACATGACATGTAATCACGTTACATATCATGAAATGGGTTAGGAAGAACTCATCCAATTATTATAAATATAGACCCATAGTTCTCAATTTTAAATCACTTATAGATATAGATCCACCACCGGGCACCTTTCAGACGAATGCACACCTTCTTCACCACTTTCTATAGGTTTTTTTCCTACACCAACTCATTAGTAGCATGCATGGGTGACTTTTTTGTGTTTTGGAATGCATTATGAATGGGAATTTATTATATTTGTTATTTTTTATTGTAATTTAATTCGTTTTGGGATTTTATAACCATTCTTTATTTCTATCTCTTTCTTGATTTCTTCTTGCATGACCATTGTGAGTGCAGTTATGGATTAGGTATAATTTCATTCTTTATTTGTGCATGACCATTTACTTAGTAGAATGAATACCATTATTTAATATGTGATCTATGGTATATAATTTTACCATGACCATTGGGTTTTTCTTTTCTGTATGTTTAAAATAGGTTTCAGGTTACCCATTCATCGCAATCTGAAGTAACTGTTCATGAGAAAAGGAGAGATTTATATGGAGAGCAATTATCATGACCATTGGATTCACTAGAACCAAATTTTGACACCTACATGGTTTTTAATTAATTATTTCATACCTTATCATATCATGATCTTAGAATCATTTTTTTGAACTATTTTTATATTTTATTCCCCCAATTCATCAACAATCAAAACCAGGATATTTTATATTTAATGATTTAAAATCATAATTGTCTTAGGTTTATTTTATTTAATTAATATTTTATCCATCCCTATATTTGTGGGTTAAACCTTGGACTAAGAAACACTATAATACCCTATAGTTTAGTAGCCTATTCATTTTGTGTTTTAAATTTCTAAATCTCCTAAACTGGTGGGAATTAACAACGCTCTTGGGGCTATCAGTATCTAAAGGAGTTGTTTCGAAGAAGAAGTAATCACCTTAAATTATCAGTTTATTTTAAATTATTATTTTAACTCGTCTATATATATATATATGATATTTATCATAAAATAATAAATTAAGTTTCTTAAATATGATTACATGTTATCATTCTTATGAAACCACTATTGCCTACCACCGTTCTAATCAAATGGGAAGTGAAAGTATTGCTCGTAAAAATGTATGGATAACCGTATATACATTGTTATACAATTCATTTTTCATCAAATTTTTTAATATATGGGAATTATGACGGTTATAATGTTTATATAAGATATTTACAAAATAATTATTATTCTTTAATTAAAATATCATATCTATCATATTACCTTCCAATCTATTTGAAAACAATAATTTCTCTCATGCCTATGTGTGGACTACCACATTCAAAGGCAATGTGACTCTTTTTTCATTTATATTTTACCTAGACGGTAATAAGAATTTATTTTTTGAATATATATGATTTTTATGATATAATATTTTTCTTTAAGGGTGAATTAATATTTAACCTTATTTTAATCCACATTTCTAAAAAGGAAAACAATTTTCATGTGTGCGTACAACTTACCATCTCATTGAATGGTGTAATTTATTTTTCAATATATAAAATTTATAGATGAATCTAAATTAATATATATATATAATTATTATATATTATATTAATACCATTAATAATATTTTTTATAAGATTTAATAATGATAAAAGTATAATTATTGAAACTCCCAATCTAGAGTATAAATGAAAAACAAAACTCTCATCACCAAGAACCATTATTTTAATAAATATTGCTAATAAATGGGTATCAAAAGGTTATAAGTAAATCATATATGTTTTCATATATATGATCATGGTTATGAAATAAATTTATAATAAACCTATTTTTATTATACATGTAGTTCAAACAAGTATAAAATAATTCAAACTTAATTGAAGGTTTTTTATGATATAATCTCATTGTTTATAGGGATTATTTATGATTAAGTTATTATGTATAAATTTCATGATATAAATTTCATTAATTTCATGAATTTTAGTTCCAATAATTATTTCTAAAGAATATATGTTATCCTTTAATTTTCCACTCTTTAATTACATAAAATACCTAAAGAATGTTCTTAAGGAAAATCAAATTTATTTTTCTCTATGGTTGAAAAAACATTGTTTTCCAACTCCATGTTTCGTAATAATGTTCCAAAAAATGTTTTTAATGTTATATGGTGATTTTTTAAAGTTATTTTTACCCATGTTTTACTTTCTAAAAAATAGATTAAATAAATAATCTCATCATTTTCCAAATGAGGTAACTTTTACTTTTTAAAAAAAGTATAGAATGAATGATTTATTTTAACTTATACACAGTGAACAGAATTTCCTACCATCTTGACTGATACTTTATTTAAAGATTCCATTACAATTTTCCATCTTTATTTTAAAATAAAATGTTTTAATAGTATTTTTAAAATTTTTATATTTTAAATATGTGATTTCAAAATGGAAATGTTATCTTCTTCAAAAATGTTTTAATAATATTTTAATTTTATTTAAATTCATTAAAGAAAAAAAACCTTGATTTAAATTATGATTTACTAGGTATCTGATTCGAGGATACTATCCTTATTATTTTTCTAGATGGTTCATGTCAATAAAAAATATATATTTATGAAACCTATTTCTTTTTCATGGGGAATTATATAATGAAATTATGAAATGTCTATAAAATCCATTTCTTCTCCTTGGGTTATGCTATGATAAACTATTTATGAAACACATTTCCTTTAATGGGTTCTGATATGATGAATGTTTTACAAGATTTTGGTACACATATATATGATTTTTATTATGTGATGGGTGGGACCTAAATATCCCTACAATGTATTGTTTAATGATCGATATCTTTTGAGATAACCAGGATTGGAATGGGGAGCTAAAATTGTTCAGTAAGGGACTTTGTCCCCTATGATAGTCTTGGGAGTGAAACATGATTACTATGATGGTTTAGAAAAACTCATTCCACTATCATAGTCTTTGTAATGATCCTTGAATAAATACAGAAATGATTTTATATACTTATGTGTATGCCACAAAACTATGTCTTATGTCTATTTTAGCCTCTCATGGCACATGTTCTTTGATTATTTTATGATTCATATCTTATGTACTTCCAATATTTATTTCATAATTCAAGATCATGATATTTGATATACAAGGTATAGTTTTTCAAGTGATAATATCATGTTATCATACCCTTATTCCCATGTTTTGTTTAAGTGATCATTGATATCTTCCTTATTTACCATTTTTTAGAATCATAACTCACCCTTTATTATGTTTCCTTTCCCCAAGTTATGAAGAAAGGTATTATATATTATTTTTTAAGTAGGGTTCTAGTTATGATATACTTAGTGGGAGAAAATGTAGTTCATTTATAAATTAGTAGTTTATATATCCATGTTTCCAAATATGTTATAAATATAAAAGTATGGAATGGATTGTTACGTTATATAAATATTTAAAATCTATGTATGAAGAGAATGGGTGGTTAAACACCCATAAGTATTAAAGCATTAAAAAATAGATGAACCCATAAATAAGAGGAGAGTTTTTGAATCACCTACCTAGATAAATATTTGTTTACTTCAATGAATATTAATTGAAAATATATGTTTATTCTTCACCCTAATCTATGATAAATTATAATCATAATAAAAAACACATATTCATTGAAACAAACATTGGTAGAGAAGGGTCGAATATGCCACTTCATGGAATTAACCAAAAATTTCACTTATTGATGACCAGAGAATTAATCAGATCACTCCCTTAAATAAATACATGTACATATGATTAGTAGACTTGTAAAAATATACAAACTCTCCCTATATTCCATTCCAAGGTAATTGGTTAATTGTCATAGAAAATATGGGGTTTGAGAAATTTTTATATTTTTAGTTTAATTTCTACAAAATCATAGTGTGTCAACAAAAACATATTGTTTTTTATTCAATTAAACGATAATAAAAAATTTATCATGCGTTTAAAATTATATTCATATAATCTAAAACCATATACCAGTTTAAATTCTTATATATCTAAACATAAATACAAAATGTTTAAATAAACTATTTCATACTGAGTTACTTCCCACAAATAATAATGAAACACTATGATATTACTTTTCCTCTTTTCAACCATTAAAATCCCAAAAATCCCATCAAAATCCACCAGAATTGTTTTTAATAAATACATTCCTATTTCTTAAATATATTTTTTCAGTAAATACATCCAAATCATCTTTAAACAATGCCTAAGAACTATAAAATTATAAAAAACATAGATATATTTACATAAACCAAGTACTTTTTCTCTAATTATTTCATCTAAAAACATAATCAATATCAATTACATCCAATTTATAAAAACATTGATATATTTATATTCTTTTGGAACAAACCATGATGTGTTATATATTAAACTTGAAATGTTTTTTCAATAATATTTATTTTCTCTCAAATTTTTTGATTTTTTATTTTTCATCCTTCTCCAACATTCCAAAATTTTATGAAAGAAAATAAATAGAAAATTCATGTACCTATACTAGAATTTGAAGTATGTAGGTATCATATCATCCTTAAAATTATATTTATATTTTCATATAGGATAGGGAATATAAGTTATTGTTTCATGGGTGATTCTTTATTGAATAATACTTCACTTGAGTTTTATATAATTCATTTAGCCATGAAATTTGGAATACATAATACTTATCATGATTTTAAAATATAGTTGTAGTAGCTAAGTATAAGTAATTTTTTTGAAATAGATATCAAGGTATTTACATACAAATAAGTGAAATTTGAACTTCATGTTCTAATTGGTATTTCAAATTCCATGTGTATTTAGTGGTAGCAGTTAGAATATATTTCCAACTCATTTTGACTATCTTAAATTGTGGATTAAGAAGGAGTAACAACATTTGGGTAATTATTTATCAATTAATAAATTCATCCCATTTAATTATATTTTTGTAACCAACATCACTATATTATTTGGTGGGATTTTATATGGTGGAGGTGGTGAATCTTTAGGGGGTTTCCCATACAATAATTTCATATAACAATTCTTAGTTTACATTATGAATGTGGAGAGCATTACAATGTGATTTTTATACTCAGTTCTTCCATTTATAGAATTTCAGTAGTAGAATAATTTTCAGATTCAGTGGATTATACAAACCCTAGAATACATTTTGAGTGATATAATTAAAAAAATTAGAGGATAAATTGTTGATAATTTAGAATTGGTTGAGTTATCCAATATTAATATTTATCACTCATCCATTGGTAGGAAACATTAAAGGAATTGTAAAAATTGAAAATTTAATCACAATTATGTTAGCTTGATTTGAGTGTGAATGATAATGACACAATTCAATAAAATTCACATATTTTTTGAAGGATGATGTCGTTAGAGTTTGCTGTTGTTAATCACATTCTCTTAGATATTTCACTATATTGGAAAAAATATAGGTTCGGTCAATTTAGTAAGTATTTTCTATTTTTGGTCAATATTTTTTAGGTTTTATACTAAAATAGTGAACTGGAATATTGTTTAGCAGTTCTACCTTAGTTGGGGCCATATCTTTATGTTTTCCATGTGTTGAAACATTGAGAGTAACCATGTGATGCTTCATTTGTGACTGAATGGGATGAGATTTATATTGATGAGTATTAGAAAATTATTGACTTTATACATGGAGATCTAAGATAGAAAAGAGAGGTTATTTCATGGATGTTTCATACCACCAGTAGAAGTTCTCTAGATAACCAGTGGTTCAAATGAGTGAACTTGTGAATAGGATTCTCAAGTAAAAGTCAAATATCATAATATATTTTATGATTTATGGTTCATATAGTAATATAGTGAATTTAAATTTGAATTATATTAATTCATGATTGTATATTTTTAAAAAAATTCTAATAAAGTGATATAATTGAGCATTTTGGGGGATAATGGACTATGAAAGGTATGCATTGTATTGATTTGAAATTTTATTGGATGAGATTATTCAATTAAATTTTATTTTTTATGTAATAATTATGGTTTTGAATTTTTTAGGATGGATATTTTTTTATGGGTATTTAATATAGAGACCTTTAATTTCTATTCATTGATTTTGTGAATTTTAAGGGGTATTCCCTAGAAAAAAGTCATTAACAGTGTGAAATTATTTTCTCAAGAAAATAAAAAGTGAATTTTGAGAATAATAATTGATCTAAAATGGTCGTTTTTCCTTGGTATATAGGTTTAGTGAAAATTTGTGTCATTAATGATAGATTTGAAACTTTTTGGTAGGTTTCTTGATTTTTACACATAGACAAATAAGTATAAATTTACCATGAATTTTGGGAATTTTTATGTTTTGGCTAATTTGTGGTTATTGAATGGAAATATATAATAGTTTTCAATACTATTGATTTTTATTTAGTAGGGATTCCATGGTAAGTGTATTATTAAATAATCATGTTATAAAATAGTTCAAATGAATTAAAGATCTATGATTTGACTTTTAACCCACTAAAATAGAAAATTTAACTCTCAAAACATATTTTTGAGGATTGAAACGATTCATAAAATTATATTGGGGTGATTTCATGTATTATTATTCAATATTTAATGGAATTATTCACATAAATTAGTCTATTGAACCTCTAATCAATGGTAAGTGAACTCCTCATATATGTTTCTTAGTGATTGGTCAATAGATTATTTCCATGTCTCTTTCAATTAGAAATTGATCATAGAAATTGATTTTAATGAATTATTTATGAGATTTATCTTTCATGAATATGGAACTGAGGATTTATGGGGGTAATTCAACGTGTTTTCTTCTATAAAGGATTATAGATCTTAATAAGGTATGGAATTTTATCTACTATATTTCTATGTCTTGTGAATTTAAAAAATAATAATGTGTAGGAGGGTAAATATTTCTACTCAAGGAATTAAAATAATAGTGAATAAGTTTTAGGGAATCCCTAAATTTGTATGCATTTTATAAATTAACGAATTGTTTAGGGATTTAGTTAATGAGATTATTGACCTTAATGTGTGTGAATTAATGATAATGGAATAATAAATTTATGAAATAGTTTTATAGTTTTGAATTATAGTATATCTTTGTAAAAAGTAATTAACATGAAATAATTATATAAAAAATTAATCTACAAGAATAATTAATCATGATAAAAATGAACTTATGTGGTTTGAAAAAAAATGAAATTCGATTTATTTATGAAGTGGTAATATGTGAAATATAATTGTTTTATGTTTTTTTCATGATCATATTGTATTGAACCATATCTTTATGTATTGGTAGAAATTATGGATAACTAGATTTCAGTGAATCTAAAGATGAGGTAAAATTGAATAAAATGTTGAGTGTTTTGTCCCACCAAGTACCAAGTTGTGGAACCAGATGGGGGGATTCTTGGGATTCAGCCATATAGTGGTTGGTGTCTATTCTCTAGACACCCAGTGAGCTATCGAGCAACTGATATAGGAACATTAGATACTGGGTACACCTACTACCCATTTTTTAAGGTGGTTATAAAAGTAATTTAATAGATATCCAATTTAAACCATTGTTGGTGTTCTTCTTATCCTAGCCTATGAATAAGTAAGGGGATACATAACCGTGTCTCCTCCCTCACCCCTTGATGTTCCCTTGTCTATGGTGAATATAGTGGTTTTCTAAATCAGTTAAGGTTGGATCCACATCTCTATTTATTCTTCTTAACTTCCCTTGCTTTTTCTCTAATTTTGGTGGATTAGAATATTTTATTCCATAAAAATTCCTCTAGATCATGGTGGAATCATTTCAAAATGATAGTAATTTCATAAAAGTCACATAAAGATGTATTGGGAAATACAATTCAGGTGGTTACATTTATTTTTTAGGGAGGTAATAATGAAAACGGGTGTCTTTAATAAACATTATTTCTAGATTTATTTCATCAATGTACATGAAATATAATCCCAAAATATTATGAAGCCTATTATACTTGAAACATTAGATACATGGCATAAAAACAAGCAATATGAAAAAATGAAATTATAAAAAACATCCTTAACAGGTTCCTCAAATTGCATTGTACTTCTAAAAATGAATAGGATATCCTGTTGATATACATAAGAAAGGTGTTAAAATAAATCCATGAAAGGGGATAAACAAAGAATAAAAATATTTAAAATAGTACATATGATACAAGAGGCATACCAAGGTAAGATAAGAGGTGTTATAATCGTAATCATATATAATGATGCATGATATAACAATATAACATAAATGAAACATATGAGTGTTTCAACGACATAAACATGACATCATAAACGTAAGTTAAGTCATACTTCAAAGAAAAAATAATATAGTGTGCTTTGGATAACCTCATGTGTACTATACATGGTATCCCATTTCATAAAAACAATACCCAATGCGTTGGAGGGCTATATAATTTTGCGCCCACCAATCTCTTTCATATCATGCACATGCATAATTGTGCCACATAGATAATTCAAAATAAGGCTGTATTTAAAAAAATTTATTCCCATTATTAATAAGTGTTATATTCATTCATGGAATTCATAATAAATTATTAATAGAAACATCTAGGTGAATAACCTTGAGTGTAAATGGGGATGGGTATTCACTACATGATTGTTTGGCATGAAAAATCATAACATAATTTTGGAAGAATAATAATATTACAAAAAGGTTCATGTAAGGGATTAATGAATCTGAAAGGGGTATTTCATCACATTTAAATCATAAATATATTAATATTAAAATTTAATAAAATAATGTAACATTAAAAATTCTAAATTAAAGGTATAATATAAAGAAGGTTCTTGAACTAAAAGGAGTAAGAGAGGATCCCTTACCTTGAGAGGGGGTACTAACAGCTTTAGAGGTGATTATTAAGAGATTAGGGAACATTTGGAGGACTCTAGAGAGGTAATGTAAGAGTAATATCATGATCACAAAGTTTTTAGTGAAGAGTAATCAGATTATTCTTGGGTTTATAGAGAAAAAGAGAGGGGAATTATTTATTAATTTCCAAACATTTATTTTGGACTCTATATGATAATATAATAAAAAAAAAACCTTAACATGGGTTTTTTTTATTGTGGTTTTATCCAAATTGAATTGGTTTTAATTATTTTACAATTTTAAGGTCTGATCAAATTAAAATAACACTCCTGTTCATAAGGAAGTTATTAATGTTTACAAATAATTTATTTTAAAACCTTAAAATATAATATTGGTTTTGGGGAATTCACTAAGGGTTTACCAAATTAATCAAATAATTTAAAAAATACATTAATTTAAAGTATAAATGTTTATTGTGTAATTTATACCTTTAATGGCATATATTACACCACTTTTCGATCATTATGATGTCATAATTCATAATGTATTTAATTTTTTCCCAAAAAATCAACTATCTCATAAAATTATAAAAAAATAACCATTGGATAATTTTGATATAATTATTTCAAAAATTATATTTATTTTTTCAAAATAATTATTTAAATATAATAATTTACACTTTTAAATAAAAATACCCATTTATTGGAAAATACTGATTTTTTACAATAATAGTTTTCAATCACTTGTAAATTCATCTTTTGTTGTATCAAAATTTAATTTCTAACTCATTATTTGATCTTTTGAAAATTAGTATAAAAAAAGTATAAAAAATCATTGTTTAATTAAAAAAATATAAAAAATCATATTTTTAGGGTCGAGATAGACAACCCATTATTATACTACTAAAATCCCTAATGGTATTGAGTAGAATGTTGATATTTTCTTGGGGAGGTTCGACATACATGGTTTGGGTTATCATCTCAATGACCACTAACTGCATCCATAAATAGTTTTTTCATGTTTAATTTTCGAATATCATCTTGGGATTGATCGTGCATAAATCAGTGTGATTCTATCTCCCTCGGACGCTCTGATAAATGGGTTTCACAAGGTATGATCCTACTAGTCAAGGTAACCACTTCCTTTTTCTTTTTTAATTTGACTTATTTATAACCCATAATATTTACTAATCATAAGACCATTTTATAATTTTTTTTACTATTAATGGTTTTATTGATTAATAGTCTTTTACATTTGAAGGGATATAAATTTTAACAGTCCAATATAGAAAATTTTGTGCATGTGTTTTCTATTGCGACATACTTAATAATGAATTTATTTTTTCAAAAAGGGAATCCCATTTATAAATGTTGGGTTTTTTATATTCTTCCCTAATTTAGAAATTTTTCCCAAGTTATTTTTATTTCAGACAATAAAGAGATTAGGTTACTTTTGTTTCATCACCTCTTCTAGTTCCCATGTTGGTTCCTCATACTTGTGGTTCTAGCACAACACGTTGACCTGGTGAGTTGTATTTTTTCATGGAACATTTTTTTATGATCTAAGACCTTCATCAGTTTCTCTTGATATGGAAGATCATTCTTCAATGGTACCACCTTTGAATTTAGTAAATGTTTGGCATATGGTATTTACTTCTAAAAGGGTAAAAATTTAAGATTTCATGTAGTTGAGATAGTTTATATAGTAGTTCTTGTCGATAAGAACCACTGTAATGCGATAAAGGATCTCCAAGGGTCTGATGTATCTTGGGAAAAGCTTTTCATTCTTCATAAACCATGTTGATTTCATCAATAGTGATATATGAAGGAACACACTATCTTAAACTGTAGACTTTATGTCTCTATAATGATTATATTAATAATTTTTCTATTATATTTTTGTGGATTTAATACTATTATTAATAATTTAAACCTTTTATATAATCTCTTGAATAAGATCAAGTCACATTAGAATTGGATCTCTAACTTCATCCCTACATGTCTGAGTCAGATACCTCTTCCCATACAGAGATTCATAAGGTTCTATTTGAATTTCATAATAGATATTTATTTATCTGAGAACTCCACTAGGTGAAGGTGTTTATCCCAAAATCCATAGAAATATAATGAACAAGATATTAGCATATTCTCAAGAGTTTGAATGGTTCTTTCAAACATTATATCCACATGAGGTTGATAAGTAGTATTGAAACCCATTTCTATATCCAAATCTTATTTAAGGCTTCTTGAAACCCTTTAGGTAAACCTTGAATATCAATTATATATAATAGGGGGTAGAAATCCAAGTAGTTTCAAAACATACCTTATGTATATCTAGGAGATTTGTTCAAGAGGTTAGTATTCCTTGATAATAATAAAATGTGATTACTTTATAAGGTGATCAACTACCACCAAGATAGAACTACTGACTTTACAAGTCGTGGGGGTCCAAAAAAATAAATGGTTATGTTTTTACATTTCTATTTTGGTATGGTAAATGGTTTCATCATCACTTAGACTTCTATAATTCCACCTTTACATGTTGTAATACCAAGAATCAAGATACAAACTCCAAAATCTGCAACTTCATGTTATCCCATAGAAAATTTTGCTTCAAATATCTATACATATTAGTGCTTCTTGAATTAATAGAGAAATATGAGCTATGTGAATAAACTAGAAGATCCCTATTAAACTTTGGTTTTTATGGAAAAAATATCCCAATTCCAAAACTTATAATTCAGTCTTCAACAAAGTTGATATTTTCAATATTTAAAACCTTATTCTATAAATAATCTTCATCCTTATCAGCCTCTATGATCCTCTCAATAATGGATGTATGGGATATTTTTTAAGAAAGGTAGGATGGATATCCTCTTATTATTCATATATCCATGTTTTGATTGTCTAAGAATATTGGATCCCTTATAATCCTCATCACATATAGAGTTTCATGAATCTTTCTACTCAAAACAGCTTACACTTTGTTTACTTTACCAGGATGGAAATGGATTGAACAATCATAATCCTTGATCATATATAAATTCCTTTGTTGACACATGTTAATCTCATTGTGTATAAATATATGCTCGATTCATTTATGATCCATATATATGTCACATTTTTCTTCGTAGAGGTAGTGTCACCAAATCTTACATGTGAATATCAATCCAACCAATTATTTAACATTATTTTGGTATTTATTCTCTGGAATATTTAATTATAGGGATGGATAAGATATCACATTTTTCATCTTTCATGAGTACAGAACCCTATCCTTTTTTAGACACATCGATATAGATAAAAAATCATTCACCACTACGGGGTAATGTGAGAAAAGGTGTAGTGATTATCATCTTATTCAGATCTTTGAGTATTTCATCACAGTCATCATTCCATAAAAGTTTGACTCCCTTTTTATTAATCTTGGTTCGTGGGATTGACAGTCATGCTATTTTTTTCAAAAATCAATGGCAGTACCCATCCAATCAATGAAAACTTCAAATTTCCATTACAGATGTTGTTTTCTCAACATAATTCAATTGAATTATATTTTAAAGGATCCATAGATATACCTTTTCTTTTGATAATAATCCATATGAAAGTTACGTACTCCAACCAAAACTCATATTTACTGTGATTTCAAAATAAATTTTCCTTTCGAAAGGTATTTAGTACATTATTTAAATACTCATCATATTTCTCCTTATATTTAGAGTGGATGAGAATATCATCTATAAAGATTAATACAAAATTTTCATGTTAATCTCTAAATGCACTATTAATAAAGTCCATGAATATTTTTATAGAATTAATGAGTCAAAATGGAACCACTATGAACTCATAGTGCCCAAACCTTATATGAAGAAGAAACATTAGTGATATCTTTCTTCTTTACTTTTACATAATAATATCCTGATTGAATTTCCACCTTATATAAGTTCCATGATCCGTATAGCTGATCAAAAAAGTCATCAATCCATGGGAGAGGGTACTTTTTCTTTATCATGATTTTGTTGAAATCATGATAATAAATTAATATGTGCATTGACTCATCCTTATTATTGATAAAGAGGACTAATGCACCCGATGTTGAAGCACTTGGGAATAAAAACCCTTTATCTAAATTCTCTTGTAACTATTTTTTAGAACATCAAGTTCAACAATTATTATTCTTTATGAATTCTCGGATATTGTTAAAGTTATTGGAATGAGCTCGATTGAGAACTAAAAATCACACCCAGGGGGGTGGCCAATAAATTCTTCTGGAAACACATTATAAAATTTCTTTATAGTGGGAATGTCATCAATGATGATATTTTCTTTAGTATCAATAATTTGAGCTAGATACTCTTAATCAAAAGGAAATAATATTGATGATTAAGATGTTTTTACAAAATAATATTCTTCCCTCTCATTGAACTTGTATAAAATTGGAGGGTTATTCATGATACTAAAGTTGATTTCCTTCTCTTAGCAATTTATGTTTGATCTATATAAGGAAATCCAATCCATGCCTCAAATTCCATCAATTTTTTCTAAATGAAGTATCACAATATTTTATGTGAAATTCATCACACAAATATTTACAGGGGATGAGTTATATTCTTTTGATGCAACAATTGAAAAATTTTACATCTTTATAAATGACTCAACTTCCATGTTTTGATGTGGAATTTAAATAGTTCTACTAAACATATGTGTTATTAAATAATTCAAATAACCATAATAAAAGAGTGTGTTCACTATCATTGAATGAATAACTTGCATACCTATCGCCACATCATTGTTGGGATCCACCTCATAATTTATGATGGAATACTATATCTGATTCATATAAGAACATGGAGGTTGTTTTAATCAATTATCATCAACAATCCTTGGCTTAGGACATTGATTTTCACATTTACTATATTCCTTGTAGTTGAAAAATTGGATGACAGAATTAGGGATAATAGGAGTATTCCTTTCTTCCATCGCATTGGTGGGTTTCTCTTGTCAACAAATGTTAGTTAGGTTCCCTTCTTTCATGTGCATAAAACATTTCCATCACCCCTTAAATAAATTCCTAGGATACTTCTTCCCATACTTTTGAAAATTTGGGTGATAGAATTTCTTACCCCCATGATATTTTTCCATCACACTGCTAGATTTAAAATCAATTATTTACTTATTGTCTCCAGTCCCAAGAGACCCTTATGATTCATTAATATCCACTATTAATTTGAAGGATCATTTGACAATTTAATCATAGCCATCAAAGTCTTGATGGAAATGTTTTTCATATATTTGGATTTATCCCACCAAATAAGTAGTAAAATTTACATTCAGGGAAAATGAAAAATATTTTGGCGTATCATGAATGTATTTTGATGTTTTAATTGTATTCCCTAACGTATTATCATCATTTATACTATGGATATGTAAATCTATTTCCATTTTATTCATATAGTGCAGGAAAAATATGTATCAAAAAACATTTTTCATAATTCCTTCCACTCCATCGCTCGAATATCCTCCTCGGGCTTCATATTTTTTTACAAACATCCACCATAGAATAGATTCCTTCTTCCATATGATATATATCCAACATGGACTTATCTTTCACAAATAATTCAATGATGGATAATATATTTTCAATGTAATTGATCCATTGTTTCAAGATTCTAGGATTAGTAGATCCACTGAAATTCAGAGGCCATTATCACATAAAGGTTTCCATTGAAAATTGATATTGTTTAAGGATTTTGAGTTTTCCTCCTGATTCTTGTTTCAGTTAAAAGTTTTAGTTAATTGAGAAATTATATTAATGATGTTCATGATTCCTTCTCCCATCAGGTTGGTAATTTCATCTATGCTGTCATTACATTATTCTTCACATTTTTTATAGAATTGGTCCCTCTTATTCCCTTACCTTAGATAAACATAAATACAAAATTAGGGATTACTAATTTTAAATTATTAAACACATTAATAGGAAAACATGAACATTAAAGGGATGACTCAAAAATTATTTATATTCTATAACCTATAAATTTTTTTGTTTCTATATAAGTATTATAAGATATATTTCTTAATAAAAAATCATATGGTCATTTTTTTGTTTCCATAATAATGGTTTTATAAATAGATTGTGAATTTAACAAAGCATATCCCATGATATTATCAAACTAGAGGTGAATTAATGCCCATTTTCATGAAAAATATAATGATCGTGTCCATCTCAACATTCACCTTTAATGGTTATTACCCCTATATAAAACTGTGCTAGATCCACATCTACTTTTAGTACTAAGAAATGGATATATATTCATGTAAATAACCTACTCTATACTTTATAAGAATATAGGGATTTTTTCTTATGTTTAGTATTATCCTTAAGGATTTCTCTAGAGTTTTATAATCCTAATACCAAAAATAACCAGACTTTGATCTGATACCGACAATAAAAACCCATGTCCTTAATATACTTTATTTCATGATTTATTACATAAATGTACATATAATATGAACCAAATATATCATGAATCCTAGTGTATCTGGAAATTAGGTAAAAAAAATAAAAATTTTAAATAGGAATTAAAATAAATTATTGAAAACTTCTTTAACATGCTTCTAGAATACCATCATTCTTCTAAAACTGCACAAGATAACCTTTAGTTGTACATAAGAAAGGGTTGAGCTATAGATCATAGTATGGTGAAAATTCCAAGCTTAAGTTAAATTATTACACGTGATCTAATATACATATAGATATAACATTAGAGGCATGAGAATCATAATCTTTTATATTGAGGAATGATAAGACATGAAAACCTAAAGGCAACATAGGAATGTGGAAGCAACATAAAATAAGACATAATAAATATAATTCAAAGTAAAACACCAAGAAAACATAACCTAGTATGTATATAATAACATAAAATTCACCATATATGTAATCTAATGACATAAAAGAATTACAAAATTCATATAAGGACAATATGATTATGGTCCCCCTATCGCTATCATATCATGTACATGTATAAGTGTGGCACATAAATCATTCAACATAATGATGCATTTAAAAAAATTTAATACCATGATTAATGGAGTGTCAGATATATAAATTTAATTCAAAAAAATGATAAATTTGTACATCTAGATGAATACTCTTGAGAGTGGAAATTAGGATGGGAATTCATTACATAATTATTTTGTATGAAAAATCACATGATGATTTAGATAGCTTAACTGTGGTGTATAAAGGTTCAAAAAATGGTTTAATGAGTATTAAATGGGTCTATAATCACTTTTAAACCATAATTATACTAATATGTAATTGAAACAACAAAACCAAATATGAAAACATGAAATTAAAGCCATAGTACAAGAATGTTTCTTGAATTTAGAAGAGTAAGAGAGGATCCCTTAACTTGAAAGGGAACTTATAAAAGGTTGGTGGGATATTATTAAGTGCTTGGGGGAACCTTTGGGAACTCAAGAGGGGAAACTTTAGAGAAATTTCATGATAAAAGGGTTTTTAGTGAAGAGTAATGGGAGTTTTGGTGGGTCTATATAAAAAAAGATGATAATTCTTTATTAATTTCCAAATATAGGTTTGTAACTCTATATGATAAAGTAATTAAAACCAAAAATATTTTCAGATTTTCCCATGGGTTCTACTAAACATAATTGGTTTTAATTGTTTTACAACTTTAATAACTCAGATCATTATAATAATACCTTTGCTGATGAGGAAGTGTGTCATGTTTACAAAGAATTGTTTTTAAAACCATAAAATATACTATAGGTTTTGGAGGAATTGTTAAGGGTTTATAAAATTAATAAAATAGTTTCATAAATAGATTATTTTAAAGGGGAAAATGTATTTTATTGTGGATACCATTTATGGAATATATTACATCAATTTTGTCACATTATTATTGCGGAATACATACCGTATATTTATATTGTATTTAATGATTACCCAAAAATTTAACTGTCTCTGAAAATTATGAAAATATTACAGCTGGATAATTTTAGTGTTCTAATTTAAAAAATAATATTTATTTTATAAAAATAATTCTTTATATATGATAATTTACCCATTTAAATCGAAATACCCATTTATTGAAAAATATTAGTCTTTTAAAATAACATTTTTTGAAAGTAAAATTATATTACAATTTATATTTACTAAATATTCATTAAAAATATTATTTTTAAAATATAATTTATCGAAAATTTATTAAATTCATCAAAAAGAGTGTCTTGATTGAAACTACATATTTCCCAACAATACAATTTGTGTTTTATCATATCAACATTTAATTTTTATCATCCTCATTGTTTAATCATTTAAAAGGTTATTTTAAAATAGATAAATATTAATATTATTAAATTAAATAAAATATAAAAATAATATAATGTTAGGGTCAACATACATAGAACCTTATGACATCAGAGAATTTCATAAGGGTAAGGTGTGCGATGCTGAGATTTTCATGGGGGGGGGGGTCGACGTACATTGTTTGGGACATGATCTCGATGCACTTAAACTTATCCCATAAATGGTTTCATTCCCATTTTATATAGTGTACCACCCAATATGAGACTTAATAGGAACCCAAGACGGTGGGATATAAGACCTCAAGATCGCCTCCCAGAACACCAGAGGCTTCCAACTGACATCAAGGGACTTGGGAGTGTCCATGGGGAGACTATTCCCTTTTTTGATAAGAGTAGAGCGCATGAAGATATAACTATTAAGAAATAGAATAAGTATATTTTATATGACTGGACTAGTAACTCATCGTAGAGTAAGTATTAATAACATGCAGATAAAAGTGGAAAAATAATAATAAAACATGTAAGATAAATAAAAATAATAAGAACATGAATAACAAAAAAGATAAATATAATGATTATTTAATTAAATAAAATATAAAAAAATATAGTTTTAGGGTCAATATATATAGACCCTTATTACCCCATAGAATTTCATAAGGGTAAGGTGTGCGTTGTTGAGATTTTCTTGGGGGGGGGTCGATGTACATTGTTTGGGACATGATCTCGATGCACTTGAACTTATCCCATAAATGGTTTTATTCCAATTTTATGTAGTATACCACCCTATATGATACTTAATAGGTCCCCAAGATGGTGGGATATAATACCTCAAGCTAACCTCCTAGAACACCAGGGGCTTCCAACTAACATCAAGGGACTTGGGAGTGTCCATGGGGAGACTATTCCTTTACTGATTAGAGTATAACGCATGAAGATATAACTATTCAGAAATAGAATAAGTATATTTTATATGTCTGGAATAGTAACTCATCATAGAATAAGTAATAATAACATGCAGATAACTGTGGAATAATAATAATAATGCATGTAAGATAAATAAAAATAAGAAGATGATGAATAATAAACAAATAAAAAGTGATAATCATAGAATGACATGTACTATAAAAAAGTAAGTATGTAGGGGATATGGGATATATGAATATAACACAAGACATAGAACATACCAAAATATGAAATACTACTACATCTATCATCTTGAGTATAGGATCGGTCCTCTTCCCCCATACTCCATCCAAGAACTAGAAATCAAACATAAGAAGATTCATTCATCCATTTCTCTATTCTTGTATGCATAAATTGTACTTAGCTATCAATGTAATCCGGAGTAGGGTGTGAGATAAATTCCCAGTTGGAAACCTCCAACAATGTCTTTATCAAACCACCTCATTCAATATAAAATTAGTAGTGTGCCATTAATAATAAATGAAAGATATGATTAAATATATAAATTAACCAAACTGGGTTTCAATAAGACGCACATCCAATTCTATCTACTTAGGCCTAAGCCGATGAGTCCAAGCCAAGAGAACCTGTGAAGGTAAAGTGAGGGATATAATGTGTAATAAGATGGATTGTAACTAATATTTTTATTAGGATTGGTAAAAAAATACCTTATTCTCCTAAAATAATAGATCATTTCTTAATTAAAATCATTCACATTATTTTTAGTTTAATTAATCCTATATATAAAATATTACGAGTCACCTGGAGCCCATCCAAGGAAATTAAAAATAATTCCAATTATCTCTCTTGTGGATCAGTATAGGTCTAATGCCTAATAATTCCATCCAAGGTGACCCAAGAATGATGTCTCGTTTTTTACTCCATGTCTGGTGTGAATACAATATGAACTAACCTTCTATTACATCTTTGGTATCATATGTAGTGTCCCGAGTCTCCCTCATATCATGGTAAAATCATCATTCCATCGACCACATCCATGGGGTCTCCAGTTGTGTTTACAAGGCATTAAAAATTCTAACAAGATGGTAAAAGGAGTCCATCCAAAGGATCCTTAAGTTGGAACCCCATGTATCACCCTCAACTCTAAGGTGAAATAATTTAATAAAATAAGTGATTATAACATATATTAAGAAAAAATGAATTTTAATTTAATTCAAGTGGTCCATATGTGACATAAGACATAAGAAAAAAAGGGAATATATAACATGGTATAAGGATATGCATATCCAATTCTCCTAATTCAATTTATTGATCGAAGTAACTAAGTAAAAGACAAATCCCTCATGGTAATTTAAGAAGAATAATGTAAGGGAAATTAATTATCAAAGTCATAGCATAACTATTTGGGTGGCATAACCCAAGGCGATCAACACAAGGGTTTTATTCTCTACTATCTCGGGTCACATTTGGTGTGGTGAGGCTTTAAATATAATATAGTTTAACAAATTAAATACAAAACCATAAAGGTCCATCTATCTATATAATGGATCATATTATAATGTGAAAAAAAGTGAAACTGTAGAGACTACCTACCTTATCCTCATAGTGCTTCCCTTTTCCATCATCAAAATTTGATTCCATCTAGAATGGAAGATATCCGAGAAATAATAAATTTCCCTAAAAATGGGGCAATTTACCTTGCACCTAGATAGACCAATGGAGGGCGAAAGAAACTTTAAAATAGATGGTAGAGGATTTAATGGTGTACCTCAAGCTTCCAGATGGATCTAACGGTGAGAAAAACAGATGTTGGATGGAAAAGTACTCAAATTACCTAGGAAGAAGAGAGGATAGTTCCTAATAGAGGAAGAAGGAGCTCACATCCTATGGAAGGAGGAGAAATAAAGGTAGGTTTAGTTAAAAAATAATTAAGGGATGTTTCATAAAATCACCCACACAAAGAGAGGAACACAGTTTGGCTGCACGTTTAGCCAAACCATGCTCCAATTGTGCACCTACCCACTTCTCAAGATGAACCTTTCATGGGCTAGGCACCCAATTTGGTTAACCATGTTCAACTAGTGGAAAATACCTATGTTATTAATTATAGGTGGCCCACATAGGAATGTGCCTAGGTCTGCACTATTGCAGACAACCCGAGTGGCCCCAACACCCCGGTATCTAAGGCGACACTGTTTATGGAAACCATGCGGGCTTGGATGGACAATTTCTACTAACCATGTAGAATAGAGTGTCTATTTCAATTTCATAGTTCTGAGATCTAAACAAGCCTCATACACCCCTGATACCGCCTTAAATATTATAGGAAATATTATTAGAGGGAAAATATTTTAAACAAAAAACAAATGGTTTGTACCTTTGAAAAAATCTGGGACATTCAAACCTCCCTATCTTAAGACAACTCGCCCCTAAGCTTCCCTTCTAAGGGTGGAAACACATTATCTGTGAAAATTTCTAACCACTGCACACATACTTTAGATTCGTGCTCCTATTTCTCACGAGATATATTTATGTGCAACCATCGAACCCAGACGTGAGGAACTAAGAAACCTCAGAGGGACTTCATGGTATGATCAATGATACATATCAGACGCTCCTTGAAGGAGACATCAACCTCCAACTCAATACCATTGGGGTCAAAAGCATTTGATGGGTCAGGATGATACTGTTAAAGATCTGATACATTGAATATGTCATATAGGGTATGGTACCTCTGAGGTAACCACAAGAGATAGGCTACCGGCCCAACTCTCATCACTCTCTCGAATGTCCCAAAATATTGGGGTGATAAGTTTCTCTATATACTGATTCATTTATGAATCAATCTAGGAGATACATGAAGAAAGACCCAATTCCCAACCTCAAACTCTAGAGGTTGATAGAAATGATTTCTATATGACTTCTTCTAGGACTGAGTTGTATCCATATGATTCTAAACCAGCTAGACTTTCTCTAATGTCAATATGAGGACCTTATAGAGCTACCTCACCTACCTCTAACCAGCATAGAGGTGAACAACTGGTCTGACCATAAATGGCCTCAAATGGATCCATCTAAATTTTTTCCTAAAATCTTTTGTTGTAAGAAATCTCAACAAGTGGGATATTCTATTCCCATGAACCCCCAAAGTCAAGGATGTAGGCCCAAATCATATCCTCTAACACTCTTACCATCCGGTCAAACTACCCATTGATCTGAGGGTGATATGTTATACTCGATAGGACCTATGAACCCAGTGAATTTTGAAACCCTTTCCAAAACCATGAAGTAATGTTGGATTATCGGTCTAAAATGATATAATGGTGCACACCATAAAGGATTAATATCTAACGATTATAAATCATTCTTATCTCATCAACATAGAAGGTCTCACAAATTATAAGTAAGTGAGAAAACTTGGTCAACCTTTCGATGATCACCCATAGAATATTTCTCCCTTGATGGGATCTTATGAATCCTTTCACTAAATCCATTGTGATGTCTTTTTATTTCCATTCATGAAAGGAGAGAGTCTATGGAAGTCCAGTAGGCCCCTGGTCCTCCACTTTCACCCACTGAATGGTGGTGCAATGAGTGATAAAGCCAAAAATTTTCCTCTTCATACCTATCCAACAATTCTGAAGACATATATCACTATACATCTTGGCATGACTGGGGTGAATCTACCATACAGTGGAATTTGATTCCATCATCAACACTTCCTATAAATCTAAAGGAATCTAAACACACCCATAGAAGAGTAGGGTATATCTCACATCAAAAACCCAACTAGGAGGCGGTATATCTCTCGTGACACTCTCCCTCAAGGTGAGTCCCTTGAAATCAAATAAATGCCTCATTAGGATACTCTCTATAAGAGAGGATGTCCAGACTAGTGGTACTAAAACTGGTTGATCATGCTACTCTTCATCCTCCAAATCCATCTCAGAGAGAAGATCCATCAACTGAAACTCACTATTGGCCTGCATCATGGATTTCATTTAAGTATTCTAGATCAAGACATCAACTATGGAATTTCCCATTTCCGGTGTATAAGCATGCTCAAAGTCAACAGATTGTAGGTATTAAACCAACCTCTACTGCTTCTGATTCAAGTATCACTCTATGGTGATATATTTTAGAATTTTAGGGTTCGTATAGAGAACGATCCACTCACCCAACAAGTTATGCCTCCAACAACATAGAACAAATACCATGATAGCTAGATCAGGGTTATGAATGGGATAGTTCCTCTTATAAGGCCTCAGCAGGCAAAACCCATATCCTTCAACACAGTCAAGCAACATCAAAACTGATCCTTTCTTGATTCCTAAAGAATCACAATAAATAGTATATCTTTTTCCTAGCTCAAGAAGAATCAAGATCAATGATAAAGTTAGTATTTCATTTAACTCCTGAAAAGTTATCTCATAAGACTCAATCCGGTCGAATTTCACACCCTTCTTGGTCAATCCCATAAGAGGCACTACCAGGTGTGGTAATTCCTGGATGAATCACTTGTAATATCCCACCATCCCCAAGAAGAAGGGTTTATCAAATACATTCTTGGACTGCTCGCAAGAAACTACGATGCTAACCATCTATGTGTCAATAGATACTCCCACTTTAGATATGATATAACCCAATAAGTGAACCATTATAATAAAAAGGTGGAATTTACTGATATTTTAATATAGAATATTCTCTATTTTTGTACTCATAATGATATTAAGATTATTGGAATAGTCGTGTCTTGTGCATGAATACACTAACATGTCATCTACAAAGAACACCACTAATGAATCAAGATATTGGTGGAAATCCTGATTCATCCAATACATGAATACTATTAGTGAATTCATGAGACTGAATAGTATGACCAGATAATTTAACAAGTTATACCAACTCCAAAATGTTGTATGTGGTATGTATGATTACCTCCCTAGAACCTGATAGAATCCTGACCTTAAACCAAGCTTATAGAAAACAATTTCTCCTCATATTTAGTTGAATAGGTCATCTATACGAGGAAATGGATAATGGTTTATCATATTTAGTTGGTTCAGTCGATGATAGTCCACACACATTCTAAGGGTTCCATCCACCTTCTTAAAAAAAGGACAGGTAAACCCATTGTCGATGTGTTGGGTTAGATAAAACCATTAGCCTATAGATCATCAAGATGAGTCTTAAGTTCCTGGAGCTCTATAGGTTCTATCATATACAGAGGAATAGTCATAGGTGTTACACCTGGAATAATATCTATGATGAGTTCGAACTCTCTCACAGGAGGAAAGTTAGAGAAATTTTAAGGGAATTCATCCCTAAAACGATCCAAAAATAGTTGAAATTACACAAGATGCATTACCTTATCACTCATAAGGAGACATACATTATAATATTTTACTCCACCTATCCTAGTACAATCGGGTGTATCTCGACTATCCTGGTGATCCCACTCACCCTTATAGATATAAGTATTACCCTGAGATGATGTGAAAGATGCTCTGTGGGGGTAAAAATCCACCTGGTCTTGATAAGTCATAAACACGTCCATAACTAGAATGACGCTGAATCCTTTAATCCCAAGGATGAAGAAATACCATAGAAAATGGTACCCACCAATTTCAAAGGGGGTACTATTTTATTTGACATATACCCTCTGCTCAAACTCATAGAAGTGTTTCAAGAGTCTTAATTCGACTGGATTACTCTATCACTAATCTCAAACATCACATGGTTACAACAGATGGAAAATATTATGATAAACCTATATCAAAATGGATTAGACAAGAGTATAGGCTACAAAAAAATTACCTATAATTTCATATGGCCGTAGACTCCACTCCTATAGCTTAGGATGTACAATGTATATGTATACTAAACAATGTCAATGAGATGCTGCTTGAGTAGCCTAAGCAGGCCCAATATTCTGAAACTAAAACATTGAGGTTTGATCACCTCATCCATGACCACCATATTAGAGTGAACAGCTTGTATAAGACTAGCTTACTACTTTAAGAGTATTCGCTAATCCCACATTAGAGAGTGGTGATAGCATAGAACCCCGCTCACTTGGCACGGGAGAAAAGGATTAGATGAAACATTGGAGGTGACCAATCCTGCCACAAGCCTGGAACTCCATTGGTTTCCTAGTACACTAGGTTTTTTATTCCCTGGCTCACTGCATAGGTGAAACACTACATAGTTGTTAGTGTCTACCGCTTGGATTTTAATTCCCCCACATATATCCTAAATAACCCTTCCAACCACTGGATAAACCACTACTCTTCCTAGAGTCTAAACTATCCTGTTTAACATCTCCTAATTCACTCAGGTTCTAATCAGTGATGTGGTCTTAGTACATTATCTTTAAAATGGTGGTAATCCAGAAGACATTTTACTATAATAAAATTGAATATGAAAGCCCATACTGAAATAACATCAAAGTAGTTAGATAACCACCAAACATGGTCCGCATAAAGCGTTGTAATTTGGTGAAGAAATCCGAATATTCCATCCTTACAATTTCACCCAACTAAAGTTGCATGAATTCCCAAGCATGGTCTTCTCTCAGGGTCTGTGGGAAAAAGTATTCTAAGAAGGAAATCTATAAGTCCACCTAGATGAAACCCTGATTTCGACTAGCATGAGTGAGTAATCCCCACAAATTCTTGGTGGAGTCACTTAGAATGTAGGTTAAGAGATTGACTGTACATTATGGAGGCATCTCAATATTCTTAAAGATACAGAACATGACCTCTAGCCATGAATAAATACCTGTGGTCTTCCATCCCCCAAGAAGGTTAGTGGATGCTGCTGATGGAACTCCAGTGTCAGCTCTGCCATAGTAGGAGTGGGTCAGGAAGGAGCCTAAATAGTCTTCCTGACCTGAAAAAAGTTGTCACTGAGCTGGGAATTAGCACCTAATGAAAGATCTATAGGATGTTCCTTAAGTGTCACTATATTATGTACCCCATGTGGCTTAGGTCCCACCGCCTTTGGGGTATGCTCACTGCCACTCTATTGGTGTACAACTTGATGATTCCATGGTGGAATGGATCTACAATTTTCAATCACATCCTTTAAATATGATTTATAACATATAGGGAAAGTAACAAGGAAAGTAAAGATACAACACCCTCCTAAAAATTAAACACACCTCTATTCATGCTTCTAAAGAAAGGCCCACTTAGTAAGAAAATGTTGTATAAGGATCATTATAGATACATCATACTTCCCACTACTAGGTTAGGTTAGGGTAAAGGTATCATATTACACATATATAAAAGTGCCTATTAAATATTAAAATTTGTATTCATTTAAAATATATTAATGTACTTCAATTCACTTTAAACAGTTGAATTAGATGGATCACTATTCCAAATTTATAAGGGCCTATACATATTATTAATTGGACAGTGGGATCCACATAATCCTAACCACAACACATTCCAACCCATGTGGTCGATGGTCCATGGATCAATGTTCCATAATATAATACTTATTGTGTATGCTTTATCCTATGTAGGAAAACATAGGTAGGTTAATGAAGTAACTTTAAGTGTTAGTTATATTTTCAGTCCTATAAAGAAATCTGAAACATTTTTTATATATAAAAAATCAATGAACTATAGGGAATAACAACCAAGGAAAAAATATTAATCAATAAAAAAATAGTGAACACTAATAATTAATTATGGAATGGAAGATTTTGAGAAATTTTAAAGCCTATGATTCCAAGGATGATGCATGAGTTTTATTTTCTCTCATATCATTAGGTCAATTATAAAAATCCCATATTAATAATATCAACATTAATAATAACACAGAACAAGTGTATCACCAAATAGTGAAATCTGAGAAACTGTAACAATGAAAATAATAATAGCATTTACCCATCCCATGTAATTTTGGTTTTCCTAGTATATGGATTTGATACACCCAAGGATTGTCTCATTACCAATTTCATATATCATAGTATCATATCTATACCCAAATAGTAAAACAAGGAAAATACCTCTAATACAAATTTGTATCATCCTATCCCAGATGCCACATAACGGTTCCCTGAGACGATGAGCCACAAGACCTCAAGCATGCCCCCCAAATGCCCAAGATTTTCAACTAGTAGTGAGGGCCTTGGGAGTTTCTGTGGGGATATTGTGCCCTTATTGATCATAGTGGAGTGAGGAAAGATATTTCAAGTTTGAAAGAGTGGAATCAAAGAATATATAACTAGACAATTATCCTACTATAGGGGATGCAGTTATAATAATCCTATAGTAAAAAACCAATAATAATAAAACAAGCAAGATAATCAAAAAAATGTGAAATTGAATGATAAAAAGATACAAAGTAATGATAATGGCATGAAATTTACTGCAAAAATGTAAGTATTCTAGGGATAGAGGATACATGTATATATCACATTCCATTAAAAATACCAATAGAACAAAAACTATGATGAATAGCATCTTGAGCATTGGTTCAGTCCTCTTCTCCCCATACACCATCCTAGAACTTAAAATAAAGCATTAAAATATGGTCACTTCCCTTTATCTATTCCTACAATAATAAATTCTACTCGGGTACCAAAGGTAAGCCAAGTAGGGTGTGAGATAAAATCCAAGTAGGAAACCACCAATGGTGTCTCGATCAAACCATATCATGGAATATAAAATGAGAAGTGTTCCATTAATAATAAATCCATGAAATAATTAAATAAATTAATAATACAGAATGGTTTCTAATAGGAAACCCATCCAATTTATCTTTGTTCATCATAAGCCAGTGATTCTAAACCAAGAGAACCCATGAAGGTAAATTGAGGGATATAATGTGTAAGAGGATGGACTCTCCCTAAGCCTATGATTGGTCTTGGTAGACACAACCCTAATCATCCAAAACCAAAATATCATTTATTAATTAAAATAATTTACTTGAATTTAAACCTCTGTACAAATTATTATGAATCAACCTAAGCTCATCCATAAAAATTATAAAATAATTCTTGGTATCACTATGGGGGCTCGGTATAGGTCCAATTACTAATAAGTCCATCCAAGGAGACCCAATAATTAAGTCAATGCTTCACTCTTGGAATGGTTTGAAAACAACATGAAATAACCTCTTATTCCATCCTTTGTATCGCACATAAGGCACTGAGTCTCTCTCACGGCATGGTATAACCATCATTCTATCAAGAACATCTATGGGGTCTGCCCTACGGAAAATTTTTAACTCATTTGGAGGTAAAAAATCAATGATTATTGGAAATCCCATACCATGCATAGCTAGTGTTTCCCCATTGTGTTTATAAGGAATGAACAATTCTAACAAGAAGGCACTGAGATTACTTCTAAGGGGTCCTTAATTCAAAACCTTTTGTATTACCCTCTACATTAAGATGAAAGTATTTAATCAAAAAAATCATTTATAACAGGTCTTAACACAGAGATAAATCAAATTTATTTCAATTGCTTATTCTCTGACACAATATTTATGGAAAAAAGGCATTTGAAATATGATATAAGCACATGGAAATCCAATTCACTTAATTCAATTTATCGAGACAATGATCTACCTGTTAGATAACACCCTTGGGGAAATTTAAATATTCTAAGGTAAGAGAAATTGAGTATCAAAGGTAGATTACCCACATTTGGGTTGAATAACATAAGGTGACAAACCCAAGGGGTAGATTCCCTATTATCTCAAGACGCATTAGGAATGGATAGGCTCCAAATTAAATATAATTCAATAAATTAAAGGCAACACATGAAAGTTCTGGCTCACAGAAAAATGGAGACTAATATAAATTTCAATGAATTAAGGGGAAAACCAAGACCACTTACATTATCTTATTAATTATTCTATCGTCCAATGTCGACCTTTGATATGATCTATAAAATAATATGTCATATAAATCATCAAATTCCCAGAAAATTGGGAAAATGACATTTCATTAAATGGAACAACAGAGGGTGGAAGAAACTTGAAATTGAAAAGGGAGGATTTAAGAGTGAATCTCCAGCTTCTGAAAGCATATAACAGTGTGAAAATGAATGCCAAATGGAGTTATCAACTTACCTTGGAGGAGGAGATGAGAGTTCTTATGGGGGAAGAATGAGCTCACATCTGTTTGAAGGAGGAAGAAATGTAGGTTTATATAAAACATTCGTTAAGGTTGGATTCGTAAATAAACACATACAAGGATTGGCACATAGTTTGGCAATAGTGTTGGCCAAACCATGCGCTAACCATACGCTTAGCCACTTCTCAAGAGGACCCTCGCATGGGAAAGGTATACGGTTTGGTTAACTATGTGTAGCCTGTGAAAAATATTTATATAAAAAACTATAGGTGGATTACTTTGGAATTTACCTGGGTCCATAAGGTTGCTGAAAAATTGTGAATCCCCTAGCACCCCAGTGTCTAACATCACACCGTTTAGGGAAACCAGATATGTTAGACTACATGGTTTTAACTAATAGTGTGAACTAGTCTATCTCTTTCAATTTTTTTGTCTCTGAACAAGCCCTGGACACCCCTGATACCTCCTTTAATTTCATAGGAAACATTATTCAATCCAAAAATGGACTTTAAAACGAAAAAATGGTATATGCCTTTAATAAAATCTAGGATAGTACATTTTAGTTGTGGAATCTTTGATTATGATTGATCAAGTAAATAAATATGTGATGTTACCAGCATCCGAATATCTAATAAATGGTATTCATGGAGTATGATTCTACAATTCAAGGATAACTCTTTATTTATCTATGTCGATTAGGCATTTTCATAACCCTTAATATATAATAATCATATGATAAATGTATAAAAAATATATTATCAATGGTTCAAATGCTTAATGGTGTTTTAAATTCATTGGATATAACTTATAATGGTCTAAAATAAACAAAGTGGTGCATGTGTTTTCTATAGCTATATTACTTAATAATTCATTTATTCATTCAAAAATGGAATTTCATTTATAAATATTAAGGTCATTAAAATAATCCATTGTGTTGATGATTATTGGATTTAAATTAATTTTGGATGTAAATGGTTGATGAATCAATGTTAAAAATTGGTTCTTTTCTTATCATGGGTTGGTATGCATTTCAGACACATTCACACTCTTTTATATAAGTTTTTGACGAGTTATGTTTTCCTAGTGAGTTTTCCTTGATTATTCAAAATTGAATAATTATGGAATGAATATCTAAATTAATTATAGGCTGTTTATAATTAATTATATATCCTCTTGGATGAGTTAGGGATCTATTGAAATGAGGATGATCAACATTGTATTATTTTAGATTTGAATGAGCATGGATTGAAAGGGTAACTGTAATATGATGTAGGTAGTCCTTAATTTTGTCACATTTTATGTGGGGGTATATATTGTTTGAATTTTAAGTGGGGGTAAGTCAGTATGATTGACCTAATATAGAACCATGTAAATTTTTGATATGTGATGTTAGACTAGGGAGGATTATTAGGCTCATATTGGGTACCATAAATGTTGTGACATGATCTCATAGTCATTGATTTTTATATTATTAATGATAAATTATTGGTTAGAGTGAAATAGAATCCCACAGAGGGTGTCCAACAATGAGAAATTGTTATATATACCTCAATATTTCTTATTTATTTGTGTGATATCCACCTAGAGAAATCAGATAAGGGTGAGTCATGTGGACCATTATTGGAGAAACCGTATAGAAAGAAGGTCATCCGAGGAGGGTGGCCTATGGTTTTGGAGTGGGACTATCATGTATGGCCTTAAGAGGATTAGATATTTTAAAATTAATATAAACTTAGTGTAAAGTAGTGAATTAACTATAAAATCATGGGTTTATCTTAGAGGTCAAATCATGAGATGGGGAAGTAAAGATCCTTATAATTTTTTCACCATGTGATGGATTACTAAAAAAATATGTATTGGATAATTAATTTGATTGTTGATAGTCCAATGAAGTAATGAGTTATGTATTAAAAATATAGAGTATTGAATGGATATCCTATGATGTTTTTTCATTAAGGATGAAGGCTTGGGGTTATAATTAGATGCCTAAAGAAAAAACTTTACTAGTAGGGTGTTATTGAGAGTGACATGATGAGCTAGAGATGGTCAATCCCTAATGAGTGTATGAACTTACACAATTATTTGATGTAGTCGATGATATTTTGTTTGGGATAAGAATGGAGAAGTTTACATCATGTTACACACTTGTTGTGAGGAATTATAACCAATGGATATGACATGGTCAAATAGATACTATGTTGGTGGTTGTGATTTTCTAGATGTTGTGTTGTTGTGATACACTAATCAGCCTAAGGGATGAAAAAAGAAAAGATAATGCTATTTAGGTGACCATAATAGGACTTGAGGCCTGATGTCATGGTCATCAAGAATATATTGGTGAATTATATAAGGATACACTCAATCCTATGAATTATACACTTATATATTAGAGATATATCACTCATACTCTAATTATGTACAATGGTGATATATCAATCACCCCTTTTATATTAGTTTGTTGATATATCATTCACCCTATTTGTGTAAAAATCATTCAAAATTCACCGTTTTCTATTAGTTTAGTGTCATATTATTCACTCTAGTTGTGTATTTTTGGATAAATTATTAATCCTTGTTTAATATTTAAAATATATATTATCCACCCTAGTTGTGTATATGGTGATATATCATTTAACAATATTGTTTTGTTTTTTTGATACATTGCTGACCTTTGGTATTAGTTTTTTATATATCATTCAACCTAGTTATATATATTATGATAGATAATTCTCCATTTTTTATTGGTTTAATGATATATCATGCACCCTAGTTGTGTATATGGTTATATGTCATTTACCCTTGTAAATTAGTTGGATGTTATATCATTCAACCTAGTTTTATGTATGATAGTGCATCATTCTCCAAAAGGTTTTTATATAGTGTTACATTATTAATCTAGGCTTGGTTCCTAGCATTAAATTACTCATCTCTCATTTATTTATACTATGATAACTTTTTCCCTTTCTAACTATGATTATACCAGGGGAGAATCATCATAAACTAGAACAAGTATAAATCATTTAACTTTTAGGGTAACTTCATGAGCACACTATAGTATGATAGGTGTATTCATGGTATGGTTTATGTTTTTAATTTAATTAAGTACATTAACACATATATATTTGTTTACTATTAAGGGAACTATTATTGGTGGAAAACTATGTTTTATTCTCACACTGTACATGTGCACCATGGTGGATGTACATACCTTATGTTGGAATGAATTTTATGGTAATGAACCTTACTCTGGTCATTAGGATATGGGAGCTATAAAAGGATATGAATATATGTCTCAGGTGTGGCCATTAATTGGTTGTGGAATCTCCTCTTATTTTTTTCTTTGGTTTATATCTTATATATAATTAGTTATAGGGTGATCTATGTTAGAATGTATAACTATATTATCTTCATGAGTATTATTTTTTAATTTCATGGGGGTTTTATTTATGATGGTTTACCTTTCACTAAAATTCCATCTATTATGAAATTATTCTTATCTATTTATGGATATTTATCTAAATTATCATTATTTTTAGGAATGATACAATGGGTATAATCTCCCCATTTTTTATCAAAACCTCACTTATCACTGGAGCCTCTAGTATATAGGGAGGCATACCGGAGGTCATATAGAAACAAATCTTGGCACTATTTAGTTTTTCCAAGTTGGGACATTACAATGTTGTATCAGAAAATTATTTTTATTTGTTTTATGATTTGGTAATGGTATTAAGATCCTTTAACTTTTGGAACACTGGATTTAATTCATATTTATACCTGGAAAACTCATGTGTGGGTGTAAATCCAAGTTTTTAGAGAGTTGGGATTTTTTTTATTACCTTTGTTTATTATAGTTAAGTTGTTTTTGAAGATTTATAATGCTTTTGGTATATTGGGAGGAATACCTGAGTTCATATAGAAACAACTATTCATATTATTCAATTTCTCCAAGTTGGGGATAATACAATGTTTTATCAGAAATTTTTTTTGTTGGTTTGGGAATGGTAGTAAGATACATGACCTTTTGCAACTTTGGATTAATCCATATCTATACTTGGGAAACTCATGTTTGGGTGTAAATACAATGTTTTAGAGAGTTGGGATTGTTTTTATTACCTTTATTTCTTATATTTAAGTTGTTATTGATGATTATGGTGGTTTTGGTTATTTTCTATTATCTACAACTGTGATTCGGGTGGTAAGAGGTGTATACATACATCATACATGGCATATAGGTTTATATGACATATGATTGTTTGAGTGTGATTGAGATACATGTTTTAAATAAATAATAGAGTATTTGGTTATTTAAAACATCAATAGTAAATTATTTATAATTTTTTTAAATAATGTATTGTTGGATTTATACTTAACTTTTCCAAAAATGTGATAATTCATTTGTTACAAATTGTCAGAGAGTGATATTTTCATTTTGTACATGGATGTGATAATGATGGACCTCGAGTGGTTATTTTGGTAATGTGGATACCCAATATGATGAGAGACCTAGGATTTGAAAATGAAACATGATTCATCTTGATCTATTGAAATTGAATCAACGAAGATGAATCATGGGAGATGAACTAGATAGGGAACACTATGTAGATAAGTTTCGAGATACTAGAAATATTATAACATGAAATAGTATAATAGATATTTTATTATGTTTGTTGAGTGGGGAAATATTATTAATTTTATCCACAATAGGTTGATATTGTGAGGGTTTCACTATGGAGGGAGGGTTAAACCCTTCATTTGGTTCCATTATAAATCATAATTAGTGGTAAATTCGTTGTGTGTTGGGATCGACATGGGGGTGATGTTTGGTTGAGATTTTAATACAGGAATGGGGAATTAATTGGATAGGTATTATAGGTATAATCATAGTTGGTGATTCATTATAAATGTTATTGAAATGAAAGGAGGCGTGGTAAGCTATTTATTAGGCATGTGAGCCAAAGATTGATGGATCATGACTTATAATAGTATAATCATGGATTTATTATTGATTGGAACTAAGGTTTAAAAATTATTGGTTATGATATTTGATATACAATGGTGGAATATTTAGTGGGATTACCTAAGCTCCGTCTTTGGATGTGGGTATTAATGGTTAGTTGGGTGTGATCGGCCTTTGAGAAACATATAGAACATGTTGATTTGAGTATTGAGTTTGAGAATCATATAACATTGAGGGTTAGGTGATGTAGTTGATTGAATATGAATGATGATTGAATTTATTTTTATTTATCAAATACAAGTTATGAGAATTTTTGATACTTTCTAATTCCCAATCCTTGATCACCTGAATGGTAGGCAAGTTGGCAGTTCTATGTGATCTCAAGTCTTCCTTCCTATATATGAGAGGCTGGAGACTAGTATGGAGGTCCTTAAATAAACATGGCTTGATTGTTCCCTTAATATAAATCATAATGACCGAGCCTAAAAAGAACCTAAAATACTCCATGATCTACCCATATAGTAGACATACTCAATACCAATAGATTGGAATCATATTTCCATGAGGGAATCTATAGTCCATAATATAAAAGTAAACAAAAATCAATATTAAACACTAAAAATTTAAAATTATAGTTGCGAAATTTATAAATCATAGGTATAAAAAAAATAAAATATTTTGTGCCTTGGACAATACATATGAAGTACAATAAAATAACATGAAGTAAATACAATGGCTTCTAATGTAACTCACATGACCCACTCCTACCAAATAAGTGGACTCTATAATTAAGTTCAACCAGATACATGCATCAATGTCTGAGATGATATATTTTCATGAAATAAAACATGATTATATAACCACATACATCAATACCCTTGTCGTGTATGTTGTTTGGGGTATGTTTAATGACCTAGTATGATTATCCCACTCACCTCAGTATATTGAGTGTTATTGATCAAGTGGATGTGTATAAAATCTTAGGAGGTTTAAAGTTAGTGATAAGTAAATATCACTTACAAAAAAAAATATTCCATGAATGATAACATAGGTCATACCATTTTACATCATCTCTAAAAGACACACACACCCAAAAGACTAAAAAAATAACGACTATGTCAAGATAGGAATCACATGTTTGTAATTATAAACTTTTATATCATCATGTCCCTATGGAATATACCACACTAGAACTATTTTCACAATATATATAATCCCAAATAATCCATGACTAAAACCATAAACTTCGACTCATCAAAATCCTACCTGGCCCATCAGTTATCTCACTACATGAAAATAAAAAAACCCAAAATATCATTTGAAATAATAGTGTTAAATTGAAATAACTAAATGAGGAATCAAATAGGGGTGGATATTATTGAAAAACATAAAATCATTAAAAAATAAAAAGTAGAATCCAATATTACCCAAAGCATAAATTATTACCTAAAGTATATTTTCATGATAATACAAATGGAAAATTTTAGAATGGGGTCTATCCACATGAAAAAGAATAACCTATCACTAATTTCATCCCCCCTCCACCATCTCATTTTACCTTGTCAGGTATCTCTACTATAATACTTCTATAAGATCTCAAGCACATCCTAATATATTTTAAGTCATCACAAGGTTTGCTTCCACTACATAATGAAGTAGGACTATCTTGTCTATTTATTCATTTAATTTTATATCTTAATCATCAATAACAAAAAACAATGTGTTCCATAGCCATGGTATTATATTAGGTGTATCCCTGGAAGTCCACTAGTCATCTCTCACAAAATTAGTTAGTAATATATTCCCTAAGGTCAGGCACTATCATCCCAAGTGTCTCATTAGTTATCACTCTATGTTTAAACTCCCACAAGTAAGAGTACCCCTAGTAAAATATATATCTAAACTTGGAAAACAAATCTGCATAAAATACCTCACAAATATTAGTATTCATACCCCTCAATACATATATAAAACCTCAAGGTCATCATAGTAGTAACCTTATATATAAAATATATTTTAAACATGAAGATGGTCACATTAGTCTCACAACTTTATAGGATATGTTCCTAGTATCCCCAACTCCTTTTGATATAAATAACATCAGTAAAGAGGGAACCCACTCTCCACCAATCCAGTAACAGTAGGATGGTAACTAATTATCTCTTATTGGAAACATAAGGGAGGTAACCACTTATCTCCAATCTATAATATGAAAAGGAAAACAATCATTAACTAGCCCAATATCTATAGCAATACTGAGGACCTGTAAGAATACTCGAATGTATTATATCAAATCCTTCATTATTCATCAATAAAAAGTTAAGGGACCATCTACCATCTAGACCAATCTTATAAAATCATGGGGAACTCCAATAACAACTAAAGAGGCGAAGTCACTCATCAAGAAAACCAAAAAAAATTTGAAGGCCCAAGGTGAATGAATAACAAATATGATTTCTCATTGGAACCCTTGAATCATTATAAGTATGAGATGATCCCAACATAACATACATATATTTTTTTTATTTTACTTTATTTAGACATTACTTCTCATAAATAAATTCACAATCCCAAAACCCAAATATTTATTATCTTCAGATCATAGCTATATAAATGTCTAGATTCACATTATTTCTTTAACATGTCCCATAAATAACCTAGTAACAAGATATCCTTCTAGACACATCATATACTTAACACTCTTCTTTATTACTTGTGGAATGGAAATATAAGATTGATTGAGCTTAAATACTAAGTAAGTGGAAATATTACTAACGATTCATAAAGGATCATTTCATAAGTGTGTGAGAGAACAACGTCAATGGAGAAATATATTATTAAAAAGAAAATTGAATCATAATATTTATCTCTAATTTTTTATTAACTAACATATAACCTAAAAGGGACAAACACATACCACAATTTATAAATTCAGATACATGAGGTAATAATCATGAGTCATGTACCATAACATAGACATGTGACAAAACATAGAAATGTGGCATGATCATAAGAATTGGAAATTTTTGCACTGTAAAAAAACCCAATGATACCAATCCATTAGGTTATGATCAAAATCAATGATGCTCCCATATTAAGTTATGAGAAATAAAATTATTCCCATCAATTATTTTATAAACAAACCCAATAATGTACATACCTAGCATTATGAATAGATGACATATAAAACAATACCCAATGCATTGAGAAGTTTAATTGGACCAAAAAATTACCAAAACATATACCATAAATATGTGTTCCACATGAAATTAATAAATCATTTAATCAAGAAACCCTCATTAAAATAAGTTGGGATATAAATCATTTTCATATTATATAGTACAATATGGCATCAATAATTAGATTATTTTATTCCAAAAAATTCAATAATCCAGAAGAATTATATCATAAGATAAATTATAGGGGGATTAATAAAAGATAACCACATAAGAGATATATTTTGTAGAGATATATATTAAAAACTAGGTAAAATAATTAAAATAAATTCATAACTTTTTTTAAATTTTTATAAAAAGAAAAGGATACAAGTCACTTCCATTTTTTTTTGAGATGGTGATAATAAGAAATTTAAAAACAAAATTTTAAAATAATCTACATTAATTTAATATTTAAATATAATAAATGTTTTGTAAATAAATTCATGGTGCAAGATATAAAATAGTTGTAAGTAATAAGAAATTCATTTTTAATATTTTTGAGTTGTTTTAGAGAAAACCAACATCAATGAAAAGGTTATAGAAATTCATTACAGAAAATAATAAAGAAAACTATGTAGAGTACATATGATAATATATATTTAGATTTAAAAATAATAAATAAGTTTTTATGGAAACAAGAATATGTACCTGAAGAAGAAATAGTTAAGAGATACAATGAGAATTATTCTTAACAATATCATATTTTTATAAAGAAATATATCCATAAAAGAAGAAGATAGTAAAATATAATTTCCCCAAATAAAAAACAAAATATTATATAAACTATAGAAATGGAAGGATATAAAAACAGATAGAAGAACATAGTCAAAAATGAAAGTGTATGAGTTAATGAAAAGAGATTGGGTCTACAAAACCCTTAAATCTTAACAAATTTTATTATAAAAGAAAATATTTTATAAAACAATGAGAATAGAAAATAACTTGAAAACCCATGAATACAAAAATAGGAATACTATTAGATAAAACTAAAGTGGATAACATTAAACATTTCATCAAGTGGAAATAATTATAAAATGATTATAAATTGACGTAACAAAAACCCCTCAAAACTATGGAAATAATTGTATCAAAAGAATATAAATATTGGTTCATGAAATATTATTATAAATACCATGAAATATAAATGACTATTAAATAATTATAAGGGTTATTAAGTACACCATATAATATAAAATCTAGTGTATACTATGACACATGTCTCAAAAAGAAAAAATTGAGATAAAAACACATGTATTGGATTTCTATTTGGTCAGATGCACTCAAATATCATGTATAATAAATTTACATTTACTATTAATCTATATAATAAGGATATATATATATATATTACTTTATATCATTTATTCATAATTTTTTATTACTCATTTAATAATCATTCTTTATTAAAATTAATATTTGGGAGTTAATAGTCTCATTTGTTTTGTACTGGTTTCTGTATGGTAGTTTTTGTCCATGATTATTTCTCAAGTGTTTATCATCTAAACAAATTTCAAGGAGGTGTATTAATTGTGTTTGATATAGTTCTGATGTTCTACAGTCATTTTATGGAATCTATGGAGACGGTTTATGTAACTCCCCAAGGATTTACAAATAAATTTAATATATTATTAATTCAAAATTGAGTCTCTGTGAAATTAAAAATTTTATATTTATAGGAGATAGTTACAACCTATTTGTTAGGACTAATATTTCTTCTTCTGTGTTTTGAATTTCGAAAATGAACATAAATGGTTGTGATTGGTAAGATGTTTAGAGTCTAATAGGATCAAAATTCATTTTTTTGAATAGTAACATGGCCCTTGTGAATAGTAACGTACCCTTATGAATAGTAGTATGACCCTTGTAAATATTAACCTCACCCATATATGTATAACTAAAATTTAGGCACCTTATAAATAAGAGTGAATATTTTAAAAATTATTAATTAAGTGTTGGTATTTTTGTGAGTAGTAAATATTTTGTTATAATATTAAATTAATAAATAGATTTAAAATAAAATTAATTTTCAAAACATTTATTAAAAAATTAATATTTTGTTTTCCTATGATTTTAGGATAATTTTATGAGACCTTAGTTAATTTTAGAAAGTTTTATAAAATTTGTTTTAAATTAAATTTTTTTTTTCAAGTAAATAATGATTTTATTTAGAAATTAAATTTCACATATTTAGAAATTTACTTTGATAAAATCGAGTCCATCTTTAAATTCTACATATAAAAAAATTCATATGGTGATTTTTCTGGATTTTTTTAAACACTTGAACTTTGGGTGAATAGTAAAATACCGTAATTTACGGTATATATACATTATAAGTTAAACACACCATTCATTGCATCATGGATGATGTAAGAAAACTTTTTTTAGAAATCACATGGAATTATTACTGATTTTTTTCACAATAAGAAACATTATTTCTTGTCTTAAGGAGACTAATAAAATAATGAATAATATATTCAAAAATCACCCTCTCCTCCACTATAAAAATCACCCCTCATTACCCCTTCTCCTCACTCCTCTAAGCCTTTGAGTTTCTAAAATTTCATCTCAAATACTCTTCCCTAGTCTCTCCCTGCATCTATGTTCCCTTGGTCTTGTAAAAATACAAAAACCCTTTTCTTAAGGAGTTTTTCATGGAGAATTTTTAAAAGGTAAACCCTCTTCCCTTTCATTTTCATTTCATTTTCAATTTATTTTATTTTCTAATATTATCAACACCTCCTCAGTCAAAATGATCATTAAAACTCAATTATAATCTATATACTAGAATTATATCTTTTTAATAGAATATCCTTCCTCAAATTACTATATATATATATATCTTGTTTTAAAAATGAAATCATCGTCAATGAGGTGTCAATTTTCAACCTTCATGGACGACAAACATTTTTTCTTTAATATAGCCTTCAAAGATGGTCATGAAACCTTTTTTATGGTTGAAACAGACTATAATATATGTATTATAACATATTAAATGTTTTTGAACCAATATGTTATACATAATACTAATTCATATGACAAAACTCGTTCGTAATAATCCAAATATCGCCAAAATAATCTAAATGACTATCACATGTTGTATCTAATTACTCAAACTCAAACCATATAAAAAAAACCTTTATCACCATTTAAAATTATTTATTTTCATTGGTATCATTTTATATCAATTATAGGGAATTATATCCATTCCACATGAACTCCATTACTTATAAACAAGTGAACTTATTATGAAGAACCAGAAGACGAAATTGAATTTTTAACTTATTAATAACGACATAAATAAACATAATAAAACTATAAATAATAAAATATATTTATATAATGTTATTAATTAATTAATTAATGGATCTAATTTTATTATATAGGACAATAAGGTCAAGATTAGAATATATTCGGACATAAGGTATGGGTTTCCTCAAATCACCTCTATTTTTGTGAGATATTCCTTATTCACCACTATTTATTTTTTATAGTGTATGTATAATTCCCATTGACGTATAATATCATGAATCTATTTATTTTCAGGTTATTAAATGTATCAATTTATGATTATTAATTTTAGGGCATATGATTCCATTAATTACAAAGTGGTAAGGGTTTTCTACCTGATCCTTCATTTTCTTTCGGGTTACTCTTTGTCTCTCTTAATCCCAATTAATTTCTTAATTATTTTTATGTACTCCTCATAAATTATGTGATAATTTTTATATATTTGAACCAATCATAATACTTCTTTATTTTATAGTGATTTAAATGTTTTATAAATATCTTTCTCAAATCTTCCTGAAAAACAATCCAGATTCAAGGGAACTTCTCAAATTCTTACCTATTTTCAAGTTCACTCTGTAATTTTTTTAATCCAAAATTATTTTTCATAAACCACTAATTTAATCATGGAAAAATAAATTATTTTTATCTAGTTTTATCCATTATTTTTTTCCAAAATAACTTTTTATTTCAAAGTAAAAGTGTATTTCTCTCAAAACTTTCTCGATGATACTATCAGAGAATTTTTTTCTATTTGAATGCCTACATTGAATATTATGTATTATTGAGGTTAAAATATTATTTTTATCAAATATAATATTTTATTAAATGGTTTATGATCATTTTTACTATGGATGTTCTATCTTTATCCCATTCACCATACTACTCGGAATGGTTAGTGTTTATGTGTACAGATTGGAGAAAGTTATTTCATATTTTCATGTTGTTTATGTTTATCCCCTTTAATATTAGGGATTCATTGGAAATATAAAGTTATGTGTTTGTGACTTTATAGCACTTCTCTGCATTGTTATGTGTCATGAGACAAATATATGTGGACTTGGTCGAGGCCCTATCCATTTTTAGATATGGTTTTGGCTGAGGCCTTAATCATTTTCAGTTGTCTTGGCTGAGGCCTTGAAGATATGGTCACGATATCTCGTGTTAAGCATTCCCTCATTATGAAGCTAGTAATTTAGAGTTCATGTGGTATTTTGACTAGTTGAATACCAATTATTATGGTTTATTATGGAATTATTTATTCAACTCTTATTCATGTCATATTATGTTCTACTGTATTTTTAAAAGCACATGTTTTTAGTTATTCACTATGCCTAATATCAATGATTATGAAATATTTCACTGTATTTCATACACCTATTGAACATCTAAGCTCACCCATTTCATATGTTTTATGTTTTTCTCATTTTAAGAAGTATATTATGAATGACCCGCAGGAATAACCTTAGGGTAATGGATGTTTTCAAAATAATTTCTATATTGTATTTCCTTTCAAGATGTAATGTTCAACTTATGGATGAATTTGGTTTGCAAAATATACTAAAATATTTAGTCCTTTGGGATATGAATTTATCATATTCATTCCAATGTAACACTATAATGCACCGACTCTAGGAAATTGGGGTCAAAGAATTACAATTGGTATCAGAGTAAGTTTAGTAGAATCCTTGAAATCTAGATTTATAAAACACATACTAGGGAACAAAACCCAAAGATAGGAATTTAGGATAAGAATATAAGAATAACCTCGAATTTTGGTAAATAATAGATTGGGTGGGTTATCTTTGAAAATACAACCTTTTCTGGATACTACAAGTGGACATGGTTCTGTAACAGATGTACCTATGATTAACAACTCTGACAAGGTGTTCCAGGCTTCACTCTGGGTAACCTGGTATATGACAATGGGCCTTACTACCCAATTGGTTAGACACTCTCATACCATATGATTTGGATAATTCACGTTTTCATTACAAATCATTATAAAGGGTTTAAAAGAAATTTTATCCTCAAAGATACAATGTTTATGATTATGGGATTAAAAATGCATAGGATTTCAATTTATGGTATGTATTTTTATAGTTGAGATTATACATTATGATTCATAAAAAAATCTAGTGTATGCCATTATTTATAAATGGTGCCAAATGGAATGAATGGAAACTTTCTGAACATGTGTATCACATGTAGGGATTGTCCTCATATGCCATATAATGATGTTGATTTTGGTGTTGTGACTAGTGCAGAGAAACATATAACTATGCCAAGATAGCTAACTCTGGTTATGAACAATAACTTTACTCAAATGGAGCATCCTGATCCACAAAATGGGGGAGAAATGATAGACTGATTTATGCAACAACAACCTCCATCAATTAATGGGACTACAAACCTATTCATAATTGAGTAGTGGATAGGTTCCTTAGAGAAGATATTTCTCACTTTGGGAAATAACAAATAGCAAAAGGTTTTAATTGAAATTTATCGTCTATTGGGAGATATTGATTAATGGTGGTCATTAATTCAAAACACAATGGAGGAATAAGATATTTAAAATATGGAATTGATGGATTTTAAGGAAATATTCCTAGAAAAATATCCCCTCATGAAAAACAAGTAGATATGAAAAGGAATTTTCTGAATCTTTGGAAATAAGAGGATGACGATGTTTCAAAGTATAAAGCTAACTTCTTAAGGTTAACAAGGTATGGTGCAGACTACATATGTAATCCAAGGAGAAAGATTTTATGATTCTTTAATGGTTTAAAACTATTCCTCTAAATGACTATAGTCTTCCATGTTTCTCATCATACCAATATATAGTGTCATGTGCTATCAATATAGAGAAATAATTATATGAGTCTTATGAATTTAATGGAAAACAAGAGAAGAATATATTGTTATAGGATAGAGTGGATAAAGGGAAGAATAAAAAGGGGTATTTTCTAACATACAATAGTTATGGAAGGAATCACCCTAGTGCCTACATAAAAATAAAATGAGTTCTCTACAAGTTTGGATATAAAGGATATCATGCTAGTGATTGAAAGAGAAATAAATAATATGTCAATGTTCAATTCTATAATTGTAGGTATATGGGATGTTATACTAATGATTGTCCAAAGTGTCAATGAAATGTGCCTCAGAAAATCCCAAGGGAGTTGGGAAAATCATATAAAATCACAATTGCTGACTTTGAAATTCCTAATGATGTGGTGACAGGTACATTAATTATTTTCTAAGACTTAGACAATTATTTATTTGATTTTAGATCATAACATTTTTTATATCGTCCTAGTTTTCCAAGTAAATTAGATATTTACAATTTGATTTAATAATAGTTTTGTCAGTCAAAAACCCTAAGGGAATTATCATTACAACAAATATGTTTCAATCAATCCCCATTATGACACAAAAACATGATTTAGTTGCCGACCCTATCATCATAACCATTATTAAATTTGAAATAATCCTTTGTAAGAATGGGATTTAAATTTATGTTGTGAAAATATATTATAGAACGAGGAAGTTACAGTTTTTTAGAACAATATAGAATACCTTATCATTAGAGAAGAAACATTATCATCTGATTCTTATCGGGATCCACCCCATGTATCTCTATTTATTGCAATTCTTGGAAATGATGAGAATGCAAAATCTATGGGTGAGAAAAAAATATTCAAACTAAGTAAGTAACTATTGTACAAGAATATATGGATTCTTTTCTAGAGGATTTACCTGGACACCCTTACGGTGAGAATTTGAGTTCTCTATTGATTTAATTCTTAGTTCAAACCCTATATCAAAGACACCTTATAGAATGAAAACTATGGAATTAGAAGAACTAAAAAACATCTAGAGTAATTGAATGATAAAGTATTTATTTACCCTAGTGGTTCCCCGGGGGGGGGGGGCTATTTTTCGTTAAGAATAAATATAGATCTATGAGGCTATTCATTGACTACAAGGAGATCAATGATATTACAATAGAGAAAAGTTATCCTCTACCTCAAATTGAGGATTTATTTGATCAAATTTCTAAAGATTAATATTTCTTGAATATTTACATTTGATTTGGATATCATCAGTTGCATGTGAGGAAGGATGATATTCCAAAAACAGCATTTGGAACCAGGTATGGGCATTAAGAGTTTACAGTAATGCCTTTTGGACAGAATAATGCACACTTTGTTTTCATTAATATAATGAATATAGTATTCAAGGAATATCTTGATGAATTTTTAGTGGTATTTATTGATGATATCTTGGAATACTCCAAATGATATGAAGATCATGAGAATCACTAGAGGATTATTCTGAAGAAACTTATAAAAACCGAGTAATATGGGATGTTGAGAAAGTGTTAATTTTGGCATCAAAAAGTTTTTTTCTTTTTCATATTATATCTAAGAAAGGAATATTAGTTTATCCTACGAAGAAAAAGGCTTTTCAAAAATTTCCTACACCAATGATCATAACTGAGGTACATAATTTTATTGGTTTAGCAGGTTATTATTGTTATTTTGTATGAACTTTGCCTGATTAGCCAACCCGTTGACAGAGATTACTCATAAACGGGTTATGTTTGTTTGGAAAAAATAAATTGAAGAATATTTTAATAAATCAAAGAGGAGATTAGTGATTGCTATGATCCTGACTCTACCATTGGGGGATTCTAGACTTGTGACCTATAGTGATGCATCAAATAAAGGACATGGCTTTGTCCTCATGCAGAATGATATAGTTATTACCTATGCATCAAGGTACTTAAAAATTCATTAACAGAACTATAAAACTCATGATATTTAGATAGAAACTATAATATTGTCTTTGAATATATGTAGACACTATCTTTATAGTGAAATATATCAGATATATATGGATCATACGATCTTGAAATATATCTTCTCACAGTAAGAACTCAACATGAAGAAAAGGTGATGGCTCTAACTACTTAGTTATTATAATTATTCTATCCACTAACACCTGGGGAAGGTAAATAAGGTGTAAGATTAATTAAGTAGGATGGATCATGGAGTTCTAAAAAAATGAGGATTGAAAGGGTTCATGTGTTTATGGATCTAGTAAAGATAGATATGAGAATTATCAAAGAAGTTGAAACATCATTACATTTTAATTTGTTGCCCAACCAGCTTACTTAGAAAGGATTAAATGTTCTAAACCTAATGATGAGAATCTTCAATAGAAAATTAATGTTTTGAATGATGGGAAGTTGGTAGACATTGTATATGAAAATGGAATTCTTATGTTTGGAAAAAATCTTTGTGTTCCAGCTATACACGATCTAAAAAGGGAATTATTGGATAAGGCCCATAGTTAGAATGATGAAATATGTGAAATGGTTGACCGACTTACGAAATCTACACATTTTTTCCCTATATGGGAGGATTTTCCATTGAACCACCTTGCACAAATCTATATCAATTGAGATGTAAGAATTCATGGTGCACCTATTTAAATAGTACATGTTCATGATCCTTGATTTACTTCCAAATTTAGGAAAAGTCTCTCAAAATATTTGGATACTGAGCTTCATTTGAGTAATGCTTTTCACCCTCAAACAGATAGGAAACTAGAAAGGACAATCTGGACTTTAGAATACATGTTGAGATCATGTTCACTTGAATTTCAAGGTATGAGTGATCAGTATTTACCTATCGTGAAGTTTTCCCACAATAATAGTTTACATTCAAGTATTCAAATGGTACCATATGAGGCATTGTATGGAAAGATATTTCATACACTAACATATTGGGATGAGATTGGTGAAATAAATCTTGTAGGCCCAGATCTAGTGGACAAAACAACAATAAACTTAGGCAATATTCAAACCCATATCAAAAAAGATAAAAGTAGGAAAATGATCTTTACTAATAATCGAAGAAAGTGTTTTGAATTCAAAGTGGGAGATCATGTTTTCTTAAATGTATCTCAGTGGATGGGTGTTGTAAGATTATGGAGGAAAGAAAAACTGAGCCCCAGGTACATTAGAAATTTTGAAATTATAGAGATAATTGGAGTTATGGATTATCATTTGGAAATGTCACCAAGAATTTCTATGGTAAAAAATGTGTTCCATGTGTCATTGTTGAGGAAGTTCACGCTAGAACCAATTCATGTACTCACTTTTGAAGGTATAGAATTAGAACCTAACTTTTCTTATCGTGAATAGCATATCTGGATTCTAGACACTAAAAAACATCTGTTGAGGAATTAGAAAACTTAGATGGTAAAGGTACATTTAAAAAATCATAAAATTTAAGAGGCTATGTGGGAGTCTATGAGCTTATGATGAAGAACTACCAAAATATTTTTATGAGGTAACATTCTGGTAATTTCAAAGATGAAATTTTTGTAAGGGGGAAAGAATGATACACCCTAAGGATTTACAAAAATATTTAATATATAAAGCTTTCAACACTGAGTCTTTGTGAAAAAAACTTTTCTATTTATAAGAGATAGTTATAACCTAAAATTTAGGCAAAATATTTTGACTTCTGTATTTTGAAATTCAAAAAACATACCTATATGGTTGTGATAAATAAGATATTCAGAGTCTAATAGAGTTAAATTACATTTTTGGTGAATAGTAATTTGATACTTACGAATAGAAATTTACTCGTATGATTATTAATATTACCCTTATGAAAATTAGTCTCACCCATGTATGTATAAAAACAATTTAGGCACCTTATAAATAAGATAGAATATTTTAAAAATTAATAATTAATTGTTCATATTTTTATTAGTAGTAAATATTTAATTACAATGTTAAATTAATAATTAATTTAAAATAAAAGTAATTTTCAAAAAAATATATTCTTAAATACATATTTTTTTCATATGATTTTAGGAAAAAAATTCATGACCTATGTTAACTTTTTGAATTATTATAAAATTGATTTTATATTTAAAATCTATATTTTTCAAGTAAATAATTATTTTCTTTAAAATTAAATTTCAAATATTAATAAAATTATATTGATAATTTGTGATATATCGTCATTATAAGTTTAGTACATTATTACTTGCATCGTGGATGATATAATAACATTTGGTTTGAACATACATGAACTTATTAATGTTTTTTGTCATAATAAGCAACACTATTACTTGTCGTGAGAAAAATAATAAAATAATTAATAAGATATTCAAAATTCACCCATCTCGTTCACTATAAAAACCACCCCTCACTCCCTCTTCTCATCACTCCTCTAATATTTGAATCTTCTCAAAGTTATTCCAAAATACTCTTCCCTTGTCTCTCCCCACATCCAAGTGATCTTGGACTTTCTAAAAGACCAAAAATCATTCCCTTAAAGAGGTTCTCAAGGAGTATTTTTCAAGAGGTAAACCCTCTTGGTTTTTCTTTTAATTTCATTTTAAATTTATTTTATTTTCTTATCTTCTCTTCACCTCCCCTGAAAAAATGATCATGATAAATCTAGTATCATATATATACTGAAATTATATAATGTAAATGTAATATACTTCCTCAAACTACTATATATATCTCTCTCTTTTGTTTTAAAAACGAAATCATCGTCTGGGAGGTACTGATTTACAACCTTCATGGATAATGAACCTTCGTTCTTCAATTTATGCTTTAAATATGGTTATGAAACCATTTTTATGGTTGAAATATACTATAATATATTTATTTTAAAATATTAAATATTCTATAACTATTATATATACATAATATTAATTCATACAAGAAAACTAGTTCCTAACAATTGAAATATCACCAAAATAATCTAAATGATTATCACTAATGTTCTATCTAATAACTCATACTCATACCATATAATAAAATGAATTATATCACCATTTAATATTATATATTTTCATTAGTTTCATATAAAATCAATTCTGGATAATTATATCAATTCCATATGAACTCCATTACTTATAAACAAGAGAACCGATTATGAAGAACATGAAAACGAACACTCTAGAACAACATAATCCAATATTATAAATTATTAATAAGAAATTAAATGAAAATAATAAAACTATAATGAATAAAATATATGTGTATAGGGTTATAAATAAATAAATTAATTAATTAAGTTTATTATCTGGTACGTTAAGGTCAAGAGAAGAAGACAATCAGACATAAGGTAAGGGTTTCCTCATCTCACATCCATTTTTGTGATATATTCATTATTCACCACTATTTCATGTGTATGGTATATTTATAATGATTACTGATGTATCATATCATTAATATATTAATGTTATGGTATTAAATGTTCCAATTTATTATTATTTATTTTTGGGAATATGATTTGATTGATACAATGTGGAAAGGGGTTTCTACTCGGACCACCATTTTCTTTCGAGTTACTATTTATATCTCTTAATCCTAATTAAATTCTTAATTATTTTTATGTACTAATGATAAATTTTTTATTAATTTACTATATTTTTTTAAAAATAAAAAAAACTGTTTATTTTATGGGGATTTAAATGTTTTGCAAAGATCTTTCTCAATTATTCTTGATAAACAATCCTGGTTTAAGGGAACTTCTCAAAATATTCCCTATTTTCAAGTGCACTAATCGGTTTTAAGCCACAATTATTTTTCTAAGACAACTAATTTCATATTGTAAAAACTAAATTTGTTTTTTTAGTATTATGAAAATATTTTTTACAAAATAACTCTTCTTTTCAAAGTAAAAGTGTATTTCTCTCAAAAATTTCTCGATGATATTATTAGAGTATTTTTGTCAATTTCATCACCTATATTGATTTTTAAACCTTATTAAGGTTAATATATTATGTTCATGATCTACCATATTTTATTAAATGGTTTATGATTATTTTTATTTTTGTTTTGTTATCTTTATACCATTCAACATACTACTCAGAATGGTTAGTGTTTATGTGTACAGTTTGGGGAAAGTTATTTCATTTGTTCATGTTGTTTATGTTTAACCCATTTCATAAAAGGAATTAATTCGACATAAAAAGTAAAGGGTGGGGCCTTATATATCCCCTCGATGCATCAATAGGTCTAATAAGACAAACATATATGGACTTGGTTGAGGCCTAACCCACTTTCAGATATGGTTTTGGTCGAGTCCTTAATAATTTTTAGTTGTCTTAGTTGGGGCCTTGATGATATGGTTCATATTCCTTGCATTATGCATTACCTAGTTATGAAACTATTAATTGATTGTTCATGTGGTTATTTGAATACAATAATACCCATGATTATGTTTTATTATGAAATTATTCATTAAACTCTTATTCCTTCCATATTATGTTCAAGTGTGTTTTTAAAGGAATGTGTTCTTAGTTATTCACCATTCCAAATTTTTATGTTTATGATATATTCCAGTATATTTATTACCCTTACTACACAGATGAGCTCACCCCTTTCTTTTTTATTATTTTTCCTAGGATGTAAAGAATTATATTATGAATAACCTATAGGGATAGCCTATAACTTATGGATTTTTTCCAAAGTAATTTCTATATTGTATTTCCTTTTAAGTTTTAATGTTGAACTTATGTATGAATCTGGTTTTCCAAAGCTACTAAACTCTTTGTTCCTTCGGGATAATACTTTTTTATATTCATGAAATTTTAATAAAATAAGTCACTAGCTCTACAAAACTATGTTGGGTTGTTGTAGTTCATCAAGAACAGTAATAATTTCTTTTTTGTGAATTCAGATTCAATAAGAAGAATAATTTTCATTAGTGAATATACTTATAGATATTTACATTTATTAATTTTAAAAAAATATTAAATTTTGAATTATTAAATAATATTATTTGTATTTAATATTTTTATTCATTCATGATATAATCATTATAACATCTCTTATGTAGATGGTAGAACTAGCCTAAATAAGAACCCATTATAATGAATGAATATAAAAGAAAACATAACCATTGAGATGTAATACCACCTTTATAGAATAATAATGGTTTAAAAATAATTTTATTAGAGTGATATATCAAATTATAGAATAATTTGATTAAAAATATATAAAATAAAAGATTATGGAGTAGATAATACTTATATGGAGAAAATTGAATCTTCTCTTAGACAACCCCTTGGAAATAAAGAATTTGGGACTCTTTCTTCTAACTAAAGGTTACCAAATGTGATAGAGGATTGTTAATGAGATAATATGGGTGGTTATTAAATATTAAATCAATATAATGGTTTTTTATTAAATTAGTAGATTAGGGGACACATTATATGAGAGTTTGAGTGTCATTTTAACAGACACCCACTCCTTAATAATTAAGGAATGTAATTTCTCATGAAAAGTGGATAAAATGTGGTAAACATAGAGAAAAGTTTATTTTAGTTCAATTTTTACCTTTTACACAAATTTAGAGATAGTTTTTTAGGATATTTTAGGCTCTTCTTGGATAGATAAACCCATTTACCTCATTTTACTTTTCACTGTGATAATTTAATTTTTACCCCGGTAGCTTCCTTTAAATGAAGAAAATGAAACATACCTTATTACTAATTAAAAAAATATGATTCAAATAATGAAATAAATTTTATTATATTCCAATTCTAAAAGTGATAATAATCTAATTTAACATAACAACAAATAATGAGGAAAATATAATTTTTCTAAAAAATTTTATTTTTTTGAACAAAACGAATTTATCCTCATTCCCTACTATTTAACAAACATTTGATTAATGTTAATTAATTTGATTATATTTATTATAAAAAATAATTAAAATAATTATTTATTATTGATTAATTCAATTTATTAAGATAAAATTGAATTACACCTATGAAAAAAATTCTATGAAAAATATCCATTTTAACATTAATGGTTTTATTATTAGTTCCTGAAAATTTAATTTTATTTATAAATCATTAGTTTAATTTTATAAAAATATTTTTATTAAAATTAAACATTTGAAATATAATTAAACATATCCCCTAGTGGTAAATTGTAAAGCACTAAGACATTACAATGTTTACATGTTAGAAAAAATATTATTTTTCCTCTATTTATATACAATCCAAACTTACACTTATGTTACACACAACATTGAATTAGTTTGTGTTACACATAAGACTGATTTTTATAACCTTTTAATGGAGACCCTATTTTAAAACTAAATTTATAAACTTTTAAAAAATTTATTTTAGAAAATAAAAATATTTTTGGAATTCATAATTTTGATATTATTTTAGGGTGAATTTTTTGGATTTTTCAGAGAAACATCATTTTTTGATGAATAGTTGAAATTATTGTAATTTATTTAAAACAACCAATTCGTTTAAATGATGATTAATATTAAATTATATTTTAAGTTGGTTTTTAAAGTCACAATAGACCAATTATTCCTATGTTTTTCTAATTTAATTTTTTGAATCATCTTTATATTTAAATTTGATATAAAAGCTTATTGAACGTTTGAACGTTTTTACTTTGAAAACCCGCATTCTCGACATATCTGTGGGACTAGAATTAATCTTAATTTTCCAAAATATATGATTTGAATTTTAAAAAATGGATATGAAATATTGTAATAAATAAAAATATCTATGGTCTAATGAGATCAACTTAATTTTTGAAAAACAAAATTAGTGGAAGTAATTAAAATTAATTACAATGATTATCATAAAGTTAAGTTTAATAAGGGACTAACCTTAATATTAAGGACCGAAATGACATGTAAAATTGTCTAAAATCTATTGGATACCAATTATCTAACCATATATTCATTTGGTTTGAAATTTATGGCTCATTGGGATATTATTAAATGGAAGTGCCCGATATAAAGGGTAAAGTAAGGAAAAAGACAAAAGGGAACTTTCCTTACCATTAACATTTATAAAACATAGAGATATGTAAAAAACATCATATTTTAGGTTATAAATATCATTTTAAAATATATGTGGGTTTTTTACGATTATAATTTATCAGTATTATTTAGATATGGTTTAGTTACATAAAAGTCTTAAGAAACACAAATGTAGTTGATAATTAACTAAAATAAATGATACTATAATTATTAAAAGTGAAGTTAATTGATTGAATTATTGCCTTTATTTATTTTTTATATGAATATATATTGTTACACATATTTATACCAAATATATTTGAATTAAAATATTATATTGAAAATTTAAAATAAACATTAAATATATAATGTCAAAAATGACATTATTCTTATTTTACAATAAATGAAATTTTATTAAATGATTTAAAATTAATAAAAATCATATACTATGTCAAGTGTTTTTTAAGTGTTAATAAATATAAATTATTTTATATTAATGGAAGAAATAATATTTTATGATTAACATATTGACCCATATATTGTAAAAACATTGTTAACAAGCTCCGGGTTGAAGTAGTGTTTTAGCGCGTCACATGTGCTTGTTTTAAAATTAATTTTCAAAAAAAGTTATTTATAAATTATATATCATATTAAAAATTAATTGTATCTATATTTTCTTATAAATATATCTTTATTTTAGTCTTAATTTTAAAATTAATTAGATTGGAAAACATGATGCTTTAATAAAAACCAAAATTTTAAATTCGGGGAATCTTATATTTTAAGGAACCAAATTTTTAAAATGAACATATTTTTGTGTGGATTAGGTTTAAATTGACCATTATTCCCATTTAATATATTATTTTACAATTTTTGAGGAACTTTAGGTAAGGTACACCACCCATTAATGAATACCTTTTGGTATTTACAAGAGTGTCACTCCCCTTCCACTATAAAAATGAAAGCACTATACCACTTCCTCACACATCTCAAGACACATTAGATCATAAAAATTCCACCCAAATACTCTCTCAACATCTCTATTCTATACCCATAATCCTCCCTTTCAGTAGGAATAAATCCAAGGAATCCTTTCTGGGACAAACAAAAAGGAATTACCTGATTAAGTGGTAACACCTTCTCTCAAGATCTCTAGTTTCATTTCCATTATCCACACACTAAAATATTATTATTCTATAATTATATAACAAAACCATTATAATAAATATTATAGTATGTTTTTATGTACTTTTTTATACCAACACTTACACTCACCTCTATGAAATGGGTAACAAACATGCTATTTTTGTGTACGGTAAACTACTGACTCACGAAACGATGATTGTTTATTTTTCCTTTACCACCTATCAAGGTGGACATTATGATGGAAACTAGGTTTATATATGATATCTAGGACATTTATATTGTCTTTATTATTATGTATTTTTTATTTGGATCATACCTTTATGCTTTCCATCTTGTGTAAATACTATAATTTTATTTGAGAAGGTGTGGACAACCGCCCCCTTAAAGCGATATGACTCGTTCATACCATACATGGAACATATAAAGGATTTTTGTAATAAAACATTATAATATATATAATATAGATATTATAATGGTATTAAAATATACATATTTATCATTTATTTTTCATTTTTTAATTACAAAAAATAAAGTATGGTTCAAGCATACGTTTGGCCTACTGTCTCTATGAACGCTGCACTTCATTTATAATCTACAAATATCATGGACTATTATAAATACATATATAATGAATATATATTATAATTAAGACATTATTTATGTTATGGAGATGATTAAATCACAATATAATTAATAGGAACAACAAATCACAAGTCAAAACATACTTGAGAAAACTAGGCAATTACCACCTGAAATAGTTAAAATAACGAAAAGGTGTTAACAAAAAGGTAATAAAATATTGTAAGAAGTTAATATATGATATTATTAACATGAATATTATTCTTTTATAAGTTATTATCATATTCCAAACCACTATATAGGATGATATAGATCCCACAACAAAATAAAGGTCAAGGTAAGTGAATTTCATCTCAATTTTCATTCCATTGAGATTTATTAGTTATTATGTGCCAATTCAATTTCATGTGGAGGATATACTTTCTTATTCATGTTATATACTTAATAATATTTTTCTCATGATATTATAAGTTTCATTTTATACCTTACCTATATGTATATTATGACTCAAATGTTTCAAAGTGGTATGTGACACTTTGAAATGTTTAAAGATTATTCTCCTCAAGAATGTTCTTAATGGTTATCTTTGTAATCTCACTTCCTTTTTTGATTGATAAATTTATTTTGAAAAATTCACTTTATTTTAAGAAATTTTTATTGGAAATTTATTTATATATTCATATAATGTTTTCATGAATATTTTTATTTCCTAAACCATATTCCATTTTTCATATAGTGTTGACTTTAAAAGTATTATATTATTTTCATGTAGCCTTGAAAGTATTAGATTCTTGGTATGAAGGATTTATAGTATTATATTCTTTGTATGAATCCATGAAATTATTATATTCTTGGAATTAATCCTTGAAAGTATTATATTCTTAGCATACAACCTTGAAAGTAATAGATCCATGGAACAAAGCCTTTATGGTATGTTATAGATATCAATAGTTATGAATTTACTTAATGGATTTTTCAGTTATTATTTACCCATGAGATTTTGCATCAACATATCTATCAATGTATTCTGTTCTCTATTTTTTGATTATGTGGCATGTATTTTTGATTTTTACCTTAACATGTTCATTTTTTCTTATATGGCTATTTGAATCGAACGTGTTATCATTTGTTTACATTTCTAGGTTAATGAATTCTCATTCATTCATTATTACTTCAACTTTACATACCCTTACAGAGCATTTTAGATCACCCTTATTATGTTATATTTCCCATGGTTATGAAGAGGAATCCTTTAAAGGAGTTTCAAGGATGATGTTTATTTCATTTTATTATGTATCATGTTTTTATTTCATATTTCCCAATATATTATGGGTATCATGTGTGTAATATAGATTTTCAAGACTACTAAACTAAATGGTTCTTAAAGGTTTGTTTCCTTTAAATCATGTCATTGTAATAAGATAATGCACAAGCTCCATACTTCTAGGGATGAAGTTTTACATTTGGTATCAAAGGAAGTTTAGAAATGACCTTGAAAACTAGATTTATAAGACATAGATTAGGGAACATGAAACTAAGATAAACATTGAGTATAGAAGAGAATCCTATAATTTTGGTAAGGTATATATTATGTAGGTATTCTTAGAAATACATCCTTGTCTAGATACTATAAGTGGATGTTGTTATGGAACAGATGTATTGCAAGGCCTCTGCCATAAACATTACATAATCTTGAGTTAAGTCAAGAATTCACATTAAGGATCTTTTCTGGTATATATTTTTAGAGAATTAGGCTGTGACTATTACATTACATCTCAAATATTACAAACCAGACACTTCTACTATATACAATTTTTTTCACAACAATAAATCTCCTTAAATAAAACAAGAATTCATTTTTTGATAAAAATCATCATGAATTGTTCCTTTCTATTAACCTTCCTTATACCCTTTAAAAACATTTCAAAAACATGGGATGAGTATAAAAAGTTGAGTATAGGATATAAAATAAGTAAAAAAAAATTAGACCATGAATACATACAAATCAATGAAATCATGATTTTTACTCATAAAACACAATCTCTTTAACATACCACATGAAATCATAATATTTATGAGTAACTCGTAGAAATCATAAATCATAAATGTATCTTCTGGAATACATAACAAACTTACATTGTTTCTTTCACATCTACATAGGTAGTTACATTTGGAATAACCATCACAGTATATTCCCTAAATCTCTTAGGAGAAACATTAACGTTCACTTATGTCACGATACCCAATGCATTGGAGAGCTATCTCGAGCTCACCTTCCATAGGTTTTTCATGGAACCACCCGTATTTGGTTTATCATGTAACCACTCATCAAATGTCCAAGTCCCATAATCATATCACATAAAATATTGAAATTATAAATATTTCACTCATCAATCACAATAAATCAATTCAATATATTAAAAAATTCAATCCATTTCCAAAACCATTTAAAACATTTAATAAAGATATTTTTAATCAAAGTGTCCCATACCAATTTGAAATTTTTAAATGAAATTTTAGAGTTATAATTTTAAAACATATATGTCCATATAAATAAATCCTTAAAACCATTTTTTAAAACATTTAAATTAATTATAGTGGCTTAGAAAAATAAATCTTTAAAACATTTAAAGTAATGTTTTAGTTAAATAGTCCCTTAGCAATTGAAAAAATACTCTAATAAAAATAATTAAAGAAAAACATTAAACGAAACCTATAATATCATGAGAATAAGTACATTCATGATATAATATTTAAAATTGTATTATATACACATTATAGGACTATAAAGGTGCACAATATCAGGATATGCCTCAATGAAAAGATATTGAGACGTAGTCCCTTACAAATATTATATCATTAGATTAAGGATAAATCAATGAAAAAGTAATATGTGAAAAATATAAATACACCCAATATAAATGGATATTAATTGTAAAACAATCATAGATCATTCACACATATTCTTGAAAAAAACCAATGGCATGGATATTTAACTCAATGAATGGATAGTGAGTTATTATTTCCCTTACAAAGTTCGTATAAATGACTCAAGAATTTATCCATGTGGTAATTATGTGTATATATAGTATAACCACAAAAATTAAGTGGAAATTACAACATAAATAAACAAAAAGTGATTCCACACATAATCTTGGAATAATATAATCAATAAAGTATGCATAAATCCCAAATAGTGGAAACTGAGTTTAGAAATTCCCTTACAAAGATCAATTTGTAAATAAAATAGAAACATTATGTGTATTCACTATAAGTACACATAAGAAAAGTATAAATACAACATAGGACCAAAAAAATTATTTCTCACATAATTTTAGTACAATATAATAAAGAAGTATAAGATTAACCCAATGAATATAAATTGGGATAAGAAGTTCCCTTATGAAAATTCGGCATCCAAACGACATCACATAAAATTTCAGAAAATGAGTTGATGAGAGAGAAAAGGGTATCTCATAATTTGTACATAAAATTTATAGAAATAATTATTTATAATCACATACCCCAACAAAATAAAATGAAAATTACAAGACATAACATTAAAGATGTCTTTGACTAAGGGGGGGGGGGTGAAAGGTTCCCTTACCTTAAGTCTGACTTGTCTTGTTCATTCTTTATCTCCATGAATAATAAACTTAAGTTAATTTATACTTTATTCATAAAAATTTTAAAGTTTATTATTCCTTTTATATCACTTATTACCATGTCATAACAATCATATAATTATTCATGTTCATATCAGTCATTTTGTTGATGTTCGGTACTTAAGTCAAAGATGAACTTGTTTTAATTACAAATTATCTAAGTGGTCAAAATTACATTATATACAGAATATTATTCATGATTTAAATATCATATATATATAACATATATATCCAGTATATATGTATTTATAATAGTGAATAATATTTAGAGATAAGAAATGAAATACATTGTTCGTGAAGATGGTAGATCGTACGTACGCATGAACGCTACTTTCATTTATTTTTCATATTAAAGAAATGAAAATGAAATGATACATATGTATATTATAATTCAAGTATAATATCATATTTAATATAAGTTAAATAACTTAATTCACTCCATCCTTTATACGTTCCACTTATGGAATGAATGAGTCATATCCCTTTGATGGGGCGGTAGTCCGCACTCCCTCAAATGAAATTATCCTATTTACACCTCATGGAAAGCATAAATTTATTTTTTAAATAAAAAATAAAATATAGTAGAGACAATATAAATATAATATATATCATATATAAATATATTTATAACTTAATGTCAATCGTGAGAGGTGGTAGGGTAAAATTTAACAATCATTGATTCGTGAGGTAGTAGTTCGCCGTCCACGGAAACAATATGTTCATATCCATTAGATGGAGGTGTGTGTAAGTGTAGTTATAATACTTACCATAAAAAATCCTAGTATATTTATCATACTGGTTTTTATTTAATCAAAGAATAAAAAGAGCATAGATAGTGGAGAAGGAAAATAAAGGAAAGGAACTTGATAGATGATGTTACCTATAAATCAGGTAACTTCTTTTGATTTGAGCCAAAAGGATTTCTTGAATTGACTTCAACCTAAGGTAATGATTCTAGGAGGGAGGGAGGGATTTTGTGATTTTATTTCATCATAATTTTGATGAGTAAAGAGACTTGAGATGTGTGAGTAAATGGGTACAGGTGATTCCCTTTTATAAGAGGGAGGCGGGGCACTTTAGGAATGTTTTGAAATATTATTTTATTATAAATTTATTTTCAGTTTAAAGTGGTATAAAATAAATTTATTTCAAATATAATGTGCTTTTGGGTCTAAAAACTCTAAATAAATTGTTTTTAGACATTTTTAGGTCACAAATGTAACCTTATCTGTTTTCCTTTAACCCTTAATTAAAAACATTAACTATTACCATGTCTTTTTTCATTTCCATAATATATGGTAATTATATTAACTATACAATACAAATAGAACCATAATTGGACCATTGATGAAATTTTTAACATTATATTATTCAGTTGGACAAATATTATATTTTTAGGACTATTATATAACTTAATAAAATAGTATTTGTCTTAAAAACTCCTTTTTGTCAATTTTGACACTATATAGTAATTCATTTTTATTGAAGTCATAAAAAAAATTTTACTTCCAAAAATTGAATTAAAACAAAGTATATATGTATATATAATCCATAAAATTCGTGTATGTTACAAAAATGATCAAATTAGATTTAGTTTAATATTTATAATATCATTTATTTTGATACTTTATAAGTGAACCAAACACTACATCATCATTGTATCATAATTAAATTTATTACATTAATGTTTAAAAATTTCAAATAAAATATCATGATATAGGTTATCTTTTTTATATTTAAAATTTCTATTTATAGTTGAATATATCAGTTATATAACGCCATATAAAAATTGTTTTAGTAAAAGATACATGTTTATGTTAAATTTTTCTTTACCGGAAATTTATTCTTATAAAATGACATTTTCACACCCAAGTGGCTTCATGGGGTCCCAAAATCAACCCAAGGATACCCATGGTTGGACATATGTCATAAATTAGGATTAGGAGGTGTTTTAAGATAGTTTTATGTTATTATAATAATATTTTATACCCTTATTTACAATATTTACCCTTTAACTACAGTAAATAAAATAATTACGGAACTTACTATACATAATGTCCAAAAATAAATTGTACCTATTTACACAATTTGATCCTTGTGATTCCATATTTGACATCCATTTTTTCAAATTCAAAAAAAATAAATTGCAGTAATTAATTTAAAATTAATTTTTATTGTCAAAACCAAAAAGTGATTTTTTAAGAAAAAATAACTATCAAAAGATTGACTTGTGTTTATATCCAATTAAAAAGTGAAATTACTTCCATTGACCAAAATTTAATTGAATGATTAAAATATATTCCTTTTTATACTTTAAAACCATTAAATAATATTATTTGACCATATAAATTATCTCGATGGAAAAAATTGTTTTCAATTAAAATTTACCCTATTTTTACTATTCATCAAGACATGATAGTTATCATAAAAATATCAAAAAGTTAACCAAAGTAAATTATTTATGTCCCACTTATAAAGAATAAATTTATTTTTTCAAATATAACATATAAAGGTGTCAAAAACTAAATTTAAAATGAGTTCTCCATCAAAAGGTGGTAAAATTTCATTTTTAGAAAAATACTTATTTTATCCGAAAAATTGAATTTCATCTTATATCATATCTAGAAAAAAATAAGATTAATTTAAAACATTAAAATTAATATATAACATATATTTTTAATTAAATAGAAATTCATAATGAGTGATATGATTTTATATACACAATTATTCTCTTTTAAATAGTTTTTCATAAAAACAAACCCTTTGTATTCAATTGGTTTTTATTTCTATTTATAATAAATTTGGTAACCAATGAATCATTATTTTAACTTGTGTAGATCGTATTTCAAAATTCAGTTGATACTATTCATTACCACCATTCTAATGGCTAGGTGTTGACTACTATTTAAAATAATAATATTATTATTGTATTATTTTCAAGTATAACTCAATGTTGTGTGCAATATAAGATTTCGAAGAAACCCTTTGTTGTGTGTTGAGTATGCTATTAGAAAAACGTCCCTTTTAACGTAAAATTAACATATAATTCATAAATATTGATATAAATTAAATTTTATTTCTATATAAATACTTGGATTGTTTCATTATTCCCCCCTTTTGAAAATTACGTCCTTGCAATTTTAAAATCGGGCTCGGCAACTTCATTAAAAATCCCACATCAGAAAAAGAATCAATAAAACTATCACTTTAAAAGAATGAAAGATAAGTACAATGGCCACCTAAGATAAGACATAACAGGATTCCATGTAGAAAAAACATGGATATTGAAGAAAAACTTACCATCATGTTCTGATAGAGAGTGATAGAAAACATGATTAGGAGAAAGATAACTACTCGAAAACCATAAACTTGTAATGGCTGAAATGGTCTTTGACTTCACATTAAGAAAATTAAATGGATTTTTTTTAATACCCTAATCGTAATGTTGAGGAATTATTTTACTATTGATAAAAAGAACATAAGGAAACATACATACTCGTCAAGTAGAGTTTCATTCTTTAATAAATATCTACCACAAACTCATCTTTTCTCCAAACAACAAGTATTCAAGATGACCTAGTCACACCTGAAGCGCTAGAATAAACTTCTAAAAAAACAAATAATCCTCAAAAGATAAACTATCTATTCATCCTATCTTCAAAACATTAACTAAAACCAAAATGGTTAATACAAGATCAGATAATCCCCAAAATGTATAATCCTTTATATAAACAAAAACTACACTTAATCTCTAAAATTCAACAGCAAAACCCAAGTTCTACATAGACCATTCAACAAAAAAATTCCCTTAGAATCCCTCAAAATAATCCAAACTAATATTGAAAACAAAATTTTCAGAACAATTTTATCACCTAGTCTTCCACAATAAATCCTAACATTTATCTCCAAATAACAATGGCATCTCTTAAAGTATCAAACTTGAAAGTAATTAACCTAATCACATATTCTCCATGATAGGTTAATAATTTCCATAAATAAACCAAACTCAACATATTTTCTTAATAAAAACATATATTCTTCTAAATTAAATTTGATGATTACTCCTCAGATGAAATATCATAGTATTCTATTTTCCTTCGGCATATAGTGTTCCCAAAATAGAGAACATCTTCCAAAATTCCATTTATCACATAATCACTAAATCATTTTCTTATAATAAGGATATCCATTTTATAAAATATAAGATCCAAAAATCAACTTATTCTTAATCCATAAAATCATTAAACTAAATAAAATAAGTCATACTAACCAGGGACTTCATGTAGGCCAGTGGTAGGCAATAAATCCTAGACGCACTTTGGTTGTGGGTTCGATTCCCACAACATTGTCTAAAGTAATGGGTTTTCAAATGGTCTGTGTGTTTTCCATTTTAAAGAAATATATAATTCCTATAACATTAAAAAAATGATATAAAATCCTCAAAAATAACAATAACCTATTTTAACATCAAAGGTTATCTCATACCTTGCATTTTTCGTTCCAAAAATTAATAACCCATAATTTCCTCAATGGTGAATGTCTCCAAAAATACCATTAGTTAACTTAATATTTCATATAATAAAGACTCAAAAGGGGTTTATAAGACATTGAATTTATGATCTACCTTCAAATAATAAACCCATGATCATATCCCCAACCCTTAAGAAAACATCCTAATCTCCAAAGTTGTCTAAACCTTTCCTCTAATACCAAATATAAGGCCCCAGCCTTAAACATTACATAATCTTTACTTAATTGAAGAATTCACATGGAGGATAATTTCATGTTTAGAGTTTTAGATCATTAGGCCATAAATATTACATTACATATCAAATATTACAAATTATAATCTTCTAATATATTAAATGTTTTTCATAATAATAAAACTCCTTAAATAAAACAACAATTTTTTTTAATAAAAAACTTCTTAAATTATTTTTTTCTCTTACCCTTCCATATACTCTGTGAAAAACATTTCAAAAACATGGGATGATCATAAAAAGCATAGTAAGGTGTATAAAATAAATAAATAAAACATTAGTCCATGAATTCATATAAATCAGTGAAATAATAATTTTTACTCATAAAACATAAGCTCTTTAACATACCACATGAAATCATAAGATTTTGGAATAAGTCATAGAAATCATAAAACATAAAGGTAACTTGTGGCATCCATAGAATAATTGTATTTTAGCCTTCACATCTACATAGAGAGTTACATTTGGAATACCCATCATAGTATATTCCCTATATATATTAGGATAAACCTTAACTTTTACCACTTCCATGTTACCCAGTGCATTGGAGAGCTATCTCGGGCTCACCCACCCTAGGTTTATCATGGAACCACCCGTATTTGGTTTAGCACATAACCACCCTTAAAATGTCTAATAAGCACAATCAAATCACATAAAAGATTTAAATTATCAACATTCTACTTATCAATCACAATAAATCAATTCAACATATTGAAATATTCAATCTATTTCCAAAACCATTTAAAATATTTAATAAAGAGATTTTTGAATCAAAGTGCCCCATACCAATTTAAGAATTTTAAAATAAATTTGAGAGGTATAATATTAAGAAATATATTTCCATATAAATAAACCCGTTAAACCATTTTGAAAATATAAACATTAATGATAAATATTTATAAAAATAAATCATTAAATCATTTAAAATAGTGTTTTAATTAAAGAGTCCCTTACCACTAGAGAAAATACTTAAAGAAAAATAATTAAAGAATAACATTTAAAGAAACCTATAATATCATGAGAATAAGTATATTTATGATATAATATATAAAAGTGTAGTATGTACACCTTATGTGATAATAAAGGTGCACAATATCTAGATATTCCTCAATGAAAGGAGATTGAGACGTAGTCCTTTACAAAGATTGTATCATTAGATTAAGGATAAATCAATTAAATAATTATGTGTAAAAAATATAAATACACCCATAATAAGTGTATATTAATTTTAAAACAATCAGAGTTCATTCAAACATATTCATGGAATAACAAAACCAATGACATGGATATTTGACTTAATGAATGGAGATTGAGTTAAGGTTACCCTTACAAAGTTTGTATAAATGATGTAATAATTTATAAAGTGTGTGATTATGTGTAGAAATAGAATATCCACACAAAAGGAATTGGAAATTTCAACATAAATAAACAAACAGTGATTCCACACATAATCTTGGAACAATATAATCAATGAAGTATGCGTAAAACTGAAAGAGTCGAAATTGAATTTAGAAATTCCCTAAAAAAGATCACTTTGTAAATAAAACAGATTGATTATGTGTATTCAAAAAAATTACACATAAATAAACTATAAATACAATATATAAAATCAAAATTTATTTCTCACATAATGTTAGCTTGAAATAATCATGAAGGCGAAGATTAACCCAAAGAATGTAAATTGGGTTAAGAAGTTCCCATATGAAAATTCGGCATCCTTTCAGTGTCACTTAAAAATTAACAAAATGAATTGATGAGAGAGAAATTTGTATCCCATAAAATGGACATAAAAAGGACAAAAATATTTATGTAGAAGAACATAAATCAACATAATCAAATGAAAATTAAAATACATAACATTAAAAAGTCTTTGACTAAAAGAGGAGAGTGAAAGGTTCTCATACCTTGAGTCTGACTTGTCTTTCTCATTATTTATCTCTGTGAATAATGAAATTATGTTAATTTACACTTTATTTAGAAAGTTTTTAAATTTTATTTGTCCTTTTATATCACTTATTACCTTTTTATGACAATCATATAATTATTTATGTTCATATTGGTTGTTTTGTCGATGTTCGATACTTTAGTCAAAGATGAACTTGTTTTAATTACAAATTGTCCATGTGGTCAAAATTCCAGTATCTCCAGAATATTATTAATGATTTAAATATAATATATATCATATATATCCAATATATATGTATTTATAATAGTACATAAAATTTAGAGATAATAAATGAAATGCATCGTTCATGGAGACGGTAGACCGTACGTATGCATGAACGCTACATTCATTTATTTGTCATATTAAAGAAATGAAAACTAAATCATACATAGGTATATTATAATTATTTTATAATATAATATTTTATATATGCTAAATACTTTCATTAGTCCATCATTTATATGTTCTATGTATGTCATGTACGAGTCATCTCACTTTGAGTGGGCGTAATTCACACTTCCTTAAATGAAATTATTGTATTTACACATTATGGAAAGAATAAAGGAATAATGTAAATGAAAAATACAGAATAATTGAGACAATATAAATATAACTAATATCATATATAAATATATTTCCATATTAATGGCCACCATGATAGGTGGTAGGGGAAAATTGAACAATCATCGTTTCGTGAGGCAGTATTTCGTCATCCACAAAAACAGTATGTTCATGTCCATTAGATACAGGTTTATGTAAGATTAGTTATAATCATTATCATTAAAAAATCCTAGTATATTATTTATACCGGTTTTTTTATGTAATTCAAAAATAAAAATATCATAGGAAGTTGAGAAGGAAAATAAACGAAAGGAACTTGAGATAATACATTACCTCTAAATAGGGTAACCTCATTTGATTTGAGCCAAAAGGATTTCTTAAATTGCCTTCTACCCAAGGTAAGACTTATATAAGTAAGTTAGGGATTTTTAGAGAATATTTTATCATATTTGGATGATCCAAGAGTCTTTAGAGGTGTGAGTAAATGGGTAGAGGTGATTCACGTTTATAAGAGGGAAGAGTGTCACTTTAGGAACGTTTTGAAATATTATTTTATTATAAAATGATTTTCGATTTCAAATGGTCCCATTCTCATTTATTCCAAAGATAAGATAATTTTGGGTCTCAAAACTCTCAACCAATAATTTTTAGACAAGTTCAAGTCACAAATTTTACCTTATCATTTTTCTTTAACCCTTGGTTAAAAACATTAACTCTTACCATGCCTTCTTGCATTTTCATAATATATGGTAAGTATATTTACTATAAAATGCAAATAGAACCATAAATGGATAATTAATGAAAATTTTAACATCATATAAGTCTTTTGGATGAATATTATAATTTTAGGACTATTATATCATTTAATAATATAGTATTTGTTTTAAAACTTGTTTTTGTAAATTTTGACACTATAAAGTAATTTATTTTTGTTAAAGTCATAAAAACATGGTTCCTTCAAACCAAATACATTAACTAAAAAATAATATGTAAATTGAATCCATAAAATTCTTGTATGGCATAAAAATAATCAAATTATATTTATTTGTTTATTTATAATATCATTTATTCAAATCCATTATCAGTGAAGCCATTACTGCATCCTCATTTTGTCATAATTAAAATTATTTATTTAATGTATAAAAATTTTAAATAAAATATCACGATGTATGAAATATTTTTAAATTTAAAATTATTGTTTATAGTGAATGATATCAGTTATATTACCCCATATAAAAAAGTTTTATTAAAATATACATGTTTATGTTGTATATTTCCTTACTTCAAATAAATTCTTATAAAATGTCATTTTCACACCCAAGTGGCTCCATAGGGTACCAAAATCAACCCAAGGATTCCCATGGTGGGAAAAATAAAATCAAATTGGATTTGAACATGTTTTATGGTAGTTTTATATTATTTTTTACCCTTATTTACTATATTAACACTTTAACCATGGTAAATAAAATAATTACGAAGGTTACTATTCATATTGTCCAAAAATAAAAAGGTAGATATTTATACAATATCATCCTTATGATTCGAAATATAGAATAATTTTTTTCAAACTAAAAATACATAAGTTGTGTTAATTAATTTAGAATTAATTCATGTTGTCAAAACGAAAAAGAGGGGTTTTAATAAATAATAACTATCAAAAGATTCACATGTTTTTATGTCCAATTTAAAAGTGAAATTTCTTAGAATGAACAAAATTGAAAAAAAATAAAAATATATTACATTTATACTTTAAAAACATTAAATAATATTATTTAACAATATAAATTATCTTGATGGAAAAAGTCTTTTTCAATTAAAATTTAGTGTATTTTTACTATTCAGCAAAGCATGATAGTCATAAGAAAAATATCAAAAATAATCCAATTTTTTATTTGATTCCATGCTTCTAAATAAGAAGTTTTTTTATCAAATAAAACATATAAATGTGTCAAAAACTAAATTTAAAATGGTTTCACCATCAAAAGGTGATAAAATTTCATTTTTAGAAAAATACATCTTTTATCCGAAATTTTTTTTTTCTTATATCATATCTAGGAAACATATAAGATGAATTTAAAACATTAAATTGAATATATAAAATATATTTTCCATTGAATAAGAATCTTTAATGAGTGATATAGTTTTATAAACCCAATTATTCTCTTTTAAAAACGTTTTAATAAAAACACGCCCTTTACATTCTATTGGTTTTTATTTCCATTTCTAATAAATTTGGTAACCAATGAATCATTAGTTTAACAAGTGTAAACCATATTTAAAAATTAAGTTTATAATATTCATTCCAACCATTATAATGTCTAGGTGTTAGCTACCTTTTAAAATAATAATAATATTATTGTATTATTTTTCGATACAACTCAAAGTTGTGTGCAATGTAGAATTTCAGAGAAACCCGTTGTTGTGTGTCGAGTATTATATCAGAAAAAGATTCCCCTTTAACATTAAATTAACATATTATTCAAAAATATTATTTGAAATGAAAAAGTATTATTCTATAAATACCTGGTTCGTTACATGTACCTTGGAGTAATAACTCTGATTAGGTATTCTGGTCCTAACTCAGGGTAACCTCGTACATGACAACAGACCTTAACAAAAAACGGGTTTGACACTCCCAGAGGATACACTAAGGATAGTTCTCATTTTCCTTTCCAAATATTATAAAGGATTTAGAAGTAAATATATCCCCAAAGAATGCATTTTTATGATTATGATATTAGTTATGCATAAATTTATTAATTTATGTTATGCCATATTTAGAGTTATACAAAGTTGGTAATTTTATGAGCTAATCTAGTATATGTTGTTGTTTGGGAATGGAACCTAGAATGAATAATGTTATAATTACTCATGGAAAATTTATATATTTACCTACTGGGGGAACTGATCCAGCTAGTATTGGAATTGAGAATATTGTGGAAATATTAAAGATACTTAATCATATTAGGACACATAACCATTCTCAAATGAAGAAAACTATTCCAAAACAAGACTCTCCTACGTTGGATAACTTTATGTAATAGAGGCCCCATCCTTTAGTGGTAATACTGATATAATTAAAGCTATAAAATGGATTAATTTTGTGGAGAATATATTTTTGGCATTGGGATGTGGTAAAAAGGAAAAACCTACACTTGTAGTGTATTGTATTAGATACGATGTCGAGAAGTGTTTTCCATTGATCCAAAATACCTAGGAAGAACATGAGATATAACTCATGGAATGGAAATATTTTAAGGGTAAATTATTATATAAATACTTCCCTTATATGCATAAAATTGAGATGATTATAAATTTACCTAGTTTAAAGAAAAATGAGGAAGAAAGTGTTGCAGAGTACGAAGACACCTTTACAATGATAGAAAGGTATTCTACTGATTTCATACACAACATGGAAAGAAATATTGGTCATGTTTTTTAATCACTTAAGATAATTATCTGAATGGTGTTATTGTATCAAACATTTTCTTTATATGATGAAATCATTTTATGTGCTATCAAGAAAAAGAAATAATCCTATAAATCTTATAGATTTAATGGGGGAAGAAAGATAAGGAGAGTACAGTAGGGTAAGATGTGGATAATAGAAAAAAGGGAAATTTGGAATTATGAAAATGAATTCCCCAAGCACTGGGAGAATATATCCCAGAAGAAGACAAGGTATGAATGTCAAACATATGTTATTAACACAACTAAATTTGAATGATTAATTTAATTCTATATTTTCATTTAAGATAAGTGTTGCAAAAATATTTTGTTGATGATTTTATCATCTTATGATATATAAAATATATAAGGATTGTACAACATTAATTTTTCATTAATGATTTGACATCATATGTTGAATGGTAACATGAAAAGTCATTTGTTAGAAATTTAATTTTTTTTGAAAATACATAGTTTTGAAAAAGATAATCCTTAATACACCTCAATTGTTGAGTTAATTTTGGACAAAGATATGATTTATATGGATAAATTAAACTTGATACTACTAACTACCATGGAAATGATTCTAAAGTTTTAGATCATAATATTTTGGAAAGGTTAACCATTTAGGAAATGGATTAAATTTTACTTTGTATGTGGCTTTAGATATTGATATATTAAAACAATATATGATGAATCTTTTTCTAAGAGATGAAGTAGAAATAGTTCAAGGCTTGACCAAAGGATAAGATTGTGCTTATAAAAATGTACCAAGTAAGTATATTTAACTACATTCTTTGAGAGTGAAAAAAATCCTCAACTCTAAGAAAATTGATCATGTAATGAAAACATTTGTCTTAGTACCCTTGATTCTGATGAATCAAATGTCTTCTTAGATCATCATGAATTTATGTCCTTGTGATTGTTAACTTTCTCCTAGCCATGATCTCTAGTACTCTATCAAAACATAATTATTAGATTTTTCTTCTGTATCCATGTTTCTATTTTCTACCTATATTCCCCTACTAGGGAACATAGTTACATGACCACTATAAATTCCTTTACCTCTTATTAATGGGATGTGTTATTAAATGTTCTTATGATGTGGGGTTTCAAAAATATTTTATTTTCAAATATCAATCCCTTGATTAATGATATCAAGTTTAAAATGTGAGGATGAAATTTAAATAAGGTGGGGAGAATGTTACACCCTAATAAATTAAAATATTTTCATGTTATAATAAATATTTTTTTTGTATCTTCGTACAAAACAAAAATCTAAACATACACTACACATAAAACCAAATTATATTATGTTACATTCAAGATCATGTTTTCATTCCTTTTAATGGAAAAGATGTTTTAAAATGAAATCTTGAAAGTTTTATGAAATTTATTTTTAAAAATAAATAACCATTTTAAATCCATAATTGTTATATTATCTTACGGTGAATTTTTTGGGATTTTTTTGAGAAACTCCATTTTTTGATGAACAGAAAAAATTACTGCAATTTAGTTGAAATTAACCATTTTGATTAAATAATTATTAGTGTTAAATTATATTTTAATTTGTGGTTTAAAGTCAAAATAGATCAATTATTAATATATTAATCCAAATTGTTTCATTGAAATCGTCTTTATATTTAAATTAGATATAAGAACTTATTGAACTTTTTAATGTTTTTACTTTAAAAAAACTGCATTCTCACTATGTTTGTTGGACTATCATTAATATTAATCTTCACACTTATATGATTTGAATTTTAAAAAATGGATACAAAATTTTGTAATAAGAACAATATTTTTGGTCAAATAAGTCCAGAATAATATTTTACAAAATATATTAATGTAAGTTATTAAAATTAATTACGGTGATTGTGGTAAAATTCAACTTAATAAGGGACTAAACCCTAATATTATGGACCAAATTGACATGGAAACTTGTCCAAAATAAATTTTTACCAATAATTCAACCATATCCCTATTTTTTTTGAAATATATGGGTTATTGGGATATTATTTAATGGAAGTGCCTAGTATGAATGGTTAATTGAGGAAAAACAAAAAAATTGAACTTTACTTACATTTAACATCTATAAAACATAGATATATGTACAAAACAACATATTTTCGGTTATACATATCATATTAAAATATATATGGGTTATTTTTATCATAATAATTTGTTAATAATTTTTAATAATGGTTCATTTACTTAAAATGCGTAAGAAACGCCAATGTAGTAAATAATTAAGTATAATAAATGATGCTATAAATATTAAATGTGCTGTTAATTGATTGAATTATTGTATTTATTTATTGTTTTTAGATGAATATATCTTTTTACACATATTTAAAACTAATATATTTTAATTACATTATTACATTGATATTTTAATATTAATATTAAATAAATAATGTTAAAATTAACGTTATTGTTATTTTATAACAAATGAAATTTTATTAAATGCTTTAAAATTAATAAAAATCCTATAATATTCCAAGTGATTTTTGAGTGTTAATAAATATTAAATATGGTATATTAATGGACCAATTGATTTTTTTATGATTAACATATTTACCCATATATTTTAAAAACATTATTAACACGATGTAGGTTTAAGTAGTGTTTTAGCACGTCCAGTGCACTTGTTTTAAAATTAATTTCCAAAAAACATGATAATTTTATTATATTAATTATATGTTATATAAATAATTTAAGGAATCTATATTTTCTATAAAAAATATCATTATTTTAGTCTTAATGATTAAATTAATTAAATTAGAATACTATGTGCTTTAATAGAAACCAAAATGAAAAAATTGGGGAATCTTAGAAATTATAGAACCAAATTATTAAAATGAATGTATTTTAGTGTTTCAGGGGTTTTAATATTCCATTTTCCATTTTAATCCATTATTTTATAATTTTGGAGTCACTTTAGGTTAGGTAGGCTGCTCATTAATGAATACCTTTTTGTATATACCAGAGTGCCACTCCCCCTCCACTATAAAAATGCAAGAACTCAAACCCTTCCTCATACCTCTAAATACAAATTGGATCATCAAAAATGTGCCCAAATATTCTCAAAATATCCCTCCCCGTGACCTATAATCCTACCTTTTGGTAGGAATCAATGAAAGAAATACTTTTCATACAAACCAAAAGGTGTTACCCGATTAAGAGGTAACGTCTTCTCTCAAGATCTCTATTTTCATTTCCATTCTCCACACCAAAAAATATCCTTATTATATGATTATATAAAAAAATTATAAAAAATATAATAGTATTTTTTTATGTAAATAGTTAAATTTAAAATTACACATACCTACATCTAATGGGTAACAGACATATTGTTTCTCTTTACAGAGAACTACTGCCTCACAAAAAAACTGATTGTTTATTTTTCCTTTACCAACTATCATGGTGGACATTATGATGGAAACACTATTTATATATGATATATATGATATTTATAATTAATTTATTATTATTTAATTTTTATTTATAACATAACTTTATACTTTCCATCTTGTGTAAATACAATAATTTCTTTTGAGGAAGTATGGAATACTACATCCTCAAAGTGATATGACTCACTCATGCCATACATAGAAGGTATAAAGGATGATTTTAATAAAACTATTTAACACATATAAAATATATACAATACTATAATTATAATATACATATTTATCCTTTATTATTAATTATTTTAATACAAAAAAACAAATGAAAGTAGCGTTCATGCATACGTAAGGCCTACCATCACCATGAACAATGCACTTTATTTATAATCTCCAAATATCATGGACTACAATAAATATATATATACTGAATATATATGATAATTAAGGAATGTTTTAAATTATTAAGATGATTATATCATGACTTAATTAGTAGCAACAAAAAATTACAAGTCAAAAAAAACCTGAGAAAACTCATAAATTAACATCTGAAATAGTTAAAATAAGGAGAAAGTGTTTACAAATGGGTAATAAAATATGGTAATAAGTTAATATGTGATATTATTACCATGATTATAGTTCCATTATTTTATATTAACATATTTTAAACAAATATATAGGAGGATAGAAACCACACTACAAAATTAAAGTTAAAGTAAGGTAATTTCATCTCAATTTACATTCCATTGAGACTTATTTGTTATTATGTTCAAACTTAATTTTATTTGCAGTACATAATACCATTTTAATGGTTTATCCTAAATATTATTATTCAAATGATATTATAAGTTTCATTTTATTTCATAAATTTTTGGGGATTATGATTCAAATTTTCAAAGTGGTATGGGACACTTTGGAATGTTTAAAGATTATTCTCCTAAAGAATGTTATTAATGGTAATATTTTCAATATCACTTAATTTTTGGATTTTTAAACATTATATTTAAATATTAACATTATTTTAATCATTTTTTTATTATAAATTGATTCAAATATCCATATAAATTTTCATAGATATTATTATTTCCAAAACCGTATACAATTTTTCATGCAGTGCTCACTTTAAAAGTATTAGATTCCTGTAATATAGCCTTGAAAGTATTATATTCTTGGAATGAAGCCTTGATAGTGTTATATTATTTTAAAGAATCCTTTAAAGTATTAGTTTCATGGCATAAATCCTTTAATTTATTATATTATTGGCTTGTAGCCTTGAAAGTAATAGGTTGTTGGCAACAAGCCTCAGTGGTAAGTTATAGAGATCCATATTTATGAATTTACTTCATAGACATTTTAGTTGTTATTTATCCATTATATTTTTCCTCGACTAATCTACAGATGTATATTATTATTAGTTTTTGATTAAGTGGATTTTGTTTCATATTCTTACATTTCCATATTCAATTTTCCTTATCTAGTTATTTTAATGGCATGTGTTATCATTTTTTTTACCATTCTATGTTGATTTATTCTCGTTGTTTGATTATTACTTCTACCTTACTTACCATTACTATTAATTTATCTCACCCTTATTATATTTTCCCCCCATTTTAAGAATAGTAATCCTCTGAATGAGTTTCAAGGATTTTGTTTATTTCATTTTATTATGTATCATGTTTTCATTTTCTATTTCCCATTGTATTATTGGGGTCATGTATGTAATATGGATTTCCAAGACAGCTAAATTGACTGGTCCTTCAGGGTTTGTTTCCTTTTAAACATTCCAATGTAAAAATATAATATACCAGTTGTGGTCTTTTGGGTATGGGGCACTACATAAATTATATAAGAAATCCAAATGTGTAAAAAACATGTAATAATGAAAAAATATATGTTTTTAAAACATTATTTATTATATTAATAATTACATGTTTATATCATCATAAACTATATTTAAAAACCCCTAAGGACCTCCATATAATACCTAAATATAATAAAAGAAATGGTGGTAGTTGAAAGTTTAAATTCAGCTAACTTGGATCTCTTAGTGACTTTCACAACCTTAAATTTAACATCTGGATGTTTTTTTAAGCTATTCTTGTTTAACTTCAACTTTGGATTAGTATAAGGAAAACCCTAATGATTCTACCTATTTTCCATGATCAAAAAACTTATCCTCATATGCAATACCTCTATTAATAGATAGAAGTTATTCCCTATTTCTATATTGATTTCATAATTCAATTACTTCTATTTATAACCAACAATTCAATGGCTATGTTAAAATGGTAATATTTTAATAAAATTCACCTTATAATTTATCTACTATATTATTCCTATTAATTGTGATGGTATCACATAATATCAATATCTATAAGATCCCAACAATTATATAATCCAAATGGTCCTATTATATTTATATATATAGCATTATATAAATCTCTAAAACCACTTATCCTGTTTGTTTACTTCATTCCAAAAATTCATGTTATATTTCTAATTTTTTACCACCTTTCCATAGTTATAATCAGAGGTATGATCTCCAAATAAAACCATGAGGTTTAATATTTCATGTTTTTTGACTTTTTATTTACATTTGATTTTCTTCCTTAATTAGTTTTATTAATTATGTTTCATATCAGATTATCATTTTTGATTATTTTTTATCTTGCATTATAATATATCAATAAATTATATAGTTCTTCGTTTTAATTTGATATTTCATGTAAAAAAAGATATTATATCTTTAAGGGAAATTTAGTATTAAAAGCATGGGGTTTTACAAATTATTCGGGTAATCAAAGAGTCCAAGAATCAATATCATCCCAAGATTATCTAAAATCACTTAAGAAACTATATTTAAAAGGATAACTAACCAGAATATCTTCTCTAAAGGGAAGGTCTCATATATATTTTATACACTATTATTCAATAGATAAATTAATGGATAATAGTAAATAATTCATGGAAAAATATTCTCACATAGGCAGATAGGCTTGGGATGACACAACATTTCCCTCATGAGGTTAAAAAAAAATATTCTTTTTGAAACAAGCCATCATAGATTTCATTTAAAAATAAAATTCAAAATATTTTATATAAAGCATTTCAAATTGGACTCACATACCCACTTACTTAAATTAGACATTTTTTCATTAAAACACTCCTTTAACCCCCCCCCCCCCCCTCATTTTGATATACCAATTCAAAACTATCCCCTTAAATTTCTATTTTATTCTGAAATTTAATTTTATTTATTTACTTTAAAATTATAATTTTAACCAAATCCTATTACATACTTTGAGATTAAAATTCAAAATAAACAATTTCAAAAACCAAGATTTAATTAAAATTAACTTTTTAGATCTCATTAAAAAAGCATATTTAATTTAAAAGAATGATTTATACACAACTTACTCAAAAAACCATTAAATGGACCACCAAATTTTTTTTAGAAATATGTACGGTCCTATCATACTATTAACCCAATTTTAGTCCACAACAATTATTAGATAAAATAATAATATATCACACATTAATTATAGTAATAATAAAAATAATAATAATAATACAACCAAACATAAAATAAACTAAATAATCAATAGAGATAATGTGTAAAATCCATCTACCTTAGTCACTATCCAAATCATAATCCAAGATCATGAAAAATACTATTGAGACAATGGACATATTATTTATCAATAAGCACCCACACATCAATCATTTAATCATTAAAAACCAAATTTAAATTTTTTAATAATATTAATAAAACCTATCTTGTGACGTAACAATATTGAAACCACATTAAATTGGGTGAAGTAAACAAAAACCCAAATTTATAAACCAAATTATATAGTCAATTTCATTAAATTCCATCAAAATCACTAAATAAAACAACAAAGTGATATACCTAGAAATAAAAAAACACATGAACCTATGAAACCATCCTATCTAAGATTTATATACACACTAAACATGAAATAACCTTACTAGAAAAGAAATTCCATTATTCCCTAGTTGAATATCATAACAAAACCCTAACAAAGAAAAAAATCAGTGGAGTCGAGTTTATGAACATGGTTTTTCACTTAGGTATTTATCCTCTAAATTTTGGTATAATTTCATATTTAGGGTATAATATGGATTCTTAGTGGGTTTTTGAAGGTCATAAGGATGTATGGTGATTTTTGGGAGTATGAAACCCAAATTTTTGGAAAAATGGCCCTCTTGCATGATTACAAAAAACTGAGCGGGTATGGCGCATGGTAAAAACTAACCATGTGGATGTTCTTTATTTTCAGTAGATCAATCTAGAATGGTTGGAATATGGTTTCCCTAACTATGTAACCTAACTGTGTGTTACACCCCTTTCTCTAGGTACCCATGCATGGTTTGTTCATGGTTTCAAAAACCATGCGGGAAAACCGCATACAGACTAAATTTTGGGTAATTTTACCTTTTTCCCTTAATGATATAATTAATCCCATACTTGTTCTCTATTATGATTTCCAGTAATATTAGCATATTTTTCTCTCATTTTTTACTTTTTAAGGCATAATCAAGGGATCAAGAGATATCCTTCATCCGGGATGAGTTCGAATTTTTTTTCATCATGTTAGATGCATAATGATAAGTTATCAAGTCTGTTTGTGTACTTCTTCATCTCTATTAAACTAAACCATGTTATTGAGGTGTGATTAATTTTAACTGTTTCATAGATCTACTCTTATACAAGACACATCAGAGGCTATACAATAGGTGGAGAGTAGTACGAGCCTATGGTGGGTGTTCTGTAACTCATACTCTAAGTTCATTGACTTTAGAATGGTCATGTGGGGCCTTCTGATTTCATCAGGATACATTTATTGAATATATATGGCATGCTTATAGTCATTATAAGTGTTTGGTTATTCTCTTTCCAAATATGTGATTGGTTTTTTGTGGTTATTACCAAAACTCCGTACATCCCATGTATGATGTTTCTCCATAAATACCATTTTAGTGTTTTGACACGTTTGATCCATCATTCAGGTGTGACTTGGAATTACCTTCTTAAGGGTAGTATTTTCAATAGTAAATGGATTGATTTATATTTTTAATTCCATAATGTAAAGTACCATGTATGATCAAGACTTTACCCACCTACGATAAGTGCTTAAATTAATAAACATATGTGAATTGAAAATTAGAATGTATACTAAGTATATTACTTTCCCTTTTTAAATGTATTTGAATAATAGGTTTCGTTTTTGTAGAACAACATACAATGTTGATAGAAGGTACCAGAGTGATCCTTTTTTCTGAAAATACCTTAAATGGATAAAATTAATGGTTTCATTCCCAATTATCCTTTTCAAACTAATGAAAGTTAATGGCCTCATCCATATAAATTTTATATGACTTCATTTTCAAAAAATGGATGGCTTGACTTGAGTTGGCCTTATATTCCCGAGGGAGTTCCCTGAGCACTCGAGGACCCCATTTAAATTCAAAGATATTACTTTTATAGGTTGAGACCCACATAGAACCAGATCCTTTTCTAACTATGGATACCCGGTATGACACCATAGGATCCCTCATATGGTACAATAGGATGGCTTGGATGCACTTATTAGATCCAACAATGAAAAGTAGGTTCCATGGTTAAAGCCCTTGGGGTCGGTCATCACTTAACTCTTTTTTACCATGGATGAAATCCTTGGACTCGGTCTCCATCTTATTATGGGATTACTTGGAATCTGATATTTGGTTCACACTCTTACCCCTAGCCAGGTTCCAGTTATTACTAATTTGAATACCACTGAGGTATTGGTTTCCTTGGTTATTACCTTGGAACATCATTATTGAATATCATTTAAAGTTTCCTTGTTACATATTTGAACCTTTACTGTGGATATCATGTGACTTAATTGTAAACTGGTAAAACTCAAATAATGAACTGGTTACCCATTTAGACACCATCAAATTTCTAAAATATGTACTTGGGTATTTAGTTACACTGTATTGCTTCAATTTATATAGGAATGATTGCACACTGTTACATTTCCATTACACTAACCGAATATTATAGAACCCAATGGTGGTGGCCCACTGAGATTTACCTCACACCTTCTCGAAGCATCATCTGGTACCTAGGGGAGATTACATGAATGCATGTGTTGAAAAATGCAAGCATATGACTTATAACACTTGATTATATTCTATTAAGGATGAAAATAGGTAGAAGATGACCGATCGAGAGATCGAGATGCTTGGGATAGTATTTTGATTTCCTTTATTGTTTTTTGGAACATGCTATCCCTACTATCTTGAATCTATGTTTTCTAGTTTTCTAGTGACATGACAAATCATCATTAGTTATTCTAGTTGATTCTGTTATTGTTATCCTTTTCTATTTATTACTTTAGTCTCCTTCTATTCTTTACTTATATTGCTTCCACTATTTACCTCTGTTTATGTTTATCTATTTTTATACACTCTTGTAATGAGTTGATAGTCTCCCCACAAAGACACCATAGACCCTCGCTGCATGTCGGTAGCCTTTGCCATTCGAGGAGATGTGCTTGATGTGATGTTGACCACTGGGCTCAGGGCACCTATTAAGTGGAATCTAGGTCTGTGATGTCACTAAGTGGTATCAGAGGTGGTTATTTTCGCTATTTACTATTTAGAGACAATATATTGGAGATTTGGAATGTTTTGGGACTTGGTCATAGGTCGTGTTTGGGCGCCACAAACCCAGGTTCGGGGTAAATGCCAAGATACCCAAAATATAATCTTTGTCCTATTTTCCTATTACAGTTAACATTATTTCACAATTGGGTGATTCATATGTTGTGTTGTTTTTATTATTATTATTGTGATTGAGGATTTCTTCTATCCTTGTCCTGATGATATGAGGGCAAGTATCTTAGTTCATGCATCATTATAGGCGCCAAGAATTCTAATGTCATGCATTTTTCCATTCCATATTGGTGAATTTAACTACTTGCATCGCTTAGTATTCTTAGGATTGTTGAGTGATTCTATAATAGATAACTTACTCTTGTGATATTACTTGGTTGTGATCGAGTGGTTATCATTCTCAATTCATAAGGTGTATGGCCCCTCATGGGTTGTGATGAGTAGTATACCAAGTCGATCCATTATTCTATAAATTAATGGGTGTTTCTTTGATTAATAAGGTGTGTGGGCACTAATTTAATGGGAATGAATATCCATTATAAAGAAATAAAAATAAATCTAAAAGGAGATGGTAGTAAGTCCTTATACTTCCTTGTCATGTTTACGAAAGTAAATGGAGATTTCCTAGTATTTAAATGTAAAATTAAATGAAAATTATACTTGATCACTTACTAATACCTAGTCGTATAAGTGGGTAGTTTGGGTAGTATACCTTGGGTAGTAATCCATTCCTTGTTTATGTTCTGTAAGTGTTTCATTCTATCTACTTAAAACTTTTTCAGAGGTGTATTCTTGGCATTTGTAGACCAATTCTACCACGACATCCTCGGATCATACAGGAGGAAGGTGGTGATGATCATGCTTTAGGTATCGTGGGGCCTGATCCACTAGTCATACCTCTAGGAGAGAAACTTGATCCACTACTTTTTTTACCTAATTTAAGAAATGACACCCATGTTCGTGATAATTTCTTTCATCTGATGAAATCCATGCATGGTGTTCCAGAACTTGCACATATGATGGATGATATGACTTGGAACTTTCTGCATCATCATCATCTTACATTCTTAGGGGATGGTGGTTCATAGAATACTATGTCTTGGAGAGAGGACATCATGTCTATAATTGAGCATCCAAAAAGGCCCCTAGAGTGGATGGTCAATCTTGATACATACATTCTTTGGGATTCATCCAAGAATTGGTGAGATGTGGTTACCCAGGCTGATCTTCATCCAGACATGATGTGGGATGACTTCAAAACTTTTTTCTATGATCAGTTATTTTGTTAGAAATTGAGATATGATATATATAGAGAGTTCATGAATCTCGATAAGAGTTCTAGGTTTATTATGGAATATTCATCATGTTTTACAGAGTTGAAACATTTTTCACTACTTTTATCTAGTGATGAGATTTTGTGTGCTAGAAACTTCAAGGATGGGATTCAATACACCATTCATATGCAAGTGAATGTATTCATCCTACCTATGTTTTATAAAATAGACTATTAGGATCTTATCACTGAGCTCAACCTATGGGATTGAAATATCACTAGTCATAGTGGATATGTGTCATAGCAAGATAATAGTTCTACCGATGATAGGAAACATTCCCTCGAGGTTTCTCTTTTGGGTAGTGACTACCTGAGTAATAGTTTTGATAACTCCATGGTGTTTCATTAATTTGGATGATGGGGTACCTAAATCTTCATTCTAATAGAGAACCAATGGAGTGTTGTGATTGAGGTCGTATGGGTAATCTTTGATGTTTATAGAGGACCTTTCCAAAAAAATTTAGTGGAAAAGGATCCACACAAACTCCACCTTTAAAAGCAGGTTATTTTGTGCCGCGTCAAGTTGGGAGTTGAAATATCATCGTCAAGACTAACCAAGGAGGCGTTTGTGGCCATGGTAGCTGGGCCCTTGAACACCAGTAGCACCAAAAGAGCAGTTATGATAGTGGTAGTCAAGTTTTGTCACATGGATATGAATCATGCCGATTGCATATACTATAACTGATACCCAAGGATTGGGATATAAGACCATCTACAGTATGAGATACTATTCCAGTGGCATCAACTATAATATCTACTTTCTTTTATACAGGTTATTTAAACACTTTTATCACTGTATCTATTGCAGAAAGTATCATACTGGAGATACAGTATTACTGTTGTGTAATGATCCTGATAATTCATTATGAGTTTATTCATAGGGAATACGCCAGTGTAGGGATAATCCCCTTAAGGTAGGCAGTTACCCTTTCTTATGAAACCTCTTTGTTCTAGAGATGACAGGCTTCAATGTTATTCATGGGATAGATTTGTTGGTTAGGTACCATCCTTTGGTTGACTAATATTTCTAATGGATATCTTTTACATCACCAGAGGGCATCAGTTATCTATATAAGGGTGAGTGGGATGTCTAGAATGGTAGATAAAAACTAAATAATCATGGGATAGGTGGTGTGACTACCCAGATTGCAAATCGCTTCATGGAGGATCATGGTTTTTTTCAAGCTGATTTCTCTATAGAAGTAGATCATATCATGGATGTTTTTTCAAAATAATTTTTGGGGATTACCTCTTGATAGAAAGGTAAATTTTATGATCTAGTTTTTCCAAGAGAATATCCATTTTCCATTCTTCCATATGGAATAGAACCTACTGATCTCCATGTTCTCAACTAGTCGTTAGAGGACTTGGAGGTCAAAGGATTCATATGTACTAGCACTTCCTCTTGGGGTTCTCCCAATTTTTGTCTTCAAAAAATTAATTGTGACCCTTCTTCTTTACGTGGATTAAAGATGGTTAAACCATATTACAGTCAATAACTGGTATCCACTACCTCGAATAGATAATTTATTTGACCATATCTGAGGAGCAAAGGTCTTCCCAAAGATTGAATTGAGGTCGGGATATCAGCAAGTGCGATTAAGTCCATCACACATACGTCATATAGACTTCATTAGTAGCTATCTTCTGTTTGAGTGAATTTTTATTCCATTCAGACTTATAAATGTGCCTTCCATTTTTATGGCTCTGATGAATAGGGTGTTCCACCCCTATTGGGATTCTTTTGTCATTGTCTTTGTGGAATACATCTTGGTGTGTCCCCACACTCATAGAGACCATGCCAAACACCTTGATATCATTCTGAGTACACTAATAGAGATTCATCTTTATTTGATGATTGTAAAGTTCTACTTTTAGATCGTCAAAGTTCACTTCTGGGGTCATATAATATCGGAATCAGGTGTATCTATTAACCTTGAAAAGTTTACTGATTTAGTTTCTTGGGAGTAACCCAAGAATGTGTTTGATATATGGAGTCTCTTTGGGATGGCTGGATATTAAAATTGTTTCATACATTACTTCTCACACATTGCTTCACCCCTCACTGGTCTTAAAAAGAATGGTGTCAAGTTCCTGTTGTCAGAAGCATGTGAGAAAGCCTTTCAAGAGATGAAAGGGAGGCTTTTCTCAACACCTGTTCTAAATCTTTGAAATCTAGGAATAGGTTATACCATCTTCTTTGACTCATCAAGAATCAACACAAGAGTTTTGATGATGTAGGAGTATAGAGTCTCTATGTATGTATCTCAGCAGTTGAGACCTCATGAGATAAATTATTCGATGCATGGCCTTGAGCTAGTAGCAGTTTTCCATGCCTTAGGTTCCTAGAGAAATTATCTGTTGGGTGACTACTTTGTGGTGTAAAAAAATCATAAGAGCTTAAAATATATCCTTACACTGCATTAACTAAACCTCAGATAGTAGATATGGGTCGAATATCTATAGTCCTTTGATTTCGATCTTTCATATATTCCTAGAAACGGAAATGTAGTTTCTAACATGCCAAGTCAAAAAAACCAATCACTTGACATACAAGAAGCAAGTGTTGAATTTAAATTAATGGAACTCTTCTCTGAGATGTATTTGAAGTATCATAATATTCATGAGTAGTCTTACCTCTCATCTTTGACAGTTAACTCTTCCCTACTTGATAAAGTGAAGCGTAAAAAAAAATCAAATCCTTGGGTCTTGGTTCTCTATGAGGGTTTATTAGGTGATAACCCACCTCTGGATTGGTCATTAGATAGAAAAAAAATCCTGCACATGCATGGATGTGTCTACGTTCTTATAGATATGAGAGATGATTTGGTGAAAGATTCTCATGATTCACTATGGGTAGTTCAACCAAGAATCTCTAAAATGTATCAATAAATGTGATGATAATACTCATGGAAAAATATGAAATGTAAAATAGTAAGCTTTGTCACTAGGTGTTCTACCTTTTAGTAAGAGAAATTAAAGGACCAGACACCTGCAAGCCTGTTACAGCTACTTCCAATCCCAGAATGGAAATGGGAATATGTGTCCATGGAATTTTTTGTTTTGTTTCCTAGGTCACAAAGGGGTAGTGATGTTTTATGGGTAGTTTTTGAGTGACTAATGAAAGTATCCCACTTCATTCTTATTTAGAAAACATTCTCAGTTGTTGAGGTGGGAAGATTGTATGTTAGTGAGATCATATGACTACATGGGATACCTCATAATATAGTTTTAGATACCCATTATCATTTCATATCATGGTTTTGGAAGAGCCTACAAGAAACTATTGGAACACAGGGGCTACTTAGAGTAGTTTTTCACCCTCAGACTGATGGGAAATTAGAATGGAAAATATCGGTTCTAGAGGATATGATTCAAGAATGTGTCTTTGATTTCAGCGGTTCTTGGGAGAAGCATATCTCTCTCATTGAGTTAACCAATAATAATAGCTTCCAAGTAATGATTTATATGGATCCTTTTGAGGTCTATTATGGTAGTCCATTTCATTCACCCATATGCTGGCTAGAGGAAGGCAAGTTAGAACGACTAGGTCCTCATCTCATTTTGGATACTTCAGAGTAGGTTCAGCTAATCAAGAAAACGTATGACTACAGCTTGGTCTAGAATGAAATCTAATGCTGATCACCATGCATGACCTCTGGAGTTCAAGTTTGGGAATCATGTTTTCCTTAGGGTATCACCTAATCTGGGGAATAGATGGTAATAGAATCAAGGGAAACTGTCTCCTCATTACATAGGGTCATTTGAGATTCTAGAGAGAGTCGATCTGGTAGCCTTTCGGTTTCAAATACCTCATAAGTACTATTCCATTCATGAAATATTCCATGTTTCACATATCCATAAATATCATATCGACCCATCTCATAAATTTTTCCAGAGAAAGTTGAGTTAGATGTTGATTCTACTATTGAGTATTATCCTGTACGCATCATTGAATTGAGCATGAATATCTAAGGCCGGTTTATCCCACTAGTATAGGTGCTATGGTAGCACAATCGCACGCATGAAGAGACTTGGTAGTGGGAGGCTTACATATATGCCAAGTGGCTAGAGTTGTTATCAGACAGTATTTCCCCACCCTTGGAAAGTGAACTCTGGGATGACTTCTTTTAAAGGGGGGAGAATTAAAGAACCTTGTTTTTCAATCAGCTAGGGATCGTTTAAATTTTGGTATAATTCCTTATTTTATACCTAATATGGATGCCTAGTGGATTAGTGAAGGTCTTGATGGAGTCTAGGACTTATTTGAATCCCATAACACAACTTCTTTTGGAAAAAATGGCCATATCGAATGGTTAGAGTAAACCGTACGGGTAGGGAGCATAGTTACATTTAACTGTGCAGATGGTCTGCATTTTTAGGCAGAGCCATCTCACATGATTACTGCACTATTTCCCAAACTGTGTAGCCTTACTAGGTAGTACATCCCTTTATATAGACACATATTCATGGTTTTCGTACGGTTTAGAAAAATGTGGGGCAGACCGTGCATAGGCTGAATTTTGGGTAATTTTACCTTTTGCCTGTAATGATCTAATAAAGCACCTCTTTCTTCCCTATTACATTTTCAACAGGATTATCCTCCTTTTCCCTCATTTTGGATATTTTCTAAGGCTTATTCTAGGGATCTAGAGATATCCTTTTTCCAAGATTCTATCGAGTATATATTCATCTCATTGGATACAAAATAGTAAGCACTCAAGTCCATTTGAGTCGTTATTCATCTCTCTTCCTCTACACCTAGTTATTGAGGTGTGATATTTTTTACCTTTTTCTTAGACCTAATAAAATTCAAGACAAATCAGAGTCCAATACTAAATTAAGAGTTTCATATAAGCCTAATGTGGTATGTATATAACTCATCCATAAAATTTTTTGATTTTGGAATTGTTGGGTGGGCCCCGCCGATTTCACCATGTGCCATTTATTTAATATATATGTCATTACTATAAAAATTAGAATCAAATGGTTGTTATATTTCCAAATATGTAATTAGTTTTCAGTGGTTACACCCACAACTACATCCATCCTATGTAGAATGTTATGCCATAATTTTTTTTCTAGTGTTTTGACATTTTTAAGACATCATTCAGGTGTGCCTTGGATTGAACTTCCAAAGGATAAGCTTTTATATATTAAATGGATTGAATTATATTGTAAATTTCATAATAGAAGGTACCATGTATGCTCACCACTTGACCCACCAAAGGTAAGTGATTCAATTAATAAACGTATTTGAAATGGAAATTGGGAAGTATACTAAGTATATGAATTTCAATTTTTAAATGAAATTGAATAATAGGTTTAGTGTCCTTAGAAACCCTTACCATGTTGATGGAAGGTATAGAAGTGAGCATTTATTATGAAAATTCCTTAAATGGATTAAATTAATGGTTTCATGCTCAATTATAATTTTCACACTAATGAAAGGTAATGGATTGAACTTTATGAATTGTATATGACTTAATTATAAAAAAAGAGTGTCCTAACTCGAGATCACCTGCGATTTCGGAGGGAGTCCATTAAGGACTTGAGGGCCCCATTATGAATTTAAGGATATGGATTTCTTAGTTTTATACCCACCTAGATCCCAATCTTTGTCTAAAATTTGATTCCTGGTATGACACCGTAGCATCCCTCATATAGTACTATAGGATTCCTTGGATACACTCCTAGGATCCAACATTAACAAGTAGGTTCCTTGGTTAAATACCATCGGGCCCAGTCATTGGTTAGCCCCATTTTACCTTGGATAAATTTTTTTGGACTTGATAGGCATCTTATTGTGGAATTCCATGGACTGTATTCCTTGTATTAAACACTTACCCATAGCCAGGGAACATTTATTACTGAGTTGGTGACCCTTGAGTATATGTTTCCATGGTCATTACCTTGGAAATTAATTATTGAATATCATTACTGGTTGCCTTGTTACATCTCTAAACCTTTGATATGACTATCATGTGACTTAATTATAAACTGGTAATAATAAAATAATGAGCTGGTTACATGTTCAAAAACCAGCTGAGGGATGAAGTAGGTACTTGGGTATTTAGTTTCATTGTATTAATTTGCTTTATATATGCATTCTTTCACAATGTTACATTTCTATTACATAGGTTAGATGTTATAGACACCATTGGGGGTGTACCACTGAGATTTCTCTCACAACATCTCTGGGCACCATTTGGTGCTTGGGAAAAATTACATGAATGCATCTATTGAAAAAGGAAAAAATGTGGCTCAAACACTAGATTGCATTCTGTTTAGGATGGAGATTGATAGAGAATGACTGATTCAGATCTTGGGAAGCTTGGTACTATCTTTTGATTTCATTTATACTTTTTTGGATCATGTTATGAAGGTTGTCATATATCAATGTTTTACAGTTTTCTAGTGATATGAAATATCATCATTAGACGTTCCTATTGATTCAGTTATTTTTATCCTTTTCTATTTATTAATTTAGCATCCTTCTGTTGTTTACTTAAATTTATTTATCTATTTACCTCTATTTATATTTATCCATTATGCTACACTTTGGTAATGAGGGCATAGTCTCCCCAAAAAACACCCTAGGACCTCACTACTAATCGACATCCTCTAGGATTTAGGGAGATACACATGAGGCCATGTGTCCCATCGGGATTGGGGCACCTATTATGTAGAATCTAGGTCTTGGAAGTCACCTAGAGAGTGGAAGGAGAAAGAAGAAAAGAGGATGTGGTCTTACCTTATTATACCATGATTAATATTCTATTAGAGGAGAAAACTAAGGAATTAAATAAGAGTGAAACATGGGGGAGAAACCATCCAAATGGTTTCCCCAAGTTTCCCTTTCGTCTAAAATTAAAGGGGTGATAGACCAACAAATGATGGATTTAATATCATTAGAAAAATGATCAAGAACCCTACCAGGTATCTTTTTTATTTCCACTTTCTAGTGTATAAATAGGTACTCAGTGTCTAAAACAAAAGTGAAAACATACAGATTTTTCCTCATGGTATTTAAAGGAACTAAACAATATAGTTGGTGTCCTGGTGTGACTACATCCTCGCACTTTTTCTCACCCACCACCTAAGAAATATTTAAAATTATTTTTCAACTAAGAAACACCATGAAAACATCCATTTTAACATTATAACATTTCTCAAAACCTCATACCTTCTACCCTAACTCAAAAAGTAAAATTCTTCTTTCTATCAATCCAATAGTAATCCATCATACCTTCTAGTTCATAAAAACATGAAAGTATGAGTTGTTCAAACTCCCCATTATAATACTTATCTTCCCTAAGAATATTTTTTGGTCTTTTTTCACTAAACCTAAAGAAACATTAGTCATTAATTTATCATCATCCCATCAAAATATATCTTCAAATTATAATCCCTATCCTGATATGTGACTCAAATACCGAAATTCACTTTTAAAATACACTATTTCTAGACATTCTACAATCACAATCACCAAATTTTATTAATTTTTCTTTAATATTTCTATAAATATTATCAGAATTCAATTTTTCTAACTCAAACACCCCATTCACACTCATCACCTAATCAATGAGATAGCACAAAATTTACTCATTGATTCCAAAACACAAAAACTCCAACAATCAGTCAAACCACAGGATTTCGGTGTTCCCAACCATTAGGATTAAATATTAAATGAAAATTTTGTTTGATGGTTCTCCACTCCATTGGAAGAACCTCTAATATCCTGATATAAATGTTTCAATGTCTAAATGTATCACCCTCAGTTTCAGGTACATAAACCTTTATTTATTAACTTTGAGATTACAAAATTATTGGGCTGAGTTTTGGGTAGTTATTGAAGGTTTAAACATGTTTTGGAAGTTCATGGTTTGTTTAGGGTTATTGTAAACCATACACCACCTCTATAAAACATTGCAACATGTTTTTAGAGTAACTAAAAAGGTTAAAATTTGACTCATGGTTTGGAAAAACCATGAAAATTGAAATATAGGGAAAACCATGTTAGGAACAGGGTTTATATAATTTTTTGATCCAACTATGTGTGGTGTTTCCTTGAGACATCAACACTGCATAGTTAGAACATGGTTTGAAAAACCATGCAGCCTAACTGTGTGGCATATTGTTGGCACTCTAAAAATATAATACCTAATTTTAATTTATCCCAATAAGACTCATTAGTTTCCAAATTATTTAGGATCTTAAAATTCCATTTTCTCCTAAGACTCTTTTGGTGATTCCTTTTGATGTGGAGAGATATTTTCTCGAATCAAAGTAAGTTATATATCTAGATTCATTATTAAGTCATTTTTCTTATTTTTTACTCTTAAATATATTCTTTTCCCCTCTCATAAAACCATATATCTAATCCGTTATAAATATATATGTGTTTAATAATAATAATTTTAATGAGATCAGATTGAATCTATTAATGGAAATAATATCCAATTCAATATCTATAATATCTTAGTGTCATTATTTGTTTTCACAAACTGTTGAAATGTATGTGGATTCTCTCTCAGCTCTAATTTTTCAAGAACTTAAAGGCTTAGTTTTTATTGATTTATTTTCTTGATGTTGATGTGAAATCCTTGTGTGATTATTGATGGAAACTTATTTGTGTAATGGAATTGGAAATAATGGTAAATTTAATTGTTTTTTTTTGAAATATTTGGTGATAATTTTAAAATGATAATTTTAAAATCATTGTTTTTTCATTATAAAAGGAAGATGATTGATGAAATGTTTTCAATAAAAATTTTATTTATGTGAAATGGGTTTTCAAGGGTTTGGAATATGTAGTTGGCATGAGTTAATTATTTTTTATGTGACCCTAAATAAGGGGCTTGACCATTGGGGTATAAGAACATGACCCTAGATATGGGGTTTATTCCATTAGGGAACAAAGATATTAAACACCTAGTGAAGACTTGATGGATAGATGAGAGATAGATAATGACTGTGGATTTATCGCTTGACATGCATGTGTGTGTTTGTTTTTTAGTGGAAACCTGAAATGGGAATTCCATCAATGAGAATTTTTTTATAAGGATTTGTTTTTCACTTTCCATGTAGAATTGTCAATGGTTTTAATATAAACCATTTTAGACGATTTTAAAATTCTGATATAAAATGTGTTAACTGGTCATTTTAATAGTGGAATGAGTTGGAAAACTATTGGGAAAATCTAATGGATTTTATATTCACCCCCTTCTTTGGAACTTTGGTGCATTTTCAAATATTGTCTACTGAGACATAGTTAATGTAATGTTATCCCATTTCATTAGTATTGTTTCTTAATATCATGGGAGGGGCATGTGATATTGTAGATTAATGTTTTTTGAGTGTTTATAGTCTTGAGGCCACTTTGGCATCCATTTTTCATTTCTATTTCATTTTCTTCTTTTTGATGTTTTATTAGTAATATTATATTATTATCACTATTGGATTACCATTGGTTTTATTCTTTTCTGTAATATTTTAGAGGATTTGATGTTTATTTTTTACAGTTTTATAGTGTTTTATCTTTAATAATGGAAAATCATTCCCTAATATACTTGAATATATTTTCATTTATTATTAGTCATTGGTTTCTTGGGAATGTCTCTTATGTCCAATAAAACCTCTATATCTTCTCAAGCGGGTGATGAGGGGCAGGAAGTTACAAATGGTATAATTTTTGTTCCATACCTGGTGTTAGTTTTTTTAATCCTTGAGGTTGAAATTTTATCAATATTGGTAAGTATGTTTCTATCTTGGGATTGAATTAAGGATATATCATTGTTATAACTTTAAATTTATCGTATAAAATATGCAATTAACCTTCACTAAACTTCATGTTTCCTGGGTAGTTTGTGTAGAAATCATTGGACACATAGAACATCCATGCTCTTTATTTCAAAATTATATAAGATTTATTACATAAAATTACACTTAATAAAACCCATGATATTGATATTTATTGTGTTTTTGGAGATTAAATACATTACATAACAACTAAAAACATGAAAAAAGACATCTTTATTGAAATATTTTTTTACATGACCGCAACGATCCTTTGTAGTTAACACTACATGGGATAACCTGAGGACATATATAAGAAAATGGTGAGCTATAAATCCCATTAAGGGAGAAAAAAAGTCAAAACATGATTAAAACAATACATGTTAGGAAATAGGTATATCAATGAAGCACAATAGGAACATGAACATAAAGGCATGATATAGAATGATTATCATAACATGGAAATGTGGCAACAACTTAGAACATTGCATCATAAATATAAAGGAATATGGTAAACCCAAATCCCACCATGGTGGAAAATGTCCTAAAATAAATTAGGTAAAACCTTGTCCCAACATGATGTATCATGATACTAAACATTACCCGATGCATTGGATTGCTATCAGGGAACACCCTTCATGAACATTTTAATCTCAGGCTTAAGTGTGCCACATAGATCATATAACATGGATTCATTCAACATAATCATTTAATCCATGATAAAGTAATGTGTAATGAATATATGAAAGTGTATAATCAATAAATATATGTTCATAAATATGAATACCCTTTATAGAGAAATGGGCATGGTATTCACTACGCGATGATTTTGGAACAGAAAATCATAGTGCAATTTTGGTATCATAACAACATCACATAAGGATTCATGAGATGGGTTGATGAGAGAGAAAGGGATATCTCATCATTTAGAAATGAAATTTTAGTAAAGGGTATCATTGAAAAATATATCCCAACATATGATTTGGAATTTGAAATGTATAATATAAGAGAAATGCTTGAGTAGAAATGAGGAGAGAGAAATATCTTACAGAATTTTGGCATGGTAACAGGAGTACATGAGAGGGATTAATGAGAGTTAAATGGGTCTCTCATCATTAAAAAATAATAAGGGTAGAATGGGGGAGGTTTGAAAACTTACCCAATCATTTTTAATTGAAATATAAAAGGGTATTACTATATAAGGAAACTTGGAAAAAATGAGAAAGGAAGGTAAGTAAAGATCTCGTACATGGATGTGTGATCCCAAAGACTTGGGAGATGCTTCTTGGGAGTTTATGGGCACCATGGTAGGATTCTAGGGAGTGGCGAGAAGGGTGAGTAAGATCTTAAAGGTGTTTGAGTGAAGAGAAATGGGTTCTTGGGTGGGTTTATATAGGAAAGGTGGGGGGAATTCTTTATTATTTAGGTTTTGGACACTACACACTAAAATATTAAAAACCCCAAACCAACCCAGGGGTTTTCCCATGGCTTCTATAAAATCGTAGTGGAAAACAATATTTTATATAGCCAAGGTCTGATGACATTAAAATATTAACCTTTATTATGTGGAGGTGAGTCACACCCCCAAGGAAATGAATTTAAAATCATTAAATATATTATAAATATTGGTGGATTCACTAAGGCATTATAAAATAACTCAAATAAATCTCAATTTACATTATTTTAAAGTTAAAACATGTATTTGGTCAAAGAACCAATTTATGGTATATATTACATCACTATTGGGTCATTATGATGTCATAAAACACACAATATTTATATATTATTTAATTTTTACCAAAAAATTTGATTGTCTCAGAAAATTATAAAAATTAACTATTGGGTAATTTCAACATCCTAATTCCAAAAATAATATTTATTTTATCTTAGTAATTTTCTAAATATTTTAATTTTGACTTTTCAAATGAGAATCGACATTTACTGAAAATTGACAGGTTTTGGAAAAAAAATTTAAACCTTAATAAAAATTACCCTTGACTTAATAAAAATTATAAACTCATTTATAAAAGTAATTTGATAATAATATTTTACTAAAATATTAATTATTTCAAAAAATCATTAATTTCTTATTGTAAATTCTTAATTAAATAAATACACTTTTTTATCTTATTAAAATGTCACTCTTATCAAAGTGATTTCCTATAAATTTATAGATAATGAATTGATATATTTATCATTTATATGAATTTTTTTATAATATTATTAGTAAAAACCATAATTTATTTATTTCTCAAAAGTACCATTTTTACCTGAAAAATAAATTTATCGCATTAATTAATTTTTGATAAAATATTATTCCCATAAAAGAATTGATGGAATAAGAATTTTATTTATAAAAAGGGTTTACATAATAAGTAACCAATACCCTATTACATAACCCCTTATAACACTCACATAAGACCTAAGGGTAAGGAGTGCATTGGTCAAAGACTCTTGGGGGATCAAACAACATCACTCGAGTGGTAATCTCTATTAACGTGAACTTAACCCATATGATATTTTTTCCAAGCATAACGTGTTGAAGTTAGGCTTGGGATTAGTCAAGAGAAAAGCCTAGTGAATTTTCCTCCTTTCTGAGCTCTAAAAAATGAGCCTTATATGGCCTGAGTCTGCTGGATGAGTCCATTATCTCATTTTTCTATGGCAAAAGGATTTGTTAAAACCTTATATTATATTTGTTTAGTGATCATTGTTCAATGGATATATCATCAAAAGTAATGATACTTAATAGTCATTTAAAATAAATTAGATACAATAAAATAAAAATATTGCATGTGTTTTCTATGTCCATAAGAAATTAAAAGATATGGAATTTTATTCATAAATTAATGGGTCATTAAAACACACTTCTAGGGGTATTTCCACATAATCTTCATGGTATTACCCAATGAGAGTCACATTGAATGAATTTTATGTACGAATTCTCATTTGGTTTGATTTTTTCTTTATGAATTTTATTTTTTATACAAAAATGTGAAAATTATTTAAAATGTTGAATTTTAAAAATAATGGTTATGGTACCTATTGATATAGTGATTTAGAATTATTAAGAATTCAGTTTCTAGTGAGTGAGAATAAATGGTGTTTTGTTAAATTTTTATAGAATGGAGCATGGTAGACATCATATCAATCAATCAGAAGTGGATATTGAAAATGTGGTTTCAACTGAGTCACTAGTGAAGGAATAGTTGGTCAAAAGAATTGTCAATGATTTTATAGATTTGCTTAGGGGTGACCATAAATTGAGCCTAAATAAGTGCATCATTCATTTCAGTTCAAAATACAGAACCCTCAGACCTTTCGGGGGGATTTAGAATAGGAAAAATAAAAAGTTTGGTTGAACATAATGAATCAAATAATTGATTTCCTTAGGACACCAGCAGATCTCAATGCTAATATAGAAATATATATGCTCAATGATCTAGAACACTAATGGTGGGATTTGATTATTATGTCTAAATTTGACCAAGTCATCAACTAGGATGATTTTTAAGAATTATTATAGAAATAATTTTATCATCCTTATTGGTTTTTATGAAAGGGAATCTATTGGTAATAGATTATGCTACTAAATTTTAAAATTTAGTCCAATTTTCCCCTCAAATATATTTCAATAGTTTCCTTAAAGGAGTGTTTTTTTAATTCAAGGTTGATATTATAAATTAAATTAAATATTTTCCTTCTTTCTATTGTTGACTGTACAGAGGTGGTAATTAGAGAAATGGGTTCAAAAAGGGATATCTTAAAAAATATGGTTAGAGGGATCATGTTTATTCCTCTGGGTACACATGGGAACTATAATGCTTAGAATAATAGGAAGAGGGACATCTATCTATAGAGTAGTTGGACAAATCAAAATCATACCACGAGATTAGTAAACAATCCACATTTATTAAAAATTAATCTAGGTTTTTTTCAATGTGGTTTTTTCGAGCATATGAATCATGTTTTTATAGAACCACCTAGATATTTCTAAAATTGTAATTAGATGGGATATCTTTTGCATAGTTGTTTTAGTTCTCCATGTTTTGAAACCATAGACACATTTCATGCTTCTCAAACATCATATTCTTCAACTAGATGATCTCATAATAATAACATTCTCTATCCTAATAGATTTATTTAAGGTGTTTTCTGGGAAACCCTGACTCCTCAACCTATATAATCTCAACTCATTACCATGGAGAAACTTTTAGTGAGTAAATTTTTTTATAGAGTCAGGAATGTGATAGTGGATAAATAATTTGGTCCTTTGATGGTGATAGGAACAATTATATTTAATTTTACCCTTAAAAAACGTTTTTTATACAAGTGTGTTCCACTCTTTTATTGCTTATTGTCAATCATATGGGTCTTTATGTTGAGATAATACCTTTAGTATTGAAATAGAAATCTCTTATTGGAAAAATATAGTGCCAAGGATTTATGTTTAATAAATTTTATAAAGATATATAAGTGGATGAGTTTCTTTGGGGTTTATCATTTTTTAATATGGGCGTTAATGATTTATTTTTTGGTATGGATTGGTTCACCTAATTCAGGGTTCACATTGACTATTATGGAAAAATCATTACTTTCACAACTCTTGTGGGAATTGACCATATTGTTAAAGGAGATTAGGATATAAAGGAAAGTATAGTAGGAATTTTGGATCTATTGGTTAGAAACATATAGTATTTTCTAGTAGTGATTAATTTGGAATCCATGAATGAGATCATAAATAGAGATTTTCCCACTATCATTGACCAATTTCCTGATATTTTTCCAAAAAAATTCTCCAGGTTTCCACCCAAAAGATAAGTAGAGTTTATTTATAATCTCATTCTAGGGGAATTTATTAGTTCACCTTTATATTATAGTAGATCACCAATATAATTGTGGGACTTGAAAGTTCAACTCGAAGATTTTGAAAGTAATGGGTTTATTTAACCAAGCATCACTTTGTGGTAAGCACCAATTTATTTGTAAAGAAAGAAGATGGAACTCTTAGGATTTTTTAGATTATTATAATATTAACCAAGTTTCCATAAATATTTTTTATCATCTTCCAATAATCTATGACTTCTTTGATCAATTAACGGGAGACCGATAGTCCCTTAAAATTTATATAAAATTTAGAATATCCACAACTATGAGTTAGAAAGTAGGATATTAGAAATATAGATTTTAGATATATATATGGTTATTATAAAATAATTATTATTCCTTTTTTTATTACTAATACACCATCCATATTTAAGTATTGTATTAGTCAAATATTTTAGAGGTGTCTAGATTCAATTATCGTGCTGTTTTTTGATGATATTTTAGCATATTCCAGGAAAATAGTTGATCATGAGCAACAACTGTATATAGTGTTGGTTATATTGTGAGATAATATCCTTTATAATATTTAATATAAGTGTTATATTTTATTATATGATATTTGTTTCCTTGTCCATTTTATTTTAAAAATGGAGTTTCGGTAGACACTGAAAAGATAGAGGTTTTTACCTCATAATAACCACTTGAAAATGTATTTTAAATAAAATGTTTCTAGGGATTAGTGGGATACCAAAAAAATTAAGATAATTCTCATGTTTGGCCTCACTGATGAAAGATTTTATTAAGAAAGGAATTCATTCCCAATGTAATGATGATTACAATAAATCCTTTTAAGAAGTTAGGGATGAATCTGGATAGGGATATGTAGTCTATTGTGATGCATTGGGATTTAGGTTAGGATGTGCTCTCATGAAGGGAGATCATGTTTTTTCATATGGTTCATGGTAGTTTTTATTGAATGATAAGAACAACCCAACACATGATTTAGATTTGGATTCTTTAGTTCATGCATTAATTTCCTGGTTCCACTATATTTTGGGTGAGAAATTTATAGTGTATATATATCATAAAATCTTGAATTTAATTTACTCATAAAAAAATTTTAATATATGGAAAATAATATGGATGTAATATCATAAAATGTTTGTATTAAAATTATTATATATGCTAGGTAAAGAAAAGTCTATAGAAAATTCTTTGAGTAATAGTTCATATGACCAAATGTCTAAAGGCGGCTCATATCATTTGCATATTTTGTGAGATATACCTGATATGCAACTGGATTATTCATACTAAGGTAATGTTTTGGTTTTCCTTCAAGATTTTATTATTCATGATTTGGTAAAGAAGGTTAAAATTTCTCAAACATCTGATCCATAATAAGCTTCAATGAGGTCAAAACTCAATGTGGGGGAAACCATTCAGGGATGGATATTAGATGAGATATAATTATTATAATTTAGAGATCAGAAGGTTGTAACTTTGTCTTATCAATAATATCTTTTTAGTGTATACCTCAATTGAAGATATAATTTTTATCCTAGGATTCATAAAATATATAAAGCGTTGGAAAGAAAATTTTTGTTTATTATCATTTAAATTGTTGTAGTAGAGTATATCTCAAGATGCATCACCATTTAGTAGGTTAAGGAAGACAATCAATGACCAGTTGGTATGTTGTAGTCTTTACCAATTACCATATGGTAATGGGAGTATATAGCCATGTATTTTTTAATAGGTCTACCAAGTATGATTAGGAAACATGATTTGATTTGAGTGATAGTGGACTATCTCACAAATTCATCTCACTTAGATTATATCTCACCAAGACCACATGTTTACATTTAATTTTTATAAATCCCTAAATAAATACCTTGGAACTCATTTCAATATGAGAAAAACTTATCACCATAATATATATGGACAATACAAAACGAAAATCCAAATATTGGAAAACATGGTTAACTCTTGTGTAATGGATTTTGATAGCTCATTGGAATATAACATACCAATAGTGGAGTTATTATATAATAATATTTTTCATCCCCCAATACAAAAGGATCTATTTTAATTGTCGAATGGTCTCCATTGTCATTCTCCACTTTAGTGGATGGGAGCAGGTGAGACTTCACAATTGTACCTATCCCTTTGCAAGAGACAACATATAAGATTCAGATGATCATAAAAAGGATGGTGATAGTTGATTCACTCATAATTGCATGTAAATTTTTAAATATATTCTAATGATTTTTAATGGATTTTAATGGATTTTAATGAATATTTCTATAAAATTAAATGTTTTAATAAAATATGAAGAATTAAAATTTAACCATTGAAATATATATAATTGATAAATTTTATAAATTTGAAAGCAAAATGTAATTTACTTATGAATCTATGCTGGTTACTAATTGTGTTATGTTTTTATAGGGTAAAACATATGGGCCAACTCAACAATGCCTCAACCCTATGGGGTAAAAGACAAATATTCAACTCAGGGGGGGACTTCCGACCAAGAAACCCTAAGGGGGAATCCCCATCGATTAGAACGTGGGTATAGGTTGTATAAGGAGGAGCTAACGCAACATGTGGGAAAAGGCTTGTTTGGGCCACACATGTAGACATAACCCATGTGTGTGGGTATAGAATAGATGGATCCCATCCTTGTGGTAGGATTCTAAGACAGTGAATCTAGGGGTTGTCATATATGCAAGTGGTCAGATGCACTCACATCTGTTGTGGGGTGGCTTAGTCTACACTATTAATCATTCTAACAAAAATCATGTCATTAGACTTCACAATTGTATCCCTCTATGTTCGGAAACCCACTCGATGCCACATTCATTTATTTCTGTCACTGACACCACTAGACACCATAACACTGCCATCTACAACACACTGGAAAAAAACCATGGCCAACATTGGAGAACTCGAGCTTCATAATTGAAATCACTGATTAGGCATGTTTTTACCATGGATAATATATAGATTCTAGATCAACTTTGTTGAGGATCATATTTAATATACTTTATCCATGCATGATGAATAATAAGTTTATCCATCAACATTGAAGAGCATATGAGGGTCATGAAAAGTTATATACCATTACCAGTAACCACATTATCATGGGATCGGTTAGGTTAAGAAGGGGTTGTGTCATAGGCAGGTTTGGATATATGGATAAATACAAAAACTGATACATGAATCTCATGCATGAAACAACTATGGGTGCCTAGATACAAAAATAGGTATGTGAGATTCGAGAAAAAAGTCCATGTTACCCTCGACAGGAAATGGTTATGTGCACGTCAAGTAAAATGGATACATTGACAATGGAGGATTAAGATAAATGAAGGGAAAATAAAATTAGCTACATGAAACCCTCCTCTAGAAAATTTTTATGTCACTCAGTAATAGAATATTTTCTAGAATATATGTAGTAAAACCTAGTGAAAAATGGGGGTAATGAGAATGAATATAACACAAATGTGAAATATAAATAATTTAGAGATATGAGAATGGTTTGTATCAGGAGTATATATGATCATGCTATAATGTGAGTACATTATGAAATTTATAATCACCTAGGATATCTTTTTCCAAGATCTAAAAAAATAAAAAGGAAATTTTTCCGCAATAAAATTAAAATATTTAGAGATGTGATAGATTCATCAAAGAAATAGGGGACATCTTTCTCTACAAAAAAGATGGATTGTTGCAACTAAAAAAATATTAGAGGATCACTGTGGGCCACCACTTCTTTGATATGTTATCTTTTTCTCTCTTCTACTGTAGTTTTTCATTTAGTTTTATATTATTCTATGTAATTCTTGGCTTTTTTATCAAAGTGAATCCTCTATTTTTTTTATTATGTTCCTTTCACTCTCTCTCTCTCTCTCTCATTATCTTCAATTAATTCTTCCCCCATGACCGCTTACACTCGACAATGAGTGGGTAACCTGAGGATTGGCCTTAGAGAAGGATAGAAATTTGTCAAATTCTACTATTAAATTCATTATTTTATTTATTCTTTTTGTGCTGAATGAAATAAAAATTCATGAGTGTAGGGATTTTACACTAAAACAAGGATCTTTAACTCAATTCTATTCCACTATTTAAATCTTTTCCCTCCCTTCAATTGAACACAAGCTATTCGTATGATGAAGTTGATCCATTGAATTGATTAAAAGTTATATGATGATGGTAGGTCCTGGAAGATTTCACACTCTTGATTGTGGTGTGTCATCAACCTTGATTATAGAATGAGGGGTAAATGATTTTTCTTAGGCATTTGAGATTTCAAAACCCATAAATAAATTCATATTAGTTTATCAATGATATTTCATGATTAAACTAGCAAACGAAAATTAAATAATAATAAATAGATAATGTGGTAACCTAGTACCACACGATAATGGCCAATTTATTTCTTTCTAACCCTTATTATTTTAAACTTCTTGTTATTTTAGTTTGGATTTATTCCTTCTTTTTATTTTATTTATTTTTATTAAAAAACAAATACTACAAAAAAAATTAGTTTCGGTGAATTAGAATTAGTAATTGAATATAATATTAAGATCCTCAAGTGAGACGAACCTATTAAACCATTTTTTTGAACTAGGAAATTATAAATACTATTTTTTTCTACAGCACACAATTGATGTGTGTCAAAACATGGTGTTGTTTCTATTGATCCAATCAGTTGTTTTCTTATGTTTCTCTTTTTAGGGTTTATAAATAGTTTTTTCTTATTTTATAAAAAATAAAAAATTCTCTTTTTCTATGATGTTTTAAAATGATTATTATTGTTCATGGAGCAATTACTATCAGGTTCAAGGCCAACTATAAGTGGTGTAAACTTTTATTGAATACCTCTTACATATAAGTCAAGAGAAACTAATTGATTTTGGCATAAAATATGTTGAATGGGATTTACACATATATCTCATTTTTAGAGCTCACAGATATGGTCGATGAATTTGAGGTAGATATTTAATGAATGAAAGCCAAAGTGGAAGCACCATTGAGACATTCATGTTTTGAGGAGGTGATCCAAAATTTTGGGACTTCACTTGAGGAGTATCCACAACTCAATAATCTAAATAATAAAATTAATACCTAAAATGAAAAGATATAAAGTGAAGATAAATACTCTAAAGAAGATACAAATCTGATTGATCGTAAAATCCTAGATCAATATTAGAGTGATAAGGAAGATGATGAAATGAAACATGATATTTTAAACATAAATTTTGAAACATCAGAATATCTATACCAGTATCTATACATTGAAGAATACATCACTCTTGTGTTTGAATTTTAAGAGAGGATAGAATATCCTAACTACCTACCTCAATCTTGTGATATCCAACTTCATGAGGAACTTACCACTAAAGAAGAGATTTCATATGAAACAATATAATGAGATGACCTTATCTTAAACACTATTCAATTTATTGTTATTCACTCTTAATTAAGTAACGACTCCTAATATTTTAAAATTATAGATTTTATAAATCCTTGTTTTGTCTTTGAGGAAGATGTAGAATAAGAATATACAACTTCTAAGGAACACATAAGTCTTCCAGCACTTATTAAGCATGTATTATAGGCAATCCAAGTGACCTTGCTAGAGGAAAATAAATCAATGGATGCTCACATTGAATGGTAGAATTTTCATATTGATAATTCATATATAAATATTATCCAAGTTTGATCACTTTTTAACTCTACCTTTTATAACCCAATTCACATAGCCCATATAGAATAATAACTTTACAAACAAGAAGAGGTTGAACAAGTGTCAACCAATAAGAAGGATGTTCCCACCTTTTTCTTACCTCCTCCATGACAACTATAAATTATTGTAAATGGGGTGGATTTTTTTACTCTATGTAACAACCCAAGTAAATGGAGAATAATACATATTTCATATTTATTAATATTTTTGAATTAAATATTAATTTTACTTTAAAAGGGTTTCTATATTTGATAGCGTACCTGATACGCAACAATGGGTTTCTTTGGAATCTTACGTTGCACAATAATAATATTATATTATTATTTTAAATTTTAGTTAACTTCTAGCCATTGTATTAGAGGGAATTAATGAAACTAACTAAAATATGATTATACATATTTTTTAAATGTATTTACATTTATCCAATAAAAGTTAGAGGCATAAAATGTGAATGAATCTAATTTTAAGCATAACATACATTAAAAGGCCGATTTATCGCCTTTTAATAGAGAACCCTCTTTAAATATAGTTTTGGTCACTTTAATACATTCTAATTGACCAAATAAAATCCTTATTAATATTGGGGACATCAAATTTTACTTTGGGTAATTTGTTTGGTATTTTTCTGATAAAGTTCATTTTTTAATGAATTGCCAAAAATATTGTATTTTAATTCAAAAGTGCATTTTAATCTAATTTATTTATATGGTTAGATTATCTTTTTAATTGGTTTAAAAGTTAAATTAAAATAAATTTTTACCATTTAATCTAATGTTGGTCATTGTAATTAATTTCACTTTGAAATTGGACATAAACACGTATCAATCATTTGATAGTTATTGTTTCTTAAAAACACGCTATTTGTTTGGATAACGGGAATTAATTTTAAAATTAATTAATTCCACTTCTATGTTTTGAATTTGGAAAAATAGACATCAATTTTTTATTCGGAATATCAAATAATTTTAGGCTGATTTTTTGGCATTTTTCTAAAAAACTTCAATTTTTGATGAATAGTGACACCACTTAGGGGTAGTTAAAAAAATTGACTTTTTCATTTAAATGAAATTTTACCACTTATATGAATTGAATTTAAAAAATATTACATGCGTGGTTGTTATAAAGAAGTAAAATGTGGTTAATTAAGATTGTAATAATTTTTGGTGAATAGTAACTTTTGACTTTTATTTACCGCGGTTCAAGGTAAATAAGGCAATTAAAGGTTAAAAGAATATTATATTAATTCAAAATTACCTTAAAACTTGTCCAAACCTTATTGATTGTGTCATTAACGACCATGAAAATCTTTGGGTCTATTTTGGGACCCCTTTGATCCACTTGGAAGTGATAATGACAATTTAGATTAATTAATTTAAAGTAAAGGCCAAAATGACATTAACAAAAATATTTTAGTGATTAATTTCTATATGGTGTTATATAAGTCCTATTTTCGACTAAAAATATTAATTGGAAAGATAAAAATAGTTCCTAAAAGGTAACATTTTTTTTAAATTTTTATACATCGAATAAATTTAATTATTTATGACACAATAATGATGCAGTATTTACCTCATTAATAAATGATTAAAATAAATAAATATATAATGATTAAAATTTTATCCAAAACATGTCCAATTCTGATTGAATTATTTTATTTCTAATATGAGTCAACTTATCTTCGACCTTAATGATTTTTGGACCATTAGAAACCGAATATCATTATATAATAAAATAATGTTTTCACACATTCCTAAACAACCCATCCTCCCCCTTATAAAAGGAGACCACTTCTAGCCAATTGGCTCGTCCAACCTCTGCCCAATTAAGCTCTCATCATCCCTATCCTCCTCTTAAAATCCTTAACTTAGTCATAAGGCACTTCAAGAAGTCCTTTGGTTCAAACCAAAGGGAGTTACCCAAATTAAAAGTAACGGTTTCTCTTAAATTGTTTTCATTTATTTTAATTCTCCAACCCCTAAACTCTTTTTATTCCTTTATTTTGTAACAAAAACAGTATCCTAAATATACTAGGATATTTTTATAAGAATTATTCTTACTACACTTACACACACCTCCATCTAATGGATGAATAACATAATGTTTCTGTGGATGGAAAACTAACGCCTCACGAAACGCTGATTGTTCAATTACATATTACCAATTCTTATGGTGGCCATTATGACGGAACTATATTTATATATGATATATGTTATGTTTATGATTTCCTTATTCTTCTGTACTTCACATTTATATCACGCCTTTATGGTTTCCATCATGGGTAAATATGAAACCTCATTTGAGGAAGTGCGGACTACCGCCCCCTCAAAGTGATTTGATTCATTAATGCCTTATGTGGGATGTATAAAGGATGGAGTTAATGATATGATATATGATATTATACTGGAATTATAATATACCTATGTATCATTATGTTTTATTTCCATTCAAATAATATATATAAATGAAAGTAGCGTTCATGCGTACGTACGGCTTACCGTCTCCATGAAAGGTGCATTTCATTTCTTACTTCCAAATGTTATGTACTATTATAAAAACATGTATATAAAGGATATATATGATATATATGATATAAAAATCATGAATATCATTCTGGATATAATGAACCTTTGACCACATGGACAAATGGTAAATATAAGTTGTTCATTTTTACTCAAGTACCAAATATCGACAAAATGAGCGTTATTAACTTAAATGATTACAGAATGTTTATAACATGGTAATAAGTGATATAAAAGGAATAATAAACTTTAAAATGTTCTTAAAAAATTATAAATTAACTTTAGTCTATTATTCAAGAGACTAAAGAATGATCGAGTCAAGTCGGACGCGAGGTAAGGGACTTCGTCTCAATCTCCTTTCATTGAGGCATTTTTAGTTTTATACACGACATTATTTTATACAGTGTATAAACCCCTTTGACTTTTCATTTTATTAAAAGGGAATATTTTTATACGAATATTTTTATTAAATGACAAAAATGAATGTTTTTTTAACATAAGCGGTGACAATGACCTTTCCGCCGCCGGGAGTATTATTTGATTTTTGGCTTCCTTAACAAGCCGAAATGTTTTTTTAAAAGGAAAAATAAATACCATATACTCTTTTTACGTATTTTGGTATTGAAAATGATTTTGATAATGGATTTATTATTTCAATATATTGAAATGATATTTTATTATTTTAATGGGGAAATGTTATCTTTCCTTTATTCTTATGTTATGTGTTATGATCATGTTATCGTTCTTAGGAATTATTTACGTATACGGGTAGTTCCGTGATAAACCTTGGGCGGGTGAGCCCGAGATAGCTCTCCAATGCATTCGGTAATATGATGGAGGTAAACGTGAATGTTTCTCCTAATATATTTTAGGAAATATATTGTGATGGGTATTACAAAGTAAATCCATATATAGTTGTGATAGCTACCATGTAAGTATGGTATGGATGCCACAAGTTACCTTTATGATTAATGATTTATATGTCTATTTCATAAATATTATGATTTCATGAGGTATGTAAAATATTTCATGTTTTGTATGTATTTATGAACAAAAGTTTTCTTTCTTTGTTTTACCACCCTTTCTGAGCTTTTTATGCTCATCCCATGTTTTCAAATGTCTTCACAGGACTTAAAGATGAATAAGGTCAAGGATGGGATCAAGGAAAAGTCATGCTATCTAAAACATGGAACAAGACATTAATCTTTTTTTAGGAGTTTTTATTTTATGAATAAAATGGAAACTATGTAGATATGTCTAACTTGTAATCTTTTGAGATGCAATAGTTATATCATAATTCTCTAAAAATCTAAACCTGAAAAGATACTCAATGTGAATTATTCATTTAATTAAATATTATGTAATGTTTTAAGGTCGGGTCCTTATAGTTGGTATCAGAGGTCGGTTTAGATAACTTTAGGTGTTAGGGTATTGTCAAAATAATATCCAAAAAGTAATTTATGTTAATATTGACATCATATTGCATTTCCAGATTACCATGTTACTTCGCCTAAGATATTTTTGTGTTTACAATGGTTTTCCGCAGAGGAAATAGGGCAGTTGTATTGGGATGACATCAGGAGGAAGACAACCTTCTAAATCAGCAACCTGAGATGGTCGGAATAATAATTGAATAGTTTGTTGCAGCGATGGCACAGTTGAATCAGGCTATAAATAGTGGTGGTATGCATATACGAGATCAGCTAGATCAACCATAGAGGAACATGTCAATAGTGGAGAATTTCTTGAGGCAACATCCCCCATCATTCAGAGGATCATATGACCATGTGCTAGTAGAAGGGTGGATTAAAGAATTGTAGAAGATTTTTGATTTCATGGGTTGTTCAGAACATCAAAAGGTTAGTCTTACTGTTTACTATTTTGAAGGTGAAGCTGATCAGTGGTGGTGGATGGTGAAAAATATCAGGAATAGTGAGGATATTGATGCTCTTGATTGGGATGAATTCAAAGGTATGTTTCTTGAGAAATATTTTCCTAAGGTTTTTTGTCTTAGGATAGAAAACAATTCCTGGAATTGAGGCAGGAGGATGACTCAGTGGCTGCTTATGAAGAAAAATTCGCTCGACTGGAAAGGTATGCTCCAAATTTCATACGAGATCTTGATAGTAAAATCTACCATTTTTACTCAAGATTAAAGAAAAAATATCAAAGGGATTTAGCTTCTCGTGAGTTCAAAAGTTATGAAAAACTTGTTCATTGTACGGAGAAGGTTGGAATTGATTTTTATGATGATCATGTATTCTTTGAAAAACAACATAATAAGAGGTCAATGTGGCAGGAGAAAGGGAAGAACTCTTCAAAAAAGTCTGATGGTAATAAAATTAAGTTTACAGTTTGTGAAAATTGTGGTAAAAATCATGTTGGGGAATGCCTTTTGAATTCTGGTAAGTGCTACTGATGTGGTAAAATGGGACATAAGGCTCGTAATTGCACTGAAAAAGATCAGGTTAATGGTAAGACAAAATATGATTTACAGTTAGTAAAATGTTTTATGTGAAAGGAAATGGGTCATTATGAAAAATAGTGTCCAACAAAGAACTCAACCGAAGGAAATCAGCCAGACTACAAGCAGAAAGGGGTGGTGAAATCCTTTGAAACTACTTCAGCAGATGTTGGGCCATCAAAGGAAGTTATATCAGGTACATTATTTGTTTGTTCGGATTATGTCAATGTGTTGTTTGATTCAAGGTCTACCCACTCTTTCATTTCTTAGAAGTTTTCTAGTAAATTGTGAATTCCATTTCAAGATATGAATACATAACTTATGGTAAAAACACCTGGAATAAATGTTGAGACAAAAATAAAAAATAAGAACATTCTTGTCCTTATGTGCGGAAATAATCTACCTGAAAACCTTATTGTTTTGCCTCAAGTAGAGTTTTATGTTATTTTGGGCATGGATTGGATTTCTGTTTATCATGCTAAGATTGATTGCAGAGCTAAATAGGTTTCTTTTCAGAATAATTTTCAGTTTTTATACACAAATGAACCCTTGATGTTGATAACATATCAGGAAGCTGAGAAACTAGTAAAATATAGAAATGAATGTTACCTTGCACACATTGTTGAAAACAAAGGAACTGTTCAGATTAATGATGTGTCAGTGGTAAATGAGTACCTTGATGTTTTTTCTTGATTAGTTGCCTGGTATTATACATGATCGGGAAGTTGAATTTTCTGTTGACTTAGTTCCTGATGCTAAGCCAATTTCAAAACCCCCTTATCGAATGTCTCGAATTGAACTTCTAGAGTTAAAGAAGCAGTTGCAGAAGTTATTAGATAAAGGTTTCATTCGACCTAGCATGTCACCATGGGGTGCTCCTAACTTTTTTGTTAAAAAGAAAGATGGTTCAATGCGACTTTTCATTGATTATAGATCATTGAATAACATAACTATTAAGAATAAGTATCATTTGCCTCATATCGATGATTTGTTTGATTAGCTCTAGGGAGCTTAGTATTTTTTGAAGATTGACTTTAGGTCGGGGTACCATCAGTTGAAAGTAAAGGAAGCAGACGTTCCAAAGACCGTGTTTCGTACTAGATATGTCCATTTTGAATTTTTAGTTATGCCTTTTGGGTAAACCAATGCACCTGTTGTATTCATGGATCTTATGAATATAATTTTCCGTGAGTTTTTGGATAAGTTTGTTGTTGCGTTCATTGATTATATTTTGTTTTATTCCAAAAGTAAAGAGGAACATGAAATTCGTTTAAGGGTTGTCTTGAAAACCTTAAAATAAAAGAAAATTTATGGTAAATTCAGCAAGTTTGAGTTTTGGTTATAACAAATTTCATTCCATGGCCACATTGTTTAAAAAAATGGCATAACTGTTGATCCTACTAAAACAAAAGTTATTGAAGAATGGCCAAGACCCAAAAATATATCTGAGATCCATAGTTTTCTTTGTTTGGCAGGTTATTACTGGAGGTTTATTGAAATTTTTTCACGGTTATCTAGTCCAATGACTACGTTAACTCTAAAAGGTGTTAAGTTCATCTAGAAAAAATAATTTGATGATTGTTTTCAGAAATTGAAAAGAAGATTGGTGAATGCTCTAGTTTTGGCTCTACCTTCCAGAAATGGTGAGTTTGTTATCTATAGTTATGCTTCGTTGAAAGGACTGGGTTGTGTCCTAATGAAAAAAGATCAGTTAATTTCTTATACTTCACGTTAGTTGAAACCACATGAGTTAAATTACCTTATACATGATTTGGAATTAGCTGCAGTTTTTTTTGCTTTAAAAATTTGGAGGCATCATTTGTATGGAGTGAAGTGTGAAATATATACAGATCACAAAATTTTGAAGTATATATTCACTCAAAAATAATTGAACATGAGACATAGGAGATGGTTGGAATTAATCAAGGATTATGATTTCATGATCCATTATCATCCGGGAAAAGAAAATAAAGTGGCCGATTCTTTGAGTCGAAAAATTAATGTCTCATTATCTATGCTACGTTTGGAACGAGGTCCTTTGGTTTTTGATTTGATGAACTTTGTCATAGAAGTTTTTATTGCAGGAAATTCTTCTGTTTTGTTTTAGGTGTCAGTGAAATCATCTCAATCAGATAGAATTAAGCAAGCACAGAAGGAGACAGTGAGTTATAGAAAACGGTCGTGTTGGTTCATAAGGGTAAGTTGCCTGATTTCAATGTTGATAAGGATTGTGTTTTGAGATTTAGAAAGATATTATGTGTGCCTTGTGATTCACAGTTGAAGAATGAGTTGTTATGTGAAGCTCATAGTTTTCTGTTTTCAGTTCATCCTGGTAGTACTAGAATGTACAGAGATCTTCGAGAGTATTACTGGTGGGATAGAATGAAAAGTGATATTTCTGATTTTACTGTGAAGTGTTTGACTTGTCAGCAGGTGAAATCAGAGCGACAGTTACCGAAAGGGATGCTTCAGTCTCTACCAGTGCCAGAGTGGAAATGAGAAAATATCTCCATGGACTTCGTTGTGGGATTACCAAAGACATCTCAAGTTAATAATGCAATCTGGGTTATAGTTGATCGATTGACTAAATCTTCTCATTTCCTTCCTATTCGAGATACTCTGTCTTTAGATCAAATTTCATGGTTTTATGTTAAAGAGATATTCATGTTTCATGGAGTTCCCCTCTCCATTGTATCTGATCGTGATCACAAGTTTACTTCTAACTTTTGGAAAGGCCTTCAGAAGTCATTGGGTACTGAATTAAATTTTAGTACATCTTTTCATCCTCAATCAGATGGGCAGTCAGAACGAACAATTCATACATTGGAGGATATTTTACGTGCTTGATCGATGGATTATCAGATAAGTTGGGACCAACATCATTCTTTGGTTGAATTTTCTTATAATCAAAGTTTTTATTCCAGTATACAGATGGCTCCATTTGAGAAATTATATGGAAAGGGTTGTCGAAGTCTAGCTTTTTGGGATGAAGTATGTGAAAGGAAGCTGATGGGACCAGAATTGGTAGAAGAGATGGAAGAGAAAGTTCAGTTGATTCAGAAGGACATGAGAACAGCTCAGAGCAGACAGAAAAGTTATGCAGATAACCGTAGGAAGGATCTTTCTTTTGAGGTATGTGATCATGTCTTTCTCAAAGTTTCTCCATAGAAAAGTGTGATGTGTTTTGGTAAGAAGGGAAAGTTGAGTCCGAAGTTCATTGGATCTTATAAAGAACAAACATTTCAGATTTTTGACCGTATAGAGCAAGTGTTACAGAATAAGGTAATTCATCAGGTAAAGGTTTTGTGGAAAAACCATATGGTTGAAAAGGCAATGTTGGAATCTGAATATGTTATGAGGGATAAATACCCCCACTTATTTTGATAAGTGAATAAAAATTGAGAGGACGCAATTTCCAAAAGTGGGGAAGGATGTAACATCCCAAGTAAATGAAGAATAAGGCATATTTCATATTTATTAATATTTGTGAATTAAATATTAATTTCACTTTAGAAGGTTTTCTATGTTCGATAGCGTACCCGATACGCAACAACGGGTTTCTTTGGAATCTTACGTTGCACACTAATAATATAATATTATTATTTTAAATTGTAGTTAACTCCTAGCTGTTGTATTGGAGGGAATGAATGAAACTAACTACTATATGATTATACATATTTTTTAAATGTATTTACATTTATCCAATAAAAGTTAGAGGCTTAAAAGGTGAATGGATCTAATTTAAAGCATAATTTACATTAAAAGGCAGATTTATCACCTTTTAATGGTGAACCCTCTTTAAATATAGTTTTGGTCACTTTAATACATTGTAGTTGACCAAATAAAATCCTTCTTTATATTGTGGACATCAAATTTTACTTTGGGTAATTTGTTTGGTATTTTTCTAATAAAGTTCATTTTTTAATGAATAGCGAAAAACATTGTATTTTAATTCAAAAGTGCCTTTTAATCTAATTTATTTATATGGTTAGATTATCTTTTTAATTTGTTTAAAAGTGATATTAAAATATATTTTTACCATTTAATCTGATTTTCATCATTGAAATTAATTTCACTTTGAAATTGGACATAAACAAGTATCAATCTTTTGATAGTTATTGTTTCTTAAAAACATGATATTTGTTTAGATAACAAGAATTAATTTCAAAATTAATTAATTACACTTATATGTTTGGAATTTGGAAAAATAGAAATCAATTTTGAATTTGGAATATCAAATAATACATAGGCTAATTTTTTGGTATTTTTCTGAAAAACTTCAATTTTTGATGAATAGTGGCACCACTTAGTGGTAGTTATAAAAACTGAATTTTTCCTTTAAATAAAATTTTACCACTTTTTTGAATTAAATTTCAAAAATCCGACATATATGGTTGTTATCAAGAAGCCTTACCTTAGTCAGAAGTCACTTCAATAAGTCCTTTGGTTCAAACCAAAGGGAGTTACCCAAATTAAAGGTAACATTTTCTCTTAAATTATTTTCATTTATTTTACTTCTCCAACCCCTAAACTATTTTTATTCCTTTCTTTTGTAACAACACCAGTATCTTCAATATACTAGTATTTTGTTACAAGAAGGATTTTAACTTCACTTACACACACCTCCATCTAATGGATGAAGAACATAATGTTTTTGTGGATGGCAAACTAACGCCTCACGAAACGATGATTGTTCAATTACATCTTACCGCCTCTCATGGTGGCCATTATGATGGAAATGTATTTATATATGATATATGTTATTTTTATTATTTCTTTATTCTTTTTTAATTCCCATTTATATCACGCCTTTTTGGTTTCCACAGTGGATAAATACGTTAATCTCATTTGAGGAAGTGCGGAATATCGCCCCCTCAAAGTGATTTGATTTGTTAATGCCTTATATGGGATGTATAAAGGATGGAGTTAATTATATGATATATGATATTATACTGGAATTATAATATACCTTTGTATCATTATGTTTTATTTCCATTAAAATAAAAAATATAAATGAATGTAGCGTTCATGCGTATGTACTGTTTACCGTCTCCATGAACGGTGCATTTCATTTCTTACCTCTAAATGTTATGTACTATTATAAAAACATGTATTTACTAGATATATATGATATATATGATATCCAAATCATGAATATCATTCTGGATATAATGAACCTTTGACCACATGGACAACTTGTAAATATAAGTTGTTCATTTTTACTCAAGTACATAATATCGACAAAATGAATGTTATTAACATAAATGATTGCATAATGTTTATAACATGGTAATAAGTGATATAAAAGGAATAATAAACTTGAAAAAGGTTCTTAATCAAGTAGAAATTAACTTTAGTTTATTATTCAGGAGACTAAAGAACGATCGAGTCAAGTCGGATGTGAGGTAAGGGACTTCGTCTCAATCTCCTTTCATTGAGGCATTTATAGTTTTATACATGACTTTATTTTATAAAGTGTATAAACCCCTTTGACATTTCATTCTATTCAATGGGAATATTTTTATACGAATCATTTTACTAAACAAAAAAAATGAATGTTTTTTTAACGTAAGCGGTGACAATGACCTTTCCACCGCCGTGAGTATTATTTGATTTTTGGATTCCTTAACAAGACGAAATGTTTTTTTAAAAGGAAAAATAAATACCATATACTATTTTTACGTATTTTGGTATTAAAAATTATTTTGGGAATGGATTTATTATTTCAATATCTTTAAATGATATTTTATTATTGCAATGTGTAAATATTATCTTTCTTTTATGCTTATGTTATGTGTTATGATCATGTTATGGTTATTGGGAATTATTTACGTATGTGGGTGGTTCCATGATAAACCTAGGGCGAGTGAGCCCGAGAAAGCTCCCCAATGAATTGGGTAACGTGACAGAGGTAAACGTGAATGTTTCTCCTAAGATTTTTTAGGGAATATACTATGATGTGTAATCCAAAGTAACTCCCTATGTAGATGTGATTGCTAAAATGTAAGTATGATATGGATGCCACAAGTTACCTTTATGATTAATGATTTCTATGTGACTTTCATAAATCTTATGATTTCATGAGGTAAGTAAAAGAGTTTATTTTTTGTATGTATTTAGGTACAAATGTTTTCTTTCTTTGTTTTATAACCCTTACTCAGCTTTTTATGCTCATCCCAAGTTTTGAAATGTTTTCACAGGACTTAAAGATGAATAAGGTCAATGATGGGATCAAGGAAAAGTCATTCTATCTAAAACATGGAACTAGACATGACTTTTTTTTAAGATTTTTTATTTTATGAAAAAAATGGAAACTATGTAGATATGTCTACATTGTAATCTTTAGAGATGTAATAGTTATGTCCTAATTCTCTAAAACTCTAAACCAAAAAAAGATCCTCAGTGTGAATTATTCATTTAATTTAATATTATGTAATGTTTTAAGGTCGGGTTCTTATACTCTATACCTATAATACCCACCACCAAAAAAGAATAAGTAAAAGATAAGAAAATATGCATGTGGTGATTCAAATCCAATAAGCTCCAACCACTGACCAACTATGGATAATTATTGGTACTACCCTTCTAGAGGAAGTAAGAACCAGGTCCCCTATGGAGAATCATACCCAGATATATCTATTTAATTTATTTATAGAAACATAAAAAAAATTCCTTAGAAGTTGGTTTAGGTTAATTCCTAGTCCCTTATTCTTTTTGAGAGTTAATAATATGACCCTTGTGTTTAAATTGGTTGATTTACTTTTGTAAGAACATGATGGAACAAAGAAGCCCCTAGAAAGTAAGAAAAATGGAGGACTGAAGATACATGATAAAAGGGAGTTTATTCTTATATTATTTATCTTATAAACTCTATACGTATTCATAGACATATGTTTTAAACTAGAAATTTGAGCAGCTACATGAAAATAGAAATTTCATGTCCATGGTTGAATTTATGATTCACTTAACTTATCTATGATGGAGGAGTTTCTTAGGAAGCATGTGATCCCATGTTTTATATTTCAATGACAATTATATTGAATGAGCATGGGGGATTATTTTATTATTATAGTGAATTATGAATATTAAAATAATGACTCAAGATATGATAGAATTTTTCAATTCATGTAAATAAAATTTCGCAAAAAAAAAATCACGCTTTAAATTTCTATGTTAATTAATATTTATTATAATTTATGCCAAGATTGATTTTCTCAAATCATATATTCATATCCCAAGAGGATTTCTCGACCAAATAATTTCTACTTTATCTTGATCATATTTCTTGAGCAATTTTAGGGCATATTGCCTACTATAAATTGGATTGGAACTTACCAAATCTATGAATGTGAAAAAACAAAATTTTACATGATTGAGGAATTCTTATTAATATTAAATTATCCTTTAGACTAACCTTTAAATCAGTATTTGATTATCCCATAGAGACCAAAAATTACCTTGTTAAAAATGTGCCACATTTCAAGCTATATTTATACATTCCAACCCTACTCTTAGTATTTTAATGATATTTTAATGTTGACGTGTATGGTAGGTGTAATTCATGGTGGAAGGATACACTGCATTATAAGGAAAAACATTTGGGGTCTTTATTTGGGTACTTAGAAAGGTTGTTTATTCATTCATTATAATTTATTTTTTCCCTTCTTGAAAATAAAAGAGAAAAATTAGGAATGGGTTTTGACAAGGAAGAATAAAAAATCACTATTACTAGACTGGTGATTTTTTATGATAGTGGTTGGGTGGTGGAAGTGGGATTCAATACAAGGATATATTTTGAAAAATTAAAAAAACATTAAAATGATCTTTGAAAAAACAGGTAAAAAAATTATGAAAAATCAAGGAGGATAAATTCATTCATTACAATTTCATCGATTATGACCTTGAATTGAGCTTGGGAAGTTGGAGTTATTATTTTTAAGGGGATATATTCAATTGAATTTACCTTTTGATATCATGGTTTCAACATTATATATTATCCTTTATTTGAGCCTTGAGGAATTTTTCATCAATTCAGACCAACCTTATGTTCTATAATCATTAGAACCTTAATTGAATATCCTCATGATTTCATGTGTATTTTTTCCTTACAGGGTGGGGAAAAAGTTCCTTTGAAATATAATGGAAAAGGAGCATGTACTCTTGATATGAGTGTAAATCTACTTGAATTTATATCATGAGTGATGAGTGGAAGGACTCAAACATAGGTAGATCCTGACTTTTCATGTTTAATAATAATAAGTTGATAGGATTGAATTAATTAAAGAATAATTTACACCATTTTCTAGAGTGAGAAATTAAAATATTTGGCTTTTTATTTCCTTTAAAATTATGAAATTGAATTGATGTTTTATGTGGAACTTGAAAACATGGTTCCATCATTGATAACCATTTAGTTTTATTTCTTTGACATTTAAATATTGATAATAAGGTATTCCTATTTATATTTAATTTTTAGATTTAGTGCTTGAGTACAAGAATAGTTTTAAGTGTTGGGGTATTTGACGTACTCATAATTTCATGAAAATGTTTCAACATATACAAATAATTTTCAATGGGTTTTAATGAATATTCCAATAAAACTAAATTTTTTATTAAAATGGATGTATGGAAATACATTTAAATAGATAAAAATGATGAATTTTGAAAAAAATGGAATTTAATTATAAATTTATGTCGGTTACTAATTGTGTGATGTTTTTATAGGGTAAAAAAGATGGTCCAATGCAACTAGGCCACAACCCTATGGGCCGAAAGCCACAGAGTAAACTTATGGTATTCCATCCAACTAAGAAACCCTAAGGGGATTCACCATTAAGTGGTAGGGGAGTATAGGCTTCATGGGGAAAATCCTGTGTAGTGTGTGGGATAAGGCCCATGTGGGCCATGAAGATAGCAATGACCCATGTGTGTGGGTGCAGTGTAGCGGGATCTTTTACTTGTGACAGGATTCTAAGCTGATAAAATCATGGGTTATCCTAAATAAATGAAGTGAGACCAACTCATATCTAATGTGTGGTGGCTTAGTAGGTACTATTCGTCATTCAAACCCAAAGTCCACCATTCTACATCATAATTAAATCCCTCCATTCCAAGACACCCACTTCATGCCACCTCTTCGAATTTTTTCCACTACATCAACTCTACACAAGACTAATTCATTCTAAAACACATTGAAAACTGTAATAGCCACCACTATAGAGTGGATTTTTGAGCTTATACAGAATTTTTTAGGCCTGGTTTTTCCATGGATAGAAACTAGAAGCTTGTCCAACCACCATAAAGCTCACATATAAGAAACCCAAGACATGCATGTTGAAGAATAATTTTGGGTTTCCACTATAAAGAGTGGTTGATAGTAAAGAGAATTTTTACAACATTACTATCACCAAAAAAATTAAAGAGATTTCCATGATTGTGAATGGGATACCCCATAGGAGGGTTTGGCTACATAGATAAATAAAAAACAACACGTTAAGTTCATGTATAAAATGGATATGTGAGCCGAGGTACAAAAATGGGTATATAAGCTATGAGAAAAAAAACTACACAGCCAAGTAAGGGTTATTCTATTTTAAAGGAAAATGAAATCAACTACCTGAATCCCTTAACCAGAAACTAGCTATGTCACTCACAAAAAAGAAAATATGATGTTATAAAATTGTAAAATCCAAGTTGAAAATTAAATGAATCTATAAATGAAGGTAAAAATAAGGAGAAGATATGAGGAATTTGGATATACAATAATTTACTACATCATGAGTATAGTTTCTCATGAATCATTGTGATTCCAAAATAGTATTTGTAAACTCCCATGATATCTAATTCCAATATCTAAGATAAGAAAAAGGAAATTTTTAACAGAAAAATATAAAATATTTGAAGATATTATAGATTCACTGAAGAATTATGGTACTCATCCTTCGATAAATAAGAAGGTTTGATGCCATTAAAAAATTATTAAAGGTTCACACTAGGATAATAATGGTTAGATCCATTTTTTATTCATATCTTCTATAGTATTTTTTCTTTTCATTTTATTTTATAAAATGTTATTCAGGCATTCTATTGATCAAATTTAACCCTATATTTATTTCACTATTTATATTTCTTTATTTCTCTCTGTCTCATTATCTTCTTCACATTATTCCACCATCACCACTTACACTCGATAGTGAGTGACTAATGCAATGATTTCCCTCTAGGGATGATATGAATTTCTTGAAATTTTTTATTAAATTTGTAAATGTTTTAAATTTATTTGTGTTGAATGAAATTGTAATGGAGTAATGTAAAGATTTACCATTATGGAACAGATATTAAAAATACTTCTACTATATTATTCAAATATTTTTTCTTATTACCATTGAACATAGTATCTTCATATGATGGATTTGAGTCATTAATTTTATAAAATTATATAGGATGGAGCCAAGTCCTAGAATATGTCACACTCCCAATTGTTGTGTGTCGTCAACCATGATTATAAGAGGTGGGGGATTGATTTTTCTGTTTCATTCAATATTTCACAACCCATAAATAGAATAATATTATTTTATGAATTATATTTCAAAATTTAACTATCAAACCAACTTTAATGAAAATAATAATAATAATAAAGGAACATGAAACCAAACCTTAAAATAAAAGTTCATTCATTCTAACCCCCATTTTGTAGCATTTAATCTTAGTTTAGTTTTTCTTTCTTTATTATTTCCCATTACATATTTTTATTGAAATAATAATTATAATAAAATTAATTCATTTAATTGAATTAGAATTAGTTGTTGAATAAACTATGAAGATCTTCAAGTTAGAAAACCCTAGTTATCCACTGTGATATACTAGAAATTTATAAAGAGTAGATTTTTCCACACCATACGATAGGTGTGTCCCAATAGATAGAGTTAATAGAAATCATATGTTTATCATCATATATTATTATTACTATTTTATTATATTTTTCATGTTTTCTTGAGAATCTATCAATGTCTTGGGCATCATCATTTTGGTATGCGGGGAATGTTATCTACATGGTACATTGGCCATTTTAGAGATACTTAAATTCATTGGGGGTGTCACTTAATGGTTGGATCTACCAAAAAATATAATTTATATGCATAAAATATTTCATCTATTTCAATTAAATAATTGTTATCCTAATCTTAACCATGTGATTCAGTGGGAATATATTGATCTTGAGAAAGGTTCTACATTGACTCATATGCTAGTGTGAATTGGGTATAAGAAAAAGAAGGTTTTTATAGGGAAAAGCATCGGTTTAATGTCGGTTTAATTGAAAAAATAGATGGATTCAGGAATAAATGTGGGATAATTAAAGGGAAATGTTGGTACAATGTCCTGAATGCTTCTATGAACACATTGGTTTTCTAATTTTTGGGGATGGAAAGACCAGTGTTGGGGAGAATATAACTCCCTAATTTTATATAAATGAACATTAATTCATTTAACTTTATATTAAATAATTATTAGGTTATCTTTTAAGTTATTCAAGAAGATTTTAACATGTTTTTTAGGTGTTTATATAGGATCACAGTTAGTAGAAATCATGCACTGCCTCCAAGAAATAGTTTTACATGTTTTCAGAGTAACTAATTAGGTTCACGGTTGGAACATGGTTTGTCCAAAACATATGAGTGGAAATGTGAATCCATGAAACTTAAAGAATTTGGAAAATCACCTTTTGTGAATTTTATGTCTAATTGTGCGATCGAATCATTTGATCTGTGTCCTTGGGACAATTTCACTACACAGTTGGTGCATGGTTTTTCAAACCATGCTGCCTAACAGTGTGGGATATAGTTGTAACTCCAAAAATATTAGATCTAATTTTAATTGATCCATGTAATCCTTATTTATTTCCTAATTATTTATGATCCCTAATTCCATTTTCTATAAAGATTCCTCTGAAAATTATTTTCTATCCAGATACATATTTTTTCAAATCGAAGTAAGTTGGAATTTTATATTCAATAGAAATTCATCATTTAACACTATTACTCTTAGATCTAACCTTCTCCTATTTCATAGAACCTTAAATATAGTCTTTTATGTATATATCTATGTTCAGTGATGGGAAGTTTGATGATATATTATTGAATATATTGAAGGGAATAAGATCCAAGGTAACTTATAGAACATCTTAGTGTCGCCCTATATTTTCGCAAACAGTTGAAGGGCGGGTGGATCTTATCTCATCTCCACTTTTACTAAAAGTTGAAGGATTAGTTTTGATTGAATTATTTGAAGAAAATGGATGTGAAATACTTGTGTGATTCTTGATGGAAACATCTTTGGTTAATGGCTTTGGGAATCATGGGAAATTGAATATTCTTTCAAATATCCTTAGTGATAATTTTCATATGATGATTTTAAAATCATGGTTCTATTCTTCCACACACATTTTTTTGATGAAATGTTTTGAATAAAATATTTCATTTATGTGAAATATTTTTTCATGGTTTCTTGAATATATAGTTGGCATGAGTTCATTTCTTTTGATATGACCCTGAATAATGGGTTTTTACCATTGAGGTACAATGACATCACCCAAGATGTGGGGCATGTTTCATTATGGCACAAGAATATTTGAAACCTAGTGATAACTTTGTGGATGGATAAGAGACCACTCTAGAGTATAGAACCTTCACCAGGCATGCATGTGTGTGTCAAAATATTAAATGAGTAATTTAAAATGAATGAGAAATGTTTTAAAGTATTTTTTTTTATCAATTTACAAGGAAAATTATTTATGGTTTTAATATAAACTATTTTAGATACATTTAAACTAATAATATAAAATGTGTTAACCTGATATTTTACCAATGTCATGAGTTGGGATTTCTTTGGAGAAATCCTATTGATTTTAAACTCATCCCCATCTTGGGAACATTAGGGAATTTGTAGTTGTTTTTTATCGGGACATAAGAAAAGTCAAGGTATCTCGTTTATTTAGTGATAATTCTTGATACCGCAGGAGATGCATATGGTTTTTAATCTTGAATATGTTTGAGATTAATTATTCTTTATGCATCATTGGTGTCTTTGGGTTTAGCTGTATTTAGTTTCCCTCTATTTGAACCATTTTTTATCTATTAGAACTCAAACATTGTAGTTATTGTTAGGTTACATTTTCTCTTATTTTTTTCATTCATCATATATAGGATTGGATGTTTACTCTTTATGTAGTCAGGTATTTTAATCTTTCATTAGGGAAAATCATCCTTTGATGTTATTAAATCCCTTTTAATTTATTAAGATCCTTCTTTTTTACTTGGGGATTTCACAAGGATATTAAACTTCTATATCTTCACAATCCAATGCGTAGAATCTAGATTTTACTGAGAAATCCATTAATCTAATATAAAACTACCCAAGTCTAGCACCAAAAACAAAATTAACTATCCTATGATACAATACTCTATAAAACTAACCATGAAATTGAAATCAAAAAATGTAATTAAAAACGCTTGTGTCACCACTAGTCAAAACCACCAAATCTATAAAATCATAAAATGCACAACTAGTGCTTTTTTCCAAAACTATACCAAATCCTTTACACACACCAAAAACTCATAATTACTCTCAAAATACCCGTCTCATTCAAGTTTTTTACAATAGACCATAAATTCAAAACTCTCTAACCAAGTATGTCTATTTTATTAAAAAAAAAATACTTTTTCAATATCTATATTGAAATATAATTCCAAAACATTTTGCTCAATTTTTATTAAAACCATATAATACCATAAATACTAAAATAACATGCTCAATGATTCATTTAAATTAAAACCATTTCATAATACCATTTTTTACAAGCCTCACTCCACTACATATTTTTTATATCAAAACCATGATTTTTCTTCAACACATAAAAAACTTAAATTCATTTACCTATGGTGATTGAAGAATAAAAAACTATTATAAACCATAAATAAATCAATTTCATTTTACATATATCAATCTAATAACCCCTAAATATATTTTAGAAGACATATAATAGAATATAACTTGCTTATATTTATATTAGATGCAGATAAGCCAATACATCAAACAACAACACACATAGGCATGTGTTTCACACCCTATGCATGACACTATTATGATCCATGAATAATAAAGTATTCTCCCAATTGAGACTTGTTATAAATCTAAAATTTTCACTCATCTACCTTTGGAAGTTTCAATAAAAACACATCACTCAACCTATATTTCTTAATCCAGAACACTAGATGTCCCCTGATAACATGGGTTCCAATTGAATCCATAATTTCTAGATGTAATCATGGTATAACTTCCAATTTATAGAATACTATCTCCATTTATAAATAATTATATCCCAATTAAACATAGTCTCTAATACCATTATGAACTTTCATTGCCCAGATCCCCAAAATCGTACTCATGTTGGGGGTGTTAAGAAAAAAAATTGACTAGCCAAAAGGGCATATATTAGTCATGGGTACACTATCACATTAATATATAATCAATGTTTCATGACCCAAATATAATAAAAAATCATCATAACCCATTATCATAAATTGAAAGAAAAAAATCTTTAACTAATCAATTCTCTTAACTCTGACATGTCAATCGACTACATTAATGATTGAATATTTCTCTGATTTGTTTAGAGATACATGATATTGAGTTAATGTTAAAATAAATTATTTTAATTTATAATAAATATACCGTTTTATGTTTTCACATTTTTTCTTTAATTAAAAATTATATAAATGTTTTTTACTTTAAATAATTAAATTTAGAAAATGGTAATGTGTGAAATATTTGAAAAAAAAATTATGGATTTTAACACATCCATCAACTGCCTTAATGACATAATAGTTCCTTAAATTTTAGTAGTGGTGATGGATATTGAGTTAGATTTAAATATCCTTTTTTATTAGTGCATTTGGATTTTTAAATACCGATTAACCACCCATTTATAAATGGTTGATCAATTCTGTTAACCCAAACTCATTATAATTTAAATACTTTATATATCCCCAATATATTTAGAATAAACACTATGTGTGGTTGAATAAAATGAATCCCATTTATCATAAAACCCTACAAAAAAGTTTTTTCAATTTCTATCAGTTTAGTTAATGTAATTCCTAAAATAGAAAATAGTCAGAATTTTAGAAAACTATTAAAAATATCAAAGTTTCTTTTTCAATTTATTCTTATTCAATGAGTTAAAAATGGGAATAAAATTCAAAAGGATAAAAGGATTGGATTATATAACCCATAAAAAATTAAAATCACTTGTATAATGGTGAACATGTTGAATAATTCACAACGTGATAACTCCCAAACACTTATCCATTTGCATTATTGGTAAAAATTAAATTTATAAATAAAATAAAATTTCTATTTCAATAATGATAAAAAATTACATAATAATTTTTAATCAAAAAAATAGCATTATTCTTATGTGAAACCACATCCCTTTTATTGGTTCATCCCATTCACACTAGTATAAACTTCAAGTTTATACTCATAGACATTTTTTAAACCTAACTTACAAGGAAATATTTTCACTATTTATGTATAGTATTTCTCAATATCAAGAATCTTAATAGTGTCCATAGGCTTTAAGTAATTCTATTTTCTCCACCCAAAGGGTGGATGAAATTAAAATAATCATGATTCCTTTCAAGATGGTTCACTATGATGTTTTTGGTTGGTGGGTAAATGAGAAAATATTAAGTCACAAAAAGAATATTTTACTCAAATGAATAATGCATGATCAGAATTAAAAATAAATGAAAACAACACTCTAAAATAACATAAAATGTGTGTCCCCTAAAAACCTTTACCTTCATTAAATGGATAAAAATTAAATATAATAAATGTCAAGAATCATTCCTCTCATGTTCTCAATTTTTGAAAATTTTTACTTTTCCATTTTTTTCATTTTCCATTTTAATTTTTTTATCCTTTTTAAAAATACATTTTTTGGATTATTGGTAGGATAGTGGAAAGAATAAAATATAATACAATGATAAAAGGCATTGAACATCTCATTACCAGGAATAAAAATGACACACCTATAACACTTACTTCATACATGTGTAACACATCCCTAGAAACCCATAAAACAACCACTCAAGAATCACAATTATCTACATACCATGAAAATAAAGGTATAAAAACATGATAATAACAAATAACAAGGAAGAAACAGAATAACAAATAACACTTTCTTCATACATGTGTAACACATCCCTCAAAACACATGCCTAAATTGGGATGAGAAATCTAGATTCCTATGAGTCAACTCAAGAATCACTATTATCTACATACAATGAAAATAAAATCCAAACTAGCTTAACCTCTATAAAAATGACATAAATAATTGGAATAACCTCCATGGTTTGGAAACTCCCAAAATGAACCATGGGACATTATCAAGAAGAACTAACTAAAAAACTAAATCCAACAAATGTGCCACTGAAGATCACAATTGAAAATTCACCAAGAATATAGAAACACATTCCATCATAAAAGTAACCACCACATAAAAAAACTAATTTTCAAATTGGTTCATGACCATTTGAATACAAATAACAAGGAAGAAACAGAAAACAGAGGGATAATAGAGGGAAAGGGGACCTAAGAAAAAAATAGAGAAACAAAAAATTAGAATAGTTAGTGAAACTTTTGACAAGAACTATCACTAGTAGAATACACTTGCACATTGACGAACACTTCACCAGAACAATACCAAAACACCAACAAAACAATCACACCAAAAAAATCGGTTTAGTGTAATAAATCAAGATGCAAAAGAAGAGAAGATTTAATCTAGGTCATTGAAAGTTAGAAAAAAACATAAAATACCAAAACATTGAACAAGAGTACAAAAAACTGGAGTAGATATAGTGACCTAGGCTTAACATACATGGATATTAAATTATTTTTTATTAATATTCATCACATTACAAAATTACATTCTCAATGACCATAATAGTTTAGTGTATTTTAAAATTTGGAACACATTACTCAAATTATTTTAAAAGAACATAAATTTACCATAAATATCTTCCCCTATAGTACTCATACTTAAAACCATTCTTCACAACCATTTTAAAGGAAAAATAAGCAAGGGTGATCTCAGATGCTCACTTGAGGTAAAAAAAGAGATATGTATGAATAACATGAATATAAAGGTATAAAAACATGAGAATAACATTCAAAACCCATATCCTAAATATCATAGATCAAAATCTAGAATCATGGGATAAATATTGGTAGTTAATAAGACGTGAATCAAAAGGTAATTGAATAACATGGGTCATGGGAATATTACATTTGAATAAGATATATAATTGTGGAAAAAAATAAAAAAAAATAAAATGATTTACATAGTAGAAAATGATTATAGCCAATTTTATCTTAGTGGAATGGGTACACTTGTCAAACTATAATAGTATTAAAGGTTTAATCCCAATACCATATTAAGAGTTAAGGTTCCCTTGAAAGACCATTTTAGTAGTTATGGTTCACTCCTAAGATCTTTTTAGTATTTAAGGTTCACACCCAATACCATCTTATTAGTCAAGGTTCACTCCACATACCTTATTAGTGGAAAATTAATTTACTAAACTGAGTTTACTCCCCATTTCATCCATGAGATATAAATCTTTACCAAATGCATTGAAGTGTTATCTGGTCCACCCTATAGTATAAGCTATAATGGGATTACCCTGTGCTATCAGGGCCACCCCATCATATAAGCTATGACTGGATTACTTGGAACTATTTGATCCACCCCATCATATAAGCTATAACAGACTCACCTAAAGTTATATGGGTTACCCCATCATATAAAAAAAATGTGATTACTCCATTCTCTCTGGGCCACTCCATTGTATAAGCAATGTCTAGGAACCACAACATTCATAAAGTATAACTTTATTTCATATCATCATTAAAACTCCTAAAGACAATTATCATTTCACAAAATAATTAACCCATGGAAATTAAATGTGTTTCTTGTCAATCTTCTTGAAACATGATTGACCTATGGTAAAGAAATAGGTTCCATAATCAACTGGACATCAAAACATATATTATTCAGAGAAAGAATATGAATGGTATCTTTGGATCATATCTAGATTAAAAAATAAATTATGACCAAGTTTTTCATCTTAGATATAAAATATTTTTTAAATTTAATCTAAAATATTTCTTGTGGAAAATAACATTTCCTATTTGAAGGAATCTTTTTAAAACTTAAAACATTTTGAAAATAATTTTCATAAAAAATTACCTTGAAATCTTATATAGGAAGCCTTGAAATCCATTTTAAACACTTTTTAAAACATAGAAATTTTCAAAATTCTTATCCTTAAAAATTATCTTAAAAGATAATTTAAAAAAAAATTAAAAATATTTTTTAGAAACTCTGTGTTGAACTAACATAGATTTCAAAATGAAGAGAGAAATAAAGTCAGATTTTTTGATAAATATTTTTTTAATTAAATTAAGTACTAAATAGAATAAAAATTATACCATTACATTGGGATATCATGAATAAATATAGTATAATAACATGAATGATAATTATTGATATATTAATCCTAATATGATTTTATTATGACTTTGTATTTCCTATTTATTAACAATTCCATGTTAATGTTACATTCTGAGTAATAACCGCTTTGTTTTTCGAATATGTTTCGACTTGTTATTTTTGGTCATATTTATTTGATATTGGTTTCATAATTTCAAGAATATAAATAAGTATATAAATATCATATATATTCAGTATATAAGTATTTATAATAATCTATAAAATACAATAATAGGAAATGAAATACACTGTTCATGGAGATAGTAGGCCGAATGTATGCATGAACATTGTTTCCATTTTTTTGTCATGTTTTGAAAGAAATAAATGAAAATGATATATATATATATATGGTATTAATATTATTAAATATATATAAGATATTTTTACTAAAATCATCCTCAATAAATTCTATGTAAATCATGAGCGAATCACATTGCTTTGAAGAGAGAGTAGTCCACACATCCACAAACGATGTTATCGTATTCCCAAAAAATTTGAACGCATTATGGTATGTGTTATATAATAATTACATAAGCATAAAAATAATATATATCATAAATATTATATAAAAATAAAAATTACATCATTATTCCCAACCATTAGAGGTGGTAGTGGAAGAATGAATGATATTAGTTTGTAAGCTGGTAGTCCTCTATATACATGAATGATGATTGGGTATCCCATTTGATGGAAGTGTATGAAGGTGTATATATAAAACATAACATAAGATCATATAATTATATTTAGTATAATGATTTTATTATATAATCTTGATATGAGAATAATTTTAGGTGGTGGAGAACGAAACAAAACAAAAATGCACGTTGATGATCATTACCTCTTCTTCAGCTAACTCCTTTTAGTTGGAACCAAAGTGCTTCCTTGATTAAATTTATGCCAAAATTGATGATTATAGGATGATATTAGGTAATATAAGATATTATTTGGTAAGTTTTTGGATTATCTAAATGGTTTTATAGGTGTGAATAATTGAAGGTTTGAATGCCCTTTTTTAATGGAGGAGTGGCATTCTTGAAAATATCAAAAAGGTAAACAATTTTTGAGAGGTATACCTTATCTAATGAGCCCCAAATAATGAATATTTTTTGATAAAATAGGTTATATTAAATACATAGGGCCATAAAATTTTGGTTGGACATGTTTATAGTTTATTTTCCTATTGAGTTTAAAGTTTTAACACTAAGTAAACTCATTTTTACCTTAATCGATGTAATTAATTTTAATAAATTTCTCTAATATATTTGGTAAAAAATAACTTTACATTAATATAAATTATAAAATATTATTATTAAAAATTTTGAATCTATTTTTCTATATTATAATTATACTAGTGGTAGAAATTAATTTAAAATAAATTATGTAGACTGTGGGGAATGTAGGTTTTTTAAGAGAAAATGTTCAGATGTTCCAAATAATTTTCTAACCAACTATATATTGAAAACGTTTAAAATAAAATAAATTTGGGTTATTTATGTATATTTTTTCACAATAAAATTTAAAATAATACAAAAATATAATTCATCTATATAAATAAATTAAAATAAAAAAACATTTTTCAATTATAATTCAGTATTTTTACCTATTCATCAAAAAATGAAACCACTCAAAAAATATCAAAATATCACCCAAAGTATAATTTGGTATTATGATTTCACAATTAAATTTTATTTATTAAAATAAAAAAAATTATGCTTTATTTTTTTTTAAACAATTCTTTTAATAAAAGGCGAAAGAACCACCTTTTAAAAATATCTATTATGCTTAAAATTGAATTTTTTTTTATTAATTTATGCTTATAAAAATTGTTTGATGAATTTAAAAACATTTGGTTGAAATTATGATATATATATTTGAATAATACCCCTCACTAATAGTGATAAATTAAATCTTTTAAGATAAAATGCCTTTATGGGAATAAAAATAGTTTTTTTATAAAAAAATCCTTATTAAATTGGTTTTAATTTTCATTAATAATTTATTTTTAACTAAAAAATTAACTTTACAAACATGTTTAATTAATAGTTTTGTAATTTAGTTAATATTATTCAAATCTTTTATTCCAATATTTAGGTGATAACTAAAATAATATTTTATTTTAAATATTAATAGTATATTATAGTTCGGTAAAACTTGGACTTATATGTAACACAAGATATTAAAGGAAATCAATGTTGTGTTTTACACAAGATAAACATAGTGTTTCGTGTACCATAACCTAATCTAAGTTTTTCATGTAGTGAAAACATGATTGGGTGTTGTTTATAAATAAAGCATAACTTGGTGTACCGTGAAATGCAATCCATTAAAGAAACATAGTTTATTCGAAAAAAATTAATTCCCAAAATCTAAGTGTGTTATATTATACCCCCCTTAAAATGAATCTCACCATCAAAATTCATCTCGTTCATTAAAGGTTTACTTCATAAAATTTCCTCTCATATAATCCCAAATTGAGTAAATGGATACTGAAACATCCTTTAAAAAGGGAGAATTTGAAACATGTAAATTACCCAAAGTAACTCAAAACAAGGATTCCACATAGGAGAACATAGGTGGAAATTGAAATCAGGGACATGGAAGAAAAAACTAATAGTAAAATATTGATGGATATTTAAATAGAACATGGTCAGGAAAATGTTAACGGTCAAAAGACCATAAATCAAATAGGCTTAAAATATGTCATTGATATCCTAAATAATGATAATAAGATAACATTTAATTTCAATATCATTTTCCTAAAGTTAATGAATTTTGAAAAGTAGATATACATACTTGATTATATTCTATTTAATAAGAACAATCTCACCTTGTAGTTGTGGCTTGATCAATTTCTAATCCATCTCTTAATCAAAGAAATGAAGGTGAATTTTTCATCATTGAATCAATAAGAGATCATGGGATCCATAAATAGAATGAGAAGTCATTCAATACATCTTTAGTTAAGATCAAAGAAAAATATTAAGTACATGTTATCTAGTGTCAAGATAATAATTTAATATCTAAAATTGTATCCTAATTTTATATTAAACCATTCCATAAATGGTTAATCTTGTAACTAATATGAAAGGTGAAAATAAAAAACTTTAGAAATAAGTTCACTTAATTTCTCAAAATACTCATAACATTTATACCACATATATCAGAAGGTAACTCTATATTTTTACATTAAAGACATCTGATTACCTTCATCATGTACACTCCTGAAACATGGTAATAACCTAAATTGCCATAAATAATTATTGAAAAAATGATTTATTATTCAAACTAATATTGGCTATATTCCTTAAATCTAAAAAATTATATAAAAAAATTAATGACTTTGTAAGAAATTAATCAACAAATCCTTTATCTGTTATAAGGTCATCAATAATATCTGATTCACTTTAACCATATCAATCATCTCTTTATCAAAAGTAAACATTATATTATCATCCTTAGTAACATGTTAAGGGTTATCCTACCTTAATAATTATTTCCCCATAAAATATAACCTCTAAATTAAATCATTATTCTAGGTCATCAGTATGATCTTACATGATCTTTTAGATCCATAATGAAAAACTTATACTGAATAATCCTTATATATTTCACAATTTATAATAATTGAATCCAAATACATATTCATTTAAATTATTCCACCATACAATTAGTCCATTAACAAGGATTTTTCATCTTCTTCCTTAATATCCATTTACTATACTGTGAAATATGAATCATGTATTAACACTCAGAAACCTCAATTTAATCATAATTCTCATGCTTAACATAAAAAATACTGTTATAACTGTCCACAACTTTTATATTTAATCTAGAGTCTCAATGTCATCAACCGAAAAACCATTAGTCGTACAACCTTTCTGATTATATACGTGATATTTCCCATTAAGAAATTTATCTTAATAAATACCATACATTCCACACTTAATAATTCAACTGTTGATAATACCTTTGTGAGACCAAAATATTCTATTAACTAAACTATTCATTTTTTCTAGGAAATTACTTACTTTGTTTCCTTCTTCACAACACCTAAGGCATCTTCTCATTCCTTTTCCAAAATTCCAAGACATTTTCTAATGCTTTTACTCATACATAAACTTATTTATTGATATATCCCTTGAAATATCCTTAGAAACATCCCTAGGGATCTTACTAACACTTTATCATTCTTGTTTCCAAAGGTTGACTAAACATTTCCTTTAATATCAACTATAGTGACCTAGGGTTACAATATATAGTTATTACAATATTTTTATTCATATTTATCACATTACAAGATTACATGCCTGAGGACCATAATTTTATGATGAAATTTGAAACTGGGAACACATTATTCTAATTTTTGAGAAAGATCTTAAATATCTCCCATAAAGATCTTCCCCTTTATTACTCCAACTTAAAACGTTTCAGCATAACTAAAGGAAAATAATTATAATAAAGGGTGACATCAAATGCTTGGTAAGGGTAAATAAGAGATATGTATTCATAGCATGAACATAAGGGTATGAAAACATGATAATAACATTTGAAAACCACACCCTGAATATCAAAGATCATAATATTGAATCATGGAATAATAATATTAGTTCATAAGATATGAATTAGAATATAATCAAAGAACATGGGCCATGGGATAATAACATTTTAATTAGACATAGAATTGTGGAAAACAAATAAAAATATAAAATTATTTCGATATTAGTCAAGGATTACTACCAAGTCTATCTTAGTGGAATCGTTTCACTCCATAAATCATCTTAGTAGTCATGGTTTACTCCCAATACCATCTTAAAAGTCAAGGTTCCCTCCCAATACCATCTTAGTAGTCACAGTTCACTCCCAAGCCATATTTATAGAAAATTTTCACTCCTAGGACAATCCTATTAGTCAAATTTCACTCCCAAGACTATCTTTGTAGAAAAAGTGATTTACTGAACTAGGCTTACTCCCATTTGATCCATGTATGTCTCATGAGATATAAATCCTTATATAGCTAATTAGATTGATATCTAAACCACTCCATCATAAAATCTATAATGGGATTACCTAGTGATATCTAGGACACCCCATTAAATAATCTATAATGGGATTACTTGATTTTATTTGGGACACCTCATCATATAAGTTTTAACGGGCTTACCTAGCCCAATCTGGGCCACTCAATCATATAAGAAATGTCTAGGAACCATGTCATGAATAAAGTAAAAAAGATCATTAAAATAATCATAAAAACTCATAAAAACATTAATTATTTCATAAAATTATTATCCCAGAGAAACTAAATGGGTTTCATGTTAATATTTTTGAAACATTACTGATTTATGGTAAATAAATAGGTTCTACAAACATCATGCCATCAAAACATAGATCATTCAGAGGAAGAATATGAATGGTATATTTGGACCTTGTCCTAAGTAAAACAAAAATTATAACCAATTATTTAATATTAGATGTAAAAAAAATTTGAAATATCATTTAAAACATTTCTTGAGGAAAATATCCTTTCTTCTTTCAAAAAATCTTTTTTGAACACAAATCATTTTGAAAAAAAAATCTTTCAAAATAAACTTCAATTATTATACAGGATGCTTTGAAAAGAATTTTTAATACTTTTCAAAACATAAACCATTTTCAAAAATAATTTTCACTGAAAATGATCCTAAAATATCATTTAAAAAAATTAAAAACATTTCTTAGAAACATTGTTTAGAAATAATGTATATTTATAAATGAAGAGAGAAATAAATTCATAATTTTGTAAAAAAAAATTCTTAATTAACATATGTACTGAAGAGTCTTAATTGGTTCAATTTCTTGATTATATCATGAACAAGCATAGGATAATAAAATTTGAGAAACTTCTTGAGGTATGGAGCTTAATATTTCATCAATGGAAATATAATCATAAACAATCCTGACAAACAATGATATTATAACAATAAAATCTGTTTACTTTAGTAAATTTGAATCATAATCCTCATGGAATAATACTATTAAATGAATCTAAAAGCGTCATTAAACTAATTTTATTCTTGATATAACATTTTAGAGGTAATTATATACACATCGTATAATAATATAGGTGCATAACACGATGTGTCTTAAAGAAGGAAAATTGAGACAAAATTAGTTAACTAATTTGGTAACTTTTGAACCATAAACCCCATGAAAGATATTAAAATGGATATTGAAATAAAAAAATTAAAATATAATAATAATATAATACATTCATGGTAACTATATAAACCCAAAAAAATAAATGAGTGGTGAACATGGAAAACATCTCGAAGAAATAAAAGTGAGACTAGAAACCCTCTTACCATAAATATTAACTCTCTTCATATGATTTCCAACCTCCTGTATATTAAATGATATTTTTACTATAAATATCACTAATTTACATATTATTATGTATCATATAATATATTATTTTATTATTAATTTTTATTAACCTTTTTTAACAATTCCATGTTAATGTTACGTTTTGGGTAATAACTACTTTGTTTTTCATATATCTTTTGACTTGTTATTTTTTGTCCTATTTATTTGATCATTATTTACTAATTTATAGAATTAAAATCATGATATAAATATCATATATATTCATTATATATGTATTTATAATAATCTATAAAATATATAAATAGAAAATGAAATACTCTATTCATGGAGACGGTACATCGTACGTACACATGAACGTTGTTTCCATTTTCTTGTCGTATTTTGAAATAAATAAAAGAAAATTTTATATATATATATATATATTAGTATAATTATTGTTTCATATATATCACATATTTTTATTGAACTCATCCCTAATAGATTCTATGTAAATCATGAATGAATCACATCACTTTGAGGAGGTGGTAGTCTACACATCCACAAACGATGTTATCATACTCCCACAAAATGGTAACCATGAATTGATGTGTTATATAATAATTAAATAATAATAAATTAATTAATTAATATCATATATATATCATATAAAATCATTAATTTTTTCATTATTTAAAACCATCAGAGGTGGTAATGGAAGAACGAACGACATCAGTTAGTAAGGCGGTAGTCCATCGTACACATGAATGACGATTGCAAATACCATTTGATGGAAGTTTGTGAAGGTGTAGTTCAAAACCATAACATAATAAAAAATATTTATATTGATTATACTTAGGTTATTATATAATCTTTATAACAGAATAATTTAACGGGGTGTAGAAGGAAACAAAACAAAAAGGCACGTTAATGAACATTACCTCTACTTCGAGAAACTCCTTTTGGTTTGCACCTAAAGGCATCCTTGGGTAAATTTCTGATCAAAGTGAGAATTCTAGGTTGATATGAGGGAAAATGGTAACTTATTTTTTCATTGGTATGGTTAACAAAGTGTCTTGATGGGTGCGAATAAGTGATGGGGTGAGTTCTCTTTTATAGTGCAGGGGGAGTGGAATTCTAATAAATACCCAAAAGGTTAACACTATTGAGAGTTCTCCCTTACGTAATGTTCCCCCAATAATGAAAATGTTTTGATAAAATAGGTTATATGGTCTAAATATTTCCATAAAATGGATCTGGGACTTCTTTCTTGTTCACATTCCCCTTAAGTTTAATGTTTTACAACTAAGTAAACTTTTTTTACCTTAATCGTTATAATTAAGTTTAATTAAATTCAGTAATATTTTCAGTAAAAAACTAATTTTTTCTTACTAAATTTTTTAAATTATTACTATTTTAAATATATAATCCTTTTTTATAAATTCTAGTCACATAAGGGTCAGAAATTAATTTAAAATTAATCCTGCAGACACCTCAAGAAAGCGGGGATTCAATGTGAAAATGTTCTGAATTTTGAAATGTTTTTATAACCAATTTCAATGTAAAATTGATTCCAATGACATAAATTGGATCTATTTATATATATCTAATCTAAACATAATTTTAAAAATATATATATAACATATCTATTTAAAAAAATTAAATAAAAAATATATTTAAAGTTAAAACTCAATATTTTTAACTATTCACAAAAGATAGAACTTCTCATAAAATACCAAATATTCACCCAATGTAAATTTTGATATTTTTCTTTAAATAATAAAGTTTATTTATTAAAAAATTAATTATTAATATTTCAAAAAAAATTTAAAACAAGACATCTATTAAAATCGGAAAAACTTTTTTTTAGGAAAATATAGCTTTTATGCCTAAAATTGGATTTGTTATTATTTTATACCTATCAAAATTATTGGATGAATTAAAAATATATAAATTTATAATATATAAATTTAATTAATATCTCTCAATAATAGTGATTAATTTAATTTATTAAGATAAAATTCGTTTGTGCGAATAAAAATGGTTTTTTATAAAAAACAAATCATTTATATTCAATTGGTATTTATTTTCTTTTGTAATTAATTGATAACCAAATAATTAATTTTAAAAAAATTTGTAAATCATAGTTTCATAATTCATTAAATATTATACATAACTCCCATTCATTCAGTTAGGTGAAAACTAAAATAAAATTTTATTAAAAAAATTAATTGTATATTGCAGTTTGGTAAACCTTAGTCTTGTGTGTAACCCAAGATACCAATGGAACTCCAAATTGTTTGTTGAAAAATTCGAACATATTTTTTCACATACCACAAGATAATGTAATTGTTTTTTTAGTGATATATTTCAATTTTTTCCTATAAAAAAAGAATAACTTGGTGTAGTGTGCAATGAAATCCATCAAATAAAATTAATTTATTTGAAATAAAAATAATTAATAAAAACCTAGTGTGTTATAATAGCCAAAAAAATTGATAGTAAAATACAACATAAAAATACTAAAAATATCTAAAATTACATCGGACCAAATAAATATGGGCACTAACTTATTGAGTTGAGCACTGAGTTCAATGCTGAAGGAAGAACGTGGCCCTCGGATATAGAAACCCACAAAACCAAAACATAATAAAACCAATTAAAGTGTAATTATTGGATTATAAATTCTAATAAACCAATAATGTAATTCATGTATTCTATAGCCTTATGATAGGTCAAATTTCAAGGTGTTATAAAATTATATAAAGCTCAAAATTTCATAAAAAATATCTCATTTATTTTAAATCATTCCAATGAACTCAAAAAACCTTTGAAAGAAAATCATTTTCTCTCTTACAAATTAAAAATCAAGAATCTATCAATAAATGTGAGGGTATTATAAATAATATTCCAAAAAGGGTTTATAACTAATAATAAGAAGGAAAATTTGATTTAGGATAGTTACTCAATGGGTATGAATTGTTAAAATCACTTAAATATCATCTAAATATTGTATAATTAAGACCAAAGAATTTGAAAAAAAATCCATAATCAATTAAAGAATTGAATTTCAAAAATTATTCTAATGTATTAAATATCAAAATATTATTAAATAATATTAAATATATTAAATTCATCTCAAAAGTATTGAAAACACCCCAAAAAATGGAAAATTCACACAAAAATAAAAAAACATATAAAATAAACATAAAAAATAGATTTATCACATTAATCACACATAGTTATTGAATTATAGTTAATTTATCTCACAAATGATCTATTAATGAAATAAATTTAAAAAATAGGACAATCAAAAAGCATATATTCTAGATTATTATAACCTAATTATTATTTGGTTTATATCTTATAAAATGTTATTTCCCTTACTATATTCCAACTTACCTTCAAGAAAATCAAAAAAGAAACATTATTCATTTAAAGTGAAAAAAATTAAAAATTAAAATTAATAAATTAAAACATAGGTTATCACCAAATATGAACTTAATTTATTATATCTATATCTAAAAAGTTATAGTGGAAAATATATTGTCTAATGGTGGATGTGGTTTCCTCGGTTTTAACCACTATTTTTTCTTAATGCTGATAATATTTTAGAAAAAAATACTCCTTTGGGGGTACCCTTGTTCATTAAAAAATGATCCTACCACCTATGTACTTTAGTTCAAATAAAATTTTGGTGGAAAAAAATATAAGGTTCCTCCTTCTTATCATACTTAATTATAACCTTTTTTATGAGTAACTATTGATCATCGTCCTCAAGAAATAAGAATATTTAGTATAAATATTAAAATAATTAGATTTATTTTTCAGACCAATCTAAGAATATTAAAGTAAAATTGAATTAAAATTATAATCAAATATCATTGATATTTTAGCTTATATAATTGGTACCTCATGGTGTTACTTTACAAATATACTAGAATTATTGGGAAATTAACCGTAGATTTTTAGTGCTTCTCTAATATATCCTACCAACTTGTTAACAAATGTATGTTATTCTAAGGGTAGAGTTTGTTTTGTGAACACATTTTAATAAAACATTAGAAAATATAAAAAATACTTGATGAGTTCCTTAGCTAGGGAATTCTGATTTAGATACTAGATATTTTCATGGAGGTCCCCAATGATCTCCCAAAATCCATGCTTAAAATTTAACTTATAATCCCCACTTAATTTTTTTTAAAATAGCTTGTTTCATATAAAAGTGTGGAGGGTTCATCATAAACTAATTCCATTTTTAAAATTTAAATTATTTTGGAAGAAAAAACATAATTTATTTATTGAAATGTGCAGAAAAATGAGTGAAACTAATCTATCCTCCCATGAAATTGTGACAAGTTATGATGTCTGTTATCTCAGTCTTATCAAAATAGAATTTCTAGAAACCGATAATACAGTATTGGTGTAGAAAAAGGTAATTTTTAGGGATCCTCACAATCACTCACCATTATTCATATCACTTAACATAGTGTTTTGGAAATTTTATTCATGATAAAAGAGAATAAAATCAAAGTGATTATTATGTGTTTTATAAACTAAATGAAAATAAAATGGTTCTATTAAAGTTGCAGCTAGTCTTTAGATACATTATAAAAAATGAATCATTATTCGCATGTAATTTATTCTCCTATAAACTCTCTTAATAAACAAAATATATACCATTCAATAGGTAATATCACACTACTTTTAATGATTGAGTAATTTTACTCTATAACCATAGAATAATATTATTCTTTGTTTCCTAATATTGACAAAATCACACATTATACTCTTATTGAATGGTTCACCTCCATATTATGATAAAAAAATGAAGGGGAAATTAAATATAAAATAGTGAAAAGTATCTAGGGGTGTGAATAATATGAGTGAAAACATGACAACCGCCTACTCATCACTAAAAATTTGAATACCAAGGTTAGCCATTATGAATTAATGAAAACTTACTCTTCCATAAATATAATTTAACATGTCCAAAATAAAGATATAAAAAGATAGTAGAAAATTAAAATTTACATGAATTCTTTATAAAATATAAAATAACCACATATAAATCATAAAATAATAGTAATCCATTATATGATATAATGAAATATAAAATAATATAAAAAACATCATATTTGGTATCTCCACATTATTCACCATAGAATTTCTTATTCATCTCATCTATAATCCACTATATTTGAGGGTGTCTCCCCAAGTGATGAATTCACATCCATTTATCAAGAAATACATGATTTTATCCACATTTAAGGACTTCTAAATCATTACAGATATTAATATAAAATCCTACTTAAAATCAGTGAACATGTCATAAAGAAGTAAAGTTTGAAATTATTGGTAAAAAAATATGGCATATATTCATGCTGCCTATTTTGAAATATTAATTTTCTATTCATACTCCATGATATTCTAGATATTTTTATACTAAATATTTTCTAAATTATTTCAAACATTCAAATAATCTTAGTTAAATGATAATGTTACGGTCTAAATAAAAACATGGCATTCAAAGTGACATATGGGGTCTATCTTGACTTCATGATAATTTTACCCTATAAAACATTGAATAATTTTAAAATTTTACCCAAATTAATAATAAAATCCCCTTGGATATTTTCCCATCATTTTTTAAATTAATTGAAAACTACTTCCCATCATTGTTCATTAATGAAGTTAATTTTTAAAAAATGGAATTGATCTATATTTGACCAATAAATTCTATTTATTTATTTTCATCCACAGACCACCATAATGAACTAATATATAAAATATATTTTTATGGATGTGGGAGTCCATTTCAGAATTAAATACCCAATATAATCAATGTATTTTCAGTTTTAAATCTAACGTTATGACCCATTCATTGAAATACAATCAATTCTATCACCCCAAACATTGTCTAATTTCTATACATAATTTGGGCCTCATATATTTTAATTCGTTACTAGGTCCAATTAAATTAAATTTATATAATTAATATCTAAATCCATAAAATATTATTTTTAACATTGGATAATTTTTTTGAATTTTATTTCAAAAAAACAAAACATAATGAATTTTTTGAAAAAATTAAAGAAAATTGAAATTTGTATTCTAAAATATAGTTTTAATTAATGAATAAAAAATACATAAAAAATAAAATAGGCTTAAACGGTGAGATATTATAACCCACAAATAATGAAAATTGTAGATATCAAGGGAAACATATTGAGTAATTCACTTCATTATCACACCCCCATACATACCCTTTTTCACTACTAAGAAAAATTATATATTAAGATAAAAATCAAAATGAATGTTGATAATGAGAAATAAGTCCAAAATAATTTTTAATAAAATAAATATTATGGCTCCTATATGAATTAGGTTCCTATGGATTGGATCCTTCTATCCACACTCTTATAAATTTCATTTCTCTATTTATAACACATTTGTATAACCTACCTTCCAAGGAAAAATTATCTTTATTCACTCAAGATATAATTATATACATAATTTTTCTCAATATCAAGATTATTACTACTTTACATAGGCTTAATTTAATTCTATTTTTATAAACCGAAGAGTGAAGAAAATTAAAAAAACTCTAGTTGAATTTCAAAATTTTTTATTATAAGGTTTAAGGTTACTGCTTAAATTGAAAAATATTAACGCATAAATTGGAATTTTTACCCTAATAATAATACATAAATATAAATAACACAAAATTAAAAACCAAACTAAAATACCTTATAATGTGTGTTCCGACTTATCATTTCCCTTCATTAAATGGATTAAATGTCAATATAATAAAAATCAATAAATTGTTTCTCTCATATTTTTAATTTTTGACTATTTTTTCCTTTTTAGTTTTTTTCATTATCCTTTTAGATTTTTTTCAATAAATTTGTTTAATTTATTTTTAGGAGAATGGGAGGAAGAAAATTTAGAACAATAATAAAGTACCTCGAACATATCATTATCAATAATAAAAATGACCCACCCATAAAACTATATTTATATATATGTAACACACCCATATTAACCTAGGAAAAACGTCTCTAAAAACATTTTTTTTGTATTTTCCCCAAACTTTTTTTATTAATATAAGTGGAAACTCTCACATCAATAAAAAAAAGAAAAAATAACCTCCACAAGCACCTATTATAGAATCCATAAATTAAAAAATTGAAAAGGAAATAAAATGGAAATAAGTTGGTATATGATAGGCAGCTCAACCTTGATCCATATTCCCCAATCCACACAGCAAGATTAAAATGAGAGATCCTAGGAACTATAAGTCAACTAAAGTATCACCATTGTACAACTACCCACTAGATCTGATCCAAACCAATATCACTACCAAAAAAACACCGTCAATAATGGGAAGGACCACCATGAGTCAAAAACTCAAAATAAGAACCTTAGAACAATATCAATAATATCTAACACACAAAACTACATCTAATAACATATACATTGAAGATCATAGTAAAGTATTCACTAAGGTTATGACAATCAATTCCATTACAAAATCCACCATAATAGTCAATAACTAGTACCTAATTTAAGGATGACCTCATCTAATGCCAAAAACCTTGGTAGAAATAGATAATAAAATTGATAATAGATGGGAACATGATATGAAAAAACTAGAGATAACCCAAAAAATTTAAAGACCGATAAAACCCTCTATGATGAGATAGAGCCACCATGGTTAACATCCACTGGAGCACTGATGAATGCTTCACCAACATGTTCTGATAATATTTCATTAGACCATAATGAATTTTAGTATAGTGTATTATAGTATAAAACAATATAATAACTAAACAATGTTCTCAAAAATGAGTAGAGATTACAAAATACCAAACCACTATACAAAAAAACTAGAGAAATTGAGGCACTCAAATAGAAACTCCCACATTAAAAACCCAAAATTTCATAAAACACCATCAAATCAGACCAAATAGGTGGTCTAATATAATGGATTGAGCACTAAGATCGTAGATGAAGGTATAATGAAATCCTTGATTATAAAAAACCACCACACCAAACCAAAATGAAAGCATTGAAAAAGTAAATATGATCTTGTATTATGTTTTAAGCCTATAAGTTTATTCATGGATTTTATAGCCTTAAAGTGGGTAAAATTTTGATCTATTATCAATTTATACATAGAAATAAATATCTAAAATCAATATTTAATCAATTCAATGAACTAAAAAAAATTAATAAATATTTCCATAAAGTAATAACTTTTAAGTCCCAACTAAATAATCTTTTATTAGAAGTGAGTTTATTAGAGATAATACAGATAAAGTGGTTTAATGTACCCCACAATATAGGAAATTTTATTTAGAAAAGTGACCCAATTGGTATGAAAATCCAAAATCAGTTAAAGGTCATATAAATTTTTGAAAATGAAGACTAAAGAAGTTGAAAAATATATCCACAATCATTTAAATATATAATGGAGAAAAATAATAAAAATGTATCCAATATCAACATGGTGTACAAAAATAACAATATATTAAACTGAGATAAAAAAATTTAAAAACACATCAAGAAAAATAAAAATACATTAAAATGTAATTAAAAAGAAAATAAATATAAAAAAAAGATTTTTTCCCACCCTATATATAATCATTATATTATCTATAATGTATCTTGAAATATATCAACTGTTGGAATGAAAAAATTATAGAATATTCAAATGATATATATTCTAGAATTAGAAAACCTAATTATTATTTCGTTTGTTGATTTGATGATGTTAATTCCCAATCTATATTCTAACTTACCTATAATTAAAAAAATAGATTAATTATGCATAAAAATTGAAAAAGAAATAGAAAATTTAAATAAAATTTGGGTTTTCACTAAAGAAGAACTGTTTTTATTTTATCTATATGCGAAATTTTATAGTAGACTATCCATTGTCCAATGGTTGATTTTGTTTACTCGGTTTGAGCCAAAATATTTTCATAATTACAATATACTTCCCTAAACCCTTATCCTACTATAGGTACCCTTATTCACTGAAAAATGTGCCTCTCTCCTTATAGAAGAACATGTACTAAAATGGTGGTTGAAAAAGAATATAATTTTCAGCCTTGTTCTCATCCATAATCATAATATTTTTAGTGGGATCCTCTTGATCATGAAATAATTATTTTTATTCTTAAATATTAAAATAATTTCATATAGTTTTCACTGAATCTGATAATATTAAAAAGGTTTAATTCAAAGTTTAGTCATATCTCTTTAATGGTTCATCTTAAATTTCAAGTTCATCATAGTGTTCCTCTGGAAATATTTTATAATTATCTAGCAATAGATTACAATTTTTTTAGTAATTAATCAATCAATCATACCACATATTCATCTAATGTAGGTAAATGTAGTGTTATAGGTTATTATGTTACCAAATTTTCAGGAAACAAGTGAAAATATATAGAAATCCCAATGAGTTCCTCAACTTGGTCATTTTGGTTATGATATTCAATATTTTATTTGAGATCACCAATGAGATATCAAAATGCATCATCCCTATAAAAATACATATAAACCCCACTTACTTGTTTTTAGAAAAAATAAATTATTTCACTTAAATTAGAGGATGTTTCAACATCAATTAATTTGAATTTTTTACTTTTTATTTTATTTTAAAATACAAGGTATTTATTTAATTAAATTTGAAGAAAAATGAGTAAAATAATTTTATCATCTCTAATAATGTCACTAAAGTTCAATTTCATATTTTTTGGGCTCGTAAATATATAATTTGTAACCTAAAATGCATTACTGGTGCTGATAAGGGTCATCTTGAGTATCACTAAGTTTTACATTATTGTATTAGTCATTCGTCTCCTCTAGAATCTAAATTCTTTTGGATTGTCCTCCCATTCAATGGATTCACATAAATTTATCTATAATTTCTTGATTTTTGACCCATTTAATATATTTCAAAACGTCAAATATTTTAACCAAAATTCACCCAAAATCATATAAAATATAATAAAACAAAGAAATTTTGAAAGTATTGGTCAGAATAGATTTTATATTCTTATGTTTTCTATTTGATCAAATTAATAGTCTATTTTTCCTATATGATCTTCTATATATTTTTTACTCTTAATATTTTCAAAATGATTTAAAACGTTCGAGTCATTCTAAGAAAAAATGACAATTTTATGGTGTGAATAATTACTTAGTATTCAATGTGACTTGTGGTTTATGTCTTGAATTTATTGTAATTTTCCCATATACAGCATTGAAGAATTATAAAATATATTCAATAAATTTAGAATAAATATCCCATTGAAAATATTGACCTCTTTTCATTTTTTAATTGGAAATTATATCGATGCTTTTTTATTAATGATGTCAATTTTTTATAATGGAAACTTAGTTGTTTTGGAATAATAATTTCTATTGATTTTGACACATTCACCAACCAAATTAGTGAAAAAATATTTCCAAAAAAAATTAGAGATGTGGAATATTAATTTATATTTCAATAGACTCTAGAATCAGTGTATTTGGTATTATAAATCCCGTGTAATATCTCCTTTAGTGAAGGATCGTCAATTATGTATGACTAAACACTTTCCAATTCATATGCTTTATTTTAACCCCATGTATTAGGATTAAACAACCGTCTAGTTGAATGAAATTAATCACATTAATACTTATATATTGAAAAAAGAAATTTTTCATTTTAGATGAGTGTACTGAATGTTATATGAAAAATATCAAACTGTTCGAATTTCAAGAAAATATCAAAAAAAATTGAAATTTATCTTTGTAATTATTTTTGAATTAATTAATGAAGAATGGGAATAAAATAAAAAAGGATTAAAGGATGAGATTCTATAATGCATAAAAAATTGTGTTTCATGGACATATTCATACCTCTAAAGGATCCCAAGATGGATTCCCATCAATACTCATATATACACCCCATGGTTAGAAACCATCCTACTTTACATCTCATCATTCATCGATCATTATTCGTATTCCCATGAAGATGAGTCCATCTTGAGATAGCCTTATCCAAAATGGTAAAATTAATTGGTGTATGTGACATAAAAAATAAGATTACCCATTCACCTAAAGACATATCTCAAACTTTAATGTCATCCATGTCATTAACTCTTTTTGGGTCACCTCTCAATCATGAGACCTATCACACAAGTCTCGCTACCTCTGGGGATACTTTCATAGTGTCTCTAAATCTATCTTTAAAAAGAACCTTTATTAAGGAGGGAATTCACTCCCATATTATTCAACAAAACTCTGGTGTAATATAATTATCTCTTATCAACAACATGAGTGAGATAACCACTAATCTTATCACTATAATACAAACAAGGAAAACAATTATCACCCAACCCAATATTCAGATCCATGATGAGGAGATAAAAAATTACTGGTAAGTCTTCACATGAATCAAATTGTATCCATGAATCAAAATACAAATGACTAAATCTGATCTCCAAAAATGAGGTAAAATTAAGATGTAACTCCTATTAGGAAAAAGGAGGCAGTACCACTCTTTAACACCACCAAAATTTTTCCAAATGACCGAGGTAATTGAATCCCTAAAATAATGCCTCACTGTAAAACTGTACTCACTATTAGTAGTCATATAATCAAATATTACTAGTATTAATCTCATCCAAAGTGTATCTTTTAGATCATAGAGACCTATGTCAAAATTAATAGAGAACTAGCATGTCAATCTCAACTGAAAAACTTTTCACTCGATGGATGCTCTCATGTATGGTTTTAATGCTATCATGCATCATCATGTAACATGGGATAAAATTTAGGTAATAATAAAAAAACATGATCACATAAGAACACAATATTTGGATAATAGGTAATTTCCCAAATAAATTGAAGTATACACAAAACTTATTGAAACCACTACATATGGATTTATTTTAAAAATAAAAGTTAAAAACCTCATTATAAAACATATAAAAAAGGTATCCAAAAGTTATATCTATAATACTTGTCCCTAGATAAAATTCCAATGAAAATCCACTTAAAACAACCCCTCATTCATTCTAAAATATTACTTAAAACATATCTATAAATAATCATTTTCTTTTAAAATTGCATTCAAATTCCATTCCTATATAAATCGAACTTTAATAAAAATATTTTACTTACTTTTTAGTTCCAATTCAAAACCAACCCTCTAAAAAATCATATTTCCTTAAAATACCCTTTTAAAATCTCATTTTAAAAGGAATCCCCATTTCATATAAAATAAAAAGTCAAAAACAACTCATGTAACCAAAAAAACCTCAAAATGGGAAACCATAACTCATTCGGCCAAGGCACCACCAAGGAACCATTTAGTAAGATATAGAGTACTTTTTAAAAATTTCGTCAATATGATCCTATCCCATTTATGTTGTAAGATCATGATATGTCACATATTCATTTGAAATAATGATAATGATTATTATAATAATAAATATATTATAACCTAAATAATCAAGAGACTCAATGTGTAAACTATTCTACCTCAGTCACGCATCTGAATCATAATCCAACATTATCCCAAGTACTTTCAAGCGAGTGAGAACCTTCATTATCAATAAAAACCTACACATCAGTAGTTCAATCATTCAAAACCAAAATCCCAATTTTGGATAACAGGTTTAAAAATTACCATATTGTGTAGAGACACTAAAAACATAAGTGAATGCATACATTATACTACTGACACACTCATGGTCCTATGAATTAAAAAATACCAAATTTATCAATCCAATTCAATAGTTAATTACATATAATTTCATATAAATCCGAAAACATCAAACTCGGACACATAACATAAGAAACACGTAAAAAAATGGAAATTAACCATACTTTCTGATAATCCTCTACTCATTTCACATGAAATCACTTCCATATCAAAGTCATTATAAAAATATCTCGTGAAATCACATATCAAAACCCTATACAATACCTCTATAATTAGTGAATACAATAAAATAAAAAAGATGAATGGAGGAGACCATCTTAGATAAATTTTAAATAAATAATGGCTCAACATTTCCCTCTGGACAAGTAGAAACAGAAGGGTCCATGAGAGGATAAAATAGGGGTGATTCCAACACAATGTCCTCTCATAGCTTCCCATCCATCTAAAATAAATGGGTATGGGGACTATAAAATGAATTTTCTTCACCCCATTATAAAAATTTCATATAACCCTTATAAGATCCATGTTTCCCTACACCAGGTACCTGGTGGTTCAATGGGTACCCATTGGAGATCCACCTTCCACACGATTGCAAAAACAAGTGGGAAACTCCAATGGTTAGTCCACCAGGAACACAATGGAACTCGATCAGGTACCTAATGTCCTACTACAACCACACCACACTAATTGCTTCTCACCCACCACATGATAACATACTTCTAGTATTTTTTCACTGATCACAACCTCCAAAACATATATTTAAACATTCAAAACATGATCAAGTCCTCCTTATTTTGATCCAAATTAAATAATTCAAATTCAACCATCTAAAAAAATGATGGGAATATTTCATTCGCTCTATTTCATTTATATATGAAATAATATGTTATTATATAGTTTTTCATTTCCTTAAAACCCATATGGGTAATAATAAAATGATAGGTACTAGTGTGTTATAGTAAATTCTAGGGCACCTCTATTTCTAGATTACTTGGAGATAAGTCATGAGATTCTAGTTTTACATTGTATATGATCATACATGAGGTTTCATTGTGTGTAAGATGGACTTATAAAAGTTGTGAGGTACCGTGTTTTCATTGAGAAATGGTTAATGGATTAGTATTATGATGTTTTTAGTATATATATATATATGAGAAGAGGAAACTATAAGATTGGTCATGCGTAGAATAACCAATGAGAATCGGCTGACGGAGATATGACTGGTGACAGAGATGGGTCCTATGAAAGGAGGATGTGAACAAATAAGGGTTCATGAAGATCATGGGTAAATAAATATGGTAAAATTGGGTGAGTGATGAAATTAAACCATTTTGATAAATGAAAAATAAGGCATAACCTCTCCGTAGAAGTAAACTTTAATGATAAGATTGATCATTGGAATTGGGATGACGCCTCAACCAAGGTGAGTTAGGAAGTGTTGAAAGTTAGGAATTTTCTAATGAGTTTTCCTAGATTTTATAGTGAATGGGATCATGGGAGTCACATGATAGTGAGTAAGGTTATTGATTTTAGATATATCCATCAGGTCTCAAGTGTTAGTGTGATGTATTATCAAGGAAATTGAATAGAGGTAGCCGAAATCATACTGATGGCCATGGATATAGGACAAAGGGTAATGGTGTGAATCTATTAGGATGTAATGAGCAGGGAACATGAGTATTAGTATTTGTATGATGATATAATTTGGGTATTGTAATTCCCTATCCAATATAACCTAAATAATACATGATCCAATGTCGACACAACAACTTAGTTGTTCCACCATAAAAACCAAATGATTATAACTAGTGGAGAGAGTCTGAAATATAAATTTTGGAGGCTATACTCTCTATATCATGGCCATTAAAAATAAATAAAAAACCAAAAATTAAATAATTACACCTATTATCAGAGTGTTCATATAGAATTTAAATGAAATAAAATGATAACTTATAACAATAATACATGCAATAACAAATGAATATGTCAGTCATAAATCTCTCACATCAAAGATATCCCTCACAGGGATTATTATATGTGACATTAAACAAGATAATATAAATAAACTATGGGTTCTACTAAAACCGAAATCCTTACTCTAACCTCATCTCCAATCCCTGTGGAGAAACACTAACCCAATCCACTATGAAACCTATGATTAAACTTATATAATAGATGTAAATCCATCAAATCCACTATGTTTCATATGTAAGGTATAAGAAATAAATCTTACTAGGGAAACACAAATCGTTCCCCTAACAAACTCCAAGATATATCAATGTAGGAATGAGAAAATAAATCAAATAGGCACACACAATATATATAAGTATACCGGTTTGGCCATCAAGGGCTAACATGGCCACTATGACAGTCCAACTTACTTGGGGTGATTACATCTATTGAACAATGTCTGTCAAATTGAAAAAATAAAAGAATTTCAAATGGAATCATGGAATAAATTTTGATCTAACCATGAAAACAAAGGAATGATAGATAGTTTCCTAGAATCTATACTTTTGTAACCATGGATTCCAAATAAAATAGTATTGTATCTCAATCTCTCTACTAGTTTTACCTTTGGAGATGAAGAATTCCAAATGGTTTCATGGGTTATCTATCAATCTGACCAGGGGTACTAAATATGTCTACTAGATGGCGTCTTGGCCTCCCAACAGATATAAACATGGTAGCTAAATATTTCTATCAAATAGTGTAATTTCCCCAACCCTATTCACCTGAAATTAGAAGGAAATTTATTACATGGTAATTAGAATACATGATATTACATTATAAAGGTCAAGGTTCAATATTCCTTAAGATACTAGATATATAAATATTACACTACATATGGAAAAATTATAACTTTTGAGTAAAAATTCTTATTACGTTGTTCCGTCCATAGGTATGATCATACATAGTATTGCACTGCATTACCTAAGGAAATGGGAAACACATGTAAAATGTGAGCTCAGATTATTAATAAGGGATAGTGTATAATGGAATCTAACATGTAATAAGAAATATAATGGGAAAACTAATAATATATTAATAATTACATATAAACAACATAATTCATGGATGGAAAAGGTAATAAATTAGTAAATGATCACATGATAATGAAAATGCTAGTAATTCATTATTTTTGATATCATAAAGATACTTTTGAGGCCTTCTTACATGACATCATATGTAAAGGGTATGGATGCTCCCATTTCCATTTTTTAGTTTTCACATAAGACCTACCAATCTAGTAAGGGGTTATATAAATTTTTTTACCACCTATTATATTAAGGTACAAAGCATTCCATCACATAATAAATGACATTGTTATAATTCTCAATAGTGAACAACATATGAATAGATAGAATAAATTCTCAATAAGTTTTATCTTACTATATATCAAATATAGAATAATGTATTATTCGATCATGAAAATTGTTTTACCCATTAAATTAATTAATAAAGATATCTTGGTGAATACCCTGGACTCATATAATTAGTAATTAGGGATTCACAATGTTCAAATAAGAAAAATTTACAGGTAAAGAATATGGATTTTTGGTTATTGGGTGCTTGCAAAGAATAAGATGATTGAGGTGTTTATGAAATAAAATACATGTATTTGTAATGGTAGGATATCATGATAGATATATAAATTACATATATTAACTATAATATATTCAAATACATTGTTATGGTCAGTAAAGAGAATATGAATCGTCCCAATAATATCCACCCAAAGTGTCAATTGTGGTGTGCAGATAGGCCCATATGTTATATACTAAGTGAAGATCGAGTTATTATCCAACTAAACGATTTCATGGTTGTTACCCCTAGGTGAATCTATACTAGATCCTACAACCACTTGTCTGTATCTATATAGGTATTTTGACACTATAAAATCACACAAATGTTACTTTACAAAATTTTAGTTTGGTTTTACGGTAAAGTATTTTTGGACCATTATAATGGATTATAAATATAATATAATGATAGGAAATGGTGATATATAATTAGTGACATGATAATGAATTTATATGAATTAGTCATAATTATATTTCACTTAAAAATGATAATGGATTGGAAATAAAGACACAAGTAAATAATGAGAAGAGGTTAGGAAACTTAACCTTGCAAATTAGGTTCGTGTACCTTGAGAAAAGAACCATAAACCCTTTAAAACTCTTTGGAGAGATTTATGAGAGAGAAGATGAGGGTAGGTTCATGATAAAATTATTTGGAGAGAAGAGTAATGGTTGAATGGGTGGGTATTTATAACAAATTATAGATACTTTTTTATTAATTTTTATTCATAATCCTTGGAAATATAGGTTGTCGAAAATCTAAAACCATTGTCTTACCCATAGTCTCGGATCATAGTTTCTGAAATTTAAGTATTTTATGAAATATTTAAATTTTAGAACATAAATCCATTATTTTATATTACTATATCTATTGGAATATAAAATTTCTACAAAATATTTTTTTTAAATCCTTGATTTCAATTTTAGACTATAAAAAGTTATTTATAGGTTTAGAATGAAATTTTAATTAATTAAAAATAAATTAAATTTATAAAATAGCTTATTTTTTTGTCATTTATTCTCTTAACTTAATTATTAAATAATTTTGAAATCATAATCATGTCGTAATACTTACAGTATATTCCTACTTTATTTTACTATTTAGTGAAAATTTTGATTGTATCAGAAAATAATGAAACATTAACCATTAGATAATTTCGATATTCAAGTTTTGAAATCAATGTTTTTTATGAAAATATTTTTATTTATATATGAATTTTAATTGTCAAATGAAAATATTATTATATTTCAAAATCACGTGTTTCCACCAAAAAATTAGAAACGCCTTCTTCTAATAAATATTACTTTTATTATAAGTCATATGGGTTTAATTATATTACTATTCATTGACTAATATAAATTTTTTAATTATTAATTATATTATTTTAAAATTATTTTATTCATTTTACTCAAAAATTTCATGAATAATTTTTTTTATTACTATTTCAATTGTCATACTTTGAATGGTCAGATTCCAATAGTCAGATCCCAATGGTTAGATCTCAATATTCAGATCCCAATGGTCATATTCCAATAGTTATATTCCAATAATCATATTACCTCTTATATATACACTTCATTCCAACATCATAATAAAATTCATATCCATATATTAATTCTTACTCCATGTATATTCCATTACTAATTGTTTTCTTCATAATAGATAATGTATCTCATATATTTTCTATTCATTTTAGATTCTGGCCCTCCAGGATTCATGATTACGGTGGTTCTAAATATTGTTATGTGTTGCACTAGTTTTTTCTATTATTTTTTATTTAATTGTCTAATTTTTTGTTTTAATATAAGTTTTACTATTATGATGATATAATATAATGTAAAATATGAAGTATTTATTTAAAATAGTCAAATAATAGATTATAAATTCTCTCCTCCATTGCCAAAATTTTATCATAAAAATTGAAAATAAATGTACAAAAAATACTTTATATCCCATGTTTCTATTTAGAATGATGATTACTCCAAATAATATTTACTAGACGAGTCATTAGATTATGAATCACTTTCTCCCTCATATCAAAAATTTGAATATGCTCTTCATTATATGAAATTTTTTGTTCCAATTGAACTTGATCCAGAATCTGATTCTGGTAAATCTCTAGCAAATAATTCCTTAAAAGTGATATATGGAAGACACCATGAACATAATATAGGTCTGGTGGCTTATCCAAAGTATATTCTATCGTGACTACCCACTCTAATGTTTCAAATAGACCAATATACCTTGGTATTAGCTTCCTCTTATTTCCAAATTTCAAGACCCATTTCCATAGATATATCCTCAGGAAGACATGATATCCCAAATATAATTAAAGACCCATTCTACAACTGTTATCATAACTTTTCTAGATACATTGGGGTACCTTTATATGCTCCTGGATATATCTTACATTATCCAATTTATCTTCTGATTTTTTTAGACCTAATAACATTCTTTCTCCATCTCTATCTCAACATGTTTGAGTCTAAAATCTATTTCCTTACAGGGATTCATATGGTAAAATTTTAATCATGGAGTGGTAATTGTTATTGTAATAAAACTCTACTAGAGGAAAATAATGATCCCAATATCCATGTAATTCAACTAATAATTACATTAGTATGTCCTCCAATGTTTGTATAGTTTTTTCAGACCCCTCATCCATTAAGAGGTGATAAGTTTTGAAAATATTAAGATATGTATTTAAAGCCATAAAGAGAATCCCAAAAAAAATTGATATAAACCCAATATTACGATCAGATACTATAGAAAATGGTGCATCATGAAGTATTATAAATTCATTTATATATATCCTAGAAATGAATTCTAGATTTAAATATTCTAAAATTTCTAGAAAATGATCATACTTCATAAGATGATCTATAATTATCCATATCGCATTATTCCCCTTAGATGTCTTATAAATCCAAGTGAAAAAGTCCAAAGTAATATCATCCCACTTCCACTCTGGTATAGGTAAAGGTTTTATAATAGCCTTGGGAATTTATCTTTCAACTTTAAAATATTTATATACAAATAATCTAGTAGAATAATATAAAATCTCTCACTTTATATATTTTCACAATAAATGTTCTCAAATATCCAAATGAATCATTATACTCCCTAGTAGTATAAATGAATTTTAATTGTGGAATTCATCTATTATGTGGTATTGATGTAACATATTCCCTCTTACCAAGCCACAAAACTATATCATTCCCAATATTAATGTTAGGTGATTTTTTATTCTTCACAACTAACGTATTCTTTTGTATGTCATTATAATCAGGATGGAATTTCTTAATCCTCTCTAAAAAGGAAGGTTGGGTAATTACATTGAATAAGAAATATGTTTCCAATTAAATTATAACAACCATGTCTATATTTTCTAAATCCTTGTTAATTTGGTCATTCTCCACCCTCATTATGGATAAAAAAAATCCTCGAGTAGTTGAAACCATCTCATTTTCGTCATAATAAGATCTTTTTTAGTAAAGGATTATTTTAAACACTTATGATCAGTGTATATATAAAATCTATCTCTATAGAGGTATTTTATGTATATTTTTAGAGAAAATATCTTCACTGAAAACCACAATTAATGAATTGGATAATTCAATTCAAGGGGCAATAACTATCACGATGCATAAGACAACACTCTATCATTTTTAAATATAAAACATCCATGATCATTTCTTGACACATCACTACAAATTAAAAACCCTTCTTCACTAGATATAAGAGTCGATATTTTTTGTTTTCCAATATCCTCTTCAATTTCTCAATTTTTTCTTCACATTCCTTTTTCAATGTGAAATTCATCTCTTTAAATGTTAACAAGTTTAATAGATGACGTTTTCAAAAAAAAAAATACACATATAGTGTCCTACTAATCCTAGAAAACTATATATTTCTGTTATGGTGGTAGGTCTTGGTTATTTCATAAAAACCATTATTTTTAAAGTTTCAATAGATATACCATACTTGGATACAAACATTCCAATAAAAGAACTGTATTTTTGGGACTATGAATTTTAAAAATGTTTTGAAAGAGTAGAATGATGTTTAGAAAAACATGGTTTGGCTAAAAAAGGTGTGATCCATATTTTTTATTTTTTTCTTAATATAAAATCACCTTTATTTGTAAATATTTCCAAACAATGATTAATAAAAAAAGAAAAGTTCATTGATTTTTCAATTCAAAGTCTAGTGGAAAGACGATTCTATATAAATATGTTTATACAATGTTTTGTATTGAATAGTTATATTATATTTATTACAAATTTTATCATAAACATTTTTCAATAATGTAATAAATCTAGTGATGATTTTATATTCTCCATGTTTCTAACATCATGGGTGATAAAAGATATCATGATCTAAGATTATGTTGAAAATGGGAGAAAATTTTTTGTGTGAAAAGAATATCATAGAACTATGTTATATATAGTTTACTAGATATATAATTTATAACATAGGTTTTTTAGTGAATAATCCTATTTTCAAATTTTAAGAATAATTCTAGATAGAGTAATGTTGTAAAAATGAAAAGCGAAGATTCTAAGTAATGTAAATCAGATGAACTAAAAATCACACAAAGTCCATCATTTGAAGTCCAATTTGATGAAGCCCGATCAGATAAATAATTTTAAAGGACATCTTCAAATGTTATCAAAAAATCCAATGAATGAACTAAAGAGTTACAAGAACACTACAAGGTATCAGATAGAAGGATTTAGTTGAAAATATTGGATGGATTTTTTGTACCAATATCATCATACATAGTTTCGTGTATAAAGGATGCAAAAAGAGGTTTTTGACTAAAGTCATTAGATAGATGAAGTTTCTTGGAGAGACTTTTGAGAACTTCTTACAATGTTTGTACAAGAAAAATCAAATAGAGTCTCAATGGATTGACATGTTATTGAAATTTTTGGTGGAAAGAATAATCGGTACAATGTTTTATAACTTTTAATGTATTTATGAATCATTTATAAACATATAAAATGTGGAAATAAAAATATAATAATTTAATGTTTCAAATATCATGAAAGGAATATATATGATTATCACTAAGTTAAAATGATGTTTTTTAAGTTAGTATAAGCTCAAGTTTGAAAGAAACTTCAAGAATACTCTAGAAATAGTGAGAAGTGTCCACAAAAATTTTTTGTGTGGGAGTTATAAATTTTTTTTCCTTTCATTCAGTGGGAATGATAAATTGGAATCCAACCTTATATCCTGATCATGTGTTTATAGAGAGGGTGGTAGTATAATATGCAGGGGATTATTGTTCATTTGTATAAAACATGATGTTCTGACAAATAAGTTTTGGATATCGATACCTAAATAAAATATAAACGAAAATTTTTATTCCTGAAAGATTCCAACCAAGGAATCTATTTTTTAAAGAAAAGGTTTCTATTAGATATAGAATCTCATATCATAGGAATCAGACAGAGGACACCAGATAATATTTCAAATTATATGGAACCAAATATATTATATGATGAGTTGAATGGATGGATAGAGAATAATAAAGTTTTATCAGTTTTCAGAAGGCATCAAATTGGGTTTTTCGGATAGAGGACTAGATAAAGAAATTAACTGAACAATGAATAGATAAATTGTTTATATATAAATACAATGATGAAGTTCTTAACTAGTGCTAAGATATAAAGTGAACAAGAATTACTTCTAGGAAGATAAAGTGTGAATAAGTACAAGAATCATAGTAAAAACATATTCTATCTCATTGGTGAAGGATTATAATAGTTATTAAAAAAATATTTTTTATATATTTATATTTATAGATAGAGCATTAATTTTTTATTGATCATATTAAAACATTAGTGTACAGATATTCTATTCTTTATGTAACCACATAAATGGATTTATTTAACAGGAGGTAAATATTGTTTCAGAAGAGGGAAAATATAAAAAAAAGATAATTAATTCACACCTCTCCCTCTTAGTGATAAAATAGATCCTTATTGGTCAATTCATTTGGTATCAGAGTGAGTTTCCATTTGTTTACTATTTGTATAATTTTGAAGAAAATAAATGTTTCAATAGATGTTCAAAATTACATGGACTGCAGGTATATTTTTTTATTTTGAAATAAGAATTATATTTAGAAAGATAGAATACTTCCTTGTCTAATGTAAATTGGTTATAATGTTGTTTATGTAGTTACATATGGTTTACCAATAAGTGTTAAGTGATTTCCCCTAACAGCTACTGATAAGAATAATTTGGAGAATGATGGGTGAGCTACAATTGCTATAATTTTTCCACTCTATGAAAGTTAGTTTCTTATAGTTAAAGGAGTTGGAATGGATAATGTAATATAGGATAATCTGAATAAAATCAATTAGTGAAGTACGAGAGTTAATAAATAAATGTAATAAATAAGTATACTAAAGTACGAATATCTTAATATTAATGATTCGGAATTTGACGGTCACTTTTTTACATGGTTGAATGTAATTTTTATAACCAATAGATATTTTTGATAAAAGTAATATTTTTTAACAATTGTTGAAAAGATATTATGAATTCTTCTTGATAAATTTGATTTAAAGGTTTCCTTACTGGAAGATAGTGACTACGAATCTCTATCTCTATATTATAAACATAGCACTATCATTACTTATTAAATTAGAATATAAAAGTTTATAAATAACAAATAGAATGATGATAAAAAATTTATTTCAAATCTTCCAAGAAAGGAAAGTATAATAATGTTTATTAAGAGGAAGCTAGTGACTCTAACCTCAGTGATGATGTTAGAAAAAAACTGATGAATATATGTATTTATTTTCTAAAAATTTAATATAGGATAAGGAATGTACAAAGTAATGTTTCCACTGAAATGTTCCGATTTTGGAACTATTGTAAATTTTACAAAAAAATAAAAATGAAAGGAATTTGAATAAAGCATTAAATATAATAAAAACTAAAGTACATTCCTAAAGAATAATGTAGAAAAATAAAAATAAAATTCTAAGGGAAAGGTTAAGAATTTATCTAAATACAAATGGAAACAAATTTTGTCAAAGTATAAGGATGATAATGATTGTAAAAAAAGGGATGATAACTTTAGTGATGAAAATACTAAAAAAATATTATTGAAAATTATAGGTTAAAAATTTAAAAATTGAATAAATAAGTAGTTCGAAAAAAGGAAAAACTCATATGGATTATATTCTAAAGAGAGTGTTTAAATAATGAATTGAAAATATTAAAAGGATTTATAGGGAGAGGAAGAACATTAAGAAATAAAATATTTCAAAAAATAATTAATAATATTCTCTTGAAGATAAATCCATGTTTCTAAAATAAATTAATGGTCTTGTGAAGTTTCTTGATAAGAATAAAAATATCAACATAAATCTTGAATAAAATATGAAATTGAAGGAGTAAGGGTTAGAATATGTTCAAAAAAACTTTTTAAAGTTGATTAAGGAATTAAAAAATTACAAATCCCAGTTATAATAGTTTTTGAAATTTCTGATAAATTTATACCTTGAGAGGATAAAAAAATTCCTCAAAGAATTGTAAGAAGGATGAAAAATTACAAGATGAAAATCATGTAATGACCCAGATTCTAGTAACCCAGATCCAGTGATGTACTTTCTTATACTAAAATAAGATACAAAGAATCACATAATAGAGGACCTAGTAGTTTAGTAAGCTTGGTAAACTAGAATATTTATTATTCCCATATTACAATTGAAAGCACAAATTACCACATAATGTTTTTTATAATAACATTATTCCCTCTAGAATATCCTTGCAAAACAATCATAAAACACTTCCTGGTATCCTATGGAAAATAAAACATAATAAAGGGGTGATCCTAGATGCTTAGCAAGGGTATGTGGATAGAGGAATATATCATTAATAAATAATACTAAAAAATATGTAAAGTTAAATAACTCAAACACATTTCCTTTTATCAGTAAACTGCACATAATATAGAAAAAATAAATGAAGATCAAATAAATACATATAAATAAATTCATAAACATGATACATATCCATGGATATTATAAATAATAGAAAAATTAAATGGACATAAATAATTGATCTCAAAATTAAGGAATGTATAATGTCAAACATCTAAAATTTTCAATACATCCTTATGATAGTTTAAATCGTTGAGTATAAACACATTTTATTTGGACAAATAATTTGTCTCGTGATATTTGTCGATGAATCGAGGGGATATCTATAACCTGGACTCAACCATTATATACTAAGTCTAATGAATTCCTCATATGAAAGGGGAGAAACATAATCAAAAAAATATTTAAATTAATAAATAATATATAAAATTTTTATACTTACCCCCAATCAAATGAACATAATCATAAATTATCCAGTGTAATATTATGAACGGTAGTAAAATTTTACATCCTCAGTCAAACTAGTCATAAACCATCCAAAGAAATAATAACAATGATTTAAATACAATATATCCCTATTGGATCATAACTACAATAATTTTTTGATGTCATTAATGAATATAAATACCATAAAAAGTTCAATAAAAGTATTTTTTACTAAAATAAACTATTCACTTTGAAAAACACCTGTTAAAACAAAAATTTCACAAAAAAATTAAAAAATAATTTTCATTGAAAATAAATTTTTAAAAATTTTGATATAAAATTTAAAACATTGAGGGCTAATGACATCAAAAAATATCATGTCGTACACATTAAAACTAATATTCTTTTCACATTTCCAATAAAAGACAAATGGACCATGTTTTGAAAACCACATTAAAATTACATTAATTATTGAAAAAATACAAAAATTGATAAAAATATATTTAATAAAACATTTCTAAATGGATAAAAACATTTCTGAAAGAATTTTTAGAAAATAAGGATTTTGATGAAAAGGGATTCTTTGCCGAAAAAGGCAAATAATGTGAAATTTACTTAAAAACATCCCTTAATAATTTTAAGTACCAATGAGTGTAAAAATGGTGATATTAATTTAAAAGGATAATTAATAACTATAGGATAATAAAATATGATTATTTTAAAATAGATATATCAAATAATTACCCTAAGGTAAACCTAAACAAAAATAAAACAACCCCAAATAATGATGAGATTGTGAAATAAACCTTGACAACTTTGTTAACATTTAAAACATAATCCCAAGGAAACAAATAACATAAAATTAATCTTTAAATACCTTGAAGGTAAATATATTAAATATATAACATATAAAAGGGGTATTTTATACATCACACTAAGGAAATAAGTGGTTTAAATGGCATATATCTCAAAGTAGTAAAATTGAGATGAGAAACCCTTACTTTAAGAAAGATTTCCTTCATACATGTTTTACCTAATTTATAGTGAATATATATTTTTATAAATATATTAAAAACCATAATCACAAATTTCATACTATATAGAGTATTTTATAATATTTTATGACCATTTTTTAATAATATTTCATTGTGTTCATTATTTTGCGTGTCAATTGATCTATTTTCTAATGCATGTTTTGTCATGAAAGTTAAAAATATTGTACATATCATATAGTTACATCATAAAAATAATTATATTAATGTTATAAATATTTTTTTTCATTAGATACATCCTTTGAAATATTTTTAAAAATTGGACATAGAAAATAAATTGCATCACTTTGTTGAGAAGGTTGGTCATATGTACACATGAGAAACGATGTCATTTTCTTAAAGGGTGTAAGGATAATTAATTGCATGATATATTAATTTTAAAAAGTTATATCATCTCATATATATCATATATATTCATTAAATATATCATTTATACCTTCCATCTAATGAATAAGTAATAAATTAATCACATCGCTTCGTGAGGCGGTGGTCCGTTGTAAACACGAGCACCGTTATCGTATACCCCAAGCAATGGAATTTAACAAGGTATATGTGATATAATAAATCAAAAAAATATATTAATTTAAGAAATATTTTATACATATTTTATATCCATCACTATATAAAACTTTAATTGTGTTGATGGAAAATGAGCATCATTAGTTCATGAGGTGGTAGTCCGTCGTAGACACTATCAATGATTTCATTTAACATTTGACGGAGGAGATAGATAAATATTATAACATAAATATAATAAAATATTATTATATAAGAGATTATTTTTTATTATATTATAAGTGTTAATAAATATTTTAATGTGGAAAAGGAATAAAGAAAATGAAAGAGATTTATTTGGAAAATTCCCTTCTTTAAGGTAATCCTTTTTTTGACCACCTATTAAATACCCTATGATTAATATTTTTGGTGTAACATTAGCTCTATAATATATCTAAGGATTTTTGGGGAGATTTTTTAAGGGTTTTTTCGAGCTAAAGTAATTTTCATGCGTGAATAAGAAAAGGTAGGGAGTTCCCTTTTATTAGTGGGGAAAGCGAACCCTCTTTGAAATTATAAGTAAATTCTCTAAAATAATCCAAAATGATAAAGTCACTCACATGTAAAAATCTTCCAAATAAGCTTATTCTTTAATTTTTGACATTTTAAGGTGTAAATACGTCCATTAAAAAATATTTTGACAAGTTTTTAGGTCATTTTAACCCTTATCAACTTAGTTTAACCCCCGGTAAAACCATTTCTACCATAAACGTGGTAATTAGTTTTTATTATGGAATCTATTTAACAAATTAAATTCACAGAATTAGAAGAATTCAATTTAAAATTATACCTGCAAATGCGATGAAAAAGCGGGTTTCCAAAGGGAAAATTCTCATAAACATGGTTGGTTTTAATATCAATTTTCAATTTGAAATTGATTTCAGTGACCTAATTTTTTTTTATTATAATATAATTTATCTAATTTTAATTTAAGATATATTTTAATTAAAATTTTACTTTGTAAATAATTTAAACAAAAAGTTAGTTTTTAGTAAAAGTCAGTATTTTACACTATTCGTGGAAAAATGAAATTTCTCAGAAAAATAAAAAATATTAAATCTAATATATTTTTGATATTGTGAGTTAAAAAACGAATTAATTTTACCGTATAAATTTTCTAAAATTGAAAAAAAAATTATCATAAGTACACAAGAAGTGACCAAACTGTTTTCTTGGAAAAAACAATGTTTTTGAGAAAATATTTCTTTTACTTTCAATGGATTCTTATTTTATTTATAAAAATATATATAAATTTATTTTATTTTATACATGTTTCAGACATATAATTTCATAATTTGGTGATTACTATTCATACCCACCAATTTTAACGACTATGTTATAATGGTCTTGTTTAAATAATAATGTTTTAATGGAGTATCTTGTTTCATTTAAACCATGTGTTTTTTAATCCCAATATATTAGTGTGATTAAATTTATTTAAATATGAATATATTCTAATAAATTTTATTCATATCCTAGTGTTTTTTTCCATACATTATATTGAACATGATGTTCTTATTTAAAAATATCACAGTGTTACAAATAAAGACTAAAGATCATGGTTTCTTCCAAAACAATGAGAGATGAGAACCATAAAGTGTCTATGGTTTGGAAGTGTGAAAAAAATTCTATAATAACTGGATTTATTTTTAAATTTAGTAAGAAAATTTGAGGAGGAAACCATAATTTTTTTGTGTAATGAAATACCAAAGTGGGAGGTAAAATGTTCATGATGAAGAGAAACACAACTTATGGTAGTAAGTAAGTTACAAAGGTAAATATTGATTCTAGAGTAATTATAGGTATTATAGAGAATATTTTCATATAGAAAATATGTTTTGGTTTAATCACCAATTTTAAATTGAATATAAGAGAATATAGGGGAAAATATTGATGGTGAGTCAACCCACTCAGATAAGACAATCTGATAAAGTCTGTTTAAAGGATTAAAATTAATTCCAACATTTAGAAACTATTTGTGAAAGATGTGATAAAAAATTAAATAATGAAAAATGATGTATTATCTTTATTTAATCACAAAATATTTTATATAAAAAATCATAAAATATGTATGATAAGAAAGAAAAAGTCAAGTAAAAACCCTTAATTATTAAAACTACACTCAAATCTACAAAAGGATAATGAATCCGGATAATGGAAAATATATTTTATATAAATATGACAGAATATTTCATGTTTTTTAAGAATGTAAAATATTTTAAATAAGGTATATATGCTTATGTAAATTATGAGTCACATATAAAAAAAGGTGTTGGATTGGGTATCTTTTGGGAAGATAGGTTAAAATCTAAAAAAGCTTTCTTTTTTATAGGTTGAAACACAATTTTTTTAGTGTTTCACAACTTTTTTATGAAGGTAATAATTTTATTTTCAAAAAATATGTTTTTCTAAATAGAATTTAAGGATGGTAAATTTTTAGTGAAAGGCCAATGAATAGAGGGAAAATAATTTCAAGTTGTTGATTTAAAAAGTTCAATATATAATAGCATGATAGAATAAAATCAACTATATAATATAAGCAGGGGGAATATGTTGGAATATGATAAAATTAACGAAGATAAAAATTATTCATGATATAATGATATAATAAAAATAAGATATTGGATTTTATCCATTTTTCATAAAGGGGAGACTACAAATTCAGTACATAAAAATTTTGAGATACATTAAAGACATCCATCAAAAGTGATACATTCTAAATTTTGTGGTCAAATTAGTAAACAATAAACACATATAGATAATAACTATATTTTTTTATTTATTAAATTAATTTCATTAAGTAAATTATATTTTTGAAACATAAATAGGAATATCTCATGATGATTTAAAGTTTCAAGAGAATTATAGAAAAATAATGTTGATATTCTGTGAAAAAAAGTATACATTGATAATGGTGGAGAATATAAAAGTTGGAGGTTTAGAGATTTTATTTAAAAACATTTAATTTTTTATGAGTTTAGTATATTGTATACACCATAAAAATAGTTCTTTGGAAATATTAAAAAGAATTTAATTGGATATAGAACAAATAATATTGATTGAACGTGGTACTTATTGATAATTTTAGAAGAAAGTTATTAGAGTAGTAGTTTATATTTTTAATCGATGTTTCTACTGGTTGAACTTTGATACTTGTCTTTAAAAAATGTATTATAAATAAATCCCATGTTTGAAATAACTAAGGGTGCTTGTAAGTCCTTATACTATAAAATTCAAGGGTGATAATCTTTTGAAATTGGATCAGAGAGTTATTGAGGAAATATTTCTTGGAAACCCTATTAATTATAGTGGATACATATGTTATAAGAAATAAATAAGAAATATTTTTGAATAGGTAGATGAAAAAGTTATTGAAAAATATAATGAGAACGTTTCTAAAATATTTTTTGATATATATGAAATAAAAAATGGGGTGGTTTCATTATAACAATGTGAAAATTTTCTTAATGATAGTAACAATTTTATAATTTCTAAAGACGAATATTTTGACTCGTCTATCTCATGTGATGAAGTTGAATTTCATTCATCTTATCCTATGGTGAGGAAGTTGGTGGAAGTTCATAATGTCATTATTGATCAATGAAAATAGGTTCAAACCCTAATAACATCAAATCAAGTTTCACATACTTCTATATATTAACTATTTGAGCTAGAATACATTAATAGTGATTTAGACAATTAAGAATGGGTTAATGTTATAAATGAAGTGATGGATCAGATTCAGAAGAATGATACTTTGGAACTTATACAAAAACCAAACACTAAATATATAATTGGTACAAAGTGGGTGTTCCAAATCAAGTTAAATTAAAATTGTTATGTGATAAGAAACAAGACATGATTAGTCTATAAAGGTTACCTAAAATTTGAAGCCAATGATTTGATGATACCTTTTCTCATGTGAAATATTTAGAAACTAAAAGTATCTTTCTAGATATCACTGCAAAATAGAAATATAAAATTGTATATATTAATTTAAAGTAACATTTTCTTAATTTATTTATTGATGAAAACTTATATATTGATCAACCATGTGTCTCGATGATTGGTAAATAATTAATCTATGTGTGAAAGTTTAAGAAGGTTTTGTATGAGTTTATGTATGTTCCAAGATATTTGTATTCTAAATTAGATACTTTCTTAAGAAATCTTAACATCAACAAATAAAGATTTTATAGTAACAATTATATGAAAGAAAATAAAGTGGTTTCCCTCATTATGATTGTTTATTTTGATGACATCATATTCGAAGGGAATGACAAAGAAACTTCTAAAAAGTTTACTCATGAGATAAAGATTATTTTTAAAATTTCCTTTTTGTGGGGAATGAAATACTTTAATAGTTTGAAAATCTAAAAAAATAATAAATATAATCTCTTATCTCGGGAGAAGTATGAAAAAGAAACTTTAAGTATGTTCGGAATGGAAGACTCAAAGCCTATTTCCACATAAATTTCAGTGGTAACAAAATTGTCAAAAAATTGGGAAGGAAATGTGGTAGATCATAAAGAGTTTAGAAAATTGGTTGTAGGATTATTATATTTTATGGCTTCAAGGACGACTACATTATATTATATTGCACTTTGTTCTAGGTATAAAAATGAACCAAAATAATATCATCACATGGATTTAATAATAATTCTTAGATATTTCAATGGAATAAAAGGTTTTGGTATAAAATATAAAACTAAAAGAAATATTTATTCTTTTTGGTCATAAATATAGAAACCAGGAATAAAGTGTAGATTCCAGAAAAAAGACATCTGGAGGAGAGTTTTTCTTAGGATAAAGATGTTTTATTTGGTATACAAGGAAACAGAATTAAGTAACACACATCACAATGGATTTTGAGTATGTTATGGCAACTCAAGATACAACGCATCTTTTTCGGATGAATATATGGTTGGAAGACCTGTTTTTTGACATGAAGTTTCTCATTCTCTAGGGTTGTGATAACAACATTGCTACGAATATAACTAAAAACTAGTGAAACAGTCTCATTCCAAGCATACTAATATAAAAAATCACTTCATCAAAGATAATGTGGAGAATAATAAAGTGAAGTTGGATTTTTTTCAAAAAATGTATAAAGTTGATTATATATTCACAAAACCATTTTTGAAGGAAACATGTCATAATTTGAGGTTAATAACGGGTGTCCATCCTCCCTCCCCTAAAGGTTAAGGTATTTGATTTTTATCCCCTCTCTATCTTGTCTTCGGATTGTATTTTTACTGGGGAAAAATGATATAAAAAAATCAATCAATTGGTATGTGATTAACCTTTTAATGAAAAGAATATATTTAAGTGGATTTTTTAAAATAGTTGAGCTATGATTTCAGCATGTGTGAACTATTTTAATAGTTTTTTGAAGGGGATATAGGAAAAATTTGTTCTTATAGGTTGTAGTTTGTATATTATTAACTCTTTAAGAAAGAGAATTTATTTTGGGGGTTTTGAAAATGGGTAAGATGTTAATTCATCATGTGTGAACTATTATAAGAGTTATATTAAGTTTATATAGTAAAAATTGTTCTTGATGATTGAATTTGGGATTGTGGTGATGTTTTCAAGTGTAAGAAGAAGTTTTTGATAAGGTGTATGAAATATTTTCTAAATTCACTTATTTTGGATGACACGGTTTTGTTATCTAATGATTATATTTTCCAACATAAAGTTTAATCATGTAGGATTATAATTTTTGGATATATAATCTATTGCATGAGTTAAATAGTTTAGTGATTTATGTTCCTTGGTTGAAAAATAAATACAAGGGGGGAGATTAATAGGACCACGAATTTTGGAGGTGTTTTGAAGAAGATGGGAGATTATTTGATGAAGTTGGTTTGGATAAATAAGGTATTCTCTAAGTTTTGTATTTTTTTGTATTTCAATTAAATCACATTAACTTGTAAATATTTTCGACAAATAAAAAATAGATATATAATAGTGGGATGATTTTTCGAGACATAGTCCATTGGATGGATGATTCTACACTAAGATTTTTTTCGACAAAGTTTTTTGGTAAATGTTAAGATTATATTGCATAAAAAGTTCATCAGATAGTGTTTTTAGTAACGTAAGAAATATAATGATGCTTTAATGGTCTTAATATTTCTAACATCTTAGTTCTGAATAATGTCATTGGCTGTGAATAAGTTGAAATGGGAAGAAAATAATTTGTATAAACAATGTTTATACTATGAAGTTCTTTTGATTTTATCAGATGGATAATTTTGGATTGAGTTTCAGTGGTAAATTAGTTTTTGTTTGATGTTTTAAAAGTTTTAATAAAATGGGAATTTTTTAAAAATAAAAAGGGAAGAAGCTGAATAATTTCATCAAATAAATTCAAAATCTGATGAAGTCCATCCGATGAATTCAAATAATATGAATAATTTTAGATAATCTCATATAATATTATTAGATAGAGTCTACCAGAGAGTCCAAATATTGTACAGAAGACTCTAAGTTATCAGATAGACAGATTTAGTTGATAACATCATAATGATGTTTTTTTTGAATATCATTAGGTATAGGTTGTTGTATGAAGGTAATGGATAGAGAGTTTTAATTCAAGTCATTAGATAGTGGAAGTGTTTTGGAAAGACATCCAAGTAGCTACAGTGAATTTTTTAAAGGATCAATCAGACAAAGTCTCATTGGATATATTTTTTATTAAGATGTTAAACCAGATGAATGATTATTATAATGTTTTACTGGTTTGAAGTTATAGAAAAATAATTATAAAGATGTCAAATTTTACTATGAAAATATGACCATTAAATGTTTAAAATATCATGGATGCATGATATCTGATTCTCACTAAGTCAGAAGAAAATATTTTGAATGTACTAGATACTTGAGTTTGTAACAAGATTCAAGAATAATATAGAAACCTTGAAAAGCATCCAAGATAATTATTTTGAGGGAGGGATTCTAATTTTTTTTTCATTTTATAGGAAAGATAAAATGGAATCCTAAATTTTCCCCTACCCATAAATCTATAAATTGAGAGAATTGCAATTAGAAATGAGGTATTAGTCGCATGTGTAAAAGTTAAAGTTTTGTAGAATTAGTTTTGGAAAGAGATACTGAAATAAAATTTGAAAGACAATATTTGAGAAAGGAAAGTTTCCAACCAAGGAATCTATTTGTTAAAGAAGATTTTTTTATCGGACTGAGATCTTTTGATCATAGTAATCAAATAGAATATACCAGAAAAAGTTTCAAATCATATGGAATCAGATATAATATGTTTATAGGTGATCAGTTGGAAAAATCATAAGAAATTAGTTTTTGTTTTTAGAAGGAAATTTATAGTGTTTATTAGACGGATAAATTGAATTAAAAGTGAACTGATGTAATTTTTATACATAAGTCCAAGGAGGAATTTATTTCCAACAATTCAAAAAGAAATTGAATAAGAAGTACTTTCAAGAAGAGATGAAAATTTTCAATAAGTATAGTGAAAACATATTGATTACTAATTGTGAAGGATTATAATAATTAACACAACAATATTAAGAACATCTTTATATATGGGGAGAGAGTATTAATTTTTGTGTTAATCATAGTGAAACACAAGTGTAAGGATATTCCTTGATTTCTATAACCACATAAAAGGATTTTTTTAGTGGATTGAGTGATGTTTCATTATTTCCAAACCATATCATATACTAGCTAATTTTATTGAGTAATGAACCTTATAAATACTTGTTTTCCTGTGGATTATGATGGTGTTCTTGTTCTCAACAAATTCATAACTCTTTAACAATAATAGATTGTAATTTTATAAGAAATAAAATATAAAAATAAAATATGACTAACTCACATCCTCCCCATTTAGTGATCACATGGATCTTAATTGGTCTTTTCACTTATTATATCCAAAATTCACATTTACATAATTTCTCATATGACCCATTTTTTTCCAAAACCTAAAATAAAAATCACAGATGAGTCTCATGTTTCTCATAAATATAAGATTATATAAGAATCCCATCAAAAAATACCACCATGAATTTATCAATATAACCCTTGAATACTCTATTCATCAAATCCATAAACAGATAGGGTGCACCTGTTAACCTGAAAGGAATTACTGTGAACCCATAATGACCATACCTTATAAGAAATATTTCCTTTTGTATGTCCTCTTTATTGACCTTTAAACAATGATAACCATAATAAATATCAATTTTTGATAAGTATAGATCCACTTAATGCTGATTGAAGAGGTCATCAATATGTGGCAATGAGAACTATTTATTTATAGTAATTCCATTGATTTATTTATTATCAAAGAATAAACTCGTTGATTAGATCTTACTCTTAATAAATATAATGGGTTATACCTATGGTGAAACACATGGATGAATTAAAAAAATATCACATAAGTATCTTAATTACTTCTTCAACTCAAAAAACTACACTGGATATATTCGGTAAGGAGTCTTAGATATAGGTTTTTCATTAGGAATACGATCAATATAGAATTAAACTTCTCAATCATGGGAAAATCTACGTAATTAATTAAGACATACATCAACAAACTCTTCCACAATGGGTACATATTCTATTATAGAAACCAATTTACCCATAAAATATTTATTTCCATCCATATCTTCCCCAAGTATTTAAATAATATGGGATACTATGGGCAGTTATAGAAAGTTTTAGCTAATGAAGTATCCCCACAAAAAAATAAGTAATTCCATACTAGACTCACCAATTCTATCTTCCTTCACCATATAATAGATTCTTAGAAATCATGTTAACCCTACTGAAGATAATGTCTAAAAAAGAGGTCTCTCCATGGTTTCTAGATGTTACTGCTACTCTAGACCCCAACAGGAGACAATGGATTATCTCTTCCTTCATAGTGAATGGTCTACTGGAGTCTGGAATTTTCTACAGCTGGGTATGAATGTCCATTTTTCTGGTGTGTCTTTTCAACTCTTCACAGAATCCTGGTACATGGGTTTTCGTCATCTTGGTTTGGAAACTAAAGTTTGGGGCCTGATATCTGTGACTGTTTGTTGGTTTCTCTCGGAAGCAAGGAAAAACTCCCGCATTGGGGTGCCCCAGTTGCTGCATAGCCTTCAAATTCGAATAAACTTTCTTTTGCTAAATTCGGTGGCCTACATAAAGTTGTATGGAATTCTGCTACTTTCAGGAGTATTCTTCCGGGTGTCTCTAAGGCTTCTTCTACAAGCTCTTCCAATCAGCGTCTATGGGTAAAATGAAGGCCACCTCACACTATCCTAAAACTCAATGTTGATGGATCTTGTGTCGATAGGATCATGAGGGGAGGTGGCCTGATCAAGGATGAAAGAGGTTCTATGATTTTGGGATTCAGTGCCTCCTTTGGTTCTGGTAATTCCCTTGGTGTTGAGACCACTACTATGGCCTTGGGTCTTTCCTTGTGCAGGTGTTAAAACATTTCAATCTCGGAAGTGGAATCTGATTCGATGGTGCTGGTCAATTTTCTCCAATAGAATGTTGATGTCCCCTGGAATTTGGTATATTCTGTTCGGTGTTGTAGAAGTCTTATTAATCACAATATTTGTGTCTCCCACACTTGGAATGAAGGTAATTTCACAACAGACTCACTCACAAGACAAGGCGGGCCTGGAGAATCATTGACTCTCTTCTCTAGCTTGGGGTCTCTTCATAATGAGTGAAAACTTTTTGTTAAAATGACATGTTAGGTATCCACTATTTTTCCCCCCTGACGTTGCTTGTCTTGTGTTGTACTCTTTTATTTCTTCTCTGAATAAAATTTTTACTATTGCTATTTTGTGTTCAATAAAAAATAGTAATTTATTCAGTACAAATAATTACTCCATTATATTTATTATCTAAAAAATCCCCATGTTATATTAAATTGTTGGGTTGATTTTCCTTTCATCTAGTTGGTTCAATTGTTTATCAAATTTCATGGATTTATTACTAATATTATAGAATAGAAATATATAATACCATTACTATATATTACATTTTCCTAAAATATGGTCTTGTGAATAGAAAACCTTAAAATCATTATAGAATAATCTCTCAAATTTTATAAAGGTAGAATCTATGTTTCCTAACTATGTTCTTTAAAATCTAGTTACTATGGTTTAATCATATTTTTCTCTGACGCAAACTTTAATGCTTCCAACCATAGTCACCTAGAGTTGGTGAGTTATTTATTACATAGTAATTAGTATATATGGATTACATCCCCAAGATCAAGGTTTAGTAGTCCTTATGAGACTAAATACAAGAATATTACATTTCATCAAGACAAATTACAACATTTGATTAAAAATAAATATTCATTAATGTTATATGTAATATCATTCAAACATAGTATACCACTTCATTTCATAGGGAAATGGGAATAAAGAAAATGTTGAGCTCAAATTCTTGGTAAGGGATAGCGTAAAGCATAAGATAACATGGAATAAGCACTATAATCAGAATAGTTGATTCCATATAAATTAATACAAATGTAAAACAAGATCCATATATGGAAAATTTAATAAATTATTAAATTATCACATAATGATGGAATTGTTAAGAATGCATAATTCTCAAAATCATAAACAAATTGTTGCGGCCTTATGCCTAAAAATCATACATAATGGTTAAGGATGATCCCATTACATTATCTGACCTACCTTGTGAGACCTACCAATACACTGAGTAACTATATAATTCTTGGCCTCACTCGTTAAATAAAATTCAAATTAATTTCTTCACATGCTAAATAAATATGGAATAAAGTTTAATAATGGAAAACAATTAAATTCATATAATAAAATCTCAATGAGAATTATCTTACAAGATTTCCTCATATATAATAATGCACTCTATGGTCATGAAAATAGTTTTCTAAAGTCAATGGATTAATAAGGATAATAAATTAAATACCCTTGAATCATATAATATTAACTAGGGATACACAATATTTAAATAACCGCCCTTAATGAGTGAAGAATATATATTAATGGTTATTGGGTACTTCTAAACACTAAGATGATTGAGGTGTTTAGGAATTCAAATAGATTTATTTACAATATTGAGATACCAATGTAGATATAAAACAAACATAATTTAGATAAAATTTATTCAAATTCTTAATTATGGTTTGTAAATATCATGTTAATCATAGAAATCCTATCCCCTGGGAGTAGAAAACAATATGTGATGTTAGTCCAAATTTTTCTACATTGAGGAAAGATTGAGTTATCAACAAACCAATATTTTTAAGGGTTGTTACCCTCGATGAATATGTAATACATCCTATATCCCCATCTTTATATCCAAATAGGGATTTCATTTCCAGGAAAACCACACACACTTTACCAAAATTTAATATGTTTTTACAGTTATGGGAAGTGTTATCATTTTATTTATTATGGATATACTATAATCAGTGGGAATGGTGATATCTCATTAATAATAAAAAGTAATTTATATAAATGATGCATAATAAAATTTTATATTGAAATTAACAAATATTATAAATAATATCATAATTAATGAAAAATAAGAGGTTAGAAACCCCTACTTTAAATATGAGGTTATTAGATCTTTAGAAGAGAACCTTAAAACCTTAGAAGCACCTTGGAAGGATTCTTAAGAGAAATATTCATGTTCAATGAATTTATAATGAAGATTAATTAGAAAATATTTGGGTACTTATAGTAAATGATGGAGGATTATTTATTAATTTCTAAACAGAGCCCTTGGGAATATAGGTTGTGTAAAATGAAAAACAAATTTGCCTAACCATGGATATGAATTACATTTTTTGACATTTAAGACATAATTTTTGACATATTTTAGTTTGAGAACAAAACTCCAATATTTTATATTAATTTTTTCATTAGAATTTAATTTTTCCACAAAATATTTTTTTGAATCCTTAATTTCCATTTTAGACTTTTTAAAATTATATAAGTGTTTTTGAAATCATTTAAATTCAATAATATACATTATATTTATGAATAAATTTAATTTTTTGTCATGTAATTTTTTATATTAATTATTATATCATTTTTAAATCATAATCATGTCCTAATACTTACCGTATCTTCTTATTGTATTTTACTACTTAGTGAAAATTTTTACTTTGATGGGAAAATTATGAAAAGTACACTGTCATATAATCTCAACATTCCAATTTCATATTTAATGCCCTATTTAACAAAAATAATTTTCTTTATATAAAAAATTTTATTTTTTAAATAAAACTCTTGATGTATTTCAAAATAATGTGTTAAGCATCAAAAATTTAAAAACTCTTTATTTTATTAAATATTACTTTTTAAAATCATATGCATGTAATTATATTACTATTCATTTATTAATATAATTTTTAAATTATTTATTAAATTACTATGAAATTTTTTTATTCATTTTACTAGAAGCATTCATGAATTTTTGTTTCATTACCATTACAATAGTTAGATTCCAATGATCAAATCCTGATGGTCAGATTCCAAAGGTTATATTACCCTTTATATATACAATTTATTCCAATATATGAAGATCATTAATATCACTATCTTTATTCTTATACCATGTCCATTACATTACTTATTTTTTTCTCCATAATAAAATTTTATCTTACATGTTTTTTCACTATTTTAGTGTATGATCCTCTATAATTCAAGATTTTGGTAGTTCCATAATTTTTTATGTGTTCTATTTCACTAATTGCATCCATTATTATGAAAGTAATTTTCTAGTTCTACATAATTCTATGTTTTATTCCTTTATAATAAAATAATATAATGTGCATTGAGAATTACTTATTTATTTTATTAGAATCACATATCTTAAAGATCTCGCCTTATACTCGTAGTCGGTCTTACCATGGCTGTTAAAGATTTATTTTAGATTGAATCTTTGGATATTAGTCATTCTAAACATGGGAGATAAATAAACTTTCTAGATGGTTTCCAAATAACTTAATATATCTGACCATGGTGACCAAAGATGTATATCATATTGTGTCATGGACTCTCGGAATGGACTGGCTAGTTCCCTTCCAGGAAGTCATCGACTGTTATCACTGTAGGGTGAGTTTCATATCACCAAAGGGTATATCTTTTCTTCATCAAGGCAATTGGGATTTCTAGGCGAGTAGAGCAGGACCCGATCATCATGGGCTAGGTGGAGTTATGACTCATATTGCCAGTCTATATCTAGATGAACAGGGGACTTCACAATTTGACTTTCCTCTAGTGGTGGATCGTTTCAGAGATGTCCTCCCGAAGGACTTTTTAGGTTTTCTTATGGAGTGTGAGGTAGACTTTTCGACTGAGCTTGTGCCATGAATGGCACTGGTGTCCATTCCTCCTTATAGGATCAATACACCTGAGTTGCAGGAGCTCAAGAAGCAGTTAGAAGAGTAGCAAGCAAAGGGTTTCATCTAACCCAGAACTTCTCCTTGGGGTTCTCCTGTTCTGTTTGCGAAAAAGGCAGACGGTACCCTCAGGATTTGTGTGGATTATCACCAAGAACCGAAATCCCTTACCTAGGATTGATGACCTCTTTGATCAGCTTCGAGGAGCCTGGGTGTTCTCGAAGATCTACTTGAGGTCCGGTTATCATGAGTTGTGCGTTAGACCATAAGATATACCTCTTACAGCCTTCAAGAGTAGGTATGGTCTATACGAGTACACAGTTATGTTTTTCGGCCTCACGAATGCGCCAGTAGTTTTCATGGCACTAATGAACCGAGTGTTCCATCCATACTTGGACTCTTTCATGGTGGTCTTCGTAGACGATATCTTGGTGTACCCTCACACTCCACACGACCATGCCACACATCTTGAGATCATTCTAGGTACACTGAGAGAGAATTATTTACATTATAAGCTCTCGAAATTCCACTTTTGGATGGATCAAATTCACTTTTTGGGCCACGTTATCTCAGAAACAGGAGTATCATTGGGCCCAAAGAAAGTGATAGAAGTTGTTTCCTGGGATCAGCCGAAGAATTTCTTTGATATGAAGAGTTTTCTGGGGCTATCCAGATACTACATACGCTTCATACAAGACTTCTCACACTTGGAAGCACCGCTGACAGGTCTAACTAAGAAGGGTGTGAAGTTGTTATGGTTAGATTCTTGTGAGTCAGCCTTTCAGGAGCTGAAAGGGAGGTCGACTTCAGCACCAATACTAGTCTTTCCAGATCCAGGCAAGAGCTACATTGTTTACTGTGATGCTTCAGGTATCGGGCTGGGAGCTATGCTTATGCAGGGAGATGGAGTTGTTGCTTACAGGTCATGACAGTTGAGGCCACATGAGAGGAACTACCCGATTCTTGATCTGAAGTTGGAAGTTGTTGGTCATGACTTATGATGTTGGAGACATTACCTTCTGGGAGATCATTTTGTGGTTTTCATTGACCACAAAAGTCTCAATCATATCTTCACTCAGTGTGATCTGAATCTAAAATAGCACAGGTGGGTCGAGAATCTTCAGTCCTTTGACATTGAGCTTTCCTATACACTGGGGAAAGGAAATGCAGTGGTTGACTCATTGAGTAGGAGAACTCTGATACAAGAAGTTCAGGAGGCCAGCAGTGAGTGGCAGCTTATGTCTCTATTCTCTAAGATGCATTTGGAGGTTCATGAGAGACAGGGGCAAACATTTCTTTCTTCTGTAGCAGTTACTTCTATGCTTCTTGACTGAGTTCGAATAAGGCATCTATTAGATTCTGAAAGCCTAGTCCTACAGGAAAGTGTGTCAGGAGAGGACCTTATTCTTGTGTGGACCATATGTGAGGATGAGATCTTGTGTTTCCAGTGATGCGTATGGGTGCCAGCAGACATACGCAAGGAGATGATGCAGTATTTTCATTCCTCAGTTTGGGAAGTTCATCCTGGTGTAACCAAGATGTATCGTGATCTTCACTGCCAGTATTGGTGGATAGGTATCAAGAGGGATGTTGCTGGTTTCATCTTGAGATGTTCTACTTATCATCAGGTGAAAGCGGAGAATTAGTGACCAGCATGTCTTTTACAGCAGTTACCCATTCCTAAGTGGAAGTGGAATGACGTCACAATAGACTTCGTGACCAGTTTTTCGAGGTCACCTCAAGGGAATGATGCTATTTGGGTTGTCATTGATAGGATTACAAAGGTTTCTCACTTTTTACCAATCAATGAGACCTTTAGTGTTGATGAGCTGGGATAGTTTTACATCCGAGAGATTGTACGTCTGTATGGAGTTCCACACTCCATCGTTTTAGACTGGGATTCACATTTTACTTCTTAGGTCTGGCAGGGGCTACAGAATGCTTTGGGTACATAGGTGATTCTGAGTACATCCTACCATCCTCACATAGATTCCTATTCCGAATGTACAATTTAGGTGCCTGAGGACATGCTCCAAGCTTGCATTCTGGATTTTGGAGATTCTTGGGAGAATCATATACCTCTTGTGGAGTTTTCCTACAATAATCTTTTTCAAGAAACTCTTCAGATGAAACCACGTGAGGCTTTGTACTGTAGGTCATGCTGATCACCCTTATGTTGGATGGAGGTAGGAGAGGTAGCTTTGCTGGTACCTCGACTTGTTCAGGAGACCACAGAGGAGATAGAGTTGATTCGGAAGAGGATGGCTACTGCACAGTCTCGTTAGATGTCTTATGCTGATCAGCGGAGATGACCTCTAGAGTTCGAGGTCAGGGATCAGGTTTTTCTATGCGCCACACCGAGGTTGGGACACAAGAGGATTAGGATACAGGGTAATCTTTCGCTGAGGTACGTCGGGCTGTTTGAGGTGTTGGAGAGAGTTGAGCCGGTTGCCTATCGGTTTCAGTTACCTCAGAGGTACCAGGCTATGCATGACGTCTTCCATGTTTCTCTGCTCTGATGTTACTTTTCAGACTCATCTCATGCATTCCAACCTGAGGAAGTCGATTTGGAGGTGGATGAATCTTTCGAGGAGAATCCTATCCGGATTGTCGACCGCAGTATGAAGGTTCTCTGTGGTCGGTCTGTTCCTCTGGTACGGGTGATATGGCAGCACATGCGAGTATAGGACGATACTTGGGAGAGCGATGTTGATGTGTGATCGCAGTGGCCAGAGTTATTTGGGGTTTCTTCATCTACAATGTTCTAGGGAAATTCGGTGACGATTTCTTTATAGGGGGAAGTTTGTAAGAACCTGGATTTTCCTTTCAGGTATTTTTTTCCGTTTCTGGTCATTTTTTTTGGAAAAAGAGGAAAATCTGGAAATTTTTGAAGTACACGCCATGTACTTTATAAGTACACATCGTGTACTACGATATCACTGGAGTCCGTGTGATGGCCTTGTCATGGCCACACACACGGCCATGTATGGGTGACATAGAAGCTGCCTAATGCGGAGTACGGAAACAGCAAGTACATTCCATGTACTCTAAAAGTACATGCCGTGTACTTTGTTTACTTTTTTATTAAATGCACTAGGGTTGCGTCTTACCACTAGAAGCATCTTATTCTAGGTTCTGTTCAGCCAAGAGAAACCGTACGGCACCAAAACTTCTCTAAGCACCCGACCCTCCATCTGTTCACCGAATTGACCACCGTTGATTACGTTAGAACCGTAGTGGTAAACTTTTACTTCTTCTTGAGTTTCATTCCATGATTTTCCATCTTTCTAAAGTTATCGTGGGTTGAACATTTTAGACGTTTTGTAGATATTTTATGTTCTACGGTGATTCAAGCCTCGTGGTTCAAGTATATCGATATCCTAACATCAAGGTAGGTGGTTTATGCCTTTCTGTAGAAATTATTTTGAGTATTTTTTGAAAATTCAACCCATAACCTTGAACGAGGTATTGCGTGTTTGTCGTTTTATCCTTATTGATTGCCTACTTTTCTTGTATACTAGAGTATAGGATTTTTTTATTGTGTTTTGCACTAATTGTTAGGATTTGGAAGTTTTTTCCATGTATGTTCTTACCTATTTGGACTGTTTGGTCAAGTTACCTTTTGACTGTTGTTGTTTTCCCATGCCTAGTATTTTAGGATGGTGTGACTGTAGTTATTTCATGTTGAGATGTTTTAGAATTCTATCCAAGTAGTTCTTGAGGTTACTTTGGCCGTTATGTGATGCGATACTTGCTGACTTTACACAGGGTTGTGGGAACCAAGTGTAGAAGACCACAGGGAGAATGGACGTAAGTTCTTATCCAGAGTGTCTTTATAATATGATGTGAGACAATAGGGGGAATTGACGTTGATTTCTTCCTCAGAGTGTATATAGTTCCTCGACGCAAGCCACAGGGGGAATGACACGTTGAGTGATTCTCCAAAGCTCCTTTAGTATGATACGAGACTATAGGGGGAATTGACGGTGAGTGTTTCCCTAGAGAGTCTATTCTTAGGTGAACCAGAGGAGTGAGACATTGTGTGCCTCCCATATGGTTGATAGTACTTTTTGGTTGAACCATAGGGGTTAGGATGTGAGAACTACCCAGAGGGTTGCCTTTTTGTTCTACTTTCTTGAGTGGCTGCTTACTAGTTGAAAATTATATACTAGAAACTGTGGTTTGTTTGCTACTTAGTACTTCCCGGTTTATAGCTTTCTGTAATTTTACCTGCCATATATTCAATGAATGTTAGGCACAGATATTTGGGTTGTTTCCTACTGAGATTTTTTCTCAAACCCTATTTGGGTCATGCTGTTGGGCCCAAACAGATTATATTGTTGCAGGTGTAGATAAGGGAAAGCACCCTTCAACTTCAGGTTCTTGATTGTGTGGAGATGGAGTGCATGGGACCAAGCTATGTCTTGCGATGCTGAGGAGTTCATATGTTTCCTTTTGCACTTTGGTTTATCACAGTTTTATTCTAGCATTGTGACTTGTTTGGCTGTTTTCATAGACATATATGTATCATGCATCATTTATATATATATATCTTCTCCAGTTGTTTTCTTCATCAATTTTCCACTATTACTATTGTTTGGTATTTACTGTTTCCCCTACTGTATGTATTTGTGTACTTACACTGTGTACTCTTCCAATGAGGGCATAGTTTCTAAACTATAACAACCAAGGACCTTAATGCTAGTCAGCAGCCTCTAGCGTTCAAGGAAATGCACTTGAGGCCATGTGACCAACCGGGTATGGGGAGCCTCTGGGTGGATTCTGGAACTGGGACGTTACACATGGATGTAAAAGATTTCAACCAGATGAGGTCCCAAGCTCTCAGACATTTTTACCATGGGTGATAAAGTTGTTTTCCAGATTGCATCTTGGGCCCACAATTAGTCTTTCCGTGGGTGATCAATATGTATTTCATAAGGGGTCCCAACACATGGAAAATATAACCATGGTTGATAATGATATCAGTCATAGAAATAGATCATGAAACTATATCAAAGAACTCCCTATCAGATCCTCAGATTCCTCTAGCTTACAAACCACCATCAGAGATAGAAACAGCCTATGATCACACAACACTACATCAAGGTTCATATTAAAAAAATAAATATCAAGGCATATACATCTTAGGTCCTAGTTCTTCACTAGCCTCTCATATCGCTAGTAAATCTCAACTTGACCTATAACCATGATTCTAGTCACCCATGACATAACCTTATTACTCATGTCACATCACATCATTTTCCTAGCCTCATCAACTAACCTCTATATGTCAGTACCATCACACAAGTAACAATAATCTGAACACACCATCACACCCATATAGAAAAATAGAAGATGATCTATAATACTCATCGACCTTACCCAGCTTGTATACATAATACTAACACATATGCATCATTGAATAGGGTATCTCATAGCCCATAGGCCTTAACCATTTTATTCCCAAGGAACATTCTGGGTTCCCTTTCCAACATCCCACACAACTATAATTCTCTCAAGGTTTAGAACCATTTCCCACATGTAAAACCAATCTATACTCTTTTTCTAAACCATTAAAAATTCGCATCCATCTCTAGATGTCGCCACTGGGTAAACCCTCTATTATCTTACTCATACTAGACATTTATAAGCTTTTCCCCTTCTCTATTGAAGGAGGTTATGGTACATACATATAAATTAAACCACATACCCTATAATACCAACAAAAATATTACGAAACTCAATTTATGCCTAAATAATTGAAGCGGCTAACCGTGCACTATTACACCTTAAAGACTATGGTTAGGCCACCCTCAAGCCAGGGCACACATGACTCCATTCCAAAAGGGAAATTATATCATTTTGAGCATTAAGGGTTACTTATATAGTATAGGAATACTAAAATATATTCATACATGTGAACCCATATGTAATAATACACTATATCACATAAACAACATAAGTTTAAGTATCATAGGGTCCACCTGCCTCAATCATAGGTTTACAATCCTTTAACAAAGATGAATAGTTTGTGTCAAATCCCATGCCAACAACCATCCATCCTGATATCTTATCTCCATAGATAAAAAAATATATTTAAATATAAAAATTATTATTAATTGACATGATTGATTTGTAATGAACTAGTTGAGGCATAAGTAAGGAAAATCACATTGGGTTGCCTACCATGGATAGACCCTCACCTAATGGTGTGAAAATAAGTCCTGACATGTATTATGGCCTATGATTAGTAAAAACCACAAACTCCAACATCAAATCAATGTCCAATTATATATAAATTTTTATAAAAATCTTAAACAGCCATGTAGTGGCCTACCTCCAAAAAAATAACATCAAAATATGTTTATTCTTATCCCCCAATCCTCGTTTATGATTATTGTAAAAATCCCCATTATATCAACCTAATTTCACCATGGTCTAGTGAAATTAATCGTAAATCCCTAACTACATCCCCTATAAGTTAAAGTATAAAAGTAGTGACGAGAATAGATAAACCAAATTCAAATCATCATAAAACCACACTACCAGAAAAAAAATTGAAGGGGGATAAAGTAGAGAAGAGGTAATGGGTGGATGCCCCCTCCAAGATTATAATATGAAGATAATAAGGTGAGATTATATATTTTAAGATTAATATTTTTTAAAAAATTATTAAAATTATTAAAAATAAATTTTTTTTATAGGTTCTTTTTGTATCATTTCCATTTGTGCCACAAAGAAATGACCCTCTTCAAGGAATCAGAAAACAATACCAAGCCAATATTGTGGTGTGACCATATGCTTTATATCATAACACCCTATTCTCAAGACATTACAAATAATTATGTTCATAAATTATAGTATAACCATGATATTTATTACAGATAATATTCATCACAACGAAAACATACCCTAAATCTATAATTTAATATTACACAGCCTCTACTCTATACACTATTCCTCATGTTGTGACATAATCTTCCACCTACACCAAAAATACAAATTTCTTGAAGTTTCATTAACTTTTAATGATTTGGATTATTGAATACACCCATATATAGGTATTATCATCCCCATGAAGCATCAATAACATATCTTGTCTTCCAAATCATTAATTATAATACATTACTCTCACTCATCCATGATTTTGGAATTAATTCATATTTATCACCCACACAGACGATCTCAATAAAATATATTTTCTCTGAAAATCCAACTCTAATCCTCCATACACAATATTCATATCTCAAGTAATACACATGATGTGGTTTCCACCCCACCACATCTGATTACATGTGAAAATATCGATCAGACTTCCATGACATGAATTCTCATGAAAACACCCAACCTCTCATGATAGTGTGCCATCACCTCAACAAGATCACAATGACTTAACTCCTGAGGCATCATGAAACAATCCAAACACCCAAACCAATGTTCAAACATGAATCTTAGTGTTAAATCGTAGTTAAATATTCTACACAACTAATCTTTCATCATACCCTACCTGTGAGTTTTGGCGTGCCCCCAATCTGAGATCCTTCTGGGTCAATCATTGAATTCTACTCTAATTAAATCATAAACATATTTTATCTTATCAAATTTCATATATTAATATTGAGTTTATTGTTTAATGAGGAATATAATGATTTTATCTAACTTCACAAAAATATTACAAGTGATATATCAACTGGCCACCCATCTTATTCCCCATACCCATAACCATTCTAATACAAAAATCATATATAGAGGGACTGAAAAGATGAACCTCTCGATAGGAGTTTCCAAAACATATTCCTACTTAACCAACATACTTGATCTCTAAAAACACATTTTCTATACATTACCAAATTTAATGACTGGATCTCACAGACTCACTTATACCCAAGTGCCAACAATAAACTTTAACTGCTACCAATTTTAGTATTTTTTAAAATGTCACCCTCTATATTAACCATATATATCTATAAATGAGGGTGATGTCATCAAATATTCAGTGGTAAAATCACCATAGTATGAATTATATTATACTTATTTCTAATATCAAAATTATCCTATGACCATCACCACTCAAGAATCAATGTGTATAAATCATTCCCATATAAACTTCTGATCTTTAGAGGATATGTTTTTACTAACTTATATAAGATCTTAGATGCTCATCTCCTCAGTTCCTCATTGAAATCATAAATTCTCTATCCATACTATTATTTTAATAATTAAAACCCACTTCAGATCAAAAATAGGTTTCCCCCTTACTAAAATCCTCTGGATCCCCACAACTCATCTCCAATCTATCATAAACTAAATGGTATCGATCGTTATTCAAAACTTATTATGATACTAAAATTCTCTTAATGACCAATTAGTTCCTGAGATACCTATGACATTGACCATTTCCATACACCATATATAGAAAATGAATCTCATGAAACCAACATGAATTTTCACCTTAGAACCATAAATTTTACCCCAGAGGAGATAGTTCATCTCTCACTCTTCTTTTTCGATGACCAAAGTGAATTTATAGAAAAAAAATCATATAATCATTTCCACAACTAAACCCTTACACATTCCCACTATAATAGAAACGCTCTCATTCTACCATACTATTCATCCCAACTCATGCTTTAATGATTCATAATGTTTCGATTCTAGGATCACAAGCCTAATCAACCATCCATGCATCCCTTGAATGGAAAAATTAGTTAAATAGAATCGCTTTTAGTTCATTCTTTCCCAAATGAACATAAGTTGTATCACTAATTTCAAGACTAAAAAAATAATCAAACATCTCTCATGTATCACTTAAAGATATGAAACATCTACCCTTTCTCTACTCACCCTAGGACAAACCATCAAGGGTAGACCTTCATTATCCCATAAAAATCCACACACCAGTGCCAATCAACTAAGTATAAAGATGATACTACCCTCTAAACCTTACCATGATACCAAAATAATTATAATTTATTTATATATCAATATCTTGAGGTATATAACATTCATTTCACTTCCCTGTCAAGTTCACCTAACCTATCGAGGAAACATATTCCCAACCAAACCCATATATCATAAATAAATAGATTGTGTAAATCCATCATAGAGATATCAAACACATGTACCTGCTCACTCTAGTCTAACATGAAAAATTATAATATATTGACTAGATCATCAAAATTTGATAAAACCTATAATAAGATCCATGTATCCTTTAATAAAATTAATTTCAACAACTCCAGAAAATGAAACATGAGAATTTTAGTGAATTTGAGTAAAATTATATAGAAAAATATTATATTAAAACATTATATAACTTGTTCTAGATACTTTAAATATATAAAACCTCCCTCTTCACCAAGTATCAATCACATGTATTCTCATAAATTTCAAAGTAATATAAAACCCCAGACTACTTCTAAGGAACAAAACCATTTATTTTTTATTCAATATCAAGTATTTTCCTTATCTATAACTATTTTGGGTGTTTTGGGGGAAAATGATGTATTTTTGTAATTAATGAGTGAGCTCAAAGCTAAAATTTATATAGTAGGAAAATGGTTAGGGCATAATGGATGAGATCCAGAGTGCAACACATACTACAAGGAGGCTTATAGTGCGAGGCTAAATAGCAGTTCCCCTTGATAGTATATAGGTAAATGTGAGGTCCAAGGCCTAGATAAGGTCATTCCATAATATAGGGGTCACACTAGGATGGTATCTAGATTTAATTGAGGTCCTCGGTCTAAAAGATGTCATACTATGACCAATGGTTCACATCACAATAGTATTTGGGAAGAGTTTATGTCCTCACCTTGGACAAGGTCACACAATTATCTTGGGGTCACATCCTGATGGTATCTAGGTTGAAATTAGGTATTAGGACTATAATAGGTCACACTATAACCTAGGGTTCACGTCTCAACACTATTGGGGTGGAGGGGTGGTTCTCAACCTAGAAGAGGACATGTCATAGACAATATAGTCATGTCATGGTCCTTATACTTGGTGATTGTTTAGTTAGTCAATTGATTATTTGTATTAATAGAATAAAAGGATAATTATCCTCGTCTAGTGCATGTGAAACCCTTCATACACATCTTGGGTTCCTTATCTATCGAGTGGGATTCTCCTTTATCCCTTAATGGAATCACACATTATTCATTTTTATCATAATTGAAAGGTAAGTATACCACTAAATATATAACTTATTTCATATTATCTCGTTATCCAAGGATATCACAATGATTTTAGGTATTTGTGCCATGTTTTAGTATTTTTTATACTTATTAGATTTATTCTATTTGATCTCAAATTACTGGTCAATATAAAATGAGTAAGATTCTCCTTGCCTAAGGTAAGGGATCCTAAATATTTCCTTGAATATTTCCTTTTTCTATGTTTTTATCTGTGTCCATGGTCACGTAATCTGAAGTTGAGAAACCATATAGATAAATGTTGTTTAACCCTAATTCTAGTGATTCCATGAGCCATAAATAGTCATTAACGAGTGTAGACCAGAACCATAGTCTCAAAAAGAGGTGAGTGCCTCTAGGGAACTAAAAGAGTAAATTAATGATGGGAACCTAGGGGTTCCCTAAAATAAATGGTGACCAAGTAAACATGTCAATGCCTAAGATTAACCCTAAGTTCTAGTGAATATATTATTTATGTTAAATTGGAATGAAGTAAGAAAATTAATTATATTGACGATCTAAACAAATTAATTTGATGTTGTGGAATGCCTAGGATCACCTACTATGATCTATAATTGAGCTTGATAGTATTTGAATGCCTATAATTTTATTTTCGGATTCAGAATAATATTAATACTCATGAAATGCCTCAAAATAATATATAGGATTTAGTGAAAGCATGATACTCTTAGAATTATTAAATTTACCTCTTAGGATTTGGTGTAATCATTATTCACTTATAATGTAAAGACCTTTGTAATCCTGATACATTTATAATACCTATTATTTCTTCCTATGTTTCATCCTTGAGCCTGATACTTGTGGAATGTCTGGTATTATCTCATAAGATTAAGACTTGAGCCTGATAATTCTTGAATACTTAGGGTTGTTTCTTATTATTCATATTTCATCTTGATGAGATAATATGTTCCAAGACATATGACATTGTCCAATTAAAGTATAGTCAATCTAGAGTATCACTGTAGAACCCAAGGATCGACAATGGATTATTTAATACATATTCCTTTACTTTATTATTTATATAAAAATGATCCTTTACATGGACTATATAAGTTTATATACATTTTCAGTGGTTACATATTGAGTTGTACTCATACCCTTATAGGGACATAGTTAGTACCCGAACAAGATTTATAGTTGAAAGATAGGATAAGGGAATGTTTTATTTGAACGATATTTGATCTGTAATGAGTATAATGGATCTTGGGAGATGGGATAGGGCTTATACGTCGGATTTATTTTTTAATTTTACTCAAATTGGAATCTTTTATTTATTTTATGATTTTGTTTATATCTAATCCATCCATAGGGGATATATTGTATCTATTATCTATATAAAATCATATAATACTCATTTTATTATTGTAAGGTTTCTATAATATTTATGGGAATTTGGTGTGGAAAACATTTTCTTAATTATCCAGAGACAAGTGATTAAAATTATTTTTGCTATTATTTATCACTCTAATATGATGGAATAGTCTACCCACCACACCACCTTAGACCTGTGATGATAGCAGAAAGCCTATGGGAAATAGGAATGTGTGTCTATGGTCATATAACCAAATGATCTAGTTATTATTGACTGAGTCTGGTTTTTTACATTACAAAGTAGTATCATAAATCTTTTACTTTTGAATTACTATTTTTGGAAATGTAGATAAGATATATGATTTCATCAGAAGTTGGTGTGGAACTTTCTCATGGGACTAGAAAACCCAGATGTGAGGGGAATTTAAGTTATAATGTATGTGACTATTTTCTTGGATTTTTATTTTATGGTTGATCAATTTAACCTAGTGTGACACATTTGATTGTGAGTTTATGATTTATTGGATTTTAATACTTAGCTGAAATGGTAAAAATGCATATGTTTATACATTTTATAAGGCACAAAGGATTCAAATCTCATGTTTATACTTTCTTATGAGGGGTTACATATTTTTGGTATATAGGTTGATTATTTAAAGTGAATTCATCAACTTATATAGTGTTTTCCCATATATCTTGATGGTGGTATCTTATTTTATCAATTCTTAAATGGTTGAAAATTTCAAATTATAACTACATATTTGGGTTCTATGGAGTCAAATAAAAAAATCCAGTGTACCATTTATAAACGGATTTTCTCTACAACACATAATTTATATTTCATTTAACATATCCTTGGGAATATAAATTATGATAAAAGTGTGTGAAGAAAAATATGATATATATCTTATAATTATATGATATTTATCCTATATATAAGTAGACAAGGCTAGCGAGAGTGCAAGAGTTATGATATTCTTATGATTTGAGATATAAAGAAAAGTGGGACATTATTCCTATTATTTATATATTTAAATTGTGATATCAAAAATTATTATGGTTATTTGATCTAAGGAATGTTTTTGGAATTGTATTGGAATTACTCCATGACTACCTCTGATAGAGAACTAGGAGGGTTTCGGGGAGCATGCCCCACCATCAGAAGAAATAGAGCCACATATGGCACTATGGAAGGAAATAGATGCTCAGCTCTGAGATAGCACATTATGTGTTATGCATTCGATGGAGAGGTAATATTTGAGATACAGTTTATTATTTGACGTAGACATGGATTTTCATATGTATCAACCTCTATTGTTCACTATGTATGGTTTTCCTTAAGTATTCGAGTTCTGGATAGAGTTTATTATGATGATATTTAACCACCTTGAGAATTCCCTTGAGTGGAGGGTAAAGCTAGATATTTATATGTTGAGAGTCTCGATGAAGCACTGGTAGGAAATATAATTCTAGGAAAACTATCATGTGGGTTTTTCTCGGAAGGACTTCAAGATGAAATTCCTTATCCACTTCATCTTGGAAACCCTACGAGTAGATACAGTTAAGGAATCTATGCACCTTATATAAGGGGGTATGAGAACTCGAAATCCCTTTTCTCATTTTCTATGTAAACTAATTTAAGTTTGAGTGGTAACCCCATAGTACATGATACCAAATACCAATTTTTAATCACCAAAATCATAAACATAATCAAAGATTCAAAATCCACTACAAAACATTAAAACTCAACTTCAAGTTTAAAATTCGAAAACATCATTCAAAAAAACACATGTCAACACCTCAAGACACCTCTAAAGAAACCATGAAAATCCAACTATGAGGAGAGTGGATGAATCTTGGAGAAAGAGAATAGTGGGAAGCAGAAACACCAACACCATGAACTTTTGTTGTTGTCGATGATGAAATCCATGAAAAAATCCTTACCTTCATGAGTCCAAACATTAATAATGACTAAAAACACCACCCTAATCAAAATACCTATAGAGAACAGAAAGGCCTAAAACACAAAAAACTAAGGGGACAAAACCCCTAAGGTTGGAGAAAACAAAAAAATATTACAGCTCCTGAAAAACTGATGAGCTCTCAACAAACTCATACCAAACCACCCAAGAGAGCCACTACATCAATCTGAAATAGTGTCCAATGCCTATGTCTGGGATTAAGATTTGATATTGAGATGAACAAGGCCTCAGTAGTGATCCATGATCATGGAGAGACAGAAACACCTGAATGAGATAGATAGAAAGAGAGCAGAAGAGAGAAGAAAAGGAAAACTAAAGAGAGAAACCCTTGAGAAAAACTAGGTCTTATAAGGAGAAAAACTCATCCTATAAATTGAATAAATAAATAAATAAAGTTTAAACCTACAAAAAACAATTATCTAGGGATCCATATGGAGAAAATAATATGCTTTTGAAGCTGGAAGAGAACAGAACATCACCAAACGAAGAAAACCTAGATGAAGGAGAGGTGGATCATGCTCGGGAGAGAAAAACTGAGTAATAATGGATTCCTAGGGATCATATATAAAATAATGTCAGTGATATACTATGCTGATCACTTTACAGACCTTTATTATTTTACCAAAAATGATGGTTGGGGATGAGGTATCCAGGGTGATATATTTTTAGGATGGGTTGAGGTATGAGGTATGGGTACAGCTGAATATATTTCATATACCATATTTCATTGATGTTTTGAAATAGGTGCATATTATTAACACAAATTTAGTAATGGGATGAGGCTTAGGGAATGTAAAATATACTGGAGGGACTAGTAGTGAGAATGTAAAGACTGAGGATTTTATCAAGGGAAATCCCCTTCTTATAATTAATTCATATAGTATAAATCACAGAGAGAACCCACAAAATATTGTTACCATAAATGAGTAATTATAAATTATTTTGAAAATAAAACAATAATAATTCCAAATATTATAGTGCGATAATAAATATAAAATAATTTAATAAGAATAGGAAAATTTGGATCTTCTTAATCCACTAGAATGACTACACTCACAAAAAAATATGTAGAAATAAAACATAATATTAACAATAAAATTTTCATTTTGAAGATGAAAGTATATATATCCTTGAGATAAAATATAATTTAATGATAAATGAAATAAGTGGCATTTATAGGAAGTAGTAAACAATTATGACCATTGGAAATCTGGTCATTGGAATATTAACCTGACCATTGGAATAATAATCACACTGTTATGAATAGTAATCTAGATGTTAGAATGGTAACCACAAATACGAAAGTATGAATAAAATTTAGGTATATTATAAATTAAAATATGATATAATTATATCATGTTATAAGTAAATAAATTTTTAAAAAAATGATAAATTAAGTGTTGGTTTTTTTATAAAACGTAAATGTTTATTCAAAATTTTATAAATAATATAATGATTTAAAAGAAAATAAAATTTCATAAAATATATCCATAATATAATTTTATGTTGTATTATAATATGAATATATTTTTTTGATGCCTTATTTAATTTCTCAGAGGGCAATAAAATTGATTATAATAATAAAATTGGTATTTTTTTAATAAATGAAAACATTATTAAAAAATAAATTTATCATATTTAGAAAATTATTCTCATAAAATTCATTACATTTTCTAAAACCACAAATTAAAAAATTCTTAGGGTGATTTTTTTTGTATTTTTCTAAAATAGTTGAATTTTTTGTTAATATTGAAATGTGGTAATTTACAATATTTAACCAATACAAGAATTATTGAGCCATGGATGATATATGGATAATGTAATCACCCATTGTTTTGAACTATACTAAACAATTTATAGTATTTATTCATGTTAATTAAAACTATTGATAATATTGATCCAAAATAATAAATAGATGAATAAAATAATCAAAATCACCCCTCTACTTCCCCTATAAATACATCCCCTCACCCCACCTTCTCCTCACACATCATAATCCTTGAATATTTTATAAATTATGACCAATTCCCTTATCAATCCTCTTCACCACATCCAATATATTTTGTTCTCAATAATAGACTGAAATCAAGTGCCTTAAGGATGCTCTCAAGGTGACGACATTCAAGACGTAAAATCATCCTTCTTTCTCTTTTAAATTCTTTCTTTCTTCTACCTTATCATCACATCCCCTATCCAAAACAACTCGACAACTCCAGTATCATATATATACAGTTATTTTATTTTATTTTTAATGTAATATCCATTAAAAAAACTATTTTCTTCTCCTTTTCTTCTAAAAATGAAAACATCATATGTGATTTGTCGATTCACTGCCTTCATGGATGATGAGTTTTTGTTTTTCATTACCGCTTTCAAGGCTGGTCATAAAACCATTTTTATGATTAAATAACATTATAATATGTATATTATGACTTAATTATTTTTCTATAACCAATATATAAACATAATATTAAATAAAATGATAATAGTTTTTTATGGTTGTAAAAAACCACAAAAATAAACTAATCCTTTATCATTAATGTTTTAACTAATAAATCATTATCATCTCTAAAAAATGATATATGGGTTTATTTAAAATTATTTAAGTATATTAATACAATTTCATTCTGATTTTGTATGTTTTATTCCATTTGACAAGAACTCTCATAATTATACTCTAGGGAATCGACTATAAAACCCTGAAATGAATGCTCCGGGAGCGAAAAAACAATAAACATTATAACTCATAAAAAAGGACACAAATTGAATTAATAAAATTATAATAAATAAAATAAATTTTTAATAGGTTCTTAATTAAATTATTAATGAATATAATGTGATTATATTGGACATTAACTTCAAGTGCAGAACACATTCGTACATAAGGTAAGGGATCTCATCAAAACTCCAAATTACCTTTCGGTTACATTTTCTCTCACTCTACACTAATGTGTTTCTTAATAATTCTTATATAGTTCTTATAAATTATGTTTATATGTTCCAAATTTATGTACCTAGACCAGTTCATCCTTTTGTTTGTGAAATACATGTTTTAAAAGATTCCCTTCTGAAATCCTCCCGATTAGCAAGCTGTGTTAAAGGAAAATTCTACTTTTATTACCCATTTACAAGTGCACACCATAATCTGTTTTAAGCCAAAAATACTTTTATAAAATCACTCATTTTGTCATGAAAAAATATCTTAGTTATTTTATGGTTTTATTTAAATAATTATGTCATCATCCTCTTTAAATTATCATTATTTGTTTCCAGAAAACTGCACTTAAGTGGCACATTTCTAATGTTATACAACCACTATTTTTCATGATTTCAATTAAGTTGTACTTTATTGTTCATTATATTCCTTTAATTATCCTCTATGAAGGTAAAACAATGATTTTAATCCCTTATTTTATGGATACCATCATTATACGCCCTGTAGTCAAGCATTATGACATGATTATTATACCCATTTCTTTTTATGGGTAACCATTATTTTTATTCCATATGTTTGATTCTTGATGTGGCACACATATTCATAAAAATGATAATATATTTACACCCATATATTGATCCAATACATCGGTTAATTTTTATTCTCATAATATATCATGCATGATATTAGAGTGTAAAATTAATCTATTATGGGACTTTGTCCACCATGTGATATAGTTTTGGCAATTAGTCATGAATCGTGTTATGTATTTCTACCACATTGTTATATTTACATGATCATATGATTTCATGTTTGATATGTTATTCTTCCATATGTTTACTCATGTTCCGTGTCTTGATATGTAATACGTTATTCCATTTAACCCATGTGTCATTCTTTATTCTCATGTTTATTCCCTTATTCTTCTTTTGAGATCAACCATTTTATCTATGTATTTATGAGGTTATCCTATGAAGATATTTAAGATCAAGGGAAGTTATAATCTCATTATGGAATGTTAATAAATATATTTTTTATTATAGTTCCATGCTTTCAATTTTATGTACCTAACCTTCAAAAGACACTAGACATTACAATCCTTGGTTTATATTTCATGGAAAATTATGCTTATAATTTTATGATAATATGTGTAAAATGATTGGGTCATTATAGTTGGTATCATATCATAGTATAGTTATTTTAAGGGATTAATACTGGAAAACATTAGTAAGAACCCTATGGATAATTATATCACAATTAATAACCAAGATTGAAACTTAGGGAATCACATGTTAGCATATAATTTTCAATTACAAGTCTATCATTCTATGTTCAAAGTTAAATTTTTAAATATTATTATTAGCTTAGTATTCAATACCCCCTAATTTTATTTTATTTCTTTTTCGTATTTAATGGAGGGAAATAATAGAACTAGTTCTAATAATTAAAGTGATATAAAATGTGACAATTTCCCTAATGATCTTCCAATTATGATGGGAATGGGAGCTCAGAACTTCATGACAGAACCGGCTCAAGTGGCTCAAGTTATTAATAATAAGTTTAATCATGTGAAACTCCATACTTCTCCAAATAAAGATAAAGTAATTGTCTAATCCTTTCTTTGAAAAAGGACTCTTGTCTTTAGTGGATATTATGGTCCACTTATCATGGGACAATCAAAAAACTCCATTAATAATATATTATATATCCTAAAAAACTTTAGAATAACATCAAGTTGTGATGTATGTTTAACATTTTTATGGGGTACATAATCAGGGGTTCAAACTGATCAAAAACACAAAGAATAAGGAGTAAATTTATTACATGGATAGGGAAGGATTTATGAAAATATTTTTCAATAAATATTTTCCCAGAACTATCTATCTTAAGATGGAGAGGGATTTCTTTGAACTAGAGTAAAAGGAAGATGATTCTATCAAGGATTATGATGCTTCCAGATTTTTCATGAACACCTAAAGAAAAGTGGGTCACTTCTTTAGTGGACTAAATCCGAGTCCAAAAAATCCTTGGGGATTAGAGACTTTGATAGTTGTGAGAAGATGGTTCATAGTTCCCTTATGTTTTAAATGGATAATGGAGACACTAAATGATATCATGGGACAATGGATAAGAATAGGAAAATGAAGTTCAATATGGTAGGTTCAACTGATAAATCTCATGAAGGAAAGAAACCCCAATATCCCACATGTCAAAAGTGTGGGAATAAGCATCCTAGAAACAGCCTAAAGGGAACAAGGAGATGCTTCCAATGTGGAAGAGAGGTTCATTATGCATATTTTTTAAAAGGGATTTTAGGAATCCCACAAATAAGGAATAATAAATTAAGTTTCAGACCAACACTCATCATGTAGTGTAGTGTTTCAACTGTAAGTAACGTTGGAATTATGCATGCTAATTCCCTAAGCCGATGGTTGTTGGAGGTAATCAACAATAACAACCACTTTGTTAGCAATTAAGGGAATATGTTATCACTACTACTGAGGTGTACCATGATTATGTGGTGATAAGTACATTGGTTATTCCTTCAAGATTAGTGAGCTTACTTTTTAATTCTAGTTATACACATTATTTCATATCATTCCAGTTTAGTAGATATATTCAAACACCACCTCAAAATTTAATGGTTTAGTTTTCTATGAGAATATAGAATGGGAAAATTATTGCATCAAAAGTATATAAATCTAAAATGGTTAATTTTTGTTGAGTTAAATCCCAAAAAATATCATCTTACTTCCTTTGGTGGATTTTGATGCTATATTTGGCATGGATTTTCTATCTTTATATAAATCCAATATCAACTGTCGGGAAAGGGAGATCACACTTCATATACCAATGAAATGATCAATTCTTTACAAGTGTAAGGAGTAGGGTGAATCTCCTTTAGAATAATCATCTCAATTATGGATATTATTTCCCAATGAGAAAGCATATCTAGATCAAATGATTGCTACAATGGAGAGGATCATTCTCGAAGACATGACCATTTTGAGAGAATGCATTTATGTCTTCCTTGAAGAATTTTCTATTCTTCCACATGATTGAGAGGTTTATTTATTAATTAATATTATACCTAGACCTCTACCTATATCAAATAATCCCTATATAATTACCACCATTAAGTTTGAAGAACTAAAGAGCAGTTATATGAGAATCTGGGCAAGGATTTATTACTCATGAGTGCTTTACAATGGGGTGCTCCCGTCCTCATTGTCAAGAAGAAGGATAGATCAATGAACCTCTTCATTGATTATTGTTATCTCAACAAAATCATTATAAACAAAAAATATCCCCATCTATGGATATATGCCTTTTTTAATCAATTATGTGGGGCCAGGTGTTTCTCTAAAGTGGACCATCGATAGGGATATCACCAATTAAAGATGAGTATGGGATATATTCACAAGATTAAATTTTTAATGAAGTATGGACACTATGTGTTTATAGTGATTCCCATATGAATCACTAATGATTGAAATAATTTCTTGGAATTAATGAATAGAGTATTTAGAGATTTCTTGGAAAATTTTATAGTAGTATTTATAGATGATATTCAGATATACTCTAAGAGAAAGTACTAATGCGATGGGAATTTGAATACTTGACAAATTAAATTGAGAATGGAGAAACATTATGATAAGTATAGTAAATGTGAGTTATAGATATATGAAGTATCATTTTTTGGTAATGTTATCACCAGAAAAGGTTTGTATGTGGACCCTTCGAAGATAAAATAAATCAAAGAGTGGTCCAGTCCAACGTAAATAATGGATATTCACAGTTTCCTTGGTCTATCTAGGTATTATCAGTGATTTGTGAATAAATTATCATGATTTTCAAACCAACTAACCCAGATGTCTCTAAAGGGAGTACAATTTTTCTTATATAGTGAATGTGAAGACATCTTTAAAGAGTTCAAAATGAGGCTTATCTTTCTACCAGTACTTACACTATTGATAAGTGGGGAACTCATTGTGGTATACAGTGATGATTTAAATATTGTATTAGGTTGTCTACTGATGCAAAATTATGAATTAATAGCCTATGACTCATGGAATATTAAATTTCATAAGAAAAACTATACCATGCATGATCTGGAGTGGGTGGTTTTGATCTTCGCATTGAAAATCTGGAAATATTATCTCTATGGGGAGAAGTGTGAGATATATACTAATTATAAGAGCTTAAAAAATATATTCATAAAGAAGGAGCATAATATTCCCCATGAATATGGTTACAGATCAACAAGGATTTTGACTACTCAATCCACTACCATCCTGGTAAAGAAAATAAAGTAGCAGATTCTCTAAGTAGAAATGATCCTGAAATATTATCAATGATCAGAATTTAGAAAGATCAAAACTTCATAGACTTCAAAATTATGGGCATTGAAATCATTAAGGAATTAAAATCATATCTTCTCTCACAAATGATTGCTCAATCACCCCTTATAGCAAAAATAAAGGATGCTCAAATAAATTATGTGGAAATATAGAAAAAAGGTGGAAGCTATAAGAGAGGGTAAATACTTAGAGTTGAAAATTGATGATGAAGGAGTCATAATATTTGGGTTAGTACTATGGGTACCATAAAATCCTGAGATAAATAATGTCCATTTGAATGATGTTCATAGCTCAACATTCTCTGTACATTATGGGAGCACAAAGATGTATCGAGATATCTGAGAGCACAATTGGTAAAACAATATGAAGAATAATATCATGGAATATATATATATATATATATATATATATATATATATATATCAAAGTGCCAAGTATGTAAAAAAGTGAAGGATGAAAGACAATAACCTAACGGGATAATGGATCCATTACCCGTACTGACATGGAAATTGGAAAACAACCTAATGGACTTCATCATCATACTTCCAAACACATCTAGAGGAAATAATTCTATATGGGTTGTTTTGGATCATATTTCTAAGAAAACTCACTTTATTTCAATTTGAGAGAATTTATCGCTCAAATAACTTGCATATATATACATCATATAATTGGTGATATGGCATGGAAAACTATTATTGATTATATCTGATTTTGATATGAGATTTACCTTCATGTTCTGGAAAATTCTTCAACATGTTCTAAATACTGAGTTGAACTTCAGTAAGGCTTATTATCCAAAAACTGATGGCCAATCTAAGTATATTATTTAGACACTATAATACATGTTGAGAGCATGTTATTTGGAATTGAAAGAATGATGGGATCAACAACTTCCACTGGCTGAGTTATCTTACAATAATAGATTCCACTCATGAATCCAAATTGCCCTATATGAATCCATTTTTTGGGAAAGACTTTGAACACTGACATACTGGTATGAATTTGGTGAATGTACTGCTAGGACCTGAAATGGTTGATGAAATGTTATAAAATGTGAAACCCAATTACCCACACATCAAGGCATCCCAAAGTTGATAGAAGATCTATGAATATAACCGTCGATTGGACTTAGAGTTTGAGATTGTGGAAAAATTATTCCCCTCCATATCTCTATAGAAAAGTTTAATGAGATTGGGGAAGAAAGAGAAGTTAGGTCTCAAGTACATCATCCCCTTTGGAATTCTTGATCGCATTGGAGTTGTAGAATATCGCAACCAATTCCAAATATAATGTCTCGAGTATATGATGTGTTCCATGTATCCCTCCAAATTAAGTACATACCAAATCCATCACATGTATTAAATTTAGAGGTCATACACCTAGAAAATGATGTCTCTTATAAGGACCATCCGGTGAAGATCGTATACTGTATGGAGAATTCTTAACACAACAAGAATACTCACCTAGTCAAAATACTATAGAGGAACCATAAATACAAAGAGGAAACATGGGAACTAGAAGAAGTGATGAAGGAGAATTACCCCCAATTTGTTTCACCTTATTATGTAAAACAAAATTTCGAGGGTGAAATTTCATAAGGGAGAAGAATGTAAAGTCCTTGAATTTTATTTATGGAAATTACCATCTTAAAATTATGTCATATAGTATAAATCACATAGAGAAACCACAAAATATTATTATCATAAATTAATAATGATAAATTAGTAATAAAATAAACTAATAATAATTCCATATATTACAGTGCTATAATAAATATAAAATAAGATAATAAGAATAAGAAAATTCGGATCTGCTCAATCCGTTAGAATGATTTCACTCATGAACAAAGATGATGAAATAATACATAATGTTAATAATAAAATATTTAATATTAAGATGAAATAATATATATATACTTGGGATAAAATAGAAGTGACTAATGGGTGTAAAAAGAACCATTTATAGGAAGTAGTAAACCCTTATAACCCTTTGAAAAATAGCTGTTGGAATAGTAAATTGTCTGTTGTAATAGTAATCTAACTATTAGGAATAGTAATATGTTCGTTAGAATAATATCCTTACCTATTAAATTATAAATATAATTTTTGTATCATATAAATAATAATATGATATAATTATTTCAAGGTATAAGTAAATAAATGTTTTAAAACTGATAAATTAAGTGTTGGTATTTTTGTTAAACGTAAATGTTTATTTACAATTTTATAAATAATATAATGATTTAAAAGAAAAAATAATTTCATAGAATAGATTCATAAATTAATATTATATTTTTTATAATTATTAAATAATTTTATGAGACCTTAATTATTTTTTCATAGAGTCATAAAATCGATTATAACATTAAAATTAGTATTTTTCAAATAAATGATGATTTTATTTTAAAATTCAATTACACGTATTTAGAAAATTATTTTCAGAAAATTGAGTCAATTTTTTAAATATAAAAATTGGAAAATTATACGGTTTATTTTCTGGTAATTTTCTAAAATAGTTTAATTTTTGGTGAATAGTGAAATATGATGATTTATGATATTTAAAAATACATGAACTAGTGAGTCATGGATAATGTTTGGATGAGTTAAGAACCCACTGGTTCAAACTAACTTGAACCATTTACTATTTATATTCATTTTAATCAACTATATTGATAGTCTTTCACCAAATTAATAAATTAATGAATAAAATAATCAAAAACACCCCTCTCCTCAACCTATAAATACCACCCCTCCCCACCCATTCTCTTCACATATCCTAAGCCTTGAATATTGTCCAAATTCTATCCAATTACCTTACCAATCCTATTACATATCTCCAAGAGCTATTTGTCTCAAAAAAATACCAAATTCAAGTTCATTATGGAGGTTCTAAAGGAGATGACAATCAAGAGGTAAACTTATCCATCTTTCTCTTTTAAATTCTTTCTTTCTTCTACATTATCCTAAAATCCCCTATCTAAAACATAATGATAACTACAGTATAATATATATAAACTGTAATTATATTTTTTTTAATATATTATCCATAATCAAACCTCTTCTCCTCTCCTTTTATTCTAAAAATAAAAATATATCTATGATGTGTCGATTCACCCCCTTCGTGGATGATGATTTTTCATTTTTCATTTCCACTTTAAATACTGGAAATAAAACCATTTTTATGTTTAATTAAGACTATAATATGTATATTATAACTTATTTTATGTTCTAGAACCAATATTAAAATATAATATTAAATAAAATGATACTAGTTCTTCATGGTCGTAAAAAACTGCTAAAATAAACAAGTGGTTTTTCATCAAAATTTTATCTAATGAATCATTATCATATATCAAATAATGATATATCAGAAAATTTAAAATTATGAAATTATATTAATACCATTTAATTTTAATTCTGTAGTTTTTCTTCCATTTTACAAGAACTCCCATAATTATACTCAAGGGAATCGACCATAACACCATGAAACAAACGCTCGTGGAGTGACAAAATTAAATATTATAACTCATCAAAATATAAATTAATAAACTTAATAAAATTATAATAAATCAAATATATTTTGAATAGGTTATTAATTAAATTATTAATTAATCTGATTTTATTATCCATGACATTAAGTTCATGTTCAGAACACATTCAGACACAAAGTAAAGAATCTCTCCAAAACTCCAAATTACCTTTGGGTTACGCTTTCTCTCACTTTACACACATTTATTTTTTAATTATTATTATATACTTATTATAAATTATATTTATATGTTTTAAACTTATCTATCTAGATGAAGTCATCCTTTTGGGGGGTGAAATACAAGCTTTAAAAGGTACCCTTCTCAATTCCTCCTGAAAAGCAAGACTAGTTAAAGGGAAATTGTTCTTTTCTTACCCATTTACAAGTACACTCCATAATATATTTTAATCCACCAACATTTTTCTTATATAAATAATTCTATCATGATAATATATATTAGATTGTTTCTGGTTTCATGCAAACAATTATTCCTTCGTCCTCTTAAAATACTCTTTATTCATTTCACTAAAACCACACTTAAGTGGAACATATATAATGTAATAAAACAACTATTTTTCATGATTTCACTTAATTTACAATTAATTATTAACTATATAATCCTAGTTTTCATCTATTAATGTCCAGGAATGATTTAAATCCCTTATTTTATGGATACCATCATTATCCTCCCCTTGGTTATGCTTTATGACATGATTATGATGCCCATTTATTTCCATGGGTAACCCTTTTTGTAAAGTCCTGTGTTTTTTAACAGGATTGAAATATGATGGTTCTCAAATGTTTTTCATTTTATAGAAGGGTTGGTTTTTATATTGAGCTCCAGAATTTTATTCAGAGTGTTTAAACACCTAAAGGTTTTGTTTTTCGGCTCGAGTAATTACCCGATAATTTTAGTGGTTGTCCCGATGACTCTCGGGAGCACTGAATCTGAAAAATTATACTTTAATAGATCTACAAATGAATCACAAGGTTGTGGTCCTACCCGTGTAGTTTAAACCGTTGAATAAATTATTTAATTTAATAAAATAAGATTATATGAGAGATTATGATTAATTAAAATAAAGTTTTCATAATAATAATGATGAATTTATTATAATTAGTATTCTGGTTATTAAATTAAATGAATGATAAAGAATAAATTAAATGACTTTTTAAGAAATTAATGAGGCTTTTGGGTTTATCAAAGAACCATTTTAATTAAATAAAGAGTTTTAGAATTAATAAAGTACCATTTATTATTAAATGGATGTTATGGGTTGTAGTTTTTATCATTAATAACATGTTGATAATACTGTAATAAATTGGGGGGTTTTGGTTTTAATTAAATGAAATTTGGAATAATAATAATAAAGATGTTATTATTATTATTATTTTGTTTATTTAATTAATTAAATGTTAAAATAATTCAATGTTTCTTTTGATCTTTTCAAAGAAACATTTTTCTTTTAGAAAGGTTAATTTGGAGTTATGGTCTTAAAAAAATGAAAGTCGATGGAAATAATAATTATAATAATGATTTATTATTATTACTATTATTATGCATATTATTATGGTTATATTTATTATTATAATTAACTTATTATGGTTGTTTTATAATAAATAAATATAATATAATTTTGGTGTTGTGATTTAAAATAAATGAATATTTATGATGAATTAAATATTTAATGTGGTTTTAAATGGGGAGGTTGGACTTAATGAAAAGGAGTGTTTTATAGTACAATTTAATTATTGGGTTTATCAAAGTACAATTTTTATTAAATGGGGTATTTTGGTTTTAATTATATAAATGAAAATAAAAAATAATAATATTATGACTATTATCATAAATATTATTATTATGTGAATTGTAATTTTTTTAATTAGTATTTAAAATTTTTTTAAAGGGGGAAGTGATGTGCAAGGGAAGAGTGACCCCCCCCTCCTGCTTTCTTCCTCCCAGGCATGACGCACCAGTAGGAAGCCCAACATGCACACCATGCATGATCTTCTGCACGACCTCTCTTCCTTTCTCCTCCATGGTGCAACTCCCTCCTTTGTACCTCCTACTTGGGGTGTGTGAGACTTCCCTTGGCCAGACCTACCTCTTACAGTGCGACATACCAGCCGACGCACCGAAACCCTAGGTGCAAAGCTCTTCTCCATGGCCATATCTATTCCCATGGTGAGTCCTCCTCCAAGTCATGGTTCACAGTAGCGCACGACCCTCCGGATGACCCCCTACAGTAGTGCGCTTTGAGCCTGGGCAGAACCATTGTAGCGTAAAACGACCCACTTATTCTGGGTCCTCTGTCTGTGGATGATTACTTATTTTTATTCTTGTTTTTTGGTCTAGTTATTCAAGGTATGACCTTGCCTCATGGTCTCCATCATCTCTTTCATGATTCGCAGATATTTCGATGTTGATTTGGTTTTCGTTGAATCCCTAAGGTTCGGTTTTATCTAGTTGTCACGTTCTTCGAATTTTAGGTCATGTGATTGATGTTTAGGGACCATTGGTCCATGTTCCAGCATCCTCCGCCAAAGGTGAGAAGGATGGTCTTTTTTTGACTTGAATATTTTGGTTTGGGTAAGCTTCTAAAACATGTTGTTTGGTTTTACCCCAGTTAAGTTAAGGTATGTTAATTTTTATGAGTCCCTGGTATCATGTTATAGGTGTATTGATCATTACTGCTTTGATTCTGGGTATTGGTTTAACATTTTTTTATTTTTTTTATCAATTTCGACAACGTGAAAATATATATGTGTGTGTGTGTTTTTTTGTTTCTGTTTGTGTGTATGTGTGTGTGTGTGTGTGTGTGTGTGTGTGTGTGTGTGTATATATATATGAAGGTGTGTGCGCGTGCGATTGCGGACCAGTTGCGGATTAGTTTCCACAACGTACATTAAATCATTGCAAAATTAAAATGGTCCTACCCCGAGGTAGGGTTCCAAATCATTATATCTTTATTTAATAATGCATTTTAGCTTCTCTTAATAAATTGAGAATGTGAGTTTCCATTACTATGTAATTTCTACGTTTTCTTGAAATGCTAATTAAAAAAACAGTTGGTTATTGGTAATGTCATATCGTGATTTCTGTGGTTTGTCATTTCATATGTCTTCTTACTGGTGCTGATATATGATATGTCGATACATGAAACTTTTGATGTTATTTAATGATGTCTCCCATGTGATAAAAGTATGGAATTTATCATTTGTTGGTTTTAAGCATGTATCACTAATTTGGTTAAAGTGATATGATAAAATAGTTAAATGATTTGAAAGGTGTTGGATGGGTAATTGGTTAATTAATTGAATAATTAATTATCAAGTCATGTGTTGGAAAAAAATTGTGGTATTTTGTCACTATTGATAATATTGAATATTTTGACATTTTCAGAATATAAATTGGAATCATGTAATAATTAATGGATGATTTAATTATTACATGGTAAATGATAAGTGGTTAATTAATTGATGAATTGGTTAAAGAGATATTATTTAATTAATTGGTTGTTGAGTTAATTAATTTGCATGCATTAATATAAGATTGTGAATTGATTATTTGTTATGACTGTTGGCTAATAATACCTTTGTATGCGTGTTTATTTTCCATAACTTAATTTTCTTGGGATGGGGTGGTTTAAAAATATGATATGCTATGTGAGATGGTTTCTAATAATTGTTCCTTGTTCAGCATGTTGTACTTGAGATGTTTGCGACATGAATTTTAATTGTCAAAGTCTTGGTCGATACACTATTTCAGTGGATGAATTCAGACTTGTTAAAGATTTGGGTTAATTAATTGAAAATAATTAATTGATAATTCATTATTAACTATTGAGATATTTAATAGTTAATTAATTGTAGAATTTTTTGGCGGGAGATTTATGTTGTTAATTATTTGTTGAATTAATTAACAGATTGGATTAATTAATTTATGAGTAAATTAATGGATGGTTTTGGGAATTTAGACATTTAATTCTACACCAATGATAAATATATATGTATGATTGATAAACGGGTTATGAGATAGGGACTGATGCTCCAAATACTCACGGGGTTCTAGACATGGAATTCTACATCCATCTTAAATGAAAATATATTTTTTATGGGATAGGGATGGATGCTCTAAATACCCATGGTTTGTGAGTCAAGGACCGATGCTTCAAATACTCACAATGGTTCTAGACATGATGTTTTATACCCATTAATTGACATTAGACTGTGGATCCAATTGTTCGTACATGAAGTGAATTAAATGGTTGTTGAAAACCGGTGTGATGTAATGATTTTTGAATTGAGTATGAGAAAGGGTTAAGACTTATCAATGAATGGGTGAATCTCTGTTAGTGGACAGAACCAGGAAAGAATCACAATTTTTAGTGGATGCGCTCAAACATAACATATGAAATATTAAATTGAATATCTTATGAAGTTTTATCCAAGCCATAGAACAAGATTAGATTCATTCATTACTTTGATTACTTAGATGGTATTTAAAGACATATGTGGTGAGTGACTTATATAGGGGATGTCATTCTTAGGATGAATCTCAATACATTCATAATTTAATGAGGTTTGAATAATTAATAAATAGAAATTTTTATTTAATTATTGTTGAGTATGCATGACAAATGTATAATACAGGTTCGGACACCAACTGAGGGATGAAGTAGGTACTTGGGTGTATGGTTACATTATACTGCTTACTTTATTTATGCATGCTTTCATACAATTTAAATTATTTATTAAATATCTAAATTTGGGGTCAACATTGGTGGTCCCAGCCTACTAATATTTATATCTCACACCCTACTCGGGCCACCATTTCACTAGGGTACCCAAGCAGATTCTATTTTTTTACAGGTTGTGTTGTTTGCATGTACTTGGGTTATAGGAGCAGAGGACCGAGAAAAAGATTGGGAAGCTCAAGGAGATCGCCTTTGGATCTTTGATCCATTGTTTATTTATTTCTGTATTGGAATATAAATCATGATATTTTGTTCACTGCTTTCCATTTTTGTTTCATTAGAATGTCTTAAATGCGTCTGCTATATAATTGGCATTGGCCATTGGTTTTGTATAAGATTTATAAAATCTGCCTTCCACTACATTATCATTTACTAGAATGCTTCTGTTATTTACTACCATTGTCAATTATTGAACTCTGATATGATGGTATAGTCTCCCCACTAACTATATATAGACCCTCACTACTCATCGGCAGCCTCTAGCATATAGGGAGACGCGCTTGAGGTCATGTGGCGACCGGTCCAGCCACTAGTTTAGGGGTAAGCTGGGTCGGGATGTTACAAAGTGGTATCAGGGGGTTCTTTTCCTTTTGTCACTAGTGTAGAAAACGATTTTTACGGTGGCTATTTTTTATTTTTTACATCGGATTTTGGCCGACATTATTAAAGGATACATTATAAACATTGTTTTTTACGTCAGCTATTTTAAAACTGACATAAAAAAACACAAATATGAAGCGTTTTTCACTTCGGTTGATAAAAACCTAACATGGAAAATGATTAGGAGTCATGTTTTATTACGTCGTTTATTTAGTAACTGATCTTTTATATACTATTTCATGTCATTTATTATATAACCGACGTCATAAATCACTCCTCCGAAGCATTTATCACATCGGTTATTTTCATAACTGTCGTGATAAACCTTTCTACCAAGCAGTTTCCAATATTGGTTAAATAATAACCGATGTGAAAACATATCTACTACGTTAGTTAAAAAATAACTGACCTAAAAAAGTATTAATTTCAATTTATTATGTTGGTTATAAAATAACCGACATAAAAACCATTTCCCATTCATTTATTACGTCGTTTTCCAAATAACCGACGTTAAAACTAATCCCAATGCATTTTTTACATCGATTATAAAAAAATTGATTTAAAAATATTTTTTTAAAATAAAACCAATGAACCACTGCTATGTGCCCTACCAAAAGACCAGAAACAGACCAAAAACTAACAAAAACAGACCAGAACCCCCCCCCCCCCACTCCACTAGACAGCCCCCACCACAGATCAACCACTGTTATGCCCTGCCAAAAGACATGAAATAGACCAAAACACAACAAAAAATAGATGATAACCCACCACCCCACTGTATATCCCCCACCAAACCCCTGGAAACCCCCCATCCCCATGCCACTAGACACCCCCAGACCAAAAACAGACCAAAACCCAACTAGAACCCCCCCCCCCCTCCCCACTGGACAGCCCCCACCACACCCATGGACACCCCCCCCCCCCCACACCCTAGACTTCCCCCACCCCTTGGACAGCCCCCCACACCCCTGGACAACCCCCCCCCCCCCACCCTCCTGGACACCCCCACCCCATGGACTACACTCCAACACCCCTGGATAGCCCTCCCACACCCCTAGAACCCCCCACCCCACTGGACATCCCCCACCACACCGCTAGACACCCCCCCCCCCCACACCCCTGGACTGCCCCCACCCCCTGGACATCCCCCCACACCCCTGGACAACCCCCCCCCCCCCACCCTACTGGATACCCCCACCCCCTAGACATCACTCCCACACCCCTGGACAACCCTCCCACACCCCTAGAACCCCCCCCCCCCCTCCCTCCACCCTATTGGATAGCCCCCACCACTCCCCTAGACACCCCCCCCCCCACACACCCCTGGACTACCCCCACCCCCTAGACAGTCCCCAAAACCCTGGACAACCCCCCCCCCCACTCTTGGACACCCCCACCCCCTAGACAGCACTCCCACACCCCTGGACAACCCTCCCACACCCATAGAACTCCCCCCACCCCCCCCCCCCCCACACCACCGTCTTGGACACCCCCCCCCCACTGGACAACACTCCCTAGGACATCCCTCCCACACCTCTAACCCCCCCCCCCCCCCCCCCCCCCCGCCCGCCACACCCCTGTACACCCCTGGATATCCTCCCACTCGCCTGGACATCCCTCCTACCCTCCTGGACACCCTCCCACTCCACTGGATAGCCCCCACCACACCCCTGGACCCCCCCCCCCCCCCCGCCCCACCTCACTAGACACCCCCAAACCAAAAACCGATAAAAAACAGACCAAAACAAAACCAGAACCCCCCCCCCCCCACCACCACCACCACCACTGCACATCCTCCACCGCACCCCTGGACACCCCCCGCCCCTCCACATACCCCTGGACTACCCCACCCCCCACTCCCTGGATAGCCCCCCACACCCCTGGACAACCCCCCCCCCCCACCCACCCACCTGGACACCCCCACCCCATGGACAACACTCCCACACCCCTAGACAACCCTCCCACACCCCTAAAATCCCCCCCCCCACCTCCTGGACACTCCCACCCCACTGGAAATCCCTCCCACACCCCTAGAACCCCCCCCCCCACTAGACTGTCCCCCCCCCACACCCCCAGACATCCCCCCACTCACCTGGACATCTCTCCCAGCCTTCTAGACACCCTCCCACCCCACTGGACCGCCCACACCACACCCATGGACACCCCCAGACCAAACCCCAACCAGAACCCCCCCCCCCCCCCCACCCCACTGGACAGCCCCCACCACACCCATGGACACCCCCCCCCCACACACCCCTAGACTACCCCCACCCCCTTGACATCCCCTGGACAGTTGGTGTTGGGAGAGGAGGCACCGCCATCCCTTGGAGGGCTAAACGCTGCTGGAAGGTACTCATCACTCTCACATGTGAAGCTTGAGCTCTGAAAATGTTTCACCAATGCTTTCTTCTGCTATAAACATTATTCATTATATCACTTTGAGGCTAGTATAACTAAGGGGGAAATGCCATAATGTGTGACTAAAATACCTAGATCTTGGCGGTGGCAATCTCCCAGATCTTGTGGGGCTGGAAATGATACTCCCAAGACTGCCCATGAGATGCCTAAAATGAGATTAATAAAAATCCTGGTGGTGGTAAGAGTGTTCCAGATCAGTTGGTGGAGAGGGACGTGGATAAGACGACTATGATGATCCGAAATATACCCAAAAAGTACACGTAATTGACTATTTAGTTTCCCAAATTAGATGATTGAACAAACATAGGGTTTTTTGTGTGTTTTTATGCTCAATCATCTAATTTGGGAAACTAAATAGTCACTTACGTGTACTTGTTGGGTATATTTCAAATCACCACAATCTTCTTCTCTATGTCCCTCTCCACCAACTGAACCGGGGCCCTCTTCCCACCATCGATATTTTTGTAAACGTCATTTCAGGCATCTCATGGGCTTCCTTGGGCGCATCATTTCCAGCCCCGCAAGATCCAGAAGATTACCACCGCCAAGATCCATGTATTTTAGTCACACATGATGGTGTTTACCCAAGTTATACTGGAATCCAAGTGATAGAATGAATGATTTCTACAGGGGAATAAATCATTGGTGAAACATTTTGAGAGCTCAAGCTTCGCATGTGAGAGTGATGAGTACCTTCCAGGGGTGTTCAGCCCCTCGAGGGATGCCGGAGCCTCCTCTCCGACCCCTTGGACTGCCCCCCACCCCGATGGACACCCTGGACACCCCCACCCCACTGGACAACCCTCCCACACCCCTGGAAACCCCCCCTCACCCCACAGAACACCCCTACACCCCTGAACACCCTCGAAAATCCCCCCACTTCCCTGGAGAGCCCTCCCACCCTCCTGGAAATGCTCTCACCCTCTGGACTGCCCCCTACTCTCATGGACACCTAGGAAACCCCCCCACCCACCCCATCGGACTACCCTCCCACACCCCTGGATACCCCCCACCCCACTGGACATACCCCCACACCCCTAGACACCCCACTGGACACCCCTCCCACACCACTAGAAACCCCCCTCACCCCACAGAACACCCCCACACTTTTGGACACACCCTGGACAGCCCCCCCCCCCACTCCCTGTATAGCCCTCCCACCCTCCTAGAAACACTCCCACCACTAAAATGCCCCCCCCCCCACCCCACCCACCCACCCCACCCCACCAGACAGCCCTCCCAAACCCTTAGATACCCCCACCCCAACAAACCCTTGGAACCCCTCCCCCCCATACTAGAATCCACACCAGAAAAACCATCATAAGTAGACCAAAACAATAAGTAGAGAAAAATTAAACATTCACATATATAACATTAAAAACATACAATGTAAAATTAAAAAAACTAAATCCAACCAAAATGACTACCAAATACACAATTACAAGTACATTATTCAAAATTACATTTTCCACTAAAAACGACTAAAATTAAATCAAACCTGTATAATAATTTGACCATTCCACTTTTAAGTGTTTGGTGTATTGAGTACTATAGGGTTGAGGGTCATCAAATAGCTACATATTAAAAGGATAGTTGTTAACGTGTATAATGAATAAATCAAATGAAATATTATGGAAAATTTTAAATGGAAATCTTACCAGGTCAATGTTCACAACTATTCCAGTTGTAATTATTTCATACATAAATCTTAATTTATAATATCAGCATTCGATGATTCCTTGTTGTTCATGAAAACTCTTTTTGAATGAGTGTAAATTCAATATATTATTTTTATTTAATAAATCAAAAAGTACAAATTATAAATTGATATTTACCTTTACATTTACATATTTGATCCTCACACTCCTTTTCTTTGTGTTTTTTTGAAAGTAGACCCATACCCTATTAGAAAATAATACGAATGGGATAAATTTAAAATTCATTATAATGTATAAAACTATTGAGAAATTGAAACATAATTTTCCAACATTTTCTTAAAACTTTCCCGCACATCGCCATGGACAGAGTGAATCCAATAAGGTGTTTTCTCCCTTTGGAAAAAAACACCTAACATCCAATGATCACTGATAAAAGAAAATTTAAGGTTAGTGGTTTTTTATGTTAAAATATAATGAACTCTTTGAGAGAGATGTGTTTTATACCTCTCACAAAAAGGAATCATCCAACATTGTGTGACTATATTCTGTTCAAATCTTTCAGCAATATAAAGTAGTATTTGTTCCTCATCCAATGCACGTGCTTCAGGGGAAATCCAATGCGGGTCCATGAATCCATATACATATTTTCTTTCATTCTTCTCACAAATTTTATAGAGATACCTAATTCAAAATAGATATAAGTATACATTTTTAATAAATATAACGCAGGGAAAAGGAGTTAAGACTTACATGGAAATAAATTGCACCACGTTGATGCCAAACTTATCTCCATTAACAAGCTACATGATATCAGTGTTCACAATACCCATAGTTATTGCACATCCACAAAAATGATCTTCCATTGGAAACTCATAATGATACACCAATAAATTTGAATATCTTGCCAATCTATCAAGACTACTAGAATCTGTATCTGATGTAATATCTATTTGTCTTTGTTATTGTATATACAGTATTTCTTTACCTTTGAAGTATTACTGTAAAAATAAATAAAAAATATATTATTTTTCAAAAGATATAACAACTTTAATAAAAAAAAATAGAAGATATAACATACATACCTCTATGGTAATGAGTCGCAGAAGTCTAGATGGCCAAATTAAAAAATGGTCGATATTATGTCCAACTGTCATCACCTCATCTATAGGTAATGGTACTCAAGCTGATCTATCTATAATATTATATACAGTGACCCTATGATCTCTACCTCTAATTATTGACGATGAACTACATCTCTTATAAAATATATCATCCCATATACAACTATATGATTTTGAGGATCATCAATATACAACTCGTAATAAGTAGGAAGTTGTAGTGGAGGAGTAGGATAAAAAATGGGGTCTGCAGGATGAGGTGGGGAGTGGGAGCTACTGGGGGAGGTGAAGGATAAATAATGGGGTCTGCAGGGGGAGGTGGAGAAGTGGGAGCTACAGTTTGAAATTGTCATTGCATGTCTGTAAACATAGATGGTACTGACGCTCTAATCTTTTCCTCCATTATCACATTAATATTATTAACTTCAGCCTCCAAGGATTCTATTTTCTTTATAAGCACACTCAATATAAGAATTTGATGAATGTGGAAATAATTTTCTTACTAATACACCTGTCAGATATCCTCGTACATGACCAGGATGTTTGGGCTTTCCCAATGCTGCAGATAAAATATCTTGCCTCCAGAAGCTGTAAATACCCTCTGTGAGCTCTACTCCTCAAGATAATCATATATTAATTAATTGAATATTTTCTATAATTATATTGAAATTATATGAAAAATAGAGTTAACTTAAATAAAAAAAATAGATATCTTACAATCCTCTCAACTATGATTCTCGAATCTTCCGAAAGATATTTCCCTTTTTTGCCATCCAAGATCTCTTCCATTTTTCATGTCTAGATGGAGGGGATGGAGGGGCCACCTCTCCAAAGCATGAAGACTCACCTCTTAGTTTTTGTAATTTTTCCCGCCATCATTTGTTCTTCCAATAATGTATACCATCCCCGAGATAAACTATGTGGGCATACATTCTTAGATTGGATATCTTGATGATATTTCCTTATTTTCTATAATCAAGAATAAGAAATCATTAACAAAACATTAATACGATCATTTATATAAGAATGCTTATAAAATTTTACATTTCCTTACGAAAAATGAATCTTTTATTCTACTTTCAACAAACTGTCTCCATGTGTCTTCTTCTATGAAAGGATAAATATATGACATGGATTTTCATGACTCCTATGTCCAAAAATGAAATCATATGAGAGGGTTGATTTGAAATCCATCCATCTCCTGGTAGGCATCGATACTAATTTCTTCCTGACTCCTCCAGTGTTAGGAATATCAAATGTCATCTGATAAAGAAGAGTTTAAACATATTATATATACTAGAAACAATTAGAGAATATGCCAACAATAGAAAAAGATATTACCAAAATCATCTCCCACAACTGAGATATTATCGCTTTGTCCACACTTCTCCTATCATCATACAAAATTCTTACTTTTCTCTTACCCTGAGTTGATACAAAACTTTTAAATCTTTTGCATTTGGACCTCTAGGAATATCATCCTGATCAAACTCAACAAGTATCCTCGGATCCAGTGTACGGGCAACTTATAATTTTGGTAAACGTGTGCACCCACGTTTACCAACTCTTGAACTCTTTTTCGTAATGGGAACACATGAGGAAGATTGGGGAACATCAAGAGGATCGTGTGAATGTTCCTCCCTAGAGGTATGACCAATACACTCCTCTCCATAATCATGTGGTTGATCAACTGATTGATCTTTCATTATCCTTCAAATCAAAAAAACAAACATTAGTTCACAAATATACAAATTAAAATATTACAATACTAATATAAACGGAAAATAGAAAATTGTACTAAGTTACGTAATAGTAGACATGGTTAATATGGTAAGAATGTTAAACAATGGTAAAGATGGTAAACATGGTAAACATGGTAAGTAAATGTCATTGAAAAAAAATAATAGATATATAATTTATGTAAGGGTAAACATGATAAAGTAAACTAAACAAAATTAAAACAAACAAAAACTTATACTTATTTGTTTTAATACATGTTTTAATAAAGAAAAACTTACTATATCTAAAATTTTATGAAAATAATAAATGTATACAAAAAATAAAAAAATGTTACCTGTAATTTTAGGACTGTAAAAATGGATTTTTTTTTCCCAAATTCCTTTATTGTGATCGTTCCTTATGGCACAAACCATGTCTTCAACATGCTCATCATTATGTTCTGTTAATATTTACATGGAAGTAGGTATCTCACATAAATCAGCATCTTCCTCAAGTTCATCTTCACCAACATATAGTTTTTTCTTTTTTAAAACAACATCCCACTGCATATATAATTGATCTAATACATAGAAAATTTGTTTTGCATGAGTTTCCATTATAAAAGAATCAGTTTTGTCTTCTAATCTATTCAGATTAACAACTGTCATTCAAAATTCATCGTTTCTGGCACTATTGTTACCGATAAACCATTTGTAGTTAAAAACATGAACTTTAATTTTAAATTAATCAACCTCCCATATTTCTTCAACCACTCAATAATATGAACTTGATTCAGAAATTGGGTTTTTGTCTTTAGCACTCAAAAAATGCAATGCTTCTGCAAATATCAATACACCACTATTCTGAACTGCACTTCTGTTGTCCTGAGCTATCATATGAAATTTATATCCATTAATTTCATAACTAGACCATGTTACCACATTTAAACATGGACCACCCAATACCCATTTTGATGTCTCTGATACATCTGAACTACCAAGAAATGTCTTTTTAACCCCGAAAGAACGTTTTGTTGTGCTCATTCAAAATCCAGATTTCTTTCTTCTTTGATGACATTGTTTCAACTCATTAATATGCAATGTGATATACAGTTGAGCATCAGCTATGTTATTAAAGATTTAAAATTATGACTTCTTGATTTGTTCATCTGACAACGATTTGACATTCAGCCATGAATCCCCTTTCTCTCATTAATAACTCATTCATGGTGAGATGGAGGTAAACCTATGTGTTGCGCCACAACAAAGTAGCACGTACAAAACTATGAAACCTCCTTAGAAATATACTTTTAAATAATGGAGGCTTCAAGTTGATATGGAATCTTAACATACCCCTTCAATATTTCCATATACCTTTCAAAAGGATACATCCAACGAAGATATACAGGTCCACAAAGCATTATTTCTCAACTATATGAATCATTAAATGCACCATTATATCAAAAAAAAGTTGGAGTAAAATACATTTCCAATTGACAAAGTATACAAATTTAATCCTTTTCCAAAATGTTCAAAGCATTCACATCAATCACCTTATTACAAATTGAATTGATAAAATAACATAACTTCATTATAGTCTTTCTAACACGGATGGGCAATATTTCACGCAATGAAAGTGGTAGAAGTTGTTGAATCATGACGTGATAATCATGAGATTTCATACCTATCAACTTCAAGTCCTTTAATGAGAAAAAAAATTTACATTTGAATAATAACCTTGAGGCACTTTGATATCATGAAGACACTGAAAAAAGCTAATTTTATCCCTCTTGGATAATGTATGACAAGCCGGGGAAGAAATGTATGTCTTCCATTAAGATTGGGAGCTAACTCCAAACGTATTCCTATTGATAATAAGTCTAATCTTTCATTCAACCCATATTTGTCTTTCCTTTAATATTTAACAATGTTACAATAAAACTATCACAGATATTCTTCTCCATATACATGACATCAATATTATGTTTAACTAAATCATATCTCCAATATGGTAGCTCAAAAAAATATTGACCTTTTCTTCCAAATATGTCTATCATTACCAGATTTATGTGTCTTTCCCAATGTCACATCAAGGTTTTCCACCCTCTCAAAATACAGACCAGGGGATAAAGGTTTTGGAGAATATCAAATTCTTGTGAGCCATTGAATTCCTTTTTTAGTCTTCTATAAAAGTGATCCATAGGGAAAAACATTTGATGACCCATGTACATTGTTTTCCTCCCATGATGTAATTGAAAATATTAAGTCTGTTGTTCACAAATTGGACATGCTTTATGCCCTTTAACAATGTATCCATACAAATTTCCATAGTTGGGAAGTCATTTATAGTGAACATAAGCACTACATGCAGTTGAAAATATTCCATTTTATAAGAATCATACATCCTAATACCATCCTCCCATAAAAGTTTCAAATCATCAATCAATGGTGACAAGAAAACATCAACATAATTTCCAGGTTGCTTCAGACCAGAAATCATTATACTCAACATGACATATTTTCTCTTCATACAAACTTCAAGAGAGAGGTTGTAAATTACCAATAAAACAGGCCATGAACTATTTGTACTACTAAGGGTTCAGTATAGATTCATTCCATCTGTGTACAACTCTAGTATGAGATTTATAATTTCATTTCCAAATGTAGCATACCACTCATCAATTTTCTTCCATTGTGGATAATCATCTGGATGACGTATTTTTCCATCACATATATTCTCATCAGCATGTCATCTTAACCTTTTTAAATCATGTGAATTAGAAAATAAACGTTTGAAATGATGAATTATAGGAAAATACCAAAATACCTTGGAAGGGATCTTTGTAATATCTAAATTATCCTGTGATTGTTCTTTCACCTTATACCGTGATGTCCCACATTTAGGACACTCTGACAGAAATTCATATTCCTTCTTATATATCATATAGTAATTCGTAGAGGAATGTATTTTCTTGTATCCCAATCCCATCAGGCTTTGTATTTTCTTGGACTTATAATGTGAATCTAGAAGATCGTTATCATTTAGAAGAATGTCCTTCATCAATTGTAGTAGCTCTGTAAAACTTTTATCACTCCATCCATGTTTCGCCTTCAGGTTAATTAATCTTAACACTGCCAAAAAAATCATAAAATTTCTACAACCAGGAGACAATGGTTTTTCAGCATCACAATATATATGTGCAACTGTCGGTTCTATCTCAATTTTTTCTGCTGCAATATCGTGAATCATTTCTTCATTTCCATTGGAGTTACCATCTTGTGAATCATTATCATCAATAATCTGACATTCCGTCCATTTTCACAATATCAAATCCAAGGGATATAACTCAGATTAAAACCATGACAAATCAGTTGATTTTTATCTCTCTACTTTTTAACTTCTTCATATTCAAACATTTCAGGCATGGACAAAAAACATGTCAATGCATGGAACATTTCATTTAGAAAATTAGAAAAAGGCATCAACACCTTCCTCATATTCATTACTCATTAGATGTGCCATAATCCAACTTTGACTAATTATGACCTTTAACAAATATAAAATTATACATCTTTTTATGATAAGAAAAATATATGTTTATATGAAAAATATCATAATTTGAATGTAAAACAATTTGGAAATATGAAACAAATCTATGCGTATTTAAAAAATATACTTTAAAATTATTTTAAAAAGAAAATATAGTTAGATATAACTATCTTAAATTCATCTTGTATCCTTTATTCTTAAGGTTCACAAAGAATACATCCTGGTGCAACAGGATACCAAATTCACCCTTCCGTAAAAAAGAAATATGAAGTATAAATATAAAATATGTATACATTCACTTTTGAAAATTACATAGATCCTAACGATTTGAATCCTTGGATCGCCCCCCCCCCCCCCCACCCCTTTGGAAATCCCCCTACCCCCTAGACACCACCACCACCCCCTTGGACACCACCCCCCACCCTCTAGACACCCCAACCCCCTTGGAAAACACCCACCACCCCCTTGGACACCTCCCCCACCCCCATGCACACCACCCCCACCCCCTTGGACACCACCACCCACCCCGTGGGACACCACCCCCCCACCCCCTGGATATCCCCCCACACCTATAAATAGCCCCGCACCCCCTGGACACCCCCTAACCCTTGGACAGCCCACTCACCTCCCTAGACACCCCCCCACCCCCTGGACAGTCATTTTCCCTTGTACAGCCCCCTCACCCCCTTGGACACCCCCCCCCCCCAACTCCTTGGATACCCCCGCGCAACCCCCCCCCCCCCCCCCCCGCCCGGACACCACCCCCATCCCCCTTTGGCATCCCTCGCACCCCCTTGGACACCCCCAACCCCCTTGGAAAGCCCCTACACCCCTCTGAACACCCCCACCCCCCCACCCCCAACATGGACAGCCCCCCACCCCCCTTGGACACCCCCACCCCTCCCAGACACCACCCCCACCCCCTACCCCCTTGGACACCCCCAACCCTCTGGACAGCACCCCCCCCCCCCCAGACAGGCCCACAAACCCTCTAGATAGGCCACCAACCCCTTGGAACCCCCCCCCCCCAACCCCTTGGACATCCCCCCCCACCCCTTCGACACCCCCACACCCTTGGACCCCCCCCCCCCCACACACACACACCTAGACTACCCCCGCACCACCTCCATGGACACCCTGGCCACCCCCCAACACTTTGGACAGCCCCTCGAACCCTCTGAACAGCCCCCACCCCTCTGGACAGCCCCCCCCCCCCCCACCACCACCCCCACCCCCCTAATAGCCCCCCACCCCTCTAGACAGCCCCCACCCCTAGACAACCCCCTACCCTGTTGGGAAGCCCACTCACCTCTCTGGACACCACCCCCCTAGACACCCCTATCCCCTTGGATAGCCCACTCATCCCACTGGACACCCCCCACCCCCTTGGACACCCCCAACCCCCTTGGACAGCCCCCGCACCCACCCTTGACACCACCCCCACCCCCTTTGACATCCCCTGCACCCCCTTGGACACCCCAACCCCCATGAGACAACCCCCGAACCCCCTGGAAACCCCCCGTCACCCCCTTTGACACCCCCACTCCACTGTACAACCCACCCAACCCCCCTGGACACCCCCCACCCACTTGCATATCCCCCCCCACCCCCTTTGAAACCCCCTGTACGCACACAGACACATGATAGAACACACAAAAATTGTAAACTTTCATGATATCACATCCATAGGTTTATTTTAACATAACACAATTTTTCATGGTATAAATGAACACTATGAAAATTACCATGATAGAAAGAACCAAGAAAAATAACATCTCAAAAATTTAGTTTAGGCATCGCAGAAAATGAAAACTGAAAATGAGTAGTGTGCAGCCTACTTGAGTGTTGTGAGTCAACCTGATAGATCTGATGATAATAAATATGAATAATGATGTTGAAAAAATGAGGATGGATGGCACGACTTCGAATAATTGTTTCTAGGTTTTCCACGCGATAGAGACGAGTCGCAGGTCACCCAATTGAAGAAAACAGAATGACTAAATACAGGGTGCAATAAATCATTTAAAAGATTTAGCACGTCGTTTATGCACGTTGGTTATTTGATAACAGACGTGGTAAACTATTTTTTTTAATTTTTATAATGTCGGTTATTTAATAACCAACATAGAAGACAATTTATCACGTCGTTTATAAAATAACTGACGTGATAAATGTCACTTTATCATGTCAGTTATATTGATAATCGATGTGATAAATTGCTGAGATTATCTTTTTCAAATAGATTTTTTTATAACTGACATGATAAAGTGTTGAGCTTTCCTTTATCACGTCGGTTATTTTATAACCAATGTGACAAAGCGCGCCAGATTCAATTTTCACGTAGGTTATACAATAACTGATGTAAAAAAGATAATCTTCATATATTTTACGTTAGTTATAAAATAATTGACGTAAAAAATTGATCCTAATCGATATATCATGTCGGTTATATAGAACCTACATGAAAAATGCCGATGTGTTAAATGTTTTTTCCATTAGTGTGTCTTTCTTTTTTGGGTTGTTAGATAGGAGACAAGGAAGTGTCGGTGCTTGGGTTAATAGTTGTGCTTGGGAATGATCACCCCATGTATGGGAAATAACCAGGTGGCCAGGGATGGGAATTGATGTTTGTAGTATTTGAGGTTACGGTTGATATGATTTTTCCTTGAGTGACTGGTGTATTTTCTACTGCTTAATGATTTTGAGAATTTTGAAAAACAATCTTGGTCTAATAAGGCAAGGAAGATTCATACATGAATCATCTTAGGTAGGTATAGATTCACATGTCATGCATGTAACATTCCATGTAGTTTTATTAGTAGGATCCCTACAAATTTGGATTTTGAGCCTTGGGTGAAATTCTATGTTTTGATCTTCTTTATCTTGCCTCTATAGATATCATGTTTTGGTGATATATTTAACATTCTTGGGTGATTATATTCCATATTGACTTAGTTATTACCATGTTTTGTTGTTGTTCCATGCTTCTATGTAATATCATGATATTGTGTTACTACTTAGGATAACATGCTAGAGATTTTTTGATGTGTGAAAGGGCTGCTAAAGTTAAAATGTTAAATGAATGTTTATTGTTATAAATGGGATCCAAATTCCAGCGATAAGGTGTATGGGCCCTTTATCAATTGGTAGATGGCCACCAATGTGTTTCAACCTTATATAACCATAGTATTTTAGAAAATGGTTATAAATGTAAAAATACTGAGTTTTGATTGAAATGAACTATTGTTGGGTTGCTTTTTGAAGAACCCGAATTGAATAAAAGGGACCCTCAGAGGTCGCCTTTTTGGTAAAATGAATTTAGATGATAAATTACTTTTTTATATTTGAATAAAACTAAATTTTAAATGATTAAAGAGTATTTATGTGATAGAATGCCTATTTTTTCCATAGGGTGTTGTTTTGAAAACCAAGTGACTTGTTGTGAAAAAGTGCTTGTGTGTTAAAAAGTTGAAATGAATTAACTAAAATTCATAAAAAAGGGATTTTGAACCTCATTAATTCAGTTTTGTGTGACCAAGAGAGATGGTTTATGTTAATGTTTTGTAAGGTATTAACCCATGGTAGGTAGTACCCTTAGAGTTTTCTAGGCCATTAAAGTAAATTCATCCCATTACTTCGAAGGAATTCTTGGTACTTGGGTGTTATGGAATGCTGATAGATTTATGCTACGACTTTTATGATCAATGTTTGGCATGGTGATCATGGTTCAAAAAATGTCTCACACATGCATTAAGTGCTTCTAAATAGTGCGTCGGTGAGCGGATGATCATTTATTTCGATGTCAAGGACAATCCTAAGGTGGATATTATCGCATTATTTTTAGTAAACATGTCAGCAGGAGATTCCAAGCTTTTATAATAGATTGGTCTAGTAGTAGTTCGATAGATCTTTTTAATGACCTTGGTTTTCTCTTAGTGGGATCTTTTGAATATGATGAGCATGTCCCCTATCTTGACCTTTTCATGGAGACACTAATATAGTCTAGGTATTACGCCGCACTATAGTTTAAATGTTTTTGGCAATGATGATTGGTTGTTATCTAGGTTGTACATGGGATGCGTGATTTCTTTGGGCTGCTCCTTTATTCATGTTGGGGCACGGTTGTTTTTGAAATAGCCTTGTGATGGAATGACTTGGATATTTTACTAGAGGTTAGGTAGGGACTTATTTATACATGTGGATGGTATTGGAATAGTTTTAAAGGAATATCGTCAGATAAAGGGAGAATGTGGGTTTTGGGTTCGCGATGTATTTTGAGGGAAGCATGCACAATATGTTCTATTGGTTGATTGAGATTCCACCGTTTTTTGTTGACAAGGTCCCTATAATGGCATTATATATAAGCTTAGTTTTTATGATTAAGCTATACGGTGATCTTTGTCTCTAGTTTTAAATGCTTAGTCATTAGGTTTCTAAAGGGTTAAAGGTGTGTTTCGCATTGGGAACAAAACACATTAGTTCTAATGAGATTAAATTACCTTGGTAGGTCAGTTGTTTTGGTAGTGGTTCCTGGTGGCTTCTTAGGGATAAGAAGTTTTTAAGGTGGGTATATTGTAAAGTCCCATTTTTTTAATTGGGTTAAAATATGATGGTTTTTGAATTTTTTCAGTTTATCGACGGGTCGGTTTTTAAACTAAGCTCCTGAATTTTATTATGAGTGTTGAAGCACCTAAAGGTGTCATTTTTTTGGACTTTATTAATTACCCAATAATTTTAGAGGGTCTCTTGATGACTCTTGGGATCACTGGATCTGGAAAATTCAACTTTAATGGATTTTCATGGGCAACGCACAGTTGCAATCCAACTCGTGTAGTTTACCCAGTTTAATAAATTATTTAATTTTGATTAAATAATATTATATGAGAGATTGGGATTAATTAAAAGAAATTTTTAATAATAATAATGATGAATTTTTTATTATTATTATGGTTGTTTAATTAAAAGAATGATAAATAATTAATTAAATGATGGTTGAAGAAATTAATGTTGTTTTTGGGTTTATCAAAGAACCATTTTAATTAAATGAAGAGTTTTAGAATTAATAAAGTATCGTTTATTATTAAATGGAGGTAATGGGTTGGAGTTTTTATCATTAATATCATATTAATTATATTTTCATAAAATGGGGGTGTTTGGTTTTAATTAAAGTAAAGTTGGAATAATAATAATAAATATATTATTATTATTATTATTGTGTTTATTTAATTAAATAAATTTTAAAAGAATTTAATGTAGATTTTGAGCTTTTCAAAGAAACGTTTTCCTTTAAGAAGTTTTAATTGGGAGTTATGGTCTTAATAAATGAAGGTTGATGGAAATAATAATAAATTATTATTATTATTATTATTATAAATATTATTATGGTTATATCTATTAATATTAATATTTACTTATTATAGTTGTTTTATAATTAATAAAAATAATATAATTTAGGGGTTATGGTTTAGAATAAATGAAGGCTTATGAGAAATTAAATATTCAATGTGGTTTTAAATGGGGAGGTTGGACTTAATGAAAAAGGAGTGTTTTATATTACCATTTAATTATAGGGTTTATCAAAGTGTTGTTTCTATTAAATGGGGTGTTGTGGTTTTAATGATATAAATGGAAATGAAAAATAATAATATTATGACTATTATTATTAATATTATTATTATGTTAATTGTTATTTTTTTAATTAGTATTTAGAATTTTTGAAAGAGAGAGGCGATGTACAAGGGAGGCATGACCCCCCCCCCCTCCTGATTTCTTCCTCCCAGGCATGACAGACCAGCAGGCAGCCCCTTGCACACCAAGCCTTATCCTCCACGTGACCTCTCTTCCCTTCTACTCTATGGTGTGTCTTCCTCCTCCGGATATCCTACTTACGACGCATGAGACTTCCCTCGTCTTGAACTCCCTCTTGCAGTGTGACACACCAGCCGGAGCACTGAAACCCTAGGTGTGAGGCTCTTATCCACGACTAGAGCTCTTCCCATCGTGTTTCCTCCTCCCCACTATGGTTCACAGCAGCGCACGACCGTCCGGACGACCCCCTATAGCAGCGTACTTCGACCTTGAGCGGAACCATTGTAGCGTACGATGACCCCCTTATTCTGGGTCCTCCATCCACGAATGATTACTTTTTTTATTCTTGGTTTAGGTCTGATTCTTCAAGGTAAGACCTTCCCTCGTGGTCTCTTTCATCTCTTTAGCGATTCATAGATATTTTAGTGCGGATTTTCTTTTAGCCGAAATCCTAAGGTTCGGTTTTATCTGATATTTGCATTGATCAAATTTTAGGTTATGTGATTGATGTTTAGGGACCTTTGGTCCATGTTCCAACATTCTCTGCCGAAGGATAGGCAGATAATCTCGTTTCTCTTTGAATATGTTGGTTCGAGTAAGCTTTTAAAACCCACTATTTGGTTTTACACTAGTTAAATTAAGGTCTGTTAATTTTTACGAGTCCTTGGTACCATGTTAGAGGTGTGTTGATCATTACTAATTTGATTCTAGGTATCGATTTGATATTTTTGAATTTTTTTATCAATGTAGACAACTCAAATATATATATATGTGTGTGCGTGTGTGTGTGTGTGTGTGAAGGTGTGTGTTCATCTGACTATAGACCAGTTGTGGACTTTTTGTCGCCATTTACATTAAATCGTTGCATAATTAAAATGGTTCCACTCTGAGATAGGGTTCTAAATATTTATCTCTTTATTTAAGAATGACTTTTATCTTCTTTATATAAATTGAGAATGTGAGTTGCCTTAATTACGGAACTACTACGTTTTCTTGAAATGTTGATTAAAGATAAACTGTTGGTTAGTGGTAATGTCATATAATTCTTTCTGTGTTTTTCATTTTCATATGTCTTCTTGTTGGTGCTGATATATAATGTGTCAATGCATGACACAATTGATGTTAATTAATTATGTCTCTTGTATGATATAAATGAGGACTTGATCATGTGTTGGTTTTAAGCATGTATCGCTAATTTGGTTAACATAATATGATTAAATAGTTAAATTATTTGGAAGGGGAAGGATGGGCAATAGGGTAATTATCTTAAGAATTAATTATCAAGTCATGTGTTGGAAAAAAATGTCTCATTTTCTAAATATTGAGAATATTGAATATTTTGACATGTTTGTAATATAAATTGGAAACAGGTAATAATTAATGGATGTATTAATTGTTACATGATAAATTGTAAATGGTTAATAAATTGATGAATTGATTAAAGAGATATGATTTAATTAATTAATTGTTGAATTAATAAATTTGCAAGCATTACTTTTAGATTATGAGTTAATTTTTTGTTATGAATGTTGGCCAGTAATACCTTTCTATGCATTTTTATTTTCCAAGCCTTAAGTTTCATGGGATGGGGTTGTTTTTTGAAATATGATATGCTATGTGAGATGGTTGTTAATAAGTTGGCCTTGTTCAGCATATTTGACTTGAGATGTTTACATTGTGCAAGTTAATTGTTAAAGTCCTGGATGAAACTCTGTTTTAGTGGACGGGTTCCGACTTGTTAAATATTTGGGTTAATTATTTGATAATAATTAATTGATAATTGATTATTAACAATTGACATATTGAATGGTTAATTTATTGTAGAATTATTTGATGGGAGATTTATGTTGTTTATTAGTTGTTAAATTAATTAACGAATTGGATTATTTAATTTATGAATTCATTAATGGATGGTTTTGGGGTGTTAGACATGTCATTATATACCAATGATAAATATATATGTATGATTGATAAACTGGTTGTGAGATGGGGACTGATGCTTGAAATACTCATAGGGTGATAGACATGGCGTTCTATACCCAGCTTGCATGAAAATATTTTTTATGGGATAGGGACTGATGCTCCAAATACCCATGGGTTGTGAGACAAGGAATTCTACTCCAAATACTCACGAGGGTGCTATAAATGATGTTATACACCCATTAATTAACATTGGATTGTGGGTCCAATTGGTCGTACATGATATTAATTAAATGGTTGTTGTAAACTGGTGTGGTGTAATGACTTGTGAATTGAATATGAGAAAGGGTTCAGACTTATCAATGAATGGGTGAATCTCTTTTAGTGGATGAACCTAGGAGCGAATCACTATTTTTAGTATATGGTCCCTAGCATAGTATATGAAAGATTAAATTGAATATCTTATGAAGCGTTATCCAAGCCAAAACACAATCTTGGATTTAGTTTTTACTTTGAATACATTGATGTTCTTTAGATACATCTGTAGTGAGTGACTTATAAGAGGTATGTTGGGTATAGGCCGAATCTCAAGTCATTCATAATTTAAAGAGTTTTTCATAATTGATAAATGGAAATGATTGTGTAATGATTGTTGAGTATGCATGAAAAATTTATAATGCAAGTTCAGACACCAACTGAGGTCTAATGTAGTACTTGGGTATACAGTTACATTGTAATTCTTACTTTATTTATGAATTCATGTTTAAATTATTTATTAAATATCTAGATTTTGTGTAGACATCGGGGGTCTGGGCGTACTGAAATTTATATCTCACACCCTACTCAATCCTCCATTGCACTGGGGTACCCGGGTAGATTCTATTTGGTTTCAGGTTGTGTTGTTTGCATTTACTTGGGAGATAAGAGCAGAGGACCTAGCAGAAGCTTAGGATGCCCAAGGAGACCACCCTCGTGGATTTGAGTCATTTCTTATTTATTTCTGTATTGGAATTTAAAGCATTCTATTTTTTTCACTACTTTCCATTTTTGTATCATTATCATTACATGCATGCATCTGCTATATAATTGGCGTTGGGCATTTGTATTGTACAAGATTTATAAAATTTCCCTTCCGCTGCATTATCATTTATTAGACTGCATCCTCTATTTATTTCCATTGTCTATTATTGAACTCTGATATGAGGTTATAGTCTCCCGACTGACTATCCATAGACCCTATCCTCTAGCAGCCAGCCTCTGGCATATGAAAAGACTCACTTGAAGTCATGTGGTGACTGGTCTGGCCGCCAGCTTAGGGGTGAGTCAGCTAAGGATGTTACAAGAATATTTATCCCTTATTTTTGATTCGTCATGTGGAACACATATGAATGAACATATTATGATGGTTGCAGATAGATATATCTCCAATGCATTGGGTAATGTTTAGTCAAATGAGATGTTATGTTTGGGATTAAGGAGTAAACTGAATATATTATGGTTAATTTCCCACCACGTGATATAGTCTTGGCAGTTTTCCTTGACTTGTGTTTATGTGACTTTATGTATTTCTTCAACATTCCAATGTTTCCATGATCATATTATTCCATGATATATATTTTATGATTCCATATGTTTATTCATGTCCCATGACTTTTAATGTGATCATGTTATTAATTCTAACCAAGGTGATATGATTTATTCCCATGTCTATTCCAATAAATAAATTTTTATCTCATCCATTTTATCTATGTATTTTTCAGGTTATCCTTTAAAAATATAGTATCTCAAAAGAAGTTAGAATATCATTTTGTAATATTATTAAAAAAAATTATTCTAGTTCAATATTTAGTGTTTTATGTACCTAATCTTCCAAAGACACTAGATTTCATGATCCTAGGTTTGTATTGGATGAATCATTATGATTAAAATCATGTGATAATATATGTAAAATGATAGCGTCTCTATCAGGTATTTTTGAAATAGGAAGCACCATTTTGAAAGATCGTGATAGGGCAGTGGTGGACAGAGCAGGTAGGGAAGTGACTCATCTATTTCTTCTTGGGAGACATTTCTTTATGGAGTCATTTTTATGGTAGACTTTTCCATTTATGAGTTCAGTGTGACTTGATACCTTTTTAGAGTGAATTATATGGGAAATGGGATACTTATATAAGTTCTATTGGAGTTATCAATCATTCTATATTGGTAGCGTGTTCAGACAGGTGTAGGGTTTTGGATCCAGATCATATACATTGTGGCATGCAGGTAGTTGGAGTCAGATTGGCCATTTGGATTGTGGTATTGTACATTATACCTAAAGTTATTGGAATAAATACCATTAGAGTGTTTCATTTTAGTGGTTATAGGAAATATATTAGGGTTGAGTCACATGCTAGTTCTATATCAATAAGCCTACTCATACAAACCAGGATGTTGGTTTGTCTATAGTCTGAGGTATAATCTTACTACCTTCCACTTTAGCTTCTAAATTTTTTCAACAAAAAATCATTACATTAATTTTTATCTCCACAATTATCTAATGTGTTGGGTTTAAACATATAATATTTTCAAGAACTTATTTTTGTTAACATAACTTTAGGGGTGTAATCAAAGGGAATTTGTCGATTTAGGGAATTTACCCATGTGATTGGTGGCTATAGATTCCTCGGGTAAATAATTTTACTATATATGACTGGATTCAATTTGATTCTTAGTATTCACATCAAGTCAATATCAACTATTTTTGTCGTTAGGAATATTTTATGTCTCCCAAGGGTGGAATTTTTTCTCTGTTGGAGAGTGGGAAATATATGCATGTCATATAGGGCATGGTCACCCTTAGCTGGGTGAGTTTGTTGAATAGGTTTCTAATCTTGTATTGAATTATGGGGTAAGGAAAAAAAGTATATTTTCCTCTTATTTTTGATCAGTTTTGGGATGTATTTATTAAGGATTTATTGATTTTTCTTCCAATATGAGAGGTTGAGTTTTTTATTGATATCATGTCATCTATAGAGCCTATTTTTATTCCACCATATAGAATAGATCTATAATAACTACATGAGATAATGTATTAGTTAGAGGAATTAAAGGAAAATATATTAATACAACTGAGTACATCTTCTTGGGGTGTTATGGTCATCTTCTTTAAAAAGGTGGATGGATAGGTAAGGGTATGTGTGGACTATCTGAATTTGATATAAGTGATAGTCAAGAACTGATATCTTCTTCCTCGTACCAATGAATTTTTTGACTGGATTTCAGGATCCTAATAATTATATAAGATTCATTTTAGGTTTCAGTGTCACCATCTGAGGGTCAGACATTCAAATATACCTCACACTGCCTTTCATAGCAAATATAGTCTATATGATAATTTTATGATATCGTTTGGTATGATGAATTTTCTAGTTGTATATATGGTCTTGATGAACTAAGTTTTTCATATATATCTAGAAACTTTTGTGTTGATTTTTTTTTATGATTATTTATACTCCAATCTGAATGTGCAGTGAATGAAACATATAGATATCATTCTGGGGAATGATTTGGGAGCATCGCCTGTATGAAAAGCTTTTAAAGTGTCACTTTTATATCTTCTTGGTGCACTTCTTCGGGAAAATTATGTCTAAGGATGTAGTATATATAGACACTGAGAAGGATAGAGTATTTGTTTCTTAGTAGAACCCAATAATACTTTTTTGATATGTTTCTTTTTATGTTTGGTCAGTTATTACAAGAGGTTTATTTAGGATTTTTCATGTATGGTAGTTCTGATGGATGACCTTCTAAAGAACAGGGTAAGGTTAATTTTTTTGGAATATTTTGAGATTTAATTTCAAAATATGTAGATGATATTAACTTCAACACCAATATTGACCATATCTATTCCAAGTAAGGACAACATAGTGTGATTTTATGTATTGGGATACGGTCTATAAGAGAAATTTATATATAATGAAGTCTTATAGTCACTTATATGTCTATGAATCTAAAGTCTCATGAATGGAATTACTGAACATGTGGCTTAGAGATAGTAGTTGTGGTACATGACTTGATATGTTTATGGAAATAACTTTTGGGTGAGAGATTTTTGTTCTAAACCAACCACAAGAGCCTAAGGTAAATTTTCTCACATCAAGACGTGAACCTTTGACAATGAAGGTGGGTAGAGTATTTATAGACCTTTTATTTTTGAGTTAGATTACACCCCTATAAAAGGTAATCTAGTTTTATATGCATTTATCTAAAATACACAAACTCAAGAAGTGTAGGATTCTTGTAGTGAGTGGCAGATGATGTCCCTCTCTAATAAGGTTCATTTGGATATTCAGGAGTATCACATCTGATCAACACTTAAATAATTGTTGATTAATTATGCACTCTTTAATAGGATAAAGAGGTATAGTCATAAAATTGGGATTTTATATTCATAAAGGTAAACATATATGGCGTGGAGCCACCACCAGATAGGTATCTTGACACACGGAAGATTATCCATGTCTGAAATAATTTCGTAATTCTTATGAACATGTGTGATGAATTGATGAGGGACTCACACACATAAATATTATAGGTACACCAATTATTTAATAAGATATACCAGGATATCTTTAGGTATTACTGGTGCCCTAGAATGAAAATAGGCATCATAGGCTTTTTCACATGATTCCCACCTATAAGTAGGTGGAGGTTGAGAACCATAAGACCATTGGACTTCTAAATACACTTCTCATTCCCAAGTGGAAATGGGATAACATGACCACAGATTTCATGATGGGGTTTCCAAGGACACCCTAAGGTGGTGATGCATTATGGGGGATCATTTAATGGTTGACTAAATTAAATTATTTACTTCGGATATGGGAGACCTTTTAATTTAATGAGATTTGGAAACTCTATTTTTACATTATAGTAAGTCTAAATAGGGTCCTTCGTAGTATTATTTTAGATATGGATTGTCACTTTTATCATGTTTATAGTATGTATTACAGAAGGTGCTCAGTATGTAATATCACCTAAGAATTTCCTATCATCCTCAGACAAATGGATAGTCTAAGCATACTATCGATATTTTAGAGAATGCGTTTAGAGAATAAAACCTATGCGTTAGTGGTTCCATGGAAAACCACATAGATTTTGAGGATTTTGAAAATACTAATATCTATTATGATTTAATATAGATGGATCCATTTTAAGACATATATGGTAAGTTCGGATATTCACCCTTATGTTTGATTGAGGCCAGAGAGTCTAAAATGATTAGTTTAAGTTACGTACAAGAAATTTTAGAGCATATATAATTGATTCGAAGGTGGTTAGTGACCTATCAGAGAAGGAATAGGTTATCGACTAACTGAAGGAACTACCCTCCTAGGTTTGAGGTGGGTGATTGAGTATTCTTGGGGTTATCATCGTGACTCAGACATCATCATATGTAGATGCAATAGATGTTGGTGACCAGGTATGTGGTTTCATTCAATGTCATGGAGTGAATTAGTATGGTGGAATACCAATTATCTCACCCTTAGAATTTATACATGATGCATGACATATTTCATTCATCACAGCTTAAAATGTTCTACCATAATCCATCTCAGGTGATCAACATCAATGATATCAAGCTTGAGGTGAATTCGTATTTTGAGGATCATCCAGTTAGGATTGTAGACTAGAATGAAAATATGATTCACTAAAAAGTAGTTCATTATAATAGTGAAATCATGGGTGTATCTTGGATGAGACCTGAAAGAGAGAATCTAACATGAAGGTTTAGTGGTCCAAATTATTCATCTATCAGTCTTGGTAATTTTTGTGATTGGAGGTCAAGGATGAATGTCCATAGTCTGGGAGGTTGTAAAACCCTATACATCTTCTAAGGTACATACACATTTAAATTTTCTGAATTTTTTGTATCTTCCTTTTCAATAAAATTTTTGGGTGTAATTATATATTAGGGGTGCATTCAAAAAACATGAGGGGCCTACAGGTAATGTTTCAGCTGCATGCAGCTAGTTATGATATGATTAATGAGAGCCATTCCATGATGCCTACAATAGGTAAAATCATGGTTCAGTGTAATATAGAGACGTGTCGCATTGATATTTACATTGGGGTAAGGTCCTTGACCTAGAATGGGTTACGCTACAACCCAGAGGTCATGACATGAACATATTTGGGTAGATGTGTGGTCCAAAACTTAGATGAGGTTTCACCACAACCCAAGGGTCAAGTAATAATGGTATCTAGATATATGTGAGGTTCTTATCCTATACAATTTCATAGTGAAATAGAGAGGTCACACCATTATAATATCTAAGAAAATGTGAGGTTCTTGGCCTAAAAAAGTCATGTTGTGATATTATTGTGGAAAAGCGGTGGTGCTCAACCTGGAATAAGTCATGTATTAAACATTTTTTTGGTGTTTCTTTATTTGGTGAAATTATTATTATATTAATGGGAATGGGGTTCAACTAATATTTTTCACATGACACCCTCCTCACACCACTTGTGTTCCTCCCCTTCCATACAGGATTCTCCTTCATCCTTTAATGGAATTTCATGTCGTTCATTCATATGGTGATATAAATTTAGTTCTAACACGCCATATCTATCATATTTCGGTTTTTATCACTATCTAGTGTTACAATTCATATTTCATCAAATTTTTTTATCTATTTCAATGTTTTCATTTAATTCATCAATTTCCACCATTTAAGATCAAATCAAATGGTGATATTTGAAAAAATAGGCTTCTCTTAGTCTAAGGTGGGTGGTCTTAAAACATTCACTTAAAGGATTTCATGTTTCTACAAGTGAGTGATGTGTTATCATGCCAATATATGTATTATATAACTAATATAAATATAAATTTTTTGTAACCCTAATTCTTCTGATTGAACCATTCCATGGGTCTTGAGTGGTCATTCGTGAGTGTAGATCAAGTACTTGTCCCCCAATGAATGTTGATACCATCCATGGAATTAAATGTGTATATTAAAGTGCAAACCCTAGGGGTGGATATAATTAAATGGTGATTGAGTAAACAGGTGGATTCCAAGGTTACACCCAAGGATTTATTTAATATTCTTTTTATGTGACTCTTGAATGAACTTGGAAAATTAATCAAATTTATGATCTTAGTAAATTAAGTTGGTCTTATGGAATTACAAGGATTACCTCATAGAATTTTTTCATGATCTTGATACTCTTTGAATGCCTAGGATTATCTCCTAGGATTTGGAGTAATCCTAATAATCATGGAATGCCTAAGATTATCTCTTAGGATTCATCATAACACTAATACTCTTGGAATGATGAGGATTACCTCCTAGGATAATTCTTAAGGATAAGGCTCATGGAATTACTATGATAACCTCCTAGTATTTTATGTAAGTGTGACACTTTTTGAATTCCTATGATTACCTCCTAGGATTAAGCATTGAGCCAAATACTTGTGTCATTTTATTGATTATCTCATAGTATTCAACCTCAATCCTGATACTTATATAAGAACTGGGATTATCTCATAGGATTCATCCTTAATCATAATTATTTATTATTTTTATATATATTCAGCACTGGAAAATGTAGTTAGGGTCCATCCTATGAGTCACTGTAGAACCTAAGGATCAATTCTGGTTTATTTATTTCATTTTATTTAATTTATTATTCACATCATCATGCACTTTTACTCAAACAGGATATATTTATAGATTTAATTGGTGGTGTCTTACTGATTTTTACTCACACAACTCTCATGTCATTTTTATTAACCGCGTAGACTTTATGGTTATATGAATAGACAAGGGAAATAATCCTATGACCAAAGATTGATCTGTTGTGACTAGGATGGAAATTGGGTGATGGGATAGGTCTAGGATTCAAGAATGGTGTTATGGTTTATCCCAGTTTTTTATCTTTTAGTTATTTTAGGATTTCACTATATTTGATCCACTCATGGGTGATCCATTATATATATGATCTACATTAAATTTTATAGAACTCATTTTTTATAGTAGGGTTTATGTATTATTTATTAAAATTTTACATGATTTATATTTTTTGGCATTGAACAGATACATCTAATGATGGACTAAATACTGAAAAACTTCATCCAATAGAGTATTTTATTTCACAGGCTTCTATTTGACCAGTTGTGAAGCTCAAATGAACTTATGGATCAAAATTTATGGTCCTTCAAAGTTAGACTTCCAAAAATATACAACAAGGGAGATTCTGAGACAAAGTAAAAAATAATAATGAAACATTGGCTATAAATCATAAACTTTGGAAGGTGATGGTAACCTCTATTCAGTGTAACACTAGTTCAAAATATTTATGGAGCCTTGCAAAGCTTGAGGCGATAACCTCCACGTAATGTAATTCTGGTTTTGGGACTTCAAATGGTCACAAGTATCTTTAAGTGGTAACCTTTTCATAATGTAACTCAGGTTCATAGATTTCAAGTGGTCTCAAAGATCTTGAGTTGATAACCTCTACACAGTGTAACTTCAGTTAGCAAAAATCATGTAGCTATGTGTAGATTGAGTTTGTAACCTTTGCACATCGTAACTTCAGTTCATAAAATTTGTGCGGCTAGGCGGATCTTAAGGTGATAACCGCTACACAATGTAACTCTTATTTATAAAAGTCACTCAGCCACATATAGCTGAGGGGGGTAGCCTTCTCATAGTGTATTCTTATTAACAAAACACCATCCCTTTTTAAAACTCATAATCTTCCATGAAGTCCACTATCTTTCTTGAAATCAGGTCCCTCACCCCGACTAAGCCTATAATTTCCACCCTCAATTCATCATTTGGAGGAGGAGAAATTAAACTACGACATCATGCTCTCACTTCATGAAACCCAAAAGAGTTTTTTTAATTCTCCTAACTGATTTCCCCATGGGTAATATTTCATGAATTCCCTCACGCGAGCTCTTCCATATATGGGTTAGTGTTTGAGGATGTTTCATGAAACTTCAATCCATGAAGAACATTATTCACATAAGATGGCCATGCCTAATGAAAAATAAATTTTCATTTAAACTCCAAAGTTTCAAAAAAAATAGTTTTTTTCATATCCATTTATATTCTTCCTTTATCTGGGCATACTTTCAAGAAATTTTAGAATATTCATGAAACCCCAAATTTTTCAGGAATCTCCTTCCTTTTCTCCCACTAATCTATAACTCGGGAGCTATGGCCCTACATCCCTACTCTAGGTTATTACCTAACTTTGGTCTCGATCCACTGACCTAATCCATTCACTATTTCTATTTACCCCTACAAAAAATACATAGTCACACCATAGACTTTTAATTTCGGCTTAAGGAAATTTTTGGTTGTCACCAATACATCCCCAAAGTTCACCCAATTTAATATCATGATTTGAGATACTCCTCAACACTCCCTGGAATACTGTGATACTATCTACTCCTCTTTCTCCCTTTCCTATTCCATGAGATTAGATTCTCCTCCGGGATTCCCCAAATACCTTTCATCAAAATACTCCTAAATTAAATCTAAAAACCCTATCAACTAACAAGTATTCCACATTGAACCAAAAAGGTCACTTCTTTCAAAAGTCCCACACCATCCATTTTTATTCATTTTCCACCTTTCAGTCCTCACTACATGAAATAAAACTATAGTATACTATATATGGAAACTATAGGATGCCTCGCATGGTAATCATGAGATTCCTTACATGTCAAGTGTAAGATGTCTCATGTAGTGATCCTGAGACCACCCCTTCATCCACACTAAATGATGTTAACCTTTTGTATACCCTATATGAAAATCACATGATGCCTCCTATGATAATCACAAGATGCCTCTAATTTCAAGAATAATATTCCTTGTGTAAGGATCATTATAAAACCCTTATACATTCTTCACGGGCCTCCTCCACAAGTATAAGCCCCAATTATATTCCTTAACCCATCAGCGGGTGGAGATTCCCTACTGACCCTACATGAGGTTGATGAATGGGAATCTCAATGCATAATAACCCCACACCACATCCTTTTATATGATTTTAAACTATAAACATACCCTATTCCACAAACATGGGATGTCATCTTAACCCAACAAGAGTAAGACATAATTGTAATCTCAATGCATAAGCCCCAAACACCACATCCTTTCACATGAAATTAAACTATAAACTTACCCTATGAAATGAACATTGGATTCCATGTGTTATAACCATAGGATGTCACATTAAATAATCATGAGATTCATCATGTGGTATTCATGAGATGACACCCATATCATCCTGGGAATCTCCCACATTTAATCCCCATCCACACCATCATTTATCCTAACATCACATGGGAAAATTCCAAGCATGAGCCCAAACCACACCATTTATAATCATAGTAGCACCTAGAAAGATCCCATGCATAATCCCTAGCCACATCATTATTTATTTATTATATCAAATGGGAAGCTCTAACATGTAATATCCATTAACACTGAAGCTTCCACACATAATCCTTGTCCATACCATCATTTCTCCTAGAAAAACCAATGTAACACCCACATATAAGCCTCATCCACACCATCTCTGATCCTAGAAGCACTAAGAAAGAGACCAATTCTATAAGCCCTATTCGTACTATCATTTTTCTTAACATCACTTAGCCATCCCAGTTTCATAATCCCTACTCATACCCAATGTACTGGTCCTATAATGCTAGACTATATAGAAACATCCTCAATCCATGATGTAAAACTATAGTATTAACCTGTGTGATGAACATAGGAGGCACCATGTATGACTGGTGTGGGATGACCCCACACCTCTTAACCAGTGTGATGAACTCATGATGCCCCATGTACGGCCAGCATGGGTGAAACCCCAATGGACATCTACTCTAAGCCCAAGCCCCTCACCCCAAAGGACTTCTACTCCAGGAAGCCATATGCATAATCCCCAGAGTTTCCATCATTGATGATAATTTCATGATAAAATAATTCATAATACATGAAGTTCAAATGCATGGACTGGTCCTATCACATGACCATAAACTACGGTTTTGAATTATGTGGGTTTTGACTGTTGTTTCTTAACAGGGTACATAGGTCACCTCTATGAGCATCAATCCCAACATACCAACACATCTATGGTACATCCTTAAGGTTCAATATTGATTCCAAAACACTTCACCAAACCATTAAAGTGTGATGAACTTCCCCCTTAGGGACACACATAACCATACTCTTCCAATGTGATCACCCCCCCTGGACCCACTTAGCCACTCATATGTCCTCCTAAGATGTTAAACCTATGAACCATATATCCCTACAAGATATCAAATATATATCCCATATATCCCTAAAAAATGTTAAAAATACGATCCATATATCCCCACAAGATGTTAAACTTACATCTCATTTGTCCCCGTAAGACGTTAAATTTGTGACCCAACTGTCCCTACAAGATGTTAAACCCATCAGCCATCTGTCACCACAAGATGTAAAACCTGAAACTCATATATACCCAAAAGATGTTAAACTAGTGATCCATATGTCCCTACAAGATTCTAAACCTATTACCCATAAGTTTTCATAAGATGTTAAACTTGTGACCCATCTGTCCCAACAATACATTAAACTTCTGACCCATATGTCCCTACAAGAAATTAAACCTGTGACCCATTTATCCCCTAAGGATGTAAAAATTGTAACATACATGTCCCTTCAAGATGTTAAACATGTGACCAATCTAGCCTATCAGTATATTAAACCTATGAATTTATCTAGAATTTATACCTAAACCATACATGGGATTCCAAAAGTAAAAAATCCTTGGAAGACTTACTCCCCTAGCATCAACAACCATGTGGTCAGAATAAGATTACTTGGGTTCCAAACATGATATTCCCTCCAAGATATGAAGAATTTATATGTTCCCAACATTACCAACACCAATATATTCTCATACATTACTGAATTTATCATCCACTCCATCCCTAGGTTTCTTCCCTATTAATACAAAAGCATTATAATCAACCAGGATCCACCTTGAAAAGGTACCAAGAGTGATTTTCATCTACATGACTCAAATGTTTAGGGGAGAATCATAAAATGAGATGCGATCCAAGGAGAAATCCATGGAAGGAGATATTGACATCCAATCATCCTATTTTCATCAAGGATACAAAATCACCGATTAAAGTGATGTAAGATTCCGACCATTGGAAAGTAGAAATGTGGGGAAAATTCAGCATGTCACACCGTCTCAAACAAAAGAGTCAAAAATAATGTTTTCATACTTATCTGGATTTGTTTGTTTGTTTATATTTCTCACTATGATATGAATATATAGTATGTCAATTTCTCTATATTAAGCACTCACTGCTAGTCTACATCCAAAGGCATTTGGGGTGGTTTACATAAGTTCATGATACCGAATGGTCGGGTTGCTATTGAGTGATATGGTCCAATGTTGTTACATGAATCTTATGTTCCTAGTATGATGCATAAAAAAAACCAATTACTATCCTATACCAAAATTTAAATAATCAAATAACAACCTCAAACCAATATGTCATACTTTAATAAATCAATCAACATTGAAAAAACAAAATACATAATCCCACAACCCAGGTGACTTTATCCTTTATTGGATAAGTGTTCATGAAGCACAATCCCAATGTCAATTGCATGCTATTACACTAAATATCTATATTTTACAAGTAATAAATAGTAAAATAAATCAAATCATGGCTTGGATACCATTTTTTAGTGCCTCAGACCAAATTACCAAGAAAGTACCTAATTCGGTGTCACTACAATACTTTAGGGATGCCTCCCCATATACTAAAGTATATCAAATAGTAGTAAAAATATGAACTAAAATTTATGGATACTATACTCCCAATATCATTCCCATCAATAAAAAATAAAGAACTAGGAATTAGATAACCACACCCAAAATCAAAGTATGCATATAGGATTATATATAAAGAAAATCATAAATAAATATGTGCACACATGAAATAACAAATTAATATTCTAGTCAAACATCTCACACATCAAAGAAATTTCCCAATATTCCAATCATATACATCTATAAAAAAGATAACATAAATACACTAGGGGATTCACTAAAACACTGAGCCTCATCACAATCTTATCTATAAACCCCGTTGAGAAACTCCAAACTCATACACTTTATAACCTATACTCACACCTATATATCAAGAAAAAGGTATGCATACCCACTAAAGTTCATGTGAAAAGTTTGAGAAAAATCCTTGTTGGGAACCATCAATTTTTTCCATAATATATTCCATGATATAGTAGTGTAAGCATGATAAAAATAAATAAATTAGGAAAACACACTATATATAATCTTGTATGTTGGCACATCATCTGTTAACTAGGGAACAAAGATAACTGACCCTGCCATGGGTGAACACATCAAGTGAACCATGTCTATCATATCATATAAATTAAATAAGTTAAAATTGAATCTTATAATATCATTTGGTCTACCATATATTCTATGGAATTCCATATGGAATCCCAAACTCCCTTCCAGTCTGACCATTGATGAAAAATATTTTTTTGATGAAATCATAAGATCTCTTTTGGTCTAACCATGAGAACTAAATAATTCCATATGGTATCCTAGGAACTTTACCAAGATGGCCACGGGTGTTAAGGATGTATATCAAATCTTACCCAAATCTCTATAATGGTCTAACCATTGTAACTATATATATCAACCATATGGTGTTCTAGCCACTTGGTCAATTTAACTATGGGTGATAAAGATATCTAGAGGATTTTTTCCCATGAACTTATTTAGCACGACCATGGGAAGTAAAGATGAATTATTCAAGGTATAATTTTATCTTGATAAATATAATTATAGGTATTGAAGATGTATACTAAATGGTGTCTTGGTATCTCCATCATTCTTACCATGAGTGAAAAGATGTCAGTAAGATTGTTCCCTGGGAAGTCTACTGGTCAGACCATGAGAACTAAATATTTCTACCAAATGGTGTCATGGGATCTCGTACAGTTTGTCCATGGGTGTTAAAGATATATACAAGATAGAATCTTGTATCTCAACTAGCATGTCCATGGGAACTAAAGATTCTGGTTGGGGAAATAGATTATGAAATCTCAACAAGGAACTCCTAACCCAACCCACAAATTTCTCCGACATTTAAAGCACCAATGGAGATAGAAACCCCCTAGGAACACACTAAACCATGTCAAGGTTTGGATACAAGAAACACATATCAAGGTATACAAAACATTTACTCAGCTCTCTATTATCCTCTAAAATCACCAAAGTTTCTCAACCTAACCCATAATTGTGATTCCAATCACCCATGGAATGGACCTATTACTAATGTCACATCACATCATTTTCCTATCCTCATCGCTTAACCACTCCATGTCAGGCCCATAAAATAATCCATGATAAGAAAACCTATCAACACACCCATATAACTTAATGGAATGAAATGAATTATATTTTTAGGCCTAACCCAACCCATACACATAATACTAACTCATATCAATCACCCAACTAGTGATACCATAGCCTGTCGGCCTTTCCCATTATACTCCTAAAGAACATACTGAGTTCCCTTTCTATCGTAACACACAATTTTAATGGTACACAATGTTCAAAACCATTTCCTATATAAAATCTTATACTATACACCTCTTCCAACCCATTTCTAAGTTATATCCATCTTCAAATGGTTACCCTAAGGTGAACCCTCCATCATATAACTCATGTTTGTCATTTCCACATGTCAAACCCTTATCCATTAAATTAGATTAATTAACATACCTAGAAAACAAACCAAATTATCAAAAATTCCACTAAAAATTATATGAAATTCAATTTATGAAAAACTAATCAAGGTATACAACCCCATAAAATTACACTGTAAACATTGTGGTTAGGCCTTAATCAAGCCAAGACAGCCATAACACCCTTCTATAAGTCTCATTCTATCACTTATAGCCTATCTAGAAATGTACATTATTTTATTAGAAGAAAATATCTATATATTCATGCACCCAAAAAAAATAATACAATATCACTCATACACAAAGAAAATTAGTATCATAGGGACCACAAACATCAATAAAAGAGTTATATTTTATTATCTAAACTGACAGTCCAAGTCCAAGCCCTGGACAACTCTGATCCATTCCATTCCCTATATCCATATGTCATTCAAATTGCTTAATTATACAAAGTTATGAACAATTAACTCAATTAATACACAATTAATTGGTTTATAAATAAATGTGGAAATTCCAATTAGGTGGACGCTAATGCCTAGAACCTCATATAATGACATCTGGATCACTCCCAATGTATATATGTTCCTATGATGATTAAAATACCCAAAATCCAACATCAAATCAATCAGAAATTCTATAAAAATTTGGTGAAAATACATAAAAATCATCATAATGACTTACTGATAACAAAATAGTGTTCAAGTATGTGTGTTCTCCTCTCTCGAACCTCCTCTAACATTTTTGTGAAAGAAAATTGATTGTATAAACTAGGTTTCACTGTTCCCTACTTTAATTAGTACCAAATACCTAACTCCCCCCAAGGAAGTTAGATAAGAAAATGAGGTGAGTGAATAAGGAAAAATTTGAGATGAACCAACCACAAATCATCATAAGGAATAGAACCAAGACAACTCAGATTGAAGGCAGAGAAAAGTGGGGAGAAAAAAGAGGTAGATTACCACATCATGTGGCTAGCTATAAGAGAATAGTGGTGAATATTTTTTATAAGTTTTAAACATTTAAAAAATTAATCAAATAATAAAAAAGACTATATAGGGGCACATTACAGTATTTCAATCTATGTAATAGTTCAACATCCCTACCTTAGGAAACATAAAACAATATTCACCCAATGCTATGGTGTAACCTATAACATCCCACCACCTTGAACAACTAATTGATGCCTAGATTGGAAATCTCTAGTATACCTCAGTGCACCTCATCTTACACTAGAGGGTTTCAAGTAGTAGCACAGGTCTAAGGTGATACAATGGGGAGACTATACCCAAATATTAGAGTAAATAAATAGTGAGTAGAAAGGAAATAATACATATCAACCAGAAAAATAAAATAGTCAAATAACATATAGACATGTGCTAACAAATAACCAAAATAAAACAAGTTATATTAAGATGAAATTGTACACTGCATTCCAAGAAGTCACACCAATTGTAGATCATATATACATCAAAACCAAAAGATTAAAATTCAAAACTAGGAAAAATATTGAAAATAGCTCTCAGTCCAAGCCCAGTCCAAAACATTAATGCTACATCCTACCAGCCCAAAAAAATACCAAACATCGGCTACAAATCTTGTCCATTAATGCAACCAAGTAGCATTTTATTGAGTAACTAAGTTCCATGGCCACCCAAGAGGGGTGTGAGTACAACATAGTAGGCAACGAAGAATTATGTCCCTAAATAAAACTAGTTTGTAAAAAGTATATAAATAAGTGCTACTAATAAATAGTTTAAATTTTTAAATAATTAAATAAAAGTTAATAGATAACAACTAATGCCTCAGGTTTGTAGAGGCACCTGAGGTCAGTCCATATCTGTAACACCCTAAGATTTTATAACATAGATTCTTTTTAATTTCTTTGATGTCTTGGGATATACACTACCCAAATATTAGCTTCCCCTTTACCCAACACCATATTAGCTTTCAGAATACACAACATTATACTTGGCTTGTGTTTCACATAATTTCAAGTTCTTTTGATAGAATCAATTTCATGCAATAGAGAGTATATATTTTGTTCAATTTATAAAAGAACTATGTTTATATTATGTTATATGAAACACCAAAGTAATCTTTCACTAAACACAACACCAATGTGAATTTCATTACATGCAAGAACAACCTTATTCGATAGCTTGTGTTGTATATAATACCGAGTTTCACAAAACAATGATATATTATTATTATTTAACGGGATATAAACTATCCATTATGAATATTATTAATCACATTTTTAATTTTATATAACATTATCATTCATATTATGTATTTTCTAGAACATGATATAAGAACAAATTAAATTTTCTAGATAAAAGAATTATTTTTCAAACAATGTAGTTTTGGAGCCTTTTGATGGTGCACTAATTTTAAATCTAGTTTTAAGACTTTTATATATTATATTAGACTAAATAAATGTCTTATTTGGATACGGGACACCAAAATTTAACTTGGTTGAAATTTTTTATGTTTCGGATGAAATTCATATTTTTATTAATAGTGAAAAATACTGCATTTATAATTCAAAACTGCATTTTTGTCAAATTTATTTATATAGCTAGATTATATTTTTAATTGGTCTTAAAATGTAAATGGATTATTTTTCATCATTTAATAAAAATTTGATAATTGGAAGTATTTTTACATTTAAATTAGACATAAACACATGACAATCTTTTGATAAGTTTTTAAATCATAAAAACTCGCTTTTTGGTTTTGACAATAGGAATTAATTTTATATTAATTTATTCCAATTATATATTTTTAATAATGAAAAATGGATTGCATATTTGGAATCAGTGGGTCCAAATTATGTTAATAGGTTTATTTTATTTATTTTTTGGATATTATGAATAGTTACTATGGTAATTTTTATTTACCACAGTTAATGGTAAATTGGGTAAATAAGGATAACTAAAAATATGATAGAGATAATAAAATTACCCTAAATCCAGAAAAAAAAATCCTATTTGATGAATTAAAGTTGACCAATATCACATATGGGTCAGAATTGATTAATTTAATGGAATTTTCTTCATGAAAGTAATGTAATTATAATTAAAACCAAAAAGGTCAGGACATGTTACTCTCATATATCTTATAAGTATATCAATTTAAATTTTGTGATAAACATGATAAAAAATTTAAAATAAATAGTATCCATAAATACAATGGAATTTTATACATAATTTAAATTTATTTATAATTTTTAGAGATTAAATAATTACCATTGATGATGACAGAATAATGATGTATAAATTATTTTTTTAATATAAATATCAAATAAATTGTTTTAAAAATATTAAAAGAAATATAATATGAACTAATTGATGTTATCCATGAATTTTATAGATAAATATGAAATTTTTAGTGTGTATTAAATATTTTTTGTTTGAATTTATCTTCTATTTGTATTTTATTTAAAGTCAAATAAATGAATAGTGTCAAAACTAACACTATTGACATTTTATAAAATTAATATATTATAAAATCATTTAAAAATCACAAAAATATTTAAAAATTACAGAGTTAAAATTATAAGGTCTAAAATTTCATAAATTAACTAATTATTTATTATTGAAAACACATAATTAAATATGTATAACCATTTAATATTTAGAATATGTTTACCACAATTAAAATTAAATAGACTTATTAAGGGTAAATCAAAATGATAAGGTTTAAAATAAAATCAAAACATGTCTAAATTTTTTGGGTTTAGAGGATTTAGACCCATAATCATGTTAAATTCTAAATAAATGTGTTTGGGAGCATTATTCACTGTTAATGAATTTATAATAAATTAATATTTCAATACTTTACAAAGGTGCCCCTCCCCTCTCTTATAAAAGGGAACTTATCATTCTATTTTAATCACACCTCCAAAGCCCTTTTCTCGTCCAAACTCAACTAAAATAAGATCTCAATATCTCTACCTTCCTTCTAGAGGCCACAATTTGGGTATAAATTCATCCTATGGAATCCTTTTTTGCATACCTAAAGGAGATACCCGAAAAACAGGTAATTGTTTTATCACCTCTTTCAAAATTCTTTTCTTCTTATACTTCCTCTTCTTAGTTTGTTTACATAATAATGTAATAAATCAGGTATATTTTACATGCTTAGATTTCATTAAAATTATGGGACAACATTATACCTCCTTTTATCCATCATAGGAAAAACAATATCACCTTGGGTGTGTACATACGACTTACCATCTCCACATTGTGGTGATATTTTTATTCAACAATACTTAATTTCGAAGGGTATATTGATGATTATAATATATTTAAATAATGAATACAACATAATAATTATTCTTTACAATTCATATACCATCCAATTCTATAATAATTAATCATCAAGGGAATGATATCATCGCTCATGTGTATGTACGACTTACCGTCTCCACGATACAATGAGATTCATTCTCCACGATCACCATTCAAGAATGATTATAGGGTATATATAATAAATAATTATGAAATATATGACATAATAATGATACTATATTTATTTATATATATATATTTCATTTACTTGCTTCCATTGAATTCAACAAGGAAATGGATAAAAGCGTTCATGCGTATGTATGGCCTACCGTCTCCATGAACGGTATATTCCACTTCATTTATCTATACATTATATATATTTATATACTGAATAAATATGATATATAAATCATTTATTACATTATGTAAGTATATAAATCACTATATAAGTAATAATATCAATAATAACATGTCAAAACACGTATAATAAATAAAACAATTATTACCCAAAACATTGCTTTAACGAGGAATTGATAAATGAACAGGTTATATAAAGTGATAAGTGAATCATATATGATATCATAAATATTATTATGTTTCTGTTACATGTTTATAATATGTTTAAATTCACTATAAAAGAGTTTTGGAAACATAGGAAGCATATCAGACCTAAGGTAAGGGATTATTTTGTCTCACTTTTATTTCCCTGGAACGTATGCCTTATACACCACCTATTTATTTTGTGCGGTGTTTATATTTCCCCTGAACATTTTTATAATACTTATTATGAAGGTTATGATAGTTACATATTCATATAATTATCTTTATTTTTTTTGGTAAATGATTCAACTGATTATAAATTGGTAAGGGATAATTTTTTAATCTCGTTTTTATCTGAGATTATATATTTGTAACTATTTACTAGGGTATATTTATCATCCACATTCATATTTCCTAAATATATAATATTATTTATATTTTTATACAATTTTTTAAAGTCAATTTTACCCATTAGTGAATTTTTATTGAAAAATATGGAAGGACTCTTTCCTATGTTTTCCATACAAGGTACTTTTTGACTTTTCCAACAAGAGTATGAGAATAATTTTTTTTCTAACATATATGACATGAACAGATTATTACATCTTAATAATAACTTATTTAAATGAAACGTACTATAAAATATTTCAAGATTTTTTCAACTAAATTCTTTTATTTTAAAATTTCATTGAATTTTGAGAATAGAAAACGTTTTTGAAGAAGAAATGATATTTTTCTTAGGAATTAAGATCTAATGTTTTGTCAAAATTATTTTCCATATAAGGTGACAGAGGGTTATGTTTTTATGCCTATAATTAATTTTATTTTATTGTGATTATTATTTAATTGTTTTTATGAAATCCATTTATCTTGTATGGATTGTGTTATGATAGAATGATGCTTAAGAAACCCATTTTATTTCATGGGTTATGCTATGATGAATGATTTATGTTTTTGTGGAACATGTAAAATGATTTAATTGTGAGATGGCTGGGACAAATATCTCTCTCAAATGTATTGGGTAAAGATTTATATCTCATGAGATAGACAAGATAGGAAGCACTAGAAAATCTGGTTCAATAATACAGGGATGGAATGGAAAGTAAATCTGGTTCAGTAATATAGGGATGGAAAGGAATTAAAATATGGTCCAGTGATACATGGCTAGAATGGAAAGTAAACCTGATTCAGTAATGGACATTGTCCGCTATAATGGTCTTGTAATAAATGACTTGGATACTATGTAAATCATATTATGTGCTTATTTTCTTACCATAATTCCATGTTTTATCTCAATGTTATTTTATCATAGTTCATGATCATTTATGAAATATCCCTTATGTACTACCAAGATTTATTTCATGAATCATGATATTGATATTCAAAAAAAATCATGCTTTCCCATTCTCATGTTTTTGTTTTGATTGATTTTTTTCATGTTTTCCCTTACTGATCATTTGATCTTACCCTTTTTATGTTTTCTATTCCTCAAGATATAAAAAAAGTTTTTAGGTGGAAAAACTAAAGGATAAGATATTTATGGGAGATGTTGAAGATATTTCACCAAATTAAAATATTATGTTCCAAGTTTCCAAAGACAATAAACTAATAAGGTCTTTGGGTGTTTATTTATGTAATGTATTATGTATTCCACAAAAAAATGAAATTTCAATGTACGTCAAGCTTGGATCATTACAGTTGGTATCAGAGTGAATGTTTAGTCAACCATTGGAAACAAGGATGCCAAAACTTTATTGATATTTCTAGAGATATTTACAAGGTGTGTTTATGGATGTCCTTAAGTTTAAGTCTAACTATTTTTTAGAGTCCTATAATTATCATAATGATCATGAATAACCTAGAATTAAACCTAAGATGTTAGAGATTGAAAGTACTCCCCCTGATTGTATTTTTTTCCTAGTATGATTTTATCCTCTCATACTATTCTTTTGGGGTTTTAGAAAATTGATGGAAATAAGAGGAATCATGTTAATGAAGAATATTATGGAAAATGGAATGATATTATACATGATAAACTAAATGAAATGGGAGTTGGAAGGTGAAACATCATTATCATTCTTAGTCATAAAACTCATAACATGATCAATAATCTCAACTTTTGTGAGTTTCCTGACCTATCTAATAAGAGAAAGATGGGGTTTCATATTGATCATAGAGGAAATAAATTTCAATTTTCCGCATTTAATCATGTGGGATGAGGCATAAATGAGAATGTTTTAAAGGAACTAGAAGATGCTTGGGGTTTGGAAAACAGTGACACAAATCTTGTAATTTTAAAGGAAAAGGTCGAGTTAACACAATGGACAAGGAAAATGGTATTTATAAGACATCAATGATGGTTAAATGTTTTAAATGTGGAATGTATGGGCATTATAAAAATTGATGACCTAAGGTAAAATCTCATTAAGAGAATCATCATAGTCGTATGGGTGGTATCTATGTTGCTGACAATGAAGATACTACAAATGATATATGATATAAAATTTGAGTTTAAGGAATAAAATGGTGAAGCTCGGTAAATAGTTTAAGAACATAGTGTAATGATTTCATGTTTATCAATAATAATGTTTTATATGTAATTTAATGGTACTTTAGAATAAAGAAACATCTAAGGATTGTTACATTATTGTTTTTCTTTATGTATTTGAAAGTATATGTTGAATGGTGCCGATAACCATGAAATGTTATTCAGATATTCTTGGAAAACACATTATATGTGAATAATGATGGGATAAGAATATAATGAGTTATTTGATAGTATTAATGACCTAATCACTGATATAAAGATAAATTGATATCATGGTTTAAGTATATATAATTTTTGTATTTTTGGTGTGTGGAAATAGTAAATTTTGACAGAATGCATGTTTTAAGTAAGGTTTTATGGTAATTCATATTATTATAATGTTTCAAGAGAATACATGATTAAGATATTTATATGTTTGGAATGTGACAACCAAGAACTACCTTATGAGATATGGGAGATAAATGTTAGGAAAATTTAGTTCACCTCTTTCTAATGTTTTATATTTTCAATTTTTTGGAAGGATTTTAAGGTTATTCATTTATGGATAGTATGATTTATACGTCGGTTGAAGTTTGTTAGATCAATGTATTATCTAACTATTGGTAGAATCATGCATATTTGATAACCTGTGTTAACCTTTTTTTAATATAGATGTAATGACATGTCATTCTATTTATGGATCGCATGATCTACTAACACATAAATAATGATAAATTCAACTTTAGTTTTTTAAATAAAAGATGAAGTGGAAATTGTTCAAGGCACGAAAAATGGTGATATTTTACCAAAATCAAGTAATTCTTTATTCTCATTAAATATTATTCAACTTTAGATAAAGGATCTTGAAAACCAAAAACTATTATCTTAGTGCCCTTTTATCTGATGAATCTGATAGTCCCTTGAATCATCATAGATTTATGGATTTCTGGTTGTTAAATTTCTCAAAAACTTGTTCTCTATTATTATACATCAAAACATTGTGGTTAGATTTTTTTCTTCCATATCCATGTTTTCTCTTCCCACTTATGTCCTCCTAGGAGGAAACCCAATGATGAGTTACTCTAGGTAACTGTTATTTTTCTAAATTTCCTTCTTAAAATGAATTTTTAGTATTTCTTTATATGATGTGGGTATCTATGAAAGAAACTTTCAAGTAGTATACCTTCTATAACCCTGATGAATTGTGAGGGTGAAATTCATTTTCATGGGGGTATAATGTAACACCCCAAGATTATATGAGATATATTATTTTTAATTTCATTGATGTCTTATTTTTCTATGTCACACCAATATTATCTTTCACTATATGAAACATTGTATTAGCTTTCAATATACGCAACACTATACTTGGCTTGTTTTACACAAAATTTCATGTTCTTTTAATAGAATTTATTTCATGCAAGACCGAGTATAGATTATGTTCAATGTATAAAAGAAAAAATTTTGGATTATGTTATATGGAACACCAAATGAAGCTTTCATTGAACACAACATTGACTTGGCTTTCATTACATGTAAGAGCGACCTTCTTCGATAGCTTGTGTTGTACGCAATACTGGGTTTTACAAAACAAAGATATATTATTATTATTTAATGGGATATAAAATAGATTTTATGAAAATTATTAATAAAATTTTGAATTTTATATAACATTAACATTCATCTTATATATTTTCTAGAACATGATATAAGAACAAATTCAATTTTTCAGATAAAAGATGTATATTTCAAATAATGCAGTTTTTCCGCCTTTTGATGGAGCACCAATTTTAAATCTAGTTTTCAACACTTTTATATATTCTATTTGAAAAAATAAAATGACTCTTTGAAAGCGGGACATCAAAATTAAAATTGGTTCAAATTTTGGGATTTTCCGATGAAATTCATATATTGATGAATAGAGAAAAATACTGCATTTTAATTCAAAACTACCTTTTCATCCAATTAATTGATATAGTTAGATTGTATTTTTAATTCATTTTAAATTTTAAATGGATTTTTTTTATCTCTGAATCAAAAAAAAATTCGTTGGAAGTAATTTCACATTTAAATTGGACATTAACACATGACAATCTTTTCATAAGTTTTAACTTCTTAAAAACCCGCTTTTTGGTTTTGACAACAGAAATTAATTTCTTCCAATTATGTGATTTGAATTGTGAAACATTGATTCCATATTTTTAACCATTGGGTATAAATTATGTTAATAGGTTACTTTTATTTTTTTATGTTTTTAATAGTAACTATGGTAATTTTTATTTATGACAGTTAATGGTAAATTGAATGAATTAGGGAAACTAACAATAAGATAAAGATAATAAAATTTCACAAACACCTACCAAAAATCCTATTGGATTAATTAAAGTAGAAAAATATTACCTATGGTTCTTAATTGATTCATTTAATATACTTTTTCAATGAAAGTGATGTAATTATAATTAAAGTAAAAGAAGGTGACAACATGTCACTCTCGTATATCTTATAAGTATATAATTTTAATATAGTGATAAAAATGATAATATTAGAACATAAATAGTATCTAAAATATAATTAAATTATCTACATAATGTGAATTTATTTATAATTTTTAGAGATTAAATAATTTCAATTAATTATGACACAATAGTGATGTAGAAATTATTTTCTTAAAATAAATATCAAATAAATGGTTTTAAAAATACTAAAAGAAATATAATATGAACTAATTAATGTTCTCCAATAATTTTATAGGTGACTATTACATGTTAAGAGTGTATTAAATATTTTGGTACGAATTTATCTTCTTTGTGGATTTTATTTAAATTCAAATAAATGAATACAGTCAAAATTGACACTATTGATATTTTGTAAAAACAAATATATTATAAAATCATTTAAAAATTACAAAAAATTTAAAAAATTACAAAGTTAAAATTATAAGGTATAAATTTTTAAAGTACGTAATTATTGAAAAATTAAAACATATAAGTAAATATTTATAACCATTTAACATTTAGAATATTATTACCACAATTAAAATTAAATAGATTAAATAAGGATAAATCAAAATGATAAGGTTTAAAATAAAATAAAAACATTTCTAAATTTTTTTGGTTGAGATTATTTCGACCAATAATCATCTTATCTTCAAATTAAATGAGTTTGGGATCATTATAAAGAAAAAATGAATTTATAATAAATAAATATTTCAAGACTTTCCAAAGGTGACCCTCCCCTCTCTTAAAAAGGGCACCTCTCTTTATCTTTTAATAAAACCTCCAAATCCCTTTAGATCATCAAAAATCTACTCAAATAATATCCCAATACCCTAACTTCATCCTATATTCTACAATTTTGGCATAAATCTATCTTAAGGATTCCTTTTGTGCATACCAGAAGGAGATGCCCGAAAATAGCTAATTGTTTTATCACCTCTTTCAAAATTATTTTCTTCTTCTACTTCCCCTTATTATGTTGTTTCCATAATAAAGTAATAAATCTATTATCTTCTACATTTAGATATATTATTATAATTATGGGACTTATTTATTCCTCCTTTTATCCATCCTACGTATAACAATATCACCTTGCGTGTGTATGTGAGGATTACCATCTCAACGTTCTGGGGTAATTATTTTTCAACAATACTTAATTTGGATGGGTATATTGATGAGTATAATGGATTTAAATAATTAATATAACTTAATATTTATTCTTTGAAAGTAATATACCATCCAATTCAATACTATTTAACCATCAAGGGAATTATATTTTCGCTTGTGCGTAAGTACGGCTTACTGTCTCCACGTCGCGATGAGATTCATTTTCCACTTTCACCATTAAAGAATGATTATAAGGTATATATAATAAATAAGTACCAAATATATAAAATAATAATTCTATTGTATTTATGTATATATATATTTATATATATATATATATATATATATTTCATTTACTTTTTTTCATTCAATTCAATAAGAAACGGAAATAGTGTCCATGCTTACAAACGACCTATCGTCTCCATGAATAGTGTATTAAATTTCATTTATCTATCTATTATATATATTTATATACTGAATATATATGATATATAAATAGTTTATTTCATTTTTTAAGTAATTAAATTATGATATAAGTAATAATATCAAGAATAACAAGTCAAAACACGTATGATAATAAAATGATTATTACCCAAAAGGTTGATTTATCATGGAATTGATAAATGAATGGGTAATATAAAGTCATAATTGAATCATATATGATGTCATAAATATTATTTTGGTTCTGTTATAAGTTAATAATATGTTTAAAACCACTATAAAATAGTTTTGGATACATACTAATCATATCGTCCCTAAGGTAGGGGATTATTTTATCTCACTTTTATTTCCGTGGGACGTATGCCTTATACAGCACATATTTATTTTGTGTAGTTTTTATGTTTCACATGAATATTTATATAATCCTTTTTATGAAGGTTATGATATTTACATATTCATTTAATTATATTTATTTTATGAGGTATAGGATTCGACTGATAGTAAATTAGTAAGGGAAAATTTTGCAATCTCGTTTTTATCTGAGATTGTTTATTCGTAACTATTTATTGGGGTATATTTATCATACACATCCATGTTTCCAAAATATATAATATTATTTATATTCTTACACTATTTTTTAAATTCAATTTTATCCATTAGTGAAATTTTATTAAATAGTATGGAAGGAATCTTTCCTTTGTTTTCCCAACGAGGTACTTTTTGACTTTTCCAACAATAGTATGAGAATAATGTTTTTTTAACTTATATAGAATAAATGGATTTTTAATTATTAAAAATTCCTTATTCCCATGGATCTTTCTCTATAATATTTCAAGTTTATTTTCAACAAAATTCTTTTCTTTTAAAATTTCATGGCCTTTTGAGAATATAAAATTTTTTGAAGAAGAAAGGATATTTTCCTCCGGAATTAAACTCAAGTGTTTTATAAAAATTATTTTCCTTCTAATATGACATAGGGTTATATTTATTTCCCTATTATTAATTGGATTTTTTTGTGTTTATTATTGAATTTTTTTTATGAAATCCATTTATCTTATATGGATTATTTTATTATGGAATTATGTTAAAGAAACCCATTTTATTTCATGGGTTAAGCTATGATGAATGATTTATCTTTTATGGAACATGTAAGAATGATATCATTGTGAGATTTGTGAGACCTATATCTCCCTCCAATGCATTGGTTATAGACTTTTATATCATGATATATACATTACTTGAATAGAAAGAAAATATGGTTTAGTAATACGGGGCTGGAACAACAAATAAATTTGGTTCAGTAATACAGGGCTGGAACGACAAGTAAATATGGTTCAGTAATACTCGAAAGGAATGAAAAATAAACCTGGTTTCATATTGTACTTTTTCCACTAGGATGGTAGTGGTATCAATTCCTTAGAAACTATAGAAATCATATTATGTGCTTATTTACTTTCCACAATTCCATGTTTTATGTTAACGTTATTTTATCATGCTTCATGATCATTTATGATCTATGCATTATGTACTGCAATGATTTATTTCCTGACTCTTCATATTCATATTCCAAATTTATGCTCATTTTTTCACATTATTATGTTTATATTTTGTTTTATGCTCTTTATATTTACCCTTACTGAGTATTTTAGCTCACCCTTTTTATGTTTTCTTTTCCCCCAGATATAACGAAAGGTTTTAGGGAGGACAACCCAAGGAGAATATATTTATGGGATATGTTGAAGATCTTTCACCAAGTTGAAATATTATGTTCCAAGTTTCCAAATACACTAAAATAATATGGTCTTTGGTCGTATACATGTGTAATTTATTAAGTATTCTCAAAAAGAAATGAAATGTCCATGTACATCAAGCTTGGTTCATTACAATATCACCATCGATCCAGAGATTCGAGAATCTGATTGATTATACCTACTTCATATATTTTTAGGTAGTCTCTTATAATATTGTATAGATCATTCCAACCATAATATCGTAACCACCCTTGTAGGTGTTTCCATTTGAGTATTAAGGACCACCATATAAGTGTATTTTTCTTAGTTGTCACAGAGCACCTCAATAGTCATTTTATTATAAAGTATAATAGACTACCTCATGAGATTTTTTCTTATAACATATCCTAGACCACCACATAGGTAATTTCAAATATAATATAAAAACCTCCTAGAAGGTAATTTTCTACTCAATATTCAAGACCACCCACAAGGGTGTTTCCATAACTAACACAAACAAAAAAAATATTTCATAAAAATTATTCTAATATTTCAATTAAAACCATTTACCAATTCACCATCTATTTATATTTAAAATGAAAATTACCTTTCAATTTTCACACATTATAAAACCTCTTTAAAATTATCATATCAAAAACCATGTTTCCACATCACATCATAAAAACCTTTTTTCCATTTCATAAAAATAGTTTACCAATTTTCTTTTTCAATGCAAAATAATAACACACCATTTCATTTTATGGAATTAAATCATGATTTTAAATTAAATTCTCATGATTATCGAAGATTGTGAATTTTTATTTCACAATCATCAATCAAAACATAATTTCCATTCTAACCATTTAGAGAAGAAATCACTAATTCATAAAACCAAGGAGGTTCCACTTTTTATTTTACATTTCAAGAGGCCATATGAATTATACATATTCAAGGTCATGTTATAAAATAATACATTCACTTGGAATCAATTTATTTATTAAGTTCAATGTATTTTAATATGGGAATTTAATCAAGTTAACAAATGATTAGTTTATTAAACATTATTTATGAAATTTCATGGAATTGTCAGCCTCACGCATCACACATGCACCAAAAAAATATTAAGAGATTGAGGGTTAAGTTTAGTGACCACCCACCTTAACGTTAGAGGTGTACACTCACCTGGAATCAATATTTGGTTTGTCCTAAAATAGGAGAAAACAAGAAACCAAAAAAAACCTTAAAAATAAGGAATATTATATAAAATAGTAATAGATCGCTCGATAGGGAAATTTAAAAATAAATGAGAAATTTGGAGTCACACCCTTACCTTAAGTTCTTCAACACGTTATACAAAAGTGAAATTGGACAAGATATTAGGGAGATCTTCCATGTGAAGAGAGGGGGGAGATGAGGGTCATGTATGAGAAGTTTTTGCTAAAGGAAGGAAGAAAATGGGGTTAAAAGGGGGTTGATACCCAAAATTATAGAAAAGCCATTAAAAACACTCCAACAGCCCATTAGTGAGCCAATGTGAGTCACCAGAGAGCTAGTGGTCCAATGGATGATCGGTGGGACTAGTAGTCATCCAAGATTACCATATTTCCGCTGAATAACCAGTGGCATCGTACTAGTTAGATGGTGGCACTACAACACCTATGATATAGACCCCAACCTCTTAAAGACCTCCTTATATTCCTACTCAACCATACCAAAACCCACAAGAACACCTACTTATAGAGGTTTATTATGGTTTGACAAAAAATAAAAATGGGTTTATACCTCTATATTATCAAGATCATACAAACTACCCACATTATAATAGCTCTTTCAACAACTATGTCTCTAAGCACCATCATTGATCTTACTCACAATTTAAAATAGCTCCATCTCTGAGTATACACTTACCTATCTTATAAACATGATGGTTCCCCACCCAGGAAACAACCACAATAACGTGTAGCCACTCACCTAGAACTCAATAGGTTCAAGAAATAAATCCTCGTACAACCTTTTCCAACCTCAGGAAAATGTCATGAATTCTCAAGTTCTGTGGAATACAATATGAGGAACCCCACATGAGACTCATTCATAACAATGCTGACCCACTATCCCCTCACTTGTTATTTCTATTACATACCCACCCAAAACCATCTCCATTATCATAAAAACCTCACTATACCTTGCATCACAACACTAATAACTTCAAACAATTCCACTATGACACCCCACTTTCAGAAGAGTTTAGGAATTTCTTGAACAACCAATGTCGCACCTCACTAATTGATTCAACAGTTCAACATCATTTCAAATCTCAGTTGGATTCTTCATTAGAACACATATTCTCATTCCCAATACCCATTATAGCATAATGCCTATCCATTCATTCATATTGATTGGTTTCTCCTGATCATTGAAGACATGTTGTCCATGTCTTATTAGAGACATATTTTTTTAAAAATCACACACAGACATATCCCTCGATCATTACTTCTTATCTAATAGTCACCAAAAAATGACCACACTAGCTCCATCATTACCTCATTATCTGACACTAATTTTTCATAATACACACTCCCCACCATAGGACCTTACTCACTATTGATTGATTGTAGGGTTATTGTGAGCCATGACCAAATAGAAATTTTTATTTTATTAAAACTTGGAATGAATCATAGGGTTGAACAAGATCGTTTTCCAAGGAGCATGTGTGGGTCATATTATCACTATTCTATATCACTTATTAATATTTCTTTTGTTTTCTAAAATTTTAAAATAGACAGATTTGATTTTTTTTTGTCTTCATTTAATGATTCAAGAATTTAGACCAAAATTTAAATATTAAACAAAACAATAATAAAAGTTGTTCGGGTCTGGGGTTGATTACATAGATTCTTCATTATCATATGGTTCTCTTCCAACATTCATGTCAATATAATTCTTTTATATCTACTGTTTATCTAATTTTAGGTTCTAAAAATATAAATTATAAATATCCTTCGGTACCTCTAGTTCTACCTCCTCTGTGATGAAGACCTAATAAACATACAAAATTAAGGGATTCACTGGAATTCCACCTAACTTCATCGTATGGTGTTCATCCATCAGTCCAAAATGATCCGCTAGTATTCTCTTTGAACAAATAGTGGTAGGGATAATTGATTTGATAAATTGAAAAATGTATTAGTTCATTTGACAGAGAAGATAAATATCATCAATCTTCTTCAGTCCAATGCATTTCTACATCAATAAAGGAAATCATAAAATAATAAAGGAAATTTTCTTGTGTGATCTCCCTCGGGGTTCTATCCCTTAGGTTAGTTCTCTATAGTTTTTAGTTTAATAGATCATATTACAAACACATCAAAGAGATTTGAGATAAATATGAATAAATTGGGGGAGAAGAGAGAAAAACATAATTGAACATGAATAAAAATAGAACATGGAATTATAATTGAAAATGTAAAATAATAAAGAAATGTAGAGGCTATACACTACAATTGTAGATATCGAATCATTTTCTGAGATTTTGGGAAAAATTATTTATAGATAGTGTATTTACTTACTCACCTTGGAAATCAATGATGATTAGCAATCTCCTTTTTATTCTTTGACCAGGTTCTCCATGTGTAGTTTTAATTGTAGTGATTAGTTTTATTGAGTTAAATTTCATACCATGGTCTTGTGTGCACTAGTTTATAATTGTTTTAGAGTTTCATAGCTCTAGTGGATGTCGGGGTGCTTATAGAAATCAATGTAGATGCTAGTTTTTTTACGAATTATCTGGGCTAAAGTTGGAATAGAAGGTATAGAACTTATTAAAATATAGGTTTCATGGGCCTATACTGGGTTGGAAATTGGGTCATATGAATTAATATTAAGTACTAGTCTTGATGTTGGTATTTGATTCTTGTATAGAGAAAAAATATAGCAACAAATTTTGAAAATCTGGCCACACTTGCCTCGGTCTCTTATTATTTTTCATTTTTAATTTTATCATCATATATTTATTTATTTATTTATTTATCTTTTTTGTTTTTTTTTTCTTTGTTTTTTTATTTTTTCTTTTTATTATTAATTTTTATGCTCGGTGTCTGATCCATCTCTTCTTTATGGATGGTTTGATTCCCCTCCCATATCTAGGTGCAACATATGTAGTCTTTAACAGGGTGCATGGTTATAGATCTTAGCACATCCTCCTCCTCTTGGTGATCATGGAAGAGATCATTGTCTTCTTTATCCTTGTGAGAAATTATGGGTCTTCTTCGAGTGAGGGAAGTGATTATGGCTCATGAAACTAGTTCCTCTTCTCCAATAAATACTTGGCAGAGATCGAGATTCATAGTATTTGTGAGAAGAGCATTCATTAAGAAGATATCTTCATATCAAAGGATTCTCACACCGGCTTGGTGAGGGGTTGTTTCATCTTCAAGATCTAGGAGAGTGGTCAAAGGTATGACTTCATATCCACTTCGATGGTGGATCTTAGATTCAATGGTGGCATGAAATTTCAACTAATGGTGAAGATAGTTTTTGGAATAGGTCACCATGGTGTCACCTGAGCATCTCCTCTAGTGTAAGTTTTAGTTGCTATGAGGGATTCACTGGTCTTCTCCTCTGATTTTGATGGTGGATTATCCAAGTGGTAGCAGTAGAATCCTGGGTGAAGAGTGGTGGTAGGATATTTAAAATGGTAATAGTGGTGGGGAGAAGAAGGGGAAAGTCATTTTGTGGTACCATTGAAGGAATGGTAGGTTGGGTTCTACCTTAGAAATTGGGGAACGATAATACAAACAGGGCTCATGGTAGTAGTTGTGTACAACCAAAACAGCATCTCTGGAGGTAGTAGTAGAATGGAAGGATAGGATAGTGGTAGTAATGTGCTACCATTACGAGGAAGTTGTGGCAAAAGAGACCAAAGTTTTTGGTAGTATGTTGGGGGAGTGGTAGTTCATTGGGAGGAAAGGTATTAAGGGAGGAAGTTTTTGTAGGTTATGCTATGGTGGGTGAGCAGTGGTAACGTTCTACTATTTTAGAGTGTGGTAGTGTTTTTTTCCATGTGCTTAGATTTTTATAAAAGAAAAAAAATTCATGACTTTCGGGCCACCCAGGCCTTCGGGTCAGTTAGGCCTTCGGGCTACCTCAAGGCCTTCGGGCCACCTTAAGTGCAGATGCAAACTAGATAGCCTACGAAAAACAAGCTCTACAAGGAGGATGAGCAAGGAGATTTCACCACAGCAGAAGCTAAATGGATTGCAAGAATGAGAGGGTATAGCACCTTCCATCGGTACAAGCCTGTGCATGCACGAGAATGCTTAGCCAAACAGTCAGGTGAATGTGGAGAGCTGATTTCACGTTGAAGATGTTGGGGAGGAGCAGTTCCAACTAGTTAGTCTGGGTTGTATATAATGTTTGAAGCCTACGGGAAAGATGAATTCCTCAAAGGCCTATGGGCCATGTAATACTTACTCCTGCAGACATTGTAAGGGTTTCACCTCACCCCTTGAAAGGTGGATTATCAAAATCAATAAAAAATGAAGGCCTTCGGGCCATTGGATGGATGGAAATTACAATAAATGATAAAAACTATTTAAAATCATAATTTCTTCCTCTGATAAAATATCTCCAAAATAAATTTCAAATTAATAAATTATATTTTTAATTTTGTAAAACAAGAAGCCTCATCTTTCAATATTCCAATCCATTTTCAAATTAAAAATTATAATTCATAATTCTTTTTTATAGAAAAATTAAATTTATGGATTTTCATTAATTTAAAAAAAATGTATGAAATAATTAAAACAAAAAATAAATACATTTATGAATTTGGTTCAATAATAGATTCTAAATTATATTTATTTAAAAATCAAAATCAAAATAAGTTTCAATTAATGTATGGCCAGACAATTTATATCAAAAATAGAGAGACATGTAAAATTCAGGATTTTAGCCAATTTAAGATTATGTCCATATATCACATAATCATAAAAAATAACTATTATCCCAGTATTTGTTTAATTAATGAGGGTTATATTAAACCAAATTAGACAAAAAAATTGAAATTTCAGCTCACATCACTCCCCCGCACTAAAACTATTTTACACCCAAGAAACTTTATCAGTGATTTCAATTGATTCAAACAGAAAAACAATGAATGTACTACCTACCTAGATTTAAATAAAAACACTAGAGATGAAAGAAAACACATATTAATCCAACATTTGAAAATTATCAAGCCTCCTCTATGAATCAAACCACTACCTCACTTCAATTTAGTAAAATTTTCATGTCCATGAGTGAATCAAATAAGATTTAAGTAGAATAAAAATTTTATGAAGTATCACATCCATTTATCCCTATCTCATAATTTTCTCAAACCAGAGTTTGATTTTCCACTTAATTGATAAAATTTAAATGGATTTTTTTAATTCAATTGTCCCTTTCAAGGGTTTAATATTCCCTTCACCTAAATAAATTCATTTTTTGACTTAGACACCTATTCATTTTTTTTTGAATTTAGAATTTTATACAGCAATGTATGTTCAGAGCACTTTGAAAAGGCACTTATTAATATTTATAAAGGGATACTCACATACATAATGTAATTGTCTCTTATATACATTTTGGGTTCCAAATTTACCATTTTAAACAAAGTTCAAATGACTTATATAAATTTTATTTGATTTGGCTCCCTAAGGTGTTCTTTATTATAGAGGTCAAGTCACTTCAGATTATATTTAAAACTCTAAATGGATAGAATTTATAATTTTGATTACATAGAAATATTTTCACTCACACTTTTTTTCCAAGTTCTAAGACTTTATTTGCATGAATATGGTGATAAAGTCACTCATTAGTCATGTAATACTTACAATTTCAAAACCAATGAATTAATGACTCTAGCATGAAATTATTAAACTAGGCAGGATAGCATTCAATTTCAAAAAGTTTTGAAAAATAATAAAATAAAACTATAAAAAAGAAATATTTACATTATTTAAAAATTGAAAAATATTTTCATTTGTTTTTTTGTGTATTTTTTTTATTTACACTCTAAAAATATAATCACACGGGTACTATGTACATATTCCTAATTTTTTAATTTTATTTTATTATTGATTTTTGTTTTTTATTTACATATAGATTTTATAAAAACATATAAAAAAGAGAAAAAAAATTTTATTTACATCTTATAAGTTAATACTAAAAATATGTTTAAATATAAATAGGTCTGAATCCCTTCCCCGAAGATTTTTCAACATTATACACTTAAATTAAATAACAATACACCAAAAATACAATAATTAAATTGTTTAAATAGATAGATTCAACTTCGGGTTTATTTATCCAGTAGGTTTGAGGGAATCTTTCCCTAGGTATATTGTAAATAGCCTTGAACGGGCCTCCTGAGTACTATCCACATAGGTAAAAAGCTATAACAAATAGAATTTAAAACATTAGAATGTTTTATTAAATTGGTAATTTAAAGAAAATAGAATTTAATGAGAGGGCCAAATATTCTTGAGTTATTCATCCCAAAAGGGGTTGTAGTTAGAGTTTCCCTAGGTGGAAAATATGGTGTTCATCTCTAATATTTTAGAGGATGGAGTTTCTATGATTGGAACCACAACATTTGGTTCCTTCAAAATATGGATAACACTACTTTTTTCTACTGGTCCCCTTTAATAGAGTTATTCTTTTCCTCGTTTTGAACCATATATTAAAACTCAAATGTGGGGGTGGTAGGATCAAGGGTGGGGCATCTTCGGTTTATTCCATAGCTATTATGTCTTCTTGATCTTCTATTGGAAGCTCCAATTTTGTTTCTAATAGGGAGTCTTGTAGCGCCCCGACACCAGCTACCCAGAGTCGGTGCATTACTTCGTAACATTGGAATGATCACAAAAGATCAAGTCTCGAAAGACCGATTAGTTTAGTAGCCTTGGAAACACTAGATACATTCATAAACATTACATTACATCATAAAAATGAAAACTACAATAACATGGTCTCCCTAGTCCACACTCATATCCTCACTGACTATTCTTGCAAGTCAGTCATAATACACTTCTTCACATCCTGGGAAAATTAAACATTGAAAGGGGTGAGATCAAATGCTCCGTAAGGATAACAATATAGCGGAAACTTTCATAAGAAACCATAAGCATTTAAGGCAATGTATAACTAAAACAAAAGCCTTATTGAACTTGAACTTCAGCATAATATGGAAAAAGTAAAATAAAATAATGCCATTACTTACTCACATGGATATTCTACTAGACGAATAATCACGTGAAATATCAATAACCACTTTCATAATGAGGGAATGTATAATTCCAGACATTTTGAAACATTTTTTCAAGGCCTCGGCCAAGACGTCTAAAATGATTAAGGCCTCGGCCAAAACCATAAATCAAATTGGGAAAGGGTCTCGGCCAATTCCACGTCTAGTTGTCTCATTAGACCTACCGATGCATCGAGGAGCTATAGCGGGCTCCACCCGTCACTTATTAAGTCCAATACATTCCTCATATGAATAGGTTTAAACATAACATAAATATTCGTATTAAAACTAGCATACGAAATGTCAACAGTTTTTTCATAAACTATGGATGGTATAAAAATAACACATCCACAGTCAAATGTTTCACAAAATGCTCAATGGAAGTTTTGTATCATAAATCAATTTCAAATAAACTTAAAACCCATCAAAGGATGTTGACATGGATGAAATCAAAGCTATTTGAGAGAAATATCTCTCTTTTTTTGAAATCATTTAAAAGTACCATAATTATAAAATAATACATTTACTTTGAAAATATTATTATAAGCTTGTAAGGGAAGCTTCGACGAAGTTATAATGGCGGAAAATAGCCGCACCCGCCGTATAAGTTAAAAAAACATTCTTACCTTAAATTTGTCAAAAAGGTCAAAAAGTACATTGTTTGGAAAACGACGGTAAGATTCCTTTCAAAAACGTATAAGGGTATAAATTACTTTAACCCATTTTCCATTTAATAGTAAAAATGTTTTGAAAGATATTTTTAAGAAACATGGATGTGGATGATAACGAGGTCCCAGTAGATAATTATGTATAAACAACCTTGGATAATGAAGAGGTTGTGAAGTAAACCCTTACCTTGTACTTTTCCTTGGTTGGCGTAGGTTAACATCCTGTATAATGGTGAAATAATTGTTATTAAATTATACAATAATCATATACATTCATATGATATCATATATGATCTTTTAACATTGCTTTGTTAACAATATCTTAGATTTATCGTTGTTTCGGGTGTTAACTTACTCGTTTTATTTTATATGTTTTGTTACGTAAGTCGTGTTTTTCATGGATAGGTCGTATCTTATTCATATCCATAATGATATCATGTCCATAAACATTATTTTTAAATCATCAAATGATAATTATACTTGAATGGATACGACGGAGAATGAATCTCATCGTGTTCGTGGAGACGGTAGTCCGTACGTACGCACGAGCGACAATATCATTATTTTCATATTAAAATAATATATAATTGGATATTATATCATATATAAAGAATCATTATCATGTTATATTTATTATTTACATGAATTACATATCATTATTATACCCATCTAAATAATAATATATTGAATAACAATTACACCACGACGTGGAGACGGTAAGTCGTACATACGCACGTATGGTGACATGTCATTCAAATGATGGGTAGAATACTGAATATGGTTGTTCCATATTTATAATAACATCACAGTATATAGAAGATACTGGAGTTATAATTTTATAATTGAAATAATAAACAAAGAGGGAGTGGAAGAAGAAAGAAACATGAAAGAGGGTGATGAAAATGTTACCTCTTCTTCGGGTTCTTCCTTTTGATTTGATCAAAAGGACTCCTTAGGATGGCTTTCTGACTAAAGTAAAGCTTCTAGGATTAAGGGAGAGAAGTTGTGAGAGTATTTGGGTAGAGGTTGGCCGAACCAAAAGGCTTGAAAGTGTGAATAAGGTGGTAGAGGTGGGGGCCTTTTATAAGAGGAGAGGAGGGGCTCTTTTGAAAAGATTGAAATGTTACATTATTATACAATGCTTTTCGGATTCTAAAGGTCCCAAACATATATAATTCGTGGCTAAGGTGATAAGGGTTCGCAATCTACCCATCCAATAGTCTTTGGACATGTTTAAGCCTTGGATTTTACATTATCTTTTCATTTTATTAAAATCGTTAAATAATGAGGTCATCGCTGCATCATAATGATGTCATAAATAATTTAATTTATTTAATGTCTAAAAATTATAAAAAATACTATTATGTAGGAAATCTTTTTATATTTCTAATTAATATTTATAGTCAAAATTTGGACTTGTGTAACCCCACTTAAAAACTATTTTAGTAAAACAACTCATGTTTGTGTCAATTTAATTTTAACATTAAATAAATATATATTAATGTCATTTTCCAACTAAAGTGGCTCCATGGTGTCCCCAAGTTGACCCATGGGTTGTCTTGGTCGTCCATGACTCATCCAATAGGAGTAGTACAAGTGTCAAGCTCATATCATATTATTAAAACATTATTTTTACCTTAAACTGCACTAATTACCTCTAATCGCGATTAAGAACTTAAAAGTTACTATTCACCAAAAAATTATTTTAATCTCATTGAACCACATTTTACTTCTTAATGACAACCATGTATGTCGGATTTTTGAAAATCAAATCACAGAAGTGGTAATATTTCATTTTAATGAAAAATCAGTTTTTAACAACCGCTTAGTGGTTTCACTATTCATCAAAAATTGAAGTTTTTCAGAATAAGGCCAAAATTTCACCCTAAGCTATAATTGATATTCCGAATTCAAAAATGATGTCTATTTCTCAAAATTCCAAACATATAAGTTGCATTAATTAATTTTATAATTAATTCCCGCTGTTACAAAAAATAGAGTGTTTTTAAGAAACAATTTATATCAAAAGATTGGCAATTGTTTATGTCCAATTTCAATGTTAAATTAATTCTAATGACCACCATTGGATAAAATGGTAAAAATATATTCTAATTATACTTTAAAACCACTAAATAGTATAATTTATCACTATAAATTATTTTGATTTAAAAAGTTTTTTTTAAGTATTTTTCACTATTCATAAAAAATTAGAAGTTCTCAGAAAAATACCAAAAAATCAACATAGGCTAATTTCGATATTCTGAATCCAAAAATGAAGTCCATTTAAATAAAATTTATAAAATTTCAAAAAGTAGGTATTACTATTCACAATGGCTAGTTTAATTAGTTGTGGTGTGTGTTAGAGCTCGAGGTTGCGTACAACACACGTTATTGCATTATTTGAAGGGAAACGTACCATGGAAGCTTGGGGTGTTACATTCTCTCATCCTTTAAATAATTGGGTCATCGCAATTTCTATGGTATTATTGCATAAAAAGACTCGGGTGGTTCTTCATCATAAGTTCCTCAGGTTCCCACGTTGCCTCTTCCATTTTATGATTTCTCCACAAAACCTTTACCAGACGAGTCGTCCGGTTTCTCAGCACCTGCTCCCTCACATCAAGAATTTTGATGGGCTCTTCTCAATAAGATAGATCGGGTTCCAATTCTAATTCCTCATAGGTAAGTACATGTGTTGGGTCGGGCATTTATTTTCTCAATAGCGATATGTGGAAAACATCGTGAACTTTGGAGAGATTTGGCGGCATCACCAAACAATAAGCTACAGACCCAATACGATCTAGAATTTCGAAAGGTCCGATGTACCTGGGACTCAACTTACCCTTCTTACCAAAACGTATAACTCCCTTCCATGGAGATACCTTTAGGAAAACATGATCTCCCACCTGAAATTCCAAAACCTTTCTTCTGTTATCGGCATAGCTCTTCTGCCTACATTGAGCTGATTTGATGTGGTTTTGGATTACCTTCACCTTTTCCATTGTTTCTTCCACCAGTTCTGGTCCCACAAGTTTTCTTTCACCAACGTCATCCCAACAGGTTGGTGTACGACATCTCTTTCCATATAACGCTTCATAAGGTGCCATCTGAATGCTTGAATGGAAGCTATTATTATAGGGAAATTCTACCAGTGGTAAATATTGATCCCACATACCTTGAAAGTCAAGAGAGCATGATCTCAACATGTCTTCTAAGGTTTGAATAGTCCGTTCTGATTGTCCATCTGTTTGAGGGTGATAGGCAGTACTCAAACGAAGTTCAGTATCCAAGGCCTTTTGAAGACTTTTCCAAAATCTTGAAGTAAAACGAGGATCACGATCAGAAACAATCGATAGGGGTACTCCATGAAGTCTTACAACTTCATTAATATATAATCTTGCTAGACGTTCAAGTGGTAGATCCTCCCGTATAGCCAGAAAATGTGCTGACTTAGTAAGACGATCAACAATGGCCCATATTTCATCATTCCTTCTAGGAGTCTTTGGTAGTCCCATGACAAAGTCCATCGTAATATTATCCCATTTCCACTCAGGTATGGGAAGAGGTTGCAATACTCCACCAGGATGTTGCCTTCCAGCTTTCACTTGTTGACAAACCATACACCTCGACACAAAATCAGCAATCTCCCTCTTCATATTGTCCCACCAAAAATTGTCCTTCAAATATCTATACATTTTGGTGCTCCCAGGGTGTATAGAGAAATTGGAACTATGAGCATCATCCAGCAATTCCCTTTTTAGATCAGGTATATCGGGAACACAAAGTCTCTTCCCGAATTTCAAAAATTCCATCCTTATACACAAAGTCCCTCAATCTTCCATCATTCACATCTTTAATCTTCTTCTGAAATTCTTCATCATTGGTCTGAGAACTCTTAACCCTTTCTAGTAATGATGGTTTGGCAACCATTTGAAAAAGCATTGATGTTTCACCTTCCCTAGTAATTCCTATGTCCATTTTCACTAGATCCATGAAAATTGGATCCCTTTCAATTCTCATCACATTCAAAACTCCATGGTCTTTTCTACTCAATGCATATTCCACCTTGTTTGCCTTCCCCGGGTGGTAATGTATCGTGCAATCATAATCCTTGAGTAGCTCAAGCCATCGCCTTTGCCTCATGTTGAGTTCTTTTTATGAGAAAATATACTTCAAACTCTTGTGATCAGTATAAATCTCACATTTTTCACCATATAGGTAATGTATCCATATCTTTAAAGCAAATATCACAGCTGCTAAATCAAGATCATGAGTAGGATAGTTTTTCTCATGAATTTTTAGCTGTCGTGATGCATAGGCAAGAACCTTATCATTATGCATAAGGACACAACCAAGTCCTTTCTTTGATGCATCACTATAAATAACAAACCCATCATTCCCCGATGGTAGAGTCAATACAGGGGCATTGACTAATCTTATCTTCAGTTCTTCAAAACATTCTTCACACTCTTTTTTCCAGACAAATTTAATCCCTTTACGTGTGAGCTTTGTCAATGGGTTAGCCAATCGGGCAAAATTCTGGATGAAACATCGATAATAACCTGCTAAACCAATAAAACTGCGTACCTCAGTTATACTTGTCGGTGCTGGCCATTCTTGGATTGCCTTGGTTTTAGAAGGATCAACGGAAATTCCATCCTTAGAGACAATATGGCCAAGAAAAGAAATCTACTGAAGCCAGAATTCACACTTGCTAAATTTCCCATATAATTCATGTATTCTAAGAGTCTTCAGGATAATGCGTAAGTGATTTTCATGATCTTCGTGGCTTTTGGAGTATACCAAGATATCATCAATAAATACCACTACAAAGTCATCAAGATATTCCTTGAAAACTCTATTCATTAGATCCATGAAAACAGAGGGTGCATTAGTCAATCCAAAAGGCATTACTGTAAACTCGTAATTCCCGTACCTTGTTCGAAATGCTGTCTTTGGAACGTCTTCCTTCTTCACACACAACTGATGGTATCCAGACCGAAGGTCAATCTTTGAAAAGTACTAAGCTCCATGTAGTTGGTCAAACAAATCATCAATGCGAGGTAGGGGATACTTGTTCTTTATTGTTATAGCATTGATCTCTCTATAGTCGATGCACAACCTCATAGATCCATCTTTCTTCTTATCAAAAAGAACAGAGGCTCCCCAAGGAGAAACACTAGGGCGAATAAATCCCTTATTACTCAATTCCTCTAGTTCTTTCTTTAGTTCAAATCATTCCACAGTGTCCATTCTATAAGGGGTCTTCGATATGGGCCTTGATCCAGGAATTAAATCAATGGAAAACTCAACTTCTCGTTCTGGAGGATGTCCAGGTAAATCTTCCGGAAACACATCAAAATATTCTCTCACAATAGGTACATCCTCTATTTGAATATTCTTTTCCTCACCCTTAGTAATTTCCTTCTCTTCCTCCCCAATAATTGAATTTAGTTGAGCTACTGGGGGTGGATCTAGATAAGAATTATGTGGCGACGATTCTGCTCTAAAGATAAGGTGTTCCTTATCATCATCATCAAGAATCATAACCTCTTTCCTCTTACAATAAATTTTTGCATCATGGTCCGAAAGCCAATCCATACCGAGGATTATATCAAATTCAATCATGGGTATGGCGATGAGATCAGCAGGTAAAGAACATTTAGGTGCTCTAATGTGAACTAATCGACAAAACTTTGTTGCAACAATACTTCCCTTAGGGGTTTTGACCGATAACTCCCTTGTTAAATCAAATTGGAAATATCTAATTTTCTTAGCAAACTGGGAATATATGAAACAATGCGATGATCAAGAATCAAATAATTCATTTGCTAAACTTGAGGAAACCATTAAATTACCTGCCACCACATCTTTCGGAGCTTCCATATCAGCAGTAGTGATAGCATAAGCCTGGCCCTGATCCCTTGGCCTCTTCTGAGGTAAGTTCCCCTGACGCTTAGGACATTCATTTGCATAATGTCCCTTCTCTCTACAATTATAGCATTCCACGTTGACAGCCGCTTTCTTTCCCTTGCATTCATGAGCTTGGTGGCCTTTTTCACCACACTTGTAACATACTCCTTTTCCTTTTAGACAGGCACCAGGGTGCTTCCTACCACAATTATCACAGGGTGGAAATTCATTTCTACCCTTCTTCCATGTTTCCTTATTTCCTTTCCCAGAGTTTTCAGCGGATCTCTTCTTATCTTGCTTTGATTTAAAGTCATAAGACTTAGAGAATTCCTTTTCCGTCTTGATAGCACATGAGACAATACCTTCGTATGAAGAGAAGGTTTGTGATACTAAAGCTCGATGGAGAAATGGTTTTAACCCATCAAATAAACGACCAGTCTTACTTCTTGGGTTACGTATGTAATCTGCAGCATACCTTGCTAACCTTGTAAAGTTAGCCTCATACTTTGCGACATTCTCATCCTCCTTCTGCCTCAGACTCAGAAATTGCCTTTCCATATCCGCTCGATGGTCTCGAGGAAAGTATTTTTCTAAGAACAGTTCTTTGAACTCCTGCCATTCCATGTTTGTTAATTCATCATCTTCCTTTGTGTTTTGAATTAGTGACCTCCATTGATCGGTATCTCCAGTGAGGCGGTAAACTGCCATGACAACTTTCTCCCTTTCACTACTCCCCAAGGCATGGAATATTTTCTCTAAGGAATTTATCCATTGCTCATCTACTATAGGATTTGTACTCCCATTGAAGGTTGGTGGTTGTTTCCTCATGAAACGGTCTAGCATTGATCCTCCCCTTTGCGGATCAGGGTGCTCCATACGAGTAAGGTTGTTATTCATAACCTGCGTGAGTTGTCCCAGTACGGTGAGAAGCTGATCAGCACTAGTTGTATCACTAGATCCACCGTAATTATCTTGAGCAGGAGGGAAATCCCTACACGGAGTGCGTGCATTGATACAGTTTCCATTCCTTCCACTAGGCGCCATTTCTAAATAATGGCATAAACTAGATTAGTTCATGAATCAAAATACATAATTCCATACTTGTAAAACACTTAACATAAATTGAACTAATTATGGATATAATCCATAATTATAAAAATGTTTTCTTTGAGGAAGTATATACTCGTAACCCTTCATAGTGGTTTGTAAAGAAAATGGGAATTATCCTAAGCATATCCCTCGGGAGTGTCGTAACCAAGAGTGCAGCAAGGCCCGTTGTCGTGCACCAGTTCCCGTTCGAGTCTAGCTCAAAGCGGTGTTTTCGGGTTTTACCCCTAGGTACATTTGTGTCAGATCCGCCTCTACTTTCTCATAACCAGAAAGGGATTTATTGCTCGGAAAACTCACAACATCTCTATAATACCAAAATTCTAGGAATTTCATCTATACTAATCCTCAAAGTCTATCTTCGGGCTATGTGCTCTAATCAGAGTTTATCTAAATCTAGCTTCCAAGGTTAGTACTAAACTGCCTCTGATACCAACTGTAGCGCCCCGACCCCAGCTACCCAGAGTCGGTGCATTACTTCGTAACATTGGCATGATCACAAAAGATCAAGTCTCGAAAGACCGATTAGTTTAGTAGCCTTGGAAACACTAGATACATTCATAAACATTACATTACATCATAAAAATGAAAACTACAATAACATGGTCTCCCTAGCCCACACTCATATCCTCACTGACTATTCTTGCAAGTCAGTCATAATACACTTCTTCACATCCTGGGAAAAATAAAACATTGAAAGGGGTGATCTCAAATGCTCCGTAAGGATAACAATATAGCGGAAACTTTTATAAGAAAACATAAGCATTTAAGGCAATGTATAACTAAAACAAAAGCCTTATTGAACTTGAACTTCAGCATAATATGGAAAAGGTAAAATAAAATAATGCCATTACTTACTCACATGGATATTCTACTAGACGAATAATCACGTGAAATATCAATAACCACTTTCATAATGAGGGAATGTATAATGCCAGACATTCTGAAACATTTTGTCAAGGCCTCGGCCAAGACATCTAAAATGATTAAGGCCTCGGCCAAAACCATAAATCAAATTGGGAAAGGGCCTCGGCCAATTCCATGTCTAGTTGTCTCATGAGACCTACCGATGCATCTAGGAGCTATAGCGGTCTCCACCCGTCACTTATTAAGTCCAATACATTCCTCATATGAATAGGTTTAAACATAACATAAATATTCGTATTAAAACTAGCATACGAAATGTCAACAGTTTCTTCATAAACTATGGATGGTATAAAAATAACACATCCACAGTCAAATGTTTTACAAAATTCTCAATGGAAGTTTTGTATCATAAATCAATTTCAAATAAACTTAAAACCCATCAAAGGATGTTGACATGGATGAAATCAAAGCTATTTGAGAGAAATATCTCTCTTTTTTTGAAATCATTTAAAAGTCCCATAATTATAAAATAATACATTTACTTTGAAAATATTTTTATAAGCTTGTAAGGGAAGCTTCGACGAAGTTATAATTGCGGAAAATAGCCGCACCCGCCGTATAAGTTAAAAAAACATTCTTACCTTAAATTTGTCAAAAAGGTCAAAAAGTACATTGTTTGGAAAACGATGGTAAGATTCCTTTCAAAAACGTATAAGGGTATAAATGACTTTAACCCATTTTCCATTTAATATTAAAAATGTTTTGAAAGATATTTTTAAGAATCATGGATGTGGATGATAATGAGGTCCCAGTAGATAATTATGTATAAACAACCTTGGATAATGAAGAGGTTGTGATGTAAACCCTTACCTTGTACTTTTCCTTGGTTGGGGTAGGTTAACCTCCTGTATAATGGTGAAGTAATTGTTATTAAATTATACAAGAATCATATAAATTAATATGATATCATATATGATCTTTTAACATTGCTTTGTTAACAATATCTTAGATTTATCGTTGTTTCGGGTGTTAACTTACTCGTTTTCTTTTATAAGTTTTGTTACGTAAGTCGTGTTTTTCATGGATAGGTTATATATTATTCATATCCAGAATGATATCATGTCCTTAAACATTATTTTTAAATCATCAAATGATAATTATACTTGAATGGATACGACGGAGAATGAATCTCATCGTGTTCGTGGAGACGGTAGTCCGTACGTACGCACGAGCGACAATATCATTATTTTGATATTAAAATAATATATAATTCGATATTATATCATATATACAGAATCATTATCATGTTATATTTATTATTTACATGAATTACATATCATTATTATACCCATCTAAATAATAATATATTGAATAACAATTATACCACAACGTGGAGACGGTACGCCGTACGTACGCACGTATGGTGACATGTCATTCAAATGATGGGTAGAATACTGAATATGGTTGTTCCATATTTATAATAACATCACAGTATATAGAAGATAATGTATTTATAATTTTAGAATTGAAATAATAAACAAAGAGGGAGTGGAAGAAGAAAGAAACATGAAAGAGGGTGATGAAAATGTTACCTCTTCTTCAGGTTCTTCCTTTTGATTTGATCAAAAGGACTCTTTAGGATCGCTTTCTGACTAAAGTAAAGCTTCTAGGATGAAGGGAGAGAAGTTGGGAGAGTATATGGGCAGAGTTTGGCCGAACCAAAAGGCTTGAAAGTGTGAATAAGGTGGCAGAGGTGGGGGCCTTTTATAAGAGGAGAGGAGGGGCTCTTTTGGAAAGATTGAAATGTTACATTATTATACAATGCTTTTCGGATTCTAAAGGTCCCAAACTTATATAATTCGTGTCTAAGGTGATAAGGGTTCGAAATCTACCCATACAATAGTCTTTGGACAAGTGTAAGCCTTGGATGTTTCATTATCTTTTCATTTTATTAAAATCGTTAAATAATGAGGTCATCGCTGCATCATAATGATGTCATAAATAATTTAATTTATTTAATGTCTAAAAATTATAAAAAAAATACTATTATGTAGGAAATCTTTTTATATTTCTAATTAATATTTATAGTCAAAATTTGGACTTGTGTAACCCCACTTAAAAACTGTTTTAGTAAAACAACTCATGTTTGTGTCAATTTAATTTTAACTTTAAATAAATATATATTAATGTCATTTTCCAACTAAAGTGGCTCCATGGGGTAACCAAGTTGACCCATGGGTTTTCTTGGTCATCCATGACTCATAAAATATGAGTAGGACAAGTTTCAAGCTCATCTCATATTATTAAAACATTATTTTTACCTTAAACTATACTAATTACCTCTAATCGCGATTAAGAACTTAAAAGTTACTATTCACCAAAAAATTATTTTAATCTCATTGAACCACATTTTACTTCTTAATGACAACCATGTATGTCGGATTTTTGAAAAATCAAATCACAGAAGTGGTAATATTTCATTTTAACGAAAAATCAGTTTTTAACAACCACTTAGTGGTTTCACTATTCATCAGAAATTGATGTTTTTCAGAATAAGGCCAAAATTTCACCCTAAGCTATAATTGATATTCCGAATTCAAAAATGATGTCTATTTTTCAAAATTCCAAACATATAAGTTTCATTAATTAATTTTATAATTAATTCCCGCTGTTACAAAAAATAGCGTGTTTTTAAGAAACAATTTATATCAAAATATTGGCAATTGTTTATGTCCAATTTCAATGTTAAATTAATTCTAATGACCACCATTGGATAAAATGGTAAAAATATATTATAATTATACTTTAAAACCCCTAAATAGTATAATTTATCACAATAAATTATTTTTATTTAAAAAGTTGTTTTTAAGTATTTTTCACTATTCATAAAAAATTAGAAGTTCTCAGAAAAATACCAAAAATTCAACATAGGCTAATTTCAATATTCCGAATCCAAAAATGAAGTCCATTTAAATAAAATTTATAAAATTTCAAAAAGTAGGTATTACTATTCACAACGGCTAGTTTAATTAGTTGTGGTGTGTGTTAGAGCTCGAGGTTGCGTACAACACACGCTATTGCATTATTCGAAGGGAAATGTACCGTGGAAGCTTGGGGTGTTACAAGTCTCCCTCAATGACTTTATATGTTAATTTATTTTTAATTTTCAAAGACATTGGGAAAATAAACTCGAGGTTGAGCATGAATACTTTTCCCTTTTCCTCAATATCTTAAAGTTCCATCTCCACCTAGGTTGTCACTATATGTGGGAACCCCAATTCAGATTCATCAGGAAATACATCATGATAGTCTACTTCTTCTTCTTATTCTATAGGATACTAAAAAGTGGCTCTGATTTTCTTTCATAGGTTTTTCATTTTTTCAATGTCGAGAGGTAGTTCATCCCCTTATTCTTTTTTTAACGAGTCTTTGCTAAGTGAATCTAGTTTTTCAAACAATTATATCATTTCTCTTTTATTGGTCTATTTTTATTGCCTTTTTCCCCTTCCATACTGGTTGTGAATTGGTCATTTCTCATCCCCAAGAACCCACTTGGAAACATGGAAGGAAAAATTAGTCACAAAATAAATGTTCAAGGTATGAATTTATGACATATTTGATTCATTCAATCCCTTTGATCTTGGGATAAAATTATCGGTCCATCATAGAGAATGGTCACTTGTTATTACTTGTCTTAAAGTGGGGAAAAATAAGAAATAAATAAAAGAAAACAAAAATAATGATAACAGAAAAAACACTAATAATAGATGTACTAAAATAGTGAAACCTCAAACCTTATACTAACCAATGGTACCTAGTTGATCATGTGGTTATCGCATGCCACAGTCAAATATAAATTTTTATTTTATTAAAACTAGGAATGTGTCATGGGGCTGACCAATATCATTTCCCAAGGAGCATGTCTAGGTTGGATTATCACAATTCTAAATCACTTATTAATATTTATTTCATTTTATTAATTTTTAAAATATCCACATTTGATGTATTTTTGTTCTTGATTTAATTATTTATGAATTTAAAACAAAATTAAAACAACAAACATAATAATATTGAAAGAGGTTCAGGTCTAAGGTTGATTAAAGTGATTCCTCATTATCCTCTGGTTCTCATCTAATAATCATGTCAATTTCATTCTTAGATTTTTGAAATTTATCTAATTTGAGGATCTAAAAATACCTAGGAGAAATATTCCTGGGTACATTAAATTCCACCTCCTCAATAAAGAAGAGTAAATGAACATACTCAATTGAGGCATTCACTATATCAACACCCATCTCCATCATATGTTTTCATTCCTCGGTCCACAATATGTCACTGGTATATATTGTAAACTGAGAGATGGAGGGATGACTGATTTGATAAAGTGTAGAATTCTATATTTCAATGGAAATAGTAGATGAATCTCATCTATCTGGTTTAGTTTAATGAATTTGTTCATCATGGATGGAAATCATAAAATAATAAAGAACATGTTCTTGTGTAATCTCCCATGGGATCCTATCCCTTGGGTTTTTTCTCTATGGTTCTAAGTTTAAGGGATCACATTATGAACACAGTAAGTGGATTTGATAAAAACACAAAGAAAAACAAGGAGAAGAAAGAACATCATGATGGAACAGGAATAGAAACAGAACATTCAATTAGAATTGAAAATGCAGAAAATAAAATAAAATGAAGAGGTGATCCACAACAATCATAATATTCCAAATCTTTTTCCTAAGATAGGGGAAAAATTATTTATAGATAGTGGATTTTATTCATAACCATGGAATTAAGTGATGATCAATAATCACACTCAACATATTTGGATGTGTTCCACATGTACAGATTTGATGTTAGCGATCGATTCTGTTGATAAAAATTCCTTCCCCTAATCATGTGAATGTGTGTTCGAAATTGTTTCAGTGATTAATTTATTGAATGGAAGTTGGGGTGCTACTCAACATCACTACACTTTATGGTTCTTTATGAATCATCTGGTTCATATCTATAATGGAAGATTTGGACAACATTTAGATAGAGGTGGTATGGCTTGGCACTAGGTTGGTAATTGTGCCAAATGAATTGGGCTTGAGAATCGTGCTTGACATCTGTCTCCGATTCTTTCACAAGAAAATAACATTAAAAAACATTTCAAAACTCTAGCCTCCTTAGCTTTGGTGACTTATTTTTTTCATTTTTAATTTTATCATTATATATATATATATATATATATATATCTTTATTTATACTTTTTTATTGTTATTATTTTCTTTTTATCATTTTTTTACAAGGAGTGGGACATGGGTTTTTTGAGGTGTGATTATGCTTCCTCTTCCATCTCCAGTTGTAGAATTTTTCTTCTTCAATAGGGTGCACAACCATGGATCTCATCACATACACCTCATTCAATGGGTATGGAGGAGCTCAGTGTATTCTTCAAAGTAATTTTTTTATATGTTTTTCAGATTTTTCTTTAAAAAATATGTGCAGGTCAAAAAATAGTAGTTTAAATATACTTTTTGTATATTTAGAATATTTAATTTTTGTTTTTCTTTATTTTGTTTATATATATATATAGTTTTCAGTGGAATTTATCTGCTCTTTAATATCCATCATTACCGCCATTACAACAGTTTGGAATTCTGACAGAAACCCTCACCCACGGTTCCCTTTTATAAAAGGACTTGTCTTGAATATTATTCTACATTTCCGATTTGGGATTCAGGTTCTCCCTTTCCTGCATAGAACATTCTATATTTCTGATAAGGGATTCAGGTTCTCGTATTCCGACATGGAATTAATAATATATATAATAGATTTTAATTAATTAGGAATTAAATAATAATTAATTAATAAAGAATAATCTTATTAATAACTAAATAGTATTGGTTAATTATGTAATGTATTATTATTTAAAATAATTATTAATTATTAATTATTACTTATTACTTAATTACTAATTAAGCAATATTTAATTACTTATTAAACTAATTATTAATTAATTTGTTAATAATTAATTAGTAAATTAGCAATATAATTATTAATTACTTAATAAATAATTAGTTAATAATTAATTTGTTAATTAGTAATATAATTATTAATTATTAGATATTAAATATTAATTAAAAAAAATTAGTTAATTAGTAATATAATTTTTACTTTCATAATAATTAATTAGTAATATCATTATTAATTATGTAATAATAAATTAGTAATATTATTATTGGTTATATAATTATTAATTATAAAATAATTAATTACTTAATTAGTAATAAAATTATTAATTATATAATAATTAATTAGTAATATAATTATTAATTATAAATTATAAATTATTTAATAATTAATTATTTAATTAGTAATATAATTATTAATTATGATTATTCATTATGATTATTAGTAATGATTATAATGTATAACTATTAAAAATAACTATAAAATAATTAAAATATATATAATAATAATAATAATTAATTATTAATTAATTAGTGATTAAGAAATATTTAATTACCTATTAAATTAATTAGTTAATAATTAATTTTTTAATTTGTAATATAATTATTAATTACTTAATAATTAATTTGTTAATAATTAGTTAGTTTATAATTAATTAGTTAATAATAAATTAGTTAATTAGTAATATAATTATTAATTATATAATTATTTATTATATAATTATTAATTAATTATAAATTAATTAATTAAATTGTAATATAATTAATTAATTAATTAGTAATATCGTTATTAATTAAATAATAATTAATTAGTTAATTAGTAATATAATTAACAATTTTATAATCATTAAATAATAATATAATTATTTATTATATAATTATTAATTGTATAATAATTAATTAGTTAATTAGTAATATAGTTATTAATTATATAATAATTAAATAGTTATTTTGTAATATAATTATAAATTCTTTGGACCTTTACCTAATTACATATTTTTTTTCAGAAAACCTAAATAAAAAACTTGAAGTATTCTGAATATATTAAGTAAAATCTCAACAAACCTCCCCTTTTATAATGTTGAAATACTCGACATCTTTTCAACTTCTACGATGTGGTGCGACACTTGACATCTTTTCTAGTAAGTGAATTCCAAAGCTTATAAATTATTTTTCATCAACATTTGTTAGGAAATTCTTTTCATTTTAAACTATTTCTTATATGTTTATTTCACTTTTTAAGTTTCATTTATATCGATCTTATAGTTTATATTTTATAGGCTTCCATAGTCACCTAATTCAAACATCAAAATATTTCAAGTATGTGACTTTAAAAACCTATAAAATGTGAAGTATAAGACCAATATAAATGAAACATAAATCATGGATTAAACAAATAATAAATAGTTGAAAATGAAAATAATTTCATAAAAAATGTCAATGAAAAATAATTTAGAATCTTTCAAAACCACTAACCTGAAACATATAAATGTTTCAAGTATGTGACTTTGAAAGACTATAAAATATAATCCATCAGACCAGTATAAATTAAAATTAAAATATGGATTAGACATATAATAAATAGTTGAAATTAAAAATAATTTCATAAAAAATGTTGATGAAAAATAATTTATAAGCTCTCAAATCCACCTACTTGAAACTAAAAAATGTTTCAAGTACGTGACATTGAAAGGCTATAAAATATAAACTATAAGATCAATAAAAATGATACTTAAAACATGGATTGAACATATAAGAAATAGTTTGAAATAAATATAATTTCGTAAAAAATGTTGATTAAATAATTTATAAGATTTCAAGGCCACTTACATGAAACATAAAAGTGTTTCAAGTATGTGACTTTGAAATCCTATAAAATATAAACTATATGACCAATATAAATGATAATTAAAAAATATATTAAACATATAATAAATAATTGAAAATAAAAATACTTTTGTAAAAAATGTTGATAAAAATAATTTATAAGCTTTAAAAGTCACCTACTTGAAACTTAAAAATGTTTCAAGTATGTGACTTTGAAAGACTATAAAATATAAAATATAATATTAATATAAATGAAACTTAAAATTTTGATTAAAAATATATGAAATAGTTTAAAATAAAAATAATTTCATAAAAAGTGTTGATGAAAAAAATCTATAAGCTTTCAAATCCACCTAATAATTTATTAAATTATTAATATTACTAGTAAAAATTAATAGTTAATTATTATTTACTAGTAAATATTATTTATTATTAATTGATTTAAAATGATTAATAATAATATATTATAAATTCCACATAGTAAATGAAAAACCTGAATCGCATGTCGGAAATGCAGAATATTCTTTTCCGGAAAGGGAGAACGTAAACCCACATCGGAAATGCAGAATGATTTCCAGAACAAACCATCTTATAAAAGGGAGCCATGCATGAGGGTTTCTATCTAAATTTTAGACTGTTATAGTGGTAGGAATGCTAGAAACTAAATTGTAAATAAATTCTTCTGAAATTTTATATATATATATATATATAATAACAAAATAAAAATAAAAATTTAAATTTAAAATATATAAAAATTATTTTAAAACAATTTTTTTTCTGAAAGGCGGTAGGCCCCCTACCTTCTTTCACAACCATTTTAAAAAACATTGACATTTCCATTTTTTTGAATATCAAAAAACATGTATAAAGAATATTTATTCTAGATCCTCTAGAGCGGTGATGGATCTACATGGATCAAGTGTAGTGAGAACGACTCTTGGATCTACTTTATATTCTCCAAACAATCCTCAGTGGGGCTTAATATTCACCCAATTGGAATGTACAGTGTTGAAGAGGTGGTGGTTTTATCTCAACGAATTCTCACACAATCTTGGTGAGATGGTTCGTTAGCTTAAAGGTCTAAGAAAGCGGTCAGAGGTGTGAAATTATATTCCCTTCGATGGTGGATCTTGGATGAAGCGAAATTACAAAATTTAATCGGCATCATTGATATTTGTGGGATAAATGTGGAGTGGTGGAACCTGAGCATCTCCTCTACTGGTGATTTTTGTTGTAGCGAGGAATTTTTTAGTCTTATCCTCTGGTAGAGATGGCTGAACAGCCAAGTGGTGGCGGTAGCACCGTAGGGGAAGATTGGTGGTTGGATGTTTGTGATTGTTGACCTCACCTATTTTGATAATCCCAATCTTGTATTCATATGTTTTGATAATCCCAATATTATATTCATATGTTTTGACAATCCCAATTATGTCTTCATATATTATGATATTCACAATTACTGTTGATCTACACTTTAATTCTTTCCAATCGATGATCAAGTTAATAATAATGTTAAAATAATTTCTGATTTATGTTAATCTCGATTATCCATGTTTATATAAGTTTTGAAATGATTCTAAGTGAATTATATGTGTTTTTCATAAGACAGTCAAGTGTAAGTATCACTGACCTGAACAGAGCTACCGATAGACAGATAGCTACCGACAGCCAGAGCTACCGATAGACACAGAGCTACCGACAGCCAGAGCTACCGATAGATGGATAGCTACCGATAGCCAGAGCTACCGATAGACAGAGAGCTACCGATATGCATAATAGCTAGAGCTACTGATGCATAAAGCTACTGACAGCCAAGAGCAACTGATGGAACTAAGTTCATTGAGCTACCGATAAGAGCTACCGATAAGAGCTACTGATAAGAGCTACCGATAAGAGCTAGAGAAACCGATGGAACTAAGTTCATCGAGCTACCGATAAACCGATAAGAGTCTGAAGAGATACCGATGGAAGATCCTACACAGATTCAACCGTACACGTCTACAAACAAACGGCTACCTATAATTAACTGCAGAGTCAAATCCTATATCCTCGACACTATTTGTTTATTACACTAATGACTACATTTGTTACTTTTGATGCATGTAATGTTATTAAATGATTTCTGTTGCCATTTTAGGAAATCGTACCAAGTACGATTGAAAAGGATAATCATTCCTTCTTCTCAAAAAAAGGCATAAAAGACAACGTGTATGTATCAGTGAATTAAGACAAGAGACTTGAAGAGATTGAGCACACTAGAACACACTTGCGATCAAGCTCAAAACATGCCAAGAACAACTGGAGAACTTGCACTCACAAGACTACTACTACCAGACTCCAGAACACAGAGCATACATCGAGCAATCTATGATAAAGAAGAACTACACAGAACACTTCATTTTCTGAACCGATAACCAAGCTGAACCTGGAAGCACTGAAAGAAGAAACAATACTCTGTCTTTCAGTCAAATACCAGAGAAGGACTCAGAACCATTTCTGATCAAATCCAAAGGAGTCCAGAGCTGCACTGCAATCACTAGAGCCATTATAAACTCTATATCTTGATCTAAGTGATTTAGTATTTACATTACGAGCAGTGTGTGCAGCCTGTCAATTATTACACACACACTGTCTCATGAACCTTAACTGGAGGATTTGTAAATCCTCACTCACAATCTTTACATTCTTTATTTCCCACTGTGGATAGTGGTAGAGGTCGAGTGTGACCTGGACAGCTTTGAGCTGTTGTTTGTTATCCCACGTATAACTGTGGTAGAGGTCTGTTGACCTGAACAGTGTGATCACTGTTGTTAACCCAGATCCAGGGTGTGGATCACTTTATAAAAATTTTGAGAGGACTAAGTCTCGGCTTGAGACTAAACCTCTTGGTTAACTCCTATGTTTTTAGTTAAAACCAATATTCATACTATATACATTTATTTCATATTCCGCTGCTATTACTTTGAAATATAATTTATTTTCAAATCTACTTTGATAGTTAAAATCGCAAGTGTTTATATTTATTATAAACCAGTAAGTTAGTTTCAAAAGTTAATTTAATCATAAGATTAAGTTAACTGATAATTAATCAATCTTTGATAAACTAATTGAACCTTTATAATCTGTATAAATTCACTACAGTTTAATTTGTTTTTGAAATTAGGGGATTTTAATAGAAATTGTCTTTAGCAGAAATTTTAATTGGAACTCAATTCACCCCCCTCTTGAGTGTCCACTCCGACCAACATTTGTTATCAAATATTGTTGTGTGTTTTGCAAAATTTTTATTTACTCTCTGCTTTTCAACTGTGATTTTAGTTGTATTTTAAAGTTCTTAAAATTTCTGTTATTTTTAAATTTTTATCTCTTTAAATTTTGCTTATAATGGATAATAGACTTGAGGGTGCTGCTACTAACCGGCCACCTTTCTTTAATGGAAATAACTATGCTCAGTGGAAACTTGAAAAGAAAATTCATCTAGAAAGCATGAGTTTTGATATTTGGACTGCTATTGAATCTGAATACAAAATTCCCAGTACTGATAGATCTACTTGGGATGAACCTACAAAGACTGCTTACAATAATAATTGTAAAGCTATGTATTCTCTATATTGTGCTCTAGGAGATGAATAATTCAACAGAATTTCTGCATGCAAAACTACTTTTGAAATTTGGGATACCTTGGCTGTTTCTCATGAAGGAACAAATAATGTTAAAGAAATGAGATTGAAAACTTATACTATTAAGTATGATAATTTTAAAATGAAGTCTGATGAACCTATTTCTAACATGTATCTTAGGTTTAATGAGATAGTCAACACGATGAATTCACTCGGAAAATCTATTCCACCAAAGGAACAAATTATGAGAATCTTGAGATGTCTACCAGACCGATGGAGAGGCCCATCTGTCTCAATCAGAGAATCATGTGACATTGCTGCTCTACCTGTCAAAGAGCTTATTGGAAAATTGATGATGTATGAAGAAGAGCTCAAGGTAAACAAATAGGAAGATGATGAACCGAAAAGAAAATCTGTAGCTTTCAAGTCTACTTCTTTGAAGAGTAAGGATAAGGAGAAAATACAAATGGAGGATGAGAGTTCAACAAGTGAAAACTCAGAGTATGACAGTGATGCAGAAATGGCTCAGATATCCAGGAGATTCAAGAAGTTTTATAGGAAAAAGAAATTCTTTTGGAAAACAAATTACAAAGGAAAGTATGATCAACAAGGAAAATGGAAAAAGGATTGGAAGAAAGCTGACAGGACTGATGAAGTTGTCTGCTAAGAATGCAAGCGAAAAGGACATATCAAAGTAGACTGTCCAAAGTTGAAATTCAAAAATAAATATGATTACAAAGACAAAAATTACAAGAAAACCATGAAGGCTACCTGGAGTGCTTCAGAAGACAGCACAAGTGAAGCCGAATCTTCGGACTCTGAAAGGAATCGAGCCAACATGTGTTTCATGACAAATACTTCTGAGGTAACATCTGACACTCCTATTTTAAATTAATATTATTCTGGAGATGATTATGATTCGGAAAACATGTCAAAATCTGAACTATTTGAATACTGTGATATGTTAGAAGAAACCTGTAATGAGCATAAAGACAAATACAAAGGTTTAAAGAAACAGTATGCTTTAAGTGTTAAGCATAAATCTGATCTTGATATAAAAAAGGAAAAGAATGCTCAACTATTAAAGGAAAATACAGAACTGAAACTGTCAAATGAGCAACTCAGAAAGGACTTAGAAAAATTCACAAATGTAAAGGATGCTCTAACTCAAATGCTAGGAAAGAAAGTTGCACCTAGATATGCTACTGGTTTAGGATACCAACCTAGACAGAGACAGTTCACAAGAACCCGATTTATTCCTAAGTCTGAAAAAAAATATTGCTAGTTCCAGTTTTGGAAATTCATATGCTTCAAAAGGATATTCATATGGTTATAGACCAAATAAAGTTTATCTTTCAAAATCTATTACTTCTGTTAATTGTATGAATCCAATAAAACAAATCTGGGTACCTAAAGCCATGTTTGCTAACCTATCTGGACCCAAGAAAATCTGAGTACCAAAGTCATTTCCTGTTTAAATCTGTTTTACAGGAGACCTGCTTGAGGAGCTGTCACAAGAAGATATTGTATTTAGACAGTGGGTGCTCAAGACACATGACTGGAAATTATTCTTGCTTCAAGAGCTTAATAAAGGTTGATGGAGGTCATGTCACCTTTGGTGACAACTCTAAAGGAAAAATCATCGGCCTAGGCCAGATTGGTAACCCCGACTCAGTATTAATTTCTAAAGTTTTATTCGTTGATGGACTTAAATATAACTTGCTTAGTATATCTCAATTATGTGGTGATGGTTTCAATGTCAAGTTTGAAAATGATTCCTGTGATGTTTTTAACTCCAAAAATGCTTTAGTATTTTCTACTCTAAGGAATGAAAATTTTATGCTTTTGATTTAAATTCTTTAGCTAAACAAAATATTCCTTGTTTGAATGCTTTTCATAAATAATCTTGGCTATGGCACAGAAGATTAGGACACTACAACATTCACTCACTTAGAAAACTGTCTAGGAAAAACTTAGATAGAGACTTACCTAATTTAGAATTCCCAAATGACAAAGTGTGTAATCCCTGTCAAAAGGGAAAACAACACAAAGTTTCTTTTAAATCAAAGAAATAAGTCTTAACTTCTCAACCACTTGAGTTGGTTCACATGGATTTGTTTGGACCATCAATAGTTTCTAGTTTAAATGGGAAGCACTATGTCTATGTTCTAGTAGATGACTTCTCTAGATATACTTGGGTATATTTCTTAGCTCACAAAAGTGAAGCTTATTCTTCCTTTATTAAATACTCCAAGTCTGTAGAAAATCTTAGTGGACTCAAAATTAAGACCCTGAGAAGTGATCATGGCCGTGAGTTTGAAAATCAAGACTTTGAATCTTATTTCTTACACAATGGCTACACTCATAACTATTCATCTCCTAGGACACCTCAGCAGAATGGCGTAGTAGAAAGGAGAAACCGAACCCTTCAAGAAATAGCTAGAACCATGCTCAATGAATATGAACTGCCTATTTACTTTTGGGATGAAGCTTTAAATACAGCTTGTTATGTTATCAATAGAGTCTTGATCAGACCTGTTCTTAAGAAAACCCCATATGAGTTGTGGAACAATAGGAAGCCTAAGGTTAATTACTTCAGATTTTTTTGTTGCAAAGTCTTTATTCTTAACACAAAGGATAATCTGGACAAGTTTGCTTCTAAAAGTGATGAAGTAATTTTTCTGGGTTACTCTACTTCAATTAAAGATTATAGAGTGTTCAATAAGAAATCCAAATGTGTGGAAGAATCTGTTCACATAAAATTAGATGAAACCGATCCACATGAGCCTAAAACCTCTCTTGAGAATCTTGAAGAAGATTTTTCTGTTCTTGACCTTAATGATAAATCCAAAGAACCTATTATAAAAACTTCTAGTTCTGGACTTTTTCCAGAATCTGTTTCGGTCGAACCTGAACCTACTGATGAACCTGAAGTGTCTATTCCTACCTTTACTAGATCAACAAGAATTCTAAAGAATCATCATTTGGATGTTGTTGTTGGTAATCTTCATAGAGGAACACAGACTAGAGCTTCTCTAAGAAATCAGGTTTAACATCAAGCTTTTCTCTCCCAGCTAGAACCCAAAAATATTAATGATGATATCATTGATGAATTCTGGGTAATGGCTATGCAAGAAGAGTTAAATTAATTTGAAAGAAACAAAGTCTGGGAATTAGTTGACAGACCTAAGGACACACTAACAATAGGCACTAAATGGGTTTTTAGAAATAAAGTTGATGAATCAGGAAACATAGTTAGAAACAAAGCTAGGCTAGTTGCACAAGGATATAGTCAAGAAGAAGGCATAGACTATGAGGAGACCTTTGCACCTGTAGGTAGACTAGAAGCCATTAGGATTTTACTTGCATATGTTGCACATCTAAATTTCAAGCTATATCAAATGGATGTCAAAAGTGCATTTCAAAATGGTTTTATAATTGAAGATGTTTTTATAGAACAACCTCCTAGATTTACAAACCCCCATTTTCCAAATCAAGTTTTTAAACTTTCTAAAGCTTTATATGGCTTAAAACAAGATCCAATAGCTTGGTATGATAGACTCAGCAACATTCTTATTTCAAAAAATTTTACTAAAGGGATTTCTGATCCAACTCTTTTTATTAAAAGAATTTCTAAAGATGTTTTAGGTGTACAAATCTATGTTGATGATATTATTTTTGGATCGTCTAAACATTCTTTATGTACTGATTTTTCAAAAAGTATGCAAAATGAATTTAAAATGAGTTTAATGGGAGAACTTAAATACTTTCTTGGATTTCAAGTATTTCAAAATGAAAATGGTATTATTTTGAATCAAAGTAAATATACAAAGGGTCTTTTAAAACGTTTTGGTTTGGATAGTATTAAGGAGAGTGAAACTCCTATGAGTACAATCTGTAAATTGGATACAGATGAAACTGGGAAACCAGTGGATCAAACCAATTATAGGGGTATGATTGGTAGTTTACTTTATCTTAATGCTAGTCGACCAGATATTATGTTCAGTGTATGTATGTGTGCAAGATTTCAAGCTAACCCGAAAGAATCTCATTTTCTTGCTGTTAAAAGAATTTTCCAGTATCTCAAACATACTGTTAACCTTGGTTTATTTTATCCAAAAGGACAATCCTTTGAGTTAATGAGTTATTCAGATGCTGACTTTGTTGGTTGTAAATTAGACAGAAAAAGAACTTCAGGAACATGTCATTTATTAGGAAAATCCTTAGTATCTTGGTGTAGTAAAAAGCAGAATTTTGTAGCTCTATCCACTGTCGAAGCAGAGTATATAGCTGCTGGTAGTTGCTGTGCACAAATTATGTGGATGAAACACACTCTCTTGGACTATGGATATGATTTTAAGCATGTTTCGATTAACTGTGACAACACTAGTGCAATAAACATCTCGAAGAACCCTGTATCTCACTCAAGAACCAAACACATTGATGTAAGGCATCATTTTCTGAGAGATCATTATCAAAAGGGTGATATTTCTCTTTAATTTATCAGCACTGAACATCAATTGGCCGACATTTTCACAAAACCCTTAAGTGTGGATAGGTTATGTTACATTAGGCATGAGCTGGGGATGTTTAATCTTCACCGATAGAAATCCTCACCGATAAGGCGTTGTTTTAAATCTCTTTGTCTGCCGCCAAAAATATAAACCGCTTTTTTATTTTATTTTTATTCATTTAACTTATGATTCCTAAATGATAAAACTAAGTCTAAACCGCTTCTCACTCCACCGAACCCAAAACCTTTTACCTTCGAACCTTAGAACCCAAACCCTCTGCGAACCTGAGATCCCTCGAACCAGCGATGGAAAAAACCAAAACTCCTGTCATCCGAGATGACTGTGTTGAGCCTAAAGAAAAAAGACAGAAGTCTGAGCCAGAAGCGAGTAGTGCTGTTAGAACTAGGTCAGGAAGGAGACCAGTAAATCCTCATCTGCAAAATAGAGCTATTGTGATCGAAAAAGAGTTGTGTTTAGACTGGTTGTTGCCCAGTAAGTCCTTGGTGCTCGATGTTCTGGAAGCTCAGAGATGGGTAGACTGCTTTTCAAATAACAACGGTCCCTACTACCCAAAGTTGGTAAAACAGTTTTACGAGTTCGTAAGCTTCGAGAAGTTAGAGAATGAGAACCGAGTATCTTCATTTGTAAATGGTAAAGTGATATCATTTTCATCAGTGGAATGGACTTATTGCTTAAAAGTTCCACATGAAGATGTGTCTGGATATGTATCAAGAGCAATGCCACCTACCAGTGACATTTTTGATCATGAGACCGCATTGAAAGAACTGACTGGTGATGGAACTCCAAGGCAAGTGGTTGCTGTAGAAATGGATGGAGAGAACAGATTACTGTTCATGTTTATTCAACATGTGTTGATACCAATGAGAGGAGACTTTTCTAATTTGATATATCAGGATATCTATCTCCTACATCTTTTGAGACATGATGTCAAAGTCAATTTGTGCAGATTGGTGATGAGTCAAATGGAAGATATGACAAGGCCGAAATCAAAGACTAACACCCTATTCTTTGCTAAGCTGATTTCTGTAATGATCAAAGTGAAAGGGATAGTTGAGTCTCAAGATGAGACAATTTTAGTGAAGAGCAACTTTTGTATCACTACTATAGTTTGCAAATATATAAAGATTAATTGGAATCCGTGGAGAGGAGAATGGGTCAATGATGACCAAAAGGTATATGATAAATTTAATCCTGTGGATTATCCTTCAAGGCCAAAGGATAAAAGAGATCCAGGTCTAGGACCTGATGAAGAGGAACCTGAGTATAGTGATGAGTCAGAAGAAGAAGAAGAAGAAGAGGAAGAGGAAGAAACTCCTATGGATGATGGAGGAGATCCTGACTTGCCTCCAAGCCCTGTTGCTAAAATTGTGTCTTTAGAAAAGGAAGTGCTAGCAGAAGTGGAGACACCTGCTAATGAGGAAGACCAGTCGGTCTCTGAGCATGTAGAGGAAGAAAAGAATGTCTCTGAATCATCTGATTCTGCTGAATTGAGTCTGAGTCCAGTTATGGGAAGCTCAGTTGTACCTTATATGGATGAAGAAAGAGAAAGAGGAGAAGTTGTACCTATTCCAGAAAATCATCTTGTTGCTGCAGAGATGGAATTTGTTGTGAAAGATTCTGATGAAGAAAGACCAGCAGAGAATGTAGTTGCTATATATGAGAATTCACCCATTGAGGGGGAGTATCACACCAAGTTTGGAAATGTTACAGTGACTATCGAGTCTGAAGACTGGGTAGAAGACCCAGGTTTTATAGTCTTTGGTTTGGATTATCCTGATTCGGATAATGAAGTATCTTTGAATAGACCAAAGATCAGCTCTGACATCAATCCTGAGTTATTACCTGCTGATGTGGTCCGAGTACATTATTTAGATGTGCGGAAAGAAAATCTCAAAGTCAGTTTTGTAGAATAAGTAAATACAATGGAATCTTTTTTAGTATCCTCGATTCAATCAGTCATGGCTGACTCTGTAGTCAGTTTAGCTTCTGAAAGAGTATCTACTACAGTTTCTCCTACTGATTTTGTTACAAAGTCTGACCTCGAATCCCTAAAGCATGAGCTGAAGGAATCCTTCAGTGCCTCTGTTGCTGAGATGAAGCACTGTTTTGGTGAAGAAATGAAGATGTTAGAAAGGTCTTTTGAGCTTTCTCTTTGTTGAAATCTGTCAGCTTTTGTGGGTGATCTAATGGAAGAAGTCAAGGTGTGCCACTCTCAATCTTCTAGGTTAGAAGCAGATCTTGAAGCTCTATGGATATCTGTTGTTGCCTTAGACTCTTTCATGAGTTCAAAATCTCAAGCTGACAAGGATTTAGCCTATGTGAAGAGTGTTGTAAGTCAGCTGGTCTCGGTGTTTGAAGCTTTCAAAACATCTATGAAGGATCATGTCAAAAATCAGGACTCTCAAATGTAAAATCTGATTAGTGGGTTGACCAAAAGCTTCAAAGAAACTGCATCCTTCTCTGTTGGTCCTCTAGTTCAAAAACCTGCAATTGATCGGAATCAATTTTGTGCTCTGATGAAGGAAGAGCTTGGTTCTATTTCAACCAGTGGCTCTGTGGACTCATCAGATTTAAGTCGAGTTGTGCTGTCTACCAGGGATTTAGCCAGATAAATAATGAAAATCGTACAGGACTACATGAGAGATGCCTATGCTTCTCAACAGGAAATCAAGAATAAGGTGGATACTTATTTTGAAAAGGTTTATACCAAGCAACAACTGACCAACCATTTCAAACTTCTGCTTGAGAATCTAAAGTTACCTCCAGTGTCTCAGGCCTCCAGAGAGCAGGTTAGTAAGCTCAGGGAGCTTACTCCTGTTTGGATAAATTCATTGAAAATAGATATAATTTTTTGTCTGCAATGGAGAGAGGAGGAAGCATTATAATGGATTTCAGAAACTTGTTGCTGCCCTTCCTGCATGTGGATGCCAGACCGGTCATTGTGCCTGCTGCTTTGCCTACCTCTGCCTCTACTGTGTCTCCAGTTCAGATGACTCTTGCTCAATCCATAAGAAGTCTCACACCTATGATCACTCAAAGGACTTACCAATACAGGCCCGACACTGTACCAGTTGCTCAGCCTCCTCTGATCATTTCTGGAATTCCAAAGTCCTCCTCAGTATCCTCCACACCTGAATTCTCTTCTGATCCCAAGGGAAAATCTCACATTGAAGATGTGGATTGATAAAGTGGCAAGGATGTTTGATAGGAATCATTTTTTTCTCCATTCTGTTTATGTAATTTTTGTCTGATCTAATACAAATTCCTTTCTTTCCACTGTCTCAGTTTATCAGTTTTCTATGTTTGGTTTCCCACTTTTTGATTATCACAAAGGTGGAGAAATATGCTCAAAAGGGGAGAAAAGGGGAGAAATATAAAAGGAGAAATATAAAAGGGTATAAATATGATCAAAGGAGTAGCCTTTGATACTATTTCTTACATTTCCTTCTTTGGTACCAATTATTTCAAACCTTATCTCTAATACTATTGTATTTAATTCTACCTATGATAATTTTTTATCTATATCTTTATATTACTATTTCCACTTTCCTCTGATACTGTTTTCTTTGAGAAAATTGAATATTAATGTTATAATATCTAATACTATATTCTCACTATCTTAAAATAGCCATATCATAAGTTGTGATTATCAAAAAGGGGGATATTGTAGACCTCACCTGTTTTGATAATCCCAATCTTGTATTCACATGTTTTGATAATACCAATCTTGTATTCATATGTTTTGACAATCCCAATCTTGTATTCATATGTTTTGATAATCCCAATCTTGTATTCATATGTTTTGACAATCCCAATTATGTGTTCATATATTATGATATTCACAATTATTGTTGATCTACACTTTAATTCTTTCCAATCGATGATCAAGTTAATAATAATGTTAAAATAATTTCTGATTTATGTTAATCTCGATTATCCATGTTTATATAATTTTTGGAATGATTCTAAGTGAATTAGATGTGTTTTGCATAAGACAGTCAAGTGTAAGTATCACTGACCTGAACAGAGCTACCGATATACAGATAGCTACCGACAGCCAGAGCTACCGGTAGACACAGAGCTACCGACAGCTAGAGCTACCGATAGACGGATAGCTACCGACAGCCAGAGCTACCGATAGACAGAGAGCTACCTATATGCATAATAGCCAGATCTACTGATGCATAAAGCTACCGACAGCCAAGAGAAACCAATGGAACTAAGTTCGTCGAGCTACTGATAAGAGCTACCGATAAGAGCTACCGATAAGAGCTACCGATAAGAGCTAGAGCAACCAATGGAACTAAGTTCATCGAGCTACCGATAAACCGATAAGAGTTTGAAGAGAAACCGATGGAAGATCCTACACAGAGTCAACCGTACACGTCTACAAACAAACGGCTACCTATAATTAACTGTGGAGTCAAATCCAATATCCTCGACACTATTTGTTTATTACACTAACGGCTACATTTGTTACTTTTGATGCATGTAATGTTATTAAATGATTTCTGTTGCCATTTCAGGAAACCGTACCAAGTAAGATTGAAAAGGATAATCATTCCTTCTTCTCAAAAAAAGGCATAAAAGACAACGTGTATGTATCTATGAATTAAGACAAGAGACTTGAAGAGATTTAGCACACGAGAACACACTTGCGATCAAGCTCAAAACGTGCCAAGAACAACTGGAGAACTTGCACTCACAAGACTACTACTACCAGACTCGAGAACACAGAGCATACATCGAGCAATCTGTGCTAAAGAAGAACTACACAGAACACTTCATTTTCTGAGCCGATAACCAAGCTGAACCTGGAAGCACTGAAAGAAGAAACGATACTCCGTTTTTCAGTCAAATACCAGAGAAGGACTCAGAACCATTTCTGATCAAATCCAAAGAAGTCCAGAGCTGCATTGCAATCACTAGAGCCATTCTAAACTCTATATCTTGCTCTAAGTGATTTAGTATTTGCATTACGAGTAGTGTGTGTAGCCTGTCAATTATTACACACACTGTCTCCTGAACCCTAACTGGAGGATTTGTAAATCCTCACTCATAATCTTTACATTCTTTATTTCCCACTGTGTATAGTGGTAGAGGTCGAGTGTGACCTGGACAGCTTTGAGATGTTGTTTGTTATCCCACGTATAACTGTGGTAGAGGTCTCTTGACCTGAACAGTGTGATCACTGTTGTTAACCCAGATCCAGGGTGTGGATCACTTTATATAAATTTTGAGAGGACTAAGTCTCGGCTTGAGACTGAACCTCTTGGTTAACTCCTGTGTTTATAGTTAAAACCTATATCCATACTATATACATTTATTTCATATTCCGCTGTTATTACTTTGAAATATAATTTATTTTCAAAGCTACTTTGATAGTTAAACTCGCAAGTGTTTATATTTATTATAAACCAGTAAGTTAGTTTCAAAAGTTAATTTAATCATAAGATTAAGTTAACTGAGAATTAATCAATCTTTGAGAAACTAATTGAACCTTTATAATCTGTATAAATTCACTACAGTTTAATTTGTTTTTGAAATTGGGGGATTCTAATAGAAATTGTCTTTAGTAGAAGTTTTAAATGGCACTCAATTCACCCCCCTCTTGAGTGTCCACTCGGACCAACAGTGATGATAGTAGTGGAGGGGAGAAGCAGGTGAATGGTGGATTATGGTACCATTAAAGAAACTTCATGCTATGTTCTATCATAGTAGCAAGGGAACATAAGGTAAAATAGGGGTGGGGGTGGGAGTAGGGTGCTATCTTGAATCCAATCTATTTCCAAATTTAAAATCAAAATTTATATTTTAAAAAAAACAATTTGAATTTATGGATTTTTCATTAAATTCACACGAAAATGTATAAAATAATTAATACTTGAAATAGATCCATTTATAAAATTTGGTTCCAGGTTAGATTCTAAATAATATTTATTTCAAAATATAAAACAAAATCAGTTTTAATTAATGTATGGCTTGATAATTTGTTTCAAAAATGAACAAACATAAAAAATTAATGATTTATCCAATTAACTATTATGTCCATATTTCACATAATCCTAAGAAATAACTATTTTTCTTGATTTTTTTTAATTAATGGATATAATTTCAATTGAAAATAGAGATCAAAAATAAATAATTTTCAACGAACAAAATTATTCTTGAGATCCACTATTAACCAAACATCATCATTTCCAAGCCCCACTTGTGCTACTGGAATAAGCACTCAACTTAATTTCATCTTGAGTCTTAATTAACATTGTGGTGCCTCATGCTACTGCTTACCAATCATTATCAACAACCATCACCATAAACTCAGTCCTGATTATTTTACTTATAGATACATGACCTTTATCATCACCATGTGAATCTCATGCTCATCCCATTATGGTCCCCTACCTAGACCCACTATATTTTCAAGGTTCTGCACATATACACCCCAAAATAGCTTACGCATATACTGGGAGAATTAAAAGAAACCATTGTGTACTTTCACTCATCATCATGACCTCTTGTTAAGGGTTAGGCTTAGGTTTTACTAGTCTCAACTACCACATACGTTAGTCAAAACCCATTAACTTGATACAAGTTAAAGGAACATCTTGTTTTACCTTCCATAATGACATTTAATAGCTCAAGTTGTTTACCATGAAACAAAACAATTTTACGTCCCAAAATTGCTATGTTGGACCATTTTACTAGACCAAATCAATCCAAATTCTTTCTTTCCTCAATTCCCAAACCTAATAATTTAGTAAAACATGATAATTGCATGTCAACTTATCTAGATGAAAACATCTCACTTTGTGCTTTCCTTTTTTCTTACAGGCCTGGGGAACCTCACCTATGCTAAGTCCACTACACCATCACTATAAAACATGACATCAAAACTAAAACAGAGGTGTTTACTAATGCGTTTTCCATTTTAGATCTAAACCATCCAAAATCATTATCCAATAGGTTCAGGCATCCTCTGATCCTACCATTCAAAAACCAAGCACAACCCATAACATTAAAACTAGGCATCTACACCCATGGAGAACAATGAATCTATATTCTTATTCAAAGAATTATCTAGTACCTACCATGTATCAACCCCTGCATAAATCACTTTCCATGTCTCCGTTCTATTAGGTATCAAAAAACCTAGGGTCACCCCTCTCTTGGGTTTCCCTTACATTACCACATCTAACTCCAATGGTAGAAAAAAATTACATCTATTCCACCATAGCACTTATATAAGCACTGTGAATCACAACTCAACATCACAAGAGAACAAACAAGAAAAAACACCTGATCAAGGGTTGTTCTCAACTAATTTCCTTACTCAGTGGAGGAAAAATAGAAAGAGGTAACATCTATTGATGATCTGATCAACCCTATAACCCAAGATTCTCATACATAATAACAAATATATCCCACCCTTCCCACTGTCTAGTCAAACACAACTCCATATGGGTCACAAATAGCAATAAAAGGTACATCATCCCCCTATCCTATACATATCGCATCGCAAAGGTCTCACAAATCAGGATCTATCACTAGCTCTAAATACCCTTACATAGGGTAAATATCACAAGCACATATAGTTCATATAATATATATAGGATTCACAATTTTAAACATTTCTATTTTTCATCAACCATAATTTATATAAAAAGTTCTCAATTAAACAAAATTTTGAGCACAAGTTATATAAGAAGGAACTCTATAAATTTTACTTGGAATTTTATTTTTTAGAATCCATATAATAATTGATATAAATTATCATTCAATGCACATTTAACCATTTTATTTAACCAAAATTTTTCTAAAACTGGGGCTTAGTTAAATGAAATTTCAATTTAAAGTTATAGGGGAGAATTATCTATAAGTTTCCATTGTCATTTTATTTAGTTGACACCTCATAATAATCAAGAAAAGGGATAAAATAGAATCTTTTAATCCATTTAAGGCATTTGTTCAACTAAATTCCACCATACACTTATATGGGGACACAATATAAATGGGTTTGGACTCTTTAAATAGCCAACCAATTTCATAGTCTAGGTAAAAACTACAGTCAATCACATATATGACATGTGAATATGAATTTCTTGATATGATGCATGAACACACACTCACTTTATGTAATAGTCAGGATATGAAATCACATAAACCGTACCCTTATAAACATGTGTATCACTTGAGGTGAAATCAAATAAATAGTAAAATAGAATAATACAAACTTTCATACCATCTATAAAATATAGACTTCCCTTGTATGTGGGTTGGCCATTCCTAGGCACAAGTTCCATACCACATTCTCAAGACACCATAGTTTCAATCTACCTTACCCAAACATCCAGAAAAATCTATGATACAAAATTTTAACATCCCACTACCCTGAAAATCTAGTTGGTGCCCCATTCGGTATTCTCTACTATAGCTCAGGAATGCCTCCCTATATGGTAGAGGTAGCCAGCTAGTAATGCGGGTCTAAGTTAGTGTGGTGGGGATACTATACCAGCATATTAGAGTAAATAAAAAATGAGAATAAAGGAAATAATACACATGAACTAGATTAATAAAAAATTCAAATGAAATATAGGTATGTTCTAACAAATAACCAAAATAAACTATGTTATATCAAGATGAAATTGTATAATAGATTTTAGGCATTTATATATTAGAATCAAGTCATATATATATCAAAACCAAAAGATAAGAAGGAAAAACTAGGAAAAAATATTAAAAATGGATTTGAGTCCTAAAATGGTCCCAAAATATCATACTCTATAATAAAATCCCATCAAATACCAAGAATTAGGCCTGTACCCTAGTCTAGTCATGTAACAAAGTATTAAAATCTATGGTACATGCCATGAACCAGATCAGATACCCTAGTACCCTAATGCTTGAACCGACACTAACATGGCTCGAAGGTAATTCCTGATTCCTATGGGTTAGTGACCAGCACATGGAACCAAAAAATATAAAATAGGGAACAAATTTTATACAAAAACAGTGAAATATAACAAATACAAGTTAGTATGCACAATCTCTATAGGTAGAAAGTACCAAAAACCAACTAGGTATATAAAAAACCCAAAACATAACATAATCAAAGTACTCTTAATCTAAAAAGATAAAATCAAATTCCCCAAATGGATACATCACTCATAGTCCAAATGATCAACAACATCCACCCCCTCAAAGATGTTATTTCCATTTTCTCAGACCTGGAAGTAGAGAATATACAAACGTTCGAAGCCAGAGGTATGGTGTGAGCTATAAATCTCAGTTGGGACTCACCAAGTGTTCAATAAAAATATTCCATAATAACAAATAGAATCATGCTTTCAATTTCAATAAAAGAAAAAATGGTTATATAATTTCATATTTAAACTAAAAAATTCTTCCATTTCAGAATGATGGAAAACATTTCAAATATGTATTAAATAAAAATTTTATATAAATTGGTTTATGTAAATAATTATATTGAATAAATTGGTTTCATAGTCAATGGAATATATTTTAAAATAATCACAACATGCACCATGGTCATCAACTTTACGGTACAATAGTTTATAGTTTTAGGATCCTCACACTCTCTTATAAATGATAATGGAAACATGTGTACACATATCCCTTAGTATCATTCATAATAAGACTTATGCACATCCCAAATTGGATAGGATCTTGAAATACACGGCTGATTGTCGCCTATCGACCGGTCAAGGTTCCGATGCTCTGCTAATGTGTATAGCAGCACTCGGGTCGAATCCTTGGCGATGGTACTTCGCAATAGTCAATTGTCTTTAGTTGATTCTATTTTGATTGGGGGTAGTTTTTTGCAGAGCTTAATTGAAATGTTTAATGGATGATGTTTAATTTAACAAGTTGATAAAGATTGGGGTGAGTTAATCATTAGGGAGTTAAGCATGTGATATCCTTGAACTTTTCTTTATATTGAATTAAATTAACACCTACATCAAAAGTTGATGTTGATTGGAATTCCCAAGTGTTAAGCCTTTAATACAAGCCTTAACTTTACTTAGGGTTCTAATATCAATCAGTGCTTGATTTTGGAAGTGTATTTATGGTTCCAATAATCCATGGAAACCACACGTTGAACATAATATGTCAATAATCCATGACATGTTAAGTCCAACATACACAATGTTAAATTAAAGAATACTAATCGAGCAAAACCTCTCAATCACTTAACATCCCTAAATTATAACTCACCCCAATAAGATATTTACTCATCCATTTAAATTATTAGTAATATGGTCTGTTATGTTTAAGGAGATTAATTACAAAGAGAATAAAAAGAAAGGGATAAGAAAAGAGTTGTGCGCCGAACACACACACGAACGATGATGAGAGTAAAAAAACCGGACTTTTTATTGAATAATAAAGTAAAAGAAAATGATGGATTTCAGATTGATTTAAACTTCAATAAGAACATTAATATTGAACTACATAAGATGGATGAGAATAAGAAATTAAGAAGAAGAAAATTTCATTAAAACAGAATTACAAAGACAAACACTTGCAAAATTACAACGAAGAAAAATGAAAAAGTAAATGAAAACAAAGAGAGGAGGAAGGGATTATCAAGTGAAAACTTGAGTTTTTAAGATCCTCCCAAGACTTTGGCAGGGCCTTGGTACTGCCAATAAATCATCCATTTCTCTGAAATGCCAACTCATTTGAAAGGAGAGGAGGGGATGTATTTATAGCCCAAGGTGGTGGACTGTTTACATTCCAGAAATACACCTCCACTTGGATCGCATATATGAACATCAATAAAGCCGAATCTCGAGCAATCGCCTTCTAAAAAGTTGTAGATAATAGAGTTTTCCGACTACTCTAAAAATATGGATTCATTTGGACTAAAGGATCAAAAGTTATGGCCGGTTTATTAAACAAAGTAAAACTGTCCATTTCAATCTAGTCTTTTTGAAGTCCAGAATGTGAAAGGGTTTTTGAATATGAATATGCCTTCAAATAGGAATGGGTTCTTCCACAAAATAGGCCTCCTATATCTCTTATTTCACTCTGAAAAATCTCAGCTCGATTTGATGCTTACATCATGAGATATGTCATGCATACTATACTGATTTTAATTCTCGGCCAGAATGGTGGACTGGAATTCAAAGCTTCATTTGGGCCCCTTGTACTTAGATTTGGGCAATGAAATTTTTATCCAAGATGAAAGGTAGTGTCCCCCGAATTATTGTGGAGATTTAATGTTTTTGGACTTCTGTATTGAGCCCAGTAAATCAATATTCAAGGCGGGTCCAGTTTGTTCACAGATTCTTTGGTCTTGTTTGTGAGAACCATATGACCCTTCAAATGGTAGAATTGGCTCATGGTAACTTCTAATGAAATGTTTTATATTGAAAGGATAATCCTAAAAAATAATAACCACGCAATTTGGATCAGTATAGTGATAGTTATTATTAAAACATTAAACTGACTCAATTGGACTACATCTAAAAATGCTCAAAAATTATACTTAATATTAAAACATTAATATTTCACACAAATTATGCACATTTCATATAAAATAAGTAAAGGGAATATATAATAAGTCATTAAAATATTAATAAAATCAACTCCCCCACACTTAGTTTTGTGCATGTCCTCATGTGAAAAAAATATAAAAACATGACAAAATCATTTTTACTCACCAATAGATATTAAAATTTTGTTTTCTTCAATCAGGGGAGGTTTAGACTATTTCACTCATCCATTTTGAAATCCACCACAAGTTTTTACAGAAACAATGTTTCAAAACTAATTCATTTTTTCATGCTCAAATTTAGAAATGGAATAAGTGGACACTCAAAACTCACACCTCTCAAGATGATAAAATTTATTTGTGGAGGTTCACTCTTTCACCAACCAAAAGTAAAAATGTTAGAGTTTGAAAAGATCTCTCAGCTTCCAATCCCTATCCAATTTGAACAAGAGTCAAGAGGTCTTTTAAAGGGGTTTTTCTGTGTCTATGGGATGGTAGGAATGTAATGTCCAAGAGAGAGAAGAAGAGGGTTAAAATACTAACATAGAAAAAGCAATGCACATTTTTTTGAAATAAAACATGGAAGGAAATGAAAACACATATTTACAAGGGAATGATTGTGTGAAGAAAGACACAATAGAGGAAGAAAATATGAAGGTAATGTGAAGATGGAATATTAACAAAACAAAAAACTCCTCCCAATAAGAATATAATGCAAGTGTTCTTTTTTTTCTTTTCCTTTTTTTCTTTGTTTTTTCAAAAGTTGACCTTGAAACAGATCTCACACTCATATCCCAACCCATGTTTGATCTCCTCACGACACTAATTGTTATAGTTATAACAAGATCAAAGGTTGAGGAAGAGTTATTTTTGACCTACCCAAGACACAACCAATTTTTTTAATTTATTTTTTTGAATTTGTTTTTTGATTTTGATTTTTTTTAATTTTTTTTGAACACTTTTCAATATCATTTGTACAATACATTCCCAAATACCACTGAATGAAAACCTCCCCCCCCCCTACACTAAAATGGATGATTTCCCTCAAGCATGTGATAACACACCAGAAAGTAAGGAAATGAAACCCAAAAATGAAATCCATTCCCCCCACACTTAAATTTCAAAAAATTATGCAACGAAAACCCATGTTGATATTCGGTGGGAAAAAGGTATTGGGATTGTAATGTGGCTATCAAAGAAAAGGTTTTCATAGGCTCTAAGGGGCTTTCCAAAGGAGGATTAATGTAAGGGAAATGGGAGGCTATTTGGCTATTGTGATTCTCATGTGGTTCAGAAAATGCCTCTATCATATTAATACACACTGAGGTAAGAAATTCAGCTCGAAGGTCCACAAACTCAAGACTCACAAATGGGGGTGAAAACACACATTTTGAAAATATGGCCATAGGTGGCCTTGTAATGAAAGCAAATGTTTGTTCTCACGGTTGGAGAAAATCATTTTCCAAATCAAAAATTGAACATTCAACATGTGTTGGTTTTGACACAAAATTCTTTATCCAAAGTCATAATGAAAATACAAAATTTTTTAGATGAAAACATGTCTGTTAAATCCCAAAAATGTTTATACAAAATTTCAAAACTCGATGGTGAGTAATCATGACTTATAATTTTTTTTGTATTTTTTAAGTGAATGTTATTTTTGGTTTTTTTTAGGTTTTTATTTTTGTAAAGATACACCCACACAAAAGAGAAATTGAAAAATACAGGTTTTGATAAAGAAAATGGTAAAAAAATTAAAAAGAGAGGAAGAAGAAGAAATAGGTAGAGAGATAAAGAGATAGAGAGAGTTAAAGGAAAATAGGTGCCCCCTGGTTTGGATTTGGCGGGTCGCCTTCTCCATCTAGTGGTAGGTCGGATAGAGAAGTTGGGGATTCAGTGGAAGTCAATGTTGATCCAGGATTGTGCATCCTCTCATGGTGATGCTTTAACCGATGTCCATTAACCGTGAATGTCCTTTTGGAAGATGGGTCTTGGACTTGCACTGCACCAAATGGGTAAACATTAGTAATAACAAAAAGACCTTCCCAAAGAGAATTAAGCTTACCTGGGTGAAGCTGAAATCGAGAATTGAAGAGAATTACCTTTTCACCTTCATGAAATAACTTTCTCAGGATGTTTTTATCATAAAGTGCCTTGGATTTTTCTTTGTAGTGATTAGAATTCTCATAAGAATCAAGTCGAAGCTCCTCTAGTTCATCCAATTGCACCAATATTTCTTCACCAGATTTTTCACAATCAAAATTACAGGTTTTCACAGCCCCAAAAGTCTTATGTTGGATTTCAACTGGTAAGTGACACGCTTTACCAAAAACTAGCCTAAAAGGAGACATCCCAATGGGTGTTTTATAGGCAGTTCGATAAGCCCAAAGGGCTTCACCAAGTCTCTCAGGCCAGTCTTTTCTGGTGGGCTTAACAATTCTCTCAAGTACCCTTTTCACTTCTCTATTAGAGAGTTCGGCCATGCCATTTGTTTGAGGGTGATATGAAGTTGAAGTTTAACGTACAACCCCATTCTTTTTCAGAAGAGATTCCATGGTTCTATTACAAAAATGGGTTCCTAAGTCACTGATCAAGGAACATGGTGTGCCAAATCTTTGGAAGATGTGGGTATTTAGGAACTCACTAACAGTATGAGAATCATCCTTCCTAGTGGGTTTGGCCTCAACCCACCTTGAAACATAATCGACCGCAAGAAGAATGTATGAGAATCCATTGGAAGGGGGAAATGGTCCAATGAAATCGATGCCCCAAACATCGAATATTTCACAAAAGATTAAAGGTTTTTGGGGAATTTCATTTCTTTGGGAGATTCTGCTGAACTTTTTTCAAGTGGTACATGATTGACAGAACTCATGTGAGTCCTTGAAGAGTGAAGGCTAGAAGAATCCAAAGTCTAGGACCTTTCGGGAGGTCCTTTGTGGTCCAAAGTGGCCACATCCGGGAAGTGAGTGATAGAATTCTAAGATGGAAGAATGCTCATTTTCTTTAACACATCTCCTAATTACCATATCTGCCCCAGTTTTCCAAAGTTTATTTTCTTCCCAAAATAGTATTTTGAATCACTTTTCAACTTCATTTTTTGTTCTTTTGAAAACAAAAATCAGGAAAAACACCAGAAACCAAGTCATTTACAATTGGGGCATACCATGGTAACTTTGGAGTGAGAGATTAAAGGTGCTCAGTGGGGAATTCAGGATCAATGATTTCTGAATGAGAAGAATTAGAAATTATACTCAAGTGATCAGCCAGAGGGTTTTCTTTTCTAGTTCTATCTTTGATTTCAAGGTCAAACTCTTGGAGCATTAGGATCCATATTATTAGCCTCAGTTTGGAATCACTTTTCTTGAGTAAGAACTTTATAGCAGAATGATCTATGAAGATTATGATTTTGGCACCTAAGAGATAGGGTCGGAATTTATCTAAGGCAAAAACAACTGCTAAAAGTTCTTTTTCAATGACAATGTAGTGAGATTGAGTTTCATCCAATGTTTTTGAGGCATAATAGATGACATGAGGAATTATTTCTCTTCTTTGACCAAGAACAACCCCAACAGCTCTATCAGAAGCATCACACATTAACTCAAAGGGTAAGAACCAATCAGGGGGTTGGATTATTGGGGCAGTTGTAAGAGAATTTTTGAGTTCAACGAAGGCTCTCTTGCAAAACACATTGAAATGGAAAGTGGAATCATTTTGGAGTAATCTAGTGAGTGGTAGGGAAATCCTACTGAAGTTATGTTTAAATCTCCCATAGAAACCGGCATGACCGAGGAATGAACAGATTTCTCGAATAGAATTGGGTTCAGGAAGTGATTGGATCACTTAAATTTTGGTAGGATCGACTTCAATACCATCTTTTGAAATTATGTGCCCTAGAACAATCCCATTTTCAACCATGAAGTGATATTTTGCAAAATTTAACACAACGTTACACTTGACACACTTCTGAAGGACTAGAGAGAGTGAATTCAAAAAAGATTCAAATGACTCACCATAAATGGTGAAGTCATCCATGAAGACTTCCATGTAGTGTTCAATGAATTCAGAAAAGATACTCATCATACATCTCTGTAATGTTGCAGGAGCATTGGAAAGTCCAAAATGCATTGTTCTATATGCATATGTTCCAAAGGGGCATGTGAAAGTAGTATTTTCTTGGTCCTGAGGTGGGATTGGGATTTTAAAATAGCCGGTGCATCCATCAAGAAACCAATAGTGTGACTTTCCGGCTAATCTTTCTAGCATTTGATCAAGGAATGGAAGAGGGTAGTGATCTTTTCGTGTTTCAGCATTCAATTTTCGATAATCGATGCATACATGCCATTTGTTCTTCACTCAAATTGTGACAACCTCTCCATGTTTGTAACACCCCAAGCTTCCACGGTACGTTTCCCTTCGAATAATGCAATAGCGTGTGTTGTACGCAACCTCGAGCTCTAATACACACCACAACTAATTAAACTAGCCGTTGTGAATAATAATACCTACTTTTTGAAATTTTATAAATTTTATTTAAATGGACTTCATTTTTGGATTCGGAATATCGAAATTAGCCTATGTTGAATTTTTGGTATTTTTCTGAGAACTTCTAATTTTTTATGAATAGTGAAAAATACTTAAAAACAACTTTTTAAATCAAAATAATTTATAGTGATAAATTATACTATTTAGTGGTTTTAAAGTATAATTAGAATATATTTTTACCATTTTATCCAATGGTGGTCATTAGAATTAATTTAACATTGAAATTGGACATAAACAATTCCCAATCTTTTGATATAAATTGTTTCTTAAAAACGCGCTATTTTTTGTAACAGCGGGAATTAATTATAAAATTAATTAATGCAACATATATGTTTGGAATTTTGAAAAATAGACATCATTTTTGAATTCAGAATATCAATTATGGCTTAGGGTGAAATTTTGGCCTTATTCTGAAAAACTTCAATTTTTGATGAATAGTGAAACCACTAAGTGGTTGTTAAAAAATGATTTTTCGTTAAAATGAAATATTACCACTTCTGTGATTTGATTTTCAAAAATCCGACATAAATGGTTGTCATTAAGAAGTAAAATGTGGTTCAATGAGATTAAAATAATTTTTTGGTGAATAGTAACTTTTAAGTTCTTAATCGTGATTAGAGGTAATTAGTGTAGTTTAAGGTAAAAATAATGTTTTAATAATATGAGATGAGCTTGACACATGTCCTACTCATATTGGATGAGTCATGGCCGACCAAGACAACCCATGGGTCAGCTTGGGGACCCCATGGAGCCACTTTAGTTGGAAAATGACATTAATATATATTTATTTAATGTTAAAATTAAATTGACACAAACATGAGTTGTTTTACTAAAATAGTTTTTAAGTGGGGTTACACAAGTCCAAATTTTGACTATAAATATTAATTAGAAAGATAAAAATATTTCCTACATAATATTATTTTTTTTATAATTTTTAGACATTAAATAAATTAAAGTATTTATGACATCATTATGATGCAGCGATGACCTTATTATTTAACGATTTTAATAAAATGAAAAGATAATGTAAAATCCAGGGCTTACACTTGTCCAAAGACTATTGGATGGGTATATTTCGAACCCTTATCACCTTAGACACGAATTATATAAGTGTGGGACCTTTAGAATCCGAAAAGCATTGTATAATAATGTAACATTTCAATCTTTCCAAAAGAGCCCCTCCTCTCCTCTTATAAAAGGCCCCCACCTCTACCACCTTATTCACACCTTCAAGCCTTTTGGTTCGGCCAAAATCTTCCCAAATACTCTCCCAACTTCTCTACCGTCATCCTAGAAGCTTTACTTTAGTCAGAAAGCCATCCTATGGAGTCCTTTTGATCAAATCAAAAGGAAGAACCCGAAGAAGAGGTAACATTTTCATCACCCTCTTTCATGTTTCTTTCTTCTTCCACTCCCTCTTTGTTTATTATTTCAATTCTAAAATTATAACTCCAGTATCTTCTATATACTGTGATGTTATTATAAATATGGAACAACAATATTCAGTATTCTACTCATCATTTGAATGACATGTCACCATACGTGCGTACGTACGACTTACCGTCTCCACGTCGTGGTGTAATTGTTATTCAATATATTATTATTTAGATGGGTATAATAATGATATGTAATTCATTTAAATAATAAATATAACATGATAATGATTCTGTATATATGATATAATATCCAATTATATATTATTTTAATATCAAAATAATGATATTGTCGCTCGTGCATACGTACAGACTACCGTCTCCACGAACGCGATGAGATTCATTCTCCGTCGTATCCATTCAAGTATAATTATCATTTGATGATTTAAAAATAATGTTTAAGGACATGATATCATTATGCATATGAATAAGATACAAACTATCCATGAAAAACACTACTTACGTAACAAAACATATAAAAGAAAACGAGTAAGTTAACACCCGAAACAACGATAAATCTAAGATATTGTTAACAAAGCAATGTTAAAAGATCATATATGATATCATATGAATGTATATGATTCTTGTATAATTTAATAACAATTATTTCACCATTATACAGGAGGTTAACCTACCCCAACCAAGGAAAAGTACAAGGTAACGGTTTACTTCACAACCTCTTCATTATCCAAGGTTGTTTATACATAATTATCTACTAGGACCTCGTTATCATCCACATCCATGTTTCTTAAAAATATCTTTCAAAACATTTTTACTATTAAATGGAAAATGGGTTAAATTTATTTATACCCTTATACGTTTTTGAAAGGAATCTTACCGTCATTTTCCAAAAAATGTACTTTTTGACCTTTTTGACAAATTTAAGGTAAGAATGTTTTTTTAACTTATACGGTGGGTGCGGCTATTTTCCGCCATTATAACTTCGTCGAAGCTTCCCTTACAAGCTTATAATAATATTTTCAAAGTAAATGTATTATTTTATAATTATGGGACTTTTAAATGATTTCAAAAAAATAGAGATATTTCCCTCAAATAGCTTTGATTTCATCCATGTCAACATCCTTTGATGGGTTTTAAGTTTATTTGAAATTGATTTATGATACAAAACTTCCATTGAGAATTTTGTGAAACATTTGACTGTGGATGTGTTATTTTTATACCATCCATAGTTTATGAAGAAACTGTTGACATTTCGTATGCTAGTTTTAATACGAATATTTATGTTATGTTTAAACCTATTCATATGAGGAATGTATTGGACTTAATAAGTGACGGGTGGATCCCGCTATAGCTCCTCGATGCATCGGTAGGTCTCATGAGACAACTAGACGTGGAATGGGCCGAGGCCCTTTCCCAATTTGATTTATGGTTTTGGCCGAGGCCTTAATCATTTTAGACGTCTTGGCCGAGGCCATGACAAAATGTTTCAGAATGTCTGGCATTATACATTCCCTCATTATGAAAGTGGTTATTGATATTTCACGTGATTATTAGTCTAGTAGAATATCCATGTGATTAAGTAATGGCATTATTTTATTTTACTATTTCCATATTATGCTGAAGTTCAAGTTCAATAAGGCTTTTGTTTTAGTTATAAATTTCCTTAAATGCTTATGTTTTCTTTTGAAAGTATCCGCTATATTGTTATCCTTACGGAGCATTTGAGCTCACCCCTTTCGATGTTTTATTTTTCCCAGGATGTGAAGAAGTGTATTATGACTGACTTGCAAGAATATCCAGTGAGGATATGAGTGTGGACTAGGGAGACCATGTTATTTTAGTTTTCATTTTTATGATGTAATGTAATGTTTATGAATGTATCTAGTGTTTCCAAGGCTACTAAACTAATCGGTCTTTCGAGACTTGATCTTTTGTGATCATGCCAATGTTACGAAGTAATGCACCGACTCTGGGTAGCTGGGGTCGGGGCGCTACAGTTGGTATCAGAGGCAGTTTAGTACTAACCTTGGAAGCCAGATTTAGATAAACTCTGATTAGAGCACATAGCCCGAAGATAGACTTTGAGGATTAGTATAGAAGAACTTCCTAGAATTTTGGTATTGTAGAGATTTTGTGAGTTTTCCGAGCAATAAATCCCTGTCTGGATACGAGCAGGTAGAGGCGGCTCTGAAACAGATGTACCTAGGGGTAAAACCTGAAAACACCGCTTTGAGCTAGACTCGAATGGGAACTGGTGCACAACAACGGGCCTTGTTGCACTCTTGGTTACGACACTCCTGGGGGATATGCTTAGGATAATTCCCATTTTCTTTACAAACCACTATGAAGGGTTACGAGTATATACTTCCTCAAAGAAAACATTTTTATAATTATGGATTATATCCATAACTAGTTCAATATATGTTAAGTGTTTTACAAGTATGGAATTATGTATTTTGATTCATGAACTAATCTAGTTTATGCCATTATTTAGAAATGGTGCCTAGTGGAAGGAATGGAAACCGTATCAATGCACGCACTCCGTGTAGGTATTTCCCTCCTCAAGATAATTATGGTGGAGCTAGTGATACAACTGGTGTTGATCAGCTTCTCACCGTACTGGGACAACTCATGCAGGTTATGAATAATAACCTTACTCGTATGGATCACCCTGATCCGCAACGTGGAGGATCAATGCTAGACCATTTCATGAGGCAACAACCACCAACCTTTAATGGGAGTACAAATCCTATAGTAGCTGAGCAATGGATAAATTCCTTATAGAAAATATTCCATGCCTTGGGGAGTAGTGAAAGGGAGAAAGTTGTCATGGCAGATTACCGCCTCACTGGAGATGCCGATCAATGGTGGTCACTAATTCAAAACACAAAGGAAGATGATGAATTAACAAACATGGAATGGTAGGAGTTCAAAGAGTTGTTCTTAGAAAAATACTTTCCTCAAGACCATCGAGCGGATATAGAAAGGCAATTTTTGAGTCTGAGGAAGAAGGAGGATGAGAATGTCGCAAAGTATGAGGCTAACTTTACAAGGTTAGCAAGGTATGTTGTAGATTACATACGTAACCCAAGAAGTAAGACTGATCGTTTCTTTGATGGTTTAAAACCATTTCTTTGTCGAGCTTTAGTATCACAAACCTTCTCTTCATACGAAGGTATTGTCTCGTGCGCTATCAAGATGGAAAAGGAATTCTCTAAGTCTTATGACTTTAAATCAAAGAAAGATAAGAAGAGATCCGCTGAAAACTCTGGGAAAGGAAATAAGGAAACAGGGAATAAGGGTAGAAATGAATTTCCACCCTGTGATAATTGTGGTAGGAAGAACCTTGGTGCCTGTCTAAAAGGAAAAGGAGTATGTTACAAGTGTGGTGAAAAAGGCCACCAAGCTCATGAATGCAAGGGAAAGAAAGCGGCTGTCAACGTGGAATGCTATAATTGTAGAGAGAAGGGACATTATGCAAATGAATGTCCTAAGCGTCAGGAGAACATACCTCAGAAGAGGCCAAGGGATCAGGTCCAGGCTTATAATATCACTACTGCTGAGGTGGAAGCTCTGAAAGACGTGGTGGCAGGTAATTTAATGGTTTCCTCAAGTTTAGAAAATGCATTATTTGATTCTGGATCATCGCATTGTTTCATATCTTCCCAGTTTGCTAAGAAAATTAGATATTTCCAATTTGATTTAACAAGGGAGTTGTCGGTCAAAACCCCTAAGGGAAGTATTGTTGCAACAAAGTTTTGTCGCTTAGTTCCCATTAGAGCACCTAAATGTTCTTTACCTGATGATCTCATCGTCATACCCATGATTGAATTTGATATAATCCTCGGTATGGATTGGATTTCAGACCATGATTCAAAAATTTATTGTAAGAGGAAAGAGGTTACGATTCTTGATGATGATGATAAGGAACACCTTATCTTTAGAGCAGAATCGTCGCCACATAATTCTTATCTAGATCCACCCCCAATAGCTCAACTAAATTCAATTACTGGGGAGGAAGAGAAGGAAATTACTGAGGGTGAGGAAATGAATATTCAAATAGAGGATGTACCTATTGTGAGAGAATATGTTGATGTGTTTCCGGAAGATTTACCTGGACATCCTCCAGAACGAGAAGTTGAGTTTTCCATTGATTTAATTCCTGGATCAAGGCCCATATCGAAGACCCCTTATAGAATGGCCACTGTGGAATTAGTTGAACTAAAGAAACAACTAGAGGAATTGAGTAATAAGGGATTTATTCGCCCTAGTGTTTCTCCTTGGGGATCCCCTGTTCATTTTGTTAAGAAGAAAGATGGATCTATGAGGTTGTGCATCGACTATAGGGAGATCAATGCTATAACAATAAAGAACAAGTATCCCCTACCTCGTATTGATGATTTGTTTGACCAACTGCATGGAGCTCAATACTTTTCAAAGATTGACCTTCGTTCTGGATACCATCACTTGTGTGTGAAGAAGGAAGACGTTCCAAATACAGCATTTCGAACAAGGTACGAGCATTACGAGTTTACAGTAATGTCTTTTGGATTGACTAATGCACCCTCTGTTTTCATGGATCTAATGAATAGAGTTTTCAAGTAATATCTTGATGAATTTGTAGTGGTACTTATTGATGATATCTTGGTATACTCCAAAATCCACGAAGATCATGAAAATCACTTACGCATTATCCTGAAGACTCTTAGAAGACATGAATTATATGGGAAATATTGCAAGTGTGAATTCTGGATTCAGGAGATTTCTTTTCTTGGCCATATTGTCTCTAAGGATGGAATTTCCGTTGATCCTTCTAAAACCAAGGCAATCCAAGAATGGCCATCACCGACAAGTATAATTGAGGTATGCAGTTTTATTGGTTTAGCAGGTTATTATCGACGTTTCGTCCAGAATTTTGCCAGATTGGCTAACCCATTGACAAAGCTCACACGTAAAGGGATTAAATTTGTCTGGACAAAAGAGTGTGAAGAATGTTTTGAAGAACTGAAGAGAAGATTAGTCAATTCCCCTGTATTGACTCTACCATCTGGGAATGATGGGTTTGTTATTTATAGTGATGCATCGAAGAAAGGACTTGGTTGTGTCCTTATGCAGAATGATAAGGTTATTGCCTATGCATCACGACAGCTAAAAAATCATGAGAAAAACTATCCTACTCATGATCTTGAGTTATCAGCTGTGATCTTTGCTTTAAAGATCTGGATACATTACCTCTATGGTGAAAATGTGAGATTTATACTGATCACAAGAGTTTGAAGTATATTTTCTCACAAAAAGAACTCAACATGAGGAAAAGGCGATGGCTTGAACTACTCAAGGATTATGATTGCACGATACATTACCACCCATGGAAGGCAAACATGGTGGCAGATGCTTTGAGTAGAAAAGACCATGGAGTTTTGAATGTGATGAGAATTGAAAGGGATCCAATTTTCATGGATCTAGTGAAGATGGACATGGGAATAACTAGGGAAGGTGAAACATCAATACTTTTTCAAATGGTTGCTGAACCATCATTACTAGAAAGGATTAAGAGTTCTCAGACCAATGATGAAGAATTTCAGAAGAAGATTAAAGATGTGAATGATGGAAGATTAAGGGACTTTGTGTATAAGGATGGAATTTTGAAATTCGGGAAGAGACTTTGTGTTCCCGATATACCTGATCTAAAAAGGGAATTGCTGGATGATGCTCATAGTTCCAATTTCTCTATACACCCTGGGAGCACCAAAATGTATAGAGATTTGAGGGAACATTTTTGGTTGGACAATATGAAGAGGGAGATTGCTGATTTTGTGTCGAGGTGTATGGTTTGTCAACAAGTGAAAGCTGGAAGGCAACATCCTGGTGGAGTATTGCAACCTCTTCCCATGCCTGAGTGGAAATGGGATAATATTACGATGGACTTTGTCATGGGACTACCAAAGACTCCTAGAAGGAATGATGCAATATGTGTCATTGTTGATCGTATTACTAAGTCAGCACATTTTATAGATATACGGGAGGATCTACCACTTGAACGTCTAGCCAGATTATACATTAATGAATTTGTAAGACTTCATGGAGTACCCCTATCGATTGTTTCTGATCGTGATCCCCGTTTTACTTCAAGATTTTGGAAAAGTCTTCAAAAGGCCTTGGATACTGAACTTCGTCTGAGTACTGCCTATCACCTTAAAACAGATGGACAATCAGAACAGACTATTCAAACCTTAGAAGACATGTTGAGATCATGCTCTCTTGACTTTCAAGGTATGTGGGATCAATATTTACCACTGGTAGAATTTTCCTATAACAATAGCTTCCATTCAAGCATTCAGATGGCACCTTATGAAGCGTTATACGGAAAGAGATGTCGTACACCAACCTGTTGGGATGACGTTGGTGAAAGAAAACTTGTGGGACCAGAACTGGTGGAAGAAACAATGGAAAAGGTGAAGGTAATCCAAAACCACATCAAATCAGCTCAAAGTAGGCAGAAGAGCTATGCCGATAACAGAAGAAAGGTTTTGGAATTTCAGGTGGGAGATCATGTTTTCCTAAAGGTATCTCCATGGAAGGGAGTTATACGTTTTGGTAAGAAGGTTAAGTTGAGTCCCAGGTACATCGGACCTTTCGAAATTCTAGATCGTATTGGGGCTGTAGCTTATCGTTTGGCGATGCCGCCAAATCTCTCCAAAGTTCACGATGTTTTCCACATATCGCTATTGAGAAAATAAATTCCCGACCCAACGCATGTACTTACCTATGAGGAATTAGAATTGGAACCCGTTCTATCTTATTGCGAAGAGCCCATCATAATTCTTGATGTGAGGGAGCAGGTGCTGAGAAACCGGACGACTCGTCTGGTAAAGGTTTTGTGGAGAAATCATAAAATGGAAGAGGCAACGTGGGAACCTGAGGAACTTATGATGAAGAACCACCCGAGTCTTTTTATGTAGTAATACCCTAGAAATTGCGAGGATGCAATTATTTAAAGGAGGGGATAATGTAACTCCCCAAGCTTCCACGGTACGTTTCCCTTCGAATAATGCAATATCGTGTGTTGTACGCAACCTCGAGCTCTAACACACACCATAACTAATTAAACTAGCCGTTGTGAATAGTAATACCTACTTTTTGAAATTTTATAAATTTTATTTAAATGGACTTCATTTTTGGATTCGGAATATCAAAATTAGCCTATGTTGAATTTTTGGTATTTTTCTGAGAACTTCTAATTTTTTATGAATAGTGAAAAATACTTAAAAAAAACTTTTTAAATCAAAATAATTTATAGTGATAAATTATACTATTTAGTGGTTTTAAAGTATAATTAGAATATATTTTTACCATTTTATCCAATGGTGGTCATTAGAATTAATTTAACATTGAAATTGGACATAAACAATTGTCAATCTTTTGATATAAATTGTTTCTTAAAAACATGCTATTTTTTGTAACAGCGGGAATTAATTAATGCAACTTATATGTTTGGAATTTTGAAAAATAGACATCATTTTTGAATTCGGAATATCAATTATAGCTTAGGGTGAAATTTTGGCCTTATTCTGAAAAACTTCAATTTTTGATGAATAGTGAAACCACTAAGTGGTTGTTAAAAACTGATTTTTCGTCAAAATGAAATATTACCACTTCTGTGATTTGATTTTAAAAAATCTGACAAGCATGGTTGTCATTAAGAATTAAAATTTGGTTCAATGAGATTAAAATAATTTTTTGGTGAATAGTAACTTTTAAGTTCTTAATCGCGATTAGAGGTAATTAGTGTAGTTTAAGGTAAAAATAATATTTTAATAATATGAGATGAGCTTTACACTTGTCCTAATCCTATTGGATGAGTCATGGCCGACCAAGACAACCCATGGGTCAACTTGGGGACCCCATGGAGCCACTTTAGTTGGAAAATGACATTAATATATATTTATTTAATGTTAAAATTAAATTGACACAAACATGAGTTGTTTTACTAAAACAGTTTTTAAGTGGGGTTACACAAGTCCAAATTTTTACTATAAATATTAATTAGAAATCTAAAAATATTTCCTACATAATAGTATTTTTTTATAATTTTTAGACATTAAATAAATTAAATTATTTATGACATCATTATGATGCAGCAATGACCTCATTATTTAACGATTTTAATAAAATGAAAAGATAATGTAAAATCCAAGGCTTACACTTGTCCAAAGACTATTGGATGGGTAATATTCGAACCCTTATCACCTTATCCACGAATTATATAAGTGTGGGACCTTTAGAATCCGAAAATCATTGTATAATAATGTAACATTTCAATCTTTCCAAAAGAGCCCCTCCTCTCCTCTTATAAAAGGCCCCCACCTCTACCACTTTATTCACACTTTCAAGACTTTTGGTTCGGCCAACATCTGCTCAAATACTCTCCCAACTTCTCTCCCTTCATCCTAGAAGCTTTACTTTAGTCATAAAGCCATCCTAAGGAGTCCTTTTGATCAAATCAAAAGGAAGAACCCGAAGAAGAGGTAACATTTTCATCACCCTCTTTCATGTTTCTTTCTTCTTCCACTCCCTCTTTGTTTATTATTTCAATTCTAAAATTATAACTCCACTATATTCTATATACTGTGATGTTATTATAAATATGGAACAACCATATTCAGTATTCTACCCATCATTTGAATGACATGTCACCATACGTGCGTACGTACGGCTTACCGTCTCCACGTCGTGGTGTAATTGTTATTCAATATATTATTATTTAGATGGGTATAATAATGATATGTAATTCATGTAAATAATAAATATAACATGATAATGATTCTGTATATATGATATACTATCCAATTATATATTATTTTAATATCAAAATAATGATATTGTCGCTCGTGCGTACGTACGGACTACTGTCTCCACGAACGCGATGAGATTCATTCTACGTCGTATCCATTCAAGTATAATTATCATTTGATGATTTAAAAATAATGTTTAAGAACATGATATCATTCTGGATATGAATAAGATACAACCTATCCATGAAAAACATGACTTACGTAACAAAACATATAAAAGAAAACGAGTAAGTTAACACCCGAAACAACGATAAATCTAAGATATTGTTAACAAAGCAATGTTAAAAGATCATATATGATGTCATATGAATGTATATGATTCTTGTATAATTTAATAACAATTATTTCACCATTATACATGAGGTTAACCTACCCCAACCAAGGAAAAGTTCAAGGTAAGGGTTTACTTCACAACCTCTTCATTATCCAAGGTTGTTTATACATAATTATCTACTGGGACCTCGTTATCATCCACATCCATGTTTCTTAAAAATATCTTTCAAAACATTTTTACTATTAAATGGAAAATGGTTTAAATTCATTTATACCCTTATACGTTTTTGAAAGGAATCTTACCGTCGTTTTCCAAACAATGTACTTTTTGATCTTTTTGACAAATTTAAGGTAAGAATGTTTTTTTTAACTTATACGGTGGGTGAGGCTTTTTTCCACCATTATAACTTCGTCGAAGCTTCCCTTACAATCTTATAATAATATTTTCAAAGTAAATGTATTATTTTATAATTATGGGACTTTTAAATTATTTTAAAAAAAGAGAGATATTTCTCTCAAATAGCTTTGATTTCATCCATGTCAACATCCTTTGATGGGTTTTAAGTTTATTTGAAATTGATTTATGATACAAAACTTCCATTGAGCATTTTGTGAAACATTTGACTGTGGATGTGTTATTTTTATACCATCCATAGTTTATGAAGAAACTGTTGACATTTCGTATTCTAGTTTTAATACGAATATTTATGTTATTTTTAAACCTATTCATATGAGGAATGTATTGGACTTAATAAGTGACGGGTGGAGCCCGCTATAGCTCCTCGATGCATCGGTAGGTCTCATGAGACAACTAGATGTGGAATTGGCCGAGGCCCTTTCCAAGTTTGATTTATGGTTTTGGCCGAGGCCTTAATCATTTTAGACGTCTTGGTCGAGGCCTTGAAAAAATGTTTCAGAATGTCTGGCATTATACATTCCCTCATTATGAAAGTGGTTATTGATATTTCACGTGATTATTCGTCTAGTAGAATATCTATGTGATTAAGTAATGGCATTATTTAATTTTACTTTTGCCATATTATGCTGAAGTTCAAGTTCAATAAGGCTTTTGTTTTAGTTATACATTGCCTTAAATTCTTATGTTTTCTTATGAAAGTTTCCGCTATATTGTTATCCTTACGGAGCATTTGAGCTCACCCCTTTCAATGTTTTATTTTTCCCTGGATGTGAAGAAGTGTATTATGACTGACTTGCAAGAATAGTCAGTGAGGATATGAGTGTGGACTAGGGAGACCATGTTATTGTAGTTTTCATTTTTATGATGTAATGTAATGTTTATGAATGTATCTAGTGTTTCCAAGGCTACTAAACTAATCGGTCTTTCGAGACTTGATTTTTGTGATCATGCCAATGTTACGAAGTAATGCACCGACTCTGGGTAGCTGGGGTCAGGGCGCTACAATGTTCATTTGTGAAAATATTTATCCCACCCTTCTTAGGTACAACTTGAATTTGACTAACCCATTCACTATCATAAATTGGGTAGATAATACCAGCTTGAAGAATCTTGGTGATCTCTTCCCTAACTACCTCAAGGATGAGTGGATTGAGTCTTCTTTGTGGTTGTCTAATTGGTTTGGATGACTCCTCAAGATGGATGTGATGCATGCAAAGGGTAGGGTTGATTCCTGGTATTTCATATAGGGTCCAACCTAAGGCCTTTTTGTTTTCCTCTAACACTTGAACAAGTTTGGACTCCTCGGTTTCAGTAAGTGTGGAAGAGATAATGACATGATATGAGTGATCATGGAAGAGAAATTCATATTTCAGGTGTGCAGGAAGAGATTTCAGATCAGTCTCATATTTCACTTTTGGTTTAGACATCTCAGGAATGGATGAAGGGACTTCAGTTCCTTCAAATTCATTTTCTTTAATACTGTCCAAGCTGGAGCAGTAGAGATCAGAGTTGATGTGGGATTCAAGAGAGTTTTCAAGTTCCTCTAGATTGTTGGAGTCTATGAATGAGAGGTCCACATAAACTTCACCATTTATGACTTTGTTAATCATGGTGCAGATTTCACAAGATCCATTATCATTAGAACATGAAAAACATGGTGGATTGGGGTTCGATTGACTCTTAGAAGTGTCCTCAAAAGCATGGATTGAGAATGCAAAGTGATCCTCAGATGGGTATCGCATGGCTTGGAAAATGTTGAACTTTACCAGTTGGTCACCGAATTCCATGGATAAAATGCCTGAATGGACATCAATCTTGGTTCTCGTAGTCATGACGAATGGTCTTCCTAGAATTAGGGGAGATAGAGAAGAGTTTGTCTCAACTTCTATGTCAAGGACATGGAAATCAGCAGGGAAGATAATATCATTGACTCGTACAAGGACATCCTCAATTATTCCCTCGGGACTGGTTGTGCTTCGATTGGCTAACTAAATGACAACACCTGTTGGATGTAATGGACCTAGACCAAGGTTCGAGAATATGGATTTGGGCATGACATTAATTGAGGCTCCTAGGTCTACGAGTGCATCATCAAAGTTCGAACATCCAATTTGGCATGGAACCGTAAAGGTCCCTCGATCTTTTCACTTTATGGGAATAGACCGATGGGTGGAAACATTTTCGAAGGTCCTAAGTTGCCTCTTGTGGGTACACAACTCCTTGAGAAACTTGGCAAACTTAGGAATTTGTTTTATGGCATCTAAGATGGGAATGTTGACTTCAACACGTCTAAACATGTCGAGCATTTCAAGATCAGGTTCAAAGGACTTCCTTGGTTCAGAAACGGCTTGAGGAAAAGGAATTGGGTTCCTAAGTAGAATTGATGTAGGTGAGGGAATGGTTTTAGGTTCCTTTTCAAGTTTATTTTTCTTTTCATTTTCTAGTTCAACATTCAAAGGAGGGCTAGAGGAATTATCTTGAGGCATAGAAATGTGCTTTCCCGATCTAAGTGAAATTGCACTTACATTACCCTTGGGGTTGGGTAATGGTTGATCTGGGAGTTGGGAAGAATTTGATTGTTTTTGCTGGCTCAGGTGGGATGCAAGTTGACCTATTTGAGTTTCAATGTTTTTAAGGCTATAATGGGTGAATGAGGAAAGATCTTCCACTGCACTTTACCATGATTGCTTGGAAGAAGAGGCTTGTCCCTGGTTGGGATTTCCTTGATTTTGGTTCTTGGGAAATCGATTGTATTGGTTTTGGAATTGGGAAGGCTCACTAGGATAATAGAGTCCAGGAGGAGGATTGTTCCTTTGAGGTTGAGGAAAAAAGGATAAGGTTGATGGAAGTTACCACCACAATGACCATATTGGAATTGGTTTGGGTTTTGAGGAGGGAATTGAGGGGGGTGAGACATGGGGTTACCATACCTCAATCCTTGGTTAAAGTTAGAGGAGAAGGGATCAGAGTGAGGTTGGTTGAAGTTTCAAACAAACTGACCTGATAGTTGAGGATTGGTGTTCCACTAAGCATATACTGCATTGAGCTCCATTGGTCCATATGAATCGTATTGATCCTCTTGAAGTTGTGGACATGTGTCAGTTGGATGAGATGGAGAGTTACATATTCCACAGTTTTTGACAGGTCCAGGAAACATTGATTGCGGAGAAGACGAGGTTGGGGATTTGGTTGCCACAGCTAGTTGTCGCAAAAGACCTGTAAGTTCACTAATCCACTCAATCATTTTTTTTAGTTCAATTGATTTATTATCTTGGGCTTGTTTGACTTGAGCATGTGCTCAAGTATGGAATTTTTGTGTGTTTGCAGCCATGTTACTTATGCGATCTCTTGCAGCTGCAGGAGTTTTATCAACAAGAGCACCGCCACTTGCGGCATCAATGAGAGTTCTCTCCATATCCAATAACCCCTCATAGAAGTATTGGATCAAGATTTGGTCAGGGATTTGATGATGTGGGCAGGTTGCAACAAGCTTTTTGAACCTCTCCCAGTACTCATGGGGTGATTCACTTGGGAACTGACGAATACCAGTTATTTCCTTTCGGATAGAAGTAGTACGAGAAGCAGGAAAGAATTTTTCTAAGAAAAGCCGCTTCATGTCATTCCATGTGGTTATGGAACTAGGAGGTAGGTGGTAGAGCCATGACTCAGTAGTGTCAGCTAGGGAAAAAGGGAATGCTCGGAGTTTGATTTGTTCTTCAGAAACCCCTTGAGGCTTCATGGTAGAGCACACTACTTGGAACTCTTTAGAGTGAAGATGTGGATCCTCACCGGCTAACCCATGAAAATGAGGGAGAAGAAGAATCAAAAACGATTTGACTTCAAAGTCACCTTCTATGTTTGGATATTGAATACCAAGAGCTTGGTAATTCATATCAGGGGCAGAGAGTTCCTTTAGGGTTTGTTCCCTAGGATTGGCCATTTCAATTTCAACTGGTTGGATGAGGACTGGTTCCCGAATTATTTGAGTATCTCTTATGTTCCTCCTAAGTTGGCGAAGTGTTCGCTCAATTTCAGGTTCAAACAAATCTGAGGGATTGTTTGGGAGGCTACATGGCATTCAGAGAGATTTTTGAAGAAATAGGAAGATGTGTTTTTCTTTGTGTTTTTTTTCAGTTTATGATTTTTAAGAGGAAGACAGGTTTTTCTTTGTGTTTTTTTTCAATTTTTTTTAAAACTTGTGTTTTTTTATTTTCGGTTTTTTTTGACAATATCCAGAAACTAATGACTAATTAAAGTACCATCCCTAGCAATGGCGCCATTTGAAATTCACAGCCGATTGTCTCCTATCGACCGGTCAAGGTTCCGGTGCTCTGCTAATGTGTATAGCAGCACTCGTGTCGAATCATCGGCGATGGTACTTCGTAATAGTCGATTGTTTTTAGTTGATTTTATTTTGATTGGGGGTGGTTTGTTTGAAGAGATTAATTGAAATGTTTAATGGATGATGATTAATTTAACAAGTTGATAAAGATTGGGGTGAGTTCATCATTAGTGAGTTAAGCATGTGATATCCTTGAACTTTTCTTTATATTGCATTAAATTAACACCCACATCAAAAGTTAATGTTGATTGGAATTCCCAAGTGTTAAGCCTTTAATCCAAGCCTTAACTTTACTTAGGGTTCTAATCTCAATCAGTTCTTGATTGTGGAAGTGTATTTATGGTTCCAATAATCCATGGAAACCACACGTTGAACATAATATGTCAATAATCTGTGACATGTTAAGTCCAACATACACAATGTTAAATTAAAGAATACTCATCGAGCAAAACCTCTAAATCACTTAACATCCTGAAATTATAACTCACCCCAATAAGATATTTAATCAGCCATTTAAATTATTATTAATCTGGTCTGTTATGTTTATGGTGGTTAATTACAAAGAGAAGAAAAATAAAGGGATAAGAAAAGAGTTGTGCGCCGAACACACACACGAACGATGATGAGAGTAAAAAAAACGGACTTTTTATTGAATAATAAAGTAAAAGAAGATGATGGATTTCAGATTGATTTAAACTAAAATAAGAACATTAATATTGAACTACAGAAGGTGGATGAGAATAAGAAATTAAGAAGAAGAAAACTGCATTAAAACAGAATTACAAAGACAAACACTTACAAAATTACAACGAAGAAAAATGAAAAAGTAAATGAAAACAAAGAGAGGGGGAAGGGATTATCAAGTGAAAACTTGAGTTTGTAAGATCCTACCAAGCCTTTTGAAGGTCCTTGGTACTTCCAATCAATCCTCCTTTGCTCTGAAATTCCAACCCTTTTTAAAGGAGAGGATGGGTTGTATTTATAGCCCAAGGTGGTGGACTTTTTACATTCTAGAAATACACCTCCAATTGGCTCGCATATATAGACATCAAGACAGCCTAATATAGAGAAATATCCTTATTCACGGTTGTATATAATAAAGTTGGCCGACTACTCTCAAAATTGGGAGTCATTTGGACTTAAGTATCAAAAGTTATGGTCGGTTGATTAAACAAAGTAAAACTATCCATTTCAATCTAGTATTTTTGAAGTCCAGAATGTGAAAGGGTTTTTGAGTATGAATATATCTTCAAATCTTAATGGGTTCTTCGACAAAGTAGGTCGGATATATCTCCTATTTCACACTGAAAAATCTCAGCTCGATTTGATGCTTACATCATGAGATATGTCATGCATACTATACTTATTTTAATTCTCGGCCAGAATGGTGGGCTGGACTTCAAAGCTTCATTTGGGCCCCTTATACTTAGATTTGGGCCATGAAATTTTTATCCAAGATGACATGTAGTGTCCCCCAAATTATTGTGGGGATTTAATGTTTTTGGACATCTGGATTGAGCCCAGTAAATCAATCTTCAAGGCTGGTCCAGTTTGTTCACAGATTCTTTGGTCGTGTTTGTGAGGACCATATGACCCTTTAAATGGAAGAATTGGCTCATGGTAACTTCTAATGAAATGTTTTATATTGAAAGGATAATCCTAGAAAAGAATAACCACACAATCTGGATCAGTATAGTGATAGTTATTATTAAAACATTAAACTGACTCAATTTGACTACTTCTAAAAATGCTCAAAAATTATACTTAATATTAAAACATTAATATTTCACACAAATTATGCACATTTCATATAAAATAAGTAAAAGGAGTATATAATAAGTCATGAAAATATTAATAACATTAGATATTCCTAACAATATTTTTTATAGTTTTCAGCATTATCCCATTGCTTGGGAATAATCATCCTAGAAATGCTATCCAAAATAACCCTATTACTACCTAGTCTCACATGTACTCAATCAATAAATGTAAAAAGGGGAAATCATTACATTTATAATCAATCATCATTCACAATTCAATGTCCCATATTTCCTTTTCAAAATTATAATTCACTTTCCAAACCAAAACAAAAGTTTCCCAAAAAATCATCTAATTTCCATAAAAACATAGGTTTCTATCAATTCAATTTAATCCATTTTATAAAATTAATTCTCAAATCATTTCATAAATTCCATTAATTTCATTTCATACCCCCAAATTCCAATTCCACTAGAATTGGGTGGTTTTCCCCAAAATCCATACCATATCAAATCCCAATTCCAATTCACATCAAATTGGTATTTCATAAATCCATTGAAATAAACTTCAACTAAATAAAGAAAATTGAGGTTCTATTATATTGAGAAAATAAAATGGAACTTCCCACCTTTATCATGGAGAACATCACCTTGAACAGAACTCTCCAATAAAGCATGAGGGTATAGAAGATCTAGGACCACAACCTTGAATCAAGATTTGATAACATGGATTTTAGATCCATAAACCCTAAGACAATATATCAAACTCCAAGGATAAAGGAAAGAGGGAAGGGTAAGGATGTAGGGAAAACAGATGATTCAGAGGGACTATAGATCTCAAAAATCACCTAGGTAAGGCTCTGGGTTGAGAACGGTAAGGATGTGGGTTAAATGGAAAAAAATCAGCCGACCCACACATAAAACCTATAGGTCATGATATTTACACATTGTGTATTACCATTACACAATATAAAATCCTTGAAGGTCATTTACATCAAAACAATCTATATCTTTTTATTAAAATACATTTTTTTCCATTTCATATAATATAAACTATACACAGTTTGTAATCATATCATGCTCTGCACCAACTACATGGCTTCTTCTTAACAAACATTACACGACATTTAATTACATGACACGGTGTTTAGTCAACCAGAAGACAGAAAATAATCCATTTTCTATACAAAATCCCAAAAATAAAAAACCAAAGTTTTACGAATACCTTAAATCATAATAGGATATTAAAACCTCCCCACCATAGAAACATTTTGTCCCTATAAATCGTTTCAAGAATTTACCATATCAAATAGATGATTCCATTTCTCTCTCATCAATTCATCTCGCTCCCACGTCTCATTTGAATCAAATTCATGCTACTATAGCAGACATACCAAAGGTATCATCCTCTCATGAAGTACCTTGGTCTTAGACTAAAATATCTTGACTATATTCTCAGTCATGGAAAAATTAGGCTCAACCTAAATATCACCCCAACTCAATACATGAAATAGATCATAAATATATTCTAATATCTGAGTTAAATGGAACACATTATGTATCTATGTCAACTATGGTGGAAGTCATAAATAGTAAGACACTTTCACTAAATATTAAACAACCTCAAAATTTCCCATAAAATGAGGAGAAATATTCACATTCTTGCCAAGATTTTGATGACCCAAACGGGGTGAAACTTTTAATAAAATGTGGTCACCAACTAAAAAATCCAACATTATAAGAAAAATATAATCATAAGATTAATACTGGTTCGTTTCTATTAACATCCTCTGATGAATCAATTGAATATTTTCTAATGTCACGTGATCTAAGCTCAGTCCAACCAAGGAACTTTAACTAATATCTGCTCAACATAATGGAGATTTACATGTTTGGCAATACAAGGACTCAAAAATATTTATTCAAATAATGGAATGGTAACTATTGTTATAAGAAAACTCAATCAGTCCCAAATATACATCCCAAGATCCACCAAAGTCATGAATGAAAGCATGAAGAATATCATCAAGAATCTGTATACCTCTCTCTATCTGGACATCCATCTGCGAATAGTATGTCGTACTAAAATGAACCTGAGACCCCATCACATACTGAAGGCCTCTCTAAAATAGATAATTAAAATGGGGATCCCTATTAGAGACCATATCAGATATAACTACATGAAAATAAACAATCTATTTCATATAGAGATTTAAAAACTCCTCAGATTTTTTTATCGTAAATGGGTATAAAGTGAGTTGATTTTTTAAACTATTAATCATAACCCATATTGCATTCTTATTTCTCAATGTATGTGGAAACCAAATCAAAAATTATATAGAAACCGCATCCCAAATATAATTCATAATTGGAAGTGGCTAAAGTAAACCTGAAGGTCTCCAATAATCATCCTAAAACTATTGGAAATTATAGCAACATGAAAAAAAATCAATGATGTATCATCTCATACCTAGCTACTAGAATTGAAGATGTATATAAAAAACATCTTTTTGGTTCCTGGGTACACATCCCCCTAAAATTTATATAAATACACCATCACATATTTTCCCATAGATAGTGGAACAACAAAATGATTTTGAAAACATAGTACACCCTCCAGGGAGAGAAAACACTTAGCAATGGTCTACCCACCATAAAGAGTGTCTCTAATTATACAGAAATCATCATCAAGGAGTTTTTCCTAAAGAATAATCTCAAGAAGAGTGTAGGTCAACTGAACACTATCTAACACAACCTCAGCCTATTTTTCCCGAACTCTTATATGAAACTGTGAAAAAATATCCATCAATTTCCACTCTTCTGATGATTCTTTCACAGCTCGGGTTGGAAGTTTTTTGGTCAAATCATCAGCAATGAAATTCTCTTTCATTAGGGTATAGTTAATGTGGAAATGAAAATATTCCAGGTACTCCAACCAATGCCTCTAGTAGAGATTCAATAAATTTTATAAAACATATAACTCAAGCTCTTGTGGTTGGAAAACACTGTAAAACTTTTTCCAAAAGGTAATATGTCTAGATCTTATGTGAATTCATCACAACTTCGAGTTCAAGGTCATGGATTGGATAATTATTCTTGTGTGGTCTAAAATGTCAAGAACCATAGGATACCGCATGATCTCCCTAAATAAGAACATAGCCCAAGCCCAAATATGATTCATTATAGAAGACTACAAAGCCCTATCTAACCCTTATAAGAGTCAACATCAAAATATAAGTCAAAAGAAATTTTATATTAACAAAATAACTCTAAACATTCCCATGCCAAACAAATTTCACTCCCTTAGATGTGAGATAGTTAATCAGATAATCTAACTTTGGGAAAAAATTTAAAAACTGGTAGAAATACCCCGTTAGATCTAAGAATCTCTAAATCATGAAAATATTACATAGTTTCTCCCATGTCACTATAGCTTTCACCTTTTTTGGATCAAATGAGATGTCAATTTATAAGAAAATGAGTCCCAAAAAATTCACTTCCTGAATCCAAAAATTACATTTTGATAGCTTAGAATAAAGTCAGTTATTTATCAATAGTTCTATAACTACTCTCAGATAGTGTACATGATCCTCCTCAGACTTAGATTAAATTAGTATTTCATCCATAAAGATAAAAACAAACATATGAAGATACTCATGGAAGATCAGGATCATTAAATCCATAAAGATTGTAGGAGAATTGGTGAGACAAAATGGAATGACAAGATACTCATAATGACCATACCTACTCTGAAATGAATTTTTCTGAATGTCAGATTCTTTTTTTTATCAACGGGTGATAACTAGATCGAAGATCAATCACTGAAAATAACTTCTCCACTTTCAACAGGTCAAACAAATCTTCAATACATGGAAACAAATATTTTTTCTTTACTATTAATTAGTTGAGTTTCTAATAATAAACACAATGGAAAAGTGTTCCATCAGCTTTCTTATCAAATAGAATAGGAACTTTCCAAGGTAAAACACTTGGGAATATAAATACTTTCTCAAAAATATCTTCCAAATAAGTCATTAACTCATTCATTTCAACTGGTTCCATGTGGTAATAAGGAATAGATGTTGGTTGAGTACGATGCACTAAACTAATAGAGAACTCTACATCCCTTACAAGTTGAAAACTAGAGAATTCAAAAGGAAAAAACAATAAGAAACTAAACAATAACTGGATGTAGAACTTAACTTAAATATTCTCACTCCAGATCAAGAGTGAACACTAACATTACTTTACAAAACTCTAGATAATACGTTTTGAATCTACTTGACCTTATGACCCATTCTCTCTAAAAGATATGCAAACCCCATTAAGAATAGTAAAGGAGACCTATCCAGGATAACTATAAATTCATTATTTATTAGTATTGAGTAAATCCATCACAAAAACAAAATCAAGAGGTTTCATGTAGAGAACCATAATATCCCAAGGAAATTAAATTTTGGATAAATATAATGTACAAGCAAGATAACAGAGACTCTGCTCTCTCTTAATTCTGAGGGGTGTAGTAATATACATCACATAAGATAAAATCTTCATAGAAATATTTAGGTTCACAATATGAGACAATATGAATGATTGATAAGAAAAAATATCAAATAAATTTGTCATTAAGATGAATTTATAGTGATGGTACCACTCATAGTCACTAGACCTTTATTTAAATCCAATGAAGACTCTTCCATTTCATGAAGAAGATTAATTTTAGATGCATGTGGATAGAACCCATTAGATCTTGAAGAATATAATTTCACTATAGTGATTTTTTTAATAATATTGTACCACTATAGGAGAAGAAAAAATATAGCAGAACTTTTTCAAGTTTCCTGAGCGACCATAGGAACCACATATCTTGGATGCCTCTGAGAAAACTCATTTCAAATGAATAGACCTTCCACACTAGAAGCAAGTCAAATTTTCACTATCAGGAACTATAAGATGTCTATAAGGACCTTGATTTTGAGAACAATCATGAGACTCATCACAATTTCTATTCCATTTATGGGAACTCACAGAACTGCCACTGGGAGAAAACAGAACTCCAATCATCCCGGACTTACCATCCATGTCTATTTCAATCTTCAATGCCCTATCCAGAATGTAAAAATAAGAAGCAATCATTGGTAATAAAACCTAAGAGTGAATATTAGTTTGAAGGCCCATAAAAAACCATTGATTCTTCATCTTCACATTCGATACAATCTCAGGTGAAACTGCATAAGATTTAAAAATCATTTTTCATACTCTCTCATGATCCTATTAGCCTACTTGAGTTTGAAAAACTTTATAGCCTTTTATAGAACCATAGACTCTAGATAGAACAGGTCAGTGAAGAGAACGTTGAAGTCCTTCCGCTCTAACCCTCTAATTATTCATCATAATTGTAGAATCCCACTATCTCTTGATAGGTCCTTCCATCTTGAAGGTTTAACATCTCACCTTGATTGATCTGGGTGTTTCCAAGAACTCAAAAAAATATTAATCTTCTTCAACCAATCCTTAAATTCTTGAGGATTATTATAGCCCTATAAATTAGGTGCTTTCTAGAGAATTAACTCCTAATAATAATTCAAAGACTCATCCCTTTGAGGTTCCATGGAAAGAGCTTGAATTAGAATGGGTGTATATTCCTCTCCCAAATCTTTTCAAACACGAACAATAATCTCAAAAAGATTCTAGTCCATGGGAGGATCGGATCATTTTGGTTCACTAGAAGCTTCCTCCATGGGCATATTCACACATCTTATTAGTGTTATGAAGTTTAACACCATCAGAAGACAACATTTAATACATCATTATATTACTCAAACCAACAGCTCAAACAAGATCAATGGAAAAATTAGTGCCATTAGATAAGATATCAAGATGTGGATTTCAAACTATACAAATAAAAAGTAGTGAAAAGGATAGAATTATTCCTCAATACACCTTTCCCAAACCACCCTTTGAGACATAAGTCTCGTAACATGAGTGATTTCCAATACCTCACTTGAAACTACCACCAAAGTCTTAATAAGAAAATCCAAACTATATACTGAAATCAAGGAGTGATGTTTAACTTGCAACTTTGAAAAACAAATCAGGAACCAACCCAGATACATTGGCACCCTAATACCCTATTTGGAACTAACATGGCCTAAAGGGAATTTCTTATCCCCATGGGTTGGAGACTAGCACTTGGAATCCTAAAATATAAAATAGGGAATTATTTTTCGATAAAAAATGTAGAAGATAACATATACAAGTTAGTATAGTCAAGCTCCATAGGGATAAAGTACCAGAAACCAAACATGTATATCAAAAACCCAAAATAGAACATCATCAATGTACTCAAAATATGAAATGATAAAATCAAATTCTAGAAATAGATATATCACTCCAAGTCCAAAGGATCAAGAACATCCACCACCTCAAAGAGGCACTTTTCCTTTTCTCGAACCTGATTGAAGAAAATCTATAAATGCCTAAATTCAAAGGTATGGTGTGAGCTATAAATCCAAGTAGCATCTATCCAAGTGTTCCTTAAAAATATTATAGAATAATAAACCATATAATTATTTTAATTTCAATAAAATAAGATATTGTGATACAAATGTGTATTAAAAATAAAAAAATGATTTCAATTCAGAATAATGGAAAAAATTTCAAACATGGCATCAATAATCATTTTATATAAAATAGTTTATAAAAATCAACTCGCATGAATAAATCAGTTTCATAATCAATGGAATGTATTTTATAACAATCACAAAAAACACCATGGTCATCTTCCCTATGGTATGACAGTTTCTAATTATATAATCCCCACACTCTCATATCAGTTATAATGGAAATATGTGTACACACATCCCTTGTGCTTGAGATTAATAAGACTCATCAACATCTAATCAAGGATAAGATATAACTAACTAGATTTTCATTATATTTTTCATCATTAATCCAATTCTAGGGAATAATAATCCTAGTGTTCTTGTCCCAAATAACTCAATAACTTCCCTGGCTCGCATGGGCTTAATCAATCAATTAAAAATGGGAAATCATTTCATTTTGAATTAATCATCATTCACAATTAAATTTATTAATTTTCCTTTGCAAAATTAAATTTTAGTTTCAAAATAAAAATATGGGTTTTTAAAAAATTCATTCCTTTTCATACAAAACTAACCATAGGTTTTTAAAAACTTAATTTCAGGTATTTTCCAAAATTAATTCATAAATTCCATCAATTTCAATTCATGCCCCCAAATTCCAATTCTATTGTAATTGGGGATTTTCCCCAAAATCCATACCATATCAAATCCCAATTCCAATTCTCATTAAATTGGTTTTTTACAAATCAATTGAAATTAATTTCAAATAAAGATAGAAAATAAAGGCTCAATTATATGGTGTATCTCAAACATAACCACCTACCTTTATCCCGGAGAATAGAACCAACAATGGGACTCTCTAATAAAGGAAGAAGTTATGGAAGATCTAAGAACACAACATGGAATCAAGATTCAAGAAAAAATAATTTAGATCCATCAATCCTAGGACTACCTATCTAACTTCAAGGAGGAAGGAAAGATAGAATGGAAGATATGGGAAGATCGCTTACCTAGAAAGACACACTGCAACCAACATGCAGATCAATTATCAAATGGATAATCTGGAAAGATTAGAGATCTCTAAAATATCATAGGGATGGATATGGGTTGAGAGGGGTAAGGCTATAGGTGTACTGAAAAAAATCCATCGACCAGTCCCCAAAACCTATTTCTCGTGAGATTTACATGTCGTGTATTCCCATTACATGAAATGAAATCCTCAAAGTTCATTTACTCTATAAAATTCTTCACTATTTTATTAAAATGTTATTTTTTCATTTTACATCATATAAATTGTATACATTGTGTAATCATTTCACATTGTGTACCAGTTTCACGAATTCTTCCAGGAAAACATTTCATGGAATTTAATTCCTTTAGAAAACATGTAATATCTCAACAGATAGAAAATAGGCTAGTTTATATAAAGAATCTTGAAATTTAAAAACCAAATTAGGAGGCATACCTTAAAGCATAATGTGATGTTACAGTGCACAATTTCCAAGGTTTCCTTATTAGGGTGTGAGTTTAAATCAGCAGGCCACCACTAATAGTTTCTCAAAATAAAACTAGTATGTAGTAAGTTCATTCATAAGTAATAATAATAAATAGTTTAATTGTAAAAAAAATAAAAAAGAAAATAAATATACATTAATGCCATGGGTATGTAATGACACCTAAGGTTGGTTCATATAATAGTCGATCATTAGGCCCAGGACCCCAATTAACCATACTTATGTTTTTTAGGGTTGATGTGTCCCTGAGCATTTTGTGTGGACCATTCTAACTATAACATCATAAACACACATACAGGTATTTTCAATATGAGTATCATAGACCTCTCCATAAAAGGATTTCTCATAGTTATCATAGACCAACTCTTAGGGAATTTTCTTTTAAAGTATCATGGATTTACTCATAAGGTATTTTCTTATAACGCATTATGGACTACCTCAAAGAGTTTTTTCTATATAATATCAAAATCTCTACCTTAGGGTTTTTTCCATTGGATATTCTAGACCACCCCAAGGGATTTTCCCAAACCAAAAAAAATAAACATAAAATTTTATAAAAAACCATTATAATTTATTAATCATAATGATTTACCTATTCAACATTGATTTATATTTACAATATTGATTCCATTTCCCTTTTCACACTTTTCAACATCAATTTAAAATTCTCATTTCAAAAACCATATTTCCACTTCACATCATAACAATAATTTTTTTTCATTTTTTGACCATGGTCTACCAATTTTCTTTATCAATAAAAAATCATAACTCATCATTTCATTTTAAGGAATTATATAACTATTTGGAATTCTATTCTCACGATTATAAATGATTATGAAATTTTAAATCACAATCATCAATAAAAAATTGATTTCTTTTCTAACTATTTATATATTAATTTACTAATTCAATGAGCCAAGGAGATGTACATCCACATCTCCCACTTCAAGAGGCTTTAAGAATATAAAATTTCTATATTCAAGTTCAAGTTATAACATAATCAATTTACTTTGAATCACCTTATTTTGTAAGTTCCATGCATTTTAATAGTGGAATTTAATCAAGATAAAGAATAATTAAGTTATTAAATTTGAGTTAGTTTATTTCATAAAAAGTCTAATATGACGCACTGCACATGCACTTCAAAAAATATGAAGAGGTTGGTGGTTATTACAATGGGACACCTACCTTGACATTAGAGTATCCCACTCACTAAATATCAAACTCGGATTCATCCTAGAATATGAGAAAATTAGAAACAAGAAAAAAGTGCTAAAATAGTGAATATTAGACTTAAACAGTGAGAGACTACACAATATAGAAATAAAAAAAGAAAATATGAAGGCAGAGTTGTAGACGTACCAAAAGCTCACCAAAACCAAATATTCAAGTGAAATTGGATAAGAGATGGGGTAGATATTCCCTGGGAAGATATTGATGAGGAAAGGATGATGAGTGATTATTTTTTTACAAAGGAAAGAGGGAAATACGGTTAAAAGGAGGATAGAAAATAAAATTATAGAAAATTCCTTAAAAACTCCAAAAGGAGACACTGGTGATCTAGTGGTATAGTGGATGGTCAGTGAATCCAGCAACCCTATAGGGATAATATATTTTCACCTACTATCTGATATATCCATACTAATTTGCCGGTGGAAATGTAGAAGCTTTTCTATAACACTCAACCTCTCTTTGACCCCCCCACCCCCCTCGTATACCTCCTAAACCACTCTAAAACCTCCAATAACACTTAATTATAGAGGTTAACTAAGGTTCAACCAAAAAATAAAATAGGTATGTACCAATATTGGTTAGGGATCTTACATAATCATATCTTTCACAATAGAATTCCACATTCCAAATCCATTAAAAATCATCATGGCCACCCATTATGGAGTGCAGATGAGATTCGTGATAAAACCATCCCCATCATGGTACAATGATCCCCCATATTCCAAAATTTCATCCTATGTAGCCTCTATAGTATATTGTATTGCCACATGTTAGGTGTGATCATACACATACATGAAATAATTGAATTTATTTTGAATTCTTAGACCTATAATGACATGTTTTATTATCAAAAATTAAATATTAATTAGTTAGAATAAGGTAAATCTTATAGCATGGATTACAAAACTGATGGATTGAGGGTGAAATCTTCATTTTTAAAGATTTGTGATAAATTATGGGAACTAAAATGTATAGTGAAACCAGAATAGAAATTTTTGAGATGTCACTTTGGTGCTTAAATAAAATCATGATAGATGTGTACATTAGGTGGGGAATACATAGGTGTGGGTATAATCTAGTGAGGTTAGTATATTTTTTAACTGAATAGTTGTGAGTTTTGGAAAATAGAATGGTTAGATAACCTGGTTAGATAATATTTATAATAATGGGAAATTAAAACAACATATAAAATAGGGAAATGATTTTTGAGATTGGTTAAGTCTTGAGAATAGACTATGAATTATGTGTGTGGGTAGTTTGTAAATGTTTGGGTGTAGCACTTAGTGTAAATTAGTATGGAATAAATCAATGAAATCAAATATTAGATCTTTACATTGATGATTGGGTGAAAACATGAATTTTAATGGGGAAAACCATTTTTGAGTTGGTTATTTGGGATAGAGTTGTAGCTTATTGTACAATGATTTTTAGAGGTATTCAGTGTATTGAGTACCAGAATGAAATCTTCACTAGTTATCCCTTATGATCACTCATTAATTGATTAATTCTCATTTTTTGAGGTCTGGATAGCATGTTTGATAGACTGAAACATGATTCATCTAGATATTTTACTATTTTATTAGTTCAAGTATGGAATTTACATTTCTATAACTAGTGGATGACCTATAATTGGATTGTGAATTAGATCTTGATTACCAATTTGGACTATAATATATGCATAAAGAGGGTTTTAGTGATGAGAAGATGTTTGGAGGGGTTAATGAACTTCGTCTTTATACATTAGTGGAACTGGTCAAGAACTGGTTTTCAGTGGGACTAGGGCCATGTTGAAATTGAATTTTTTTTAATTTGAATCAATAATATGAGTTTATAGTCATGTTTTAAATTATTAAAAAATGGTGTTATTTTAGATAGAGAATACCCAAAGTAAATTTCAAGGGGTATATTAAATTAAATCTGAAGGGAGGTGGTTTTAGTATCAATTAAGAATCTAAATGGGGTGGATTCATTGTTTTGGATGTATGGAGGTAAATGTATGTACTATGAGTACCCAATATCCCTAGTTCCATTTTTTAAATTGTGTAGAATGGTCAGTTAAGGAGGGCTCAATTTTAAACCCTTTATAAGGTTTTTTTATATTTGTTGTTATTTAACCAACTTTGTATACTTTAGAATACTAGTATATTCAAAGAATATAATTTTAATTAAAATATATTATAACATATTATTTATATTTCTAAATAGATTTATTGTATCAATTTCATTGGGTATTTGTCGCATTGAAAAGGGAATAGTTTTTCGCCTCTTTAATGACAACCCAAAAATTTCATGATGATTTTATTAAACCTAGTTATATGGTAAGATAACATTCTTCGATGGTGTACATAGTATATTTAATTTAATGTGTAAGTACTCCTAAGAAGATGAGACTTTATCTCATGAAGTCTGCACTTGGTAGTCACCCAGATCGGTGATTATGAGAATAGACCCACTTTGAGTTATTTCCCATATATTTTTATCATCAGATATTCCTATATGTGAGTGTTTTCAATGATCGTTGGACCTTAAAATAATTATTAATTAATTTCTGTACTTAAATACTTTTATATAATAACCAAAACTATGATTCCATATGTTCATGGGAATTAGGGTACACTGGATGTTTCATTAATGACATGTTCTTAATGAATAATACAATAAATAATTTGTCCCATCCATATTTATGGAAGTTGATAACTCATCCATTTAACTTAAATGTAACAATAAAATTAAATTCAAAGTCCATGGGGTAGCGATGATTTTATCCCAAGTAGTCAAGAAAATATATATCAAGCATATAGGTTAATGACACTGTTGTACAACCTACTTGATGAGATATCAGGGAAAAGGGTTTATATTACACATTGATCATTCATATATAGTTTTTTTTTTGAGACATTCCTTCTTCTTATATGGGTGACTTGATATGTTGATGGCTATTAATCTTGGACTTTTGGCAAGATCACCTAATTCCATTAAGGAAGAGTCTTATAGGGTCACATGCAAAGTGTTTCCATCAATCTCAGTTAAATTTTATTTATTTAACAATTGTAATAAATACTATTATCTTAAGAGGTAATTAGAATTTATTTTGGATTTCTTAATCAATCTCAAATATTAAATAAATATTTATTTGTGAGATAATTATTTAATTACATGATTATATATAATTTTCATTTATCTCTTATTATTTTCAGGGTAATAAATAATTCATTATTCATAAATAATTTTTTTTAATTACATGAGTTTTTAATAAATATTTATTTTCAAGACTAAGATTAGAATATTTAAATTATTTAATGAATACTATTTATTTAAATATATATTCATGAATTCAAAAAATGGTGAGGATAATGAAAGGACTAATTTTCAGATCTAGTGATAAATATTTATTTAGTAGATTATAAAATCAATATTTATCAATGAACGGGTCGGTGTGTACCACAAAATTAAAATAATATTCTTATTTTAATACAAGGAATGGGGTTAGACTTGGATTTAATATTTTATTATGGTCATTTGTGTAATTAATTAAATTCCATACCATAACCATTGATCTATAAATATATCATTATCACATTCAAGAGAAGGTTAATTATTGTATACAATGATTCTCTCTAGAATCGTCATCCTCGTATCATACTCTTTAGAGAAATAAGAACAAGAGATATTACTTCATGCATGAAGGCACATGAGGTGATCAAAGAAGAATAACTCAAGATGATCAATCGTTCATGCTAACACCCAGTGATTCACTAGCATCATTCAAAGATCAAATGACCACATGAAATCCTCGATAAACGGGCTCTACATTGGGTCATGCCAATGAAAAAACTCTATACCATTTCTATTATAATGATTGACACCATTAATGAATAACGATCTCAAGGCCGAGGTAAAATTTATTATTGCACTTAAATTATTTATAAAAAAAACATGAATGGTCCACTTTCTTTATTCAAGAAAAATTATATGTCAATATTCTTTAGAAACATTTTCATATTTCATGGAATTCACATCATGTACATTATAAATGATCTATTTAGTCTAAAAAAATATGAGTTGTTCATGGGCCCAATAGGACCTTCCACTGCACCCAAACCCATCAAGCTGTATCATAGTGGTCAAATTAAAATAATAATTATTTAATTATATGTCGATTGACTATATTTAGTGTTTTTTTAGTTTTCACATCTTGATTATTCATTCTTGACTCTGGATCTTAATTAACATTATTTTTACATGATAATTTTCTTCATTCAAGTTTCTTACTATTTTAATTATTAAGAACATATAAATAATAGTCACAGATTCCTTCAGTTGGAGCCAAGAATTATGGCTACTAGATATGGTTACATGATGTGGTAAATAAGTACACATCATGTACCCAATTTCAATACACCTAGATCTTTCACAGGATACATGAAATTCAAAGAAGTAAAAACACATGATGTATTTATTGTACACCACTTGTTGAATGTTCTAGCAATACAAATGGTTTATAGGATCACAAAAAGTGTAGTTGGAATAAACATTGTTTTGTCAACAGGGCTTAGTAGTGAAATTTTTTCTAACTGTGTTGTTAAATATGTCATTTGTAATATGTGATAATGACCATCTATATAATTAATGAGACACATTGTGTATAGTTGACATACATGTAAAGTTACCCAAACATATCCACATCTGAAGAATATGATGATTTAATCAGTGAGTTACATGGATACATGGTAAGTGAGGAATATGACATGTAGATCATTAGTGCATGATGTATAGCATCCTAATAAAGAAAAAATTAAATTAACTAAGGAACAATTAATTACTTCATTAAAAAACTAATTACTCTATTCATATTTTTTGTGCAATCTATGTAATGATGGTTTAAAATTTTAATAAATTATCAATTAATTCCATGTAATTATCTATAATTATTAGTCCTCTTGTGTATTTTCCTTGAATACCTTTATGATTGGTATCTCCAAGATAATTAATATGGTCATTTGGATGGAGTGAATAAATTTATTGATTGGTTAATTTAATTAATTCAAGAATGTTAATTTTTATAATAAATAATGAATTGAAGTGAATGCTAACTTGTGTACTTTTTTCTATTCATTTCTTGTGTATGAATGATCATGATATTCGACCAATCCTATGAATGTGTTGGCTTAATTTAATTTAATTTAATTTAATGGGCTTGAAATTATTTATTATTAAATTAAATATGAGGGGTTCTGTATCATAAATCCCTGCTTTATTATGTAGGACATGTATTCCCAATGTGTTTTTATATAATTCCCCTAAACCTATCCATTGCTTTCCCTCAACTGCGTATGAGTTATAAAATGTATGTAATAAAAGGAGTATCCTAAGTCACATGGAGGCAGTTTAAGATAAAACCAAGATAAAACCAACTAAGTTGATACATAGGTGGGAATGTGGATTTTTTTTTACTCATACAAAGACTGCGCTAAATATTTTTTCCCTAGGGTAATAGGTTGATTTATTTTTTACTTTATAAATCAACCATAAGATAATATCATGATCATGTAATTTATTTATTTATTTTATTTATTTCTTCTACATGTTTTATTTTATAGATGCAAGACTACGGTCACATGAATAATTAGACAAATATGAAAATATGGAATTAAAATAAATGGATTATGCATAAATATTTTATCAGAACATGGTTATCTACTTTAATGAAATCCAAATAATAATAAAAATAAATGAAAATGTTAAAATAATAAAATTTATGAAAAATAATAAAAATATCAAAATATAACATTAATACAACATGCCTCTCATTATCATATTTATAATGAAACTATCAAACTATGTATTTAAATTATCCTTTTCAAGATACTAATTTTCATAAGGGAGTTATAATGATGGTTTTGGGTTGACTAATCCTAGTTAACATCAAGAGGAGTATACCTTTTTATACTAGGTGTATCTTGAAGGCATGTGTTGAGGAAATTTGGTTTAGTATTTTAGGATTAAGGAGTCTACTCAACACACCTAGGAACTACTATTTCTTAGTTGGAAATACTGCTTACCTAAATGCCTTAGATTAATTTACTAGGCCCTTTATTGGGTTATTATAATGTAAATATGGTTCGTAGACATTGGAATGTTTACATGAAGGGGTATTCCATGTTCGATGGTGGCAGATATTGAGATTTGATAAAATATTTGGACACTAAATAAAATTAAAAAATATTACTATAACTCACATATATTATAAATAAGTGAAATAGTAAAAATATAGTCTTTTAATATTATAAAATAAGGAAAATTTCATCAACCACAATATCCCTATGATCAATTATAGATAAATACCATCTCTTAACTGATTGTAACTTCTATGAATGGTTCAATTTTATATGGGTAGTTTACTCCATGAATAGTAGTCTTGTGTACTAGAAAAATTAATGATTAATTCTCCTAGAAAGAGGAAATTGATGAGGATTTATTTATCTATGATAAACACATGATATATTCGGTTCATGATTAGTGTTTAATGAATTAATCCATGTCTAATGAACTCGTGAAGTCAAATAAATACTTGGATTCCAATAGCATTCTCTGTAATCTCTATGATATTTATAATGAGAGAGAAATAAATAAACATTTCTTGATATTCAAGACATTATTTATGAGAAAATATAGAGAAGTTGTGCCATATAGGCCTCACATAGTCAAAGTAATTGTCTAAATTGAGTAACTAGAGATTATAGGGTTTACTTTTCTTGAAAAACTATACATTGATTTCATTACTTCATCACTCCCTTAAATATTATCTATTTTTATTATCAATTTAATTATGAAAAACAAAGATAAGTCTATCTTAGATCCTCTCATTATACTTCACCACTTTGACTCGTATTTGAAGTGTGAGAAGACCTCAATAATTATGGTGAATAAAAGTAAAGACTAATAAAATATCTCTAATTCTAAAGATTCTTATAAATGCCCTTATAATAAGAGAAGGATCAAGGGATAATAAATGTGATAGGAAGCTATTTTTTCATGTGTAAATAAGGTCCACTAGAAGAAAAACTATACATAGAGAAAGAAGCAAGGGGAACCTTTAGGGGAATTTGTTATTGAGTTGAATTTATCTATTTCTAAAAATGGGGTATTAGATAAAAAAATTGGTGACTAATTATGTATTAAAATAGAGGAATAAAGTATATTATAAAATATTTCTCAGGGTGAGGTTGATTCACGAGAAACTAATAGTGTCAAACTTGTTATGGAGTAAATTGGATATTACCACCTCAAGTTTACAACTGAGAAGTAATTGGTTTTAAAATATAGTTATTATGTGCCTTCAATCACCATAAACATTATTTCTATATTCATACTTGATACATATTGATTTATTTTCATATTTTTTGGATAAGTGTTACTTATTTTACAAATAAATCATTAGTTATGGTAAGGCATGTTAAAAAACAGTCGTTAAGTGTTGTATTACAAAAAGAAATTAATGGAAATTGACAATGAAAATAGTTCTCAGGACTCATACAACACTCAAATATGGAATCACTAATTATTTCATGTAAATGAAACAAGTATGATCATATTACACCAAGAATGATATTTATATTCATTTGAACTAAAATCACTTGGTGTATGTCACACATGTATACAAGAAAAAATGACCAAATCCCCATTTAGTGGAAAAGGTGAAAGGGCCAAGGTGCTTCTTGATTTATTTCATTATGATGTGTGTGAACCATTTCTATTTGAATAAAGGTTTGGGTTATCATAATTCATAACTTTTACTACTAATTTTAGTATATTTTGATATGTTTACCTAAATAGGTATAAGTAAGATTCATTTGATAAATTCAAACAATAAAAGAATGAAGTTGAGAACCATATTTGTATGATGATTAAGAAACTCCACTTAGATTATGGTGAGGAATATCATAATCAATACTTCATTGATTATTTATTATATTTTGGGATTTTACCCTAACTAACTCATCTTTATTCACCATAATGGAATAGTGTAAGAAAAAGGGGTAATTGTACCCTATTATAAAAGATGATATAAATGATGAATTTGGTGATTCTTTCATTATCCTTTTGTGGATATGAATTAAAAAAAGTGGAACACATACTAAACTAAGATCCAAATAAAGTATAAAATTGTATCATGTACAAAATTTGGTGTGGAACGAAATTCATGTTTTTGAATTTAAATGTGTGGGTTGTGAAGAATTTTTTATAGCCTATTCAAGTAAAAAACTTACACCTTGAGGAACAAAGTGTTCCTTTATAGGATACTCCAAGAAAACAAATTAATGTTATCTATTTGGCTCATGAGACAAAAAGGTAATATTTTCTGGACATCCCATATTCTTTGAGATGGATCACATCTCAAAAAGATATAGTGGGAGTGGGATAGACTTTGATAATTTCGTGGATCAAGATACACAAGAGTTCACATAGGAACAGAATCAACAAATCCTCATTTAAGAGGAATTTTCTTAGACACAAGTACTGCATATGATTACAAGTGATGTTAGAGAACTTGAAAGATAAGTGTTTTTTTCAATGAGGATGATGACTCATTATTAGTTGATAATAAAGATCCTATAACCTATGAGAAAGTAGTAAGTGGCACACAATATTTCAATTATAAAGAAGCTATGAATTATAAAATGGATTCCTCGAAAAAAAAAATATTGTATGGGTTTTGGTTGATCATAAAGTATATGTAAATCCCATTGGTTTCAAATGGGTGTTCAAGAAAAAACTAGACATGGATGGACAAGTAGTTATCTATAAAGAAAGACTGTTTAAAAAATGGTTAAAACAATGTTAACATATGGACTATGAAGAAACATTTTCATCAGTTTCTATTTAAAAAATCATTAGAATTATAATATCAATAGTATATTTATATCACTATGATATTTGGTAGATGTATTTAAAAATATATTTCCTAAATGGGAACCTTTAGGAAGACATCTATATGTTACAAATAAAAGTATTTATTAGTCTAAAGAATAAAAACAATGTATAAAAATTGTAGATATCCAATTATAGATTAAAGAAAGTATTTTGGTTTAGGAATATTTGGTTTGATTAAACCATAATGGAATTTGGTTTCATAAATAATGAATGTGATCCTTGTGAATACGAAAGTTTTAGTGGGAGTGTGATCATTTTTCAAATAGTTTATGTTAATGACATACTACTTATTCGAAATGAAATACTGATGTTATAGACCATTAAAGTTGGCTTAAAAACATGCTTCTCCATAAAGGACATGGGAAAAGTAACATAATTCTAAGGATCAAGATCCGTCTAGATAGATCCAAGTGGCATCTTGGACTATGTCAAAGTATGTATATTCACCAGATAGTGAAAAAATTCAATATGTAATAGTCCAAGATGGGGATGTTTTTAACGTCACATGGGAATAATCTTATAAAAAATGTGAACTTTAAAAATGTGATGAAATACATTGGATGGAAAGTACTCCATACATATCGGGGATTGGTTTAGTCATGTATTTTATGCTAGGTACTATTCTAGATTTAACTGACACCTTAAGTGTGATAGGAACTTATCAAAATGACCTAGGTGATCTCTATTGGGTGGTAGTTAAGACCATCATTAAGTATATGAGACACACTATGGATATGTTCTCAAACTATGGAGGAGATGAGTAGTTAGTCATTAGGGGATAAGATTATTCTAGTTTCCAAATAGATCAAGATGATCTAAAACCACAGTTAGGATACCTATTCACTCACAATAGAGGTACTGTGATATTGAAGATCTTAAAGTAATATATGGTCAAAGATTCTATAATATAATCCAGTTATATTACAGCTTTTTAGGTAGCTAAATAATCATGTTAGATATGAAAAATTTTCTAAGATCTTAATGTGGTTCCAAAAATTGAAGACTATATCACACTCTATTGTGATAATATAATAGTAGTGAATATTGGAAGGGATCCAAGGTCACATTAGTAGATGAATCACATACTTTATAAGTATCACCTCTTGAGGAATTTTTCTTATAGTGGTGGAGTCATAGTGAGTAGTGTTTCCAAGGAAGAAAATCTGTAAACTAATATATGTATTTCATGCGTATATTATATGGTATTTTAATGTATTTATTTTTGTATTTAAATGAATATTCTTTCCAAATTAAAAATGTTTTAACTCGTTTTTTTATTTTCTGGAAGGATATAATTAATATTCAGAAATGAGGGTGAAAATAGACAAATTTTAGAGCTAAAATACACTTCATGTTGTGAGCAAAGCGGAGTAGCATGATACATTATCATAGAGAACTTCCAAGCCACAAGACCGAAGAACCTAGAAAAAACAAGGCTTCTAGAGCATAAATTTGGAAATACTCATTTGTTAAAAATTAAATGATTTTTATCGATGTAAGTGTGTAAAAGAAGGAACAATGAAAATTAATTAAAAACTATATTCAGAATTACATGTGGTGTAATAATTTACACATGGTGAAAATATCTTGCACTGGATTTCAATGCACAGGTTCACCAAATCTTTATGTTTTTACCAAATCTCTAGCATAGGATCCACCTTTGACCACTTTTGGACCATTCCATTATGGAATTAATTAATTCTAGAGCCCACATAAAGTCTATAAATAGATATCTTTCCTATTACTATTAGAGAGGCTGAAGATTCATACATCAAATATTTGAGATAGAATATGCGTTGTGTAGGGCCCTCCCCGAGTTTGTCTCTATTTTCTTTATGCATTTTTTTTATTTTATCCTTCCCTCTAATACTATCATCACTAGGATGAGGGGGTAAAACCACCTTATTCTAGGGTTATGTTATATAAGGGGGAAGGTTTCATTGAATTGATTTATCTTCTATTATTCATGAATTTGGTTTGCATGATTTTTATCTTCAACCTCCTATCCATTTGTTTTTATTTTGTTATGACCATTTCTAATTGAATCTAAAAGGAACCCTAAAATTGTTCAAATTAAAACCCTAAAGAAGAAATGACCATTTTCATCTTTAAGGGAAATTGGGTTTAATTATGATATCGAGGTAAAATTGATTCGGTGAAACCCCAAATTGTCAGACCAAGGGGAATAGGGTATTATCGTATTAAAGAGGGGATACAATGAATATTGTATTTTATTTTTTCAGCTCCAACACCAATCATGAATTATTCATCCAATTTTATAAAATCTAATTTCACCTGAAACCTAAAATTAAAAAACCTCGGATCAGTTTCAAAATCTATTTTCAAACCAACCAATCAATCAGCTTCATTTTCATTATGCTTTCCTAAAATAAATCAAACCCACATTTTTTCACCTATTTATTCAATCTAAAAAATCTAAATCTTTTGAAAATTTAATCGAACTAATTTCACCATCTATGTGGGTTTGACCTCGTATTTCCTAATACTATGTTTTAATTGATTGAGTAGTATAGTTTGAGTTGTATAAATTTTTTCTTTGTGTAGAACCATAAGTAATTAACGATGCCCTCTGGGCTTGTAAAACTAGAATCATTTCTAGGGATGGTTTATTTTTAGTTTTTAGGATTTCAATTTTTTATTTAAGCAGTTTATCTAAATTTCTCTATTTATGTTGCGTATTTTTGTGCTCTGAATTTTGGATTTTTAATTTTTAAATGCACAATCACAAGACACGAGAAAAAGGAAAATAGGTTTTCGACGTTAATCCTAAATTTGAGAAAAATTTAAAGAAGTGAAAAGAAGATAAAATTGTGGTAGGGGCTAAGAAAAAACAACCTATTGGAGCTCATTAAAGAGATTATGGACTATAGACACTCACAGTTTATAGTTGGCCATAAACTACAGGATTGTAATTGAGCATCCTAGAACCCCTATTGCTATGAACCACTTTAAGATCAATAATGTAGTCATTTCAATGATATTGAATAGTGTAAAATTCAATATAATTCCACATGAATATATGAACATCCATCTGGTAAACTTCCTGGATCTCTACGACACATTTCAATTCCAAAATGTTTCAAGTGAGGTAGTAAGACACCTAATTTTCTTATTTTTATTATGTGAGTGATCTTGATATTGGATTCAAATATTTCCTTCACATTCCATCACAACATGGGATGAGATAGCAATGAGCTTACTCACCCTCTTCCTTCCATCATCTAAGTAAATGGAAATACGGTTAAATATTCTAAAAATTTTCAATTTGAAGATGGGTCGCCATATTCATCATAATAACGGTATAAAGATATAAATCAAAAATTTCCTCATCATGGTATAGAGATAAGGATGTTGATCAAAAAATTCTATAAGGTTTTTTCATAAGGAAATAGGTCAAATATAGATCTTAAAACTAGAGGATCAATAATGAATAAGTCTCCTTAAGTGAGCTACAGCTAGCTAGATGAGATGGAGAGAAACAATTTCTTGTGGCAAGAAGAATGGAAACAATGGAAAGGTGTTCATGCATTCAACAACAATGACTGGATAGCAGAAAAAATGGAGTATTTGAACAAGAATGTGAACATGATTATATTCTAGAAGAAAACAATAATAGAAAAATACTATATACCAAAGGTTTTCAACCGTTGGTATAGGTCTCAAAACCATTGTTATAGCCTATACCAAAGGTTTGGAGAACCGTTGGCTAGTTAGGTGTGGGGATAGGTCTATACCAACGATTTTGGTAAAACTGTTGGTATAGAGCTATGCCAAAAGTTTAAAAAAATGTTGGTATAGGTCATATGAAAAACCTATAACAACAATTTCATAAAATTTTTGGTACAGGTAATTCAAGAAAAATAAACCTTTCTTGGTTTTGATCCCAGCACCTCCTGTTTATAATCCAATGACCTAATCACTAACCTAACATGAATTTTGTGAACATAATTTCATAAATATATATATGTATATTCATAAGTATTTTAATTTTTTTTATTTAATGTTATTTAATGAAAGATTCCATAAAATAATGATTGTACCTTTACCAACGGTTCTCAAAACCATTGGTATAGACCTACACCAATGGTTTTGAGAACGATTGGTATATGTGCTTTGATTTTTTGAGCTATACCAACGTTTCTGGCCAAACTGTTGGTATAGGATCACTATACTAGACCTATACCAACGTTTTTGGCCAACATTGTTGGTATAGGTCACTAATTTGGACCAATACTAACGGTTTGGGCGAAACCATTGGTATAGGTCCATATAAGTGACTTATACCAACGGTTTTGCCCAAACCGTTGGTATAGGTCCAAATTAGTGACCTTTACCAATGGTTTGGCCAAAACCATCGGTATAGGACCTATTTTTACTAGTGAAACCTCCAAGGAATGTGTGTAGAAGATTTAAATTAAACTGATTACAATTTAGGTAATCAATTTGAAGGTTGGATACCACCACAACAACAACAATAATGACTTCAAAAAAGAAGAAAAGGTTTCCAAAAACAAGAACCCCAAGGACCCACAATAATGATCTAGTTCTATTATTTGGAAGAGACACTAGCTACATTGATGACTACTTCTAGTGTTGTGCTCAATGAAATATGGGAAGAAGCAACGAATCAAAAATCCATCTTCTGGAAACTAGATCATCAAGTTAGAAAAATTGATGATCAACTAAAAGAGATACCTAGAGGTATAATTCTAGCAAGCCCTAAATTATTCCAACATAAATATTTTAAATTTTTACATCTTAAGAGTGCGAGAAAAAAATAAGTGGTATAGATTTTTGAGGACAACAACTAGTGGAAGTAAGAAAAGAGGAGGATGAAAGTAAAAAAGAACAACTGGTTGAAGAAGAAGAAGAAGAACCACCTCAGTACAAGCCAAGAATGAATTTTCTAGAATAAATGGCGCAGGTAAAGAACATCATGTAGAAATTTAACCTTCTCTAACACTTTAAAAAATTGAATATTAATATACATTTTTCAGAGCCTCTTGCAAACATGATGGAATATGAAAAATTCATGAAAGAGATGGAAACCAACAAGAAGAAGCTGGAAGATATTGGAACCCTTCCACTAACATAGATGTGTTCAATAGTGTTATCAAAATACCTACCTAAAAAGAAACACAATCCATGTATATTTTAAATTCCCATATTTATCAGAGCTAACAAATGTGGAAAAGATTTGTGTTATTTAGGTGTGAGTGTCAATATCATTTCACACACTAAATAAAAGAGTTTGGGATTGGATAAACTGAATCCCACAAGATTAATTCTTTAATTATATTATTAAATAGTGAAATACCCATGAGGATTCATCGAAGATATCCTAATTAAAGTTTACAAGTTCAACTTTCCAATCGACTTCTTAGTGTTGGACATGGAAGAAGAGAGAAATCTAGTCATTCTAGGAAGACCATTTTTAGCCACAAGGTATACGTTGATCAATTTTCAAAGTGTTGAACTATTTTTGAGAGTTGGTGGTGATCAAGTAAGTTTCAAAATCCACCATGAAATCAAGAACGACGATGTGTAAGAGTAAAATGAGTTTTTATAAGCAAATACACCCTAAATCAAAAATGTCACTAAAATTGAAGAGGTACATTAGTTATATGTTTTTGTGAAAGAGTATGATTAACTAAAAAAGGAAGAGAAGGTGAAGACCAAGATATATGACGCTAAATGAGTGACTAAATCCACTATATTTGATAAATTAGAACATGTATGGATGGTACATGAACTAAGGAAGAAATGGTGGGTAGGTCTAACAGAGATCAAGCTAGTACTGCCATATGGTAGAATTAAGTTGTTCAGAGAAGAAGAATAGGGGACAATATACATGGATAGGACAGAACTAAGACCATTTATCTACCTCAAAGAGTTAAAAAATTCAATCATCTATCACGATATCTGAAGCAAAATTAGGTAAGGTCGAACCAACAATGGTACACAAAAGTGATTCTGTGAGGCAACATGAGTTTCTAATTTTTATTTATTTAATTATTCATTTTAGAGGTGATCATGCACTCACTCTAAATATTTCAAAAAAAATTAGATTGGTTTGTCCATTCACCTATTTATTTTAATTTGTAGGACCATCAAGACCCGAACCAGCAGAAAGCACCAGGAATTGAAATAAGTGACTGTGAAAATATTACATGTCATGAATGGAATTTACACATCATGAATCTAAAATAGACAAAACCTAAACATCCATGATAGAAGAAAAAATTTCAAGGGTGTTAAGAGTTTAAATTAATAATTTTTCTACTTTATTCCACACATTTATTTAGAGATTTTACTGCCAAATTCTATGCCCCACATTTGATTCTTTATTCAACCAATAGAATATGGACACATGAAACTACCTTGGATAATTACCATGATAGGAAATTTAAATTTATTTTTCAATAAATTTAAATGATAAAAATGGGGAAAATAATTATTATAGATAAGCATGTGTATTAGGATTTGAAAAATCATGATTTAGGGGAGCATATTAAACATTGTAAATGAAATTTATCTAAGATTTGGCCATGTTTTTAATTTATAATATTTTCATTAATTGATTTAATTATTCATATTAATTTCCATGAGTAATTTTCCTAGACATTCATCTCATTATTGATATATCAATTGATCCAATATTTTCCATTCTTTCTATATTATATTTCTTTAGAAACCTGGGAATTATTTCTTCGAGATTTTTATTTGAATCTTATTGAAGTTATGAATGAACAGAATCACTTTTAATATGATTGAGGCATTATTTTTTTAGACCCTATCCTGATACCCACCTTACATTAATCCTTTTTAAGACAATAGAAGCCATGAATAGTCTTTTTAGGAAATGATCCTTGTAACAAGCCCATATAATCCTTACCTACCATCCTCTAGAAAAATTAATTATTATCAAACATAAGTGTGGTGGGAATAGAAACTATTGGAAGAGATGAACATTTTGTAATGAATAAGTGTGGGGGAATATTCATTGGATGTGGGGAAGTCACATTCATTATATTTATTTCACATCCTCTTGAAAAAATATAAAATAAAATTTAAAAAAAATTGGGTTGTGCCTATGGAAACACAAAAATCACCATTTCTTGACTGGTGATATTTTTATAACTACAAAAAATAGTTTCATGAAGTGATAATTAGGGTTCAGGTGGTAGATGTGAGAATTTTCCCCAACATAACTTTCAAAAAAGAAAAGAAAAAAATAATAAAATAGGGAGGTTTGTTTATTCAATTTCATCTCTTTATAAGCCCACTCTGAGATACTAGGGGAGAGGAAACATTCATTGAGTTTTTTTATTATCATGAAAATTAATTTAGAATTTAACCTCCTTTTTGAAACTTATATTATTTACATCATTTACCCACATTCCTTAAGCCTCTAAGTCATTTGATCCTAAATGGTGATGCCCTAAAGATTATTTCTGATTTTTTCTTTACATGGTGGAGATGTTAAATGCCTTCCTAGCCTTTGGTTAGTTATGTTTTCTTAAGTTATGCACATCACTCTATTCTTTTTTACCCTAATAATTATTAGATGAATTCAAATTAAGGTAAATTTAAAATATAATTCATGTTAATAGTGAATTGAAAAATGAACATGGATGATTGAAAAATCTTGGCTACTTCAAAAGAGGAAAAGTAAATTACATGGTTAATTTGTATTCTTTGAAAATTGAGGCATTGATTAATTTTTTATGTGCGATACTCAGACATTTGATTTTCTATTTGATAAAATTTCTTTTATTGAAATTTAATTTTATGCATTGTAATGTGAACAACCTTTGTAGTAAGTTGAGATTCTATTCTTGAGGAAAAGTATAAATTCAAGTGTAGGGGGATTTGATATCTGTATTTCATTAATATATTATATGGTATTTTAATGTATTGATTTGTGTATTTAAATGAATATTTGTAAAAAAAATTAATGGTTTAACTCATTTTTTTATTTTTGACAAGAAACAATGGATCATTGGAAAAGGGGAGAAAATATACAAATTGTTGATCTAAAAGACACTTCATGTTGCGAGCGAAGAAAAGCGGTGTGACACGTGATCATGGAACACTTCCAAGGAACAAGACAAAAGAACAAAGAAAAAATGAGGCTTTTAGAGTTGAAAAATGGAAACACAGATCATTTAATCATAAAACAATGTTGTACGGTTCAATTTGTGAAAAGGATGCGATGTAAAGCAATAAAAACATCATTCAAAATTACATGTGGTACAATTATTTACACATGGTATAAAATTATAGAAGGATATTTTAATGTCCAGATCCACCATATCTTTATTTCTTGACCAAATCTCCAACATGAGACCGGCCCTAGACAACCATTGGACCATTAATTTATGGAATTCATTAATTTTAGAGCACATTTAAAGCCTATAAATAGAGAACTATCCTACTACTGTTGGAGATATTGGTGATCCTAAAACCAAATCTAAGAGCGAGAAGCTACGTTGTGCAGTGTCCTCCCTAAGTTTATCAATATTTTCTTTATGCATTATTTTTCTTTTCACCTTCCCTCTAACTCTTACATCACTACGATGAGGTTGTAAACATGATTTTTTCTGAGGTTATGTATTAGAAGTGGGGAGGTGTTTTTGTATTGATTTATTTTTCATTATTCATGTATTTGGTTTTCATTATTTCTATCTTAAACTTCTAGTCCCTTTCTTTTTATTTTTTCATGGCCATTCATAATTGAATCTAAAAGGAACCTTAAATTGCACAACTAGAAACCCTAAGGAATTACCACTATCATATTCAGGGGAAATCAGGTTTAAATATGGTATTGAGACAAAATTGATTTATAAAAACCCCAAATTATCATAACAAGGTAAATATGGTGTTGTTTCATTGAGGATGGGATTCCATGTTCATTGGATCTTCCTTATTTTGACTCTAACACCAATCATTAATTAATCAACCAATTTTATTAAATCCAATTGCACCTGGACCCTAAAATTATAAAACCCTAGCACGATTTTAAAATATTTTTTCAAACCAACAAATAAATTTTCTTTATTTTCATTGTGATTTCATAAAATCAATCAATCCAACTTTTTCTCACATATTTATTCAATATAGTAAAATAAAATATTTTGAAAACCTAATCAAACTAATTTCACCATCTCTATGGGTTCCACCTTGAACTTTTATAATACTACATTTTAATTAATTAAATACCATATTTTGAGTTTTATAAATATGTTTTTTCATAGAACAATATGGAATTAATGACGTCCATTGGTCCTATAAAATAACCTTTAAATAAACCCTTAACTCTACAGAAACATGATCATTATCTGAGTGTTAGCAGACTAAATTTCATTCGCAAGTGACTCTGCTCGAAGTGGGATTATGTGTGAGTCGGTCTTCTAGAAATAACTATTTTTAATTTAGATTACATGTATATAAAAATAAGTGAATATTGATTAAAATATAATATTAAATGTCATTCATAGTTTTATATGCCTTTATTTTAATAATAATCTAAAATATAAATATCAATTAAAATATCATACCAGTTCCCCTCTATGATGAGAACCTTTAAATGCCACGCTGATATTCTTAAACCAAATTCAATGGGTGGATAACTTTATATGATTATTAACTTCTCTAATGTTATGTGTGATTACTCATAAGAAGAAAAAACATTATCTCATAAATTTTTCACTTAGTAATCTTCTATACGGGAGGTTATAACTATTGAAATAGTGGGTTCCCTAGACCTAACTATTTGGTTCTTTTGATTACAATATCGTTTATACAGTAAGATATACATGATTTCATCTCACAATTATAGTGTATACTTTTCTATGTCCACTATTTAAATGGAAATTTCCAAAGATTAATTGTTGTATCGAAATGTTATAGCAGTTCTCAAGCTATAATGAGAACCTCGAGATACTATGACATTAATCTTAAATATATATTCTATGGTATAGATACATATTACTGACTGTACATAGTAGATGTATGACTATCAGGTGTTGGGGGCTCATAATCATTGGGACTTCTTCTCATGAAGTTCGAACAAGGTTATCTCTAGTAGTGAGATCATGAGGACTGACCTTCCAATAGGAACACCAAAAGTTTCGGGTGTCATTGGATGTTCATATCTATGATCACGTGTAATGGTCTCCTGACTTTCAATCATTACCAATGTATGTCATTTGATTGCATTCTTTAATGAAAGACGAAAACCATGGAAATGAAGTTGTGGCAAGGTAGTTTGTGTTGGGTGCGTCATTGGTGAAATTGCATTGGTTGAATAGTTAAGAAAGGATTTGTCGCTTCCAGGTTATGGAAGTAATATATCTCAAGTCATGATGGTATGGATGACAGTGCCTTTATAATACCATGTCCATGGTAGTCAAGGGTGAATTTATCCAGTTAAATCATCAAAATATAAAGAAAGATAAGTTCGATGACACATGAGTGTGTCCTGCTTTATGATATATTACAGACAAAGAGATTATATTACACAGTGTGTGTTCGTAGGTTGGTTATCACTGCTGTGACAATCCTTATCTCTTCAGGGGCCATGATGGGTTCCTAGATCCCTCTCTTTTCCTGTGAATACTATTCACTCCTGTCGAGATAAGGGCCTAGGGGGTCACACACAATAGAGTATTCGAGAATCTTTCCTATTCAGTGGGATATGAGTTTTGGACATGGTGGGCCCCACCAATGGGGTCCGGGATTTGTCCAAGGAGAAACGATCACCAATAAAATAAATAAATTCATCTTATTCAAGTTTAGAATAATGATTATTGAATTTATTTATTAAATTATTTAGGAGTTTTAAGTAAATACATGAAAAAATATTAATTAACAAATATTAAACTATTCAAGGTTCAATTAATTTTTATGGGAACAATGAGTTGAGTTAATGACTCAATTATTATCACGTAATATATTTTAATATATTATAAGTAAGTGATAATAATATTTAGGACTCAGATTAGTAGTCATAAAACGCCATTAATAGTGCATTGATTATTCATCGTCCAGGTTGTCATTTCTGGATAATTACATAACACTATAAATATAACAAGATAGTAGATTGATATATATTTTTCATGATGCTTCTCTCTCTTCTCCTCTATACCATGATCTAGAGAGAGATTCTCTGGATCCAAGGATCTCAGATCAAGCTCTCTCTCTCAGGCGTCGCAAGCGAAGCGATGCGGTGATTGTTGGAGATTCGAAGGCATCATCGTAATTCCGCGCTATTACCGTGATTATGATGAATGGTACTCCCATGGATTTCATGAATCGTGTGTGGAAAATCTAGAGGAGTTCAATGTCGGATTATTTGATTAGTGATCACTGACGATGAGTAGACAACATGCGCAACTTTGGAATTAAACCAGGTACTTTACGGTTTATTTTTTTGCTTAAAATCCTTCACGCAAGATCCTCAGTTTTGATCGGGCTACTCTTCACCGACGTCGACAAGTTTATGTCGATCGTCGGTGGAACCTTTTTAAAAACCCACTTGTTGGGGGCTTCCACTGCACACCCTATTCTGATAAGTGGTATCAGAGGGATCTCCTGTCGATTTTAATCCAAAATAATTAAATTTGCATTAAAATATAAAGATGGTATCGTTTCTGTCCCAACGTCACAGACCAAGTTTTAATCTAATACTGGATGACCATTCTGCTATTATTCAAAGTTTTAAGTTCAGATTAAAACTGGTAGTTTAACAAGGTTCTAAATTGATGAACCAATTATATCTAAATTAGTTTACACCAGAATAGTATTTTTCGGTGAAGACAATTAATTATTATTGTTTCAATGATTTTATTATATTAATAATAGTTTAGTTATAAAAATAATTTTATTATTATAATATTATATTATGATAATATTTTATTATTATAATGTTATAAATTTTATAGTCTAAATATAGAATTTAGAAAAAAAAATTAATAATATTATTTTTTTTAAGTCTTATATATAGGCTATAGAATTTCAAAAAACCACAGCCTGCCTTTCTTCTGTGCACGGGCGTCGCACCCCTAGACCGCAATTCCCCCCATTGAGGTCTCCCTTCCCACTCCACGGTGCACTAGTTCCCCCACCAGGCCTGCTGTGCCTCCCTCCAATTCTTCACCACTCTGGGCCGCTCTCTACAGCCCCCTGCAGCTCAACCGAAGTCACCAGGTGCAAGGGCCGACCTCTCTCTTCCCACAGTGGTGTTGGCCACGCTGCTCTATCTTGGTCGGTAGCCTAATGTCAGGCCACCTCCTCTCTACGATGCAGAAGCAGCGTGAAAATTCCTCACCTGATGGCACCCCGACCTCCCTGGAAGACTAGCGCACCCGGCTAGTGACCTCTCGCCTCTTCTCAGTTGCCCTGTCCCGGCTGTCTCCTCCCCGTCCAACAAGACTTCCTGCCGGCTCCACCTCGCTAGACCCATGGATCATGCTACTTTTGACCACATCATTGGGTTGATGTCGATCCAGACATCATGATGTCCTTATCTTCGTTGTCCTGGTATGTGCACGACTAATGCCCTGTAAAGTCACAACCAGCTGTCTGCAGCCACTAGTGTTCCGATTTTGGGTGATCCAAGTGAGGTAACTCATGGTGCGGGTCTAATTAGACCCGAGTTGACCCAAAATAGGCCTAAGTGGGTCTACTCAGTATGGAATAGGCTTCGACGAGCCTTCCTGACCTTGAACACCCCTGCATGGGGTCGACACAGCCCGGACTAGGTCTGCGCGGGTTTGCCCCAACCCACACAGGCACTGCCTGGGGTTTCAGGGGCTCGGGTAATTTTAATTTAATGAAAATTTAATTAAAATAATTAATTTATTTACAGTAGATAATTAAATTAATTTAATATTAACTTGTTTTTATTAGAATTTAGATGTGGCATAATTAATTTAATATGGAATTTAATTAATTTAATTTTTAGTTATTAAAATTAAATTAATTAATCGAGATCGAATGATTTGATAATTGAATTAAAAATAATAGTGAATTTTTAATTAAATTAAAATTCTCTTGAACCTATTTAATTCAAGTTTAATTTTTTATTTCTGTATTTATTTAGTATACATGAGTTTAATGTGTATACGGATGATCATGAGCCTTAGACCGACCAATGTAGGACCGGTACTTATTTATTTAATTTAATTTATTTATTTATTTATTTAATTATTGCATGCCAATTTGTAATAATTAGTTTAATTAAATAAAAGGTGATCTGTATGTCATATTAAGTGTCATTATATGTATAAGGGTCAACGCGCCCATTCTCAGAGTTGTATATTTATACCCTGAGACCCCCTCTCCTGCGTGCGAGTACAGTTGTATAACGACGAGACAAGGCATGACACACTTCGCTCCAAGTGACAGCGACGCACTAGACAAGAGTTGCATTGGATGAGCATACATTGCTTTTCAAGTTGCAATCCACACAACTAAATCTACTTACCCCTAGGGTTTTGGTTGGTCCATTATTCACTCAGCGGATCAACCATTAGAATTGGATCATGATCAAGTTTTTTATTTTATTTCTACATGGTTTCTTATTTTTTGAATATGTAGTTAGAACGTGATCACATAGAATAATAATAAACAAGCATGCAAGATAAAATAAACATGTGACACATTATATTTTTCTATTTCATGCATGATCAGTTGTGAGGGTGATCACATAATATGTGATTATAAAAATAGAAAATGATTTCTTTTTTCACATTAAAAATAATAAAACCCACAAAGATATATTAAGTAATAACCACCTTTCATCTTCAAGTTTGGAAAAAACTTACTGTTTGAGGTGTCGGTCATGCCATAGTTGAGGGTTCCTCTTACAACCAGAAAGTTCTTATAAGAATGATGGGTTGACATAACTAAAATTGCAGCAAAGAAATTGATATATCTTGCTTATTGTAATCTTAGAGGAAAGCATTGAGTAATTCAAATTTTGATTTTAAGAAGTTGGGACTTCACTCAACAGATAAAGGAATAGCGAGTTAAAGAGGTCGGCTAGCCAAAATCCCACCTAGAACTCTCCAAGTAGTGGTATATCCATAGCTTGTAGACTATGAGGAGTGGTTCTGGGATCCTTTCCACTAGAATACTCAAATGATAGAGTATTCTAATTCTAACGCAGAGGGTTCCTACAATCCAATAAAATAGTGGGAGACATTAAATTATTAAAATAATTAATCAAAAATGTCTAAATCAGTAATCCAGATAAAAGGAAATCATTTGATAAAATTTATTTTTGTAGAAAAATCTCAAGTTATACCACAAGTTTAAAAAATGAGATATTTTAATGGACAAAGTAAATGTCCTCACTAACATGAGTATCCATGAATAGTACAGGCGCATGCGCATAGTACTATGATATAGGAAAGTCAAGGTGCCAGTGTCCCTAACACTGTTAATCTACCTCAAGAAGCGAGGATGAAAATTGCTTATAGGAGACTAATTAATAAATCATATGATAGTTGTATCATTATTATTTCATCAACATCAAGTTTCATTTGTGGTTGCTACACCAGGACATGTGTGATATAACATAAAGTCTCATCTTTGAGAAGTTTTCAAGGAGAAAGTGAAGCAATGATATCAATAAGGAGAAGTTTCCAATGACATGTGTAATTTTAAAGATTGATCATGATCTTTAATTGGATCCCTTTCTCATATCAATTTTACCACTTTACTCAAATTTCATTTTAAGTTATAAAATGAACAAGTATTGAGTAAATTCTCTATTACCAATTTAGGTAACTTTATCCAAGTGATAAGAATAAAAGATAGTTAAGTTTTTATTCTTATGGTGGGTAAATTGAAATACAATGTGGAAATTTCAATGAAATTTAATGCCAATAGAACATTTGTGAAGTCCTTCAATTAATGAGGTATTAACAAAGGCAATTTTCATTTCATTTTATAAAATAAAACAATGGAAGTTTAAAATCAATAAACTGATCTAAAGAAGCAAGTTGCCGCTTCTACATTAGGAATATTCATCAAGGTAATGTTTCAATTTTACTGCATGGGTATTTAATACTACATGATTTTTATATATGTTTATTTATATATAGTTACCAAGTAAGTATAGAACCCTTACTAGAAGTCAGATGTATTCTCCAAGTGGTTGTAAAAGGGTGATACCTAGGCCAATGGTGAGAAGTACATGACTTCTTTAATTGAAAAGTGAAAGATTCGTGTTGATCTATTGTTGAGTATAACCACAAACATTTATCTCATGTGTCCTTGGATGCAAGGAGACATTATTTCAGGTTTGGGAATGAATATTGTTTTTGGTAAACTCAATCACTAGTTCAGTAATACATGAATCATAGGCAATTAGTGATGAATATAATTGTAAGACTTATACCCAGCTGTGAAAAGATAATTCTTTGTCAAGTAATAGTAAAAGTGCATGTCATGAATATACAAAGTTTGGTATTTAGGCTCGAAACAACTAAATACTTTTGGTATTATAAACTTCTTTAGTTTGGACAAAGGAGCCTTTAGAAATAAAGGTTTGTCACAAAGCTTTTGGAAATAGTTCAACAAGTAAGTGTGAACTATTCCAAGTATAATCTAGAGGTATATATACTTCATAAGATTTATTTAAGTAATTAAGGAATAATAAAGTGAATTATATATATATTTAAGAGATATAACATGCTTTGGGTTGGGATACTGAAGAATATCTCAACCAAACATTCATGAATCATGATAATGTAGCATGGAGTAATTTCTTAATGCACAATACCTTATCGACATAACAATGCTGATGTTAATGAGGAGGATTGATGATAAAGTCTTACAAATCAACATTGATCAAAAAACATGTAGCATGGAACTATTCCCAAATGCATATGTTATACATCAAAGTTTTGATGTAATTAGTATCAATGTTGAAACTTGTAGAAACTTCCATGAAATGATTTGGAAATAACGGCATGATCCCATAATCATATGCCAACTAAAAAGAAAAATAGATATCATATAACTCATAGTATAATGTAAATCCATTATGTCATAAGGACATGTGTTTGGATGCAAATAGTTTGTTCGTATACAAACAAACTTGCATCAAGATAAACACATTGTGTATCTATTGTAAATTATCCTAATAGTTTCTTAGGGTGTTACATAAATCCCTATAATAGAAAGGATATAGTCAAGTTATATACTTTATTTCTATAAGAGGGTCCACATATCTATTATAGATAGTGGGATCTATATTAACTTGTGTTTAGTCAATACTGAAGATGCACAAATAGTTGGAAAAAGAATTAGTTCCATAAGTGCATGTGGAATAGAGGATGTTCCAGAGACACACACTGTGTGGGAAGGTTAAAACCAGGGTGATGGTTTTTTATATTCACTGCAGTCAGTGGTCTATTATTTAATGTGAATAATATTTCCTAAAAGTAAGTAGTATATGGCAATTAGTCAAAATTGATAAGACCAACTAAAATTCAATTAATGGATTCCATGTATCAAAGTAAAAAAAGGGGCTTATTATTTTGAATATTGTGGTGGGTATTCAAGTGAGTTGATACATGGATGGTACAAGATTAGTACTAATAAGGCTCAATTGGTTTAACCAAGTTGTTATTCCTAAATCCATTAAAATTTTACTTATCATAGCTAATATCTATGATCAAATTATTTAGAATTGGATGTCATGACCATCAATAATGGATGGTATCTATACGATGCAACCACAAAGGGGTGGTCATGTCATAGAATGCTAATATAGGTTTAAAGTTTCTGAAATCCAATTTAGGATTAAAGTAAGCAATATGATCAAAGAATATAAATTTTCAAAAAATGATTTCCATGTGTTTACTAGATGTTAGTGGGAGAGCCAATGTTTTCCAAGAAGAAATATGTTTGACAACATATGGAAACAGACATTGGTATATGAGTTAGTTAAGACCAATATAGAATTTATTCTCCAGTAATTGACTTAAAGTAGCAACCTAAGTTCTAGGGAATGTGATCTACTGAGGTAGATCTATAGGGTTCTTGGTTCAAGTCAATCGTAAATATCGTGACATTGAATTAAAAAATACAAGTTGAAAAAATTCAAGAGATGAATTGTTGCATGTTTCACAAGGCATAATATCTTTAGGTAGACATGTTTGCAACATGGGAAGAGATAAACGTGATGAGTTGAAAACCATACATCAAAGCAATGGATCAATCACGTATTCAATGATATGTACAAGAACTAATATTTCCATAGTATATTTTATAGTGGTAAAATATCAGTTATATCCAGGACCGATGCAAGGGATACAGTCTGAACTATATAATTGTACTTTGGTAAGTAAAAAAGTTATATACCTTGTAAATAGAGAGGAATAATACTAGTTTTGGGGATACAAACTAGTATTCCATATATCAATGTGATCTACTATCGCAGTTAGGCTAAAGGTGATGAGTGAGTCAAGCTTGTATCATCCAGTGGTAGCCATACCTACAAATGCTGAGTACGATGCATCTTCTAAGGCACATTACTATGGAGGACCTAGAATCTAAATCCATTACTCTGTAGAAACATGATGTTCATCATGCGAGTAAGTAACATGTTTGGTTAGCTAGTTTGATCTAGTGCAAGTGGAAGTGTTGAAATAGTGGGTTCCCTAGACCCAACTATTAGGTTCTTTTGATTACCATGTCTTGTATATAGTTAGATATACAGGATTTCATCTTACCATTATAATGTTGACTTTTCTACATCCACTATTTAAATGGTAATGTCCAATGATTAATTGCCATATCGAAAGGTTATAGCAGTTCTCAGACTATAATGAGAACCTCAAGATACTATGACATTAATATCAAATATATGTTCTATGGTCTAGATACATCTTACTATCTAGACACAGTATATGTTTTAATATCTGGTGTTGGGGGCTCATAAACATTGAGACTTCTTCTCCATAAGTTCTCACTTGGTGATCTCTTGTAGTGAGATCATTAGGATTGACTCACGAATAGGAACACAACATGTTTTGGGTGTCATTGGATGTTCCTATCTAAGATCATGTGTAATGGTCTCCGGACTCCAGATCATTAACAATGTATTTCATTTGATTGCATACTTTAATGCAAGATGACAACTGTGGAAATGAATTCGTGGCGAGGTAGTTTGTGTTGGGTGTTTCATTGGTGGCATGGCATTGGTCGAATGGTCAAAAAAGGATTTGTCGCTTCCAGGTTATGGAAGTAATATATCTCAGGCCATATTGATATGGATAATAGTACCTTTATAAGACCATGGTCATGGAAATCAAGGGTAAATCTGTCCAGTTAAATCAACAAAAAATAAATCTAGATAAGGGTGATGACATGTGAGTGTGTGCTGCTTTATGAGATATTAAAGAGAAAGAGATTATATTACACAATGTGTGTTCGTAGGTTGGTTGTCACTACTGTGACAATATTTATCTCTTCAGGGTCCATGATGGATTGTTAGATCCCACTCTTGGTTTGTGAATATTATTCACTGCTATCGAGATAAGGTCCTAGAGGGTCACACACAATAACATATTCGATAATCTTCTCTATTCAGTTGGATAGGAGTTTGGGACATGGTGGGACCCACCACTGGGGTCCAGGATTTTTCTAAGGAGAAACGATCACCAATGCAATAAATAAATTCATGTTATTCAAGTTTATAATAATGAGTATTGAATTTATTTATTTATTGTATTTACGATTTTTAAGTAAATACATGAAAAAATATTAATTGATGAATATTAAATTATTCAAGATTTAATTAATATTTATGGGAACGAATAGTCGATTTAATGACTCAATTATTATCATCTAATATGTTTTAATATGTTACTGGTGACAATAATATTTATGACTCAGATTAGTAGTCATAAAATTTCATTAATAGTGCGTTGATTATTCGGGGGTTGGGTTGTCATTTCTGAGTAATTACATAAAACTATAAATATAAAAGGAAAGGAGATTTCTATATACTATTCATGTAACTTCTCTATCTTATCCTATCTATCATTGTCTAGAGAGATATTCTATGGATCCAAGGAGCTCATATTGATCTCTCTCTCTCTCTCAGGTGTCGCTTGCGAAGCGATGCGGTGATTGTTGGAGCGTCGAAGGCGCCATCGCAAGTCTGCACTAGCACCCAGATTACGATGAATGGCTCTCCAGTGGATTTATTGACGCACGTGTGGACAATCTAGAGGAGTTCGATGTCAGATTCTTCGAGCAGAACTCTCCAATGATGAGAATACGTTGTGCGCGACTTCAGAATTAAAATAGGTACTTTGCGATTTATTTTTGTGCTTAAAACCCTTCACGTGAGATACTTGGTTTTGATCAGACTGCACTTCACTGATGTCGACAAGTTTATATCGGTCCTCGGTGGAAGTTTTTTAAAAACCCACCTATTTGGGGATTCGTCTACATGCCTAGTTCAAATAATAACAACAAACCTTCTTGTAGGAATTCCACAGGTTTTCATGTCATCAGATATTCTAATCTACGAGCATGTTTATTGATCCTTAGACTATAATATTATTATAAATACATGTCATGAATAATTTAATTTGGTGTACTAACCAAAAAAATAACACCATATGTTTGTAGGAAGTGAGGCACATTGGGTGCATCCCAAAATGACATATTATTATTGAATAAGTGGAGGAAAAGAATTCCTTAAATATTTAGGAAAGTTGATATCTCATCCCTTTGATTAAAATGGAAATTTCACATTAAATTCTACGTTCATGGTGTAACATTGATTTTATTTTAGGTATTAAAAGAGATACATATCAATAAAATAGGAAAATGACATGAGTGTACAACCTTCTTGATGTGATATCATGGAAAAGATATTATGGTATATAGTGATAATTCATATGTGTATCCATCGATCTTAGTTAAGTATTATTTATTTAACCTTTAGAATAAATAATATTCTTCACACCAAAAGGTAATATTTATTGGGGATTCATTAATTGATTATAAATATTAAATAAATATTTATTCAGGGGGTAATTATATAATTACGTAAATACATACAATAATTAATTATCAATTATTATTCATAAGTTAACAAATAATTACTTATTGATAAATAAATAATTTATTTAATTATGAAAATGTTTAATAAATATTTTTTTTCTAGACTATGAATAAAATATTTATTTTATTAAATATAAATATTTATTTAAATATTTACACAAGAATTCAATAAATGATGAGGAGGAAAAACAAATCGATTTTCTAGTATGATGATAAATATTTATTTACAAAATTATAAAATGAATATTTATAATTGTATAGGTTTTGTAAGGTCCCAGATCCTCATGACCCTTCCTTTTGTGATTTCTAAGTGTTAAAGGAACTTATAGGAAGTTTCATTTTATTTATAGGGTGTTTATAAGAAAATCCACATCCAAAAATGGAATGGATACAATGTGGAACTCTAGGTTGTACCGTAGCACCTTGAGGATCAATTTTAGAGCCCGCTATGGCAATAGAATGTTCTCTATACTACATAATAGGGGATCTTGGGGAGGAAAAACAATTCTATTGAAATTTCAGGAATGGTTTCACAATGGTGGGTGGACACAGTGTGGGCCTCTCATTTGGTGTTCCCCCATTATGGTGTGAAGGTTCGGCTACTGCGTAGGGGAACTAGTGGAGGAAAATAGGGTTACAACCAATTTTAGGGTAGTTATGCCATGGGAAGTTGGATATATAGTAGTAACTTTGATAGAAGAAGGGGTCCTAGGGTATGTTGAATGGAACTACATCATATCCCTTAGATACACTTTAATATAATCTAAGATGGATTCCTAAATTCTCCTTTGATCGGGTTAGGTTTCAGTGTGGTCCATCGTGTTTCACAGTAGAACTCCACAAGTCATCTAGTTCTATGTAATGGTCCATGAGGCTACGTCGTGGACTTCTAATTTACAAACTAACTATAAATATATAGAGCTTGTCTAAACCCATGCTTTTTTACTTCTCTCAGTCAGACTCTAGGAACTCAAGGGTGGTTTTTTAGGCTTTTTGAATCCCCTTTCAATGCGGATTAATCCCCACTTCCAATGATCTATATGAGGTGATCTAAGGTTGGTTCTTTCATATTTTTCTAGAAGTTTCCTCCCATTTTATCTTTTTTTCCCCCATTCCATCATTATATTCTTTTTTTTTATCTTCACTATTCAAATGGGGTTTTCTTCTACTATTTCAAATGTTTTTGTGGCATGGAATTATTTTGAGATCATAGTTTCCTCGTGGGATATTTGGTCGGAGATCCTTGATGTTGGTTTATTCTCATACAAAAAATATTGATTATTTCATGTTAGGGGATTCTTTTATTCTAATTTTATTTATGTGAAATCATAAATTGATCATTATTTAGACCATTGGATAGAAATTAAATTAACCTAATAGGTATTAAACTCGATTAAAGATTAAATTGGTTTAGTGATCACATATTGAGTGTTTTACACTCTTTTAATGGTTTATCTCATGTTTTGATTAATAATGTGCTATATATACTATACTTGTTCACATGTTCTCTTTTTCTTGGTTGGCATGTTTTTATTATATTAAATGCTAAAGGATTTAATTACATAATTAATTGATTAATTTTCTTAACAATTAAATTAGAGAAATGATTAAATGAATCTGGTGTTTTCTTGTAATTTGATGACAAAAAAATTTATCAAATTCACGTGTTTAATTAAAAACAATATTCTATGTGATTAATGGAATTGATAAATAATGTGAATCATGATAATTTTTGTTGATGATAATGATAAAAAAATGTATGTTAAAATGAGAATAAAACTTCTCTAAGTTTGATGAAACTGGAATTAATGATAAGAGAATTTTTTATCTTTTGATAGCTTGTTGTATATCCTGATCTAGGATGTCTATAGTTGGAACCTTTTAATATAGAATTTGTTAATTCAAGATGTAATAATAATCAGTCGTGTGATAAATATAATTTATAGGGCCTGATTTTTCCTTTTTTTTGAATTCCAAGTGCCATGAGTTAGAAGCCGTGAGAGTTCATTTATGTGTGATGACTGGATGCCTTGTTTTATGGACAAGTTTCCCTATTGACTATGATTTTTCCTTCTTCCTTGTGATGGTATTTGGATGTGATCTTCTCTATGTGACGTGATATGATCCCATAATGGTTGAGCCTGAGATGGTTATTGTGATATGGGGTGGGGAACCAAGATAATGGGGAAGTAATCGATGCTTGTGATGTTGAGATGAATCAATATATGCATATGGGTGTCTAGGTGGGAACCATAGAATATTATTTAACGGGTTAAATCTGGTATTACCATTTGATTTTCTTAAGTAATATTCTTTCTTGAATGATTCTGTTTAAATGTCTGGAAGGATGAATTTCTTATTTTATCTACATTTCATTCCCCACTGCTTGAGATATATGAATGTTCTTGGTTACATGTATTCTTCAATTGGTGTATTTATATGGTTTTCCTATAGTACCTATAATTTTGGAGAGTTTAATAATATTTAATAAAAAATTTAACCCATGGGGTTGGTTATAATAAATTTAAAATTTATAAGGATGATGACCATGAGAACCATAGACTCGGTTGGGTATGCCTAGAGGGCATGGACTTGGCTTTAAAGTTTAATTAAATATGTGGTATAAATAGTAATAATGTTCATTAATGGCTAAAAATAAATTAATATAAAGTGATATGTTATTTAATTAATTAATGTATCTCTTTAAAATATTTGTATGCTAATAAGATATCTAGCCCCTAGAAGTAGCAGTTGGGTGTCTGAGTGATGACAGTTGCAGTTGAGTCTATGAGTAGGATATTCCATTTGTGTGGTTGTGATCTATATTATATCCTATATTTTTTTTATTTCATATGATACACGACCAATTTTGGTTAAGGAAACTAACACCCAATGGACTCTGGGAGGGAGTTTTCCACAACATCCTAGTGGAAGTATTGAAGGATGACATCCCCCTCTAGCCCCGCTCACTTATCTTGGTAGTTACCTGTATTGGTATACACTATGGTTATTTTCCCCATATATGTGTGTACAATGATATAATTTATTATGTTTATTTGACACACATTTATCACTTGATAATGTGTCCAAAGAATTATTATAGTTTTCGCATGTATATTCTGTGTTGGCCTGATGTACTTACTCGATGTATGGGATGTGATGGCTTGAGGTACAATACTTGATGTATGGTACACATCATACAGGATTTGGTGGTTATAAAAAACTACTTGGTTACTATATATATTTTTGGATGAGATGATTTGATGCACAAGGTTCATGTTGTGATGGCCTTCCGAAGTGTTTTTAGCTTGTCCTATTTTCGAGAGAGATGGATCAGGATGTGTGATGTTAGAGAAAAGAGTAAAACTATTGAGGAATTAGTAGCAGGGTACCCTTTATATTTTAACAATATTATAAATGACTTCTTTGTATGAACTAATTTTTGAGAGACAGACTTTCTGAGGTTGGGACACTAGAATTCATGTTTAGATTACGAGTTAGTTTCACATAAGGTTTACTATTTTCTGACATGATTTCTTTATATTTTTTATGAGAGTCTCTAAGGAGGATCCTACAGAGTATACTATTATTATAACCCCATGTATATATAAACTATTATTCAGGTCATTATTATTGGGTTTGAGATCGGGATGAATATTACTAGATCATGGGTTTATAAGATTTTCGTTGGATTCATGGTCACTATAGAATTTTTCTTTTTTGTGCTTTTTATTTTTCCCTTAAATTGTTTTATAACTGTATGAAATTTTATGTATATTCATTGGGATTTTATTTTATATATCTTAGAAGGTTTTTATTAGTATATTTATATTATATATCTCTTATTTATGTTCTTTTGATGGTAATGCCTTCCATTTTTATGTTATTATACCCTCAGCATAATTAACCAATTTGGGACCTACTAGAGGAGTGACCCATGCAGTCACCATATTTATTCTCTCATATCCAACCCAGGAGGGGTAATATTTGGTGGGAGGGATTTTGAAATAGTAGTATCAAAGGTTTGGGTTGCGGGATAGGATGAATTTTGGAGTTAGGCACAGGTGAGGTTTCCTGGGTGGGTAGGTAAATGGTGTGAGCTAAGTTTAGTAAGAGATGTACACATGGGAGACTGGATGACACATGGGTATTTAGGGCCCCCAATATTCTAATGTATAGACCTTTCTGTTTACTTAGTCTACTAAATGAAGTGATGATGGTTGCAATGTAGAGACCTAGGAAAGGATCATGCATCATTTTTCTTTCCGCCTGTATTTGAAATGGGTAGATCTTGGGATAGGTTAAAACCTTAAACAAGATAAAAAATTAAAAATTAATTAAATATGATTGTTCCATATTCAAGGTTTAGAAGATCTAACCATTTTTTCTTTTTATAGGTATGGCTCCAGGTCGACGTCCTCTTCAGGTTCATGCCAAATATATTTAGCATGATTCACTCATAGATTTCCATAGAGTGGAGGCTGATGATGATGAAACTTGGAGGAGGAAACTGTGAGAATTTTAGTTCCAGAGTTTGAAAAAGCATAAGGGATCTATTTTAAATTCATTCATAGAATACTGGTTGGAGGAGGTTTAAATAGATTTCAATTCAATATTTTCTCGGAAGGAGCACTGGGTTTTGTTGGCCATAATGATGTTGTGTGCAGAAGGGAGGAAGTGGTGGATCTTATTACTTAGAGATCATGAGGAGTTGGTAGTCTCATTATAGAATTTTTTAGACTATTTCTAATAACAGTTTATTTCTTCATCCATGAAGGTTCCCAGTCACCAGGAGCTGCTTACCATTTGAAAAAGGAGTTCCAGTGTGCGATAGTTCAAGATCCATTTCACGATCCTTCTACCATATTATTTAGATCTATATCAAAATGAGGATACCTAGGTGAGAAATTTTGAGGAGGTTTTTCATCTATATATATAGTTTTAGGTCACCCCATTTATGCTAAAGAAGTATCTCGAGGTGTTTCCAAGAGTAGAGGTTATCTAGAAGTCGCTGACCAAAACTTGATCATCTTGGGAGGGGTGCCATCTAGTTTCCTCATGAAGCAGATTTGTGGTCCAGGATTACCAGTTCCCTTGTAAGAATATCTTTTAGTTAGCCGAGTGTAGGTCCCATCCCTCAATATCTCATTTCATAGGGGGTGGTGGCTGTCATGAATTTACAAAATGATAAGACATGTGTTTTTTTTAATTTGAGGTAATTAGTGGAAAGAGTACATGATCTTTCTCAGTAATCAGTGTGAAGTAGGTGTTCTTCTTTAGGTTCACATGTTGAGAAAGCTTCATCTGAGGTATCAATTACAGGGTTTTCCTGCATGGTAATAGTAAAGAGGAGATGGGGTTGATAGAGGACATCCCTGAGATACCCCCTCCCCAGAGAGTATATCATGGCCGAGAAGGTGGTCTTCATCAATGAAATAGTGGTTATGGTGTAGGTCATGGCTAGCTTCATGCTTTAGGGTTTTACATGCTGGAAAATCCAACATAGTTCTAGGTACCCTTTCCTTGTTTTCTAAATGAGTGCATTCTTTGTTTGATTCAAGAGTAACACACTCCTTCATATCACCTTTCCTAAAACATAATTTGGTACTTGAGGTGGAGAGGCTTTAAGTTACCTTGGATTTTACTACACCAGTTGGAGGTCAAGTTGAATTGTATGAAGTATGTAGAGATTGTTATCTAGTGTTGGGAAATCACGGATCTTAGGGATAAATCCTATGTTTATGGATATAGCTATATAACATCATCCTTGACATGGATTGGTTTTATTCAGTGTAGGATATTGTAGATAAATTTGGTAGGAAGGTTATATTATATGATGCTGATAGACAGTCAATAATTTAAATTAGTGATTGATACCCTCATACGAGTCAGATATGTGTTCCTTCCTTGTCTTCCTTGATATATGATATGATATTGAGTTCATCGAACGGTTATCTGGTAGCATTTCCTAGGGTAGTGTAATTGTGCACTAGTGTATTTCTAGATGAGGTTGTAGCATTACCCCCTCAACAAGATATCAATTTTGGGATCTATCTATATCTAGGAGTGTCTCCAATCTCAATGTCTTCATATAGGATAGATCATTCATAGTTGTGAGAGCCGCAAGTATAGCTTGATGAATTATTGTGGTGGGGGATTTTTTGGTCAAGTGTGTTACCTTGGTGTGCAATAGTTTTTGTCATGAAGAAGGATGATTGAAAATTGTGGCTCTATATTTATTATCACCACTTGAACCAAGTGATAGTGAATAACCACTATCATCTTTCATGGATTGATGATTTATTTGATCAGCTAAGGGGAGAAAGTTGGTTCTCAAAGATCGATTTGTGGTCTGGATATCATCAGATGTGAGTGAAGGGTGAGGATATTTTCAAAGCTACTTTCCATTATTATTATGATAATTATGAGTTCATTTTGATTTTGTTTTCTGCGACAAACAGTACAAGTGTTTTCATTAGTTTGATGAATGTAGTGTTTAGATAGTTCATAGATAAGTTCATGTTGATTTTCATTGATGACATTATAGTGTACTTAGAATCTAAGGAGGATCATGAAGATCATATGAATTCCATTTTGATATTTTTTCATCATCATTGGTTGCTTGGAAAGTTTTCAATGTGTGGGTTTTGGATTCATGAAGTTAGTTTCTTATGGAATTTCATGTCCCAGTAGGGAGTAGCTATGGAACCTTTGAAGATAGAGTGAGTTTTTTCTTAGGAAGGCCCTAAGATAGTGGTAGGGTTGTGAAGTTTCCATGGTCTTACAAGCTATTAAAGTACGTTTTTAGAAAATTTCTCTCAGGTTGTGACCCCTATGATAGCATTGACCAAAATGAATTAGGCGCACTTATGCACTGACTAGTGTCATGCAGTTTAGGATTACCTGAAGGAGATGTTGTTCAGTGCCCTGGTCCTTTGTTTTCTAGTAGAGGGAGTTTTGTTTGAGGTTTTCTATGATACTTTGCATATTGTTTTGGGATGTGTTCTAATGTATAATATGTTCATTGTTTTTTATGGGTCTCAAAAGTTATACCCCAAGGATCATAACTATTCCACACATGATCTTGAGTTGGCGATAGTGGTGTTTTCTATAAGATTTTGGAAACATTACCTCATTGGCCAACATTTTTTGGTTTTCACTAATCATAAAATTATGAGGAATGTTTTCTCCTAGTATGAATTAAACATTCAATGATTTTAGTGGATGGAATTATTATAGTATCACAACATCCATATTTTATATACACTGGGCGAGGGGAATGTTGTGACTGATGCACTGAGTATGAATTCATGTACTAATTTCATGAATGAATCTGGGGATTCCTAGATAGTGATAGAAGAAATATTGAATATGTGTCTTGATATGGTAGAAGTTATAGATTGAGGATTTATTTTTTAGATAACAATGCTGTCATTTTTGGTTGAGTGGGTGGAGGATTTCTAGTTAGGGGATTCTGAGGTGGATGTCTGGGGAGACCAAGTTGTCATTTGTGATTACCCTAATGGTTGACTTGGGGATGAACAACACCAAATGTTGTTTTGAGAGAATATTTTCATCCATTTGATTGTGTGAGGTGATTCTATATGAGTTCCATAAATCACCCTTAGAGTTATATACCATCATGAAAAATATATACTAAACTTTGAGCAATCTGTTTTGGTGGCCTAGGTTGAAATGTACAGTTTTAGTGTTTTTGTCGCTAAATTTGTTCTGTAATAAGGTGAAGGATGAGCATTGTGTTCTTGGTTCTTTGCTTCATCCATTATATATTCCTCAGTGGATGTGTGTGTGTAACTACCCAAAGTTTCATTAATGGAAATCCCTCTTGATCTAATTAAATGTCTCTTTATGTAAAACTTTTATATAAAATGGCAACTTCTTTGGTTTTATGTTAAAAATTATCACCATTTCTTTTATAGACGTTGAACAATGATCACATAATTAGTATAAATATTGGGCTTTAACAAACCCAATTTACTCAGACAAAGGAAGTGATGGCCTCATCAAATAGAATTGCTCCATACGAAGCCCATTTGTCAGATCTCGGAAAAGAGGTGGCATCTTTGGGCTTCATTCTTGACCAAGCCTAAACTAAGCTTCATCATGTCAAGCTCGAATGTGACCGCCAATGGGAAAAGTGGAAGTTGATAGAAATTACCACTCAAGTGATGTTATCTGAGCCACCTCAAGAGTCTGTCACCATTGCACACCTTACCCTTAGGTCTTATGCGGCTGTTTTAAGGGGTTTTGTAACAAATCTCTAGTACTATGTTCATGTATATTATTTTTTTATATAATAATGAATATACTTTCTTGTTATTATAGATACATTGTAAATAGTTTTTAAAGTGACAATAGTGTTTTTAGTTATTATTTAATTAAGAATTCAATTTTATTAAATTAAGGTATTTTTTAATTAAATAATATATTAATAAAATACTATTATTATTATTATTAAATTAATTTTATTATATATAAATGATCATATAATTTTATGAATTCAATAGTAATTTTTATTAAGGTTTGAAAGCCATTTTTGTCAAAACCAGTGAATTTTCGATAAATGTCAGTTTTTATTTTAAAAGTGAAAATTAACATATTTCTAAAATTATTTAGAGAAAATAAATGTTATTTCTAGAATCAGGGTGTCGAAATTATCCAACGGTGAATTTTTCATAATTTTCTGAGACAGTCAATTTTTTGGGTAAAAATTAAATACTGTGTAAATATATAATGTGTTTTATGACATCATAATGACCCAATAGTTATGTAATAAAATACTATAAGCTTTATGTTCAGCCAATATATGTTTTAACATTAAAATAATGTGATTTTGGGTTTGTTTGACTTACTTCTTAAAGCATTAATGGACCCTTCAAGACTTATTAAACACCTTGTCAATTTAAATTGTTTTCCATGTGAGTGTGACTCACCTCCACATAAGCAACCATATTATTTTAAGAAGTTCTGAATTTGGCCTTATAAAATGTTTTTTTCCTATTCCATTTTCCAAAAATCATGGGAAAAAACCATGGGATGGTTTGTGGTTTGGATTAATTTAATATAAGGGGTCCCAAACCTAAATAATAAAGAATTCCCTCACCTTTCCTATATAAACCCACCCATGATCCCACTTCCTCCTCACTCAAAGCCTTTGGAGTTCTTCCAACCTCTGCCCTACTCTCTCTAGAATCCTCCCAAGGTTCCCCAAGCTCCCAAGAAGCCTCTCTCAAGCCTTTGGAAGCACACTTCCAAGTAAGGGTTTTTTCTTCCTTTCTCATTTTTGTCCAATTTTCTTTAAGTTGTTTTTTCCTTTTAATTTCAATAATGAATGTTGGGGTATGGTTTCACACCTCCCTCATACTTTCCTATTTATGTTTGAATTATGGGATACCCCTTTATTTCTCAATAAATTCCTCCCATGTACACCTGTTACTATGCCAAAATTCCGAAAGGAACTTCTCCCTCCTCATTTACATTCAAGCAATACTTTTGTATCATGAACCTAAATTCCATTAAAATTGTTGGGACATATATCTATATGACCTCCTTACTGTCCATTACATGTAAATATGATGAGTAACCCCTTTCTCTCTCATAAACCTTTTTTATGAATTCTTACATCACGCCGTTACGCTGCCGAAATCGCACCGATTTTCTAAGCCAATGTCATTGTGTAGTGAATACCATGCTCATTTCTACATCAAGGGTATTCACCTTTATGCACATTTACTTATTGATTATAAATTTTCATGTATTAATTTCACATTCTTTTATCGTGGAATAAATTATTATGTTTTATGAATCCATGTTTTATGATCCATGTGGCACACTTATGCATGAAATGAAAAGTTTAAGAAGGGTGTTCCCTTATAGAGCTCCAATGCATTGGGTAAAGTATAGTATCATGATAAGTAATGTGCAATGATTGTTGACTCATGCTAATTCAAGTGTAACGATAGTTTACTCATGCTTCATGCGCAATGAGGATTTACTCATTCTCTATGTGCAATGAGCCTTGGCTCACGTTAATTCTATGTTAAGTGTTGTTTCAACATTTTCATGTTATAATTATCAGGCTTTATCATGACTTTATGTTCATGTTTCTCTTGTGATCTATTGATATTCCTATTTTCTAACATTTATTGTACTCCTCATGTATTCCATGTTTATTCCCTTACTGGTCTTTATAGCTCACCCCTTTTCCTATGCATGTCCTCAGGTTATCCCATGCAATACTAAGTATGAGGGAATGTAGTGGTCATGTAAAGGAATTCTTCAATAAATATGTTGTATTTTATGTTTTAAGTTGTTATGTAGTGATCCTAATCCCCAAATACACTATACCTCTTGATCATCAATGTTGTATCAAGTGAATAGTTTATGTAATAAATCATGTTTAAGTTTGTAATAAAAACAGGGTTGTCATAGTGAGTACATATATACGGATATCATCACTGATTATCCTCGAGCTCAAGGATGCTTCAATTGTATATGGGTGATAGTGGATTGTATGAATAAATAATCAACTTCAAAGAGATCAAGGATTAAATCTCGATGGAGGTTCTTTCGAGGCAGTACCTAAAATAGGTGGTATGAATCCATAGAGTCCTTAGGATAACCATCTTTGATCATGATCCTTGTTTTACCAATAAGGTTTGGAGAGTTCTCCAACATGATTTTGGATCTAATTTATTCCATATTACTTCTTTTCATCTACTGATGGATGGTCAGACATATAACACCATCTAGAATCTTTAATACAAGTTTCATTCTTGTGTCCTAGATTTTTTACGATTTTTTTATGAGGCGCCTTCCTTTGGTGGAGTTTACCTACAATAACAGTTTTCACACCATCATTGGTATTGTCAAATTTTAAGATTTCAATGGTCGACCTTTTCATTATCTCTTGTGCTAAAATAGGGTTGGAGAAGAAGTAATAATCTGACTAGAAAAATTATAGAGTACAATAGAGATTTTTCAAGTGATACATGAAAGGATGAAAGCAGTACAAGATCATCATAATTCCTTTTATGATCACAGGATGGGACCTTTGTAGTTTTTTGTTGGAGTTCATGTGTTCTTAAAGGTGAATAATCATCATGGGAAGTGAAGTTTCAGTCACAGGAGTAAGATTTGTCCCTAGTTTGTCGGAAATTTTAAGGTTTTGGATCGCATTGGAGACATGTCACATCATATATCACTATCCCCACATAAGATATAGGTACATGATATCTTTAAAGTGTCATAAATCCATCATTATCTTCATGATGAATATCATATCATTGATCGGGGTGATATCGATGTTGATGCTGATGTGACCTTCGAGGAGCATCTAGTCGAGATTATGGACCACTAGGAGAAGGTGTTTCAGAGGTATGATATTCCCTTGGTTAGAGTCTTGTAGTGGAACAGTGATGTGGATGAGAGTACCTAGGAATGTGATTCAAAGATATATTCTCAGTATACTGAAATTTTTTATGTTTACCTCTTATCTTGTAAACATAGTTCATTTTATAGATATTGAACTTTTCTAGTTATTAGATGGTTTTATCTTCTTTCTTGTTGTGGAATTTCTCTCATTCGAGAGGCATATCCCACATGAAGATTTTTAGAAAATGGTTTTTCTGTTTCATTGTTTTAAACTTTTTTCCTCAAAGATTTATGATTTATCTTTTATGGGGGTGAGATATTTGATAGGTACCTAGCGGGGTGGTTATACGGATAACCCTTTTTTCCTATCTCACCTCTTCAATTTAGGCTTTGAATTATCAAGGATGAGAATGTTTTTATAGGTATCTAATGTAAGTTCTAGGATCCTAGTGACCCTTCCCTTTGTGGATTTTGGGTGTTGGAGGCACCAGGAGTAAGTTTTGGAGTGTTTGGAGGGTGTTTAGAAGAAAATAGGGGATCCACTACCAAAAATGGCATGGTTGGGGTGTAGCAATCTAAGTTACACCATATCACATTGAGGAGCCACTTCTGAGCCCAATAAAGATATGATGTGGTCTCTATTATACGACATGAGGGATATCAGTGAGGAAAAGTAAAGTTACAACCTTTTGGGAATTGATGCACTATGTTGGGTGGCTATTTCCTAGGCCTCACCTTTAGTGGTAAACTTATATAGTTTGGAAGTTTGGCTACATCATAGGGAAGATCATGGGGGGAAACAAGGCTACTTTCAATTTCTGGGTAGCTATGACGTGGTCATTGGGCTGCGGCGTAGTCCCTTTCTTGGAAAAAGGGGTCATATTGCATGGTTCATGGCACTAAGTCGTAGCCCCTAGATCCTCTATAATATGATCGAGCTTGGATTTCTGGTCGCAACATTGATTAAGGTAGGATTCATCATGGTCCTTTGTGCTTTGTCATAGAAATCCTCATGTCGTCCATTTCTACGGTGTGGTCTATGAGGCTTCACCATGGTCTTGTAATTCAAAAAACTTCCTATAAATACCTACATCTTGTACAAAACCTACTTGTTTTCACTTCTCTCACTCAGACTCCAAGATCCCATGGGTGTTTTTGAGTCTCTTTGAGTCCCTTGTAATAGATATTGATTCAAACTTCCCATGATCGATCTCATGTGATCCAAGGTAGGTTCTTTCCTCTTTTTCTACATATTTCTTCTAATTCAATCTTGTTTCCTCTGGTTTCTTCATGCCATGATTTGTAATTTTATCTCCACAATTATAATAGGGTTTTCTTAAATTTTTTCGGATGTGTTCATGGCATGGTGTTCCTTGGAGATAATAGTTTCCTCATGGTATCGGTGATCATAGACCTTCAACATTAGCACCTTCTCATGGAAATAATGTTGACACTTTTGATATAGGGGAATCATTTCTTATACTATTATTTATATGAAATCATAAATTGATCAAGATTTATTCATTTTCATGGAAATTTAATTAACCTAATAAATATTGAAATGGATTAAAGATGAAATTTTTTTAGAAATCACATGTTGATGTATTTTACACTGTGATAAAAGAAAACATACAAAAGGGTGAGCTCAAATGCTTAGTAAGGGTAAACCAAAGAAATATCAATCACATCATATTCATAAGAACATAACATTTTGTAAATCTTAACCTACAAAAGAGATAATAATTTCATAACATAGGATAAATCATAGTAGTGAAATGTAATCCCAGTAATCATAACTTAAAACGTAAAACTTTGTGGCATACACACATAATCATAGAGAATCATTTATTTTTTAATTTAAATTAAATTTTACCACTTCTGTGAATTGAATTTCAAAAATCTGAGAGACACGGTTAATATCAAGGACTTAAATTTTACCACTTCTGTGAATTGAATTTCAAAAATCTGAGAGACACGGTTAATATCAAGGACTAAAATGTGGTTCAATGAGATGAAAATAATTTTTAAATATTTACTTCTATTTTTATAAATAGTTTAATTTCTATACTATAATTATATGTATATTTTCTAATTATTGGTTTATCATGGTTTTATTATTTGAAAATGGTAGAGAACCTAAACCTTAAATTAATTGATTAGTTGTCTTAAGAATTAGATACATGTTTAAATGAATATGGTGTTTTCTTATAATTTGGTGACAATACAATTGATTCAATTCACATGTTTAATTGAAAATGATCCTCTATGTGATTGATATAATTGATAAATAATGTGAATCATCATAATTATTTTTGATGATAATGATAAAAAGGGCATGTTAAAAAGAGAATGGTACTTCTCCATGTTTGATGGAACTAAAATTAATGTTAAGGTAATGTTTTATATTTTGATAGATTTTTATAGATTATGTATTAGGATTCCTATAGTTGGAACCTATGAATAATGAATAAGTTAATATATGATTTAATAAGAATAGGTTGTGTGATAAAGATAGTTTTTAGGGCCTAAGTTTTCCATTTTTTGGAAAAGGTCAAGTTCCTTGAGTTTGGAGTCGTGAGAGATAATTAATGTTTAAATTATAGATTCCTTTTTCTGCTGAGTGTCCCAATTTATTATTTTTATTATTAATGACTTGTGATTTTATCTGTATGTATGCTTTGAAACAAAACTTATATGATATTGGGATGGATGATGTGATTTGGTGTGGGAGGCCTAGAAGATGTGGCACTAGCTTATGCCTATAATAATGAGACGCATCAGGATATGTATTTAAGTGTCAAGGAGGGAAGAAAATATAATGATGGAATAGGTTAAATATGGTATTACCTATTGATGTAATTAAGATAGATAAATTCTTGAATGATTCTGTTTAATTGTCATGAATTCTATATTGCTTATTTTAACTACATTGTTTTCCCCACTACTTGAGTTAGCTGGATGTGCTTGGTTGAATGTTTTCTTCTAGTTGTAGCTTATCAGGTTTTTCCTATAGTTTCTATAATTAAAAAAACATTAATAATGGTTAATAAAATATTTAATCCATGAGTTTTGTTATAATACAATGATAATTTCTAAAGATGATGATCATAAGAATCATGGAATCGATTGGTTACACCTCGATGGTGTGGACTTGACTTTCATGGTGAATTAAATATGTAATGTTAATGGGAATGCTGTTAATTAATGGATAATGAATTAATTAATGTAAATTAAAATTTTAATTAATTAATTAATTAATTAATTAATTAATCTCTTTTAAACTCCTTGTTTTCTTATAGGATATCAACTCCCTATCAGTGGTAGTCGGGTGTTCGAGGGAGAGTAGTTGTAGTTGAGTCTAGGAATAGGTTATTATTTTTGTGTGGTTGTGGGCTATATTATAACATATACTTTTTTAGATTTCATACTCTACACCACCCATGTTGGTTAGGGAGACGGGAACCTAGTGGACTCTAGGAGGGTTTTTTCTCAACATCTTAGTGGGAGGATGGATGGATGACTTCCCCCTCTAGCCCCTTTCTCTTCACTTGGAAGTTTGTTTTACTAGAATGTATGGAAGTTCGTTTTCCCATATATGTGTGTAAATGGATGTAAAATATTACAGTTATTTCACACACATATCTCTAGATATATTATTCAAAGGATTATTATAGGTGTGACATATATGGGATGTGATAGATTGAAACACTTATTCATTTTATGGATGGTGATGGCTTAAGGTACAATACATGATGTATGATACTTGTCATATGGTCTGTGGTGGATCCTGGAAACTACTAGATTACAATATATGGTTTTTTAGAAGAGATGATATTATGATTTGATGAGTGAGGTTAATGTTGTGATGCTTTTCCTAGGTGTTTTGGGGATAGCCTATTTTGGAGAGAGACGGATCCCGACATGCTACATTGGAGGCAGAAAACTAGTGAGGAAGTGGTAGTGGGGTACCCTTTATGATTTATCATTATAGTAAATTATTTTTTGTATGTGATACTTAGGGAGATATATCCTTGGTGAGGTTAGGATCCTAGAAAACCTATTTAGGTGATCAGTTAGTTTCACATGTTTTTCATCGTGCTTTAGTATACTTTATTTTTTCCTTTCACGATAGGCTCTAAGGAGGACCCAAATAAGTATAATGTTTTTTTTCAAACCACATATATATAATATTTTTTGATGTCATCATGATCTAGTTGGAGATCAGGATGTATATTATTGGTTTGTGGTTTTATATGAGATTTTTGTAATTTTTAGTAACTGTTATGTTTATCTTTTTGGTATTTGTAGTTTTCCATTAATTTTTTTTAGAACTATATAAAATTTCTTGTATGTACCTTGGGATTTTATATCTAAGAAGTTGTTATTTGGTATATCTTTCTAATATATCTATTTCAAATGTTCTATAAGAGGTTAATGCCTCCCATTTGTATATTATTATACCCTCGGGGCTAGTCTCTAAACTAGGGGCTACTGGTGGCCAGGCATGGGTAGTCACCATCCTACTTTCATTACTAGCCCAGTTGGGGTACTCTTTTGAGGATGGGGGTTAGGATAGGTTAGATCATGACATTGAACAAAATTATTATATTAATACATGGAATGGGGTCGGACGTAGGTTTAATATCTTATTAAGGGAACCTATGAAATTGATTAAATTTAAAACCCTAACCCTAGGTCTATAAATAGGACATTATCACATTTTAGGGAAGGTTAATAGTTGTGCACAATTATTCGCTTGAACCATCATCCTCTTCTCATCCTCTAAATAGTGAGAAGAATAAGATATATTCCTTAAAGCCCAAAGGGACATGAAGTGTTCAATGCATAATAATTCAATAAAATCAATCATCCATGCTAATACCCAAGGATTCCTTGATGTCATCCAGAGATCAAAATAGAAAATTTTGATCATCACTAGAGGGAATATACTTTGGTTCCTCCCTATAAAATGACTCTTTAACATTTGGGTTAGAATTATAAACACCCTCAATGAATAATGATCATAAGATTGAGGAAATATGTTTTCTTATACATAAATTAATTATATAATTAATATAAAAGATCCACTCTCTAGGTTCTGGAAAAATTATATATTAATATTATTCAAAAATATTTCCATTGGTCATCGCATTCACATCATGTAAATTCTGAATAATTAATTGAATAAAATAAATATTACTTAGTTATAGGCATAATATGTTCTTATTCTTTACCCAAAACCATCATGTTCTTCTTATCTCATTCACTTGAAAAGAAAAGGGATCTTCCCAGTTGACCATTTTTCCTCCCCTTGATGTCCCCTCGCCCATATTAAATTTTATTCGTTGATTAAGGTTGGTTCCTCCACTTTTTAATTCTAATTTACTTCTACTTATTTTTATATAATTTGGGTGGATTTTAATTTCAGATTTCATCATCATTATAGTGTGTAATTATATAATCATATAAATATGATATAGTTTTTATGTGGCATTCCTAGAGGAGACTTGGGAAGGAAAAACGTTTTGTAGCTAGAAGTAGTTACATGAGAGGTGATCAACTACCTTAATGATTCATGAATTTATGTAAATTTTTGAAAGAATTTATTAACAATTAAAATACAAAAATTATGTATTTTTTAAGACATAGATTTGGATTAATTCTATAGAGGGTTCACATTCTATTATATAATGTTTGATAATGTTAGAACTACCTAGTGAGTTTTCCTTGATTATACCTAATTGAATAAGTATTGATTAATTTGTAAATTAATTACAAGTAGTTTGTAATTAATTAAGGTACCTCTTAGTTCAGTTACAGATACATTGAGGTTAGGATGATTGTAATAGTCTTGGTTGAGCTTGGAGAAGGTGTGGATTGAAGGGGTAACTTTAATAAAAGGTATGTAGTGCCTAATTTTCAACTTTATATATGGTTATATATATTTTTAAAATTTTAAGAGAGGGTAAGAAGGTGTGATTAGCCTGAAATGGAACCAAAGAGGGTTATAAAACATGATGCAAGATAAGATAAATTTGGAAGGTTCATGATTGGTCCTCTAAGTGTTTTATCTTGTGTTGATTCCTAGCACAGTACAAGCATGATTTGGTGGGTGATATATTAAAATTAATTTTAATAATCATTTCTCAAACCAAAGAGTGAGGATATTTCATGTCAATTTTATAATTAATTTATTTAATATTTGAATATATAAATACCTAGGCTTAGGAACTTTCTTTGTTAATTATTGTTGATCGTCCAAAAATGCCCTTCTGCATTACCGTCATTTTTCTTGTGAGGATTCAAGTGTAGAATCCATATAGCGGGGATCCGAAAGTGCTTCAATGGTATCCGAGAAATGACACTTGTTCACCGGGTGCTCGTACGAAAAATAAAATTTCTTGCGTTTTTCATTCTTGATCACTCATTCCTTGGTCTTGAAGTAATTCTCTCTTGGGTTTCATGTTCTTGAGATGGAGAGAGTATAAGATGAGAGAGAATTTTTTATGTTCAAAAATTCTCTATTCACAAACAAGGAATTGGTTTTGAATTAATTACACAATATATGTAGGCATCTATTTATAGATTTGGGATTTCAATTACAAATTTTAATTACTTAATAGTCATTAAATATAATTAAAACAATTAATGAAATCCCATGACACATAATAATAATAGTATTATTATTTGTTTGTGTGATAACTTTTAAAAAATGGATAAATAATATTTATCAACTCGTAAATAATTATTTTATCACTGAAAATGTACTTGGTCCATTCGAACTCCTCTGGTATTTATTGAACACCGAAATAAATATTTTATTCTCTTAAATAAATATTTTATTCACAAACTAATAAATAAATATTTATTAAATATTTTGTAAAATCTATTGAGATATATAACTTTTTGATACTGTAATGATAAATAAATTATAACTCTATAATTATAGTGATGATTAACTCATGGAAATGATGTGATGACCAACACCATTTCACTGAAATTGAAAAATAATGGTTCAAATGGTAATAACCAATCGTCAATATTAACAAAAAAAGTAATAACTATGTAATTATAGAATATAAAATAATAATATAAAAATTATTAAATATGAATAGAGTTCTGAAATAAATTATTAATGGATATTATCTTATTATACAGTAAGTTAAAATATATTTGATCAAGGGGGATTCAAGGTAAGGGATTATTTGTCTCAATTTCAATTCCTTGAGAAATATTATGAGATATTAATTTAATTTAATTTTAAATGGTTTAATTACTTCCCGATTAATTTATTATATACTAAATAATTTTATTTTCTTTTTAATTACACTTAAAATTAAGTTTTCCCATTTTCTCAGACTTCGATTTATACATTTTCTTAGTAGTGAGGTTTCTTGTCTCATAATTTACTTCTTTGAGACAAGTTTCTTTTAGGTAAATATATTATTTCATATGGTGTATATACAACCAAATTCATATTCAATATCATTTTTTTTATTTATTTATGGAATTTAATGTTCTTTTTCAATTTATCTCTTTAAATAAGTTTCAATTTGAATTTTACAAAATCTATAAGGGGTTTTTCTGTAAAAAATTTACTTTAAAAGTTTTAAAGTTTTCATACAACTCTTTATCTTCCATGTCCATATTCTTTATGTCGAATTAATAATGTTCTTATCTATACTTAAATTAATTATAAAGATCAATTTTGTTGGCATTTACTTTCTATTAAAAAGTTTTATAGGAATCATTTTAACATATTTTGAACATTTAATTTTTAAATTTTCTTTATAAAAGTGTGAACGGAGTGTTTTTTAACATATTTAATGTGAACTAATTTTTCCATATTCCCGACCATTATTCATAATTAATCTTCCTTTATATTTTTATATGTTTTTTCAAATAAAATATTATTTCTATTGTTCTTTGAATTTTTCGTTTCAAAAAAAGATAAATATTTTAAATAAATTAATAAAAGGATTCCATCAAACTTATTTCTTTATCTACAACTCCCCATTTCTTCTCTTTAACATTATTTCATTTGAAACTTTAAATGTTTTTAGAAATTAGGACTTGAATACATTTTTGAAAACCCTGGGCATAAATCTAAATACAACAAAATATTAAAAAAATTTGTAAAGTGTGTGTGAATTCCTAGAAATAAAATCTATGTATATATACAAACAAGTGGATATGGATCTAGAATATATTCACCTGGGGGTAATAACCATGAAATTTTTTTGTTGGGTGATAAATCAATCTCCAATCAGTGTATAACTTGTTAGATGAAATTCACATCTAGATTGACACTCTCGGGGGATATGCTTTGGATATTTTACAAAATTCTTTACAAACCATTGAACTTATAAAATCAAATGATCCAAGTCCTGATCTCTTCTTATATGATACCACTTAAAATTGTTAATTGAAAAATATTTTCATAAAAAAAGTCATATATTAAAACATCCTTTTAATGTTTATTATGCTTCGTTGGTGATATTTTCTAATAATACCATCCACCTTCTCTCTTTGTATGACTTTTGATAACATCTAAATGAAGTTTATATAAAACTCATTTCTTCGTCGCGTGTTATTTAAGATCTGATGGAGTTATGAATTCTCTCACGTTATGTGAAGTTTACCTTGCTTTATTACTTTCATTTTGAGTGAATTTGTGGTCTTATTTCCTCCCTTTTCAATGTATACTTCATACCATCCTATGCTCATATGGGTTATCTTCTCTATCACTCTTCATCTAACTATTGAATTTATTTTTCTCCATCATGTCCAAGTTATTTAATATCATGGTTGTTTTATATATAAATTCCATTATTATCTTAACTATATTTCCATTACATTAAATGGTGTGAACACCTTACAGATTGAAGGGTGTTAACTAAGAAAGTTGTTAAAATTATTGAATGGAGAATTATTAAAAATATATACTTGTTATTTTAATATGAAAAATTATTGATCACTAAGGATTTTTTTATTAAGTGTTTTTTATTCATTCCTTTCATATGGTGAATTGTTCAGAATTATTTAGCAATCAGTCAGGCTCAAAATTATATAGACCTTTAATAAATCTAAAATTCTCATAAAAACTAGTTTGGTTATTTGGTTCATGACTACCGATAATCATTTTTTTTATAGATTTTCAAAAAGCCGGTTTGAGGGTAGCCGGTTCCCATGCTGCCCGGTTTGAGGAAAACCGTGAACCACACCCAAATTCAAATAATTACAGCGATTAACAGATTCAAATTTCAAACATCAGGTCCAACCACGTGTCCCACCTCGAGCCCCGGGCCCGTCACGCTTCTGCATGCCACTCTGACACCTCGACACGCGCCACCAAGCGCTGTCACCTCGAGCCGTACCATCGCCTCGAAACAAGCCTCAAGTCGCCGGCGAGACACGCCGGAACGACTACTGATTAACCACCGGTGACCGTACCCACCGTCGACCGTCATTGTCTACCGTCGGTCGTCGTCGTCACTAACATCTCAGCGTCCATCGACTTCATCGGAACAAACATCAACGGCGCAAACCAGATATCATCGGGGGAAGCCGAAGAGAAACCATCACAACATACAGAAACATCCACGCACTCAAAATCACCATCCTCAAAACAAAGAGGGATAGAATCATCCCATGCTCATGAAGACGCATGGACCTCAAAAAACCGTGGCCTGAAGCCGCCATATCCATCCTTGTAACGTCAACCCAAAACCACCCATCCAGGAACCAGAGGCACAAAGGAAAGAAAAGAAAAGGAAACAGAAAAACGCATAAAAACCGAAAAAGGATCCAGTGAAAACTAGATCTAGTTCCGAAACCCAGCGCCACCAGCCTTAAGCCCCCCGGAAACCACGCCCCTCACCAGATGCCAGTGACCACGAACGGGAAGACTCCCTCAACCCGCAGACTCTGGGACTCGGTCATTCGACGCCTGCGCCGCCGTGAAGAAGGCTGAATCAAGCGCACCGTCATGGTGACCAAGCCGAGGAAGTCCCCGCCGCGAACCACAAACAAGAAGGGGGAGGAAGCATCGCCTGCCCGGGGTGAAACCAGGAGGCGGCGCCGGGAGAGAAACCCTCGCGCAGCGTCGCCCCTTACGGGCTCATTGTTACCCATTTATTAATAATATCACTGATGATGCCTTGATGTTATATATGATAACTTGACATGAGATGATAACTGTAACATCCCAATAATTATTGCATAAATTTCTTTTAACTTATTGTTTATTAAATGGAATATTTCACAATTAAAACAAACTTAAATATATTTTCACATAAATAATCTATTAAAAAATTAAATACTTTTCTACAAACTTCATAAATTTTGGAAGAATATAACTTAAAATATTCAAATTATAAAAATATTACTTTAACTATATTTAAAAATAATATGGATTTATTTTCTATTAAACATAATGTAAAATTTAATATTTTGGCATTTAAAATTTATACTTAAACCTAATTTTTTTTATTTTGAAATCAAAGGGATGATTAATAACATGGGTAATAAATTAATTTATGACTTAGAACATACACATTAACCATATTTGAAATTACATTATGAATGTTTATAATATTTATTGTAAATAATTTTCAATTATAAAGACTATGATAAATGTAAATTAATAATATGAAATAAAAAATATATAAAAATATTAATGTTTATAGATTAAATTTATGTTTAAGATACATAATAAACATATTAAGTGACAATAAATTGTATATTTTAATACTAATAGATTTTAATAATATTAGAATTGTAAAATTTAATAGTTAAAATCATATTCTTCATAAAAATTTATTTTATATAAGGGTAAACTAAGGTTTTCAGACCCTGCAAAAAGGTAGTTTGTAACCTTTATAAGGGTAATTTGTTCCTGTATGAAGTTAAGTTAGGATTTATATCTCTCATAAAGGTAATATAGATATCCCATATCCTTAATAGTAGTTATTTTGTTCATGTATGGATAGGTTGACCTTGGGTAAGGGTAAGAAGTTATTCACATAAAGGTAGTGCTCACTGTGTAAGGGTAGCTCTCTCAATGCCTCACCTACATAAGGGTACACCTATCCACGTGTAAATGAAATCATATACCTCAAAACACTCACATAAAGGTAATCCCAAGTTCTCTACCCACATAAGGGTAGTTATCCACACATAAGGGTTATATCATGGCTTTGCAAGGGTAATCATGACCTTGAGTAAGGGTACAAAACTCCTACATAAGGGTTAAATAGAACTACATAAAGGTCATGGGATCTCTATTTAAGGGTAATTCCACTAAAAAATTATGTAAGGTTAATGAGGGACTTATGTAAGGGTAAATTATTTTCACATAAGGGTTAAACCATGTTCTAAAACCCCTAAAGTTAGAATTAAATATACATAAAAATAAATGTGCACTTCCAGATTTAATCCTACTATACTATCATCTCCTTCCTCACTTTGAACTTGTAGATAAAATCAAAATAATATAAATATATTAAATATATACTTATATTTCTATTTTTTTACCTAAAAGATCAATATTATTATAATATTACCAAAGTAAAAAAAACTTTATTTATAAAGCCTTGTTCTTATTCTTCTGTAAGATCTATAATATTTAACAGTGTTCTCGGTAATCCATGTTAGTCAAACCGTCATAAAGCTTTATGTTTATAGGGTTCTAGATTATTAAATGTTTTGAGTTATAAATGAAAGATCTCATAATGATATGAAATATTGATACAGGTTCATACATGCTTATCCCCATGAATTTGAGATAGGGGTTGAGAAAGTAGATAGTAACAGAAAATTATATTTTATATACAACATTGTTGTAAATGAGATTTTATCAAATATCCATAAATAAGTAGATGATGAACTGAATTTTAATATACCAAATATTTTAATGTGAATATATATTTAGGTATTATTATTTAAAGATAACCTTCCTTTGGGTTACAAACCATTTAATTATTACATGAATCCTCAGAAATACCCATCTGGTTTAAAGTGAGAGAGATAAAGTGAGAAAGACAATGAAAATTTTTGTGTGAGAGAGAGAGAATCTATTCATGGGAATCCAATCTTCAAATAAGGATAACTAAAAAATATTACTAGTGTTTTTTCGAAGGTATCTGTATGAAGAAACAACTAGGTTTTGATGTTAATGTAAGGGAAATGTTTTTTTAATTCTATTGTTTTTCCAAAAACCTAATTTTAAAGGAGAAATAATTTTATTTTTAAACCAGTTTCTTGTAAAGGGGTATGATTTCAAACTTATATTTTTTAGATTTTAAGGGAAACCCATTATTATATGAAGAATTATTTTTATCAAATCCATCATTAAAGGGGATATTATTTTTAAAAAAAATATTTATGGTTATTTCTCTAAAGATACCTTTTATGAGATATTTATTTCTCAAAATTCCCATTATAAAGTTTACAAATCTTTATAATGGAATTTTTTTTCAAGGATGTTTAAATGTTTTAAACCAATTATTTTATGTATGATATTTTCTATGAAATTTATTGGATGTAATTTATGATTACATTTATTATATTTGCATGTACTATATATTTCATTGAAATTCTATACATATTATGAAAATCCTTTGTTTAAGTTTATTTTGAAAGAATTATTTATACATGTTCAATGAATTTTTAGATTATATATCATATTTTTGAAAGTATGATTTATCTATTAAGGAAACTTTTTTTAAGTATATTATATATGTAGTTATTTTTTCTTTGAAAATAAATTACATAGAAGTGAATTTTTTGAAAGATTATTTTAATAATAAAGGAAATCCTTTTGAAATCCTTCATAATAAGTGAAAAGGGAACAAAGTGGCCGAATTCGTAGCCTCTACCCCTACCTAAGAAGTTATAGAAATTTTTTCTATCTTGGGATCATTTCCCTTGGATGGGTATTTAACTGTAATAGGGTATTCCCTCAGTCTCCACTATTACTTACCCCCGTAATTTTCATACCTCTCCATCTTCGGGCTATTTCTTACTTTATTTTCTTTTTTATTTACCCCTTTTCTTTAGAATAAAATAAAAGTTTTTTGTTGTTGTTCTTTTAATGATAAAGGAAATCTTTACAAAAATGTTTTATATAAAAATTTTGAATAGGGTTATAATTCCTGATGATGAGGAATGGGGAGTTAACACACAACCTCAAGGTGTATTTTTCCTAAAAGTAATGTTTAGACCTTCACTACTATTAGTGGTCACAAGGGTTTTCTAAAAAAAATTCAAGTATAAATATATTCTCTAAAGAGATATTATTTTGGAAAGTAAATTTTTTATGTTTTAAAAGGATAAATATGGAATTTTCTCAAAGGATATTATATTTTAAAAATAAATGGGTTTTCAAAATAGTATATCTTTTAAATGTTTTGAAAATTATATATTATTATGGATTTTGAAAACCATAAAAATTATTATTTATTATAACAAATATTTTATACATGGTGTAAAAGTAAATTTTGTTGAAGGATTTTTTAAAACATTTTTATAGGGAAAGGGTTTCTCATTTTGTTTTAAAACCCAAAACATAGATATCTTGTCCTCACTGTAAGTTTTATATTGATTTTCATAGTTATAGTGATGAGTATAATATCAATGGTGAATGGTCTCAATTAAGAGTCTATCTTAACTGAATCATGTTAATGGTTCATTAAATTTTTTATAAACCCTAATATGTTTTAATCTTTTCAAATCCTATAAAACTCTAAAACTAAAAGGTCATTGGGTATGTAAGTGATCTAATATTTTATCATGATATTTCATATTTTCAAGGGTTAAATTGGATCACATTTATCGGTATCAAATTCATAAATGTAAATATTGTGTTTATAGAACTCTATCTAGGAGTATATGATTGATGTTAACGCATGTATCTGGGTAGGGTTTAGAAAACTTTATATATTAGAATTATAACATTTGAGGATAATTTATAAGTTAGAATCCCTTTTTTTAGGATGATGGGGTCTTATTTTATGTGGTTGAAGGAATATTAGGTGAACATTATTATATAAATACCTTGACTTTTAAGGGAGGAATCCAATACATTTTCTTAGGTTTAGTGTTTTGGAATTAGGAGGCAATATGGTGTATTTAAGAAGGAAAATATTTTTTAGGAGTAATTTCATTCACATTTATTAAGAAAATATTGTTTTAATAAATTAAAATTGGTTGTTATAATTTATCATGTTATGTATACTATATAGTAATAACACATTGAAGACTCATTTTAAGATGGAAGAAAAAAGATCACAAATAAATATTTTATATATTTTGGATGATCTTCTTACAAGTATTATTAAAAATTCATACCTAGATGGCTTTGAAACTTTTTCCAACATCCAATTTACTCAAAATAAATTCTATGAAATATCTAATACATCTTCCATACCCTAATATTTTCAAGGGTCTTGGTTTGTCTATGAAAAACTATTTCAGTTTTAAATTTCTCACCATTATAGGCATGGTAAGTACCCTCATGGTATTTTAAAATTATTCACTTTATCTGAAACTTATGAAGCACTTAATTATTTTGATGAATTTATGGAAGAGGTTGACCTTTGGATAGACAATATGTTTCTACATTTAAAATTTACTCTTTTGGGATATATCAAATATGATTTGGGAACAACCTATTTTAAAGCCTTTGAAACTAGATATGAAAGATTATTTATAAAAATAAAGTTCAAACATATGTTTTAAAATTATAATTCTTTTCCAACTATTTATTGATGGTTACATAAATCTAATTCAAATAACACAAATTGCATTTTGATAATAGAAGTATAAGATTTTGAAAATATCTTAAGGTACCATTTCTACTCATAGTACCTTTTCATTGTGAACAGTGCCAATAGGTAAATTTAAGACTTCACTGAAGATATGAGATGTTTCAATAAAATTATTAAATATAATTTTAATTCAAAATAATAATAATAATTTAAATTCATAGTAAAATTAATGATTTTATTCTTGTAGGAATAATGATCTTAAATAATCAATCTTGATAAGTGACAAATAGAGTTTAATTAAGTATGATAAAAAAATTTAGGGTTCAATTTATTTATGGGTGGTAGAATATAATATCTCAAAAATTATTTTATAAATTTATTTTAACTTAGTGTTTATCAAATGACATGTTTCCAAATTAAAACAAACTATAATATATTTTGACATAAATAATTTTTTAAAAAATTAAATACCTTCCTATAAACAACATAAGTTTTGAAATAAGATAATTTAAAATATTAAAATTATAAAAATATTGGTTTAACTATATTCTTAAATAATATGGATAGATTTTATATTAAACATAAGGTCCCCTTTAGTATGTTAGCATTTCAAAATTTATAATTAAACCTAATTATATCAAATTTGAAACAAAAATAATGATTACTAACATGGTTGACATATTAATTAATTATTTATAGCTTATAAATTAACTATATTTAAAATTATATTATGAATTTTTATAATATTAATTATAAATAATGCAAAATTGTTAAGATTATGATAAATGCAAATTAATGTCATGAAATAATAAAGTATGTAAAAATATTAATGTTGATAAATTAAATTTCTATTTAAGATGCATAAGAAATATATTAACAATGAATAAATGGTATATTTTATTATTAATAGATTTTAATAAAATTATAATTATAAAATTTAATAGTTAAAATATTATTCTTTATAAAAATTGAACTCACATAAGGGAAAACTAATTTTTTAAAATCCTATGAAAATGTAGTTTGAAACTTGTATGAGGAAAATTTTTGCCTGCATAAAGGTAATATGATATTTCTATCTCATGTAATGGTAATCTTGATATCCCATAGGCTACATAAGGGTAATTATGTTCATTTAAGGGTACTTTGATCTCATATAAGGGTAAGAAGATGCTCGCACAAAGGTAGAGCTCACTACATAGGGTAGCTCACATGAAGTATCGCCTATTTAAGGGTACGCATATCCTTACGTAAAGGTAACCCCGTATCTTAAAAAACTCATATAAAGGTAAACCCCAATGCTCTATTCACGTATAGGTAGTCACCTGCACATATGGGTCAGATTGTGGGTGAATAAGGGAAATCACGACCTCATGTAAGGGTAAAAATCACCTATATAAGGGTCAAACAGAGCTATTTAAAGGTTAGGGGACCTCTACGTAAGGTTAAGTCTACTGGAAAAAAAATGTATGGCTAATAAGGGACTTATTTAATGGTAAATTTTATTAAAATAAAGAATATAAATATATTTAATATATAATTATATTTTAGTTTTTATTTAAATAAAGATCAATATTAGTAGAACATGACCTAAATATAAACAAATACATTTATAGAGCCTTGTTTTTATCCATTCACATGATCTGTAATAGTTAATATCTTTCCCAGTAATCAATAGGATCCCGAACTTCATGAAGGTTCATGTTTGGAGGCTTATGGACTATTAAATATTTAGAGTTATGAAGTAAATATGTAATCATGATCTGGAATGTCTATATATGGTCATTCATGCCTATACGATTGAATTGAAGATAGATTTTGGGAAAGTAGATAGTAAAAAAAATTATATTTTATATATAACATCAGTGTAAATGATATTTTATCAAATCTCTATAAATAAGTGGATGATTAAATAGTATTTAATATATATAATATTTTAATATAGATTTATAGTGAAGGCTATATATATTAATAAAACATTCATTCAAGTAAAAAACCATTTAAGTGTTGCATAGTTCTTTGGTTATACACTTTGAGTTTGGATAAAGAGAGAGAAAGTGAGAAAAATAGTGAAAATGAGAGAGAGAGAGAGAGAGAGAGTTTGCTCTTGGGAATCCAATATTTGAATACGGAGAACTATAGTGTGTCATAGGGTTCTATCCAAGTAATACTTATGTAGAAAAAATCAAAGTTTTGATATTAAGGTGAGATAAAATGTTTTTATTAAAATTATATTCTTTTTTCAAAACACTACTTGTATGGTAAAAATAATTTTATTTCTAAAACCCTTTATTGTAAAGGGGTATTATTTTAAACTTTTGTTTTTAATATTTTAACCTAAACCCCTTATTATATTCTATTTTTTTAATTAAAACCATATTTGTAGGGGATATTATTTAAGGAATTCTATTTAAGGTACTTTCTTCAATGATATATTGTATGAGATATTTTCTTCTTTAAATTACCATTTTAATGTTTATAAATCCTAATAAGGTATTTTTTTAAAGAATATTTTAAAGTGTTACAACTATTATTTTATGTATGAAATAATATTTTAAATTTATTGTATTCCAATCATGATTTATTTTAATGCATTTCCATGCACTATATATTTCATTAAAATTCCAGATATATTATGACAATCTTTTTTATGTTTATTTTCAAATTATTATTTATAAGTGATTCGTGAAAATTTAGATTATTTATAATCTTTATGAAAGTATTAGTTTTCTTTTATAGAAAATTTTTCTAAGTATATTAGATATGTAACTCTTTTCCTCTTTTAAAATAAATTACATAGAAGTGAAGTCTTTGAACAGATGTTTTAGTAAGAAAGGAATCTTTAGAATATATTTTATTTAAATTTTTGGCACTTGGGAATTGAACATGATGACGAGGAGTGAGGAATGAACCCACAACCTCAAGTAGAATGTATCCTAAAAGTGATTTTTATTACTTCAATACTATTAGTGGACTCAAGGGTTTTCTTAATGTTTTTTTGGTGTTACTATATTCTATAAATATGTATTAGTTTTTAAAGTAAAGTTTTAATGTTTTCATAGGAGAAATATGGATTTATTTCAAAGGATTTTATATTTTAAAAATAAAGGGGTTTTAAAAATAGTATGTATTTTAAAAGTTTCAAAAATAATATCTTATTAAGAATTTTTAAATACCTAAAATTTCTATTTATTATATAAAATCATTAATATTTGATATAAAAAAAATCCGAAGAGGATTTAGAGAATTTTTAAAGATAAAGGATTTCACCTCCTATTTAAAAACCCTTGACTGGGTAATTTTGTGCTCATTCCAATTTTTTAAATTAATTTCACAAGTATAGTGTTGAGTAGAAGATAAATGGTGAATGGCTTTGATTAATATTCTAGTTCAAGTGAAGCCTAAAAAGATATTATATAATTTTTTATAAACTCTTATGTGTATTAAGGTATCCTAATCCACTAAAACTCTAAACCTAAAAGTTCATTGGGTCTATAAGTTATCCAATATTTTAGTTTTGTGTTGTATGTTTTAAAGGGTTAAAATTGGGTCACATTTATCGGTATCAAAACTAGAAAAATAATGATTAATTTTATAGTGTCAAATCTAGCAGTATGGGTTCAAATATATCACATTAATAGTAATATTAAGATGACGATCATTACACACTCCATATCTATAAAATTAGTTACTATTTCATGTGTGATTATTTATAGTGTTATGTTATCCATGGATATATCACTTAATTGGGATATATGTTATAGTGTTGTTTTATAATTAATTCCCATGTTCATTCTATGATAGTTACTTGAACTAAGAGTTTGAGCTCACCCTTATTATTTTTTACTTCCCCAAGTTATAAATAAGAGTAATACATATGATATTTCTAGAATAAAATTATGTATCTATAATTTTTGGGTGATGTTTAAGACTAAATATGAAATAAAAAAATTGGATATGGTGGCAGAAATGTTCATTGGGTGAGTAACAGATGGGTTTTGTTAAGTAATGGATTTTCTAATTCTCTAAATCTCAAAAACCTAAAAAGTTATTGGGTATATAAGTGAATCAATATTTATTAATGATATTGTAATTATGGATGACTATGTTTTTATTATCTCTATTGGTATTAAATCCAATATGTAATTTATATGTTTTTAGCACTGGATCCGAGTGTGTGGGTCAAGGGTGTTATAATTGGTATTAGATCTGGTTTTAGATAACCTTGGTGACTATAATGTAATTTATTAAGGATAATTTAAGAGTTATAAATGTCATCAAGGGTTAAAAATTTTAAGTTTTTTCATAATTTCAAAGGCATAGGTACCTATTGTGGTAGTATGTGATTGTATTCAAGGTTGATATACCATATTTTGAACATTTTATTAGTTTTTTTTAAGAATTCTTGATTAAGGTATATATTACCATTTGGGTTAGTATGTGATTTAGTTAGGACAATTGGTTAAGCAATATGGATAACCTTGGGGATTAAAGAGTAATTTAATATCAAGATAATTAAAGTTATTTGGGGGAGATTAATAAATTTCTAGGGGAATTTATTTCCATGATTTTTAGGTTTAGTATATAGTGAGGAATATTTTTAATTATTTTTGAGGTTAAATGATTTTTTATATGAAAGCTAAGTTGATTTTGGAAGAAAATGTGATCAAGTATTGATGATATTTGGGTTTCAAATTTAGTTAAGAATATTTTGAATAATTTTTAGGGTTTAGTTAATTATGGAATGATTTTAGTAGAACTTTGGGTATTATGGTTGAGGTTTTGGAGATTATTATATTACTTCTACACATGAATTTTTATTCATGCTGAGTATTATCTTAGCTTTTTTTAACCATTTTTGTTTTAGTAAATGGAAACAGAAGGGAGGAATAAATTGAAATTATTTTATTGAATGTATGATCCATTAAAAGTTGATTTCAATTCTTAATTCATGAAAAATTCATCATGATTATTTATTATTTAAAATATTAGATGAATAAAATGTGTAAAACTAATCAAAACACAACCAAAGGATGAAATTACACTTATAAGATGGAAATAAATTGAGTAAGTATATTTTATCATATTCTCTATCTTTATGGTCAAATAATTCCTAAAAATCAAGAAAAAATGAAGATAAATATATCAATTATCAAATGGAAACTATCTTTTAGCTATCAAGGTATGTTTCTAGAAACTCATTCAAAAGTATGATTATTATAATAGTACATTCATGGTTTTAGTAATACTAAGTTTCCAAGTAGTAACTTATAAATTTATCATGATAAAATCTATAAGTAAAATTATACCTATGTTAGGATACATTTATTTTGGAAAGACCAAATTAATATTTTGAGGAAACTGTTCTTTTAAAGGGGGAGAATGTAACTCCCCAAGATTTCATTATGTTATTCTTTTTTAAATAAACATTGTGCTTAATAACTTGTGATATATAAAACATATAAATAAAGTGAATAATACATTATTAAAATAAAATAAAAACATTGATACATTATGAATATATAATTTGAAAAAAAAAATTAACACTAATTATTAATTGATAAGAAATACGGTTAAGAACACGATATGTATAAAAATTCAATTCCAGAAAAAACAATTCAACATATTTTTTTTATCTAAAAGATAAATTTCAAAATTTTAGAACTTTAATTTGACTAAATTAAATTAATTCTTGATTTCATAACATCAATATTAGATTAAGGTGAATTTTTTGGATTTCTCTAAAATGATTTTTGGGAGAATAGTGAAAAATATAGTTTTTAAAAATACTATCATTTTTATGCAACGTCCTAAAATAATAATGACTTAAATGTTTATAAAGACTTTTTTATAGAAAATATGTGTTTATGGATTAAAATGAAACATTTAAAAATATTACCCTTAATTTAGAAACTTATTCTTAACATTTTAAAACCCAAGTGATGGTTTATTCTAATAAAAGAACTATTTTTTATCATTGTCATTAACTAAGTATTTAGAAGGTTACTTTCAGTTTTGGATTGGTTTTGAAATTACATAACTATACTTTATTTATTAATAAACCAATAAATTTTATAAGGATAAATTTTATTCATGATTTTGGTGTAAATTAATTTTTATGATTAAAAATACATTTTTCTAAAAACTTTTTTTCACTGCCTTTTGTGTAATTATATAAAAAATATTTTTTACCACAAATAGGTATTGAATATTGTAAAATGGATTCCAAATTTTAAATAAAATTATTCATATTAATTAATAAATTTTATTTTATTTTTTATTATAAAATTAAATTACTATAGTAAAATTTAGTCACTATAGTAAAGGTTAAATGTGTTAAAATGGGTTAGAAGTGAATGATATGGTCACAAATATCACTAAAATTTGTCTAAATTTGATTGGATGAGAGGATATATACCCTCTCTTATCCTAAATTTGAAAAAAATTCCAATTCATTCCACTTTACCATGAGAAGTTTATTTATATTATTTTGAAGTTAATGATATTGATGAAAGTGTCACCCCCTCAATTCTTCACACTTTTTTAGAATCTTAGCTCAATAAAACTATTCCAAAACCCCTCTCTAGAACACTTTGACACATCATTGATATTATAGTTTCATAAAATTACCACACTTTGAAATCATAAACAACTTATTGAAGGATATCACCCAATAATTAATCTAAGAACTTTTAATTACTTTCCTTATTTCTATTTTCTTCTTTTACCACCTCTATGGAAGGCATACTTTATTTTTTATCACCTCATTACATGTATAGTTAAAAATGATGCTTTTCATGACTAAATATAATATTTATGATATAATAATAATTATTTAATGATTAAACCTTATCTGCCTTCCTTCCCTCTCATTCATTAGAAAATGAAAATGTTGCATTTGTGTACGTGGAGACTACCAACTCTACAAATAAAATATTTAATTTTCCAACACCACTTGGAATTGATGGTTCAAAAAATAAATTAAAAAAATTAATATGCTATTTATAAAAATATTAAGATTATATAAAGATAAATTTTCCATTATATTAATTATATTAATGATAAATAATCATAGTAATTTTTAACCTCAATAAACAAGCATACCAAGAAATTTTAATAATTTGAATCTATTTTGGAAAATATACTAATGTGTATAAATTTTTCTAATAAAATTATAATTATACTATAACTCTATAATTATAGAGATTATTAACTCATTTACATGATGTGATGACCAAAACCATTTCACGAAAATATTGAAAGATTGATTAAACTACTAACAATTGATGGTCAATATTAATAGAAAATAAGTAATAGTTATGTAATAAATGAACATAAAAGAATAATATAAAAGTTAATAAACGTGAATAAGTCTCTGAATTAAATGATTAATTAATCTTGTTTTATTATACATGAAGTTTAAATATGTTCTAGCAGGTGGGGATTCAAGTTAAGGTTTTCTTAGTCACTTTTTCAATGCCTTGATACAAATAATAATATATACATATAATGTTAATTGACAAGGTGTAATTACTACACTATTGGTTTATTATATCTTAAATAATATTTTATTATTTTTAATAAAACTTCAATTTATTTTTTCCCTTTACTTTTCCTTCAATTCATATATTTTCAAATCTATAAGGTGTATTGTCTCATAATTTTCTTCTTTGAGACATATTTTATTTTATGCACCTATTTGATTTTATATGGTGAATATATTTTCACCTTGAAATTTTATACCATGATTTCTTTTAATAATTTAATGTAATTTTTTATTTCAAGTTTTATCTTTAAAGGGGTTTTAATTTAAATGTTACAAAATCCATAATGGGTTTTTCTTTGAAACAATCACTTTAAAAGTATTGAAGTTTTTATAAAACAATTTTTCTTCCATATACATATTATTTATTTTTAATCAAACTATTCTCCTCTATACTTAAATGATTTATTAGGGACGCTTTTTTGTCGTTTTAATTTCTATTCAAAATTTTATAAGGAATATTTTCAATATTTTTCGAACAAGTCAATTTTTAATTTCTTTTAAAAATTGTGAAAAGAATTTTTTTTAACATCTTCTGTATGAGTGCATTTTTTCCCCATCAGGACTGTTATTCATAATTAATAATTATTTAAAAGTTTTAAGGGTTTTTTCAAAGAAAATATTATTCCCACTATTATATTCATTTTTTATTTCAAAAATATATATTAATGTTTTAATGGAATAAATTAAAGAATTTCATCCCACTTATGTATTTATCTTACACTCCATATTTCTTATCATTAACTTTAATTCATTTCAAATATTAATTATTTTTAGAAATTTAGATAACAATAAATTTTTAAAAACCTTAAGGATAAATTTAAATATGTAGAAACATATTAAATTTTGGTAAAGTGTGTGTGAATTATTATAAATAGCATCCCTACCTAGACATAAACAAGTAGATACAGACTTTTCTTCATATGCACCTAGGATTAATAACCTTGGAAAATGTTGTTTGGGTATTAACTCAATATTCACTTGGTTCACAACTAATAATATTAACTATACACTTAGGTTGAAACTCCTAAGGGATATGATTTTAAAATTTTATGTACTTCTTTACAAACTATTGAACTTACAGTATCAAATAATCCAACTATTGATCTGATCTTATATGATACCCTTTTAAATTGTTAAGTAACCTATCTTTTAATAAAATTGTTTTCATCTATGTCAACTTAATTTAATATTTATTTATTTTTTTTGGTGATATATTTTAATGATATCATCAACCTTATTTCTCAGGATGGCTAATGATAAACTCTTAAGGCTATTTTTATGAAACGCATTTCTTTCCCATGAGTTAGTTAAGAAGTGATTTACTTATGAATGATCTTGTGTCCTTAGTAATTTACCTTTCAAAATTGATTTCATTTTTTATGAATTGATGGTTGTATATCCTACCTTATTAATTTAAAGTTCATACCACACATTTTTTATAAGGGTTGTGTTCTCAATCACTCTCCATTGACTATATGTTTCTCCTACATGACCAAATTATTTAATGTCTTGGATGTATTATATATCAATTTAAGTATTTACTGAACCATATATTCATTACCCTATATGGTGTGAACACCTTTCAAATTTAAGGGTGTTTACGAAGAAACTAATTATATTTATTAACTAAATAATTATTCACAATCTATAAAAATATTATTTAATAAGGAAAATTACTGATAACTAAAGAATGTTAATTATGTATTGTTTATTAATTCCTTTCATGTAATGAATTTATTGGACTTATTCAGTGACTGGTGGGGCATATAATTATATAGCCCCTTGATGCATTGGTAGGTCTCATGAGACAACCTAGTTTGGGTACAATACAACAAATAAGGCCTTTAAAAATACTAAAAAGGTTGTTTTTTGTGAAAAAACAATATAGACAATCGAAACGTGATTAAAATACCTTGGCTTTTATCATAGCTAGAAAATTAATGATGCAGGGAAAATTTATCTGTGCAAAAAAGCATTAATAAATGAAACCTATATCAGTGTTTATTTAATAACTAATAAAGGATCCCCTTTATACATGATTTTATTTAGAACTGATAAAGTGACCATTTATCAGGGCTTGAAATAGCACCGATAAAGGTGGTCATTTATCAGTGCTAGTTTAGCACTGATAAAATCCCATTATCGATTCTTTTTATACAAGTGATAAACAATCCGTTAATTATTTATTTTATTAGGATTGATAAAATATCCCTTATTAGTGGTTTTTCTTATACTGATAAAGGTTCCACTTATCAACACTGTTACTAGAACTCATAAAGGGATATATTATTACATTGTGTTGTTAAAATTACCACACACTATAGTAGAAAAATAGAAATAAAAGAGAAACTACTAGAGAAAATACATAATTTAATTGAAATAAAATTTAAAACACAAATACAAGAAAAAAATATTATATTATAAACATTTCAAACACTGGTTTTTTTAATTACATGAGTAACTAAAAATTATCACAAACATTCAAAAACAAAAATGTTACTTTTTAATTGGAATCCAAAACCTAGTAATACTATTAGTTTACAGAAAAACCACCCCATCATGATCAAAATAATGAACCTATATAAGAAAACAATTATTATGTTATTCATACTATAAGGAAATAAAATAACCCAAGGTTTTAAATGTATACTAAAAACATATACTTTGAGTCATACTTATCACACCATGTATCGAATTGAGTTGAGGTTGATTATTACATGTCACATAATTATTTTATATTATCAAAAGTATGTGATTTATAATTTGATCTCATCTATGTGGTAAAAACCATAACTATTAATGGGAGGCAATTCAAGACAACTTTCTTTTTAAGAACAAGCCTTCAACAATCACACTATTTCTTATTCATCTTCAAGCATTATCTCTATGAAAATTAAATAAACAGGTATAAGATAAAAATGATCAGGAAATTTTTCGTTCCAAAAGGGGTCTAGATACCCTTAGACGTGGGTGAATCGGGGTATGAATATTCTTTTCAAAAAAAAATCCCACTGGATCTTGACCACGTTATTACAAGGGTAACTTGTTATGCTATCTAATGTTAATGCCCTTTCCAATTTTATATGATGATGATGCACTGAATGTAAAGTTGTAAAGCATGCACAATGACACAAATATTTTTACTTGGTTCACCCACACTAGGCTATGTCCAAGGAGCATACAATAGTGGTGTTCCAATGTACAAAATTCAAGGATCACTTCCAATAATGAGTACAAAGTTTGGGTTAGATCTTCTATGAACATGATCACTACCTTTATAGGATTAATGTCTGCTCACTGTATTCCCAAGGGTCACTCCATATGCCTCTTTCAATGGATCATTTCTAGTGTAAAGTTTCATCGTTTTCCTCTTATTTTACTCACTAGTCTTGGAAGAGAATCTAATCTTAGTTTATAGACTTGTAGGTAAAACATAGTTTATAAACATGTTGGATCCTTCATTTGCATGATTTCCTACATCCTTAACTTTAGGTAGATGCTCTGTTGAAGTTACTTTTTTACCCGTACATAAAGCCTATCTCCCTAGGTACTGCTAGATACTAAAAAATAGTTTCTCAAACTGATTTGAATCTTTTTAAAGCTTCCTTGTGAAAACTGTGAACCATCTTATTCTCCCGTGTACTGAGTTCCGGGTTTGGTACGCAGAATGCCTCATCCACATACCGCATCCACTTATATTAACTGCCCTTCATCCATGGACTCTTATTACTTCATTGTCACGTACCGCCTTCATGTACCAACTCCAAAAACCTCCTCTGTGAATCACCCTCTAACTACGATCTATTCTCTATTCGCAGACTCCCTTTACTTGTAAAAATCATCTTTAATCTGCATACAGGGAATCCTCCTCCACATACCGGACTTCCTTCTTCACGTACGACTTCCTTTACAGGTTTAATTTCCAAGAAATAACCTTCAGCGGAATTTCTTTCATGCATACCACTTCATCCTTTGCGAGATTCTTCCTCGTGAACTTCATTCAGACTTCATCGAATTCCCGGAGCAAAGAGATCTCCTCAAATGATATTTTCTCTCTTCCAATCAATGGGATTATATCTCCTTATATATGAAAAGATATCTGAAAAATCCACTAATCCAATATTTATCAAATCTTGGATTTGGTACATCCTCCACCACATACTGATCCTCCTACCGTGAACCGCACCTATTACGTGAACCATTTTTTATACGCGGTCCACATATATCCGTTTCTCCCACATAGTGCCATTCTCTCCCTCAATCATACGAACCATCACGCCTTCCACATACCATACTCCTTTCACTGAAATCCATTGCTACTGCTCCAATGTATCATTCCCACTGCCTAGTATGCGGTCACAAACCATTCACGGACATGGTATGCAAACCATGTTCTGAGGTACTATGTTCCCTCATTTTGTCGATTTTCTTTGATGTTATTCATACCATTTATTCATATTATTAAAACCTTCATTTTCCAAACATAAACACCTGATTTTGAGGCCCAAAAATTTGGCAAACAATTGAAAATTACGCCACTATAAAAACATGTCTTTGGAAAACCCCAACCATACTCATTTGTGGTCATCTGGCTTTATCAACAAACACATCACACCCAAAACATACCGAGAGGAAACATTGAGGGATTTCTTCTCGACATAAATTAATTAATTAATAGAAGATAAAATGATTATATAACAATCAAATATATTTTTATTATTTTTGGTGATTTGATACTTATTTTAAACTAAAATGTCACTTATATATAGAAAATTGGCACTTCGAATCATATCAACCACATCATGTGTCATATTAACATGTGGTCAATTTATATATGTCACAAATGCATTATGGATCATTTTCCTAATTTTTAAAAAAAATTTGATCTATTTTATTCAGTTTTGGTTAGTGGCATGTGTTCTAAACTAAAATGAAACCTTTATATTGAAAACATACACTTTGGGTCAGAATGATCAAATCGTTTTTCTAATTCATTTGAAATCGATTCTTACACATCACAAGTTAATTATGAACCATTTTCATGAAGTTTTAACTCAATTCGATCCCATTTTATTTGTTTTGGATATTTGATGTGTGTTCTGAACTGAAGTGGAACTTTTTTATTGAAATCACACACTTTGAGTCATATCGACCACATTGTGTGTCGGATTGATGTGCAGTCAATTACTATACATGAAAATGAATAATGGATCATTTTTTTAAGTTTGAAAACAATAAGAAACCTTTTACATGATTTTGGTTATGTATTGTAGGTTTTAAACTAAAATGGAACTTATATATTGAAAACACACACTTCCAGTCAAACTGACCACATCATATGTCATATTGACATGCGGTCAACTTCTATATGTAAAAAATAAATTACAGATCATTTTCATAATATTTAAAAACAATACAAGCTTGTTTTCTATTTTTTGTTAGTGACATGTGTTTTAAAATAAAATCACATCTTTATAATGAAAACACGCACTTTGTGTCATATCGATCACATCGTGTGTTGGATTTATGTGTGATCAATTCTTACACATCAAAAATTAATTAATTACCATTTTCCAAAATTTTGAAAATTATTCGATCTGGTTTTCTCAATTTAGACTATTACATATGTGTTTTAAATAAAATTGTCACTTTTATATTGAAAACATGAATTTATAGTCATATCAACCACATCATGTGTTGGATTGATGTGTGGTTAATTCCTACATGTGAAAATTTAATAATGGATTATTTTTCAAAATTTTGAAAACAATACGAGCTTGTTTACTCTATTTTGGATATTTGATGATTGTCTTAAACTAAAATGAAACTTTCATATTGAAAACACGCACTTCAAGTCATATCGACCACATAGTGTGCCAGATTGATGTACAATTAATTCCTACATGTGAAAAATGAATTATGGATAATTTTCAGAATTTTTGAAAACAATATGAGCATGTTTTCTTGGTTTTGTCTATTTGATGAGTGTTTTAAACTAAAATGACACATTTTTATTGAAAACACGCACTTTGATTCATAGAGACCACATCATGTGTTGTATTTATGTGAGATAAATTACTTATTTTGAAAAATTAATTATGGATTATTTTCCTAATGTTCATAAATAATATGATCTCCTTTTATCATTTTTGGCGATGTGACATGTGTTTTAAACTAAAATAGCCCCGTTCTATTGAAATCATGAACTTTGGGTCATATCAGTCACATTGGGTGTCAGATTAATTTATGGTTGATTCTTACACAAAAAAAATTAATTATTGACCATTTAACTAAATTTTGAAAACAATATGATCTATTTTTATTAGTTTTAACTATTTGATGTGTGTTTTAAACTAAAATGTCACTTTTGTATAGAAAACACACACTCTGAGTCATATCGACTACATCAGGTGTTGAATTTACATGTCGTTGATTTCTAAAGGTAAAAAATAAATTATTTACTATTTTACTAATGTTTGAAATTAATCTATTTTTTCTTAGTTTTATTTATGTGATTAATTTTAGACTAAAAATATAATTTTATACTGAAAACACACACTTCGAGACATATCAACCAGGTCGTGTGTTGATTTGGTCTGTGGTCTATTCCAACACATGGAAAATAAATTTTGGATTATTTTACTAAAGTTTGAAAACAATCTAATCTCAGTTTCCTGGTCTTGGTGATATGACACATGTTTTAAACTAAAATGGAACCTTTCTATTGAAAACACGCACTTTGATTCATATCAGTCACCTCATGTGTTGGATTGATGTGTGGAAGATTATTACATGTCACAAATGAATTATGGACCATTTTCAAAAATATTGAAAATAATAAAACCTCATTTTAAATTTTTTTCCTATTTTATGCATGTTTTAAACTAAAATGACACTTTTGTATTATAAACAAGTACTTTGAGTCATACCGACCACATCGGGTGTCATATTGATGTGTGGTCAATTCCAACAACTTGAAAATGAATTATAGACCATTTTTTTAAAGTTTGAAAATAATCCAATCTCATTTTCTTATTTTTGGATATGTGATGCATTTTAAACTAAAATAAAACATTTATATTGAATTCAAGTATTGTTGGCCATATCATGTATACAATTGGTGTGAGGTCAGTTACAACATGAGAAAAATGAATTTTGGATTATTTTACTAAAATTTGAAAGAAAAAAAATTGTTTTTTTCTAGGTTTTGGGGATGTGGCATGCATATTAAACTAAAATGATACATTTCTATTAAAAACACGAACTTTGAATCATATCGGTCACATCTGTTCTCGGATTGATGTGCAGTCAATTCAAACACATCACAAATTAATTATGGACTATTTTTATAATGCTTTAAAATAATAAATATCATTTAATTGGTTTTGGTTAATTTAAGTGTGTTTTAAACTAAAATGATACTTTTATTGAAAACACGCACCTCAATTTATACCGACCACATCGGGTGTCGGATTGATGTGTGGTGAATTCATACAGGTCACTAAATAATTATAGACCATTTTATTAAATCTTTAAAACAATATGATCTTATTTTCTCATACATGGCTATGTGATGAATTTTAAAATAAAATGATACTTTTATATTAAAAACTCATTTTCAAGCCATTTTGACCACACCGTGTGTTGGATTGGAGTGTGGTTAATTACTACACATGAAAAATGAATTATAGATCATTTTTCTAAAGTTTTAAAACAATATGAGATTGTTTTATTAGTGATTTCAATGTGGAACACATTTTAAACCAAAATGGAACCTTTATATCAAAAACAAACACTTTGTGTTATATCAATCACATCATGTCTCTAGTTTGTGTGTGGTCAATTCATACATGTCACAAATGAATTATGGGCTATTTTCCTAAAGTTTGGGAACAATATCAGATTATTTTCTTGGTTTTCTATATTTGATGTATGTTTTAAACAAAAAAAGACACTTTTGTATTGAAAACACACAATTCGAGTCATACCGACCACATCGGGTGTCATATGGATATGCGGTCAATTCCTGTATGTGAAAAATGAATTGTGGATTTTTTTCCTAAAGTTTGAAAAAAAATATGATATTTTTTGTTCAATTTTGGATATGTGATGCACTTTTTAAGCTAAAATGACACTTATATTGAAAACTCATACATCAGGTCATATCGACCACATCATGTTTTCGATTGGAATGTGGCCAATTTACACATGTGAAAAATGAATTATGGATTGTTTCCCTGAAGTTTGAAAAATATTCAAGCTCGTGTTATCGGGTTTGGCTATGTTAAATGTGTTTCAAACTATAATGAAACTTTTTTATTGAAAACACACACTTTGAGTCATAAAAACCATATCATGTTCTGGATTGATGTGCGATCAATTCCTACACATAAAAAATTAAGTATATATCATTGTACTAAAGTATCAAAATAATATGAATTTTTTCCTTGGTATTGATCATGAGATGTGTGTTTTTGAATTAATGTTTAATTTTAAAAAAAATCATATAAAAATGATAAGGAAATTGACTAACAAAAGTAGATAAAATGATGAGAAAAATAAATAAATTATTTGTAGGAAGTCGCCTCTTAATTATGTCAGTATACATTCTAACACCATGTATTCTTCTCATTTTTTTAAACAAACTGATTTCCTCCATTATACTTATCCTTGAGAAACAAATAAAAAAGAATATATAAGCATTCTAATACTAATGATTCACAACCCAAATATTTTTATAAGTTCATATCTCATAGTAGATCACAAACATAGTAGGTAATCACCTAAATTTGATGTTGGAAAACATTCTGACACCATGTACACTAACCACTCATCTATAAACAAATTTACTTATTCTTTTGAGTTTTTAGATTGTTAGAAATCTTGGTAGTAATAAGAAAATATAGATAAAACAACCGATAAAGAAATATTTTTAATGAAATCATAATTATTTTAATAAATTACCTATTCGAGTATCCTAGTTTTTTGACGGTATATAATATATTTCATAAATTTGGAAAAATAATATCCACAATCATTTTTGTTATATCGCTTCAGAAACTATATAAACATTGACCAAAATAAGTAAAAAAATTAAAAATGTTTTGATAGTTTAACATTTCTATATATACCTTAACTTTTTCCATTTGAAGTAATCTATAGGTTTTTTATTTTCAATCACTAACCTCATACCATGATTTATCCTATATTTATAAAACAACCTATCATAAAAAAATTCTTGTTAAAACAAAAATTGAAGCATAAAATTATAATTTTATCTATAAAATGTTAATTTTAGTGCATTACAAATTCACAATACGCATATTGTGTGGTAGGTTTGAGGGAAATCCATGCATTGGATATAAAAAATAAATATTTTTGGTATCCAAATTTATTTTGTTCAGTATCCAGCACTTCTTAAAAAACAAATAAGTAATAGAAAAAATAAAAAATATATTTTTTTTAATTAGATTATAGAGTTTTTCCCCTACATTGTAGACATCAAAAATAGTATTTCATCTATTATTTTCTGATCAAATGCCTCATTTATCTCATATTTTTTCTTATTAATATATTTCAACTCAAAAGAAATTTTGTCTCTAGAAATGATACAGAGATTAATGAATCCAAATCATGTTTCCCTGGGATTTTCCTTTATGTGGTATTAATATAAACTCCTATAGAAAATATGAATATTTATTAACTTTAATGAGCATATTAAATCATTTTTTTAAAGATATAATATGAAAATGTACCTTATGTATGTATTAAAAACTTAGACTCCCAAGAATTCAAACTTGAAAATATAATTTATTCTCTTGAGACCAACTGTTTCTATAATGATAGTTCAAAATATTAATTCTTCATATAAAATGTTGGACACATATTCATCTTTGAATATGGTTGATGTATGAAGTTGAAATGACAATATATTTTGTAGTGGAACAAGTGAGGAGAAGGTACTCCTGGATGGTCTTTTTGTTTTCTTAGTTGATTCACTAGATCATATTGATCTGAGCTTTCATTTCCTAGTCATTTTATCTATTTTTAATATCATACCTCACTTTATACCTTTTTTCATCAATTGTTACAAGTTTTTCATTTGAAAAAAAATTAAAGGACATACCTCATATATCTTTAGAGGGTTAGATTGTTATTCAATGAAAGTTCAAATACCATCATTGACTGTAGTTATCCGGATCATCAAGTGGAATAGGAAACTCAACACTTGGCTCTTGAGATATTGTAATCCCCACTCTCATGTGATCTTTTGGGAGTTATTTTTTGTATATCATGTATATTGAGATATTATTCATCATACCCCTTACAACAAGGTGGTTCATGGGTGCTGGTATATATAAATCACATACAACTTTACCCTATATATTTTTTGTAATATAAAGTTATCAAAAGTTATCTTATTCACTTTTAGGATAAAGAGTAATGAAAAAATTGATCACCTCTAGTAATGTATGTGGTTGAGGGGAATGACTAGAATTAAAACTAGTAGGTTGATTTGGTTGTTCATGTACTGATCATTGTTCCACTATCATTTTCCTTTGATCCTTTCAAATATTTTTTTCTTTCAAACCAGACTAGATAATAATGACTTCCAAAGCATCTATTTTCAACTAAAATTTTTTCATCATCTGATATGTACCTTCTTTCAATTTTTTATTCTTGAAATGTTATTAAGTAGACACTCAAAAACCTTCACATCTAACATGACCATATTGTTTCGACCACTTCAATGTTACTGAAATTAGTTTTTCTACCAGTATGGTCACTGCTAATTTTTATGTCTAAACCATAAAAAAATATAGGAACACAAATATATATATTTTTATATAATACTACTATAAATCATTATGAATTACTATTATTTCATACTTATACATGTTTCCCATATTGTTCTTGTGTTTTCATCAACTAGTTTACCCTCTATATTTATATGGGCCTCATTCTATAGCACATGATGTGGGATAAAAGTGGCTTCAAATTTTGATTCATAAAACTATATATAAAAAATTAAACATATGATGTTTCATATCACATTAAACTTTTATTTTTTATTTAAAATATATACCATTTTCTTCTCTAGTGAAGTGTACCTCGTCCTTACTTTGCGATAGAGTTACATTGGTTTTGAGGCACATTTTTTATTTTGAGAATTTTTTTTATTTTTTATAAATTAAAAATTTTGAATAAAATTGGATAAAATAAATAATGTAAAATAATATATTATCAACTATGATGCACCAGAAATGATTTATCATCACAACGACTAATCAAATCATTCAATGTTTCCTGGTTTATAATGTGTACATAAGTAAATGGTGGGTGTGGATTTACTTTCCTATTTGTATCCCAAAGATAAAACTTGGAAAGAAGAGTCTTGAAGGATCTATGGGCCTTTATGATGGCCATTTATACATATTTCTTATAGGGATCATCTAAAATAAATGATCTCTGTCAGGGATAATGAAAATTGAGGCAATGTTTCATTATATAAATTTTAAATAAAATAGATAAAGTATATTATAAAATTACCTTAATATCTTCCCAAAGGGTTTCCCTTATTATAGGAAGGACATTGCACCATTAATATATTTCAATTGGAAAATTTATTCTCAATGTGACCCCAATATAACTAATGAACATTGACTTGTTATAGAAAATAGGTTGGCCGTATTGATTCTATACAACCTCAAATTTTATACCTTTGCTTCTTTCCTTGATAATTATCTTCAACATAGTGATGCTACATCCTTATTATTTTTTTCTCCCTAATAATTCTATAGTTTCAGCATCAACAGTCTATTATTCCCAGAGATTGGTAACATCATCATCTGAAAAATTCATTATCTGCAAGAGTAATCAAATTTTCATTTCGAATATATCAATGTAGTATAAAACACATAATATTATGTGGAAAGTAATAGTATATTAAAAAAACACTTTAACCTTCTCATTAAGCTCTATTTATTTTCTCTAACGGTCGAAGGAATTTGGATTCTCTATTGAGATTCCAAACCCCCTCTTTATAGTCCCCTATAATGTATTAGACATTTTCTACATTGGGACCACCATGATATTAATGTGATCTCCAAATGAAATCGTCATCCTTGGTTAAATTTTCAACTGACGCTATATTTGTTTTAGAAATAAGTAGGACAATTGATCAATTCTTGTTTTCTAGATATGAATCATAAAATACCTACACTGCTTGTGATGACATTATGAATTGTTCATCCTTTTCCCCTTCTATAATGATATTCACCTTCATGAATCCCATTTCATGAACTTTCACTACACTTAAATTATAAACCCATTTGCAAAGAAAAATCAACACTAGAAATGTTGTATAATCCAAATCATATATCTATTGGATGATGTCTAAATATGAAATATTCACATAAATTGGATTTCTATCCTTAGAAAAAGATATGTGCATCACTTACCCCAAACGTGTAACTCCACTATTTTTCATCGCATTGTGGTTATCATGTTATTTTTTATAGAATGTATAACCATTAATTAAAAAATCAGTGTAAGATATGATATTGGAATTTGGTTCCCTGGATATCCCTTGAAGTCATTCGGTAATTGAATTTGGATTTTCGGATAACTCTTTATAAATATGATCTTGCGACCATTCTATAAATGGTTGATTGTGTGTATTTGATGTCCCTACTTCAACCCTTGATGCATTCAATTGTATAATAATTGATTTGTGGGCTTAAATGCATGGATGAAAATCTTCACTATTATGTAAAATGTAAATGTGAGATTCCTCCCACTCTGTGGTAGAAATTGTATCAACATCTATTCCAGAAATCCCTTCATCGATATGACACCCACTGTGATGAGACTTTGGGAGACCAATGCTATCAACATATGATAGGTAATCGGTAAAAACATTAACATCTTCTTCATCAATATATCATTCTACAATACAACATTCTGGATCATTTCAATTCATGAAGTACCCTTTCAAAATCTTCATATATTATTCAATGGGGCACATCAATCTATAATGGATAGGAATGCATAGTTGAACCTCGCTGATTAAAAATTAGGTGAACCATTATATCAAATAATATTGGTGAAAATAATATATACAATTAACATAATATGACTGCAACATCCTTATTCAAGATTGGAATCTTCATCGGGTCTATAAATTTATAACAAATGGCTCTGAAAAAGATGAAGTTTCTGGTAAATGTATGTTGTACATTTTAAGACATAATGCAACGTAAAGTGAGGGGCATCAAATCTTGCATAAAAACATGGAAGTTGTGTGATTTTAGTCCTAGTAACTACAAATTAATCATTGACACAAAATTCATTATATTTGCTGAATGCCCCTCTAAAAAAATTTAACCATTAAGGAAAATTTTAATTTTAATTTTTCTTATCTGGATAGAGTGTAATCTTTTGGAGGAAGAAAACCCCTAATTTTACCCTTCACTGATGCCAACTCATCCCTTATCCCTATTTCAATCATGTAAAACCTAGACTTGATGACATATATTATTTTTCTGGAAACATTTAGTAACATTCCAATAACATTATCAAATGAATTTTTTCTACAAACTGATATAAAGAAACTGTATGACGTACAAACAATTTCAGTATGGTAATTCAAAGAAAATTGATCACTTTTTCCAACCTAGTTTATTAAGGTTTTAATAAAATTATTTAACGAAAACAGTGTCAATATATTTTTACTTTATCAAACATTTGATCACCGGATAGTGGAGACAGTCTTGAACTTTTTTCGTTATCCCTATAAAATATTGTATTCAAGGATCATTATGTATGTCATCTAGGTAAAAATTCCCCATATACTAAATAAAATTTGTGAGGAATGTTACAATAGAACTGAGTATGTGACTTCTTCACAAAGGGGTGGCCCTAAAATTCCTTTAATCCTATATCCTGACAAATTTTCATAAGTAGGAATTTCATTTATCATCCCAGACAACATGGCCCTTGATGCGAATTCTTCACTTCTATAAGAATCATAAATTATGACACTTATATCTTAAATCAATTTCAGGTCTTCAATCAATGGACCCAAATAGACATCAATATCATTACTGGGTTGTTTTTTTCAAATATAAGCATACCATACCAAATGTATTTGCGCTTTATGCATAACCATGGTGAAAAATTATAATTTACCAACATAACTGGCCATATATTGTGAGTACTACTACATACACCAAAACTATTTATTTTACCTATAGATAAAGAAAGATAGAAGTTTCTCGGCTAATTTCTAAATTCAGGATACTCATAATCAATTTTCTTCCACTAAAGAGAGTATACTGGATGATGTAGTTTCCTATATTTAATTATTGTATCTTTATACCATGTCAATTGTCTCAGGGTTTCCTGACATCCATATAGTCTTCTAAACCATATAATGATTGGAAAGTTCCATCACTACTATAAAATATGCTTTTAATTGCACTGGACATTATCAGCGCTAGTAGAAATCCATCATAAAGGTGCCCTTTATCGACACTAAAACAATCACTTATAAAGGGTACCTTTTATTAGTACTTTTTTAGTGCAGATAAAGGGCACCTTTATCAGGTATTTCAACTAGTGCTGATAATGGGTAACATTTATCAGTACTATTCTTTAGCACTGATAAAAACAACCATTTATCAGCACTTTTATTTGTAGCACTCATAAAGGGTACACTTTAATAGCAGTTTATTTTTAATATTGATAAAGGATATACTTTACCAATAATTTTTTTACGCTAATAAAGGTCCTGAATAAAATGAAATAATGAGAAAAATAAAAATTAAAAAAGATTAAATTAAAAAATATATTAAAATTTTTATTAATTAAATAATTATTGATAAAAATGAATAAATTTAATATACATTTATATTGATTATAAATACTAATAAATATTATAAATCAAATATATAGATATATAAAATAAATAAAATGAAATAATTAAAAAAATTAAAAATTAAAATTATAAATTAATAAAAATATTAAACATTTTATTAATTAAATAATTATTAATACAAATGAATAAATTTAATATATAAATATATATTATAAATATTAAAAAATTATATATATTAAATATAGATATATAAAATGAATAAATTATTATATAATTAAATAAATAAATTAGAAGTGAATAAAATTTAACAACTAAAAAAATGAATAAATTGTATTAATTTGAAAAATTAAAAATGAATAAATTACTAAATTACTAAAAAAATTATAAATGAAACACTTATTAATAAAAATGAATAAGTTTAATATATATCTATATATATATATATTAATTATAAATAGTCATAAATCATATATATTAAATATAAATATCAAAAATGAATAAAATGTAATAATAAAAACATATTAATTTCTAATTCATTTATCAATGGATTTTATACATAATTATTCACTAATAAATTTAATATAAAAATATATTCATATAAATTTATATATGTACATATAAATGTATATAATATTTTCTAATTTCATATAGTAGTAGACATAATTGAATTTCGTTTGATTTTTCAATTTAACATATCAAATGTGTGTTACATTGATTTCACATATATATACGTAATTAAAACATTTTTATATACAACACACACAAACAAATATTTACACAATTAATGAAATATTATATTGAAATGCATACACCTAATATTTACGTAATTTATTCAAATTTTAATATTTATGTTAGAATGTAATTATAGCATGATACAACTAATAAATTATGTCTTTAATCAGTAAATTTTATTTATTTATTTCTAATATTATTTCGGTTGGGTATTAATTCATTTTTAATATTTTTTATTTTTTATTTTTTATTTTTATTTTTTATTTTTATTTTTTATTTTTATTTTTTGAATTTAATTATTTTCTATTATTTATTTATATATATTTATATTTATTATGTTTTAATATTTTTAATATGTAGTCATATTTATTTCAATATATGTCCATATTTTTTAATAATTTATATTAAATTAATAAAACATATCTAGTTTTTCAATATTTTTATAATGAACTCATTTTTAATTATTCAATTTCACTCATTTTTAATATGTATGCATTTAACATTATTTATTCATTAATAATGTTAAAAATATACTTGTGAATATTTATAAATAAATATACTCATAGATGTATATTTACTATATTTATAAATTAATATATTTGTAATTATAAATAAATAAATATTATTTTTTTTAAAATCATTTATATAATTATAAATAAATTATTATATATATTTAAATAAATATAAAATTATAATAAATTTATTTAAATAATGAATATATTTACTGTATTTATATTTATACTTATATTTATATTTATATTTATAAATATTTATTATATATATAATTATATAAATATATATAATGATATAAATAAATAAATATATTAATATAATTTTTTGCAAAAAGTATTTATCTAATTATAAATAAATTGTTATATATTAAAATAATAATAAAATTATAATAAATATATTTAAATAATTAATATATTTTTCATAATTGTATTTATATTTATATATATTTATTAAATATATATATATATAATCATATAAGTATTTTTTTTATTACAAAAATATTATAAATATAATTACGAAGAAAGTTCAGGACTCCAGCGAGATTGGTCCTAAAATTTTATTAAAGAAAATAAAAGTACAACAAAACACAACAAAATGTGTGGCACAAAAACCCCCACCAAACCAGAAAGGTGGAAAAACAATACCACCCTCGACAGAGTCAAGCAATGTCATGATCATTCCCATAATGGTTAGAATCATCATCAGTAGTCTATCACTCTAACTGTGAGTTTCTTTGATTAAAGTTCACCATGTATTTCTCCTTGATCTTCTTCTACTGTCGAGTGACCTTGGAGGAAGATCTGTTAGAAACACTTGAGCCACGCCCTCGTGCCGCAGCCCAATCATCTAATCCACATCCTCTGTTATGTCCTTTTGGATTTCAATCTCATCCTGAGTACAGGAAACCACCAAAGGTTGTATCGTCTTTATTGTTTGAACATACTCTGGCTAGTCAGCCACTGGTGGTATGTTTGAAACAATATCAACATGTGAGCAATCTATAGATTTTACCACTTGAGATGAAGCAATATCTACTTGTCTAACATCCTCACATGATTCGATAACTACAAAAATATTTTAAGTAGACACCTTCAAAGAATTAGTTCCCTCACCCTTTTCCTTATCTAATACTAGAGGGATCCCACTATGAGGAGATCCCACAGAAAACACATGTGCCCATTTAAACTGAATGGATAGAAGTGTAGTTGTAAGAGGTAGTGACTTTTTAGAAGAAAAAAATGGAATCCCTCGACTTCCGCAAACTTATCCTTCCCCTTCTTTTTTACAGACGCAATTAAATCATGCTTCTTGTTAAGATCAACTTCTTCTTGAATTATAGCCTCATTAATAGATTGATCATCATCATCCTCATCACTAGAATCATCCCACTTCTAAGATTAATAAGGTAGCCCCCCCTTTAAGGCAGTTGCCACATGACCATCTTAAACTCCTTCTTTTGAGCTGACGTTTGTTGTAACTTCCTAAGTAGCTATAGTTTCCCATGATCTCTACATGCCTTAAGTCTCTCATCATCATTTTATTTTACACTAATTAAATATGAAGGACCTGAGTCATATGTTTGACCAAAGTTACCAACCCCAGCTTCCACATTTTTGGGATCATTAAGAACTCATTCCTCTTACAGTTTTCTTGGAAATTATTTTTCAAGAAGGTGGGAACCACCCTCCATATACATTTCTCCCCTATCACCCAAAGGATGTTATTAGAGCACGTTATATTTTTCAGTTCCCACTTTTGATTCCTTCACAGATCTCCTACATTTGTCAGTTGTGTGCCCCTTTATCCCACATGTACTACATAAAATCCCCCTTCTACAATTATCATAGGCATGTCCAATATTGTGACAACCCATGAAAAAAATATGAACATTTTCAAAGTCAATGGCTAAATCAAACCAGTAGTCATCAGAAGAAAACCCCACTATTTTGAACAGATGGGAGGTGAGATAAACCTCCACAATCAGTCGAGCAAAATAGACATATCTCTCCCTTTATGTTTCCCTTTCCATATTGATAGAAACACCTATGGATGATGAAACCTCACATAAAAATCCCCATGCTCTTTACTTCATACTTGCATTTGGGATAACAACATGAAAGAAAACCTTCCACAGTGAGGTGAGTTGCCAAAAATCAAAACCCCAACTATCAGTGAGACGTTTCCCAAGCTCAGAAAGGATCCAACGATATTACAAGGATTGTAATGAAATGTGGGAAATGATAGAATGCTTACACTCCTTAATCTTATTTGTTATGATGCTTTGAGTAGCTTCAACGAAGGTTGTATCCACCTTGTAATTTTTTGGGTTTCTGATTTGAGAGTGTCCCTCATTACTTCAAAGGACCTGATTTTCTAAGTAGATGTTGGGTCATGTGAGGCATCAGGCACAACTAAGGCTAGATCTGGGTTCAATACACTGGGATTCCCACACACCGCTTGAGAATAGTTGTGATTTTGAGAAACTCCTGAATCATTAAACGTTGAGCTGATAAAATTTTCCTTGATCTTTTTAAAGAACTCAAACTAGTCGCAACCATTTGCAAAATCATTAGCTTTCTACAGAATCCACCTCCTACTAGTGCTCATCCTCATCGAATCCAATCTCGAATCAAGGCTTGAACAAATACAAGGCTCTAATGAATCAAAGTCTTGAATGAATCCAAGTTTTGATGATATCACTACTTTCTCTCAGATGAATTGAAACTTCAATCCAAGGTATGTTAACTATTATCCTCCTCCTCACTCATTTCATTCTTATTTGGTGATATATTTTTTCATTTTTTGTTAATTATATCTTTCTATTCATTATGCATCACTTTTTTCACTTCTAATTGGGGGTTTATGTGATTTTGAGTTTATATTGACCCTTCAAGGGAATTTCTGGCTTCCTTGTAGCATATTAAGACTTCCACACATTGATTTCATCCATTCTGGTAGGTGTATCCATTCAATTTCCTTTAAACATGGAACCATGATTCCTATAATCTTTTAAATCCATGTTCTTTAGCTAAATTATAATGAATTACCAATTTATCTATTAATTTGATCAGCAATATCCCTTGATATATATTTTATTAAGGGATCTATAAGGTTCTTACATGATTTTACATAATCAATTATTATGCTTCCATTTTATAATAATTTTGTTACATATCATGTCTAAAAATTAATATTCATAGACTTTACATTATACATACAACTATAATATTTTTAAATTTTTGCTTCACTGGCATAAATAATGGAAATAAAAGGCATTGGAATATTAGTACATACTTAATTTAGTTAGGTAATCATTATAAAATAAAATAAAAAAATTCATCATTATTTAAGCATAAAAAGATTCTAATTATACTTTTACAATAATCTAAATTAGCATTAATATAATGTCAAAACATTAGGAAAACCAAAAATGTGATATTGGGTTTATTATATTATATCGCATACCTTAAAGAACAAATTTCACTAGATTTTTCATGTATTTATATGGCTATATATGTTTGTATTGATAAAAAATTCAAAACAGGAGTAAAATGGATTATTTACATCTTCGAAACCAATAAGATCAAATGTATTCGACATGTTTCCAATATAAAGAGACTGACATAAATAATAACCCCTACTATGTATTTTTACTTTAATAATTATTATAGTGTCTATTATTCTAATTCTATTCATTTTAATCATAGAGGATAAATATTTCTTCATCTCATTAATACTAGTCATGTTGTTTTTAAAAATTAATATGTCATCAGTATAGATACGCATAATAACTTATTATTATTTTATGAACATTAAAAAAGTATGTATATCGAAATTTTTATATAAAAAATCATTATATAAAATAATAAAATCATGCTTCTCATGTTTTTTAGGTGTTTCTTAAATACCATAAGTATATTTAACAAATTTATATAATTTCTTTTAAATATTTTATATAGAAAACCTTCATATTGTTCCATGTAAATTTATTTATTTAAATTTCCATTTAAAAATACAGTTGTAATATCCATTTAATGCACACAAATTATTTATCTAATTTAAAGTAAAATAATATCCTTATAATTGTAATTTGAACTAAATGAGGTTAAGTATAAAAATAAACAATCCACTCCATTTTTTTGAAACCTTTTATTACTAATATATCTTTTAAACCCTGAATATTTTCATTGGAATTATACATGCTTCAAAATACACATTTACAACCTATATGATTCGAATATTTTCGAAAAAATTTAGAGATGAAAGTATTATTTCTCATAATAGAATCTATTTCATCATTAAATGATTCTTTATAGAACCCAACATATTTTGAAGACAGTTCTTCTTTATATAACTTGAGATCATCATCTATGGTTAGTACTATAGGATATTTTTTCGGAATATTATTTTGTTGATCTCTATCAATAATAAAAATGAAGGATTTGAAATATATAAATTCAACATATGAATTTTTCTACATTATAGGTATTATACTCCATTTAGATTCAAATCAAGAATCAAATTTATTCTCTACTGTTATATCATAACTATATGAAACAGTAGATCTATAGTTATGAGGAACAATTTTATTTTAATTATCTTCACAAAATTTATTCTATAAAAGGTATACAACTCTAGATTCAAAAATGAAATTAGATTCTATGTGCACTATTCTACATTATTTATTACTATTTTCCATAGGAAAAACGTATTTAATTGTTTTAGATTCATTTTTAGTTCTTTCATGAATAAAAACTCTAAAAAATTCTAAGTACCACTATTATTTAAGATAATAGAGGTTTGGTTTCATCCCCATCAATTGCATATCACGAATAGTCATTATTAAATTATGTTTCTTAAGACTCATCCCCTATATCTTTTATATTTCTTGAACTTCTTTGAGTATTAGTCATCCAAAAGGATCACGGGTACCCATTATGGGATGAATACTACTTAGATTAGTTCAAGTAACATAGGTTCATGTCCCAAAGAGATGGGTCATGATTATCAAGCTACAAAATAAAAAAAAAATTGTTAAAAATATAAAGATTATGATGATGATGGTTATATATAACTTTAAACTTTGGATGAATTCATAGGATATCACCTACCCTAGTGGATTAATTATTTTATTAAATTAAATTACCCATTTCCTTCAAAGCATACTAAAACTATTTGAAACAGTAAAATGAGGGGTTCCCCTTATTAAAATTATATATAAATTTCACCTTTTATAATGAATATATTTTTTGTATTTATTTATTTACTGTACAAAATTAATATCATATGCACCTAATAGAATTGATATGAATAAAAAATGGATCACCGTTAATCATTTGAAAAAATAGTATGAATATGGAGTTAATGATTTATTCAGGTTCGCACTAGATCATGCATGCCACCCTTCTCAAATCCTTTTTCAATGTTTACATTTTTTCATTCAAGAAAAATTAGTCTAGACCATTAACAGGAACATTTTATTTTTCATGGAATAGATCAGATCTATAAATGTTTGACTAAACATGGGGAAAAACTAGATGCGCAAACTATTTGGGATGATACTATGGTTTATGGATCATTTGATATGAAAACCATAGTAAATGATGATAGTGATCACATGGAAGAAATTAAAATGCAAATTGAAGATGACCTTCATGATTGTCCAAAGTTTTTTGAGAAGTTAAATAGTTGTGAAAAGAGACCATTTTATACCGATTATACTAAATACACAACATTATCAGCTACATTAAAGTTATATAATTTGAAATTTCGTAGTTGATTGAATGACATCGGGTTTATAGAACTACTTGGTATCTTGAATGATATTCCTCCAAAAGAAAATGAAATTCCATGTTGAACATATGACGCTAAATTAATTCAATATTCAATGGTCATGATATCTAAAAAAATATATGGTTTTCTAAATGATTGTATATTCTTTTTCAAGGACCATAAATTACTCTTAAAATACACTTAGTGTTGTGAAGATCAACACAAGAGAAATGAATCAAGTCCTTTGAAATTTGTATCTTACCATCCTATCATTCCATGGTTTATAAAACTATATGGATGATAGGAAACCATGAGACAATTGACATGGAATGTAGATACAATAATTAAATATGGGAACCTATGACATCCAGCAGATTCTCCTCAGTGGAATAAAATTGATTACAAGTATCCTGTATTTGGAAATGAGTCAAGAAACTCCTGTATTGTATTATCTACAGATGGAATAAATTATTTTCATGTAAAGATTAATATGCACATTACATGTCCCATCATATTGGTAAATTATAAATTTTCACCATGGTTATGAATGAAGCACAAATACATTATGTTTTCTCTTGTTATATTTGTACCAAAGAGACCCAGTAAGGATATTGATGTCTATCTATATTCATTGTTCAAAGATCTGAAATTAACATGGGATATAGGTGTTACAATTTATGATGCTCATAGAAGTGAATAATTCATATTGAGGGATAGATTTTATGGGATGATAAATGACTTTCTTACTTATGGAAATTTTCCAGGCTATAGCATTAAAGGAATGTTGGGTTCACCATTTGTTAAGAATACACACACTCAGTTTGGTTAAAAATTTCCTTGAATATAGTTTTTTAAGAACATCATAAATTTTTACCACGATGACATAAATACTGATCTTGGATGATAAAGTTCAATGGAAATATCAAACAAGGTACAAAATCATCTCCACTAATGGGTGATTAACTATTCAATAAATTAAAATACATTGACATAGTTTTCAATAAAACCATTTTTGAAAAACATTAATAAGACAGGTTAGAATAAGAGAACAATTTTATTTTAATTACCATATTTGAATTGTTTATATGACATACATTTTCTTGATATCATGAATGCAGAAAAAAAAATTATTTGATAGTGTTATTGGCACATTACTAAATTTTCCTAGAAAAATGAAATATTAAATCATGGCTATGTTTGACATGATTGACATGGGGATAAGAGAAGTGTTAGCACCAGTGAAGGGAAAAGTGTGGAATTTTCTTCCTATAGCAGCTTACACTCTATCCAGACAGGAAAAATTACAATTTTTTTTTTCCTTAACAGTCTAAATGTTCCATATGAGTATTCATAAAATATAAAGAATATCATTTCAGAGACTAATTTTAAGTTACAAGGAATAAAACCACATGAGTTTCAAGTTTTGATGAAATATTTGATTCATGTTTCTTTATGTTGCATTCTTTCTAAAAATGTATGGAATATATTAAATAGACTAATTCTTTTTCAATGCCATATGTAGTGAATTTGTAGACCAGATGAAGTTTCCAATCATGAATAAGGAGGTTATAGTAATATTATGTGATTTAGAGAACGTATTCCTACCACCATTCTCTAATATAATGTTCCACCCGATGTCTCACTTGGTTAGAGAGTTTCAATTTTGTGGTCATATCCATTACATATGTATGTACCCTGTTGAATGATATATGAAGATTTTTAAATGGTATATCAAGAATCAAATTAGTCCAAAAGGTTGTATTGCAGAACGATATATTATTGAAGAAGATATTGAATTTTGTACTTATTACATGCCGTATATTGATAGCATTGGTCTCCCAAAGTCCAGTCACAGTGGAAGCCTTATGGGAGAAGGGGGTTATGGAAGATATTTTGTTTCAATTACCTTCATAGAGCGGGAGAAATTAAACCATTAAATTTTACATAATAGTGAAGATTTTGATCCATGTGTTGAATCCCATAAATAAATTATTAAATATTTGAATCCATAAAGGTCTGAAGGATGGATATCAAATAAATATAATCAACAGTTTATAGGATGGTTATGAGATTAAATTTTTAAAGAGTTATCTTAAAATGAGAATTCAATTATTGAATGACTTTGATGGATATCTAGGGAACCAAATACAAATTTTATATCTTATATTGTTTTTGTAATCAATGGTTGTATATTCTACAGAAAATAATAGAATGGCTATAGTATGACTCTAAATAGTTGAGTTACACTTATGGTGGAAGTAATGAACTTATCTAGTTTCAAAGATATAAATCCAATTTATTAAAATATGTCATATTTTTTCATTATCAAATAGGTATATGAGTTGGATTATACAGTATTTCAAGTACCAATATTCCATTGCAAATAGGTTGACAATAGGAGTGCAGTGAAATTCGGTGAAATGGGAATCATGAAGGTGAATTTTAGTATGGAAGGGGAAAACAATTATCTATTTATAATGGCATCATACGCAGTGAAATTATTTTTTGTATTAGATCTAGAAAACAAGAATTGGTCAAATTTTCTGCTAGAAACAAAAACAACTATAGAGTCGGATAAAAATTCAATTGAGGATAACCCTTTTATTGGGAGATAACAATCAGCTCATGTGGGGCCCAATGTAGAAAATGTCTTATAAATTAAAGGGGATCATAAATAAAGGATTTGGATTCTCTATATAGGACCCAAATCCCAAAAAGATTTTAAAAAATTGGGTTAAATGAGAAGGAATTGTTTTTAATATACTATGTTTTTCCTCATAATATCAACTTTTCTCTACCGCATTAACAACATCTAAATTAAATGTTTTAATAAACATGTGTACAATCTATTATGAACATGATGATGTCACTAATCCCATGGAAGAACAAACTATAATAAAGGAAACCCTATGGGAAGATGTAAAGGTAATGTTATAATATACTTTTTCTATTTTACTGAAAATTTATATAATGAAATATTGATTCAATTTTCATTATTCCTTAAAAAGATAATTTATTTTAAGAAGATTTTTTTCTATCTTTCATGCCTTTATACACTGATACTTCCACAGAATTCTTCTCAATCAAAACATTTTCACCCATGTAGTGTTGGAATTTATCACTTTCCTTCTTGTTCCCTCCACTTCCTTTGCAAGAAGAGAAACGAAACTGACTATGCTCAATCATAGAGGAAATCTAGATGTTTTCATAGTAAAAACATTGTCCACATAATTAATATATTTTTTCATATTTATATTTAATTTATTTCTTTTTAGTATTACTCACATAATAATTATTTTCTTATAGCGGTGGATTCTTTTCTTTGATTTGGGATGGTTCGTTCGAAGTTTCTCAGGATCGTGAGATATTATACTTCGAGGCTACAACTGAGATAATGAAAATAAGTAAATGGGTCAAGAATGTATACAACCATCATGAAAAGGTGAATTACTACTACTTATTTAATTAATTTTTTCATCATTTTATCTAATATTTGTAAGTTAATTTCCTTTCCATTTTTATCTAATACTTATTTTTTTCAAAAATATTTTTGGAAGTCATATTTTTCTTTACACTATCTGAAACAAGACACAAAAGAGATAATATGTTCTTTTTGAGGGAATAGGAAACCCCATGATGCCTAAAACTTGAAGTGTTTTAGTTATCATGGTGTTTCCTCTTTCATAAAAAGGAAGATGTTATCTATTTTTTGGCTTTTTGTATATAGTTTAAAGAAAAACACATATCCTATACTCAATCATCCCTACCTCAATCCAATATACAATGTGCTCAGTATGAACCATACTGTATGTTTTTAGTTTATAACTTACATTTTAGTTCAAAATACACATCACATACTCAAAACTGATCAAATGCATTAATATTGTTTTGATACTTTTATAAACAAATCTATAAGTAATTTTTAACATATAGGAATTAGCCACACCTCATTCCGATGCACGATGTGCCCTGTATGACTCCAATTGTGTCTTTTTATTTAAAATTGAGATTAATTTTAGTAAAAATGACAAGTGACATTCTGAAAACCAAGAAATCTCACTCAAATTATCTTGATAGGGAAATGATTAATAATTCATTTGTGGCATGTAAGAGTCAGTCTTATATCAAACCAATATACAATGTGGTCAGTGTGACTCAAAGCGTGTGTTTTCAGTTTAAAATTAAATTTTAGTAAAAAAAGACAAGTGTAATACTCAAAATTTAATAAACACATTTGTATTGTTTTTATACTTTAATAAAATGATCCATAATTCATTTGGGTATATTCTAATTAGCCTCACCTCAATCTGACTCATGGTGTCACCAGTATGACTCCAAGTGTGTCTTTTTATTTCAAATTGGAATTAATTTTTGTAATAAAGACAACTAACATACTCAAAACCAAGAAAACACATTCATATTATTTTTATAATTTTCTAAAATGATCCATAAGTAATTTTTGATATGTACGAATCATCCACACCAAAATATAATACATGATGTTCCTGGTATAACTCAATGTATCTATTATTTATTTAAAATTTACATTTTAGTTCAAAAAGTGTCACTCACTGAAAACTAAGAAAATGAACTCTGGTTGTCTTGATAATTTAGGAAAATAATTCATAAGTAATTTATAATGTGTAAGAATCAGTATCACATCAAACAGATACATGATGTGACTGGTATGACTCATAGTGTGTGTTTCCATTTTCAAATGACATTTTAGTAAAAAGGACTAGTGACGTACTCAAAACCGATAAAATTATTTCATATTGTTTTTATACAATAGGAAAACAATACATGAGTTATTTGACCCATTTATGAATCATCTTTACCTTAATATGACACATGGTGTGACTAATATGAATCCCAGTGCATCTTTTTTTTAATTGATATTAATTTTATTAAAAAAGACAACTAAAATAATCAAAAAAATAAAAAAGCATTCATGTTGTTTGGATAATTTAGTAAAAAGATATATGTCATTTTTTGATACGTATAAATTAGTTTCACCTCAATTTGATACATAATGTTCCTAGTATAACTCAGAGTGTTCATTATCAGTTTAAAATTGACATTTTAGTTCAAAAATTATTACTCACTAAAACTGAGAAAACACACTTGGATTGTCTTTATAATTTATTAAAATGATTAATAATTCATTTTTGATATGTAGGAATCATTCTCATGTTAAACAGACGCACAATCTTACTGGTATGACTCAAAGGTTGTGATTCCAGTTTAAAGTGAAATTTTAGTCAAAAAGATAAGTAACATACTCAAAATTGAGGAAACACATTTTTATTATATTTATAATTTAGTAAAATGATCCGTAAATAATTTGGGATGTGTAGGAATCAACCTCACCCCAATCTAACACATGATGTGACCAATATAACTCCAAGTGTGTCTTTTTATTTAAAATTGACATTAATTATAGTAAAAAGTATAATTATCATACTCAAAACTGATAAAATATATTTGGAATATTTTGATAATTTAGTAAAATGATATATAAGTCAATTTTGAAATATAGGAATCAGTCGCACCTCAATTTGACACACAATGTTCCCAAATTAACTCATAGTGTCTGTTATCACTTTAAATTTAACATTTTAGTTCAAAAAGTGTCACTCACTAAAAAATGAGAAAATGAAATTGGATTGTCTTGATAATTGATTAAAATGATTCATATGTAATTTTTGATGTGTGGTAATCAGTCTCATATCAAACCGACACATGATGTGACCGATATGAGTCAAAGTGCATGTTTCCAGTTTAAAATGGAATTTTAGTAAAAAAGGCAACTCACATACTCAAAATCAAAAAAAATTATTCATATTGTTTTATTAATTTCATAAAATGATCCATAAGTCATCATCTGCACATAAATCTAATGCATGATGTGACTGAAATGACTCCAAGTGTGTCTTTTAATTTAAAATTGACATTAATTTTATTAAAAAATACAACTGACAAACTCAAAACTGAGAAAACGCATTCATATTTTTTTTGATACTTTAGTAAAATAATCCATAAGTCATTTTTGATATGTAGGAATTCTCCTCGCCTCAATATGATGTATGATGTTCCCAGTATGACTCAAAGTGTCTGTTATCAGTTTAAAATTGACATTTAGTTCCAAAAGCATCACTCACTGAAAACTGAGCACACACGCACGGATTGTCTTGATTGTTTAATAAAATTATTCATATGTCATTTTTATGTGTAGGAATCAATATCATGTCAAAATAATATATGATGTGATCGGTATGAATCAGCATGTGTGTTTTTAGTTTAAAATGAAATTTTAGTAAAAAAGACAAGTGACATACTCAAATCCAAGAAAATACATTCGAATTGGTTTGATACTTTAGGAAAAAATTTCAAAAGTCATTTGGGACATGTAGGAATCATCCTCACCTAAATCTAATGTATGGTGTGATTGGTATGTCTCTGATTTCATCTTTTTAATATATAAGTGTCATTTTAGTTTAAAATACGCATCAAATCGCTAAAATCAATCAAATGATTCTAGGTTGTTTTCTCATCATTATTTTTGATATCACTTAATTAATTTCATTATAATCTTTATCTTTATATTATTTAGTTAATTTTCACAGAGATAATTCATGACGATGAAGAATAAATGGAGTGATGTGCAAGAATCAAATACAAGTCAATTCGATATATAGTGTTCCTTGTATAACTCAAATTTCAGTTTAAAATTAAAACTTTCTATTTAATTTATTTCATTATATTATTATGAATAAAATGATTTTTTTTATTATACTGGTGCATTATTTTGCTCGATTAGGGGTGGTTTTTTTGAAATAGCATGAGTTGTGGTCAAAGGAAAAAAGAAAAAAGAACATTAATGTTTTTTAATGTATGTAATAATTTGTACTGACTCATGTAACTGTATGAACCAATGTTTAAAATTTAAATAATATAGAGTTTTTTCTTGTATTTTTATTATAAATTTTATTTCATTTAAATTATATAATGGTACTTGATTTTGATATTTTTCTGTGTTGTTTTTTGTGCTACAGTGTACTATTACAGCACAATACAGTATGACCCTTTATCAATACCTCTAAACACCCTTATAAATGGGCATTTTATCAATTATTTTTTTAGTGTTGATAAAGAAACCCTATATTAGTGCTTTTCCAGTTATGATAAAATCCTAGGAATTTTAATCATGCTCTGGTAGTCTCCATTTTTCTAGCATTGATAATGGTCATTTTTAGCATTGTTAATGGAAATTTTTGTAGTCGTGCATACAGATTTTGAAAAAATTGACTCATCTTTCTAGTATTTATTCACACAATAATTAGTCCATTTTATTATTGACTCATGGTCCTATAAAAAAGAAATTAAATCATCTATAAAATCATGTATTTTTTTAGAGATCACTCCCATTGAACATATCATTCGTTTAATATCATATGTTCGACAAGGAAATTCATTTTCTTCTAGTAGTATATCATTCACAAGACCAAGTAATTATATAAAGTTGGTGTCACTCCATACACTACAATCTTTCAAATTTTATAACTTAAATACTGGTGGAAATTTTGTTTATTTAGTACAATCAGTATACAATGGCTTCTTAACATAGTTATTTAACTTCTGAAACAACTTTAGACAATCATGAAGGTCATCTTAATCAAAATAAATAATGTAAACCAACCTTGAATTTTGTTTCTAGTATACCATGCACCTACTATAAATACCCAATTGATTCTAATATTTCGTAATTATAAATTTAAAATTTCCTGATACACTTTACATACTAAAACCCACCTATTAGAGGTGTGAGTTATCTTCTTGGAACAAGTTTTAATGAGTTTTACTCATTTTATAACTTTTTTATTTATAAAACATCTTGAATTTCATGGAAATTAAACAATTAAATGTGATTTTTTCATAATTCAAAATAAAAATCAATTAAACCAATACCAAGTATTCCCATTTAATCATATTACACAAGTTCCAAACCTGAATTGTCATTTTTAAAATCAATATGAAACTTGAACCAATCTATACCCCTAAAACATTATGTAACTAATTTAACATAAGAAATACCAAACTAAATTCAATAACCCCAAAACATTCTAACTCAATGATTCATCATGCCTACCAAAACCAAAGACTTTCATAATGAATGAAATCATAACAAAAACCATTTTCATATAAACAAAAAAATCACAAACCAATTATATTATCCCAAAATAAAAGGATTTTAAGATTATAATATCATAAAATGATTTTTTTTTAATATCTACTCACCCAAACCAGACATTATACCTAAAAAGGGTCAATAACAATCACATTTTTTCTTAAAATATAAGGAAACTTGCTTATTTCCAAGAAAACCTTTGAAACAAAAGAAACAAATAAACTTTCAACTTCAAAAGCCTTAAAACCTTTTTATTCTGAATAAAACGTCACAAACAATAAATGAAAACATAAATTTAATTTATAAACACTTCACAACTCATTAAAATATCCCATTAGATAAAAATTTATGTATATGTGAAAATAACGATCAGTTTAACATAGTAAAATGATACTTTATTCAAAAATAATTACTTTTACTCACTTTAGAAGGACAATTTATAATTTAACTCAAGAAACAAACAACTTCAAATATTTATTTAAAACATTTCATTGAATAATAAGAATCATTTAATAAAGAATGTAAGTATCATTTATACTAAAAAGTAACAGTTTTTTAAATCAATATACATTAAAATCATAAAATTTAGATATATACATGAAAACTATAAATATATATTAATCAAAAAGTTACAAACATTAAAAAGAAAAAACATGAGAATGACATAAACATTTTAATTATAATATTTTTAAAATAAATTAATAGAAAAGTTATAAATTCAATATTCTTAAATTAATTCAAAAATATAAATAACACTTTATAGTATACCCAAAACCCTTTTCCTTATATTTTTTAGGATATATTTCATTATTATAAATCCTCTATTCTCAATCAAATCCCTAAAGAAAACCATTGTACATAAAAACTCAAACGCATTCTAAATAAATACCACTAAATTGTTTTAGAAAATCATTATAAAAACCTTACGATATTATTGGAAATAAAACATTCGTTATTATAACAAATTAAAAGAAAAAAATAGAGTTTTCATTCCAATACCTATTTTTAGAACTAAAAACATTTATTCAAAGTGCATAATTTCAATTTGTAGATGCCTAAAACCCAAATTAAATGAAATCAAATCAAATCAATTCCAATAATTTTTTTTAATGATAAAAATTCTTATCTATTTAATGATACTTTAAATAAAAGTACAAAAAATACCATGAAAGAAATAAGAGAAGATATGACACATAAAATCTCTACTAATTACCTATAACAAACCCATTAAAACTACATACGTCAAATATAATTATAAATGATACACACAAACTATATAATGAAGTATATAACCCTCACTAATTATTCGACTAAAACCACTCGTAATTGGTGGGGTGGTTTCAGTGCGGGTGATAGAGTGAAACACTTAGGATGGAAGTGTTTAGGGCTCACTTCACTAGTGGTAAGCTAAGTGTTTCACTCTCTTGTAAGGGAGGAGATTTACTGGGTTAGTGTTATGGGTTTTGGGTGGTGTCATGTGGCTAGAAGTGGATCTTCAAGTAGTAAAAAATTAAATCGATGAGGGAAAGTTCATGGATCATCATTAAAGAGAAGTATAAATAATCACATGCCTTAGCTTTTGAGATGATTGAATTTTCCAAGAAGATCAAGGAAGAGAGATGGTAGTAAATCAGTTCCACGACATCTTGAATAGAAGAAGCGTGGACTTTGTTAAGGTTCATTTTAAAAGTTCGAGAAAGATTTTATCAGCACTTTCAAAAAAAATACTAATAAAAAATAATTTTATCTGTGCTAAAATAGTAATCACTCATCAAACAGATCTTTACCAATGTTCAAATTCTAGCACTAATAAAGATATGTTTTATCAGTGCTTTTTTAGCATTGATAAAGACCCATTTTTAATAATATAATTTAAAATTTTAAAAGTATATAACTACAAATAAATATTTAAATAATTAAAAATATGTATTTATAAATATAATTATAAATAAATCTAATTTTCATATAATATATTTATTATAATTTTATATTTATTTATTTATTTATTTATTATAATTATAATTATAAATAAATATATTTTATAAAAATATGTAATTACATAAATATTTATATAAATATATATATTTATATTTATATAATTATATATATTTATATAATTACATATATATTTATTATTATATAAATATATATAAATATAAATATAATTAATATATTTATTATAATTTTATAGTCATTTAATATATATAGATATAATTATAATTATAAATAAATATATTTAAATAGTATTTTTATATAATTATAAAAATAGTTATATAATTATATATATTAATATATATATATATATATTATAATTATATATATATATAAATATATAAATATATATAATTATTGTTTTATAAAAATATTTATTATTTAAATATAATTATTATAATTTTATATATACTTGAATATTTATTTATTTATTTAAATTTATAATTATAAATAAATATAATTAAAAAAATATATAAATATATTTATATATTTGGAATGGTGCGAACCATGGGTTAAAACCCAAGGTCCCGGAAAATTCACTATTAAAAAAGAAAGTACAGGGGGAAATAAAGATATAGGTTTCAATATTAAAAAGTAGCACAAAAAATGCCTCCAAAAACAAAGATCATTTATCAGTCAACTTCTTTTATGTCTGTCACCCCTTCCTGAGGTGCTATCTCGATTTCCCAGATTCCTACCTCTCTACCACTACTTTGGAGTCTGCCAACTATGAGTCTAATAATCCATACCCAATGATTCATATTTCTTGTCAGGAGACTCAATTTCTTGACCTCTAATGAAATCATTTTTTAATATAAAAAAATAGAAACATCTTGATTTGAGGCATTACCCATGAAATCAAAGATGGCTCTTTCCTTGACAATATTAATGTCTAAGGATTATCCTTTAACTAGAAAAGATCCATGAACGTTTCCAAATTCCTCGTGGAATACTTCTCTACTATTATATCTAATAAAAATATCAAGTAATGTAAAACTACTTTTAATGGGACCAGAGTTCGGTGGGGTAGTGGCAGCCTCCTCGATTTCCACCTTCCCTTCCATTATACCATCTTCTTCATCCCTTTCCCTAAATGTCCACTTAATTGAGACCTCACCCTATAGAGGGGGGTATGACCAACCCTCATTCCCTATTACATCACTGCTTTCCCTCCTTGGGGAAAATTTAATGGAGAATCAATTTCTCCCATAGTATTACTACTATTTATCACTACCTGAACATATTTAGGGTCAGCGTTGAGCACCTTCTCCTATTCATGCACTTCAATATGCATAGTCAAAACCTATACAGACACAAGTGGAGAAGTCCAAAATTTTCTTAGAGTGACCAATAGAAATCCCTTGTAATCCACCACTTTAGATTTCTCCTTCTTTTTGGAAGTAATTAGTAATTCTTGTCATGGGTCATGATCAACTCCCCCTTATAAATCATCCTCACGGTCATATAATTCATAGGAATCCTCATTCTTCATTGCAACCTTAATATTAAAGCAAAGAGCATCTATAAAGCAGATAGTACCATAAGTCATTTGCACCTGTGCTTCCTATTGAGCTGCAATATCAGTTCATAATGCCTCCAGATCCAGTTTTGACTCGTATCCAACCCCCTTTCCACCTTCAATACCCAGCCTATCAATCCCAACGTTATTCTCCCCCATGACTACTTCAAAATCCTCAATTAAGGCTAGGAAGTCAAACCCTTAAAGATTAGAAACCTATTTGAAGGAAGCATTATATTAATTAACACCAATGGTCCCTGCATTAGGCTAATGAGTTCCATTACCAACATCATTTTCAAGATGATATCTTGGTCTAGCTGCAAAAGTACCGGTATCCAGACTAGCCCCAACCACATCCATGTGATCCTTCCAACCAATAGTAGCATTGTTGACACTACATCCATATTTTCAATTTCCACTGAGGTGAACAAAATTTCTATAATAAGAGAAAGAAATGTCGTTCCAACACTTCTCAGAAAAGTTTCAAATTGAGTTATAGGTTCTAAAAAAATCCATTCATCTTCCATATTCAAAAAAAGTTCCCAATTTGATGTTCATTATCAAGAAAAATAACAAATTAGATGAAGGTTTAAGAGAAGTTTGCCTCAACTAGGACCCTTTAAAATATCCCATAGAGAGATTATTCTATATCTTTATTGAACTTGATTGGGAATCCAATATCCAAATAAATGTCCCACATAATTTCAAGATTCTATAAGAACCAACTCAAACCATAGATGGGAACCCTATATTGGGCTATTGATTTCTTGATCTTATTGGGATCAAAAAGAGGATCTGAGTTTTGTATTTTTTTTAAAACAAGATTTAAGAGGGACGAGACCATGACCCCATTCCTTATCTTTGAGATATTTCAAGGGGGATACGATGTTAAATAATCCTTTCACAAGATAAATGATGTTTCATCCAACAAATCCATAGAAACAAAGAAGTCAAGTCTGTAAATCGTTGATATTCCATAGATTTTCCTCCTTTGAAATAACCAATCATGCAAGAATATAATACTTACATTCATAATTCGGGCTTTCAGGAACCCAAGATTCACTTCAACAATAGCTAACGAACCATTTCAAGTGATTTGATTCTGAAGGGATCCAGACTCCCCCTTGCGCTCTAAGAAGAAGAGATGGTGGTCTATCCCTTTCACAAAGCAGTTCAAAGGCAATGATTCCTAAGTCTTCCTCATAGGGAAAACAAACACATCAGTTGGATTAAAATAGAAATTTGGGTTAAAGCACATTGTGATTGGAATCCCTATGCACCATAACATCTTAGAGAGATAAGATCCTATGAAATTTGAACCCTCATTAAATATTTTTAAATATTATATTGTATTAGGTGTTTGGGGGTATAATTACAATCAAACAGACACACACCCACACCCACATCAAGGTCAAACCCATTCCATTGCCCCCCCCCCAAGGGATAGAATAGAAAAGTCCCTAATTACATATACATATATATATATATATATATATATATATATATATATATTGGGGAAGATATATACACTTCCTGGCTCACATCACCCCCCCTGATGGGGTGCGGGCTTCTCCACATGCGGGCGTCAGTCAACGCTAGTCACGCCTACTGAATTTCCTCCCTGAAGGACCAGCCCACCTCGATGCCTACATCCCAACATCCCCTAGCGGGATTCTTCCATCCAAAAGAATTCCCCCCTCCCCCCATCATTGAGTGGGGGAACCATACACCGCGTGCGCTATGGTGTAGGTCACATCCATCGCCTAGAATCATATGACTCCATCCATATACAACCCCCACAATTTAATTGCGGGGAAATAAGCGCAGCGGTTCGGAATCGAAATCAGCCGCCCTGGATGCAACGGGGTGTGCTGCACCACTAGGCTATTCCCCCATGTGAAAAAAAATATTTATATATTCATATGTTAGGTGATTGGGAGTACAATTACAATTCAAATACATGCACACACACAACCCAAGCCAATCACATAACCCGGTCCATACCCCTCCCAATGGATAGACCAAACCAGCCTTCTCTTTTTTTATTTATGTTACATATATATATATATAGTGGGGTATTTGTTGTATGAAAACCCACCCATCCCCCAAACAGTTGAGTGGGGGCTCATTCATCATGTTGGCATCTGTTGACGACGGCCACAACTTTCACCAAATCTCGGCCACCGAAGGTGCCTACCCTGCAAGAACCATCATCCCCACATCATCGAGTGGGGGAAATTTTGGAACTGTTGCTCACTGTGGTCCATTAGAAACACATCGACATCAATTAACGTCAGCCCAGCATGCATCACCTCACCATTGTCAGGCGGGACCCCTCAATGCCATCATCATCACTCGGATAGATAGGAGTCACACCCCGCTGTAGGCGACACCATACTTCACCTACACCAGCCGCTGAGAAGACTTTCTGACTTGCCCCCCCCCCCCCATCGAAGACTCTCTCACTCATTAACCGCATAGATTATAGATTGTCATCCTACATGAAAGATGCCATTCTCTACAGTTGGTCAGCTCCAAGCTAGTCCTCCCCCATAGATATTTCGATATCACCAGTTGGATGCTGCTATTGTGATCCAAATCAATCAATACGAGGGTCATTGACGCCAACCAACAATACTGCCCCCAATTTAATTGGGGGTTAACAATACATGATGCGCGGAATCAAACCCAGACCACCCAGATGTTGTAGAGGGCAACTCACCACTCAGGTGAACCCCAATGTGATTTATATGATTATATATATTTATATAATTATATGTATTTATATAATTATATATATTCATATAATTATATATATTCATATAATTATATATATTCATATAATTATATATATTTATTAATATATAAAGGTACATAATTATAAATTTAATAAAAATATTTATTATTTTAATATATTTATAATAATTTTATAATTATTTAAATAGATATTTATTTATTTATATTTATAATAATAGTTAAATATATTTAAAAATATTTTATATAATTATATGTATTTATATGTATTTACTAATATATGAATATATATAATTATAAATATAGTAAAACTATTTATTATTTAAATATACTTATTATAATTTTATAATTATTTAAATATAATTTTATTTATTTATAATTATAACTATAAATAAATATTTTTATTAATATTTTTATATAATTATAAATATATATATTTATATAATTGGGACATGCCTATCTACAAATCTCAGACTCGGAGAACTGATGTGGATGGTGCTACTAGATGGAGATCTTGGGCACAATGAACTAATGGGGATGGTGCTACGAGTTGGTGATCTCGAGCATAAAGAATTGATGTGGATGGATCTAACAGTAATGAGACAATGGGATTGGGCCTTCGAAACCTGCAAATCGAGATTGATGGTTGGGATGGGAGGCACCTGAAAGAGGTAGTATTAGGGTTTTGGAGTCTTAGGCCCAAAGCAATGTGCCTTTAGGGGCCTTTTACTTTGGTTGGTATTAAAGACTGTTAAATTTGGGTCATGGGGGCCAACGAGCCTATATCCGAGTGGTAGAGGTTCTGACTTGACATCTAAAACACCCAAAATAAAATCTAGGTGGGGGTGAATTGTTGGGTTACTATAGCATTATAGTAGTAGTTACTATACCAAGTATTGTGCGGTATTGTGGTAGCCGAAACTATTCATTTGATTTGGTCTTTTGGGCCACTAGTTTGGGTCTACGGGTCTCAAGGACTTCGGGATACCAATAGTATTTTGGCCATAGGGACTTCAGGCCACCAAGGGCCTTCAGGCCATAGGACTTTTGGGCCACTAATGGCCTCCAGGATGTAGGGTTTTCTAGCCACAAAGACCTAAAAGAAGCTTGTGTAGACCACATAAGAGCATCCCCAGAAGAGGATTCAAGGAAAATTAGAAACCATCATATCTGAGCTTAACAGATTGGAAGAGTGAGAGTGTATGATAACTACCATCAGTACCAGGCATCGTGCAACTCTACACGGGGCAATGCTAGTTGATTAGCCATGGGAGGTGGGGAGCTAGGCACCTTCAACATGTAGATTCTGGGGAGAGTTTATTTCAAGTGTGTCGGGTCTTGGGCCTTCAAGGTCATGTAAAGGGACTTGTGCCTCTCGAAATTCGGGTCATGTATGGGACTTATGCCTTGGTCCTACAGGTCATGTAAGGGTTCCCCTCAACCCTTAAAAGGGGGATTATCTAAAAATCAATAAAAAATGTAAGGCCTTTGGGATTTCAGAGTAAATTTGGGTCATGAGAACATCTATTCTCTTTCGGATGAAGCTATCACTTTCATTAGTTCGTTTCTTGGGTGGTGTTAATTTTTCACTTTCAAGTTCGGTGGTACTTTTTTGTACCACATGCTTTGAGTTGCTGTATTTTTATTTTCTTTACTAAATTTTAGGACTGAGCATGCTCGTCTCCAAAAACTTTCTGATATATTTTTACATATATATATAATTATATATTTATTTATTAATATTTAAATATTTATAATTATAAATATATTAATATAATTAGTATTTAAATATATTTCTTATAATTTTATAATTATTTAAATATATATATATTTATTTATATTTATAATTATAAATAAATATATTTAAAAATATTTATATATAATTATAAATATATTTATCTAATTGTATATATTTATATAATTATATATTTTTTAACATATAAATATATATAATTATAAATAAATAAATAAAATTATTATTTAAATATATTTATTATAATTTAATAATTATTTAAATATTTATGTATAATTTTATAAATACTTTTTGAAAAAAATTATTTAAATTATTTTATAATTTACTATTTAAATTATAAAATTATTAAAAACATTTAAATAGATTGATTATATAAATTTCAAACGTATTTTAAATGTTAAAACTTGATAAAAAATGATTAAATACTTTTCATATGAATTATAAAAAAATTAAATATTACATGTATAGAAAGTAAATATAGGTATTAATAAATATTAAAAAATGATTAAATATATTTTTAACATTTTTAATGAATATATGTTAATAAATGAGTAAATTAAATTAAATATATTAAAAATATATTAAAAAGTGAATTTGTAACATTTACATGAATTAATGGTACATAAAAAAGGAATAAAAGGAATAAATAGATGATATTAATTATATAAATATGAAAATTATGAAAAATGAATTATATTAACTACAAAAAAATTATAATTAAATTAAATCAAACTAAATTAAATACACAAACATATATTCATTGAAATAAATTTATATTAAAAATGAATGAATATTAAAAATTAATAAATGCAAAAATTACTAAAAATGAAGAGATATTAAAAAAATAATAAATAATATAAAATAAATAAACATACTTGTGCACATACATACTTGAACACATGACCGACATACATATGTACACATACACATCTACACACACAAATAAATACATAGATATACACACATACACATAAATACATACAATTATACAAGTGCATATGTTTTAATTTATATCAATATAAATACATATCTAAATAAATATATTCATTTATATTGTATACAATTTTTTAATTAAAATATTAATATGTTATATTTATAAATGAAATGATAATTTAATTATAAAAAATGAATAAATATAAAGACATATTAAAAATGAATACATTTTAAAAAATATTAAACAAATAAAAAGTAATATATGTGTATATATTAAATATTAATATATATCAATATTTAATATATGTCAACATATTTTTATATATATCAATATATATGTTTACATATGAAATAAGAGTTTAATTATAAAAAATGAATAAAAATAAATAAATATTAAAAATGAATATATATATATATATATATATATATATATTTAATATGTTCATATATATCAATATATATTTTTATATTTAATAAGAATTTAATTATAAAAAAAAATTATTAAGTCAGTCGTCCCTTAACCTGAAGGGTTGTCCATTTAGGCATCCCAATAGGTAAATCCTGCTAAATAGAGGGTTGGACCGAGCCTATAGAAAGTATAGGGTGGGCCCATGCCTACATAGGCCCATGCGAGTAGGCATGGGCCCATATAGGTGTGTGTGGATCATGTATGCAGGAGTCCATCCCTACAGCAGGCTTCTAGCATTGGGATGCGACAAAATCACTTTTAAACAAGTTTTCGAACACCCACAATTTCGATTTGAGACTCGCGCGTGTGATCGGGGCCTTTATTAGTGCTAGTGAAAAGTGTTAATCAAGGCTGCCTTTATCAGCGCTACTAATAAAGCGTAGATAAAGGTACCATTTTTCAGTGCTTTTCACTAGAGCTGATAAAAGCTAGCACTGAATAAGACCAAAATAGTAGTATTGGTATTTTGTGTATGCCTACCCATTTATTAATAATACCATGTCCAAGGACTTGATAGTATGTGTGATGTCTTGGCATAAGGTCTTTATGGTAAGATTAGGATGTTCGTCATTATGTATTTCTCTATGAAATCAGTTATTTTTTCCAATGTGGTTATTTATGATGTTATTTTATCCATGGATATATCTTGTTCTTATGTTACAAGTTATATGGAATTATTTGATTATTAATAATTATTTCTATATAATTCATTCCATGTTCATTCAAAGATAGCTACCCTTACTGAGTGTTTGAGATCGCCCTTCTTATGTTTTCATTTTCCCAAGTTATGAAGAATAGTAATACATATGAAATTTCTAGATGAAAATTATGTATAGAGAATTTTGTGGGAGATGTTTAACACATAATATGAAATAATGAAATCTAGGTATAGTGGTAAATGTTTCCATTGGGTGAGTGAGATATGGATTTTGTTAAGTAATGGTTTCCATAATTCTCTAAATCTCTAAACGTATAAAAGCCTTAGGTATGTAAGTGACTTGATATTTATTAATGATATTGTAATTATAGATGAGTATGTTTGGGTTGTGTATGTTGGTATCGAAGCCGTTATATAATGTATATGTATTTAGCACCGGATATAGGTGTGCGGGTCCATGTTGTAAAATTATTAATTATAAGATTGAGTTAAAGGTGTAGGGAATTGTTATTTTGGGGATGAGGAGATATATCTAGAAGTAGGAATAGTCAAGTGCACTTATATTTTCATTGGATTATATTCTATATTTTTGTGAATCGAATGAATAAACTATATTTGACATTGTCTATCTGACATATTTTATGCATAAGTTAATTTAAAATATTAGAGATTGTCTATTGGTATGTTTTAGAGTCCATTATATGATGTGATTGTTTGAGTTTTAAATTAAATAGAAGGTTAATCCCTCCCATGTTAGTGTTTTAATACCCTTGGTGACAGTTAATAACTCATGGCCTATTAGAGGCAAGATTTTGAGGGTCACTCTTGATCTCATTTTCGATTCCAGAGAAATTATATTGGGATCAGATAATGACATTAATAAACACAACTTATTCCATGGAAGTATTAATTCAATTATTACATCATTTTTATATTTAAAACATGCAGGATATCGTATACACATGTTGTATTTTACAATTAATCTATAAATGTTTTGTTTTTTAAAATTCCTATAAATTCACCCTTATATAATTTTGATGTGTTGATTTCAAATTTGAAGTACGTTTTATGATATAAGTCTCTACCTATAATAAATGTAATTATTAAAAAATAAACCCATTAAAATAATGATTTAGGGTAAAATATATTACATGATAATTAAAGGGATTTTTTATTATATAATAAAATGATTATAGAATATCATCTAACTTTAAAGATATACAACCACTTTTTTACTTATTGAATTTACTATTTTTAATGGTTACATATAAAAATTAAACTAATATCACATTTGACGTGTTACTATTTCAATAATCATATTCTCAACCATTAAATTACTCATTCTTTATGATTATGTAATGACTAATTCATTAAAATAACATTTTATAAACTCTCTCAATTACAATACAAAGATTACATTTTCAGTACTTTCAATTTTATATCTAGATTATAGATTTTATCCATAAAATTTGAATTCCATTACTAATATGTTTTTATTTTTACAATGATGCTGTTGGATATGATACTTATGGGAAACTACAAGATATTCACAACTACAATTCATTGATTTTTTTTATTTATAATTCTCTATTATGAATAAATACCCTATCTCTAATCTTTTTTTTTCTTTTAGAAAAACCACTCTATAGTTAATTGAGAACCTAGTATTGACAAGCAATAGAATAAATCATTATCAACCAAATCCAAGTGAAAAAACCAAAAGGTCACCATAAAACACCATAGACCAATAAAAACAAGGTCGGTCCATTAAAAGAGCCAACCCTATCCAATCCCATCACAAATAGGTCATAGGGACCTAGAAAGGAGACATAAATGCCTCAAGAACCATGTATCACCTAGAAAATATCACCCACTATGAGATGTTTCTTAAAACCATGATCCATCCACATGCCTTAACAATGACAAAAATTTCCACTTCAGAGACCTAGTGCCAATGAGAAACATAAAATTCCACCATCGATGAACCACACCAAAGAAACTATTAGGATTGGTTGTGTTAAGACAAATTTATTACTTTTTCAAATTATATTTCAAAAGGATAGATTTCAAAAACCCGGTTATGAAATAAAAATCATTTTGGAGGTATTGTAACTTTTCAGAAATGATATATCCAGAATATAGAGTTATAAATTGTGTAAGGATGATTTCCTAAATTCATATCACTATTCTTAGAGGTTGTTGGAGGCTGGTTCAATTAGCAGGTTGTTGGAGGTATGATTCAATGATGTGTATGATTTATTATAATTTTTATATAGTGGTGGAACCTATAAAACTATAAGGACTTGACTATAAATAGTTGGTTGGGGTCACTTGTCATGTGTTAATATTTTATACTATCCACCTTTTATTTCATTGGGGTACTACTCCTATATTTAGGGAATTTATAACTCATGGGGTTTCGCTTCTTCTTCTCTTTCAAAAAAAACAAAATTGTTTCTCCCATGGAGTAGGGAAAGCCTTGAACCATGTTAAATCATGTATTTACATTCCATGTGAGTTTGGTTCTCATGGTTGTTTCATTTCAAAAATATTATTCTATGTTAGAGTAAGAAAATTTAGTGTGTGTCTATACAGCTTGGTAATCTTAGTTCTAGATACATCATTTTGAGAATCTTTATATTTCATATGTTCTGAAATTTGTTCTATGTTTTATGTTCTTGAATGTTTCTTCCATGTCATTGTGTTTCAAGTGAAAAAAATGGTAGATTATGGTTTAAAAAGTTCTAATGAACTTGGTTTTTATAAATAAACACTTCTAGAAAAACCTATAATCTTTACACTTTCCATTTAGTGTGATTTCTATTATAAAGGAAAAGATTCTGAATAATAAAATGTTTTTATTAACAAATTTTATGGGTTATATTTAAAATTATAAAGAACTCATATTGAAGACTATTTTTTATAGAGAGATATTATGTTTCTATTAAAATTGTTCAAACTATAAGTAATGGATAAATTGGAATGGGAAAGGATCAACTAAAAGGCGCATAAAGTTGTTCAGATGATATTAGCATGGAATTTTGCCTTAAATATTCAAGAAGTGATGACCAGTGAGGAGATAATGAAAAATCTAGTTGATATGTATAATAATCGAACTACTATTGACAAAGAGTTTCCAATGTGGTGACTTTTAATTATGAATATTTTTTAAGGAACATTAGTTGGGGTTCATTCCAGTGACTTCAGCATCATTAAAGGTTAGTTGGAATCATTATTATTGATGTTTATAGGGCAAATCTGGGATTTGATCCAGGTTTCATCATTCTTTTAATCATGGTATGCAATGGTTACTTTAGTCAGTAACACTAACTATAATACAAACTTAGTTATTGTTAAGGATGATCATGTTCTCATTTATAAAGAGGAGTTAATTTTTAAGGAAGTCTAGAAACCTTCCAGAACCATATTCAATATAAAATGTAGAGGATTTTTTTTCAATGGAAAATATAGAATAATGGTTAGGTGGAGAGGGAAATAATTCAAGGTAAATTAGTTGGGATCGAACCCATATACGGTTATTGTGGGAATAAGGGACACCTAGGTACCACGGTTCAATTCTAGGATATATGATTTCATAAATTATGAAAATGAATCAGTTTAAAAAGAAAACATTTTACTATTAATTATCAACATTTAATGATCCCCAATCTAATATTTTAGATATTTTTAGAAAAACAACTTTTATAGGGTTTAGTGGGAACCGCACAGAGCAATGACTCATAAACCAAATAGAACCCATAAAATAGCTTCAGATTCAAATTTCAAAATAAAAACTTCAAACTACTTTTGTCGATGCCATCATTGAGATTCCAACTCTCCAGACGCAAACATGATTTATGGAAGAACCTAATCGCATTAGTTCATCTAGATGAAGGATATTTTTGTACAAATTTTTTGTATGGAATGTGGAAGATAACATTGAGGATATATAGTGGGGGTAAAAGGTGTTAAAGATGGAACATTGTAAATGATAGTAAAGTCAAAGTAAGTAATGATTTTTGAAACATCAAATTCTAAAAAATCAGGGTTATAGCATTTTTTATAGAGTAAAATAGTGAAACGAAAATTTAATTAATGGAATCTAAAGGCATATTGGAGCTCGTTCAAATGGAGTACAAAACATGTTAGATTTATATCATTGTTAAATAGAAAAAGGCATTTTTTCCATAAATATAAAAACACCAAATAATTACAATCTAGATCCTTTTCACATGGATGGTTGGAGGAAAACTCTAATTCATTCTCATGGAGGGTTGTTGTACTGTGTTACCCTAATTAAGGATCGAACACACAAAGTGTGGGAATTTTTACATAATAAAAAATCTAGGGTTTTGAAACTTTAATTTAAAGTAGATCTGTGGTGTAAAATGATATCATAAAACGAAGAAATGCTTAAGGTATAAAAATAGAGGTGAGTTCTGTAGGAGAGAGTTCAAAAGGTTTTCTAAAAAAAGTGGTGATTCATTGGTTTGTTTCTATGAAATAAGGAAGTGACCAAATTCCAAAGTTTTGGGTGGTAGCCTTGAAAGTGGTATTCAAGTGGCAGATTTTTAGGTTGGGTTGTGTAAAGATAACTTTATAGATTTTGTAACTTTGTATTTCAAAAATATATATTTTGGAACATGGGTTATAATACCATAAAGACATTTTCAATAATAGTACTTGGCATAAGTGGAAGATCTGGAAGATAAATTTTAAAGGGTGGAAGGATGAGTTCTTAAAGCTGAATCATTGTTCACTATAGGTTGTATATGGGTTGTTCTTTAATGACCCGAACTTCTCTAAATAAAATTAACCTTATAATTTAATTAAATTCATTATTATATAAAATATATATAGAAAAAACATGCACTTATTTGGTTTTATTATATCCTTTCAAATTTAAAAGACCATTAAGTATCATTACAATTGGTAATATATTCATTGAAAATTGGTCATATGATTATTATAAATATAGGGTTTTTATAAATCCAATTGACATGGAAAAAGGAAGTGATAGAATCAATCAATAGGATCATACCCTATGAAGCCCATTTACTAGAGCTTCCAAGGAGATAACATCATTGGTATTTTCCCTTGACCAATCCAAATCTAAGATCCAACAACTTAAGAATGAGTGAAACTATTTATTGGAGAATTTCAAGCTCATCAACATCGTGGCGCAAACCATGTACGTCGAACCACCCCATAAAAACCTCATCATTGTACACCATAATCTTATGGAGTTTTTTAGTGTATTAAAGGGATATTAATCATGAAAATAATAATATAAATATGTATATTTTATATAATAACAAATATATTTTCATCTTATTATTGTTTCTTTATAAATGATTTTTATTTTGATAAAATAAAACACAAATTGTATTTTTTGGTAATATTCAAATTAAATTAAGGAATTTATTTTGATGAATTAATAGATTTTTAAAAAAAATATTTATTAAATATAAATGATCATATAATTTTTTAAAATTTGAATGTAATTTTTATAAGGGTTTGAAAATTGTTATTGCCAAAAAAACCTTGCATTTTTCAACAAATCGATTATTATTTCAAAATTTAAATTTTATATATTTAGAAAATTATTTTTATAAAATAAATATTATTTTTTTAATCATAATGTTGAAATTATCCAATGGTTAATTTTTCATAATTTTTCGAGACAGTTAAATTTTCAGGTAAACTTTTAAATACGGTGTAAATATACTGTGTCTATTCTGACATCATAATAACCCAAAAATGATGTAATAAATTATATAAAGGGTTTCCTTTACCAAATATATGTTTCCCCTTTAAAATTATTTTATTTTAAGTTTATTTGATTCATTTTGTAAATCCTTTACGAATCCTCCAAAATCTTTAATATATTTTAAGGTTTTAAAATCATTTATTTAAGAGCATGACTCACCTCCACATCACCACGAGTAATATTTTAATAAAATCATACTTTTTACTAATAAAATAATTAAAAACACACCTATTTTTTAGAAACCATGGGGTAAAACATGGGAAGGTTTGTGGTTTTGGTAATTTTATTATATAGATTCCAAAACCTAAGTTTGAGAAATAATAAAGAATTTCCCACTCATTTCCTATATACACCCACAAAATAGCCCAATTATATTCACTATAAAACAATTTAACACATAATTAATATCCCATCCCCACTATATATTCCTCCCAAAGTTCCTCCAAGCACTCAATAAGTTCCTCCCAAGCATTTGGAATCACCCTCTCAAACTAAGGGATCATCTCCTCCTCTTTATTCAAGTATCTCATTTATCTTATGTATTTTATATTCATTTCCTAATGTTGGGAAATGTTATTATATATCCCCGTTACTATAAATTTTAGTTATAAATTATGAGATACCCCTTTCACTCTCATAAAACCCTCCTGTGAACATTAATACGCCCTCGTTATGCTGCTGAAACGTCACTGTTATTTTCCAAGCCAAATTATTATGTAGTGAATGCCCATACCCATTTCCTATCATGGGTGTTAACCTTTATTCCCTTATAATTCTTTTATTGGGGACTCACATGTATTTATTCCACAATACTTGATAATTTAATAAAATTTTATGATAAATGATTCTATGTTTTATAATCTATGTGGCACACTTGAGAATGAGATTGAAATGAAAGTGATGGGTGCACCTGAAATGATATAACGCTCCAATGCATTGGGTAAGGTTTTAGTCTCATGATATGTAATTAAATGAATTAGGGATTTAACCTAATGTATCATAGGACTTTTTATTTCATGATAAATTTTCATTTATCCTTGACCTATGTTTATGATGTAGTGTTTTATGTTGTTTCCACATTTCCCAAGTTTCGTTTATGATTATCATATTATATCATGCCTCCTTATTCATGTTTATGATTATCACTCCTTTTATTCCTCATTGATATTCCTATTTTAAAACATGTATTATTTTCTTCATGTTATTCCATGTTTATTCCCTTACTGGGCTTTATATCTCATCGCTTTATAATCATTGTCCCTAAGTTATCCCATGCCATTTTAAGTATGAAGGATTAATATAAGCATGTTAAGGAAGATTTCAATAAAGATGTTGTATTACCTATTTTGATTTTTTGTTTAATGTACCTAATTCCAAAATAGACTATATTTTTTTATCTTCTAGTTTATATTATGTGTACTCTTATGTAATAAATCATGAATTAAGATGTGAAAAAGATAAGGGTTGTCCTAGTTGGTATCAAAGGAAAAGTTTAGTTATTTATTCAAATAAGGATTAGAAAACTCTAGCGAAAGCCTTAGGTATAAGACTAAGTATAAAAAACATCCATAAATGTTGGTAATTATATAATAAGTGGTTTCTCAAGAAAATAAATCCTTATCTAAATACTAAAAGTGGATGTGGATCTGGAATATATGTACATAGGGATAAAAACCAAAAACACCGCATTTAGCTAGACTCAAACTTGAACTAGTTCATGAAAATGGGCCTTGATTCACACCTAATTTGACACTATCAGGTATATGCTATAGTGAATTCAGAATCTCATTATGAACCATTATTAAGGTAATAAAAATACTCATATGAATATATGTTATAAAATAAATCATGGATAACATAGATTGAATCCTAGAAATTCATAAGTTAATAAATAAATGTAATTTATAAGTTATCCCCTTAAATTCATTGAATTGTTATTTTTTTGTTTAATAGTTTAAAAATACCCATCCCTAATTTTTTTTATCCAATTTCCAGAAAGATGGGGAATAAAGTAAACAACCAAAGTGAAGTGAAATGTGATGACTACTCAAATGAGATTCCCAACCAGATGGGTGTAGGAATAGATATCTTTATAATGATACTCTCTCAACTAAATAGAGTTCTAAATATAAACCTATATCAATAGAAGATTCTAACCCCCCACCCCCACCCCAAGAAAGAATAATCCATAATTTAAACCTTTATGTGACAAAGCCCTCTGACTTTCAATGGATCATCCAATCCCTTAATCACAGTACAATGGATCAACTTCATTGAGTAGATATTATCCATTCTTAAAAGTTCTGAGCAAGAGAAGGTTCTATTGGATATTTTTATCATGGAGGTAGAATCATATCAGTGGTTTAAATTTATCAAGAATATGAATCCTAATGAAGAGATCAAAGTGATGGGGTGGAAGGAATTCTGGAAAATGTTTTTTGGTAAATATTTTCCTCATGCTCTTTGAATTAAAATGGAAAGGGATTTCCTTTCTATAAAGAAAAAAAAAGATGATGAATATATCAATACGTATGAGAAAAACTTCACAAGACTTGCATGATATGCCTAAATCTTTTTCATCACCCCTGAATTAATTTTTTACCACTTCTTTGGTGTTCTAAAACCTAGTATACAAAAAGCCCTGGCGATTCAAGACTTTGATAGTTTTGTCTAATGTGATTTCAATGTCGAAATGGAGATTAGGAAATCTCAAGGGTATCATAGGGATAATAATTGTAAAGTGGAGTTTAATTTTTGTGGTTTGATAGATAAATATAATGGTGCTAACAAATTCTATCATCCCACTTGTAAATGTTGTGGAAAAAAGAACCAAGGAAATTTTTTAAGGGGGATAAAAAAATGATTTAGGTGTGGGAAGGAAGTACACATAGCTATCAATTGCTGATGGGAGAACCCCAGGAATGTGATGAAAGAAAGGAATGATCCAATCAACCCTCAATGAATTGATCATTTTTTCAAATTCAAGGAACTAGGGCACTTTTCAAACCAATGCACTAAGCCAAGGGGTTTTTGGAAACAACCAACAACCTCTAAGGTAGTAAGGGACTTCTTTTTCCATAACAACAGTTGAGGTGGATCCTGAAAATGAAGTGGTTATAGGTATGCTAGTTATTCAATCAAGAATATTGAACTTAATTTTTTATTCTATATCTATGAATTCCATTATATCAAACAAGTATATAAGAACTATTAAAACACCACCATAAATCCTGGAAGTAGTGCTATCAGTGAAAATGGAAAATGGGGAAACTACTGTATATCGAGTATATAACTCCACCCCTACCAAAATTTGCTGGCTAAAATTCCCAGAAAACCTGGTCATACTCTCTTTAGTTGAATTTTTTATAATTATAGGTATGGATTGACTTTACCTATATAGATCCAACATAAATTTTCATGAGAAGTAAATCACTCACCATATCATGAACTAACACCCGATTTTGTACAAGTGTAAATAGGTTGATGAATACTATTTATCGCCAACATCTCAAGAATGGATATTATTTCCCTATGAGAAACCATATCTATCTCAAATGATTGAGTCTAATAAAAATATCCTCCTCAAATACATGCTAATTGTGAGGGAATATGCTGAGGTTTTTATTGGATAATTTTCTGGTCTTCATCTGAGCCGAGAGATTGAATTTTCAATCGAACTTATACCTAGATAATTGCCATTATCTAAGAATCCATATAAAAAGGTTATTAGGGAACTTGAGGAGTTGAAGAAAAAACTATAGGTTAATCTAGATAAAGGGTTCATATACACAAGTGCTTCACTTTGGGGTGACCTAGTCCTATTCATCGAGAAGAAATATGGGTCAATGTTCCTTTGCATTAATTAATGTGAGCTCAACAAGATCACAGTAAAGACCAAGTATCTTCTATTATTGATTGATGAAATATTTGATCAGATATTTGGAGAAAAATAATTCTATAAGTTGTATCTTTGGTCAGGATATTATCAAGTAAGGGCGAAGAAGGTGGATATCCCAAAGATTGCTTTCCAAACAAGTTACGGGCACAATGAGTTCATAATAATTCCATTCAGACTCACTAATACTCCAAAAATATTCATGGACTTTATTAATAAAGTATTTAGATATTACATTAATAAATTTGTGGTAGTATTTATAGATGATATTATAATAGACTCCAAAATCAATGAGGAACATGGGGATTATTTAAGCACTATGCTAAATACCTTACGGAAGGAAAAGCTTTATAAAAAAAATAAATGTGAATTCTCATTGAAGGAAGTATCATTCTTGGGGAATATTATCACAATAAATGTGATATTTGTGGACCCTTAAAAGACAAAAAAAATTGAAGGATAGAAGATACCAATATATGTGATAGATATCCATAGTTTCCTTGGATTATCTATGTACTATCATCGATTTGTGAGAACTTTCTTGTGATTTTCAAACCCTCTAACCAAGATAAATTGGAAGGGAGTTGTGTTTTCTTGGAAATATGAATGTGAATAGATATTAAACGAGTTTAAAAGTAGTCTCATAAATACAATTATTCTCACACTACCCACAAGTGGAGAACTTTTCATGGTATTCAGAGATGATTTGAAGAAGGGACTGCGATGTGTGTTAATAAAGAATAAAAAAGTGATAGCCTATCATTCTTGGTAATTGAAATTTCATGAATAGAACTACCCAACGCATGATCTGGAGTTATATATAGTGATTTTTTCATTGAAAATTTGGTTACATTATATCTTTGGGGAGAAGTGTAAAATATATATGGATTACAAAAGCCTCAATTATATACTCACATAGAAAGAGTTGAATATGCACCAACAAATATGGTTAGATCTAATCAAGGTCTATGACTTCTCAATCCACTGACATCCTAGAAATGAAAATAAAGTGGCAGAAACTCAAAGTAGAAAGGATCCAAAAATTTGATCATTAATGAGAATTGAGAAGGATCCAATCTTTTTAGGCTTGGAAAGTATGGACATGGGAATCATAAAGCAAGTAACATCATTAATCTTTTCACAAATGATTGATCAATCATCCATTTTAGAGAAGATAAAGGATTCCCAAAGAGATGATGTGGTAATTCATAAGAAAGTGGAATCTATAAGAAAATAGAATTCCTTAGAGTTTAATGTTAATGAAGAAGGAGTTGTGAGATTTGGGTCACAACTATGTGTACCATCAAATCTTGATTCAAAGAAGGAGCTATTGGATGATGCAAATAGTTAAAATTTATCCATCCATTTGGGAAGCAAAAAGATGTATTGATATCTCTAAGATCACTATTGGAAAGACAATATGAATAAGGAGATCTCAGAATATACATAAAGATGTCTTGTATGTCATCAAGTGAAGACAAAAAGGAAAAAATACAAGGGGATGATGTAACCATTACCCATACCTTCATGGAAATAATAAAACATCACCATGGAATTTGTCATTGGTCTTACAAATACATCAAGATAAAATAATTCTATATGGGTTATGGTGAATTGTCTTACAAATACTATTCACTTCATTTCAATTCGAGAGTACTCCTCACTCAATAAACATGCAAGGATATACATTAGAAAAGTGGTGAGGCTACATGGAACACCACTATCGAGTGTATCTGATCGATACCAAATATTTACCTCCATGTTCTGAAAGAGTCTCTAACACACTCAAAATAATGAGTTGAAATTTAGCATCACTTACCACCCCCCAAACTGATAGACAATCTGAGCATACCATCCATACACTCAAGGACATGTTCTGAGCATACTCAATTGACTTCAAAAGAGGAAGGGATAAACATATTCATCTAGTTGAGTTGTCATACAATAAAACTTTCCAATATAGAATCCAAAGGCTCCTTATGAATCCCATTGTGGGAAGAGGTGTAGAACACCTACATGTTGGGATGAAGTTGGGGAATACTAATTGTTTTATCCTGAAATTGTATAGGAAATGGTGTAAAATATCAAGTCCATTCAGAAGAACATCATGGATTATCAGAGTTGACAAAATAGTTTTGCTGAAAATCATCAACAAGACCTAGAGTTTAAGGTTAGAGACTAGTTTTTACTCCATATATCTCTATGTAATAAATTCATGATATTTGGGAATAAGGGAAATATTGGTCCAAGATACATCGGTCCCTTTGAGATTGTTAATCACATCGGAGTGGTGGCCTATCGACTAGCATTCCCACCTAACATATCTCAAGAACAAAATGTATTCCACATATCACTCTTGAGAAATTACATACCATACCCCTCATATGTACTCAATACATAGGTGGTTTTAGTGGAGAATGATCTTTCCTATGAGGAGAAATTGGTGAAAATATTAGACTGTAGAGACAAAGTTTTAGGAAATAAGAAAATACATCGGGTCTAAGTGTTGTAGAGAAACCACAAGTTTGAGAAAGTGAAACGGGAACCTGAGGAAGTGATAAAATAGAATTCACCTCATCTGTTTTAGTGCATGAAATGAAAATTTCGAGGGTGAAACTTTTAAAGGGGGTAAGATTATAATGACTTAAACTTTATAAATAAAATTCCCCTTTGTAATTTAATTAAATGCATTGTTATATATTATGGATATAGAAAATACATGCACTTATTTGTTTTTATTATATCCTATAAGATTGAAAATTATATCAAGTATCATTACCACTGATAATATAGTCATTGAATAGTGATCATATGTTTAGTATAAATGTAGGTTTTTGAATAATGCAATTGACACGGAAAATGGAAGTGATGGCCTCAACCAGTAGGATTGTACCCTATAATTATCAGAACTTACAAGAGAGATAACATCATTGGGATTTTCCCTTGACCAATCCCAAGTTGAGATCCAATAACTTAAGAATTAGTGAAAAAATTTACAGGATAAGTTCAATCTCATTGAGATCACATCCCAAACCATGTATTCTAAACCACACCATGAAAGTCTCACTGTCGCACACATTACTCGTAGGGAATTTTATAGTGTATTAAAGGGATATGTATCATGACACTAATAATATTAATATCTATTTTTTATAGAACAATGAATATATTTTCATCTTATTATTTTTACTTTATAAATTATTTTAATTTTGACATAATAAAACACAAATTATATTTTTGGGTAATATTAAAATTCAATTAAGGAATTTATTTTGTTGAATTTGTGGATTTGTAAAATAAAAAATATTTTATTAAAATATTATTATTAAATAATTTTTATTAAATATAAATGATCATATAATTTTTATGAAGTCAAATGTAAATTTCATAATAGTTTGAAAACTGATATTGCTAAAAAAGCACAGAATTTCTCAATAAATGTTTATTATTATTTTAAAAGTAAAAATTCAATTATTTAGAAAACTATTTGGATAAAATAAAGATTATTTTTTGAATCATAATGTCAACATTATTCAATGGTGAATTTTTTATAATTTTCTGAGATATTCGAATTTTCATGTAAAATTTTAAATAAGTCATAAATATAAAACATGTATTATGACATCATAATAAACCAAAAATAATTTAATGAAAACTATAAAGGGTCTACTAGAAAAAATATTTGTTTTAACTTTAAAATAATGTGATTTTCTATTTATTTGATTAATTTTTTAAAGCCTTTATGAATCCTCTAAAAAGCTATAATATATTTTAAGGGTTTAAAATCATTTCTTTAAGAACAAAACTCACCTCCACATCAACATGGGTAATATTTTAATAATTAAGGCCCTAGGAAAAATAAAATAATGAAAAAACACTATTTGGTAGAAAAAATGGGCAAAAATAATTGTAATGTTTTTGGGTTTGGTTATTTTATTATATAGAGTCCAAAACCTAAGTTTGAGAAACAATAAATAATTCCCCACTCATTTCCTATATAATACCACTAAAAATCCCATTTATATTCACTCAAAAACCTTATATAATTTCATTAATCTACCCTATTATCTCCATATTCCTCCCAAGTTTCCACCAAGCTCTTAGGAAGCTCCTCCCAATCATTTGGAATCACCCTCTCAAGGTGAGGGATCCTCTCATTCTTCTCTTTATTCAATTATATTCTTTATCATATATCTTTTATCTTAATTTCCTATTGTTGAGATATGTCCTTCCATAACTACCATTACTATAACTTTTTTTATAAATGATGAGATACCCATTTCAATCTCATCAATCCCTCCCATGAACATTCATATGCCCCCATTATGCTGTTGAAACTTCACTGTTATTTTTTATGCCAAACAATTGTGTAGTGAATACTCATACCCATTTCCTATCAAGGGTATTCACCTTTATTCACTTATAATTATTTGATTGGGTACTTACATATATTTATTCAACACTCCTTGATAATGTAATAAAATATTATGATAAATGATTCCATGTTTTATAATCTATCTAGCACACTTAATCATGATAATGAAATGAAAGTGATGGGTGTTCTTGGAATTATGTAAACTCCAATGCATTGGGTGATGTTTTAGTCTCATGAGAAGTCATGAAAGGGATTTTATAGTGAAACTAATCCATCATAGGACTTTTTACATCATGATTTATTTTTATTTATCCTTTACCTATTTTTATAAGGCATTGCTCTAATTTTTTGCCACATTTCCCTTTCTTCCATTTATGGTTATCATATTTTATCATGCCTCATTATTCATGTTTATGATTATAACTCCTTTTATGATCTATTTATATTCCTATTGTATAACATGTATTACTTTCTTTATTTTATGCCATGTATTTTCCCTTACTAGGATTTATAGGTCACCCCTTTATTATGTTTGTCCTCAGGTTATCCCGTGCAATTTTATGTACGAAGGAATAATATGACCATGTTATAGAAGTTTTAAATAGAGATTATGGGTTCCCTATTTTATGTTTTTTGTAATGTTCCTAATTCTCAATTACATTAGACTTATTTATCTTCCATTTTGAATTATCAGTAATATTGTGTAATAAATCATGAATTAATATGTAATAAAGAGAAAGGTTGTCATAGGTTTAGTCAGTGGGATTCGGTAAGTATTCTATATGATGGAGTAAACTATTTATATGGTAGTAGAACCCAGGATATTGGTAGTACTAAACTATAAATATTTATGTGGGTGCACGTGGAAAGTGTGAACTTTTTTACTATTCACCTTTTGTCCCTCTTAGGTAGTGTTCTGGTATTTGGGAAATTTGTAACTCCTGAGGTTAATCTTCTTATTATATTTTTAATAAAATTGGTCATGTTTATCCCTTAAAGTATGGAAATTCCTAAACCAAATTAACACTTGTGTTTTATTTTCAACTGAGTTTGGTTTTCTTGGTTACCCCATTTCATAAAGATACAAATTCAAGGCATGGTTGGGGTGCTTTCTCTTCTCGGTTAAGGATACATTATTTTGAGCATCACAATGTTTTGGAAGTTTGAGAATTTTTTTTCATTTTATATTCCATAAGGTTTCTTCTGTATTGTATTGTTTCAAGAATAATTACAAAAAGAACAAAAAGAAAGAACCAATATTCAAAACAGCCACAATGAGAATGTAAAACACTATAGCCACTTCCAAATTCAAGATTGAGACCTTTTAACACATTAAAATCATAGGAGATACAACCACTCACCCCAAGATCATATTACTATCACACAATTACATATTTCCCTAGAGGTTTTGTTGGAACCATGGTCATCTATGCGTGAATTGGAGTATGGTTTGTTTTTGTTGTCAATCCTTAGAGGAAGTTCAGAATGTGTGCCAGCAAAGTACTCTTACAGGTCAAGCAGATAACAATATTGAAGGTCGCACCATTTTTCATTGTTTTCCAAATTTCTAGACCTCAAAACTGACAAAAGGGGAAAATTGTATTTTTTGGGAAAGGGACTTGCTCACCGGATATGTGTTGCTCAAGTGACTTGCGCGCCGAGAAAGGACTTGTGCACCAGTGCCTAGGAGGATTGTAAAGTTGCGTGCCATATGTTTTCTAAGATCAGAAATTCAAAATATGGAAAAGGAAAGAGGTTCGTGAAATTATTGGTTCGGTCGTGCAAGTGAGTAGCACGACAGAGGGTAGGGCTGTTGGAGTTTCACGCCGGAACTTACGCGCCGAGAAGAGGCTTGCACACCACCGTGTAGTGTGTCCAGTTTGCCTATAAATAGAGGACCACCCCTCCTCATTTGGAACGAAGTTCAAGACTTAGATATTTTCCGAGATCCCATCGCTCATGTGTTGTAGTCAATCAAGTGGTAGTTTGGTCGCGCAAGTAGAAGTTGCGTGCTAGTTGTTGGTTGTGCGTCCAAGTTGGTTTGGGCACAAAATACGGAGAGTCGCGCAAGTTTGGATTTGAAGAAGGAGGTGTCTCACAAGTGGTTTGTTGAAACTTTTTCACCGAATTTGTGTCGCGCAAGTGACTTGCGTGCCAGGCAGTAAAGAAGCGCGACAGTGTTTTTGAGCTGCAAGAAAGTTGGGAGATTGCCCGGTACCCTCGGTGCAAAGTGAGATTAGTCTATGGGTGAAGCTTGGAATTCAACAGAGCATCTAGATACAATAGAGGATGTACTCATTAGAAATGATGAAGAGACCTTCACGTTTATAAACTGACTGGGACTTCACCAAAGGCAGTGATTCAGGGGGAGTCATCGGGAGTGACCCAAGGGACGTAGTGAGCTATCCCTCAACTTTTGTAAAGGAAATGAGCCTGAGATAGAGTTATTGTGCCCAAAACTTTGTAATCCACATATAGTTAAGAATAGTGGAATTTGGTACAATCGTAAACTTGTCGGTGTATGCTCCTTGGACGTATCCCTTAGTGGTGAACCAAGTAAAAATTGTTGTTTCATCTCTTTGAATGTGAATGTTTCATTGCATATCATATCCATCGTATAGGTTTAACTAGTTCCTACCAATTTGGGAACAAGATCCTTGTTTTTAAAAGAAAACATTTTCATCCTGATTCACCCCTCCCCTCTCAGGTTGTCCCAGGGTCCTACAAGTGGTATTAAAGGGAGGTTGTTGGTGTTAGATCTTTCCTTTTCCGTCATGGAAAATTCAACCTGTGTTAGGGGAGTCCCCCTCTTTGATGGAAGTAATTTTCAGATTTGGAAGAATATAATGAGATCTCATCTAAGACCCCTTGGAATGGAAGTTCTATTTTCCACTGTGCAAGGTATTAATGTTTCTGATCCAACAGGACTGGTTATGACTGGTACAGATAGGAAAATTCTCGATGTAGATGCTAAAGCATAGAATGCTCTCACCGCAGCCCTTTATGATCAGATCTATCTAAAAGTGATGAGTAGCACCTCAGAAAATTCCATGTGGGATAAAATTGAAAATATTTATGAAGGAGATAACAAAGTGAAGGAGGCGAAACTATAAGTGCTTCACAATAGATTCGATGATCTGAAGATGCATCCTGATAAGAATGAAGACTCCTTCTTCAATCAAATTAATGAAGTGGTTAGAGCTTTTCGGGGCCTAGGAGAAGAAATCAAAGATGTTGAAATTATGAAGAAAATACTAAGAAGACTTCGAACCACCATAAAATGCAAAGGTGTCAGCCCTTGAGGAAAGAGATCTTTCGAAACTTTCTCTAGATGATCTACTGAGCAGCCTGGTGGAATATGAAATGAGATTCAAACCAGAAGATGCTACAACTCAAGTGAGCAAGGAAATGGCGTTCAAATCCATTGAGAAAATGAAAATATCAAAAGATATTAGTGGTTAAGATGATGAGGAAAAATAAATTCTTTCTCTAATTGTAAAGAAGTTCCAAAAGGGAAAAGGGAAATTCAAAGGGAAGTTACCTCTAGCTTTCTTTCGTTGTGGCAAAGTTGGTCACATTTCCTATTAGTGCTTAAGAAAGTTCGATGATGAGAATAGCTATGTTGAAAACATTGAGAAGCCTCAAAAAAGGGTTTTCAAAAAGGGATACTTCAAATCAAGAAGGAAGGTACCAAAGAATAGCTTTTTCTGTGAAGAGGAATATAATGATAATGAATTCTGTGATGAAGAAGAACCAGAATTTAAAACTGGAAATCATGCTTCCATGATGGCTACTATTGAAAAATCAGAAGATATTGGTGGGGAAAATCAGTTGAAAACTAGTGTTGATCCTGAGTTTCAACTTAAGGATGTTTTTAGTAAGCATAAGATTAAATGTAATTGTTGCAAAAAGTGGAAATCAATTGTAGAAGAATCAAAATAATATGTTGATCAACTTGAATCAGAAATTGAACAACTAGAAGAATTGGTGAAAGTACAGTCTAAAATTCTTGAAAGCAATGATGATGTAGTGGATCTGAAGCTGAGAATTGAAGATCAGGAAAAGGTCATCAATGAACTCACCTCCATACTATAGGAAAAGTCCAAGACTACTGAGCGTCTTGAGGAGGAAGTTTCTACTATTATAAGTAAACTTGAAAAAGATTCAGTTTCAAAAGAATAAAAAAATAATATACAGTTTGGAAGGTTATCAGATGCTGAGTTGTTAGAGAGAGAAAAACGTGGCTCTAATGGAGTTGAAAAGATCTTAAATGATCAAAGACTAGACTGCATTGGAAATAGTGGAATTGGTTGTGAGTCATAATCGTCAAATGCTGCAAAAAAAAGTAACCAACATAAAGGCAAGATGAAAGTGGGTAATATGGGAAAGTCTATTCAAGTAATGAAACAGAAACCCCCAATTCAATCTGAAAGAAGAAAATAAGATTATCCTCGAGCCACGTGGAAAAAGTATCCCTCATATCATTATCCCATGAAAGAAGGAATGAGGACAAATAGAAGCGAGAAGACATTTCCTCTCATGAAGTGTCAGTTCTGTGGATATTTGGGCCATACCATGTCTTATTGCGAAGAGGCAAGAATCTATCTGAATGGATAAGATATAGGAGTTCAACAGAGGAGAAAAAATTCATATCCTAATTCTTTTAGAACAAATAATTTCTATGGATATTGTTTTTGTTGTTCTAAATTTGGTCATAAGGCTGTTAATTGCAGGGAGAGAAGGGACATGGACACCTCATACCGAAGTTCGAGACAAGTCAAGTCTCGTCAGTCAGAAAGTGTTGCTCTTTCAAACAGGTTTTCTCCTCTCAAAGGAGATTTTTACTATGATGAACATAGGTACACGGAATAGATAATTGAAAGTCCATCAGTGCTCTATACTCAATCTAATGTCTCATGGAAAGAAAGGAAGAAAATTTAGAAATACAACCTTATAGAGGTGTCCCTCAAAGCTACAAAAAAGAAATAGTACCTGGATTCTGGATAACGGTTGTTCATCTCATATGACATTTAATTCCATCCTGTTAACGGATATCAAAACAAGGTTGATGGTATAGTACTATTTGGTAATGATGGAGCTCTGAAAATCAAAGGTAGTGGAAGTAGTGAATTAGCTAATAAATAGCTAAAGAAGACTGAATTCCTTTATGTAGATGTCCTACATCATAATCTACTCAGTGTAAGTCAACTCTGTGACTCGGGACGTATAGTTACTTTTAATCGGAAAGGATACACTATCAAGGGAAAGACAGGAAATTCACTTATGAAGGGATGCAGAACAGAAGGCAACTTGTATCAGGTTGATAGTAAAGAAAATATTTGTTACATGACTATTGAAGAAGAAAACAATTTGTGGAATCAGATAATGGGACACATCAATCAACAAGACATGGAGAAAATATCAAAATTTAGGATTGTCCTGGACATTCTCAACCTGAAGCGTGAGTGTGAAAAGTCTTGTGATGCTTGCATTCGTGGGAAGCTGATCTTCAGTTCATATCGGCCAAATAAGAAAATGGAATCCCATCTTCTTGATCTAATTCATACATATGTATGCGGGCCGATAAATGTTGTCGGAACTCATGGAGAAAGGTACTTTGTTCTTTTCATTGATGATTATAGTAGAATGGATTGTGTAATTGTGATTCATAGGAAGCGACAAGTACTTTATTGCATGAAAACTTATCACCGAATTGCCGATAATGATACTAGACGGACAATAAAAGTCCTGCAATCTGACAATAGAGGGGAATACACATCCATTGAGTTTTAGAATTACCTAGAAAACATGGAATACAGCATGAGGTAGCTTCTGTGAGAACTCCACAGCAAAATGGGGTTGTTGAGTGCCGAAATCGACAGGTCAACAATATGGCCAGGACTATGCTGATTGAGAGTGGTATCTCTCGCCATTACTGGAAGGAAGCTATTGAAGTTTCAGTGCACATTTATAATCAAACAGTGCTTTATATGGGATAAACGAATACACCATATGAATTGTCGCATGGAAGGAAGTTTTCGTTGAAATACTTTCATGTTTTCGGAAGAAAATGTTTCATCCAGAATAAAGAAGGAAATCAAGGGAAGTTTGGTGACAATGCTGATGAAGGAATTTTTCTTGGGTATCCAATGAACAGAAAATCCTACAAGTGTTTCAACAAGCGATTAGGAAAGATTATGGAAAGTAGTGATGTTAAGATGATCGAATAGAAAACCACAAATGCTTCAAGGACGTCATATGCTGATGTGATAGAAATTGAGGAAGAAAGTGAACGTGGAGAAAATAAAAATACAGAAATAGAGGAAGCTGTACAAAACACTCAGCAGTCACATCGTGATGTTGACTCAGAAGAAGAATCAGAAGAAGAAACTGTGGCTGGAGAGAATGCAAATGAACCACACAGGAGAAATCGTAGAGATGAGATTGATCCATCTAACATAATTGGGGATATGAGTGCACCCACTCAAACAAGGAGGATGAGAAATAACACACAATCTGCATTTTTTTCAGCTGTGGAGCCATCCTCAATCGAAGAAGCTGCAAAGGATGAATCTTGGGTGAAAGCCATGAATGAAGAGTTAGATCAGATTGACAAGAATCAGATGTGGGATCTTGCCTAGAGACCTAAAGGTCACAATGTGATTGGTACAAAAATGGATCTTCAAGAACAAGTTTTTTGAGCATGGAAGTGTTATTAGAAACAAGGGTCGCCTAGTATGTAAGGGATATTCCCATATTGAAGGTGTTGAGGTTGAATAAACCTTTGCTCCAGTGGCTAGACTGGAGTCAATCAGGTTGTTCCTTAACATGGATCTCCAAATAGGATATAAAGTCTATCAAATGGATGTCAAGACAGCATTATTAAATGGTGTACTCAAAGAAGAAGTCTACATTGAATAAATAGTGGGTTTTCTTCTTGGTACTGATGAAACAAAGGTCTGCAAACTAAAGAAAGCACTTTATGGCTTGAAACAGGCACCACGGGTGTGGTACTCCTGACTGGACTCTTATCTCAAGAAGCTGTAATTCAAAACAGGATGAGTAGATCACAATCTATATGTGAATAATTCTTCAAAAGATTGATTCATGGTTCTAGTCTACATTGATGATATCATATTTGGTGGCAGCAGGCAGAAATTAGTGGATGAATTTGCCGATCACATGAAATCAGAATTTGAAATGTCTATGATTGGGGAGCTCACATATTTCTTGGGGTACAGGTGATTCGAAGGCAGGATTATACTTTCGTTTCTCAATAAAAGTATGCAAGAGAGCTGCTGAAGAAGTTTAATACGCAAGACTCCAAACTAATATAAACTCTGATTGCAGTTGGAACCAAACTTTGAAAGCATGAGGATAGGGCATCTGTAGACCCCACTATGTATAGGAGGATAATTGGGAGCCTACTGTACCTGACAGCGACACGGAAAAATATCGTCTTTGCAACCTGTTTATCAGCCCTCTTTCAGAGTAATCCAAAGGGGGAACATATGGCAGCAGTAAAAATAATCATGAGGTATATTCAAGGTACTCACAATTGTGGTTTATACTTTTTTTCCAGAAGAGATGGTGAATTATCATCATTTTTTAATACTGACTGGGCTGGAGATGTAGTGGACAGAAAGTACACCAGTGGTGGAGCATTCTATATTGGGAATAAATGTGTTGGCTGGTTAAGCAAGAAACAAGAAAGTACTTCTATTAGTACTTATGAAGCTGAATATATATTTGTCACAAAGGAATGAACTCAATTGCTATGGATGAAGCAATAATTAACAGATATTGGTGATGAGGTGAAGCAACCAATGGTGATTTACTGTGATAACAAGAGCTCAATTGATCTTATGAAGAATTTGGTCCATCATTCTCATAAAAAACATAATGAAATTAGGTATCACTTTATCAAAGATAAAGTTGAAGAAGGCGTGATTATAATGGATCATGTGGGTACTGATGAGCAAGTGGTTGATATCATGACCAATCCACTATCAGCAGCTGTGTTTGAGAAGCATCGGTTGAACCTTGGTGTTCAGCCACCTCTCAGTGCATAAGAAGGTTACGCAATACCCCTCTCCCCAGTTATGTTAATTTTTTTTAATCTGTTTATGGATGCGATGCAGGTTTGTGGGGGAGATACTATTCAAGAAAATTGTGGTTTCATCTAAACAATGAAATATTACCAGTCTTTGGGTTTATTTTCAATGGGGGAGAAAGGAATAAATTCAGGCATGTAATGCTTTTTTGACACATTGAGAATTCAGTGTAGGTGATAGGATGGGAAGGAATTCATTGGACGGGAACCCAATTCAAGCTTTCTCTCTTGTTTTCTACACCGATCATTGCTCACGTAGACTTAGAGTATTGGCTGAGTTGATTCTTGCGTTTTTGGTTTGCATGTGGATGGTGATCTATTGAATTTATTTACCGATTTCCAACAAACTCAAAGGGGGGGATTGTTGGAACCATGGTCATATATGCATGAATTGGAGTGTGGTTTGTGTTTATTGACAATCCTTAGAGGAAGATCATAATGTGTGCCAGAAAAGTACTCTTACAGGTCAATCTGATAATAGTATTGAAGATGGCACCGTTTTTCAGTGTTTTCCAAATTTCTGGACCTCAAAATTGACAAAAGGGGAAAACAGTGTTTTTTGGGAAAGGGACTTTCGCGCCGGATATGTGTCGTGCAAGTGACTTGCGTGCTGAAAAAGGACTTGTTTGCTGATGCCTAATAGGATTGGAAAGTTTCAAGCCATATTTTTTTCAAGATAAAAACTTCAAAATAAGGAAAAATAAAGAGGGTCGTGCAAGTATTGGTTTGGTCGCCCAAGTGAGTAGCGTGACACAGGCTAGGGCGGTTGGAGTTGCGCACCAGAACTTGCGCACGAGAGGAGGTTTTTGCGCCACCGCGTAGGGCGTTCAGTTTTACTATAAATATAGGACCACCCCTCATCATTTGGAATGAAGTTAAAGACTTATAGATTTTCTGAGCTCCAATTGTGCAAGGGTTGTAGTCGCGCAAGTGGTAGTTTGGTCACGCAAGTAGAAGTTGCGCGCCAGTTTTTGGCTGCGCATCCAAGGTGGTTTGTGTGCAAAAGACGGTGAGTCGCGCAAGTTTGGATTTGAAGGAGGAGGTATTACGCAAGTGGTTTGGTGACACTTGTGTGCTGAATTTATTCCACGCAAGTGACTTGCGCGTCAGGCAGTAAAGGAGCGCGAAAGTGTTTTTGAGCTGCGAGAAAGTTGAGAGATTTCCAGGTACCCTCGGTGCATAGTGAGATTCGTATACGGGTGAAAGTTGGACTTCAACAGAGCATCTATATACAACAGATGATGTACTCATTAGCGATGATGAATAGACCTTCACATCTATAAACTAAGTGGGAATTCACAAAAGGCAGTGAGCCAGGGGTAGTCAACGGGAGAGAACTGAGGGACGTAGTGAGCTATCCCGGAACTTTTGTAAAGGCATTGATCCTGGGATAGAGTGATTGTGCTTGAACCTTCGTAATCCACATATAGTGAAAAATAGTGGAATTTGGTATAACCGGCAACTTTTCGGCGTATGCTCTTTGGACGTATCCATTGGCGGTGAACCAAGTAAAAATTGTTGTGTCATCTCTTTGGATGTGAATGTTTCATTACTAATCATATCCATCATATAGGTTTAACTAGTTCCTTCCAACGTGGGAACAAAATCCTTGTTTTTAAAAGAAAAATTTATCACCCTAACTCACCCCTCCCCTCTCAGGGTGTCCCAAGGTCCTACAGGTTTCCACCACACTGATGATGTCTCACCTCCACTGAAGAATACCACTACGGGTGCCTTACCAAGCAGCTGCTATAAGGCCCTGATATTTTAAAAGAATAAAATTATTTTCACTAGTATATATGACATGAAAAACCGAGGTTAAAAAAATGTAACACGCCAAAACTTTACAATATATTTATTTTTAAATAAATTTGATCTCTTTGATGGCTTGTGATGTATGCAACATCGGGTTTAAATGAAATGTGATACTATATTTAAATATTTTTATTTAAACATGACCATTATAAGATAGACATTAAGTTAGAGAGTATGAATAGGACTAAATAAATTTTTAAAATTATATTTTTTACACATGTATAAAATAAATTCAATAGTTATCTATAAATTATAAATAAAATGAGAACCATTTCAAAGAAAAAATAAATGTTTTCTAAAAAAACTATATTTTTCTAAAATGGGATTTATTCATGCTTTATACACATAATTTAAAATTAATTTTTTCCAATTTTATAAAATTTATTTAAAAAAACTTCATTCTTGAAATCATCATATTTATATTAACTTATGGAGAAATTTTGGTATTTTTTGGAAAATATTACTTTTTCAGCGAATAATGAAAATAAAGTTTTTTATAAAATTGTAATTTATTTTTAATAGATTAAGTACAATTATTATTTAAATTTGACTTAGAATTAATATAATTATTATTTAGTTATATTAAATCCATTTAATTACATTTAACTCATCCTTATTCTAGATTTTATTATAAGTTTATTGTTTCTCTTTAAAACACTTTTTTTCTAAAAACTATTTAAAAGTGTATAATTTATATCCATTTTAAATAAATAAATTAAACCCTAATCATGAATTATTTAAAGTAAATTTATAGATTATATATCTATAAATATGAATTTAAATTCATCTAATAATGATTACTTGTCTAATAGTTAATATGAGATCATCTTTCCCTTAAAAAATAAATTTCTTAAAAAAATATTTTTTTGACATGCCTATGGATTTAAGTTTAAATTTAATTATTCCAATTATGAGATTTAAATTTATAAAAATGCATTAAATTTTTATCATTATCATAATTTATATTATAAAATAATTTTAACTTAATTTTTTACCACAATAAATAGTGAAAACATTAAAAAATATTTGTTGCGGTTAAGGTGAAAATGAGTTTAATAGGGGTTAAACTAAAAATATTAGGGTTAAAAATGACCCAAAAAATGTAAATTTCATATTTTATGGTTGTATGTATATATTATATCTTATAAGGTTTGAAAATTATCTATTTTGGATTTTTTTTTCATGAGAAAAGCATGGGTGGAATTATTTATTTTCAAAAATTCCAAGTGTTTCCTATCCACCAATTATAAAATGCCACCTCCTTCTTTATTTTGGAGCCTTACATTAATTTCATGATCTAAAACCATATCAACCTCCCTCAAATGGGAAACAAAATTGTCGATCGTGTGTACAGTGGACTACCACCTCATAAACCAATGCAATTCATTTTGCATAACTACTTCTCATGGATGGATATAATGATCTATCTAATATTTATATATGGTATTTAGGTTATAATTATAATTACAAAATTATAATATCATATAAACCTTTTTAATTTATATTCCACAGAGAATACAATAAATTCACTCGTGTGTACGACGGACTATAGCCTCACAAAGTGATGTGATTCATTTTTCACTTACACTTTACATTGAATATGATAAGGATTAATTTAATATTTTTATGTTATAATCATGAAATATTAACCATTATTGAAAATAAATATATCATATTATTTATTACAATACCATCCATTGAATAAATGATAACATCATTCATGTGTATCGAAGACTACCGTTTCGCAAAGCGATGTGATTTATTTTTCACCTACGCTTTACATAGAATGTGATAAGGATTAATTTGATGTTGATATATGAAATTCATGAAATATTAAACATTATATAAAATTAATATATCATATATGTTCTTACCTTAACATTCATTAAATAAATGATAATGTTGTTCATGTGTAAAGCAGACTACAACCTCGCGAAGCGATGTGATTCATTTTTCATTAACACTTTGCAAGGAAGGTATTAAAAGATAAATTAAATTAATATATGTGATATATATTAAGATATATTTATACTATAAAATTTATATAAAATCCATATTATTACCCCTTCACCTGTAAATTAAATGATAACATCACTCATTTGGATATATGGCCTACTGTCTCCACGAAGTGATGTGATTTATTCTCTATGTTCAAAATTCAATAATGATTATAAATATGTATCTAATGAAAAAAAATTATATTTATAACATTAATATAATTAATGATATTATGGAACTGTATCCTATGTTCAATATATGAAACTTTTTCCATAAAACATTCAGGATAAAATAAGGTATTTAACACCGAAAACAATAGTGATAATGAAATATTATTAATGAACAAGTGATAAAATATTATAAAAGGGATCATATATGATATTATAGATATTAATATGTTTATTTTATAATTTAATAACATGTTTTAAGACACTATACAAGTTTTTTAAGAGTGCTCAACTAAATGGAAGTGTGGGGTAATGGGTTTTCTTAACTCAATTTTCATTCATTGGGTTATATGTCTACATTGTTGATTATATTATTACAAGATTATGTATGAAATTAAATTTGATTTATTTATGTTTTACTTAAACTTTTAATTTTGTGTCTCTACATATTTTACACATAATTACCCCATTGATTAACTCTCACCTCAATGATATGAACTTTGTAAGGGTTCATTATCAAACTTCCTTCTCTGAGAAACATGTTCTTTTATGCACCTAATTTATTTTAAATTCTGTATAAACTACCCCTTTACATATTATGTCATGAATCCTTGCACTTCATGATATTTTAATCTATAATTTATCTACTTAATTTGTAGTAATTTACAATTCAAAATTTACCAAAATGGTAATGGTTTATTTTTCAAACTCATTTTAATTGGGATTGTTTATGCTAGAATTTACATTATTGGAAATTATTTGATCATTGCCTAATAAATACCTTCCATTTTATTCTACTCTATTTAATCATTAAATTTTCAAGTAATATCAAAATTTCCCTCTCTTTGGAACAAAAAATTATTGAGAATATATTTTTAAGAAAAAACTCGACTTTATTTCTCTTTTTTGGCTGAAAAATATTTTTCTTTCATATCTATGTTTTCTAAAATTTCTTCAAAAAATTTTGTATTATTATTCTATAATTTTTAAAATTAATTTTCCCAATGTTTAACTTATTAAAAAATTGTTTTAAATTAATCTTATTATCATTTTTTGAATAGGTTACTTTTCAATTTTTACTAAAAATGTGAAAGGGATGTTTATTTTAACATGTATAGCGTGAATGTTACTATTATGATTATTATTTTTATTGATGATTATTTTATAATTTTCCATGTTTAATTTCAAATAAAATTATTTCCACAATATTTTGTGACTTTTGTTATTCAAAAGTAATTTTCCAAGTGAGAAGGTTATTTTCCTCAAGAATGTTTTAAATCTTTTTATGGTATTACTATTCATCAATGAAAATAGCCTTTAGTGTATTAGATTGATTCTAAATTATGTATATTTGTCTCTCACATATGTACCTAGCTTATTATCTCTTCCTTTTATGGGTTAATACATGACTTATGTTTATCTCTCTAATTCCTTCATTACGAAAATATCTTTAGATCATGTTATGAGACAAGATTATACAACTCATTTCTTTAAATGGTTGATTATTATGTTTATGATTTAGGACTGATATTTTTATATGGAATTCATATTCATGTACATGAAATTAATGTGATTGGTGGCCTCAGAATTATATAGCCCTCCAACGCATTGGGTAATGTTTTAGTCTCATCAAACGTCATGTATGGGATTAGTGATTGAACCTAGTCTATAATGGGACTCTATCCACCATGTATTTTGTCTTGGTAGTTATCCTTGACTTGTGTTTTTTCCATTTTTTATGTTGCTACCACATTTCCTATGATTACATGGTCTTATAATACCATTTTATTTATGTTATGATTCCATGTGATTCCTCTTGTTCCTTCTCTTTTATGATATCATGTTATGCCTTTGAATCACATGTTATGATTCCTTATCATGTTTATTCCATTAAAGGGATTTTTACATAACCCATTTCTATCATGTATTCCCTAGGTTATCCCATGAAAATTGAGGATCTTAAATGGATTTTAGGATCTCACTATAGAGAATAAATTAAGGATTCCATGTTTTAGTTTTGTTTGATGTATTATGAACCTAGTATTCACAAGACACTAGGCCTTTATGATCCATGTGTTGTATTTATGGATATTTATGTTTATAAATCATGTAATCATATGTATAAAAGGATTGGGTCACTATATCTACCCTCATAGTAGATCAAATAGGAAATACTACCACAAGAAATGAGATAGGGAGTATAAGAAATGAAAACCACCACAGTGAGTCAGGAGTAGGAATAAGAAACTGGGATGGGGCCTAATTAAAAATAGAGGAACAGATTTATACCATGCCTAAAAAGACACCACACCACTAAATAATAATAATCCAATGAAGTGAAACACACATTTCGGAACCATTTCCTAACAAACTACTATTACAGTCCGAACTTTCCCTAAACTCTATTTCAGATAACCAAAGTTAGTGTCTTACGCAATGGGTTAAGTAAAAAGAGTAATGTTAGACCAAGAAATGCAATCCTAAGAGAAACAAAACCAGGAAAACCACTAAAAATTGAATGAGTATTCTAAAATAATGAAATTTTTTCACACTGGAGAAACCACTAAAAGCATCCATCATTACAATCTCACACCACTTTAAACACTATCGTGTCTAGGAAGAAAATATAATAACATATATTAGACATAATGAAAAAAATTAGAAACCAAATATTAATATCTTATAAGAAATATAAATGAAAACTATGTTTAAAAATTGAAATGAATAAATACTATAAATATTTCAAAACATACATCAAAGATCATATCCATCATCTTTAAACTTCATCACATGGGTTTGATAAATATCACTAAAGGGAATCTGTAAAGACCTCGACCCCAATTGCCTAGATTTGGTGCATTATTTATTATAATGTAATATAAACAAGGAATATGAATCTTGAAGAATTTAATAGTTTATTAGGATTGGAAGGATATATATATACACAAGTTCAACATTATAACTTGAAATGAAATACAATATAGCATGTCCATTAGTAACTTCCATAACTCCTATATTTTACCTGAATTTAATTCATAATATACTTCTGCAAAACCTAGGAAAAAATAAAACATAAAAAGGGGTGACATAATATGCTTAGTAAGGGTAAGATATAAATCAGAAGTTATCATAAATATAAACATTAGGCATGATGAATAACTAAAAACACATGCCTTTAAAAATAAACGTAATCATAAAATGGTAGGAATAAAAACTAATTAAATAATGTTTTGAAATATAACCATGGATATTATAATATTAAAATAATCACATGGACTATAAATCACAAGTTTTATAATGAGTTAATTCATAATTATAGACATCATAATCATACTGTCATGGCCTCAACCAAGACACCATACCTAATGGGTAAAAACTCAGGCTAGTTTGTCTCATGTGACCTACTGATGCATCGAGGGGATATAGCATTCCCCACCCATCAATTACTAATTCCAATTAATTCCTCATATGAACAAGGATAAACCTAAACAACTTATACATTCATATTGAAACTAACATATGAAATGTAAACAACTTTCCCTAATCATTAAACATAAACACAATCCATTCAGAGTAATATGGTGAATGGTACCAAGATAGCACATTCATAGTAAAAATAATAATATACCATTAAATAAAATATGTTTTATGATATCATAAAATATTAATCCCAATTAAACATAATAATCGACAAGAGTGTTCAAATATATGAAAATCCTCTTATAAAATCACCGAGTAATTCTAAAGAGATCATTATCAAAAAGGGGATATTACTCTTGAACCAAACACATAGATGTAAGACATCATTTTCTGAGAGATCATTATCAAAAAGGTGATATTAATCTTGAATTTATTGGCACTGAACATCAATTGGCCGATATTTTCACTAAACCTTTAAGTTCTGATAGGTTAAGTTACATTAGGCACAAGCTGGGGATGTTTAATTCTCATCGATGTTGAAATTCTCACCGATGTTGAAATTCTCACCAATGTTGAAATTCTCACCGATGTTGAAATTCTCTCCGATGTTGAAATTCTCACTGATGTTGAAATTATCACCGATGTTTAAATTCTCACCGATGTTGAAATTCTCACCGATGTTGAAATTCTCACCGATAATCAATTCTCACCGATGCAATGTTTTAAAACTTCTGTCTGTCGCCAAGAATATGAATCGTTTTATTTTTATTTTATTTTACTTTATTCGTTTATTTATGATTCCTACATGATAAAACTAAGCCTAAGCCGCTTCTCACTCCACCGGACCCAAAACCTTTCACCTTCGAATCTTAGCTCCCTAATCGACTGAGAACCCTAAATCCGCGATGGCAAAAACCAAGATTCCTGCCAGCAGAGATGACAGTGTAGAGCCTAAAACAAAGAAGCAGAAAGTGCAGCAAGAAGCTAGTGGAAGTAATGTCAAAACTAGGTCAGGAAAGTGACCAGTAAACCCTCATTTGCAGAATAGAGATATTGTGATTGAAAAGGATCTATGCATAGATTGGCTGCTACCAACCAAGTCGTTGGTGCTTGAAATTCTGGAATATTAGAGATGGGTAGATTGTTTTTCAAATAACAATGGTCCCTACTACCCGAAGTTAGTGAAACAGTTCTACGAATTCGTAAGCTTTGAGAAGTCTGAGAATGAGAATCGGGTAAGTTCTTTTTTAAATGGAAAAGAAATGTCATTTTCTTCAGTAGAGTGGGCTGAATGTTTAAAAGTCTCACATGAAGGTGTATCCGGGTATGTCTCAAGAGCAATTCCACCTACCAGTAACATCTTTGACTATGAGACCGCTTTAAAAGAACTAACAGTTAATGGAAGTCAAAGGCAAGTGGTTGCTGCTGAATTGGATGGAGAGAACAGATTTCTTTTCAAATTTGTTCAACATGTTTTGATACCGAGGAGAGGAGATTTTTCTAATCTGAGATATCAAGATATTTATCTTCTACATCTGTTAATACATGGTGTGAAAGTTAATCTGTGCAGACTGTTGTTGAGTCAAATGGAAGACATGATTAGACCTAAATCAAAGACTAATGCTTTATTCTTTTCCAAAATGATCTCTGTGATGATAAAAGTGAAAGGGATAGCTGAGTCTCAAGATGAGACAGTTGTAGTTAAGAATAACCTCTGTATCACTACTACAGTTTGTAAGTACATGAAAATCAATTGGAACCCGTGGAACGGAGAATGGGTCAGTGATGACCAGAAGGTGTATGATAAATTTAATCCTGTGGATTATCCTTCAAGGCCAAAGGATAAAGGAGATCCAGGTTTAGGACCTGATGAAGAGGAACCCGAGTACAGTGATGAGTCAGAAGAAGAAGTGGAAGAAACTCCTATGGATATTGGAGGAGATCCAGACTTTCTCCCAAGTCTTGTTACTGAGTTTGTATACTCAAGAAAAGGAAAATTAGAGGAAGTGTTATCTATTCATGAGGAAGACCAGCCAGTTCCTCAGCAAGAAGAAGAAAAAGAGAATGTATCTGAATCGTCTGATTCTGCTAGGTTGAGTCTAAGTCCATTGATTGGAAACTCAGTTGTGCCTACTGTTGAAGTAGAAAAAGAAAGAGAAGAAGTTGTACCTTTTCCAGAAAATCTCCTTACTGCTGCAGAGATGGAAGTTGTTGTGGAAGATGCTGATGAAGAAAGACCAGCAGAGAATGTAGTTGTTGTACATAAGAATGCACCCATTGAGGGGGAGCATCATTCCAATCTTGGAAATGTTATAGTGGATGTTGAGGTTGAAGACTGGGTAGAAGACCCAGGTTTTATAGTCTGTGGTTTGGATTATCCTGATTCGGATAATGAAGTATCTTTGAATAGACCAAAGATCAGCTATGACATCAATTCTGAGTTATTACCTGATGATGTGGTCCGAGTACATGATTTAGATGTGCTGAAAGAAAATCTCAAAGTCAGTTTTGTAGAAAAAGTAAAGACAATGGAATCTTTTTTAGTATCCTCGATTCAATCAGTCATGAATGATTCTGTAGTCAGTTTAGCTTCTGCAAGAGTATCTACTACAGTTGCTCCTACTGATTTTGTTACAAAGTCTGATCTCGAATCCCTAAAGCATGAGCTGAAAGAATCCTTCAGTGCCTCTGTTGCTGAGATGAAGCACTAATTTAGTGAAGAAATGAAGTTTTTAGAACAATCTCTTGAGCTTTCTCTTGGTTTCAATCTGTCAACTTTTATGGGTGAGATAATGGAAGCAGTCAAAGAGTGCCAGACCCAATCTTCTAGAATAGAAGCAGATCTTGAAGCCTTAAAGAAGTCTGTTACTGCTTTAGATTCTTACATGAGCTCAAAGCCTCAAGATGATAAGGATTTAGCCTATGTGAAAAGTTTTGTAAGCCAAATGGTCTCAGTATTTTAAGATTTCAAATATTCTATAAAGTATCATGTTAAAAATCAGGACTCTCAACTGCAAACTCTGATTAGTGGTTTGACCAAAAGTTTCAAAGAAACTGTATCTTTCTCAGTTGGTCCTCTAGCTTCAAAACCAGCATTTGATTTGAATCAATTACGAGATATGATGAAGGAGGAGCTTGGTTCTATTTCAACCAGTGGCTCTGTGGACTCATCAGATCTAAGTCGAGTAGTGCTCTCTACTAGAGATTCAGTCAGGGAAATAGTGAAAATCATACATGACCATATGAAAGAGGCCTCTGCCTCTCAGGAGGAAATCCAGAACAAGGTGGATTATTATTTCCAAAGGATTTTTACCAAGCAACAACTCAACCATCATTTCAAGCTGATGTTGGAAAACATGAAGTTACCCCCTGTAACTCAAGCCTTCCGAGAACAAGTGAGCAAGCTAAGGCAGATGACTCCTTCCTTAGAAAAATTCATGGAGAACAAAGAATATTTTATATCTGCTATGGAAAGAGGAGGAAGAATCATTATGGATTTCATAAATATGTTGCTTCCCTTTTTGCATGTTGATGCCAGACCAGTTATTGTCCCTCCTGCCTTGCCTGCCTCTGCCTCTACTGAGTCTCCCATCCAGATGACTCCTGCTCAGGCCATTAGAAGCCTCGCACCTATGATCACTCAACGAACTTCCCCATATAGGCCAGGCACTGTATCAGTGGCTCAGCCTCCTGTGATATTTTCTGGAATTCCAAAGCCCTCACCCACATCCTCACCTCCTGCATCCTCTTCTGATCCACAAGGAAGATCTCATGTTGAAGATCAGGATTGCTAAAGTGGTCAGGCTGTTTGATAGGAATTTTTTTTTCTTTTCTCTTCTGTTTATGTAAGTTTTGTCTGGTCTAATACAAATTCTTTTCTTTCCACTATCTCTGTTTATCAGTTTTCTATGTCTGCTTTCCCATTTTTTGATTATCACAAAGGGGGAGAAAAATATAAAGAAAGGGGGAGAAAATATAAAGAGAGGGGGAGAAATATGCTATAAAGAGGAGGAGAAATATCAAAGGGGGGAAATTTGAGCCTTTGATACTATTCTTACATTTCCTTCTTTGGTACCAATTCTTTCAAAGCTTATCTCTGATACTATTGTATTTAATACTAACTATGATAATTTTTGATCTATCTCATTCTATTACTATTTCCTCTATTTCCTCTGATACTGCTTTCTTTGAGAAATTCGAATATAAATTTTATATTCTCTTATACTATATTCTCACTATTTTTGGTCATATCATAAGTTGTGATTATCAAAAAGGGGGAGATTGTTGACCTCACCTGTTTTGATAATCCCAATTATGTGTTCATATATTATGCTATTCTCAATTACTATTGATCTACATTTTAATTCTTTCAAATCAGTGATCAATTTAATAATAATGTTTAAATAATCTCTGATTTATGTTAATCTCGATTATCCTTGTTTATACAAGCTTTTAAACAATTCTAAGTCAATTAGATGTGGTTTTCATAAGACACAGAGCTATCGATAGCTAGAGCTACCGATAGCCAGAACTACTGATAGCCAGAGCTACTGATATCCAGAGCCACCGATAGCCAAAGCTACCGATAGCCAGAGCTACCGATGGACACAGAGCTACCAATGCACAGAGAGCTACCGATGCACAGAGCTACCAATGCACAGAGCTACCGATGCACAGAGCTACCGATGCACAGAGCTACCGATGCACAGAGCTACCGATGCACAGAGCTACCGATGCACAGAGCTACCGATGCACAGAGCTACCGATGCACAGAGCTACCGATGCACAGAGCTACCGATGGACAGAGATCTACCGATGCACAGAGAGCTACCGATGCACAGAGCTACTGATGCACAGAGCTACCGATAAGACTACCGATAAGAGCTACCAATAAGAGCCACCGATAAGAGTTTGAAGAGCTACCGATGGAAGATCCTACACCGAGTCAACTGTACTCGTCTACAAACAAACAGCTACCTATAATGAACTGCGGAGTCAAATCCTATATCCTCGACACTATTTGTTTATTATAATAACGGTTACATTTGTTAATTTTAATGCATTTAATGTTATTAAATGATTTATGTTTCCATTTCAGGAAACCGTACCAAGTACGATCAAAAAGCATAATCATTCCTTCTTCTTAGAAAAACAAAAAAAAGGCATAAAAAGGACATCGTGTATGTATCAAAAACGAGTGAGAGACAATAGACTTGAAGAGATCGAGCACACAGAACACACTTGCGATCAAGCTCAAAACGTGCCAAGAACAACTGGAGAACTTGCACCCACGAGACTACTACTACCAGCCTCTAGAACATAGAGCATACATCGAGCAATCTATGCTAAATAAGAACTACACAAAACTCTTCATTCTTTGAGCCGATAAGCAAGCTGAACCTGGAAGTCAAGGAAACAGATGATACTCTGTTTTCCAGACAAAAACCAGAAGAATACTCAGAACGAATTCTAATCAACAAAAGGAGTCAAGAGTTGCACTAAGATCACTAGAGCCATTTCTAAACTCTAAATCTTTATCTCTGTGATTTACTTTTTACATTACGAGCAGTGTGTGTTATCTGTTGTATTTTACACACACACTGTCTCCTGAACCTTAACTGGAGGATTTGTAAATCCTCACTCACTATCTTTTCATTCATTTTCCCACTGTGGATAGTGGTAGAGGTCGTGTGTGACCTGGACAGCTGGTTGTTGTTTTTTTGTTTCCCACGAATAACAGTGGTAGAGGTCTTGGACCTGGACAGTGGTAAATTATTGAACCCTGATCCAGGGTGTGGATCATCTTTATATAAACTTTTGAGAGGACTAAGTCTCGGCTTGAGACTGAACCTCTTGGTTAACTCCTCTGTGTTTTTAGTTAAAGTTTATATCCATACAATGCATATTTATTTCATATTCCGCTGCTATTACTTTGAAATATAATTTATTTTCAAAGCTACTTTGATAGTTAAACTCTCAAGTGTTTATATTTATTGTAAACCAGTAAGTTAGTTTCAAAAGTTAAATTAATCATAAGATTAAGTTAACTGAGAACTAATCAATCTTTGAGAAACTAATTGAACCTTTATAATCTGTATAAATTCACTACAGTTTAATCTGTTTTTGAAATTGGGGGATTTTAATAGAAATTGTTTTTAACAGAAATTTTAATTGGAACTCAATTCACCCCCCTCTTGAGTGTCCACTCCGACCAACATTTGGTATCAGAGGGTGGTTAATATCTTCTAAATTAATCTGTTTTCAACTGTGATTTTAGTTGTATTTTAAAGTTCTTAAAATTTCTGTTATTTCTAAATTTTTATCTCTTTAAATTTTGTTTATAATGGATAATAGACTTGAGGGTGCTGATACTAACCGGCCACCTTTCTTTAATGGAAATAACTATGCTCAGTGGAAACTTAAAATGAAAATTCATCTAGAAAGCATGAGTTTTGATATTTGGACTGCTATTGAATCTGAATACAAAATTCCCACTACTGATAGATCTACATGGGATGAACCTACAAAGACTGCTTACAATAATAATTGTAAAGCTATGAATGCTCTGTACTGTGCTCTAGGAGATGAAGAATTCAACAGAATTTCTGCATGAAAAACTGCTTTTGAAATTTGGGATACCTTGGCTGTTTCTCACGAAGGAACAACTAATGTTAAAGAAATTAGATTAAACACTTATACTATTAAATATGATAATTTCAAAATGAATCCTGATTAACCTATTTCTGACTTGTATCTCAGGTTCAATGAGATAGTAAACACAATGAGATCACTCAGAAAGATTGTTCCTGCAAAAGAACAAATTATGAGAATACTGAGATGTTTTCCAGATAGATGGAGAGGTACATCCGTTTCAATTAGAGAATCCTGTGACATTGGAGCACTGCCTGTCAAGGAGTTAATTGGTAAGCTGATGATGTATGAAGAAGAGCTTAAAGTAAATAAAGAAGAAGATGAGGAACCCAAAAGAAAATCTATAGCGTTTAAAACTACTGCCTTTAAGAGTAAAGACAAGGATAAACTACAAATGGAGACTGAGAGTTCAACGAGTGAAAATTCAGAATCTGACAGTGATGCCGAGATAGCTCAAATAGCCAGGAGATTCAAGAAGTTTTATAGGAAAAATAAATTCTTTAGGAAAACAAATTACAAAGGAAATTATGATCAACAAGGCAAATGGAAAAAGGATTGGAAGAAGGCTGACAGGACTGATGAAGTTGTCTGCTACGAATGCAAGCGAAAAGGATATATCAAAGCAGACTGTCCAAAGTTAAAATTCAGAAAAAAAAAATGTGATTACAAAGACAAGAAGTACAAGAAATCCATGAAGGATACCTGGAGTGCTTCAGAAGACAGCACTAGTGAAGCCGAATCTTCGGACTCTGAAAGGAATGGAGCCAACATGTGTTTCATGACAAATACTTATGAGGTAACATCTGACACTCCTATTTTAAATTCATATTATTCTGGAGATGATTCTGATTCGGAAAACATGTCAAAATCTGAACTATTTGAGTACTGTGATATGTTGGAAGAAATCTGTAATGATCTTAAAGAAAAATACAAAGGTTTAAAGAAACAGTATGCTTTAAGTGTTAAGCATAAATCTGATCTTGATATAGAAAAGGAAAAGAATGATCAACTACTAAAGGAAAATATAGAACTGAAACTGTCAAATGAGCAACTTAGAAAGGATTTAGAAAAATTCACAAATGGAAAGGATGCTCTAACTCAAATGCTAGGAAAGCAAGTCGCACCTAGATATGCTACTGGTTTAGGATACCAACCAGGCCAGAGACAGTTCACCAGAACCTGATTTATTCCTAAGTCTGAAAAAAATATTGCTAGTTCCAGTTTTGGAAATTCATATGCTTCAATAGGATATTCATATGGTTATAGACCAAATAAAGTCTATCTTTCAAAATCTGTTACTTCTGTTAATTGTATAAAACCAATAAAACAAATCTGGGTACCTAAAGCCCCGATTGCTAACCTATCTGGACCCAAGAAAATATGGGTACCAAAGTCATTTCTTGTTTAAATCTATTTTATAGGAGACCTGCTTGAAGAGTTGTCACAAGAAGATATGGTATTTAGATAGTGGGTTCTCAAGACACATGACTGGAGATTATTCTTGCTTCAAGAGCTTAATAAAGGTTGATGGAGGTCATGTCACCTTTGGTGACAACTCTAAAGGAAAAATCATCGTCCTAGGCCAGATTGGTAACACTAACTCAGTATTAATTTCTAAAGTTTTATTCTTTGATGGACTTAAATATAACTTGCGTAGTATATCTCAATTATGTGACGATGGTTTCAATGTCAAGTTTGAAAATGATTCGTGTGATGTTTTTAACTCCAAAAATTCTTTAGTATTTTCTTCTCTAAGGAATGACAATGTTTATGCTGTTGATTTAAATTATTTAGCCAAACAAAATATTTCTTGTTTGAATTCTTTTCATAAAGAATCTTGGCTATGGAACAGAAGATTAGGACACTGCAACATTCACTCACTCAGAAAACTGGCTAGGAAAAACTTAGTTAGAGACTTACCTAAATTAGAATTCCCAAATGACAAAGTGTGTAATCCCTATCAAAAGGGAAAACAACACAAAGTTTCTTTTAAATCAAAGAAAGAAGTCTCAACTTCTCAACCACTTTAGTTGGTTCACATGGATTTGTTTGGACCATCAAGAGTTTCTAGTTTAAATGGGAAGCATTATGTCTATGTCCTTGTAGATGACTTTTCTAGATATACTTGGGTATACTTTCTAGCTCACAAAAGTGAAGCTTGTCCTTACATTGTCAAATATTCCAAGTCTGTAGAGAACCTTAGTGGACTTAAGATTAAAACCCGAAGAAGTGATCATGGTCATGAGTTTGAAAATCATGAGTTTGAATCTTACTGCTCACACAATGGCTATAGTCACAATTTCTCTGCCCCTAGGACACCCCAACAAAATGGTGTAGTAGAAAGAAGAAATCGAACCCTTCAAGAAATAGCTAGAACCATGCTCAATGAATATGAACTGCCTATTTAATTTTGGGTTGAAGCTGTTAATACAGCTTGTTATGTTATCAATAGAGTCTTGATCAGACATGTTCTTAAGAGTACTCCTTATGAGTTGTGGAACCTTAGGAAACCTAAGGTTAACTACTTCAGAGTTTTTGGCTGCAAAGTCTTTATTCTCAATATCAAAGACAATCTTGACAAATTTGCATCCAAGAGTGATGAAGGAATTTTTCTGGGCTACTCTATTTCAAGTAAATCTTATAGAGTTTTCAATAAGAGAACCAAATGTGTGGAAGAATCTGTTCACATCAAATTCGAAGAAATTGATCCACATGGGCCTAAAACCTCTCTTGAGAATCTTGAAGAAGATTTGTCTATTCTGGACCTTAATGATAAATCTAAAGAACCTGTTATAAAAAAATCCAGTTCTGGACTTTTTCCAGAATCTGCTTCTGTTGAACCCGAACCTATAGATGAACCTGAAGTTTCCAGTCCAACCTTTACCAAATCCACTAAGATTCTAAAGAATCATCCTTTAGATTTTGTTGTTGGTAATCTTGATAGAGGAACACAAACTATAGCTTCTCTAAGGAACCAAGTTGAACATCAAGATTTTCTATCACAGCTAGAACCCAAAAATATCAATGATGCTATCAATGATGAATTCTAGGTAATAGCCATGCAAGAAGAGTTAAATCAATTTGAAAGAAACAAAGTCTGGGAATTAGTTGACAAACCCAAGGACACCTTGACAATAGGCACAAAATGGGTTTTTAGAAATAAAGTTGATGAATCAGGAAACATAGTTAGAAACAAAGCTAGACTAGTTGCACAGGGATATAGTCAAGAAGAGGGTATAGACTATGGGGAAACTTTTGCACTTGTAGCTCGACTGGAAGCTATTAGGATCTTACTTGCATATGCATCACATCTGAATTTCAAGTTATATCTAATGGATGTCAAAAGTGCATTTCTAAATGGTTTTATATTTGAAGATGTATTTGTGGAACAACCACCTGGATTTACAAACCCTCATTTTCCAAATCAAGTTTTTAAACTTTCTAAAGCTTTATATGGTTTAAAACAAGTTCCAAGAGCTTGGTATGATAGACTCAGCAATCTTCTTATTTCAAAAGGTTTTACTAAAGGGATTGCTGATCCAACTCTTTTTATTAAAAGAATTTCTAAAGATGTTTTAGTTGTACAAATCTATGTTGATGATATTATATTTGGATCTTCTAAACACTCTTTATGTACTGATTTTTCAAAAAGTATGCAAAATGAATTTGAAATGAGCTTAATGGGAGAGCTTAAGTATTTTCTTGGTTTTCAAATTTTTCAAACTAGAGATGGAATTATTTTAAATCAAAGTAAATATACAAAAGATCTTTTAAAACATTTTGCATTGGATAGTATAAAGTAAAATGATACACCTATGAGTACTACCTGTAAGTTGGATACAGATGAAGCTGGGAAACCAGTGGATCAAACCAATTACAGAGGTATGATTGGGATCTTACTTTATCTTACTGCTAGTCGACCAGACATTATGTTCAGTGTATGTATGTGCACTAGATTTCAAGCTAATCCTAAAGAATCACACTTACTGGCTGTTAAAAGGATTTTTAAATATCTTAAGCATACTGTAAATTTATGTTTGTTTTATCCAAAAGGACAATCATTTGACCTAACTAGTTATTCAGATGCTGACTTTGCTGGATGTAAGTTAGAAATGAAGAGAACATCTGGAACATGTCATTTACTTAGAAGATCCCTAGTGTCATGGTGTAGTAAGAAACAGAACTCAGTTGCATTGTCTACTGCCGAAGCAGAGTATATAGCTGCTGGTAGTTACTGTGCACAAATTCTGTGGATGAAACACACTTTATTGGACTATGGATTTGAGTTTAAACATGTTTCAATTAACTGTGACAACACTAGTGCAATAAACATATCTAAGAACCATGTATCTCACTCTAGAACCAAACACATAGATGTAAGACATCATTTTCTGAGAGATCATTATCAAAAAGGTGATATTACTCTTGAATTTATTGGCACTGAACATCAATTGGCCAATATTTTCACTAAACTTTTAAGTTCTGATAGGTTAAGTTACATTAGACACGAGCTGGGGATGTTTAATTCTCACCGATGTTGAAATTCTCACTGATGTTGAAATTCTCACCGATGTTGAAATTCTCACCGATGTTGAAATTCTCACCGATGTTGAAATTCTCACCGATGTTGAAATTCTCACCGATGTTGAAATTCTCACCGATGTTGAAATTCTCACCGATGTTGAAATTCTCACCGATGATCAATTCTCACCGATGCAATGTTTTAAAACTTCTGTCTGCCGCTAAGAATATGAATCGTTTTATTTTAATTTTATTTTACTTTATTCGTTTATTTATGATTCCTACATGATAAAACTAAGTCTAAGCCGCTTCTCACTCCACCGGACCCAAAACCTTTCACCTTCGAATCTTAGCTCCCTAATCGATTGAGAACCCTAAATCCACGATGGCAAAAACCAAGATTCCTGCCAGCAGAGATGACAGTGTAGAGCCTAAAACAAAGAAGCAGAAAGTGCTGCAAGAATCTAGGGGAAGTAATGTTAGAACTAGGTCGAGAAAGCGACCAGTAAACCCTCATTTGCAGAATAGAGATATTGTGATTGAAAAGGAGCTATGTGTAGATTGGCTGCTACCAAGAAAGTCGTTGGTGCTTGAAATTCTGGAAGATCAGATATGGGTAGATTGTTTTTCAAATAACAATGGTCCCTACTACCTGAAGTTAGTGAAATAGTTCTACGAATTCGTAATCTTCGAGAAGTCTGAGAATGAGAATCGGGTAAGTTCTTTTTTAAATGGAAAAGAAATGTCGTTTTCTTCAGTAGAGTGGGCTGAATGTTTAAAAGTCCCACATGAAGGTGTATCCGGGTATGTCTCAAGAGCAATTCCACCTACCAGTAACATCTTTGACTATGAGACCGCTTTAAAAGAACTAACGGGTAATGGAAGTCAAAGGCAAGTGGTTGCTGCTGAATTGGATGGAGAGAAAAGGTTTCTTTTCAAATTTTTTCAACATGTTTTGATACCGAGGAGAGGAGATTTTTCTAATCTGAGATATCAAGATATTTATCTTCTACATCTGTTAAGACATGGTGTGAAAGTTAATCTGTGCAGACTACTGTTGAGTCAAATGGAAGACATGATTAGGCCGAAATCAAAGACTAATGCTTTATTCTTTGCCAAAATGATCTCTGTGATGATAAAAGTGAAAGGGATAGCTGAGTCTCAAGATGAGACAGTTGTAGTTAAGAATAACTTCTGTATCACTACTACAGTTTTCAAGTAAATGAAAATCAATTGGAACCCGTGGAAAGGAGAATCGGTCAGTGATGACCATAAGGTGTATGATAAATTTAATCCTGTGGATTATCCTTTAAGGCCAAAGGATAAAGGAGATCCAGGTTTAGGACCTGATGAAGAGGAACCCGAGTACAGTGATGAGTCAGAAGAAGAAGAAGAGGAAGAAACTCCTATGGATATTGGAGGAGATCCAGACTTGCCCCCAAGTCTTGTTACTGAGTTTGTATACTCAAGAAAAGGAAAAGTAGAGGAAGTGTTATCTATTCATGAGGAAGACCAGCCAGTTCCTCAGCAAGAAGGAGAAAAAGAGAATGTATCTGAATCGTCTGATTCTTCTAGGTTGAGTCTGAGTCCATTGATTGGAAACTCAGTTGTGCCTACTGCTGAAGTAGAAAAAGAAAGAGAAGAAGTTGTAACTTTTCCAGAAAATCTCCTTACTGCTGCTGAGATGGAAGTTATTGTGGAAGATTCTGATGAAGAAAGACCAGCAGAGAATGTAGTTTTTGTACATAAGAATGCACCCATTGAGGGGGAGCATCATTCCAATCTAGGAAATGTTACAGTGGATGTTGAGGTTGAAGACTGGGTAGAATACCCAGGTTTTATAGTCTGTGGTTTGGATTATCCTGATTCGGATAATGAAGTATCTTTGAATAGACCAAAGATCATCTATGAAATCAATTTTGAGTTATTACCTGATGATGTGGTCCGAGTACATGATTTAGATGTGCTGAAAGAAAATCTCAAAGTCAGTTTTGTAGAAGAAGTAAATACAATGGAATATTTTTTAGTATCCCCGATTCAATCAGTCATGAATGATTTTGTAGTCAGTTTAGCTTCTGCAAGAGTATCTACTACAGTTGCTCCTACTGATTTTGTTACAAAGTCTGATCTCAAATCCCTAAAGCATGAGCTGAAAGAATCCTTCAGTGCCCCAGTTGCTGAGATGAAGCACTGTTTTAGTGAAGAAATGAATTTGTTAGAACAATATCTTGAGCTTTCTCTTGGTTTCAATCTGTAAACTTTTATGGGTGAGCTAATGGAAGCAGTCAAAGAGTTATAGACCCAATCTTCTAGAATAGAAGCATATCTTGAAGCCTTAAAGAAGTTTGTTTCTGCTTTAGATTCTTACATGAGCTCAAAGCCTCAAGCTGATAAGGATTTAGCCTATGTGAAAAGTGTTGTAAGCCAAATGGTCTCAGTATTTGAAGATTTCAAATCTTCTATAAAGGATCATGTTAAAAATCAGGACTCTCAACTGCAAACTCTGATTAGTGGTTTGACCAAAAGTTTCAAAGAAACTGTATCTTTCTCAGTTGGTCCTCTAGCTTCAAAACCTGCATTTGATTCGAATCAATTACGAGCTATGATGAAGGAGGAGCTTGGTTCTATTTCAACCAGTGGCTCTGTGGACTCATCAGATCTAAGCTGAGTAGTGATCTCTACAAGAGATTCAGTCCGGGAAATAGTGAAAATTGTCCACGACCATATGAAAGAGGCCTCTTCCTCTCAAGAGGAAATCAAGAACAAGGTGGATTATTATTTCCAAAGGATTTTTACCAAGCAAAAACTCAACCATCATTTCAAGCTGATGATGGAAAACATGAAGTTACCCCCTGTAACTCAAGCCTTCCGAGAACAAGTGAGCAAGCTAAGGCTGATGACTCCTGCCTTAGAAAAATTCATGGAGAACAAAGATGATTTTATATCTGCTATGGAAAGAGGAGGAGGAATCATTATGGATTTCAGAAATCTGTTACTGCCCTTTTTGCATGTTGATGCCAAACCAGTTATTGTCCCTCCTGCCTTGCCTGCCTCTGCCTCTACTGAGTCTCCCGTCCAGATGACTCCTGCTCATGCCATTAGAAGCCTCACACCTATGATCACTCAACGAACTTCCCCATACAAGCCAGGCACTGTATCAGTGGCTCAGCCTCCTGTGATCTTTTCTGGAATTCCAAAGCCCTCACAGACATCCTCACCTCCTGCATCCTCTTCTGATCCACAAGGAAGATCTCATGTTGATGATCAGGATTGCTAAAGTGGCCAGGCTGTTTGATAGGAATTTTTTTTTCTTTTCTCTTCTGTTTATGTAATTTTTGTCTGGTCTAATACAAATGCTTTTTTTCCTTTATCTCTGTTTATCAGTTTTCTATGTCTGCTTTCCCATTTTTTGATTATCACAAAGGGGGAGAAAAATATAAATAAAGGGGGAGAAAATATAAAGAGAGGGGGAGAAATATGCTATAAAGAGGAGGAGAAATATCAAAGGGGAGAAATTTGAGCCTTTGATACTATTCTTAAATTTCCTTCTTTGCTACCAATTCTTTCAAAGCTTATCTCTGATACTATTGTATTTAATACTAACTATGATAATTTTTGATCTATCTCATTCTATTACTATTTCCTCTATTTCCTCTGATACTGCTTTCTTTGAGAAATTCGAATATAAATGTTATATTCTCTTATACTATATTCTCACTATTTTTGGTCATATCATAAGTTGTGATTATCAAAAAGGGGGAGATTGTTGACCTCACCTGTTTTGATAATCCCAATTATGTGTTCATATATTATGCTATTCTCAATTACTGTTGATCTACATTTTAATTCTTTAAAATCAGAGATCAAGTTAATAATAATGTTTAAATAATATCTGATTTATGTTAATCTCGATTATCCTTGTTTATACAAGATTTGAAACAATTCTATGCCAATTAGATGTGGTTTGCATAAGACATAGAGCTACCGATAGCCAGAGCTACCGATAGCCAGAGCTACCGATAGCCAGAGCCACCGATAGCCAGAGCTACTGATGCACAGAGAGCTATCGATGCACAGAGCTACCGATGCACAGAGCTACCGATAATAGCTACTGATAAGAGCTACCGATAAGAGCCACCGATAAGAGTTTGAAGAGCTACTGATGGAAGATCCTACACCGAGTCAACTGTACTCGTCTACAAACAAATAGCTACCTATAATGAACTGCGGAGTCAAATCCTATATCCCCGACACTATTTGTTTATTATACTAACGGTTACATTTGTTACTTTTAATGCATTTAATGTTATTAAATGATTTATGTTGCCATTTCAGGAAACCATACCAAGTACGATCAAAAAGCATAATCATTCCTTCTTCTCACAAAAATAAAAAAAAGTCATAAAAAGGACATCGTGTATGTATCAAAAACGAGTGAGAGACAATAGACTTGAAGAGATCGAGCACACAGAACACACTTGCGATCAAGCTCAAAACGTGCCAAGAACAACTGGAGAACTTGCACTCACGAGACTACTACTACCAGCCTCCAGAACATAGAGCATACATTGAGCAATCTATGCTAAAGAAGAACTACACAAAACTCTTCATTCTTTGAGCCGATAAGCAAGCTGAACCTGGAAGTCAAGGAAACAGATGATACTCTGTTTTCCAGACAAAAACCAGAAGAAGACTCAGAACGAATTCTAATCAACAAAAGGAGTCAAGAGATACACGAAGATCACTAGAGCCATTTCTAAACTCTAAATCTTTATCTCTGTGATTTACTTTTTACATTACGAGCAATGTGTGTTATCTGTTGTATTTTACACACACACTGTCTCCTGAACCTAAACTGGAGGATTTTTAAATCCTCACTCACTATCTTTTCATTCATTTTCCCACTGTGGATAGTGGTAGAGGTCGTGGGTGACCTGGACAGCTGGTTGCTGTTGTTTTGTTTCCCACGAATAATAGTGTTAGAGGTCTTGGACCTGGACAGTTGTAAACTGTTGAACCCCGATCCAGGGTGTGGATCATCTTTATATAAACTTTTGAGAGGACTAAGTCTCAGCTTGAGAATGAACCTCTTGGTTAACTCCTCTGTGTTTTTAGTTAAAATTTATATCCATACAGTGCATATTTATTTCATATTCCGCTGTTATTACTTTGAAATATAATTTATTTTCAAAGCTACTTTGATAGTTAAACTCGCAAGTGTTTATATTTATTGTAAACCAGTAGGTTAGTTTCAAAAGTTAAATTAATCATAAGATTAAGTTAACTGAGAACTAATCAATTTTTGAGAAACTAATTGAACCTTTATAATCTGTATAAATTCACTACAGTTTAATCTGTTTTTGAAATTGGGGGATTTTAATAGAAATTGTTTTTAACAGAAATTTTAATTGGAACTCAATTCACCCCCCCTCTTGAGTGTCCACTCCGACCAACACATTCCAATATATATATTATAATGAATTTATCATGATAATTTTTATAGAGGAGTTGAGGATAATAAAATAAATTTAAAATTAAATTAAAAGAAAAAGGAAGCGGGTTTACCTCTGGAAATATCCTCCTTGAGAACCACCTTAAGGGAAGGGGTTTTGGTCTTTTGGAATGACCAAGAGCTCTTGGATGTGGGGATAGACTATGAAAAATTATTTGGGTATAACCTTGGCAAGATTAATGTCTTACATGAGTGAGGAGAAGAGGGGTGAGGGGTGGTTTCTATAGTGGAGGAGAGGGGTTCTTTTTGAATGTCTTATTCATTATTTTATTATTTTTCTTGAGACAAGAAATAGTATTGATTATTGTGACCAAAAATAGTAATAATTTCATGTGAGTTTGAACCAAATGTGCTTAAATTATCCATACCTCACCTATGACTCAATAAATCTTGTATTTAGCATTTATCATAAATTATTGTATTTTACTATTCACCAAAAATTCAAGTATATTAGAAAAATCCCAAAAATTCACCATAACCATTTTTTGACATGTAGAATTCAAAAACGAACACCATTTTATAAAAATAGTTTCTAAATATGTGAAATTTAATTTTTAAATAAAATCATTATTTTCTCAAAAAAAATATAGATTTTAAATTTAAAACTGAGTTTATAACACTTTAAAAATTTAACTAAGGAATCATAAAATTATCCCAAAATAATAAGAAAATAAAATATTGATAAGTGAATCCATTTTATGAAAATTATTATTTTTTAAAATAATTGTATTAATTATAAAATCGTGATTAAAAATTTATGAGTTATAAAAATACCAACACTTAAATATTAATTTTTAAAATATTCACTTACTTTTACAATGATATAATTATATCATAATTTCACTTATGAGAAGCATAAATTTTATTTATAATTTCATTGGTGATATTACTACTCATTAGGATGATTTACTACTCGTAAGTTTCATATAACTATTCCTAAGGGAAAGTTATTATTTCATTGGTATAGGTTTCTTAACTTCTTGAAATACATCTTATTTCACTCATTATTCATTTATAAAGTTTTTATTGGGTTCTATAAGTGATTATATGTGATCTATACAATATTAAATAAACATATGAAGGAAAATTCATTAATATTGTTCTAGTTCTTGCATTCTCTCCTCCTACAAAGATTTCATCCTTGAAATTTCTATAATGTCACCACATAAAATGATTTGGGTAGTTCTTCATCATATGTTCCTAAGGATCCCATGTCGCCTCTTCAAATTTATGATTTTTCCAAATTACCTTTATCATATGAGTCATCCAATTCCTCAACACTTGTTCTTTAGTATTTAGAATCTGGAAACCCTCCTCTTGGGGTTGGCAGCACGTCTGTGTGTCGTACCCCTTTCTCCCTTTCATCCCCTCCCTCGCCTCTTTCAGTCTTCTTCCCATTCTGCAATTTTTTTTATTCTTCCTATAAGTGAGGATTTTTTAGTGATATCCTCCTGGAACGATTTATTTGGTCTTGCTGAAGGTTGTCACTATTGAAGCCTCTAACTACCACAACCCTAATCGGATCTTATGTTCCACCTATCCTCTCTAGGTTGATTAGGAGCGACGATAACACATAGTTTTTGGGTTATGTGGTTCAGCGGTTGTTGGTTCTTCTGGCACTTCTATTTTGGCCCTATCTTGGTTCTGGATTCTGTTATCCATATCGATGTGCTACAGATGTTAAGAGCCCTCAGCTACAAAAATCCCTACCTGGACCTAAATAATATCTACTTCTCTACAATTAGGATCCAAAGTGGTGGTTCCATAATGGTTTTGTGAGGTGGGGTTTGGCAGAAAATGGGGCCCCTAACGCGATATGTTTCGTTTTCGGTGATGGTTTGTTTGATTCATTTTATTTGGTGTTCATTCTATTCAATATCTCCTTGGTATCTAGAGGTTCCGATGCAGTTTTATGGTTTGGTTTGCTCTATTTTGGCTACGTTGGAATCTGTCAGTGTTTCACGATAGTGCTATTTCTGGTTAAGGTTCTTTTCATTTCGTGTTTTTATAAGGCGTGGTCGATACGTCCTACTGTTTTATTTTTTATGTTTTACAATGGAAAGTTTTTTTTGTTTTACGGTGGTTATGTAGGACTATGGTGTTTTTCAACAACCGATGTGATTTTGGGATGCTGACGACAGTGGCGGCATTGGACGATGTCGATGGTGGGTGTGATATGATGGCAATGAAGTTGGTGGTGTCATTCAAGGAATTTCTTGTTCAGTTTCGATCCGCAATTTCCCATTTTTTCTCTTCTCTGGATCCTAGATTTCCCCACTCTATCCGAGGTGGAGCTGCGTGGTGGTCTTAAAGGATCTTTGGGATGTGATTTTGAGCGAGAGGCTATGGGAGGGTGAATGTGATGACGAGGATGGGTTCATCTTCGGTGATGATGACGACAGAATGGATAGTGTGATGTGGGATGGATCATGGTCTGAGATGATGATGTTGTCCCCTTTTGAATTTTGAAAATTGGAAATCTTTTTTTGGGTTTTGAATTTTGAAATTTGCGATGGGTGGGGTCTTTTAGTGGGTGGGATTATTTTTTGGTTGGTTTTATAACCCCTTGGAGTTATTTTGGATCACACTTACCCAAAAGTGTCATTAGAAAATAAAAATATGGATTGAGGAGGTTCCAATTCTATACTATTAGAAGTGAGTACATGTGTTGGTTTTGGCATTTACTTCCTTAACAACGACATCTGGAACACATTTTTACTTTAGAAAGGATAGGTGGAATTAACAAAAGATAATTTATTGCTCCAATTCTCTCTATAATTTCAAAAGGGACAATGTACCTAGGGATCAATTTTCCTTTCTTCCCAAATCTTATGACACCATTCAATGGAGATACTTTCAATAAAACAGGATCTCCCACTTGAAATTCCAAATATTTCCTTCGATTATCGTTATAGCACTTTTTCCTACTTTGAACTGCTTTGATATTGGTTTGAATAGTCATTATCTTCATTTTTTCCTCCACAAGCTATGAACCTACAAGCTTTTTTTCTCCTAATTCATCCCAATATATTGGTGTACGACATCTATTTATGTAAAATGCTTAATATAGATCCATTTTAATGCTAGAATGGAAACTGTTATTTTAGGAAAACTCCACCAAAGGTAAATACTGATCCCAAATACCTTGAAAATCAATTGATCATGATCTCAACATGTCTTCTTAATTTTTTATCATCCTTTCTAATTGTCCATCAGTTTGAGGGTGATACGAAAAACTCAAATGAAGTTCAGTATCCAAATATTTATGGAAACTTTTCCCTAATTTTTGTGTAAATCATAGATCCTAATAAAATACTATTGAAATACGTGCTCCATAAAGTCTCACAACTTCATTGATATAGAGTTTTTCAAGGCGCTCCAGTAGAAAATCCTCTCTTATAGCGAAGAAATATGTAGATTTTGTAAGTTGATCAATAATTACCCATATTTCATTATTCTTTATTTTAGTTCTGGGTAATACAGTGAAAAAACCATATAAATTTCATCCCATTTCAATATAGGAATATGAATAAGTTGCATGACACCTCTAGGATGTTGTCTTTCAACCTTAACTTGTTGATAGTCTAAACATCTTGATACATAATCACCAATTTTCCACTTCATGTTGTCCCACTAGAAATATTCCTTTAAATATATATATATATATATATATATCATAGTGATACTAGGTTGTATAGAGAAATTAGAACTATGGGAATCATCTAATAACTCCCTTTTTAGCTCAAGGATAGAGGGAGCACATAGCCTCTTCCCAAATTTTATAATTCCATATTTATACACGAAGTCTGCCTACTTCCCAATATTCACAACTTTAATTTTATTTTGAATATTCACATCATTAGATTTAGAACTTTTAATCCTTTCCAATAAAGATAGTTGGGAAACCAATTGAAAAAATAATTATGTTTCACCTTCTTTGATAATTCCCATATCCATATTTTATAGATCTGTGTACACAGGGTCCTTGGAAATCCTCATCTTGTTTAGAACTTCATGAACCTTCCTGATCAACGCATCATCTAACTTATTTACCTTTCCTGTGTGATAGTGTATTTAACAATCACAATACTTGAGTATCTCAATCCATTGCTTCTGCTTCATGTTGATTTCTTTATGTGAGAAGATATATTTCAAGATCTTATGATCTATATATATCTCACATCTTTCATCATAGAGATAGTGTTTCCAGATCTTCAAATAAAAAATTACAGTTGCTAACTCAAGATAATGAGTTGGATAGTTCTGTTCATGCATTTTAAATTGCCTTACTACATAGGCAGCAACTCTATCATTCTACATAAGAACATAGCCAAGTCATTTCTTTGATGCATCACTATAAATCACAAATCCACTATTTCTTGATGATAGAGTCAAGATCAGAGAATTCACTAATATCATCTTCAATTCTTCATTACATTATTCAAATTATTTTGTCCATACAAACTTAACCCCTTTACGAGTAATCCTGGTTAATGGGTTGGCTCAATGGGTGATGTTCTAAATGAAAAGCTGATAATAATCTAATAAACCAATAAATCTATGTACCTCAGTTATATTCGTTGGAGTAGTTCATTCTTGAATAGACTTTTTCTTTATAGGATTAACTGAGATTCCATCCTTAGAGACAATATATCCAAGAAAATAAACTAATTGAATCCAAAATTCACACTTTCTAAACTTCTCATATAATTCATTTCTTCTAAGTGTTTTCAGAATAATTCAAAAGTGATTATCATGGTATTCATAGCTTTTAGAGTGTACAAATATATCATTAACATATACCACAACAAAGTCATAAAGATATTCCTTGAAAACCCTATTCATTAGATCCATGAAACTGAGAGTTAATTAGTCAATCCAAAAGGCATTACTATAAACTCTTAGTTCCCATACATGGTTAGAAATGTTGTCTTTAGAATATCTTCCTTCCTTACAAGAAACTAATGATATCCAAATCAAAGGTCAATCATTAAAAAATATTGGTCTCTATGAATTTGATCAAATAAATCATCAATGTGAGGAACAGGATACTTGTTCTTTATTGTAATAGCATTGATCTCCCTCTATTCAACACACAGCCTCATAGATCCAAATTTCTTCTTAACGAAAAGAATAAGGGCTCCACAACGAGAAACACTAAGGAGAAGAAATCCTTTATCACTCAATTACTCTAGTTGTTTCTTAAATCTTACTAATTCCACAGTGGTCATTCAATAAGGAGTCTTTGATATAGGTCTTAAACTAGGAATTAAATCAATAGAGAAATCAACTTCCTATTCTAGAGGATGTATAGGTAAATCATTTGGAAAAAATTCAATATAATCTTTAACAATAGGTACATCCTCAATTTGAATATTTATTTACTCACCCATAGATATTTATTTCTCATCATCCCCAATAATTTCATTCAGTAGAGCTACTGGGGGTGGATCTAGATAAGAATCAGATGGTGAGGTTTCTTCTCTAAAGATAAGGTATTCGACATCATCCTCAAAAAATGTAACCTTGTTATTCTTGCAATAGATATTCACACCATAATTTGAAAGGAAATACATAATGAGGATTATATAAAATTCAGTCCTAGTTTTAATGATAAAATCAGCAGATAAAGCATGTTTATATTCCATAATGGTAAATGCCAGACACATCTTTGTTGCAATGATACTTCCCTTACGAGTTTTGACTGACAACTCCTTTATTAAAAAATTGTAAATATCTAATTTTCATGGAAAACTGGGAAGATACAAAATAATTTCATGATCCAGAATCAAATAAATTATTGGCTAAGTTTGATGAAATTATTAAAGTACCTACCACCACATCATTAGGAACTTTAACCTCAGTATTTTTAACTACATAATCTTGGACTTTCTCCCATTCCCTTATTTGAGGAAAGTTTCCTTGAATCTTAGGAAAATAATTTTTATAATGTCCCATCTCTTTACTATTATAACATTAAACATTGGTATCTTCTTTATTTCCCTTACAATCATGGGCTTGGTGGCCTTTTCCACCACATTTGTAACAAACATCCATACCCTTCAAGAAAGTACCAGTCTGTTTCTTCCCACAATTATCATATGATGGAAAATAAATTCTTCCCTTATTCCCCTTTTATTTATTTCCCTATACAGAGTGTTCAAAAACCCTCTTATTCTCTTGCATTCCTTTAAATTCATAAGACTTAGAGAATTATTTTTCTATCTTTATAGCACATGAGACGATATCTTTATATGATGAAAAGCTTTGGGAGACTAGTGGCCATTGGAGGAATGATTTTAAAACATCAAAGAATCGATCAATATTGATCCTTGGATAACATATATATTCCATAACATGACTTTCTAATATTGTGAAGGTAGATTCATACTTCACATAATTTTCATCCTCTTTTTGTTTCAGAATCAAGAATTTCCTTCCCATGTCTGCTCACTATTCATTAGGAAAATATTTTTCTAGGAAAATTTCCTTAAAATCCCTCCATTATATATTTCCAATATCTTCCTCATACTTTGTGTTTTGAATCGACGACCACCATTGATCAGCATCTCTTGATAAATGATAAACTTCCATGACAACCTTCTCCCTTTCATTACTCCCCAAAGTGAGAAATATCTTCTCTAAGGAACTTATCCACTGCTCTTCTACGAATGGGTTAGTAGTTCCATTAAATGATAGAGTATATTTTTTCATAAATTGATCTAACATTTCTCCCCCACATTATGGATCAATATGCTCCATATGGGTAAGTTTATTGTTCATAACTGGATTCAGTTGTCTTGGTATAGTTATAAGTTTTTCAGCACCAGTTGTAGCTCCATATCCAACATAATTATCTTTCATAGGATGGAAATCCCTACATGTGATATGCGCATTCATGTGGTTTTCATTCCTTCCACTAGATTATAATTATAAATAATGGTATACATTAGATTAGGTTGTGAATCATATTTCATAATCTCTACTAGAAAAATACTTAACACAAATTGAAATCTTATGTATAACTAAATTCATAATCATAAACATGGTTTCTTTGAGGAAAAATTTCCTTTTAAATCATTCATAACGGATTGTAAAGAAAATGTGAATTATCCTAATCATATCCCCCAGAAGTGTCAAACCAGGTGCGCAGTAAGGCTCATTTTCATGTACCAGGTTACCCCAATTCAGGCACGGAACACATTGTTAGAGTTGTTACTCCTAGATACATCTATTCCAGAACCATGTAAACTTGTATTATCTAGATAGGGATGTACTGAGAGGAATATAAACATAATCTCTTTCTTACCAAAATTTTAGGATGTTCTTGTATGCTAATCCTCAAAGTCTATCTTAGGGTTTTGTTCACTAATCTACATTTTCTAAATCTAGTTTCCAAGTTTTCTACTAAACTTCCTTTGATATAAACTATAAATACTTAGACCCCAGTTGATGAGAGCGATTGCCTTATTTTATTAAAGCTATATATAAACAAGGAATACATATCCCAAAGGACTAAATAGTTTAGTAGTTTTTGAAGACCAAATATATACATAAGTTCAACATTACAACTTTAAATTAAATACAATATATCATATCCATTAGTAACTTCCATAACTCCTAGATTTTCCTTATATTTTATTTATAATATAATTTTTTACAACCTAAGAAAAAATGAAACATTAGAAGGGGTGAGCTCAGATTCTCAGTAAGGGAAACAGATATAGCAGAAGTTATCATAAACATAAATATTAGGCATGATGAATAACTAAAAACACATGCCTTACAAAATAAACATGAGCATAATATGGTAGGAATAAAAATTGATTAAATAATTCCTTAAAACATAACCATGGATATTATACTAGTTGAATAATCATATGTAATATCAATCAATGGTTTCATAATGATAGAATACATAATATCAGACATCATAATCATATCTTAAGGCCTTGTCCAAGATACCATACATAATGGGTAAAAACCCAGGCTAGTTTGTCTCAAGATACCTACTGATGCATCGAGGGGCTATAGAGGGCTCTACCCATAACTTACTAAGTCTAATTTTTTCCTCATATGAATAGGGACCAACATAAATGATATATACATTCATATTGAAACTAACATATGAAATGTAAATAACTTTTCCCAATCATTAAACATAAACACTAACTGTTTAGAGTAATATGGTGAATGGTATCAAGATAGAACATCCATAGTAAAACTAAAAATAAAACATTCAATAAAATATGGGAGATGATATCATAAAATATTAATCTCAATTAATCATAAGAATCAATAAGAGTGTTTAAATAGACGGAAACACTCATATAAATCACTGGGTAATTTTTGAGAGAAATACTCTTTTACTTTGAAAAGAAGAGTTATTTTGGAAAAATATTTGTATAAAACCAGAAGTGAAATAATATATATTTTTCATAAAAAATGATTGATTATAGAAAAATATTTTTTTCTTAAAACAGATTACAGAGTGCACTTGAAAATATGTAATAATTCGAGAAGTTCTCTTGAATCAGGCTTGTTTATCGGGAATAATTTGAGAAATATCCTTTTAAAACATGTAACAAATCATAAAAAAATAAGGATTATGATTGGTACATATATATAGATAATTCTAAAAGAATTTATTAAGATTACATAATAATAATTATGAATTTCCTTTGGGTAAAGAGAGAAAAAGAGTAACCCAGAAGACAATGGATGTTCGGGTAGAAAACTCTACCTTATGTCGGAATGTGTTCTGCACATGAACTTAAAGCACTAGATAATCAAATTAAATTAATTAATTAATTAATTAATTACCTTATATAAATGAATTTTATTTATTATAATTTTATTAAACTCATTTATGGCATTTTGGATGAGTTATAAGATACAAATTTATCGCTCGGGAGTGTTCGTTTCCTTGGTTTTCAGAATCAGTATACTTTTATATGAGTACAAAAGTTCATCTAGAATGAGTATAATTATACAGAATTTAATTTATATATTATTAATGAATATAAAGAAGTTTAAAGGGTTATATATATAATTTTTTTACATGGTATGAGGATGAATCATTAGTTAATACATTTAGTAATAATCGTTTCAATTTTTACAGTAGTTTTTCGATCACAATGAATTAGTTTTGTTCTATTATTCAATATCATGTATATATGATTGTTACAGAATCATTAAATAATATATAATACATATTTTATAATATTTTTCTACCATATAAATGGTTTCATGACCAGAATTGAAGGAAAAAATGAACATTCGTCATCCACGAAGGTTGTAAATCAGCACATCCCGGACGATGATTTCATTCTTAAAATAAAAGAGAGAGATAGTAGTTTGAGTAATGATATTCCATTAACATGATATAATTATATTATATATATTATACTGGATTTATCATGATCATTTGGATATATTATGTGAGTAGCATAAAATAAATTGAAAATGAAATTAAAAGAAAAATGAAGGGGGCTTACCTCTGGAAATATCCACCTTGAGAACCTCCTTAAGGGAAGGGGTTTTGGTCGTTTGGAAAGACCAAGAGCTCATGGATATGAGGATAGACTAGGTAATATGATTTGGGTAGAACATTGAAAAGATTCAAGGATTATATGAGTGAGGGAAAGATGGGTGAGGGGTGGTTTTTATAGTGGAGGAGAGGGGTTCTTTTTAATGTCTTATTCATTATTTTATTATTTTGCTCAAGACAATCAATAGTGTTGATTATTATGACCAAAAATGGTAATAATTTAATTTTAGTATGAACCAAGTGTTATTAAATCATTCATACATCACTTATGACTCAATAAATCTTGTATTTAGCATTTATTATAAATTATTGTGTTTTATTATTCACAAAAAAAATCAAGTATTTTAGAAAAATCCAAAACAATTAAACATAACCATTTTTTGATATATAGAATTAAAAAATGGACTCCAGTTTATGAAAATAATTTTCTAAATATGTGAAATTTAATTTCTAAAAAAAATCCTTATTTACTCAAAAAATACAGATTTTAAATTTAAAACTGGTTATATAACACTTTTAAAAATTAAATAAGGTCTAATAAAATTATCCCAGAATCATAAGACAAAAAATATATTTATTTATGAATCCATGTTATGAAAATTAATTTTATTTTAAATAATTTTATTAATTATAAAATTGTGATTAAATATTTATGATTTATAAAACTACCAACACTTAAATATTAATTTTAAAATATTCACTTACTTTTACTATGATATAATCATATCATAATTTCACTTATGAGATGCCTAAATTTTAATTATACTTTCATGGGTGAGATTACTAGTCATTAGTTTGATTTTCGATTCATAAGAATCATATTACTATTTCTAAGGGTAAGTTATTATTTTTTCAGTATAGCTTCCTTAACATCTTGAAATGCCTCTTATTTCATTCATTCTTAATTTATAAAGTTTGTATTGTTTTCTATAAGTGATTATATGTTATCTATACTAAATTAAATAAAAATAGGAAGATAAATTCATTGATATTTTTCTAGGTCATTATAGAATCCAAAAAAACATCCCCTCTTTGTAGTGTATCTATAGGTCGAACTGAATATCTCATCTCAGGAGAGATATCCATCCTATCTCCATGAATTTCTAGAATACCTAATTAAAAGAAAAATAATTAAGAGTCATATTGGGAGAGGTATTTTCTATAAATATTAATGTAACAAGACCACCACCATTTCTATTACATGGTAGTGTGTATATAATCCCCAAGGATTATCCTTGGGCAGTCTCATTTACTTATGCATTAATAATGCATGAGTAAATTCCATGGTTGGTTCATGTCTTATATACATGAATGAAAGTCCTACCAAATGTTTCATCAAATGAAACACTATATTAAATGATAGTCGTGTGGATGATAAAACTGACCAAACAATAACTATTATCATAGGAAGTATAAATGATATGCCCGTAATATATAAAAATAAAAGCTTTCATGAAAAACGATACACCTTATATATATATCATATATATATATATATGTATATATGCATGGATTTAGGGAATATCTCCTTAAATCTCCCACTTACACTAAAACATCATATATTTTGATTCATTTCACCTTAAATTTTATCATATACATTAAATCATGAAATCATATCCAAAAAACTTTTGGATATTTTCTAAAAAACCTTTAGAAAACTATCATTTACTTCCCCTTGTATTACATCAAATGAAATACCTTATGAGTACTTATCTACAAAAAAAATTATTAACTATAAAACACTTCTAGAGTCACTTTATGATTCAAGATCAATCCATATTTATTCAACCACAGAGTGTGACCCCATGGTCCTTTATAGAATTGATAATAAATACAGATCTCCAGATCCATAATTGTAAGAAAAAGTGGCCTCTAGAAAAGTGTCAATGTTATTCAAGCTATAAAGGGGTCCACCGTGGTCTTTATCAAAAACATGTATCTATTTACCTCTGTCAAATAGTCTATATAATATGAAAATGTGTATTCTCGTATTTTCCCTTTGTCTAAGACATCAAATGACTATGGGACATGGAACATGTCAATTCCATATAGCCAAATCATTTGTTCTCGACTCTCGAAGTATAGACTGATCTGATCGATGAATATATCACATTTCATTCATCCTTATGAATAATTAAATCACATGTACCTTATCTAGATATATATAAAATATCTAGGTGCATCCACAAACTCCCACAGTTTATCTCAATATAGGGTCCAGATGACTTACTCGTCATATGAGCAGACAAATCTCATCTTGGTTAAGCTCCAACCGATGACATGATCAGCAACATACCCAACCACCCTCATTTTAGATAAGTCAATATATAGACTTACATAATTAGGGTATAAAATTTTTATGGATCATATGATAATTATATCTCCAACCCTAGGTAATGGGGACACAAATATGATCCATGCACCCCTAGTATACCAAAGACATTTGTATAACACACCATCTGGTATACTTAGTAGGTCATCCAGCACACAAATAATCATATACTTTTTTTGTACCTCATGAGAATATTATATATCTCTATATGAGAATCCTACTCATGCTAACCTTAATATATCATCATATCCTATAATAATCTATAATGAACATTGGTTACAGATAAATTCTAAATCATACTTTGAGAGGTCAATTATAATTTGACTTCACGAAACATATATCTACATATAAATTTATGTATCAAACATGATGGAATGATAAAATTGGGGTTTCCTACAATATGATAAATTTTTATATTCTTAAAATATTTAAGAATAGTTAACAAAACCAACATAATCATTGATTAACCATATCATATATGATAGACTTCCAGATCATCCTTATACTTGATACACTTTATAGGTTTTGTTAATTAATTACATCATAAGTAATTCCTATAATATATCTATGTAACCATATAATAAAACCACTCCCACTAAAATATTTAGTGAGAAACATCTATAAAGTAAGTTATATTGAATAATGGTGAGATTTAGGGATCATATTTCTAACTATTAACTTCTTGAAAATATTAAAACTCATTAACTTTACAACATAAAATGTTATGATGTTAGCTTTAGTTTTCAACTTAAAACTCTTTATAAGTTAACCATTATCATCCTTAGAATCCAATCCCCTCAAAAAAAATTGAAATAATGTAACTATTTACATTATTATTTTCCAGTCCATCCTAAACTCTTTTAGGATAAAGTTACAATCACTTTAACATTGTAACTAATTGTAACTCTTACATTTCTCTTTATCATTGTACCCTAAACCTTTTTAGGTAAAAGTACGTTATGTCCAAAATACAACAATAAATTATCCAAAATCATTAAATTAGAAATTTATATGTTCCCAAATAGCACTAACTAAAATGGTGTAGTAAAGTGAAAGTATGAGGTTGATCCCATTGAGAGAGAGGAACGCTTCAGAAGACTTTTCACCAAAGGTTATGTCATTATTATTTTAATTTTATTTTATTTAAATAATTAAATTAAATGGGTTTAAATTAATAAATATAAAAGGGATAAGGTTCAATTTCAGGGTTTAGGTAGAATATAATCCTAAATATAGCTTGGGATAAACATGGGGCTTAGGATGAAAAGTAGTGAAAAGGTTACCAATTGGTATTGGTCCATGCAATTTGATCTACTTGAGCTGGAAAATATAACTTGGTCCATATATAGTAAAAAAACTATGTGATTTAAGCTTATCCTCTAGGTATAAAGAATCATGGGCTATTGGTCCTAGCCTTCTCAACTCCAATAAGGTCAATGATCCTTCTCTTTTCACCTCCAATGGTCAAGGTAGTTACAAAAGAATGAAATTAATAATTATTTTTAAACAAATTACTAGCCATAGTGTTACTATGTTTTGATTCACAGTTTCACTAAGTTTAAATCCACTCTTACTCAAAACCCCTAAACCTAATTAGATTATTCATGCATGATGGTATTAAATTAAAGTAAGGAAACAAAAAAATATTCTCCACATATTGAATAAATAGTTTAAAATAAAGAAATGCACAATTAAAATAATTGAAAAAATCAAATTCTAACTTGAGTGAATAAACAATGAAGAACACAGAAGTAGTTGAATTTTAAATGGAAAATGAAATTATATTCAAGCATTGGACAACAACTTGTAAATAAAATGTCTCAAAATCAAAAGTTGAAATAAATAAATGAATAAAACAATAAAAGAAATAAATAGAAGCAAATTGGAAAGAATATAGAAAAGAAATAAATAAGAATAAAGGAAAGAAGTTTTGGGAACCCAAGCTCTTATGACCATCAGAAGCACTCTCATATTTATAGAGTCAATCATTACATGATGTATATATGTTTCACATCATGTAACTCTTTTAAGTGGTTTCTTCATCATGACTTTTACGATGTGTAAGTGGATTTCATACTGTGTACTTTAGATCCAAAAAACTCAATGAATATTTTGGATCTCACATATTTCATGGCCTATATCTTTGAGAGGATTCACAATTTGAACTTTTTATATTGTGTAATAAGATCATTTTTTTTATCTCTTCAAGTTTGAAATTCGATTCTATCACGATGTGTAGTCTAGATTCACATCATCTACTTTATTCGTGACTTGTACTTTGGATTAATGGGGTGGACTTTGGTGCATAATTTATCTACTCAAGGAATAAACATCTTGTACTTTGGACTCAGGACTTGTTATGCCCAATTTTATCCTTTTTACATAACTCATTCTTTGAGTATTTGATCTATTTGACTCATTTTTTATCATAGCTTCATCTTCACAGCTCAATGTGAGGTGCCTTTTCCCTTTATATTGTTTCAAATGTTGATCCTGCCATAAGAATACATAAATCATTAATAAGAACATGAATATAATATTGAATCAATAAATATTTTACTAAAATAAATATAAAGACACATGAATATATAGACACATAATAGAGATATCAAAGTGATATCCACTTTGCTAAGGTAACTAATATAAATCTTTGCATTCATTTAACCATCATACCCTAAACACATTTAGGATATTAAGTGTAAATTCACTTCGTAATTTTATTATTACAATCCGTTGTAAATATGTTATATTCACATTTCTTGACAACTAAATGTAAGTCTTTAAATTTTTATTTATTGTTATATATCCTAAAAAAAATTAATATATTAAAGGAAAAATCACTCTAGTTTTAAAATGGTAAAATTCATTAAGAAATAGTGTCTTTTACTTTTCCATGACAACTAAATGTAACTCTTTAAAATTTTCTTTATAATTTCATATTATAAACTATTTTAAGATATAGATTGAAAAATAATTTAATATCATTTCAGAGTAATATTTAAGAAACAGTTATACTCCCTTTCTAAATGGTAACTAAATGCAACTTTAAATTTGTATTTACCATCACATATCCTAATAATTTTAGGATATTGAGTGGAAATCACTATAACTTAAGATTAGATTGATCCTTTATTTATTAAATTTGAACTTTTCTTAGCCCAAATATACTCTTTATATCCTATTATACACTATATTCACTTAAAAATATATTTCTAAGATACACAAACCATTTTTTGTGTTGAAAATAACACTCATTTCCTATTAATGGGAATAGTTAAAAATTTAACTATTTTTTCCATAAAATATGTGGTATTATATGTGTTTGGAAAATTTTTCTTTCTAAAAGAATATTTTATTAATATATATCACCGATGGAATGTGAGAACACATTCTCATATATTTTAACAAATATCTAGATAAATATTTTATCCAATATAAATACTTTCATCTGAATATTATTCTCAAAACATGTTATTGAAAACTAATGAATCATAAACCATGTGTATTAAATAAATCATATCATGTTGTTCATTGAAAATATTTGTTATAAAAAAACTTCTCTTATCATATAAGAGAAATGAGATGAAGTTATACAAATTTTACTTAGATTCATATGAGATTAACAGTATCCTTTAAACTCATACGTAGAAACTCTTTGCTTTATGGATGTAAAATACAAGTTCAAACAATTATTCCTTTGATTTTTAACTCCTGTATATTTAAAAAAACTTTTAAAAAATACATTCAATATCATATACCCTTCAAAATATAATAATTAATTTATATAACATCCATACCTAACATGGACATTCCATGGAGTTTCCTAAATTCCTTTAGGTATATCTTGGATAATCCAACAATATTGAATTATTATTCCACCCTCCCAAAAACCCTAGGTTTTAATGGCCTTGATTGGATTCTTGAATAAACATTGTTGAAATTTTCAACTAACTTGTCTTCTTTTGGTTTGAACTTTTCCCCACTTTATTTTCCATACAATACCAGAATCTAGCCATTATATTCCCAATTCATCCATTCTCAAAACCTTAATAATATGTGGTAAAATTTATTTGAATTAAATAATTTTCTCATTAAATTTCCATAGATAAAAATTGGATAAATTTACAAACCAGAACAATCCATTTTTAGTCTCCACTTAAAACATGTTATATAATTGAACAAATCATAACTATGTGTATCAAAAACACCTCATCTTGTTTTATTAAAGAAAAATTGCTTTCACGCTCTTCCAAAGAGTAAATTGAGATAATACACATCTTATTACAAGTTCATCCATGCTTTAAGTATCCAAGTTATCAATATAGAAAATCCTTTACTCCATTACTTGAAATACAACTTTAATATCCAAACATAAATTAATTTCTCTTTCTGAAATTTCATATATTTACAAAAAAATTAAAAAATATAGTTGATATCATATATCTATTATAATAATATAATTTATTTAAATAAAAAATGATGTTTTAAGGAAACTTTTAGTCTCATCGAGTCATCAGCACATTCAATAACATTGAATATCATTTAACATACCCAATTTAATAGAGTATTTAAGATTAAAATTCCTTAAATAATTGAAGTAACCAATCATATTGAGTACATGATTGTAGACTAAGAATCAATTATCCATTTAGAATATAATACCTTTGAAACCATAAGTGAATCATTCTATGCTTAAAAATAATCTAGATTCACCTTTTTAATTATTCCAACAATTGGTTATTAAGGAAGGAACTATTATGACACATATAATTTTCATTAGAAACATTCATAAATCACCATTCTAAATTAAGAAATTTTCTTAAGTTACACATATTATGAGTAGATTACTTTAAGCTTCTCCTTTCAAGGATTGATCACAAAGTTTATCTAGATAATAATAATGATATTTATCTACAATATAATATTTTTATTAGATGAGTATCTTGTATTATTAACCATTTAATAAGTAATTTTTCTAAATGGTCTCCCACTAAAATGATGAACCCTTTTTGAAAATTAATCATATCCATTAGTGGGATAAGAGTCATATTTCACTTGGTAATGAGTATACTTTGTAATTACAATCACCACTTAGTTATTTAGATAGGGAATCATCCCAATAATATCATATATGGCTCTTGGATAGTTGAGTGGACAACTCTTTATCCAATTAATCACATGGATAAACTCAACTCTATTACTCTGATAACCTAATCCAATTAGGGTCTCCCAGCTAGTGTAAACCAAATAGAACATCACAAATAATCTAAAAAAAGAAAATCCAGTAGCACCCATCATTTTCATGACCTACCCAAGGACATTCTAATGTCACCTATCCTTGATTTCCATACACAAGATAATCTAGGGGCACCCAAATTTGGAATGACCTACCCAGTTGGATGATCGATATCTTGACAAGTGACACTTTAGAAGGAATCTCACACTTATTATTTAAAGAGGATTTAATCTCACCATCTTATATCATGTTATTCCTTTTTATGTATGCATAATTATAGTAATTTATTTTGGAATCATATTCCCTCCACTAAATGAATATGTTCAAACCATATTGATGTGAAACTCTTTACACAACCCACAAGTTTGTGTAACTCATCCAAAATTAGAAGTCAAGTATATTCATACATATTTGGATGCATCATATACATAAGGTAGATGAACATGTAAATTCATAGAGTTATATTAAATTGGAAATATCCTCATGAGTAAGCATGGATCGGTAGGTAGCCAACCCCATTCACCAGTCTAGACAAACCACAATCCTCTAGGTAGGGGGTATTCTGACCCCAAGTCCCTCTACCCAGGGATACTTTAGAGAATATAGAATCCAATTCATCATAAATCTAAAACCTAATATGAACAAACTATATTCAATAAATAATTCAATTTCATACTTTAGTTACAAATCAAGGTCAAGGTGGATGAAAAAATAAATTCATTATAGAGACATTCCTAGCATGTAATATAAGGATCTATCTCGAAGAAGTTTAACAATTAAACTAAAGCATACACAATATTCAAATTTCATAAACAATTTACTAAACATTAATATATTAGGAAATTATTTTTAAATAAAAGACATCTTCAAATATTTAAACATCAGATAATCATTCATAAAAAATCATAAATAAAAGCTAATTATAAGCATTTTATAATTAAATTTTTAACATTATGGGAATTCCATAACTTTGAATATAAACATTATATATTCATTCCTATAGTAAATCTTTCATATTTATCATTATATGACATTTATATTTTAAATATATGATATTATATGAATTATGAGCTATTTATTGTCCAATTTCTATTATGTATACATTTTACATAATCTAAATATCATATACTTAATTGTTATTTAAACCATCATAATATCATTCATCAAAACACTTTTTGATGTGGCTTAAATAATTTTCCAAATAAGGACCTTTTAATTTAAACAATTCAAATTAATTAATTATGAACAATTCATAATTTAAATATGAACATTTCATATTTTGGGACTTATTTCATAATTTATTACCATTTATAAATTATTTTATATGATTTATAAATAAACACTTTTAGTTCTAGATCATAAACCATAACATGTAATTTGTTTAAAAGGTGTTTTATACCTTAAAATTTTATATTTATAAATAAAATATATCATAAACATTTAATTAATTATAAATATTTTTTAATTAATTAATATATAAACCTTTTATAAATTAAATATCCCAAAATAACTATTATAATGATTTATAAATGTTTTATAAACCATTAAATCAATTTAAATATTTAGAAACTTTTTTTAAAAACTTTACTGCTCACCCTTATGTACTACATAAGGGTATACTCACTATACCCTTATGTATATAGTCTACATAAGGGAAGATACCCATGACCCTTATCTAGAAGACTCTGCATATTGGTACAATAGGTCTTACCTTTATGTTAACTCTTCTTGTAAGGGTGAGTAATAATCTACCTTTACATAGACCCTTTTAAAAACGCATAACCTATACACATGTTTTAAAGTACTACATAACCTTTACACAGGATCATTACATACCTTTACATGAGCCTTTAAACCCTGAACTACCTTTACACACAAGGGTAATCAATATCATGCCCTTACATAACACCTTTATGCAAACCAATTACATAAGGGTGACAAAGAAAACGACATTTACATGAATCCTTCATAGAAACGTAATCATTGAGTTTCCATTCTTGTGTATGGGTAATTCCTTGGTTACCCTTATGAATCTCATAGTGTATCCATAGGCTAAAATGATTCTCTCATCACATGAAAGGGATCCATCAAATCTCCACAACCTGCTAGAGCCTCTAATGCAAATGAGAAGAGTGAAGAGAACTATTTGGTGGGGAGTTTCTTCAAGGAATAATCTAATCATACCTCCTCCACAACCATCACATGGTAGATTTTATATAATCCATAAGAACTCTCCCTGGGAAATCTCATTTACTCTTGTGTTTATAACGCATGAGTAAATTTTATGAGTACAGGTCTTCCCAAAAAAATTATCAAATGAAACACTATATTTAATGATATTCATGAAAGTGATAAAACTTCCCAAACAATAAATATTATCATAAGAAGCATAAACTATATACCCATAATGCATATAAATCAAAAAATATATATGCAAAATGATACACCTTATATATATCATATATATATATATATATATATTCTTGGATTTAGGGAATATATCCTTCCACTTGTACATCCAATATATTATTCTTGTACTTAAATTAAAGCCATCAATGGTTTCTAAATTTGGGTGGAAAACTATAGAGAAACTTGAACAACCAATTTGTTAAAATTTAAAAAATCCACTAAGTGGTGACCATGAATAGAAATTTGTCATCAACATGTATCACAAAAGTATCTTAACTTTCACCTACATCAATGACAAGAACCAACTAAAATAAAACTAAAAAATATATAGAAAAGAAGAAAAAAATTATCATTCAATCAAAGCCCAAGTATTTCCACAAAGAAAAGTAATGAAAAAAAATATCCAAGTAAAATAATTACAGTGATTCCAATTTAAATTCATAATATTTTTTAAAGGATATATTTGTAAATACTCTTCAATTTTCAATATAATTATATCCAAAACCATAATTTACTCTTCAAGAGATATTTTACCTATCACTAACCAAGATAAGATTTTTTGTCCCAAGGTAGGATGGCTAAGTAAATACAAAATGCGGGTGAATTGTAATTTTAAAAGAAACTTCAAATTTTTTTCCTATATAAGTATTAGGTTAGTTGGTTTTTTGAATTACTGATCAGATCAAATATCAGAGTAAAAATATTGTGTGCATTAGAAATATAATTTATATAAAATATATTAAAACATGCCATAAATAAAATAATTGATATTTAAATGATTACCAATGAAAGTCTTAACACATCAGAAATAAGGTTTTCAGAAACTTATATAAATCTGATAGTTGAAAAAAAATGAAAATATGAAAATTTAAGATAGTTGTAATTCACAAATAAATATTACAGAAGTTCAAAAAATTGACCATCCTAATATTTCAAAACCATGATCATATTATTGGTTAACAAACCAATAACCCATTTAAAAGGATATTAAAAACCATACTTTTAAACCAAATTTTAAGGTGGATCTGTATACTAGATTTAAGGTATCCATAACTTTAATCCAGTCACAAGGTATCCCCCCATTTTAAGAAAAATTAAAAGGTATGTATTCCAATCCTCAGAATCCCTTAACATTACCAGTTAATAGCAACTCTCTTCCACAAACTAGAAGTACCTGAGATCTAACTTCCTAACCACATAATCTATTAATCTATAAAATCAATAATTAATTTGTCTTCCTATCCCTAAAATCCCTTAATCATGTAGTATTTGTAAAATAAAAATTACAATTAAATACTAAGAGTTTTATAATAAATACTCAGAATACGTAGCTCTTATTAATCACTCAGAAGGTAAAACAATCTTAAGTACACAAAGTCAATAATTATTTGAATATTTCAAGAGATTTCAAGTTTTTTCAATTCTTCACAAATTTAAGTCTATTCTTTTGAGATTTGGGATGAGACACTATTTATAGATGATGTTGCAAAAAACTCCAACAGTCAAAATCCATAAATCTCATAGTTAGTTGTACTTTTATTGGCAGAAACTTATCCATATATTGATGGACTCAACATATTAGTTTATTTACTAATGATTTTAACTAGAACTAATATAATTCTCTTAAATCAGATGAATGTAATCTCACTAAAAATTTCATCCTACTATATTTTCTAAAACCTTATTAAATTATCTGGTATTTTAGTTATCGTAAATTCTTTATACATAAACAAAACATAAACAAAAACTCAAGATAATTCATATTCATTTTAATTTTATTGTTATTTCAAAAATAAATAATAAATCAACTGGGTTTATAACTCTATAATATTTTTTTATCTCAATCAGTGGTCTAGTTATGCTAATCATTTGTAAAATTTAATATCATGGTTCAATCATTCATTCAACTTAGGTTATATATTATAAGTAATCTCTTATACTATGAGATTTAATTTTTAATGAATCTCTTTGAATAATAGTTTTCCAAACTATGTTGGATTGTACATAGAATATTGGACACCTTTTCATTCTATGCCTTCTTCAAAATATTTTTCAAAATGAAATTTTCTCATTAAACATCTTCTTTATAAGTATTTCAGAGAACGCTCTAATTTTTATAGTGCCATCTAAATATTTTTTAAATATTTTATATCTATATATATATACATAAATTAATAAATTAATAAATTAAACTATTTAAAAAATAATAATACACAAAATCTCACTCATGACATGCTTTTATAGGGTGTCATTTCCTCCCTATGGAGTTAGCGTGGTGGTTAGGGTCATTCCCTTGTTTCCAAAAGATGATGGGGTGAGCTATATTGGGAATGGAATCTCTAGTAATATGTTGGGATGGGGATATATTCAAAAAAATAGGGGGTCATTCTGGTCTCCTCTTTTCCAGAATTGAATGGATAATATATTACTAATAATAAAACCTTATTAATAATACATTATTGATTATTAATTATTAATTTAATTATTAATAATTAATAGTTTTTTAATCATTTCACTAATAATAATTAATAATCTAATTAATAACAATTAACAATAATTAATAAAATAAGTATTCCTAGTAGCAATGTTAATGATAATAATCGATAATGTTATTAATACAATTAATATATATTAAAAATATTTCAAAGAATATGATTTCCCTTTAGGTGCCTTATTCAAAACACATATAAAGAAAGTATTTAATGAAAAAAAATGTCTTCTTCAAAAATATTTTGAGGAATAATATTTTGAGAAAGGTAATGACTCTCAATATTCTTTGAAAAATACATCCTTATTTCAGAAATAGTATGCTTTGATTGGTATTTTTGTAATTTCACTAATATAGATCGTACGATATAGAGAAAAAAAATAAATGGGAGAATCTTAGGGGAATCTCTCTCTAAACTCTCATGGAGTTTGGGGTTCTTTAGTTTCAATGGATCTTGAGGGATTTATTGATCCTTGTGAGGTCTTCATATGCCCTTAAAAGAAGAAAATGGTAGCAGTTGTGGATGCAGGGGGTTCTTCGTAGAAACCCTCTGATTTGGATGTGTAGGGTGTTATTGCAGTGTCGATTGATGCAAATATTTTAACTCCTTTTTAAATTCCTAATGATCTAAAGAATGCAATCCCATTAGTCAATAATCACTTTGGCAATAGATTTTTCTCATAATATCATTCGCTTCTGAGGTATCCGCACAACATCATGAGAAATTTATGTTTAGTGTTTGTATAGGAGAATCTAAAAGTTTTTAGTGATTTTGTTATAGACTACAAGTATTCTATCATCACGCGACTACACCCTCAGTGAAGCTCTAGTATGTTCAAGCTTGAGGATATGAGGACACGCCTTCTTCAGATCTAGAAATTTGATGGCTAGTGTATAGTATCACTTGGTTGGGGATTCTTTCACATAATTTTTCCATAATTAGAGATGAAATTAAAGGCATGGGGTTATATATTCATATCTTTAAATCTATGCACCTTGGAATTATAGTACTGGGATCCATGATTTCATTCGTCTTAGGTGAGTAATTCTATGACCCAGTCCTGGATTAAGATCACTAGCCTTAATTGGATCTTCTCGAAAGGCAACATTTTGTGGGATGTTTCATTTGTGGTGGGTACCCCCATTAAACTTGATAAAGAGATTGAGGTTTTCCATTTTTAACATTTTTCACATGTTCTTATTGAGTTTTATCTTTTATAACCTTTGATTGAAATAGTTTATCAAGTAGCTAATGAATTCAAATTTGAATTATCCATTGAATATGAGAATGTTCCCTCTATCTTCCCCAATTGTAGTTGTATTGGTCATGAACAGGAGCAATGTCATAAGGGTATGAAGTGTTCTTTTTTCAAGAAGACTGGCCATTTAGTTGAGCACTGTAAATTTAAGTTACCTTCAGTGGATGTTGGGATTAAGGATGATGGGAAGTTCATGTAGAGAGGAGCTTCCAAATATAGATGCAGGAGCCAGGATAAGCCGCTTACTGATCATGATGGCTCATTGGATATGCATGGTGCTAATTCATCCTATAAGGAGATGATTTTAAATCCTACTGAGGATTCTAAAAAGGTGATCTATAGATATTATATGCAGTTTGGGGTAGCTTTAAGATCTTCTAGACAGTGGGTTTGGAAGGAATCAAATGATTCAATGGTTTTGTAGCCATTACAACTAGTGGCAGCTATTTCTCATGATTCTATTACTCAAAAATATCATAAGGGGCTTCAAGCTAAAGATCTACTCACAATTTTTCAGGATGGTCCTCATGATGACGTTCCTGAGGATTTTTTTTGATATAGATAACTACTTGAAAGGAAATCATAAGGGTAAACATTGGCCAATTTAAGTTTTAAGAAAAGGAACACAAGGCCTTAATGCCTTCAAAGCCTTCTGAATGCTCTTTCCAAGATATAGTGGTGGATGTTCCACCCCCTATAGCATCTACTTCGTCTATTACATCTTCAGTAAATGTCACTCCCCATGCATGTAATGAGTGAGAGGAACCACATTCTATGGCTACTACTCTATCTTTATCTAAATTAGCGGACACTGCAGTTGTCTCGATGTAGCCAAAGGATATATGAAAGGCTTTTATGTCTTTAAGGCCTACTGTTATTTTAACTATTTAAGAGACCTCTAGTTTGATTACACATATTCATGAAGTTACTTGTCCAGCCCAATCTGAAGCAGTAGACACCATGGTTGTATCCCTTGGTATGATTACTTTAGTCCACACAATTCTCAAGGGAAAATCTGGTAATGAAGTGGTTGTCTCTACCAGTGGGTAGGCTTTTGTAAAGAAGTCTGAGTTTGATGTTGCACCCAATTTTTTCCCAGGTTGGATTCAATTAACAATCCTGATTTTGATGCTTTTTTACTTCAATATCCTTGAGAAAAAGGGCATTAAAAATAAGAATAGGACATTGGAAGGCTCGCAACCCATTTCATTTAATTATGGTACCACTTTACCCTCTTCTCTTATGCAGGTTGAGATTGAGAATCTTTATATGGGTTTAACCTCTGGGGATCCTTCGGTTGGGGATGCACCATCTCATGACTCGCCTGGGGACACTGTACAAGAGTGTCATGATGTGATCAATATTAAGGATGGTGATAAAAAATTTAAACTTATTAGTGAGAAATATAATCTAGATATGGTTGATTAAGATGGTAAATTCCAAATTCCAAAGCAATGGAGAAGAGGTAGGCATCTGAGAGGTTGTGGTGGCACATGTAGAATAGGTGGTCGATATTAGAAATCATGATTGTGATACTTTTACTGGTGTTGTGATGGTGACATTTGTGTCCCTCTAATGTTCCTCTTTCATTTCTATTCTGTATTCTTTCCCTTTTTAAAAAAAATTGCACAGGGTCATGGGTATCCACCCATGATCTGCACCGTTTCTAAAAGATTGTACGATATACAGCAATAACTTGCATCAATGCTAAATAGAAAGAGCTGCCAAAAGTGAAACCTTTATTAGTGCTAGCTAAAATCACTGATAAAGATCACCTTTATCAGTGCTAAAAAATATGGACAAAAGTGTACCATTTTTAGTGCTGATAAAGGTTCCTCTTTATCAGTGCTTCTCTAGGACTGATAAAAGATTTGTAAGACTTCTAATAAAAAAATATTGTCAATATATATAAAATTATCATATATATATTAGAAAATTAATATTTAGTTATATATATTAATTAAAAAAAATATATAATTAACATAAATATGATATATTAATTATATTTTATTAATTTAAATAATTATATAAATATAAATGAATGTGTATTACTAATATGTGATATTTTAATTTATATGTTTATATCTATTTCTATAGGTGGGATGTACATATATGCATGTGTATGTTTATATATATGACATGTGCATATGTCTGTTTATGGAATGTACTATAAATATTTTTTATATTATTTCATATTTAATGTATATTTTTTATTTTTGATATAATATATTTGAAATTTATTCAATTTTTAAAATTTATACATATTTATTGACTAATTATTATTTATAATATATTTTAAATTATAATATTATTACTTATTCAATTTTATTTAACTAAGTTGTAATATTTTTAAAATGTTTAAAATTTATATAATTAATTCATTTAAATTCATTTTTAATATTTTCATCATTATTGTATGTGTTTATAATCCATATATTTAATCATATGAATTCATTTTTTAAAATATTTTTGTCTATTAAATTTTATTTATTCATTTTTAATAACCTTTCATTTAATATTATTTATTCATCTTTAATATTTATTTATATGGATATTTTTTGGAATTTAATCATTTTATAATATTTATATACATCTATTCATTTACTATGTAATATTTTCGATATTTTTGTAATTTATATTAATAATATATATTCATTTTTTATTAAGTTTTAACATTTAAATTATGTTTAAAATTTATATAATTTATTTATTTAAATTAATTTTTAATAATTTTTTAATTTAAATAGTTAATATTTTTTAATTGTTTTAATTTTATTTATTCTTTTTTAATAATATTTTATTTAATATTATTTTTTCATTTTTGGTATTTATTAATTTTTAATATTTTTGGAATTTATAAATTTTAAAAAACATTATACATATTTTTTAATTAAGTCTTAATGTTTTCAATATGTTTGTAATTTATATGATTGTTCTTTATTTATTTTTATTTATTAAGTTTTAATATTTTTAATATGTTCGAAATTTATATAATTGATTCATATAAATGCATTTTAATTTAATTTATTTATAATAAATCAAACATTTAATTTTAACAATTTTTTTATTTATAAATTTAATACTATCTATTAATTCATTTATATGTGATTTTAATTATTCTAGTTAATGTCGAGAATTCACTTTTTAAAATATTTTTTTAATTTATTCAATTTTATTTATTCATTTCTAAAATTATTTCATTTAATATTATATATATTCATTTGTAATATTTATTAATTTTTAATATTTTTGGGATTTATTCATTTTTTAATATTTATTTATACATAACTATTTACTAAGTTTTAATATTATTAATATATTTTTAATTTATATTATTGATATTTATTCAATTATATTTATTAAGTTATAATATTTTTAAAATGTTTGAAATTTATATTAGTTATTTATTTAAATGCCTGAATGGCCCGAAGGCATTCTTTTTTTATTGATTTTTGATAACCCCCCTTTCAAGGGATGAGGGGGAACCCTTACAAGGCCCGTAGGCTTAGAGATTAAATTGCATGTAGGCTTGGAGACATTACAAGACCCGTAGGTATTAAGGAAATCATATAGAATATGACTACTTGAAACCGCTCCTCCCTAGTATCTGCATTATGATTGTCTATCCACCTTTTGCATGGTTGTTCGGCTAGTTGTCATGTGGAGTGATGCACAGGCCTGGTACCGATGGCAATGTCATACCCTCCCATTCTTCTAAATCCATTTAGCCCTGCTCTGGTGAACACGTCTTGCTCTTGAATACTCCTCTGAAGCTGGTTCCTTGTAGAATCTATCTGGGCATCTACATATCAGGTGGCCCTAAAGGCCTTGAGGTGGTCCTAATGTTATACTATCTCATTCTTCTTTGTGTTGTTCAATCTCTCGTGGAATTCCACCTTTTTCTTCACTCCCCCTAAAACTTCTCAGATGAATCGGTCTTATCAAAACCTAAGGTATGTGATTAATTGTAATTCTCTTTAATAGATCTTACATCACTCAATATTCTTGATCATTGCCTTTGCATCATTCAAGATCCTCTTTAATCGATCCTTGAACTTTCCCTGCATCCATCACCTTCAAAATGGGTTTATTTTCTTTGCTGGGTTGAGAACGTCATAGTGAAATCCAAACTCCAGGAGAAATTTGTTTCCACTACATTAATAGTTCATTTGGTAGTGGTGATTTGCAGAGAAAGGAAATTAAATTGAGTGATTCAAACTCATTTATCATGTTTGGTGAGATTATTTCGGATGGAGAGAAATTCTTCGGGGTGAAACCTAGAGAAATCAATTTATCCCCCATTGAAGATTTCAAATAACCCCAAAATCAGGTTGATTTAGAAAGAAATAAATAAATCAATTCTAATTTTTTCAAATTTTCTATATTACCCATGTTTATATATTATTTTATTGAACCTATTCTTTTATCCTTCACCTAATTTATTTAAAAAAAATATTTGTGTAATTTAACATAAATTATTGTTGTTTGGGTCTTTCTTTTCATTGAATTCTTGCTCTTTTCCCCACTTTCATTCAATAGGATCACCATTGGGTTTATTTAAGTATTCATTTTGATCTTTTATCTAGTGTACTTTACCGTCTCATCCCATTGATACAGACCCACACTTTTATTCATCAATCCCCAATTAAATTCAAGAGTTTCTTCAAACATTGTCTTCTCAAGAACATGTGATTGGGCCCTATCAACATTTTCATCATCTCATACAAGATCAACTTTGGATCTTTATCATTATGTCATTGAAAGACAGCCTAGGCCTCCATGTGCAAGTGAATAAATAAATAAACATCAATTCCTCCCTTTATTTGATTTTAATTGCTCACTAATTTTTCTAGATCTTTTCTACTTATTTAATCATATGGTATATCATCGAATTAAACATACATGAGATCATATTTTATAAATTTATCACCCTTATTGCATGGAGCTCCCAAATAAATTAGGAAGTGGATGAAAGGACCATATGTTCACTGTAATAATCTTCCCACTTATCATGTAAGGTGGATATTTCAAATGATAAGTAGGTAGGGTTTTTACGATGCATAGATAGTAATCTTCTCCAAGTTTCAGGTATGCTTCATGCTCCCATGGATTAAAATAAAATAATGCTCTGTAACAAACCAAAATTATATTAATGGAAACTCCATTCTTATTATTATTTCAAATAGTATAAATCATATAAGATAACTTATAGAACACAATAAAAACCTTTAAAATGAAGAATGAATAAAATAAGAGGTATTTCTATAAGTTAAGGAACTTATACCAATAGAATAGTAACATGGCCATTAGGAATAGTGATCAAAACTATAGAATAGTAACCTCACCCATGAAAGTTTAAATAAAATTTTTGAATCCTATAAATGAAAAATATGATATAATTAAATCATAGTATAAGTAAATGAATGTTTTAGAAATTATTAATTAAGTGGTGATATTTTTATAAAACAGAAATCTTTATTTTCAATTTTATAATTAATATAATGATTCAAAAAAATATTTTCCTAAAACATGTTCATAAATTAATATTTTTTGTCTTATGCTTATAAGATAATTTTAGGAGACCTTAATTAATTTTTCAAAGTGTTATAAAATCAGTTCTAATTTTAAAATTTGTATTTTCCAAGTAAATGTTATTTTTAATTAAAAATTAAATTTATAATATTTATAAAATTATTTTCATAAAACATAGTTTATTTCTGAGTACTACACATTTGGAAATGGTTATAGTGAATTTTTTGGTATTTTTCTAAAATACTTAAATTTTTTAGTGAATAGTAAAATAAGGTAGTTTGTGGTATATATATTATATGATAAACACACTATTCCTTGAGTAATTGCTAATGTAATCACCATAATCTTGAACTTAACTTCATTTATTTAATATATTTAGTGATAATTCTCAAACTATTCAGAGTCTTGAGGCAAAATCATAAAAAATGAATAAAATATTGAGAAAACATCTCTCTCCTCCCCTATAAATACCACCCCTAACCAACCCTTATCCTCACACCTTTCAAGACATGAGACTTGTCTAAATTATACCAAATACTCTTCCCAGGTCTCTCCCTCACATCATGATCCCTTGTTCTAAATAAAATACCAAACTCAAGTGCCTCAAGGAGGTTCTCAAGGAGAATAATTCAACAGGTAAAAACCTTTTTCTTTTTCTTTTAATTTCTTTCTAATTTCATTTATTTTTTTATATCTACTCACCTAACCTTATAAAAGTGGCATGGTAAATTCATTATATCACATATAATGGAATTTTATTATGTTAATATAATAATCCATTATCATTTATTTCCTCTCTCCTTTTGTACTAAAAATGAAAATATCGTTAGTGATGTGTTGATTTATCATATTCAAGGACGACGAGTTTTCAATTTTCATTCCTTCCTTCAAGACTACTCATAAAAACTTTTTTATGGTTAAAATATATTATAAAATATTTATTACATCCTATTTAATGTTTTGGAACCATTTTATATACATAATGTTAATTAATAAAACAAAACTTGTTTGTGATGATTGAAAAACAGCAAAAATAATCTAATCGACTATCACTAACGTCTTATCTAATGATTCATCCTCACCCCAAATTACCAAATTAATAATATAACCATTTAATATTATTTATTTTCATTAATAACATATAACTTCCATTATAGACAACCATTCTCATTTTACATTATTTTCTGTACATGTATACAAGTAAACTGATCATGAAAACCAAAGAAACCTACACTCACGAATGATTAAATTGAACCTCATAACCCATAAAAAAGACCATAAATAAACTTAATAAAACTATAATAAATTAAATAAATGTATAAAAAAAATTAATTTATGTATTAATATATTTAATTTTATTATCTATGGCATTAATATTAAGTACGGAACCATTTCAGATATAAGGTAAAGGATTATTTCTGAATATCCATTTTTCCTTCGGGTCACATTTTCTCTCTCTTTACCCCAATGTAATTATTTTTTATTTTTATATAATTCTTATAAATTATGTTTATATGATCTAAATTCATGTATCTATATCTTTTCTTCTTTATTTTTCAAGGATATACATGTTTTAAAAAGGTTTCCTTCTCAATTCTTCTCGATAAGTAAACCCGATTAAAGGGAACTTCCCAATTTATTACCCATTTTCAAGTGCGCTCAATAATTTATTTCAAGACATCATTATTTTTCTGGATTCAAACATTTTAACATGAAAAACTATCTTGGTTCATTTCTAGTTTTATACAAACAATTATTTCTTTTTCATTTTGAATAATCTTGAAAATTTTCCCTTAAACCGCACTAAAATGTTTAATTTATCAAGTTTATTAAACACTATTTTTGTATGTTTTCACTTCAGTTTTACATCACTTATCATAATATATTCCTATTTTACCATACGAATTATGATTTGTGATATTCCTTTTTCATATGCCTTTTTAAATGATTATGATACCCAATTCTTTCCAGGGGTAACCCATATGTTTATGTTTGATTCCTTATGTATGATTCTTTATGTGGATCACATATTCATAAAAATGTTATGATTTTCATTACCTGATAGAACTCCAATGCATTGGGTAAAATTTAGTCTAATTATATGTCATGTGAAATAGTCTTAGTGGTTATCCTTGACTCGTTCTCTATGTGCAACACTCTTGGTGATTAGCCTTGACTCAAGATCCTCCATGTGTAATGATCCTTGAATCATACTTATGTCATGTTTTATGTTGCTACCAAATTACTATGATTTCATTATTACATGATCTTGTGTTTTATATTTCATGTTTCCATATGTTTATTCATGTCCCATGTTTTTTCTTGTCATCATGTTATGCATTCTAATCCATGTGCTATGATTTATTCTTATATTTATTACCTTATTGGGATTTTTAGCTCATCCCATTGTTAATTTATTTCACAAGTTATCCTATGCATATTTAATGGGTAAAATTGTATTAAGATATCATTATGAAGATTAAATAAAATAAGTTTTTATTTTGGTTTCGTGCTCTCTAATTATGTATTTAATCTACCAAATACACTAGAATTTTCGATCATTGGTTTGTATTTGAAGGCTAATTATGCTTAAAATCATATAATAGTATGTGTAAAAGGCTAGGTCCATTATATTTGGTATTATAGAAAGTTGTAGTTATTTCTGGATATTATCAATAGATCACTTTAGTAAGAACCCTAGAGATAATTCTATCACCATGAGTAACATAGATTAAAACTTAGGGTATCACAAGTTAGGATATACTTTTCATTTACAATTTTATACTTCTATGTTCAATGTTTTATTTTTATATGTTTATTATATAAGTATTCAATCTCCTTAAGTGTACTTTATTTTTCTTATTTAATGGCTATAAATAAAAGAACTCATTCCCACAATTAATGTGATAGGCAATGTGATGATTTCCCTAATGATATGCCAAATATGATGGGAATGGGTACTCAAAACTTCATGACAGTGCTTGATCAACTGGATCAAGTTATGAATAATAACATGAATCAGGTGGAACACCCTCCTTCGTCTAATAAATATAATGTTTTGGTCAAATATTTCATGCGATAAGGGCCTCCAATTTTTAGTGGATTTTTCAATTCCATCATCTCAGGAAAAATGGATTAACTCCATTGATAAGATATTCTCTATCCTTCAATGATTAGAAGAAGAGAAAGTTGTGCTGTAAGTCTATCCTTTTGATGGTGAAGTTGATCAATGGTGGAAAATTATAAAGAAAATGAAGTCCAAATATGAAATTTATTCTATATAATGGGTTGATTTCAAGAAAATATTTTTCAACAAGTATTTTCTCTGAAATCTTCATCTTAAGATGAAGAGGAAGTTCCTAAAACTAAAGTAAAAGTAAGAAAAGTCTATCGGGGAATTTGAATAAAAATTCACAAGTATTTCATGATACACCTCAATATTTTTCATGAACACAGAAATAAAGGTGGGTCTCTTCTTTAGTAGACTAAAGTAGAGTCTACAAAAAGCATTAGAAATTTGAGACTTTGAAAGCTATAATTGTTGTGCCCTCAATGTTTAAATGGAGATCGGAGACTCTCATTGGTCTTGTGGGCTTAGAGATAAAAAATAAAATGGAGTTTAATATGGGTGGATAGATAGATAAATCCAATGATGAAAAGAAAATCCAATATCTCACGTGTAAAAATTTGGGGAATAAGCATCATGGGAACTATCTAAATGGAACTAAGAAATTCTTCAAATGTGGAATAATGGGGCATCTGGATAATAACTGTTGAAGGGATATGAATAATCCCACTAATGTGGAAGAAGAATGTGAGGTTTAGATCAACACTTATCTTGTACGGTAGTGTTTCAATTGTAAAAAACATGGGCATTATGTGAACCATTTCACTGATCAAAGGGTTTTTTGAGGCAATCAACAATAATAACCTCTAAGGCATCAAGGAAGGGAATATGGTATCACTACTACTGAGGTGGAGCATAAAATGATGTGGTGATAGGTAAGCTATTTATTCATTCAGTAATAGTGAATGTAATATTTGATTCTAGTTCTACTTATTATTTCATATCATGAAAGATCATTATAACTATTCAAACACCAACTAAAAATATGGAGGTTAAGTTATTTGTGAGAATAGAAAAGGGGAAAATTTTTAAATCTAAAGTATATAACTCCTTTTTTATTAATGCTTGTGGACTTAACCACCCAAAAAATATTGTTTTACTTACTTTGGTAGATTTTTATGCTATATTGGGCATGGATTGGATATCTTTATACAAATTCAACATCGATTTCCAGGAAAGGGAGATCACTCTTCACATCCCAAGGTATCCTCTAATTCTACAAAATTGTAAGGAGGATGAATCTCCATCAGAATTAGCATCTCAATTATGTATATTATTGAATTATGAGAAATAATATCCATCTTAAGTGGTTTATACAAAGGAAAGAATCATGCTTAAACCCATTGTGAGGGACTATACTGATGTGTTCCTTAAATAATTACCCGGTCTTCCTCCTGACTGATAGGTTGAGTTCTTAATTGAACTTATTCTCGAATCTATTCCTATATCAAATACACCTTATATAATAGAAACCTTTGAGTTATAAAAACTAAAGAATTATTTATATGAGAATCTGGACAAGGGTTTTACATGTCCGAGTGATTCACCATGGGGTGAAACAACCCTCTTTGTCAAAAAGAAGGATGGATCAATGCACCTCTGCATTGATTATTGTGAGATCAATAAAATCATGATAAAGAAAAATTATCCCCTGCCATGGATAGATGACTTGTTCAATCAACTACATGGGACCAAGTATTTCTCTAAGGTGGAACTTTGTATGGAATATCTCCAATTAAAGGTGATAAAGGAAGATATTCCCAAGATTTCCTTTCAAATAAGGTTTGGTCACTAGAAGTTTGTAGTGATTTCCTTAGGACTCACTAATGCTCCATTAATTTTCATTGATTTAATGAATAGAGTCTTTATAGGATACCTTGACCAATTTATAGTAGTCTTTATTGATGATATTATAATACACTCTAAGATAAAGGAGGAACATGAGGAGAATTTGAGTACTATATTGAACACTTTGAGAAGAAAGAAACTTTACAAAAAGTAAAATAAATGTGATTTTTGGATAGAATAAGTATCATTCTTGGGGCATGTTATCACTAGAAATGGATATTTGTGGACCCTACCAAGACAAAGGTAATTGAAGAGTGGCTCAGGACAATATATGTAATAAAGATCTCTAGTTTCCTTGGTTTAGTAGGGTATATCTGAAAATTTGTGAAGAACTTCTCATGATTTTCAAACCCACTAACCATGATGACTTAGAAGGGATAAAAGTTTGTATGGAATAGTGAATTTGAAGACTGCTTCAAAGATTTGAAAAAAGAGGTTTATCACTACACTGGTACTTACACTACTAATAAGTGGGGAACTCTTTGTGGTGTATAGAAATTCTTCAAATAATGGATTAAGTTGTGTACTGATAAAAAATGATAAAGTGATAGCTTATGGCTCAAGTTAATTGAAAATTCATAAGCAAAACTATCGCAAACATGATCTAGAGTTGGTAGTTGTGATCATTTCATTGAAAATGTGGCATTATTATCTCTATGGGGAGAAGTGTGAAATAATACTGATCATAAAAGCCTTAACTATATATTCACACAAAAGGCGATTAATATGGACCAACGAATATTATTAGAGCTCATCAAAGATTATGATAGCTCAATCCAATACCATCCAAGAAAATAGAATAAAATGGTGGATACTCTTAAGTATAAAGGATTCTACAAATTTATCAATTATGATAATTAAAAAGGATCCAATAGTCTTAGATTTTAAAAGGATGGACATGGGAATCATTAGATAATAAACATAATCAATCCTTTATCAAATGATTTCTCAATTATCCCTCATGGAGAAAATAAAGGATGATCAAATAAATTATGTGGAAATTCAGAAGAATGTGGAATCCATGAGAAATGGGAAATCCACAGAGTTCAAAATGGATGAGAAAGAAGATGTGATATTTGGGCCAAAAATATGTGTACCATCCAATCTAGAGATAAAGAAATATCTTCTAGATGACATACATAGATTAAACTTCTCTATTCACCCATAGAGCACAAATATGTATTAAGATATCTGAGAAAACTATTGGTGGGACAATATAAAGAAAGATATCACAGAATATACATCAATCTTTCTAGTATGTGGGCAAGTGAACATTGAAAGGAAAACGTATAAGGTGATGATGCAACCATGAAAACCAACATGAAAATGGGAAAACATCACCATGTACTTTGTCACTAGACTTTTGAAGACATCCAGAGGAAATAATTCTATATAGGTTATTGTGGATCGTCTTATGAAGACAGATCACTTTATTGCAATTTGAGAGGACTTCTACCTAGATCAACTTGAACTAATATACATCCAATAAGTTGTAATGTTTCATGGATTACTACAATCAATTATATCTGATCAATATTTGAGATTCACCTCCAAGTTATAGAAGAGTATACAACATTATCTAAACATTGATTAGAACTTCATCACGACCTATTATCCTCAAACTGATGGCCAATCTGAGTGGACTATTCAGACACTAGAAGACATGTTGAGAGCATGTTCTATGGACTTCAAGGGAGGATGGGACCAATATCTACCTCTGGTCAATTTCTCTTACAACAATATTTTCCAATCAAGAATAAAAATAACTCCATATGAATCACTTTATGGGAAAAAATGCAAAACACCAGCATGCCAGGATAAAGTCAGTGAAAGTAACCTACTATGACCAAAAATGGTCGAAGAAATGGTAGAGAAGGAGAAAACCATTCAGCATCACATCATGGTAGCCCAAAGTTGAAGAAAATATCTATGAATACAATCATCAATGGAACCTAGAGTTTAAGGTTAGAGACATGTTATTCCATAACATATCTCTATAGAATATGATCATGAGATTAGGGAATAATGGAAAGATAAGTCCCATGTACATCGGCCCCTTCGAGATTCTTGATTGTATTAGATTGGTGGGCTATCGAATATCACTTCCAACAACTATGTCCCAAGTACATGATGTATTCCATGCATCCCTCTTAATTAAGTACATATTGAATCCCTCACATGTACTGAATTCAGAGGTGATACAGTTGGATAATGATCTCTCTTATAAAGATCAGCCGATGAAGATCTTGGATTGTAGAGATAAATTCCTACGCAACAAGTCAACTCACCTAGTCAAAGTACTATAGAATAACCATAAGTACAAATAGGGAACATGAGAACTGGAGTAAGTGATGAAGTATAAGTACCATTAATTTTTTTCACCATAGCATGTAAAACAAATTCGAGGGTGAAATTTCATAAGGGGGGAAGAAAGTAAAAACCCAAAATTACATCAATGAAAATTCCTTTCTTATAATTATTTCATATAGTATAAATAATATAAAATCACTTAGAGAATATAATACAAAATTTATTAATAAATAATGAATGAAATAATAGGTATTTCTAAAAGGTAAAGAACCTATACCAATGGAATAGTAACATGACCATTAGGAATAGTAATCTGACCCACAGAATAGTAACCTCACTCATGAAAGTATAAATAAAATTTTGGCATCTTATAAATGAAAATATGTTATAATTATATCATAGTATAATTAAATAAATTTTTTAGAAATTATTAATTAAGTGTTGATATTTTTATAAAACATAAATTTTTATTTTCAATTTTATAATTAATATAATGATTTGAAAGAAAATAAATTTTCATAAAATGTATTCATAAATTAGTATTTTTTTGTCTTATTATTATAAGAAAATTTTATGAGACCTTAATTAGTTTTTCAAAGTGTTAAAAATTAGTTATACTTTTAAAATTGGTATTTTCCAAGTAAATGATAATTTTAATTAAAATTAAATTTATAAAATTTATAAAATTTATAAAATTATTTTTCATAAAATAGAGTTCATTTTTGAATTCAAAACATTGAAAAATGGTTAGGTTTAATTTTTTGGATATTTCTAAAATACTTGAATTTTTTTTGAATATTAAAATACAATAATTTACGGTATATATACATTATAAGTTAAATATACTATTCCTTGAGTCATTGCTGATATAATCACCCTAATCTCGAACTCCCAAAAAAAAATTAATAAATTTATTGATAATTCTAAAATTATTCATAGTCTTGAGGAAAAATAATAAAAAAATGAATAAAATAATGAGAAAACACCCCTCTTATCCCCTATAAATACCACCCCTATCCACCCCATCTCCTCAATACTTTCAAACTTTTATCCTTGTAGAAATTCTGACCAATACTCTTCCCAATTCTCCCCCACATTCAAGATCCCTTGTTCTCAATAAAATACCAAACTCAAGTGCCTCAAGGAGGTTCTTAAGGAGAAGAATCCACGAGGTAAAAACCTCTTTCATTTTCTTTTAATTTCTTTCCAATTTATTTTCTTTTATTATTTTATCCTCAACTAAACTTATCAAATTTTTATGGTAACTCCAGTATCTTACATATACTATACTATTATTATGTTAATAGAATAATATATTATCATTTCTTTCCGCGGTCCTTTTGTGCAAAAGATGAAAACATCATTCGTGTTGTGTTGATTTATCAAATTCAAGCACAAAGAGTTTTCAATTTCAATTTCCTCCTTCAAGACTGCTCATAGAAAAAATTTTATGGTTAGATCATATTATAATATATTTATTATGTCCTATGTAAAAAAATTTAACCATTTTATATTCAATATGTTAATTAATAAAACAAAACTAGTTTATGATGATCGAAAAACCGCCAAAATAATCTAAAAGATTGTCACTAACATATTATCTAATGATTCATCCTCACCTCAAATTTCCAAATTAATTATATAACCATTTAATAATATATATGTTCATTAATAACATATAACTTCAATTCTGGAAAACCATTCTCATTTTACATGATTTTCCATATATGTATACCAGTAAATCGGTCATGAAACCCAACAAAACCAACACTCCTTGACAATAAAATTAAATATCCTAACCCATAAAAGGCCATAAATGAACTTAATAAAATTATATAAATAAAAAAATGTATAAATGGTTATTAATTAATTAATTATTGTATTTAATCTAATTATCCAGTACATTAAGATCAAGTTTAGAACTTTTTCAGACATAAGGTAAGGGGTTCTTTCCGAACCTGCATTTTTCCTTCGGGTCACATTTTTTCTCTATTTACCTCATTTTAATTAATTTTTATTTTTGTATAATTCTTATAAATTATGATTATATGATCCAAACTCATTAATCTATATCATTTAATCATTCTTTTTTGGGGATATACATGTTTTAAAAAGGTTCTCTTTTTAATTATTTTTGATAAGTAAGCCCGGTTAAAGGGAACTTCCCGATCTCTTACCCATTTTAAAGTTCACTCCATAATATGTTTTAATCCACAATTATTTATATAAAATCCATAATTTTAACATTAAAAACAATCTTGGTTCATTTCTAATTTTATACAAAAAATTATGCCTTTTCCATTTTAAAGACTCTTGAAAAGTTTCCCTTAAACTACACTAAAATATTTAATTTCTAAAATTTCTTAAACACTCTTTTTACATTTTTTATATTCATTTTGACATAAATTATCATGATTTATGCCTATTTTATTATATTAATGACTATTTATGATATTACCTTTTGATATGCCTTTTGAAATTATTATGATATCCAATTCTTTTCATGGGTAACCCATATGTTTATGTTTGATTCTTTATATATGATTCTGTATGGGGAACACATATTCATGAACATGTTATGATGGATGCACCCAAACAATGCTCCAATAAATTGGGTAACATTTAGTCTCATGAGACGTCATGTGCAATGGTCTTCGTGGTTATACTTGACTTGTGATCCATGTGCAACTGTCTAGGTGGTTAGCCTTGACTCTTCCTCCTCCAAGTGTAACGAGACTTGACTCGTGATTACATCAGGTTTTATGTTACTACCACATTACTACGATTCCATGATTATATGATCACATGTTCTATATGTTATTTTTCCATAAGTTTATTCATGTCCCACATTTTTCATGTCATCATATTATGCCTTCTAAACCATGTGTTGTGCTTTATTCTTATATTTATTCACTTACAAGAATTTTCAGTTCATCCCTTTATTCATGTATCCCCTATGTTATCCTATATATATGTAAGGGATCAAAGGGTTTTAGTATCACATTATAAAGATTAAATAAAATATTTTTCTTATTTTTGTTTCATGATTTATAATTATGAATCTAATCTACCAAAGACACTAGACTTTTCGTTCCTTGGTTTTTGTTTTAAGGCTAATTATGGAAAAATCATGTAATAATTTGTGTAAAAGGCCAGGGCCATTTTATTCACCCCATTTTATTCTATTTCCAGGTAGAAGAACCCTAATACTTTTTATATTTTTCTTTTCATTAACATCTACAGTAGGCTTCCATTGCTTGGTAGAAGAACCCCAATAAACTCTTCCCTCTTATTGTACTCCTACCTAGAAATGATATAGAAACTATTTTTGATCTCTATGTTTTTCAATAGATGAAAATTTAATTAGATTATTGGTTACTTTATATAAATAATAAATTGTTTCCTTAAATAATTTCCATTCCAAAAATAATTCAATACACATCATTCGGCTCTTATTATCTTGGAACAATGGCATCATGTAGCTTAAATGACTCTTTAAGAATGACCATTTATGGCTTCTAAAATCATATATTTGTGTGTTTATTTATTTTTTTAAAATATTAATATTAATGAATCTCTAACACCCATAGATTTTATTAGATAGATTCTTTTTAATTTATTTGATGTCTTGTGTTATATGTTACACCAAAATTAGCTTGCGCTATACGTAACATTGTATTAACTTGCAGTATATGCAACATTATTCTTGGCTTGTGATGCACAAATTTTCAAGTTATTTTGATAGAATTCATTTCACGTAAGACCGAGTATAAGTTATAACTAAATATTATAACCTAGTCATTATAAGTGATAACTAAATATTATAACCTAGTCATTATAATGGAAGGTATGAACAGTATTAACTTCCTTCTAAGAAAACTATTTAAATGAAAATAAGTGATTCTGTAAAATAATAAAATCACTATTTATAGATTTTATTAGTGAAATATATATATAATATATTAAATGTAATGTTTTAAATATATATTATATGTTTTATAAATATTATATAAGAAAAAATTTAATTTTTTGGATAAAAGAAGTATTTTTTAAAAAAATAGAGTATTACCGCCATTTGATGGAGAAGCCTTTTTAAACCTAGTTTTGAAAATTTTATAGGTTATATTTGACATAATAAACTTTTTATTTGGAATAGGGACATAAAAATTTACCTTGGTTGAAATTTTTATATTCTTCTGATGAAATTTGTATTTTAATGAATTGTGAAAAATACTACATTTTAATTCAAAACTGTCTTTTCGTCTAATTTATTTATACAGTTATATTATCATTTTAATTGGTTTTAAAGTGTAATTTGATTATTTTTTTATAATTTAAAACAATTTTTTTCATTTTAAGTAATTTTATATTTAAATTGTACATAAACACATGTCAATATTTTGATAGTTTTTACTTCATAAAATCTCACTTTCTGGTTTTGACAATGAGAATTAATTTTAAATTAATTAATGAAACTTTTTTATTTTAAAATTTTAAAAAATTGATTCCATATTTGGAATAATTTATTCCAAATTATTTTAATAGGTAACTTTTATTTTTTAAAATATTATGAATAGTAACTACATTGATTTTTATTTACCACAGTTAAAGGTAAATCAGGTAAATTTGGGTAACAAACAATATGATAAAGATAATAAAAATACTATAACACCTTAAAAAATCCTATTAGATGAATTAAAGTCTACCAATATCACCTAAGGGTATTAATTGATTCATTTAATTGACTTTTTTTCACAAAAGTGATGTAATTATAATTAAAACAAAAGAAAGTGACAACATGTCACTCTCTTATCTCTTACAAGTATAATAATTTTAATGTTGTGAAAAACATGATAACAATTCAAAAATAAATAGTCTAAAGAAATATAATGAGATTATATACATCATTTAAATTTATTTATAATTTTTAGAGATTAAATAATTACCATTAATGATGACACAATAGTGATGTAAAAATTATTTTATTAATAGAAATATAAAATAAATGGTTTTAAAAATATAAATATAATATGAACTAATTAATGTGATCCATGAATTTTTTAGGTTACTATGACATTTTAGGAGTGTATTAAATATTTTTTTCAAGTTTATCTTCTGTTTGGATTTTATTTAAATCCAAATAAATTAATATTGTTGAAATTGACACTATTGATATTTTATAAAAATAACATATCATTAAATTATTTAAAAATCACAAAAATATTTAAAAATTATAAAGTGAAAAAAAATAAGGTCTAAAATTTCATAAATTAACCAATTATGGAAAATTTACAACATATGAGAAAATATTTATAACCATCTAATATTTAGAATATTATTACCACAATTAAAATTAAATAGATTAAATAAGGATAAATCAAAATGATAATGTTTAAAATTAAATCAGAACATGTATAAATTTTATTGGTTGAGATGATTTTGACCCATACTCATATTATCTTCTAAATAATCCACTTTGAGGCATTTTAATTAAAAAATTTATTTATATTAATTTAATAGTTTTGGTATTTCCAAAGGAGCTGCTCCCCTCTCTTATAAAATGGCACCTCTCATTATCTTGTAATCACACCTCTAAAGCTCTTTTTCTCAGAAAACCCATACCCATTTGCTCTCCCAACTTCCCTCAATTCATCTTATAGGACACAATTTGGGCATAAATCCATCCTAAGGAGACCTTTTTTGCAAATCAAAAAGAGATACTTGAAAATGAGGTTATTGTTTTATCACCTCTTTCAAAATTATTTTCTTCTTATACTTTTTATTATTATGTTGTTTTATTAATAAATTAATAAATAAAATATCTTATACATGATGATGTTTTATTATAATTATGTTATAACCTTATAACTCCTTTTATCCATCATATGAATAACAATATCACCATGTGACCATGCGAACGGCTTACAATCTTCACGTCGTGGTGTAATTTTTTATTCAACAATAATTAATTTGGATGAGTGTAATTATGACTATAATAGATATAAATAAGGAATATAACATGATAATTATTCTTTATAATTAATATACCATCCAATTACATACCTTTTATCCATTAAGTGAATGATATTGTCACTCGTACGTACGTACGGCCTACTGTCTCCACGATGTGATGCAGTTCATTCTACATGATCTTCATTAAACCATGATTATATACATGAATTTAATAAATAAATATGATATATATTATAATATTATTATTCTATAAATGATATAATTATAACCAAAGAACTGGAACATGAACTTATCTGACAAAACATGCATAAGAACATAAAGCAGTTAATATTCGAATAATAGGTGACAATGAAATGTTACTAAAAAACTAATGATAATATGATCATATATGATATTATAAAAATGAATATGGTTCTGGAAGAAATAAATAAAATTATTTAAATAATTATAAAGGAGGTTTGGATACATACGAATCATATCAGACCTAAGGTAAGGGATAATTTTGCAATCTCATTTTTATCCAAGATTGTTTATACGCAAGTATTTACTGTGGATATATTTATCATCTATGTACATGTTTTCTAAAAAAGTTTTCATAAAATGTTTAATATTCTACTATTTATGTTTAAATTCATTTTTACCCATTTTTTACTTTTACTACATGATTTGGAAGGAATATTTATTTCATTTATCATACAAGGTACTTCTTGACTTCTCTGACAAAAGTACAAGGAGAATGTTTTTTTAACTTATACAGCATGAATGGATTATTACACTTTTATAACAACTTATTTACATGAATATCCCTTTAAAATATTTCAAGTTTATTTTCAATTAAATTCTTTTCATTTAAAATTGAATAATATTTTGATAAAAGAAAATGTTTTGGGAGAAGAAAGGATATTTTCCTCAATAATTAATTTCAAGTATTTTATCAAAATTAGTTTCCATATAATATGACATAGGGTTATGTTTATATCCCAATTATTACTTTGATTTTATTTTATTTATGATGGAATTATTTTTATGAAATTAATTTATTCTATAAAAATTATGATAGAATAATGTTTAAGAAACCCATTTTTTGTTCCTTGGGTTATGCTCTAATGAATGGTTTATAATTTTGTGGCACATGTAAGAATGATTTCATTATGAGATGGGATGACATATATCTCACTATAATGCATAAATAATATTGGGCTGGAATGGTAAGTAAATATGGTTCAGTAATACATGGATCGAAGGGCAAGTAAACCCAGTTCAGTAATTGACTTTTTCCACTATAATGGTCTTGGAAGCAATGTCTTGGATTATATGAAAATCATATTATGTGATTATTTGTTTACCATAATTCCATGTTTTTTGCAATTTCTATTTTCTCATGGTTCATGATTCCATTATTATTTATTCCTTATGAACTACCAAGATTTATTTCATGACTCGAGATTTTTGTATATGTTATATGTGGTAAGTTTTTTTAAAAAAAATTATGTTCATGTTTTTACAATCTTATGTTTAAGTTTTGTAAGATATTTTCCATGCTTACCCTTACTGAGAATTTGATCTCACCCCTTTTCATGTTTCTTTTCCCCCTATATTTGAAGAAGTGTATTAAGTAATATATGTCAAAAAGGGGTTCTGGTTATTAAGGATAAAGCAGGAGATGATGTAGATGTTTTACGAACCAGTTGTTTATGTTTCCTTGTTTCCAAAGGCATTAAACTAATACAGTATTTGGGCATCTATTTTTGTAATGTATTATGTATTCCTTAAAAGAAATGTAATTTCCATGTATTCCAAGCTTGGGTCATTAGAGTTGGTATCAGATCGAAGGTTTAGTTAACCTTTGGAAACTAGGATGCAAAAACTTTAGTGAGATCCCAAGAGACATTTCAAAGGTATGTCTAGGGATGTCCCTAAGGGTAAGTCTAATAATAGTTTACAGTCCTAGAATTATGGTAATGATCATGAATAACCTAGTATTGAACCTAAGATGTTAGATATCTAAAGTACTCCCCCTTGATTATGTTGTTTTCCTAGTATGATTTTTGCCTCTCACACTATTCTTTTTGGGTTTTAGACAACGGTTGGAACATGAAGGAACCGTGTTAATGATCAATACACTGGAATATGCAATGATTGTACTTCTAAACAACCAATTATTATGTGATATGGAATAAAAAAAATCATTACTATACTTACACAATCTATGAATCATTTTGGACTTCTAAATGAGCAGAGAAGGGAACAACATTCTCTTGAGTCCTTCATTAGGCAACGTCCACCTTCTTTAAGTGGGTCATTTGATCCACTTGTTACTGAAAAATGGATCAGTACCATTGAAAATATAATTTCCATCCTTCACTGTTTAGAACATGAAAAAGTAATTTTGGTTGTTTATCATTTAGAAGAGAAGCAGACCAGTGGTGGACTCTAATCAAGAATACAAGGCAGCAAGATGAAATTGAATCCATGGAAAGGGATGATTTCAATAAATTATTTTTCAATAAGTACTTTACCCTCATTTTTTGAAAAAAATATGTAAAAGTTTTTCCTTGAGATTAAGCAAAAGGATGATGAATCTGTTGGTACATATGAGGAAAATTTTACAATACTTGTAAGATATGATTCTGGCTTTATCATTCAACCTGAAAGTAAAGTTGATCGATTCTTCAGTGGATTAAAACTAGGTCTTCGAAGGTAATTATCTATAATATACTTTAGTGGATATGAAGATATTGTGCATTGTGACATCAAGGTAGAAATGGAAGTTAGTGTTACATATCAATCTCATGGTTTTGACAAGAAATTAAAGATGGATTTTAAGGGAAAATCTCAAAATAATGGTGAAAAGAAGATGAATGTTTCCTTATGCTCAAAGTGTGGAAAGAAGCATGGTGGATATTGTCTTAAAGGTACTAGAAAATTTTTTAAGGGTGGAAAAGAAGTTCATCGAGTAGTTGAGTGCTGAAATAATGGGAAAAAGGTTGCTAATGATGTGAATAGAGAAAATACTATAGAGAACGCACCATCCACACTTAAATCATAAAAGTGCAAGGAAATGGGGAAATATGCTAACCAATAGCCTAATATAAGGTTTATGGATGATTATCAATGTCAAAATCCTCTTAAGGAAAAATACAAAGTCAAATCACATGCAATCACTATTGGTGATGCTGAGTATGAAAACAAAGTGGTGGAATGATTATGTGTTTATGTAATGGGATTCCAAAATAGTGTTATAGAATCTCTTTTATAGTATTATGGAATATTGAAATATCTATGTATTGGTCCATTGTGGTTTTCCATAAGTATATGGTACTGGTAACCATGAAAAGTGATTGAAATGTTTTTGTAAAGCACATGATATGCGCATAATGAAGGGATAAGAAGGTAATGATATGTTTGGTTTTATTAATGACCTCATGACTGATATAAGGAAAAAGTGATACCATGGTTTTATTATATATAATTTTTGGTATTTTTGGTGTGTGGAAAGAGTTAATTTTTACAGAATTCATGTTCTCACTAAGGTTTTATGATGATTCATGTTATTATAATGTTTCAAAAGAATCCATGATTAAGGTATTCACGTGTTTGGAACGTGACAACCAATAACTACCTTATGAGATATGGGAGATAAATGTTAAGTTGATTTAGTTCACCTCTTTCTAAAGTTTATATTTTTAGATTTTGGAAGGGTTGTAATGTTATCCATTTATGGATAGTATAAGTTATATTCTAGTTGAAGTTTGTTAGATTAATGTATTATCTCACTATAGCTGGACTAATTCATATTTGATTTCATGTGCTATCCTTGTTGTTGAGACAAATAGAATGACCTATCATTCTATCGCATGATCTTCTAGCACTTCAAGAATGACAAATTCAACTTCATTTCTTTAAATAAGAGATGATGTGGAAATTGTTTAAGGCATGAAAAATAGTGAGATTATACCAAAATCAAGTAAGTATTTATTCTCATGAAAAATTCTTAAACTTTAGGGGAAGGATATTGAAAACCAAAAATGTTATCTTAGTACCTTATTATCTAATAAATCAGATGGTCCCTTAAATTATCGCAGATTTATGGCTTTCTAGTTGTTAATTTTCTCCAAACCCTGTTCTCTATCACTATCCATTAGAACTTGATGGTTATATTCTTCTTCTATATCTATGTTTTCCCTTCCCACCTATTTTATCCTATGTGGAAACTGATTGATGAGTTACTTTAGGTAACAATTATGTTTCTAACATTCCTTTTTAAAATGAAGTTTTAGTATTCCTTTTTATGATATGATTTTCTATGAAAGAAACTTTCAAGTAGTAAACCTTTTATAACCCCTGACGAATTTTGGGGGAGAAATTCATTTTTATGGGGGTAGTTTGTAACACCCTGAGATTTTATTAGATATATTCTTTTTAATTTATTTTATGTCTTGTGTTGTATGCTACACTAATATTAGCTTGTGTTATACGCAACATTGTATTAGCTTTCAGTATAAGAAACACTATTCTTGGCTTGTGATACACACAATTTCAAGTTATTTTGATATAATTCATTTCATGTAAGATAGAGTATAAGTGATAACTAAATATTATAACTTAGTCATTATAAGTGATAACTAAATATTATAACCAATCAATTATAATGGTGGGTATGAATAGTATTAACTTCCTTCTAAAAAACTATTTAAATGAAAATAAGTGAGTCTATAAAATAACAAAATCACTCTTTATGGGTTTTATTAGTGAAATATATATGTAATATATTCAATGTAATTTTTTAAATTCATATTATATGTTTTCTAGATATGATATGAGAACAAATTCAATTTTTTAGACAAAATTAGTATTTTTCAAAAAAATACAGTTTTGCCACCTTTTGATGGAGAAGCCTTTTTAAATATAGTTTTTGAAAAAAAAATTAAGTTCTATTTGACATAATAAACTTATTATTTGGAAGAGGGACACCAAAATTTACCTTGGTTGAAATTTTGGTATTTTTCTGATGAAATTCATGTTTTAATGAATAGTGAAAATATTGTATTTTAATTCAAAACTGCATTTTCATCTAATTTATTTATATAGTTAGATTATCTTTTTAATTGGTTTTAAAATGTAATTGGATTATGTTATTATAATTTAATCCAATGTTGGTCATTAGAAGTAATTTCAAATTTAAATTGGACATAAACACATGTCCATATTTTGATAGTTTTTACATCTTAAAAACCTGCTTTCTGGTTCTGAAAATGGGAATTAATTTCAAATTAATTAATGAAACTTCTGTGTTTTAAATTTTGAAAAATGGATTCCATATTTGGAATCAGTGGGTCTAAACTATGTTAATAGATTACTTTTATTTTTTGGATATTATGAATAGTAACTATGGTAATTTTTATTTAATGTAGTTAAAGGTAAAACTGATAAATTAGGGTAACATTAATTTCGTAAAGATAATAAAATTACCCTAAAACCAGAAAAAATCCAATTGGATGGATTAAAGTAGACCAGTATCACCTAAGGGTCGGAATTAATTCATATAATAGACTTTTTTCCATGAAAGAGATGTAATTATAATTAAAATGAAAGAAATTGACAACATGTTACTCTCTTATCTCTTATACGTATAATAATTTTAATTTAGTAAATTTATTTATAATTTTTATAGATTAAATAATTACCATTAATGATGACATAATAGTGATGTAGAAATTATTTTATTAATAGAAATATCAAATAAATGGTTTTAAAAATATGAAAAGAGATATAATATGAAATATTTAATATGATCCATAAATTTTCTATGTGACTATGACATGTTAGGATTGTATTGAATATTTTAGTTTGAATTTTTCTTTTGTGTGGAGTTTATTTAAAGTAAAATAAATGAATAGTGTCAAAATTGACACTATTGATATTTAACAAAAATAAAATATTATTAAATTATTTAAAAATCATAAAAATATTTAAAAATTACAAAGTTAAAATATAATGTCTAAAATTTTATAAATTATCCAATTATATACAATTTACAAAACATGAGTAAATATTTATAACCATTTAATATTTAGAATATTTTTACCATAATTAAAATTAAATAAGGATAAATCAAAATGATAAGGTTTAAAATAAAATAAAAAAATGTATAAATTTTACTAGTTGATAGTATTTAGACCCATTATCATTTTATCATTGAAATAATATACTTTGGAGGCATTTTAATTTAAAAATTAATTTATATTAATTTAATAGTTTTGGTATTTCCAAAGGTGCCCATCCCCTCTCTTATATAAGGGCACATCTCCTTCTCTTTTAATCACACCTATAAAGATCTTTTTATCAGCTAACCCCTGACTATTTCCTCTCCCAATTTCACTCACTTCATCTTAGAGGCCACACTTTGGGCATAAATCCATCATAAAGAGGCCTTTTTTGAAAATAAAAAGGTGATACTCAAAACAGAGATAGTTGTTTTATCACGTCTTTCAAAATTATTTTCTTCTTCTACTTCCTATTCTTATGTTGTTTACATACTAAAGTAATAAATATAATATCTTCTACATTATGAGATGTTATTATAAATATGTTACAACCTTATACCACCTTTTATCCATCCTTGAAATAACAATATCACCATGTGTGTATACGTACGGTCTACCATCTCTACATCATGGTGTAATTTGTTGTTCAACAATACTTAATTTGGATGGGTGTAATGATGAGTATAATGGATGAAAATAATGAATATAATATGATAATTACTATGTATAATTAATATACCATCCAATTATATACCTTTTAACCATTAAGTGAATGATATCATCGCTAGTGCGTACGTACGGCCTACCGCCTCCACGATGCGATGCGATTCATTCAACATGATCTTTATTAAACAACGATTATATACATGAATGGAATGAATAAATATGATATATATTATACTAATATCATTTTTTAAATGATATAACTATAACCAAAGAAGTGTAACATGAACTTATCCGACAAAACATGCATAAGAACACAGACCAGTTAATGCACATGAGCCTCAGCCTAGTTGGTGAGGTATCCTTAAGTACATCCACAATACCTAGGTTCAAAACCAGGTAGAGGCATATTTCCGGGTTACTGTTGTAGGTATTGTAGCAGGTACTGTAGAAGCACTATAGCAGAACTGTACACTGTGTGGGTACTGTAGCAGAATTGTACACTGTGCAGGTACTATAGCAGAACTGTACACTGTGCAGGGACTGTAGCAGGTACAGTAGCAGTTACTGTAGAAGGTATTGTTCAGTACTGTAGCAGCTAGAAATATTCACCTTGGGCCACCGGTTTGGGCTTGGAGTCATTAAGGCTTTTGGGCCACCCAGGACTTCAGGTCAGTAGGGATTTTGGGCCACCTTTAAGGCCCTCAGGCCACCTCAAGGCCTTCAAGACACATCCAGTTGCCCCAGACTCACTACAAAAAAGGAGCAGCCCTAGATGAGGATTCAGAGCAGGTGCACTCACCAGAGCAGAACCAAATTTATTTTCAGAATGAGAGGGTATGGCTATGTCATCGGTACCAGCTTGTGCTTGCACGGGAAGCCTACCCAGACAGCCATGCAAAGGTGGAGAGCTACTATCATGATGCAAATCCTGGGGAGGGGCAGTTCCTTGTAGATAGTCTGGTTGAATTCCCTAAGACCATCGGGTCATGTAATCTCCTAAAGCCTACGGGCCTTATAATCTCTGAGCCTACAGGCCTTGTAAGGGTTCCCCCTCATCCCTTGAAAGGGGATTTATCAAAAATCAATAAAAATGAATGCCTTCGGGCCATTCGGGCACAGAGCAGTTAATATCCGAATAATGGGTGACAATGAAATGTTACTAACAAACGGATGATAATATGATCATATATGATATCATAAAAATAACTATGATTTTGTAATAATTAAATAATGTTATTTAAATCATTATACAGGAGTTTTGGATACATACAAAGCATATCATACCTAAGGTAAGGTATAATTTTTCAATCACATTTTTATCTGAGATTGTTTATATGTAAATATTTACCGGGGATATATTTATCATCCATGTACATGTTTTATAAAAATGTTTTCATAAAATTTTTAATATTATTTTATGTATGTTTAAAGTAATTTTTATCCATTTTTTACTTTTACTACATGGTTTGTAAGGAATCTTTCTTTCGTTTACCATATGAGGTACTTTTTAACTTATCTGACAAAAGTATGAGGAGAAAGTTTTTTTTAAACTTATACGTCACAAATGGATTATTACACTTTCATAATGCCTTATTTTCATAAATAATCCTTTACAATATTTCAAGTGTATTTTCAATTCAATTATTTTCTTTTAAAATTGAGTAATATTTTAAGAAAAGAAAATGTTTTGGGATAATAAAGGATATTTTACTCAAGAATTAATTTCAAGTATTTTATCAAAATTATTTTCAATCTAAGATGACATAGGGATATGTTTCTATCCCTATTATTAATTTGATTTTATTGTGGTTATTATGGAATTAGTTTTATCAAATCTATTTATTTTATATGGATTATGATGGAATGATGTTTAAGAAACCCATTTTTTATTCCTTGGGTTATGCTATGATGAATGGTTTATGTTTTTATGGAACATGTAAGAATGATTTCATTATGAGATTGGTGGGACCTATATATCCCTCCAATGCATTGGGTAAAGATTTTTATCTCATGAGATATACATGACTGTAAAGGAATGTAAATTCTGTTCAGTAATACAGGGCTATAATGGCTAGTAAATATGGTTCAGTAATACATGGATGGAACAGCAAGTAAACCTGGTTCAGTAATGGAATTTGTCCATTATGATGGTCTTGATAGCAATACCTTTGCTAATATGGAAATAATATTATGTTCTTATTTGTTTTCCACAATTCTATGTTTTATTCCAATGCTATTTTCTCATGGTTCATGATTCCATTATGATTAATGCCTTATGAACTACCAGGATTTATTTCATGACTCAATATTTTGATATATGTTAAATGTGGTATGTTTTTTATAAAATTTATATTCATGTTTGTTTTTGACGCTTTCTCCGGGGTGTGCGCGTCTGTCTATGGGGGACATCGGCATGGATCTTGTTGCCCCGCATTCCTGCTTTCCAAAGGCGGGCGGCATCCATTCCTTATTTAGGGACGTCTGCTCCTTGATCGAAACTGGGATGATGGGATGTCGGTTCTTCCTTCCGTGGATTCCTCCTCGAAACTCGTCACCTAGTCCAGGTCTCCCTCATATATTTAATACATTGTATGTGAAACTCTTACCAATTCTATGTTTCCATGGTCGTCGGTTAATTACACTTCTTCTGTCGGGACATTCCAAGGGGTCCGGTTAAGGAAGCAAACTTCAGTTGGGGGAGTAGTCACGTCGTGGCATCATTAACGTGTCTGAACGTTGGAGAATTGGCATGTCTATCATTTGTCCCTTATTATAGGGCTTCTCTAGGGAGCAGAAGCCCAAGGTATCCCACATCGAGTGTGGGGAATCATATTCCATAGGCATGTATCTGAGGTTTTCCTCAGCTTCTTGTCTTTAACACAGGGTATGCCGCAAGTTTAACGTCCAATGGAGACAGATCAGAATGATCAGAACACTAGCTGGAGTGGATCAGATTGAGGAACCCCTCTTGAGGGAACATCGATATCGGAGCCAGCCCGTGAGTGGCTTCCCGAATGGTGTGGAGGGAAATGGGGTGGCATGATCTCACCGGGATGTGGCGGCCCGGATAAGAATCAGGATGGATGATGGAAAGCTACATAGAGTGGAGGGGGAATGGAATGGAGCCGTTGTGGAGATGACGGTGGTGATGTGATTGAGTCTCGAAGAGACTTCCTACATATCCCTATGGAAGAGAATCAAATTAATCGTAGTTAAGAATGGATGTGTGGGGATTTACACTCTAGGTCGGCCAAGGTGGTGGGAGAACCGACGTGAATGAGGTCAGAACAACCAGGTGGTGGGCTTGAACCTCGTGAGGCTTCCTACGTACCATGCCTTAACATGGATCAAAGTCTACGTAGTTCGGGTTGGACGCCGGAGAACTGAAGTGAAGAAGGACCTTGGTCCAATGGGTGGTGGGCTTGAACCTCGTGAGGCTTCCTACGTACCATACCTTGGCATGGATCAAAGTCCATGTAGTTTAGGAAAAGTGGCTGTTGAAATGACACGAAGGGGTGTTGGATCAACTAGATGGCAGGTTCGCAACAGCTTACCGCTGGATTGGGGTGTGGTTTAACATTATGCGGGACGGGGGCATGCCGGATAACCGATGTGAAAAAGGAACTTGGTCTAGGTGGATGGTGGGCTTGAACCTCAGTAAGGCTTCCTACGTACCATGACTTGACATGGATCAAAGACCACATAGTTCAGGTAAAAAAGGGGGCTTGGCACACCGACACGGAGATGGTTGGGGCCAATGATTGTTGGGCTTGAACCTCTGGGAGGCTTCCTACGTACCATTCCTTTACCAGGATCAAAGTCCTCGTATTTCGGGTATGGATGTGGGTGTTGGAGAACCGATGTGAAGAAGGACCTTGGTCCGATGGGTGACGGGGCTTGAACCTCAGGGATGCTTCCTACGTACCATTCCTTGGCATGGATCAAAGTCCTCATAGTTCGGGAAGGGTTTTCGTCGATGAACCGACGTGAAGGTGAACCCAGGGGTCCACTGGTGGTGGTCTTGAACCTCGGGAAGGCTTCCTACGTACCATGCCTTGACATGGATCAAAGTCCTCGTAGTTCGGGTGTGTAGTTTAATGTCATGCTGGACGGGGGCATACAGTTTAACGTCATGTTGGATGAGGGCATACAGTTTAACGTCATGCGAGACGAGGGCATACAGTTTAACGTCATGTTGGATAAGGGCGTTGTCATGTTCGATGCTTACTCTAAACCCACGTGAGTCGTCCTCAGTGTGAGAAACAAGAGGCAGCAGAGACCTGACGATCACGTCGCGAAGGGTGTGTCCGTGAGAAGCGAAGAGGGGCTTACGCATTAGGCGGCCCATGGTGCTGGGGCTTACTCCAGGATGGAGGCCTGAAGTGTGACAAAGCGCAGAGGGAGAGGGATTTGGGACCAAAGGAAGGAGGTTCCTCGTTCCCTATCACGCCCTCCGCTGGCCCTGGTGTTGAGGAAGTACAGAGGTGCATGGGTGCTACCTTCCACAAGAGGGACTAGGGGGCTTACACCAAGGGGCATGCCCTTCCCTGCGGACAAACGCCACTCTTTGAAGCATGATATCATCCCCTGTGGGGACCAGGGGGTGTAAATAATGTCCAAGCCGGGGGGACCCTACGTGTGAGGCATGGGGTCGGGTCATAGTTTAAGGTCATGTGTTGAGGACAAGGTGCTTTACAGTTTAACATCCTGCAGCTCGGACGAGGTGGGTCTACTCCACACCCATAGGACTTACATGACTGGTACCCTCTGCCCCTTGGGTAAGGGAAGGCATCGGCAAGGTCGTGTAGAAGGGGGGTTGAAGATAGAACTATCAAGGGGTCCATTTTAGCATGGCTATGCGAAGAAGCAATAGCCATTAGCATGACTATGCGAAGAAGCATTAGGTGAAGCAACGCTACGGGTGGTGTCGTCCAGGGGACTTTGAAATCACATCATCCAGAGATCATGTGGCGCGATGGGGGTCTTCGGTTGCTTCGCGGTGGGATGCAAACATCAACTGGATTTGCGGAGAGGTACCGCCTCCTTTGCTTCACGGCAGGTTCGCAAACGTCAGGGCATTCGCGGAGATCTACCGCCTCCTTTTCTTTGCGGAATCCATGTTTCTTGGGGGTCCTCCGTGTCGGGGCTTCGCGAGGCAGGGCACGGGGCCTCTTTTTCTTCTCTACTTTCTTCAAATATTTTGGCACCAACAAATGCCCCCCCTCAGACTTGGTGTTGCGGAGGGATCAAGGGTCGAAGTCTGAGGGAAATCACCAAAATGATCAGTAGTTTGTGGTGTTGACTCACAAAGAGGTTGCGCGAGGCGGCAGGGGCCGCGCGATCCGGACTCGTCGCGAAGCTCCGCGCGGGTTGGACGCGCCGCGAAGCTCTGGGGTCACTGCCACCTATAAATAGGGGGCTGAACTCTCTTGTCTTTTTACTCCTTTGCGAATTTGTCCTTTTGCGCTCTCGATTCGCGAAGCTCTGCGTACTCTGCGTCTTCTCACCGCGAATCGAGCTTCACAGTGAACCGCGAGTCTCCGACTCCGCGACTGCGCCAAGCGAACGTCTTCTTGCAAGTCGAGGCCAGGCTCCACGTCTTGGCTTCACAAACGAGCTCCACGAATAGACTTTGTGATCTGATCTAAAAAAAATTCAAAGTCTTTAAAAGAAAATGGCACACCAAGAAGCTGCCCGGGGGGTGCTTGCGGACGCCGCCCGGAGGGATGAGATGGCCAACTGTCTGGGCCTGGGGGAGCTATTCCGAAGCCACTCAGACCATAATTCTTTGACAGAACAACTATCATAGAGACAAAAGAACTATATGATGTGCAAGAAGCTACCCTTGTATGGATTCGGGATGAGGGATGACGTCTTCATTCCTGAGGCGAGTAGGGACGAACCAGCTTGTTGGTTCAGAAGCACGTTGTGCCAGCACCAATGGTTCAGGGCGGCTGATGGTCATGCACGGGAGGACTTCACACTTGTCACCACCAACTTCCAGTACAACCATCTGAACAAAATTGATGGGAATCCATTGCAACTGGAGACATCCCCTCCCATGTACCGCACCATATTGAAGGCATTTTTGCGGGATTCGAAGAAGGGGTGGTCCGATGAGTGGGACCTGCGCCAGGGCGGCAACTTCACCAATGATTGGGCATGGGCCTACTGGGTAGGTGCATCATGCAAGGAGTTTGGGTACGATCTGAGGAGAGTAGTCTTGTATGAGGTGGCATGGGACTTCAATTCCACATTTATCAACCGAAACAGCTGATACCGGAGTTGTTGAGCCGATGGTTGTCTATGACCAACACTCTTCACCTGCACCATGCGGAGGTTGGCATTAGTCTGTGGGATGTCCATCAGATTTTGGGGGTCCCAATATTGGGGTCCATGAATGATGAGTTTCTCCCCGTCATGAGCATTTGGGAAGATCCGGAGCATATGTCGCGGCCGGCGCTGGCATTGATGGGATTGGTCCCCGGAGACGATAATGAAGCAGTGAGAGATGTCCACTTTAAGAAGTGGTTCAAGTAGTTCCTAAACTTCTCGGAGGATCGAGAGTACCCTCTGAGGCCTCGAACTTGTCCGAAGGGGGCTCAACGGGGAAAGGAGAACTCGTATTGGTGGCTCTTGGAGGACAGCCAATGGAAGACCTGGGGTTTCAGTGTCAGTACTAAACAGCAGGTGATAGTCAGGATGGTGGCATTTATCGCGGCCCTTATCTGCGGTTGGATCCTTCCAGTGAGGGATACCAACATGGGGGTGCGGCCTAGCTCATTCATCATGGAATCCATGCTGGCCATGGGAAGGTGGGTCAATCTGGGGATTCTGATGCTCTCCAGATTGTACAAGATGCTACGGCATGTTAGTGAGGGAAATAAGCCGCCGAGGATATGCGGGCCCTTCCACCTTCTGTATGGGTGGATCACGACGCACGTCAGGGGGGTTTACGAATATCCAAACCCCATCTTGCCACTGGGGTGGAACTTCCTCCCCTTCATTCTGAATGCAGTCGGGAGATTCCCAGTCAAACTAATTGTACCGATGGTGCTGAACTGGGTGTGGAAGGCGGACGAGTTTAACTTCCACCCGTTTCCATTGCTGAAGAGGGTACTCACTAACGACGGTCAGGGAACGGAGGAGAACCGAGCCTATCTCCTGGCCTTCCGAGGTGGAGTCTTGGTGGCGAGGGTGGATCGTGAGCCTCTCTGCGAGCCGTACACCCCGCACCAATTTGCGAGGTAGTTTCGGTGCCTGCAATGGCTGACCCCACAGGTCTACTGAGAGGTGCGCCACGAGGAACACTCTTGCGTGATGAGGCAATTGTGGCTCATGTTCACACGGGAAGATGTAAAAATTTGAAATGCATTGCCTCCACCTACTTCCGCCTTTGGACTGGTTAAGGAGTATTTCATCAGCAGGGAGGTAGTTTATCTGAGGGAAATGCTGAAGTAGTCGACCATTCGATCCGGTGATGGTGGGCCTCTCCTATCCCAAGGTCGGGGTTGGAGGGAGGAAAGGGCCTCTCACAGTGGCAGAGCTGCCATGGCGGCGGACCCGCACCAGCTGAGGTTGAGGCAGCAGTGACAAATCCAACAACAGCGGCGAATCCGATGTTCCCAAGAGAGCAGAGCCATCCGGAGGGGCGTCCACCGAGGGGATTCCACGGGATATCTGCTCAGGATCCGGGGAAGCGGCTACATCATATCGACATGCTAGAGGATGCCATCTTCCCAGAGGCCTGGGACATTTGGGATGTCAACTGGAAACACCTTAGTCTGCCTGAGATGTGGGAACACATGAACCGTCTCAGGATGGTTTTACCGGGTATAGGCTCTGTCCGGGCTGGTTTTACGGTGTCTTCAGTGGATGCAGAGTAGTATCTGGATGATCTGGAGGACTACGTACATTCCAGTGGTGTCCCACGTCCAATGACAGACCGGGTCAAGTTATTGCTGGATCAGACGGTTCCCCCGCAGCTGTCGGCCGCTGAACTGAGAGAGCGCTTCCCCCTATCGGAAGATTCAGATGAATCCTCTCGGGGAGATGAGGTCGGTGCAGGGATCCCGTTGGAGTAAGGAAAAGTCGGCGATCAAGACTCGGATCTCGACGATTTCTCATAGGCTCTAGAGGTAACATTCCAAATTTCTTTCCTCGGGGTCTGCTCTCAGACCATTATCGACCTCTCATAAACATCTGAACTGTGTAGGAGGAACTTGTACACAGACCTCGCTCTCGCCCCTCGGTGGGTGATGATGTAGGACCGTCGGAACCCACGCCTGCAGCTGCATCCAGTTCGGTGTCTAGTGGGGAAGGGCACCCGAGGTGGCTCTTCCAGAATCCCCAGACCTTCCGACAATATACAGAGGGTCATGCTCTGGGGTCCCGTCAGCATCAACTTGGGAGCAGCACTAGGAGTTCGATCTACGTAAGTCTTCTCCACTGAATTCATTTCTGTCATACGTAGATCGTGCCAACTGACGTTCATTCCCTTCCTTGTCGCGTACAATTCTACGACTGACATGGGTTGCTGCGGCAAGGCTGGTTGGGATGTCTAGTGGCATCCCTCCTAAGGGCATGTCGGTGATCGTGGAGATAGTTACCCCACCTACCCAAGCTAAATCACTCCCTATCATCGGCGGGACAACCAGTAGGGTCGTGCCCGAGGTTATTGAGGTGGAGTCCGATGATGAAGATCGAACGGTCGACCCAAGTCCTGCCATGCCTGCTCCGGTGCCATATGTCGCGCCGGATTCAACACCAGACACTGATCCTACTGAATATTTCTTGCGGGAGTATCCCGCATACGAGCCTGCCAATCGCACGGACTGGGATGAAACGGTGTCCAATGAAGAGGATAGCAAAATAGTCTGCCGCCGATCGTGGAAGCTGATCACGCGCTTCATCAATGACACCCCCAAGAATTGTGGTTGAATGAGTTGGACAGACTCTGCTCGCGACTACGCGAACTGTGCGCTGCGGGATTGGACGCCCAGCGCCCTCATATGCTCATCTGAGATCTCATGGTAGAGAAGATCCGGGAGTATGATCGTGGGCTTAGCGTGGGCTGGCAGTGGAGGAAGGCGACGAACATCAAGAAGTTCCAGGAGGCTGAAAACAAAGCCCAACACCTACAAATCCGAGTAGATGAGCACTCAGCCTCTCTCGATGCACAATCTGAGCTGATCTTGCGATTGAAGGCCCAGTTGGCAGAGGCAAAAGAGCGTATGAGGTAGGCCTCAAAAGAGATGTCCGTCATTCAAGCTGATGTAGAGCGGGGCCGAGCTGAGGCTGATGAACTATGCCACATCGCTGTTGAGGAGGAGCGGGAGCTGATTCAGCAGCAGCAATTCCTGGATGCCACAAGTCGAAGGGTGGTGGAGCTACAATGCTCTTTTGACGGAGTTAATCCATACATGGGGGGAGTTGACCCCCGGGTACTGTAATGGTTACAAACCCTTAAACGTAATTTCGTGCTTTAATTTTTTTGAATGTCATAGCATGCACGAGTTCCGTTGTTTTCACTGGTTCATTTCATCCTTACAATGTTTTCGGAACCTCCAGTGAAAATTCCCTAAGCCCACGTGGGTCAGGTCCGATGTGAGGAGCAAGAGATAGTCGCCTCATCGCCGCATCCAAACATAGGATTGTAAACCAAGAATCGGGCATCCGGGGTTTGGATAACTGGTCTGGATTTCCGGGAAATGGGAGAGACCTGACTAGAGAAGAAAGTTCTCAGAACGGCCGAATTACTGTTTCTCCAGCGTGATCTTATGCACGAATGGTGCAACGCCAGGGGCGCTGAAATTGGTCCGAACAAATGGGAATGGGAAGTTTGAATCACGATAAACAAAATTCAAAACATTGTGAGGGTGGCATGACAATTAAGGATATCTATTGACCATGGAAGAAACGCAGCATCCATATCGCATTAGCCTGAAATGGGGACAACAAATGAGGGCTGACCACTGACCATGTTCGCAACATGGGGCCTAACTCAAATATCGTCGACCAGTCTTTCAGGATGTTGGCCCAGGATAGTAGGCGGACCATAGGTCGAGCATCCATACTGTTAGGGGGTGCTTCCATACATGACCAGTCTTCCAGAACGTTGGCCCAGGACAGCAGTCGGACCATAGTTCATGCATCCATACTATTAGGGGGTTCCTCCAGACATGAAAGGGGACGAGGGTTCGAATAAAGGGGATACACAAAGCATGGAATGTGGAGTGAGAGTTTGTTCGAACAGCATCCAACACTCTTGAAATTACACCACCGTGGTAGGAATACGCTAGGTGGGCACATCAGTTTGATCATGGATCATTCCTTCTTTCAGACAGGGCCTCTCTGGCGAGGGGGTCTGTCGCTTCCCAATGTCATCTTGGGGCATCCTGAACTTGTTCAGGGCAGAGTTATAGTTTTATGGTCCCCTACGAGGGGTCAAGCTAGGGGGATAGAAAAGGGACGAACAAGACTTATGATTCCTGTGGGTTGGACCCTAGTCAAAATACCAGGGTATCCCTATGTATCCCATGAGGATGGGAATCAATCCACACGTAGTTCTGGCAGCACAATTTAATGTCATGTAGGACGAAGAGAAACCTAGTTGTGTCGGTACATATCCCACCAAAACTACTAATCCCATGTGAGTCGTGCTGAATGTGGGAAACAAGAAGTAATAGAGAAATTTCCCGACACAAGAAGGGGCATGTTAGGGCGAAGGGACGCTCGGTGAATATCGGCCCAATGACGCTAACACATCCATGTGGCGCACCTAGATGCGCGAAGAGGTAGAGCCGAGTATGCTGGAATTCCACTTGAACATGAGGAAGTGGAAATGTGTGAATCATGATGCTTGAGATTTGGATCACAATGATGGTGGCATGACGACGGAGGATAACTGTCAACTATGGAGGAAACGCGGAATCCATATCATGTTATCCTGGAATGGGGACAGACAAATGAGGGTTGACCGTTGACCATGTTCGAAACACGGGACCATGTCACAAATTTTTTCAAAGATTCGTAGGGATGTTGGCCCGAAAATATTTGAGATCCCTTAGGCACAGCATCCATGGAGAGCCCTTAAGCCTAGAATCCATGTCATCTGAGGGTCCTTTTGAATGTGGAAGAGGATGAGGATCCAAATAGCAAGCACACGAAGCTTGGTCATGGAACGAGGGTATGTCTCCATGAAAATTCCACACTTCGGAATCTTTTTCAAAATGAATCTGAATACGAAAATGAGACGTATTAGATAGAGGGATCCGAGTCCTTTCCCATAGGGAGATCTTAGTTTAGGGTCGTAGAATTCGGACCATGGATGAGAGGAAATACAGGAGGCATGTGGCGTGTAATTACAAAAATCTGACGTGTATGGGAACCAGGGATGTGTACGATGCAGTGAACAACCCAACATGGATGAGGACATAATCCCATACCACATCGCACAACCCCCTTGGGAGAGGTTTTAGGTCAAGGGACCGAAAATGAGAGTTGAGATGGGCCTGAGGCAAAGTGAAAAGGCGTTCCTACGTACCCCACGGGGATGGGGATCAAGCTGCACGTAGTTCTTGAGGGTGGCACAGCGCGGTAAGGCACCAGTGAAAAGGATGAAGGGGGTGCGTAGGTCTAGCCCTTGCACCAAGAGAAGCTGTATTTGATAGATCTTATTTGTCCTTTAAGGTGAGTGGTTATTTTTTGGGAAGCGACAGGCCAAAGGTAGCCATCCCTAGTGTCGCCACAAGAATCAAGCCATAGTAGGCATTCACAAATGGTATGGAGTGTGACCAGTACCCGACGTGATGTCCTCTACGATGAGGTCATCACAAAGCAGTTCCGTTTTTCATCGTGCGGTCAGGATGATAATGTTACAGTTTATGGTCATGTGATAGGACCAAGCATGCATTTTAACGTCATGCAGCACAAACGTAGCAGAGACGATGCTAGGCGGGGAATGTGTATGGTGCCATGCGACATAACCGATGTGGATGGGGACATGATCCCACATCACACCCTGCGCAATTTCGAAAGGGGAACCTCAGGCCAAGGGGCCCAAATAGAGGCAAGGGGGAAAGGGGCATGAGGAACTAGTTCTCAGTTCAGCTGGACTCGGAAAAAAGACGTCCAGGTGACCCATCACATCCCATAGGGATGGGGATCGATCCTCACATATCCCTTAATGAAGATCTTAGTTTATGGTCTTAGAACTTGGATCGTGGGAGCCCCGAAGGATGTCGTATTGCAGCTTTGTCCCCCTGACATGAAAATTTTCACTGAGGGATAGAGCCAAAAGTGTCGAGATTCCACCTGGACACGATGGGGTGGAACATAATGTGAATCATGCAACTAACATTCAAGGCTTGAAGGGGATGGCGTGACGACATGAGACTACTACAAATCGTGACAGAAAAGCAGCATCTATATCACATTGGCCTGAAATAGGAACAAACAAATGAGCATCGACTGCCGACAATATTTGCAACGCGAGATTTGTATCAATTTGTTGTCTGAAACCCTCGGGGGTGTTGGCCCGTAACGGTAGGAGAGCCCTTGGGCGTAGTATCCAGGACATTCTTGGGGGTCCCTTCAGGTGTGGCAGATAATGGAATCCCGAATGAAGTGGAACACGAAGCTTGACAAGTGTAAGGAACTTGACCAAGTTGAATCTGAAACTCCTGGTCCTAGACCAGAGTACTCTTAACACATAGGCGAACCACTGCAATGGGTCAAGGGACTCAATCTTGAGGGCGACCAAGAGATGGAGGATTCCTGGGAGAAGGGGGGGAAGGTTCCCAAAAACCCTGTATCATACCTATATACCCCCCTCATGGAGAGGGACAGGACAAGGGGCCCAGGTAACTGGGAAATTGGGAGATCTCTAAGAAGTGGGGCTGGACTCGAAGTATAGACATTCGGGTAGTCCTATGTATCCCATGAGAATGGGAATCAAGCCACACGTAGTTCTGTAGGGAGCCTTTTAATGTCGTGTGGGACAGGAAATAGAAGGTCTAATTCTTAGAACAGGGTGTGCGTGGTGCGGCTATTTCAAACCCGACATGAACAAGGACATAGTCCCGTACCACGCCACGCAGTCCCGTAGTCAAGGTCCCGAAGGTGGGACAGAAGAGACAAATTAGCTGAACTCAATCTAGAGCCAAAGATAGAAGGTCTGGGCGTTCCTACATATCCCATGAGGATGGGAATCAAGCCAGACTCAGTTCTTAGGAGATCTTAGTTTATGGTCTTAGAGCTCAGACCATGGATGGATGGAAACTTTCCAAGTAAGCGCAGAACTCGACCCGATCCCTAAGCCCATGTGAGTTAAACTCAGTGTGGGAAACAAAGGAGGAAGATCCTTATCACAATACCTGGAACGTCCATCAAGGGAAAGTCGGTGAAGAGCCCTGAAGGACACCTTTAACGCAGATTTGTTCCCCTAACGCGTAGATGCACACTAAGGAATGGTACCAAGAGTTTCAAAACCCCTCTTGGACATGATGACGACAGAGAAGGATGTGAATTGTGTAACCAAAATTTTGGGCTTAATGGGATTGGCGTGGCGATGGAGGATAACTGTTAACTGTGGCATAAAAAACAGTCTCCATGTCGTGTTAGCCTGAAGTGGGAACAAAAAACGAACATCGACCACAGACCATATTCGAAACGTGGAGTTTTTATTGATTTGTTGTCTGAAACCCTCAAGGGAGTTGGCCCGTAACGTAAGGAGAGCCCTTAGGCATGGTATCCAATCCATTCTTGGGGGTCCCTCCGGGTTTGAAAGGTGATGAAAGCCCTGATGAAGGGAAAAACAAAGCCTAGAAAGTGGGTGCGGACGTGTCTGAGTAGAATCTGACATTCCAGGTAACTAAACCAGAGTACCCTTAGGCACATTGGTGAACTGCCAAAAAGGGTCGAAGAAGTGGCTCAGGAGGGAGAGGTACACGATGTGGTCATTAAAAACCTGACGTGAATGAGGACATAGTCCCACAACATGCTATATCCTCCTCTCTCCGGGGAAGGGTAGGCCAAGGGGCCAAGGTACGATGGAGATTTTCGGAAGACGGGGCTAGACCCGGATCCTAGACATTAAGGTGGTCCTACGTATCCCATAAGGATGGGTATCAAGCCACACATAGTTCTGGAAGATACCCAGGGGGCAGGATACCCTAACGAGGACATGTACGGCGTGGCGAGTAACCCGATGTGAATAAGTACGTAATCCCGCACCACACCGCACAGTATCGTAGGAAAGAACCTGGTCCAAGGGGGCCCGAAAAGGCCAAAGGGCCTGATAATTGGGCTCTGGTCAAGAAGTTCTGGCCTACTCGCAGTTTAACATCTTTCAGTGAGGACGAAGTTCGGGGAAAAGGACTCCCTAGATAGAGGAGGTGTACGGCGCGATGAGTAACCCGATGTGAATGAGGACATAATCCCACACCACATCGCACACTTCGGGTAAGGACTTGGGCTAAGGGGCCCGAGGAGGCCAAGGGGCCTGAGGATGGGCCTCGGTCAGGGAGGCCTAACCACCTTGCAGTTTAACGTCTTGCAATGAGGATGAGGGACAGGGGCCCGAGGAGGCCAAGGGGCCTGAGGCTGGGCCTCGGTTGGGGAGGCCTGACCAGCTTGCAGTTCAACATCTTGCAGTGAGGACGAAGGTTGGATGCGGTGTCTCTTCCAGGGATGTGTACGGTATGGTGGTCAACCTGACGTGAATGAGGACATAATCCCACACCACACCGCACACTTCCATCATAGAGTACCTGGGCCAGGGGCCCGAGAAGGCCAAAGGGCCTGAGGCAGAGCCTCGGTCAGGGAATGTGTATGGCATGGCAAGTAACCACGCCGTACACTCCCATAAGAGAATTGGGGCCAGGTGCCCGACTGTTGGCACCACCCGGAGGGAAGTTTGTCGCTTCAGGATGGGGCAGAACGAACCACTGCACTCGATGTTTGGGACATCTTGGGGTGGACCTGAGGATCCATGACAATTTTTGACCATGTTTGAAACATAGCGTCCTTGAGGTGACCTGATATGGGATCAACAAATGAGCATCGACCGCTGACCGCATTCGAAACGCGGGACTTGTATCAGTTTGTTGCTTGACATCCTCGAGGGCGTTGGCCCAAAGTGGTAAGAGGGCCCTTAGGCTGAGTATCCATACCATTCAGGGGCCCTTTTGGATGAGGAATGTGATGGAATCCCAGTTAAGGAGTGGGTGAATCATAGCTGTACCCATCTACGAAAGAGGCGAACATCTCCAGGGAGGGGGACGTATAGCCGGTTCGAGTCTTGATCGACGTAAATTGGGGCAAAGGTGTGTACCCTGACATATGTTATGACCCAAGGGGGAGATTTTGTCTTTTGGGCTAGGCTAACAGACGAAATGTTCGGGAATTGCTATGTATCCCATGAGGATGGGAATCAAGCCATACATAGTTCTTGAAGTCCATGCAGTTTAACATCGTGCAGTGAAGACGTGGGAGGATAGAAGAACGGGATTGGGAACATGGTGCGACCATTATAATCCTCGTAAGAGTGGGGATAAGGAATCCTACTTCTCATCATGTGAGGACCCTCTGAGGAAACTATACCCAGGGGGGACAGTCAAAGAGAAGAGCTCAGGGCTGGGTTCAAGACGAGACGTTTGAGAATTCCTAAGTATCCCATTAGGATGGGAATCAATCCATACATATTTCTAGTAGCACAGTTTAACATCATGCGGGACGAGATGCAATTTAATGTAATGCGGGATGGGAGACGCGTCTCATCTGGGGATATGTACGGTACGGAAAGTAACCCGGCGTGAATGAGGACATAATCCCACGCCACATCGTACAATCCTGCAAGAGATCTTGAGTCATGGAAGGCCAAGGGGCCTCAATCAGGAAGGCCGGACCAGCTTGCAGTTTAACGTCTTGTAGTGAGGACGAGGGTGATCTTAGTTTAAGGTCATAGAGCTCAGATCATTTTGCAGTTTACTGTCATGCAGGACGATGCTGATAAGTTTAACGTCATGAAGGAAGATGATTTAGTTTTACGTTTTACAGGACGATGTTTCAGTTTAAAGTCATGTAGGACTGGGTGTAGTTTAAGGTCATGCGGGACCCAGGTGCAGTTTAGGGTCATGCGGGACCATAATGTGAAGTTTAACATCATGAAGGATGAAGATGAGCAGTTTAATGTCATGCAAGACGGTGGTGTGGTTTAATGTCATGTAGGACCATAATGTGCAGTTTAGAGTCATGTGGGACCGTATAGTTTAAGGTCGTGGCAAATTATTGCTTGAGGAACTTGGCTTTGGTGGGAGGAGTTATGTGCTCACCATCCATGGTCACCATCAAGTATGATCCATTGGGGTAAACCTTATGAATGATGTAAGGTCCTTCCCATTTGGGCTCCATCTTGGGTGGTTTATTGCCAGGGATCATTGGAACTCAGAGGGTCAACACTAGGTCACCTTGCACAAAAGAGAAAAGGTGAACCTTCTTGTTTAAGGCTCTGGCTATCTTATTCTGATGCCTTTCCAGATTGTGTAGGGCACGGAGCCTGTTCTCATCCAGTGCTTCCAATTCAGCCAGATAGATTTAAGCCACCTTATCTGGCGTCTGCTGGTCATAGACTGTAGTGCGTAACGATGGCAGCTAGATCTCGATGGGAAGGATGGCCTCATCCCCATACACCAGAGAATATGGAGTCACCTGGGTGGAATTACGAGTCGTTATCTGATACGCCCAGAGGGCATTGGGGAGCTTGTCCGGCCAACTCTTCTTGTTCTAAACAACCATATTTTGAAGAATGTTATAGAGGGTTTTGTTGAATGCCTCGATCTTCCCATTTTCCTGTGCATGATAGCAAGGGGTATGGTTCGAACAGATATTGTACTTGGTGTACAATTTCTTCAGCTCAGCTGATCGAAGGTTGGTGGCATTATCGGTGAGGACAATGTGAGGGACTCCAAATCGGTAAATGATATTGGAGCTCACGAAGTCAATGATGGAACGGGCCTTGACCTCATTGAGTGGAACTACCACCGCCCACTTGGAGAAGAAATATGTAGCAGTCAGGATGAACCTACACTGGTGAGTTGTCGCCGGTGGATATGGTCCCACGACATCAGGTCCCCACACCGCAAAAGGCCAAGAGTATTTGGTGGAGTGGAGAGGCTCTGGCGGCCGATGCAGAAAGTTAGAATGAACTTGGAACACATGGGAATCTCTTGGAAAACTCAATACAGTCATGGATCATAGAGGGCTAGATGTACCCCAATCTCTGGATCTGATGGGACATCTTTGGCCCAGCCTGGTGGGCACCACAAGAACCGGCGTGAACCTCTTGCATGACCTGAGAAATCTAGACTCCTTGAATGCAATAGAGAAGAACACCATAGAATCCCCACTTATAGAGGATCTGATCAAAACTAGAACCACTATGGAGGGTAAATTGCAGAGTGCGGCGTCGGATTCACTCGTGCTCGGCCCAATCATCCAGGAGGCAACTATTTTGGAGATACTCAAAAAAGGGTTCCCTCCAGTCGGGAGTGGTCTCAACCAATGCATCTGAAGAACCTGGGGCTCCGGACGTGGAGGTTCCGGAAGTAAGTTATCTTACCCTCAGGTCGTCGTCATCCTCTGGGGTGACAGGGGAAATGACTCTCCGGTGTGCCACATGTATGATCAAATCATCCTACTCGGGTTATGCGAGTGACACAGCTAAGCCGGCCAGAAGGTCTACCCGACCATTCTGTGACCGAGGGACATGGGTAACCACTAGTTGAGAAGGGAACTGGGCCATTAGATGGAGGGTGCACTACAACAATGGCATGATCTCTGGTTTCCTGACAACATAGTCTTCATTGACCTACTTGAAGACTAGTTCAGAATCCCCTTTTATGTATAAATGGGGCACATCAATCTCAAGGGCCATCTCGAGGTCGGTGATGAGAGCCTGATAATATGCCTCATTGTTGGTGCAGCCTTCTGACAACAGGAACGAGTATGGAAGGATGGCCTACATCGGGGTGATGAAGATGATACTCAGACCCACTCTGTTGAGCTTAGGATTATTGAGCCTCCTACCGGTGGGGCTCTGGGAGGCACCGTCGAAGTTCATTTTCCAACACGATATGGAATGATCAAATGAGAGGATTTCCTCATCAGGAAAATACAGGTCCAGGGATTGATCCGCGGAAGTTATATGGGCAGCTAGGAATTATGCCAATGCTTGTCCATTGATAGCCTTCTGAGGCACGAACCTGATGTCAAACCGCGCTAGTCGGACAGTCAACATGGGGCGGTTCAGAATGTACTTCAGTGGGTCTACCCGAGAGACCAACTGTACCTCATGGTGCTGCAGGTAATGCCAAAAATTATGTACGGAAAACATGAGCACCAGGAAAGCTCTTTTCGATGGGGGAGTATCTGGTCTCCGTATCGAGGAGCATGCGGCTGAGGTAGTAGAGGTTGTTATCTGTCTCCTCATTGTTCTTCTGAGTGATAACTGTGCCGAGGGACCATTCCAGGGCGTTCATGTAAAGGACCAGTGGATTTACGGAGATGGGTGGCATCAAGACTAGAGGTTGGAGAGGATACTGCTTGATTTCCTCGAAGGCATTATAACACTCTTCATCTCATTCATAGGTGGAGCCTTTCTTCATGAGCTAGGAAAAGGTCTTACACTTTCCAGCCAGATTCGCAATGAATCAGAGTATGTAGGATAAGTGGCCTTGAAGACCTCGAAGCTCCCGAATATTGCTCGGGGGAGGCATCAGGCTGATGGCTTTGATTTTCTCCGGGTTGATATCGATGCCTCGGTACCTGACAACAAAGCCAAGAAACTTCTCAGAGGTGACTCTGAAGCCACACTTCAATAGGTTCATCTTCAGGTGGCAGGAGCGGAGGAAACTGAAAACTTTCTCAACATCATTGAGATGGTCCTGGCACTGGTGAGATTTGACCACCAGATCGTCCACATAGCACTCCACCAACATCCTGAGAATTGGCTTAAATATGCGGTGCATGGCCCGCTGATAAGTGGAACCTGTATTTTTCAGGCAGAAAGGCATGACCTGGTAATAGAAAGTACCTTGGGGAGCCCTGAAGGCAGTGGACTCCTCGTCTTCGGGGGACATCCGGATATGGTTGTACCCAGAATACTCATCCACGAAGGAGAGGTCTTGGAACCCGGTTGTAGCATCAATCAACAATTATGTCACTGGAAGGGGGAAATCATCCTTCGGATAGTGGCGGTTGAGATCGTGGAAGTCGATACAGACTCTGATCTGCCCGTTCTTCTTCCTGACTGGCACAATATTGGCTAGCCACTTGGGGTACTGAACTTCCTTGATGAAGTTGGCTTTGATAAGCTTGTCATCTTCGACCTCGACCAGGGCACCGTGAGAAGGGTGCATCTTTCTGGGATACTGCTTGAACCCGCGATGGTTTGTCGGGAGACCAAGGCAGTGGATGGATACCTGGGGATCCAATCCTGGCATCTCGTCGTAACTCCAAGAAAACACATCACGGTGTTGTTTCAGAAAGTTCACGTACCACTGCTGCTCCTCGAGGGACATGGTGGCGTTGATCAATGTAGGTCTCAGATCTGCCTCGCTACCGAGGTTCACCTGTACCAGTTCATCAACCATGGTAGAAACGCCTTCTTAAAAGGTGGAGGGAGCATCCTATAGATCCTCTTCTCTACTTGTAGAGGGATCTTCCATGGGGGAAGTTGCTTATGAGCCACCAAACTCTGATGGGGGGATGGTGCTGGCCTGAGCGGTAGTGGTCATTACATCAGGAGACTCATGCGCCACTGAGACCATAGCGATGAAGGATATTGATCCAATCTCATCCAGTTTTTGGCCCAAGGGGACACGCTTGATGACATCAAAGCAGTAGTTCCGCGTTGGCTTGAGCCGGTTGATTCCAGCCCGGCGGAATAGACACGTATGGCACATCGCTGTTGCCATGATCCTGAGGTCCCGATACCATACAGGGGTAGGAGGTACCGGGATCACCTAATCCTGGTTGGTGTAGGATTATGAGGTGATTTTCCACCGTCACTTGGACCTAGGAATATGTATTCCTCTTGTACCTGAAACAACAAAACACTTCCCCATGTCAGGGTTCATGGTCTCCAACCGATGGATCGAGAAGATGTAGGCTTCATCCAGAATTTCCTAGGGATCACTTGTGACCGAGGCGAGTTCATCTTCACTTGCCAGGATTTGATTATCCTTGCTCTCGTAATAGTCAGTGTCCAGATAGAGGGCTTCACAAGAGGCAAAAGGAGATGCATCTCCTTGGAACACTCCTACTCGGCCATTGAGGGAGTATTTGAGGCACTGGTGATAAGACGAAGGGACCGCTGAATGCATATGAAGCCATGGCCTGCCCATCAATACATTGTATGCGGTGTCCTGGGAGACAACCATGAATTCGGTGCTGGAAATTAGGCCACCGAATTAGGTTTTCAAGCGGATCTTACCAACCGGGGTCTGCTCGGTCCTATCGTATCCCTAAATTCTGAGGTCGGAGGGGGTTAGATCATCCTCAGACAAACCAAGCTTTCGCAGTTTCCGAGTCGGGATTAGGTTAATCCCAGAACTCGTGTCAACAAGACAGCGGCGGACTTCCACGCCATTGAACTGACTAGTGATGTATAGTGGGTGAGTGTTCCCCTGTATAGAAGGGTATTCTTCTTCACCAGAGAATGAGATAACTTCCTGGAATTCAGCATTCTCAATCGCCTCAGTGTGGAAGGCTTCTACAGCTGCTACCTCCGTCTCAAACTGGAGGGGGCTCCTTAGGGCCTCGGCGAGTGCCTCACGCATGTCAGATGACAAACAGAGAGCCTCAAGGATAGAAAGACTCATTGGAATGTCGGTAGGTGCTTCAGAACATAATAATTTCGTACCAAACGCGATAATCTACTTACAGAAGGTCACTCTGCAATTGGAGGCATGGCGGACCCTACCGGTTGGACCGGCGGCTGGCTGGTACTGGGTACATCTTGCTGCCTACTAGTCGAGGCCTGAAGAGTAGTTTTTAGATGAGGACCGGACAACTGATATTGTCCTGTAGTAGGGTGAGACTGGCTGCGGTATGGATGGGGTAGCTCTTCCTAATCTTGTAGCACAAACGGCGGTGGAGGTAGATCTGAGGGAACCATATGAGGAGTTTGTGCATGCTGAGCTCTGTGCTGGGCCTACTGTCTGTTTTCAGTAGCGTGCATGGCCTGGCTGAAAATTCCCGCTGATGTGCCTTGATGACCCACGTGGTCGCAGTTTCACTAACGTTGACGTCGTCTAGGGACGTTGGGAGGGCTCTCCTGGCGTTCCCCCTCGTCGGGAGTCATATAGGGATTTACTGGCTCCATGGTATTAACCGAAGTGTACCCCTGACTGTCACTTGACAAATCATCCACCACTAGGCGGATTTTAGGAGGGATCCCCATCTTAGGGGGCATGAAGTCACCGAGAGTGCAGGATGATGACGGCGGTGGTGGATCACGTTGCTTCTTCTTGCGTTGTCACTGCTTGCCCTTCTGGGAAGAGGTCGGCTGAGATGACGATGTAGAGGCACTGGTCGCATCTTCTGAAGGCTCCAGTTGATTCAGGCATGCCCGAATGATACCATGGGCTTCAGCGATGGTTTTACGGGCCATCCAGTAGTCATACTTCTGGGACCCATGGTTGGGAACCTTCTGCCACTCGACTTCATCATCGCTATCACTTTCTAACCTTACAAAGACACCCGCCACTTGTGTCGGGGTTGGGCCCAACCTAACTATGTTGTTGTCGACCTGGTCTTGGAGCCAGTCTTTAAACACATAGCACTTTTTGAGGGTGTGCCCCAGGATCCAGTGATAGGGGTCGTAGTTGGGGTGATCAGTGAGATTTGCCTCTTTAGGCCTTCTGAACTCGGGTAAACGCACAATCCCCTGCTCTAGGTCACTACAGAAGTAACCGGGGACCTGATTCTCATTGAACGAGTAAGTCTGGTGCCTTCTTTCTAGATAGGGGGCTTTGGGAGCCTAGCCCTGACGAGGGTCCGGAGGGGCCTGTTGAGGAGGTGGATCCTGATTCTCCTGCCTAGGTCATGGTGGCGCATTGCACGGGAGAACCTGTCGGTTCTGAGGCGGTCGCTGCTGGGCAGGAGGTTGTGCTTGAGGTGGAGGGCCTCTACGGGGTTGCGAAGCCAGTGCCACTAGCAGCAATTCTAGCTGCCTGGGGGCTTCTATTTGGGCCACTGTGGCAGGCTCAGATCTGGAATACCTCCTTTCTGGGATCACAGGGGGCAGCAGACGTGCTTGACTAGCCTATTGCAGAGCTTCCTCGAGGCGTTGGGCCTTATCTGAGAAGTCCCGGAACCCTCCAGGGTAGTTTTGAGTGATCAGGGAGAGAACCAGTTCTGTTTTGACATTCCCTACACACATAATTAGTAATTTCTCCTAAGTTAGTGGCATGTTGAGGGAGTATGTGAGCCCCTTCCACCGGGCGATGAAGTCTACGACTCGCTCATCAGGCCTTTGTTTTCACTTGAAGAGGTCTATGATGCTGGTCTTTCGCGTGTTGGAGCTAAACTGGTATAGGAACTACCGGCGAAGGTCCTCCCTGCCGGTCACTGATCCGATAGGGATCCGGATGTACCAGATGAATGTGGGGCCCTCCAACATCTGCACAAAACATCTAAGATCGGTGGCTTCCTACTGTGCTGGGGTCCCCGACATGGGGCCACACCTGGAGGAAAAGTGATCCAAGTGCTGCAGCGGGTCCCCTGTCCCATTAAAGGGTGAGAAATTGGGATTCCCAAAACCCGGAGGTGCAGGAATATCGTCCACCCAAACGGGATATGGCTTATCATCTGGTGGGACTTCCACCTACTGTGTTTCCAATGCCTCGAGGCAGGCGATGAGTGCTGCTATAGGATCATCTGGGTGGGGGTCCCTATCTAGACGGGGATCCCTAACCACGAGTGTGTTTTCAGGCTCTTCGACATGGTAGACGGCTTCAACGTCTCATGGAGAGACTAGCAGAATGGCATGTTGGGTGGATGGGGGAACCCAGACTGGATTCCTTGGATTGCCTCACCGTTCAGGAGAGTTTGGAGAGACGTATCGCGCCCTCTTGCTGTGAGCTCCGGCTTCTGCCCTGTCTGTGGGAGTAGCATGATCAGGGTTTCCCAGAGGCATCTTGTTGGGGGGAAATTGTTCCTTCCCCTGCTACCCTGGATTAGGATTACCATAGTCGGGTAGCCTCTCTATAGTGCGCTTGACCAAGAGTTCATCGACAATCCTCTTTAGCTCAGCGAGCTGTTGGTGCAACGCGGCCTTCTCGAGGTCTTCGTCTATCTTCTGCACTGAGGCAGACGGGTCGGAGTGCTTGACAGTTCCGACGTGCTCGTAGGGAGGCCTAGAAGGTTCCTCTACTTATGAGTAATCCTCCCTGATGGGTCCAACAATGGTGGTACACCCTCGGAGGGTAAGTCTCCATCAAGAAATTCCATCTTGTCCTCCTTGTCCACTATGTCATCCATGTGGACCGCGACCCTCCTTGGGGGTATGTCCTCAATGTCGCATAACGAATCAGGCTACCACCGGATAGGACTGAAGAGGAGGGCGGCATACTATCCCCATCCATGGACTTGCACATGGGGGTAGCTTCCCTGATTATTTTGCGGAGTACCTTGGAAATCTGAATGCATTTTTGTTGGAGGGTGTTCTGGCGACCTGGTGATTCAGGGCGCTAGGCCACGGGGAGTGCGGCCAAATCAACCAGACGGCATTGCTCGTGGATTTCCTCGAACTACACTTGGATCCTGGGGTACACCACCCGATCATAACGAATACAGAAGTGTGTCGCCCATAGGGTTTGGCGGAAGCACTCAACTTCCTCTGGGGTGTGGGATTCCGGTGCACGAAAGTTCGATGTTGTCTCCATCCAGAACTTCTCCGGGAAGGGATCTGTCACAAGAATGTTCCAGAAACTTCTGGGATTGGATTCAGGGTCTGGCCTTGTATTTCCCCACTCGTCAACCGGAGGTGGCTGAGGAACCAGTATCGATACTGAGGTGGACCCCTGGAATAGTAAACTAGGCAGCGGATAATACGGTGAATGAGCCAACTGAATGCTGAATTCTGGGCCATCCTCTGAAGAGTGCGGTGAACTGACCACAATGTCACGATATGACGGGCTGACATCCACCGCTTCTGGTGAAGGGATCACGGTTACCGGCAATGGTTCACGATGTTGCTCAACTTCTATTGGTCCCCAAAATAGCTCTCTGTGATCTTTGGTTGAGGTAGAGGGAACTTCTGGTGACGACGGTGGTGACTGCACGGTCGGAACCTGTAGGACTCCCAAAATTTCCTCCTCCTGGATGTACCTGTGAAGAGAGGCAGGAATCCGGTGGACTTCACATTCTGGAAGGATGAGGCTGACACACCTTGTTCCTTCCCCGGTCCTTCACATAGAGGACCATGGGGAGGGTTCCCCTGTTGATTCACATTCTTATTTAGAATCCGAGAAGCGGGTAGTTTTGATCTCCATCCGGGCATTCCCAGGATTCTTTTTGTGGTGGCGACGACCCGCCCTCCTGCCCCTAGGTGGCTCCTCAGGACAAGGCTGATTCCCGACATGTAGTCTTGGGGCCACGCTGGTGCCAGGGCAGAGAGGACTTCCACTTGAGACCGTTGGGGTGCGAGGTTCACCAGGACAAATGTCGAAGGGAACATGGGGAGGACCTCCATGAACAACACCTGAGCGGGCGAAACCCCCTTTGGAACCGGCAGGAGCATAGGGAGGACCTCCATGCTTGGTGCGGGTGGAGCGAGGTTGACCTTCACCCCTTTTGTTTTCAGGGCAAGGAGGACCTTCCCCAGCTACGAAGAGAATGTAGGGAGGATCCCCATATTGGAGAGGGAACGGATGGGCAATGTATTCACATCGACGGTCGGGGGTAGGAGGAATTCCATAACCGGTGTGGTGGGCACGGGAAAGGCTTCTGCGCCGAGTGTCACTGCCGTGGGGCAGGTCTTCATTCGGGTTTGGGGCAGCATGGGGCATACCTTCATGATGAACTTCGGAGCGGGGAAGGCTCATGCTCTGGAGAATAGTGGTACGGGGAGGACCTCCATACGGGGTGACATTATCGCGGACTAGTTCGCGACGATCACCACTCAGGCCTGCGACCTGGAGAGTCAACCCAGCCTGCCCGTGGGGCGGTTGGGGCCTTGATCTCGATTGGGCGTAGGAGTGTCCCTACTCAGTGTGTGCAGGGACTTCATGATATACGTCAGTGGTGGCTCAGGCCATAGTAGCTATCAACATTAACGCCCCTTGGCAGGCATCCTCGGCTTTGGCTCAACGCTGGCGTTGGGTCCGGCGAGCCGGTGCGGGTGGTGCAGGCGCATAGCCTACCTACTCCTCTGGCAATCCCGAACGGTGGTGCTGATGCGGCTGGGTGGGGGCCCTTTCTTGGAGCCATTGAATCGAGACTCTGACCGGGCTGAGCTGGGCATCACCCACCTCATCAGTGTAAGGCAGGGAGCTGTCAAGGAGTTCTGAGGATAGGCTCCTGAAACGATTGAACGTTGGGGTGGGGAGCAGGGGCTCCCTGCACGGCCCTCGAGGGTGGCGTTGATGGTGGGGCCTAGATGCATCCAGGTCCAGGCAGGCCATATCCTGGGTTGAGATTATGACCTCCTCCTTGTAACGGCATACGAGGTCGTTAATCACCCTTCGTTGGATGATTTCCGATGGGGAGAAGGGGTGTGGGCGCCCCACTTTCATGGATGCAAACGCCATTGTGGAAGCAGTGGAGCCACATGGAGCAGTTGTGCTGGTATTTCCCCTGCCCCTGCGTAGGCGGGTGGGTGGAAATCGTGTCCCTGTAGCAGCAACCTGATTTCTGAGAAGCAGGGAGATTAACTCATCAGCACTGCGAGGAAAAGAAATCGACAGCCAATGCCCCAGCGCCATTCCGTCTTCTGTGGCTAGTAAGGGGGATCCATGCCGAAAATGTTGCATAACGGAATGCCCCACGTTCTACTACCCCAACTTCTGGTGAGTTTCACGCTCGGCCCGCTATTTTCTTGGCAGGACCTGGTGCCGGATATCTGGATCCAGTGACACGTCAATCTACTGATGTCTCGAGCGCTATTAATCTCCACATTAAGAAGAAGAATTTCACGTCGGGTTCACCATTTCTGTTTCCAATGCTTTTGTCGGGGCGCGCGGGTCCGTCTATGGGGGACATCGGCGCGGCTCTTGTTTCCCCGCATTCCCACTTTCCAAAGGCGGGCAGCATTCTTTCCTTATTCAGGGACATCTTCTCCTTCATCAAAACTGGGATGATGGGATGTCGGTTCTTCCTTCTATGGATTCCTCCTCGAAACCCGTCACTTAGTCTGAGTCTCCCTCATAGATTTAATACATTGTTTGTGAAACTCTTCCCAGTGCCATGTTTCCATGGTCGCCGGTTAATTACACTTCTTATGTCGGGACATTCCAAGGGGTCCGGTCAGGGCATCAACCTTCAGTCGGGGGAGTAGTCACGTCGAGGCATCATTAACATGTCTGAACGTTGTGGAATTGGCGTGTCTGTAATTTTTTCATTATTATAGGGATTATTAAGGGTGCATAAGCCCGAGGCATCCCACATCGAGTGTGGGGAATCAAATTCCATAGGCATGTATCTGAGGTTTTCCTCAGATTCACATGTTTAACATAGGGTATGCCGCAAGATTAACATCCAATGGAGATGGATCGGACTGATTAGAACACTAGCTAAAGTGGATCAGATTGAGGAACCCCTCTTGAGGGAACACCGATATCGGAGCCAGCCTGTGGGTGGCTTCCCGAATGCTGTAGAGGGGAATAGGGTGGCATGATCTCACCGGGATGTGGCGGCCCAGATAAGAATCTGGATGGATGATGTAAAGCTACACGGAGTGGAGGGGGAATGGCATGGAGCCGTCTTGGAGATTACTATGGTGATGGGCTTGAGTCTCAAAGAGACTTCTTACATATCCCCGTGGCAGAGAATCAAAGTCTGCATAGTTCGGAATGGATGTGTTGGGTTTACACTCTAGGTCGCCCAAGGTGGTGGGAGAACCGACGTGAATGAGGTCGGAATGACCAGATGGTGGGCTCGAACCTCGTGAGGCTTCCTACATACCATGCCTTAACATGGATCAAAGTCCACGTAGTTCGGGTTGGACGCTGGAGAACCGACGTGAAGAAGGACCTTGGTCTAATTGGTGGTGGGCTTGAACCTCGTGAGGCTTCCTACGTACCATACCTTAGCATAGATCAAAGTCCACGTAGTTCAGGAAAAGTGGTTGTTGAACTGACACGAAGGGGTGTTGGAACAACTGGATGGCAAGGTCACAATGGCTTACCGCTGGATTGGGGTGCGGTTTAACTTCATGCGGAACGGGGGCGTGTCGGAGAACCGACGTGAAAAAGGACCTTGGTCCGAGTGGATGGTGGGATTGAACCTAAGGCTTCCTACATACCATGCCTTGACATGGATCAAAGGCCACGTAGTTTGGGTAAAAAAGGAGGCTTGGTACACCGACACGGAGACAGTCGGGGCCAATGATTGTTGGTCTTGAACCTCAGGGAGGCTTCCTACGTACCATTCCTTGACACGGATCAAATTCCTCATAGTTCGGGTATGGATGTGGGTGTTGGCGAACCGATGTGAAGAAGGACCTTGGTCCGATGGGTGACGGGGCTTGAACCTCAGGGAGGCTTCCTACGTACCATGTCTTGGCATGGATCAAAGTTATTGAAGTTTGGGAAGGGTTTTCGTTGGATAACTGACATGAAGGTGAACCCGGGGGTCCACTGGTGGTGGGATTGAACCTCGGGAAGTCTTCCTACATACCATGCCTTGACATGGATCAAATTCCTCGTAGTTCAGGTGTGCATTTTAACGTCATGCTGGACGGGGGCATACAGTTTAACATCATGCTGGACGGGGGCATATAGTTTAACGTCATGCCGGACGAGGGCATACAGTTTAACATCATGCTGGACGAGGGAATTGTCATGGTCGATGCTTACTCTAAGCACACGTGAGTCGTTCTCGGTGTGAGAAACAAGAGGCAGCAGAGACCTGACGATCACGTCGTGAAGGGTGTGTCTGTGAGAAGTGAAGAGGGGCTTACGCGTTAAGCGGCCCATGGTGCTGGGACTTACTCCAGGATGGAGGCCCGAAGTGCGACAAAGGGCAGTGGGAGAGGGATTTGGGACAAAAATAAGGAGGTGCCTCATTCCCTATCACGCCCTCCGCTAGCCCTGGTGGTGACAAAGTACAGAGGTGCATGGGTACTACCTTCCTCAAGAGGGACTAGGGGGCTTACACCAAGGTGGATGCCCTTACCCATGGACAAAATCCATTCCCGGAAGGAGGATATCATCCCCTGTGGGGACCAGGGGGCGTAAAGAATGTCCAAGCCGGGGGGACCCTGCGTGCGAGGCATGGGGTCGGGTCACAGTTTAACGTCATGTGTTGAGGACGAGGTGCTTGGCAGTTTAACATCCTATAGCTTAGACAAGTTGGGTCTAATCCGCACCCCTAGGGATTACATGACTGGTACCCTCTACCCCTTGGGGAAGGGAAGTCATCAGCAAGGCCGTGTAGAAGGGGGGTCGTAGAGTGAACCATCGAGGGGTCCATGTTAGTGTGGCTATGCAAAGAAGCAATAGCCATTAGCATGCCTATGCGAAGAAGCATTAGGCGAAGCAATTCTACGGGTGGTGTCATCCAGGGGACTTTGAAATCACATCGTGAAAACCTAGAGGGTCATATGGGAAGAGGAATTGCCAAGCAGAGGGGTCCACAGGCAGGGGCCTTGCGGAACTCGGTTGCTTTGCGTAGTGGAGGGCACTTGCAAAGGGGAGTGCTTCACGAAGTGGGGTGCCTTGGCCTTAGCATTGGTAATAGGTGTGAGTGGGGGGTGCTTCGCGAAGTGGAGTGGTGTTTGCAGAGCACTGCCTCGCGAAGCACAGGTGCCTCGAGAAGCAAGGTGACGTGAAGCAGTGTGCTTTGCGAAGTACAGTGACCCTGCCTTGGCCTATGGATCACATGTACAGGGTGGGTGTTTCGCGAAGCATAAACGCTCCGCGACTGCCCAAGTCACCTTAGGGATCCCCTTCCTTCATGAATTCCCTTAAGCTTCGCGAAGGTAATCCCTCCCGGAAGAGGGGCTCAGGACGAGACAAGGCAGAGGCCTCTAGCGAAGCAAAAATACCTCACGGAGCTCATGATTCCCAGAGCGAAGAGTGCTTCGCGATTTGAGAGTTGAGAAGCCGAAAGGTAGGATTGTCCATATGTAGAGCTCAGGGGGATCTCAGTATTTATAGTCAAGAGGTGCCGCGAAGTAGAGCTCACGTGGCGCGAAGGGGGGCTTCGGTTGCTTCGTAGTGGGTCGTGAACGTCAACCAGATTCGCAGAGAGGTACCGCCTCTTCTGCTTCGCAGAGGGTTTGAAAACGTCAGGGCATTCGCAGAGAGCTATCGCCTCCTCTGCTTCGCAGCGGCCGCATTGCTTGGGGGTCCTCCGTGTCGGGGCTTCACGAGGTAGGGCGCGGGGCCTCTTTTTCTTCTCTCCTTTCTTCAAATATTTTGGCACCAATAATGTTTTTTCATTCTTATGTTTAAGTTTTGTAATATATTTTCCAGGCTTAGCCTTGCTAATCATTTAAGATCACCCCTTTTCATGTTTCTTTTCCCCCAAGATTTGATGAAGGGTAATATGTAAGATGTGTCACAATTGGGTTTTAGTTATGAAGGATAAAGCAGGAGATGATGTAGATGTTTTATGAACCAGTTGTTTATGTTTTCTAGTTTCCAAAGGCACTAAACTAATATGGTCTTTGGGCGTCTATTTTTGTTAATGTATTACATAATCTTCAAAAGAAATTTAATTTATATGTATGTCAAGATTGGGTCATTATATAATCAAATAGGATGGATATAAATTGAAAATGGATGGATTTAAATCATCTGAAAAAAGAGTATGAGGATGGGGTGAAAGAGTTCATAAAATTTGTAAAAGATCGTATATATATGACCCTTATCAAATCTTTTGTCCATGTGTATATTTTTTTATTCAATATTAATTAGTCTATAGTATTTGGAATAACACTTGATCTATCATGGAATAGATAGAAGTTATAAATTTTAGACAAAACATGGGGAAAAAGTGAATATACCTAGTGATTAGGATAACACTACATTTTTTGCATCATCTAATATGATTACAAGTGTGAAAAATGATAAATAATGTATCAAGGATATGATTATAGGTGTGAATAATGATGAAGATATTATTGTGAAAATGAAAATTATAGTTGAAGATAAACTTCATGATTTTCCAGAATTGTTTGAGAAGTTAAAGATCTGTGAAAAGATTCCATTGTATGTTGGTTATACTAAATATACAATATTAGCATCCATACTAAAGCTATGTAATATAAAATATTAAAATGTATATAATGATGTTTTCTTTAGTGAACTAATTTATCTCTTAAATGACATTCTCGTGGAAGACAATGAGATTCCTTTCTGAACATATAATGCTAAATGAATTTTTCGTTCAATGGGTATGATCTCTGAAAGAATACAAGTCTGTCCAAATGATTGTATACTATTTCTCAAGGACTGTGAATCACTTAAAAATATCCAAAGTGTGGTGTGTCTCGATACAAGAAAGATGAATCAGGCCCTATGAAATTTTTATGGTACATCCAAATGATTCTAAGGTTTAGGTGCCTATATGGAAGTGAAGATACTACAAGGCAATTGATGTGGATTATAGATACAAGAAATAAATATGGGAAACTTCATCACCCGACAGACTCTCCTCAGTGGGAAAAATTGATCATGGGTATCTTGAATTTGTAAATGAGTTAAGAAACCTTCATCATGTGCTATCTATAGATGGAATGAATCCTTTTGGTTTCAAATCATCACTCACAGTACATATCCAATTATGTTGGTAAATTATAACTTTTCATCATGGTTATGCATGAAACAAAAAAACATTATGTTATCTATGATTATATTAGGATTAAAACAAATAGGTAATGATATTGATATTTATTTAGCTCCATTGATCAAAGATTTAAAATTATTGTTAGATTTAGGTGTTAAGTTGTATGATACTTAAATAAATTAATATTTCACATTGAGATTCATGTTGTATGAGATGATAAATGACTTTCATTCTTGTGAAAATTTGTTTGGATATAGCATTAAATGAACTTAAGGGTGTCCCTGTCACAAACCAAATTTGTTCACCACCAAAACTGGCACCAAACCTGGCCCGTGATAAGTCTTGAAGGGTTTTCCTGATCCCCATGGGCTGGAACAAGTGCCCGACTATCAAAAAATGATAATTGTTAATGATTTACCTGAGTTTATAAACATAAAACAACAAATAAATCCAATAAAAGGAATCTGGATTTTTCAAACCAAAAAATCTTTTACAAAAATTCAGAACTGAATTACATATTTTAAAAAAATTCACCAAGTATATAACAAAGGTACAAAACCAAAATTAAACTGACCAATAACCCTCATGGCAAGGGGCACCGCCCTCAAGCCATATCCACAAGACTTCACCACCAAGGACCTGCTAGAAACCTGAACCAATAGCACTAAAAATTGTACCCAACCTGTGACAACAAAAATAACAAGGTCTTCTTACACCCAAGGGTGTAATTCGGGTGTGATAAAATTACCAGTAGGATACTAGCACTAATATATTCCATGTTATAAACATTCAAATACGAAAATCTTGCAAGTTTTCATTAACAGGAAATGCTAGTTACATTTTCTAAAAGATGAAACTTAAAAATTAAAACAGTTTTCAAGTGGGATATAATTAAGAATCATTAATTTTAAAAATAATGTCAACACTACTGAATTTTTCATCCAACCATAACATATGCCGATGGAAAGCAAAAAGTAACTAATGAACACGAGCAATAGAAAATAATCCCTAGGCACTAGCTCATTGTAGGTCCCAGGTACCTCGTATCTCGGTGAGAGTAATCATCACAATATATGTTCTCATGAACGAGCCACTATTAGGGAAAATATACATAAACTATTGGTCCCTAATCATCATCATCATAGTTTAGTTATTTTTTTAAGCGTCAATCTTTCTATGTAAAACTGAGGCCAAACCCCACGGATTCACTAGCATACTAGTACACATCCACCCACCTAGATACTCGGGTTTCCCCTTATGCTCAAACAAGTTCAACAAGTTAAGAAATATAATTTTCGCATGAAAATATTATTTCCACATCAAAATTTCACCAAACATCCCACATGTACATCACACAAGTCACAAAATCCACTTTTTCATTCAAATGCATTTTGAAATCATACTCACACCAAAAATATCCCACAACACTTTACAAATTTCTTTAAAACATACACAAATCCTTTAAAAAAGTTTATAAAACCATTCCAAGAAATTATAACTCACATAAAATCCCACTCAAATATCTTATAATACTTCTTTCATCATCAAAATTCATTTTTCACAACACACTCACACAAAACAGCCCACAACCATGTTTCACAGCTCTCTTTCTATTTACTAAAACATTTCAACACTTTATAAAACATTATAAAAAATATTTGACATATTAAATAACCACCTTACCTTTAAAAACCCATATTAGGTGAACAAACCCACCAAACATTACATATACATCCTTTTTTCCACTTTTTTTATCCAATCAAAACATTCACAATTTCCATAAAACAAACCCAAGGGGTGTAACTATGCTTCGCACACAAAACCCACTTCAAATACCTCATTAAATTCCAAAATCATACCAATACCAATCCATAAAATAATTGGAATCCCTAAAAACATTTATTAAACTAATCCCAAGTGTTATAAAAATACATCAATTAACACCACAAAAAGACACATATGAAAAACACACATTTTCATAAATCACTTCCAAGAAGTACTACATGGTTTCACACCTTGAACCCATTCAAAAACCCCATTTCAAGGCCCACGTGACAATAAGGCATTAACAAAATAGAATTGGAATCCCTTTAAACACCAATAAAATACACCCAAACATTACCCCAAGAGTCGCCCATGAAAAGCACCCAATTTCAAGCCATAATGCAACTATAAAATTAAATGCATAAGAAAATCCATCAAAAAAGGTTTTCACACCACAATCAGAATATTAGGAACATTAAAAATAGTAAATAAAGCAAGCTAACTCAACAAAAATTGATTACACATGGAACCATCTACATTTTGAGTCAAAACCCTTGAATCTTGGTGTGAAACCTCAAACGCACCTCCGTCACACCACAAGGAAGTGAAAACAAACCCTAAACCATAATAATTCACCAAAAAGACCCCAAATAAAACCCTAGGTATGAAACTTAACTTCTGGACACTCTATAAATTCATGAAAGAGGGAGGAAACCCTAAGGTGAAGGAAGGAAATGAAGAGAGAGACATTTACCCAAATAAATCATGAAGAAAAAGACCCAAATACAATAGTATTTGAATTTAAAAACAACCATAAATGAAATTGAGGTTCGAATAAGGATGAGGAGGTAATGTAGGAACTGAAAAAGAAAAAAAAAGATTAAAGATAGAATGATTTATGAAAGGATCAATTTACCTCTTCAAATCTATACGATTTGTGAAATCCAGGGAAGTTTCACCCACATTCATGATACAATTCAACTCTAAATTGGGGGAGGAGAGAATGGGGGCGCACCTTGGGTATGTGGTATTGGGTGAGAGTTTGAATCACTGAAAAAACTTAAAAATTGAATGAGATATTAAATAATTAAAACAATATTTAAAGTAGGAAATGGGATTTCGGGCTGGCCCAACACATTAATAAATCCATCATTATTATGGCTTCATATGAGGTCCAAATGGATCTGGTGGTTTTAATATAACTGGGTATTCAAATTGGAAAGTGGAATTGGTGTAAAATGTTGAAAAATTAAGGAGTTGTAAAAGAAACAAAATTTATTTTTAAATCTGCAAATGGGCTCACGGTTTGGCCCAAATTTTGAAAACCCATCATTTCCACCAAAATGCATGGAAAACCCCCATAACAAAGGATGAAAATTAAATGAAAAATGCCTTTAAAAGAATTCATGGATGTGATAATTATTCCCATCATAAAACTTTATGCCCCCATAAATCCACAACAAGGCCAAAAGCAAAAATCCAAACCCAACTGATAGACCAGAAATGTACTCCTTCGCCATGTTCGGTCTGCCCCCGAAAGGCCAAAACACCTCAAGTGATCAATTAAGGAAGGAATACTCTCACAAACCAAGACTTACATCAATTTCCTTAAATGATCAAGAACATTCATACTTTATCCCCAAAGGAAACTCCTAAAACACTATATGAACAAGACTCAAGTAATCTACCCAGACGAACAACAACAACGAACAAGGTTACACTTACTTTGTTTTAACTAAACTGTTGGGAACTCTCAAATCCCAATGTTTAACCTAGGAAGATGTTGGTTATTAGATAGATCTGAATGATACTACCTCTATCCAAGCCAAGACCAAGGACCAATCTGAGTTACTAGTATGGGGAGACACATATGGGCTCCCCACCATAAGAGACAACTTAAATTTTCCTAAGATAGATTCAAGACACTAATAGGGGGAGGCATGAATGGAATCATCGGTTCAAGGGGTAGACTTCTATCGAACCTTTACAAAAGAACTTATATAAGACTCATAGTGGGTCTCCCCACCATAAGAACCAACCATCTTAACCGACCAGCATGAGCTGGTATAGAAAGACCCCAAAATTTAAAGAGTTGGGATGGTCGCATAGTTAGTCCACAAGGTTTGTCAGACCGCGCGCTAACCATGGGGATCCTTATATCTACAAGGTTTTCTAGTTCATGGTCACTAATAACCATGCACAAATCGTGCGCTCAACCTGTCTAGCCAAACTTCAAACCTTCTTTCAAATACCCAGTCGAAACCAAAGCGGGAAAGTATGAACTCGGGCAACAATAGGGAAATGAGGTCCTCCCACCTCTACCACCAAATGGGAACAACTGGAATGAGATGATGACACTAGAGGTTTAAACTATTCCGATCATTCATACTAAGGATAGGACTTTGTACAAGGGTTTGAATGACCCTAGGATTTCCCCTGATAATGTGACAGCTTCTCTCTAGGACCTATAGCTAGAGCTCAAATGATTGAAGCATCTTCGGCCTCATAGTTAGGCTTTGGAAACCACATGAATAGAACTTATTCTTCTGGTGATATAAACAACTACACTGCAATCCCCAATAAGTTTACCAAGACATAACACATTCCAAACTCACTTTACCCTAACCCAACATTTCACTGAAACAAGGTCTTAAATGATGCACTTTCATCACACCTTGTTTCTTTGGGTGAGAAACAACCGAAGGAAAGGAAGCATATAAACACCTTCCTCTGAAACAGAGTATTCTGAAGTTTTTTCAAGGGAGACATACTCCCAAAATAACAGATACTCTCATAAGATTGTACAAACTTCACCTTTATAGTCAAACTAGCACATGACATCACGAGGCATCACCGAACATGACCATTGAGACTCATAGAAACAATACGTGGAATGGGACCTTATGTCAAGTCCCTAAACAACACACAAGTCCAAAAAGTGTCCACAATAGCCTCTCATGACCAGATTACCAAAACTGGTCATTTAACTTAAACTCATGCTTCAAAGAAACTATGAAGAACCTATAGGCCCTCTTAGAAACCATCGAGACACTCATCCACAATAACAATCCCAGACCACTTCCACCTTCGATGAATCAGGAAACTTAAGAAACTAAGGTCTCTTTTAACCTTCCAAGAGAACTCTCCCACTACAAGAGGATCCACAAATCAAATAAAGGAATGGGTGTAGACTCAATAAACAAATAAAGATAAAATATTCCATATATTTATCAACTTGAGGATTTTCCAACAGCGAAACAATCTGGGTTGCACTTTTTTTGTGCATTAACCCTTAATGGGGGTGTACCTTATCTAATGAGAGAACCCAAGGACCCAACCAAGTGGGTCCATTGGTAAAAACATGCCACAAACTAGATCCAAACACATGAATGGAACAAATTTCAAGGTGTCCCAAAACATATCTCAGAAGAGACTACTAACCGGTCCTTCCACCCAACTTACCGACCAAACACAAACCCAAAACACGGTTCGAACAAGAGGGGTTCTTGGACTCAAAACATCCCGCAACATCAAAATTTTCCAAAAAAACATAATTTACACCATCCCAAATAATTCACCAAGACATCATGTTTTTCTTTAAAAAACTTTATTTGAAAAAAAATATTTTAGTGGTTAGTGTATCCACCAATAGTACCACATGGGCCTCACACATGCATGTTTTTATGCCACACCAGGCACCCTCCTCATATCTGTCCTGGTACTCATCCAGTTGTTCCATAAACCATCCATCATTGCATATAACCCCATGCATGTGGTTGCTCAAGGAAATACCAAAAGTTAAAACAAAAAATCTTTCCACTTTTCAAAACCGAAACGGTCAACCAACACATCCTTTTTCTCAAAACCTCTAATCACGAGATCAAAATCTCAATTCACATCTTAAAAACATTTTAGAAAGACACAACCATTTAGATAAGAAATCACTTTCAATTTATTCGCATCAATTTCAAAACATCTCATCCCATTAAAACACCCTTTGATTGTTTATAAAACTCTATTGGAAACACTTTTTCAAAACCAACTCCAATATAGTTCCTACTTTCAAAAGAGGTGTAAGAACACCACTTTACATTTCAAAAAAATTCTAAAAATTCAGTTCCACCATTTAATAAATCAAACCATTACCTCTTTATTTTAAAATAATTCCACAAATACATTATGCTTATTAAAAGAAAGCCACTTTAAAACCAAAGTTCCAAGATTTTGAAACTAAAGAACACAAGACAATGCAAGAGGAAACTAGTTTCAGTCAGTGACATGGAAATATGGTTGGAGCACATATCACAATCACTTCACCATAATATAGAGTGTTCTATGGAATATCCCCAACTCCACATGGCTTTTTAGGCCATGTGAGCTCATAGAGACCATTAACCCAACTCTCTTTTCATTTCTCCTAATCATCATCAAACCAAGAAAACCAAAGGACTTAGATAAATCCCAAATTACACTGGAAACATAAATCCTGTTATGAGGTGTGGTGATCAAGAACACTACCCATAACTAGAATACCAAGTCCCAATAATCCTAACTCTAGACTACCCCAACTCTTCCCCAAATAACATGACCCAAAGAATTAACCTGAACCTCCTCTGATACCATTTTGTCACGAACCAAATCTGGTCGCCAACGAAACTGGCACCAAACCCAGCCCATGACAAGGACCGAAGGGAATTACTGATCCCCACAGGATATAACAAGTGACCGAGTATCATAAAATGAGAATTGGGAACGATTTACCCAAGTTTATAAACTTAAAACAACAAATGAATCTACTAAAACGAATCTGGATTTTTCAAACCAAACAATCTTTTAAAAAAATTCAGAACTGAATTGCATATTTTAAAACAAATCACCAAGACTATAAAAAAGGTACAAAACCAAAAGGAAACATCCCAATAACCCTCATGGAAAGGGACACTGCCCTCAAGCCATCTCCACAAGACTTCACCACCAAGGACCTTCTTGAAACCCAAACCACTGGCACTAAAAACTCTACCCAACCTGCGAAAAAAAATAACCAATTATACTTACACCCAAGGGTGTAAGTAATGTGTGATCCAATTCCTAGTAGGATAACACCACTAAGATATTCCATTAGATAAACATTCAAAGACGAAAATCTTGTAAGTTTCCATAAATAGGAAATGCTAGTTACAATTTCTAAAAGATGCAACTTAAAAATTAAAACAGTTTTCAACTGGGATATCATTAAGAATCAACACTTTTAAAAATAATGTCAACACTACTTAATTTTCCATCCAACCATACCGTATGCCAATGGTAATCACAATGTAACAAATGAGCACAATCAATAGGAAATAACCCCTAGGAACTAGCTCGTTGTGGGTCCTAGGTACCTCGTATCTCGGTAGGAGTAACCATAACAATATCCATTCTCGTGCATGAGCCACTAGTAGGGAACATACCCATAACCTAGTGGTCCCCAATCATCATCATCATAGTTTAGTTAGTGTTGTAATAATCAATCTTTCTACGTGAAACTGAGGCCAAACCCCACGGATTCACTAACATACTAGTATACGTCCACCCACCAAGATACCTAGGTTTCCCCTTGTGCTCAAACAAGTTCAACATGTTAAGAAATATAATTTTCACATGAAAATATCATTTCCACATCACAAGTTCACCAAAAATTTCACATGTACATCACACAAGTCACAAAATCCACTTTTTCATTCAAATGCATTTTGAAATCATATTCACACCAAAAATAGCCCACAACACTTTTCACATTTCTTTAAAAGATCCAAAAATCCTTTAAAAAAAATTATAAAACCATTCCAAGAAATTATAAATCACATAAAATCCCACTAAAATATCTTATAATACTTATTTCATCAACAAAATTCATTTTTCACAACACACTCACACAAAACAGCCCACAACCATGTTTCGCAGCTATCATTCCATTTGCTAAAACATTTCAGCACTTTATAAAACATTCTGAAAAAAAATATTTGACATCTTAAATAACCACCTTACCTTTCAAAAACCCATATTATTTGAACACACCCACCAAACAGTACATATACACCTTTTTTCCCACTTTGTTTAACCAAAGAAAACATTCACAATTTCCATAAAACAACCCCAAGGGGTGTAACTATGCTTCGCACACAAAACCCATTTCAAATCCCTCATTAAATTCCAAAATCATACCAATAACAATCCATAAAAGAATTTTAATCCCTAAAAACATTTATTAAACTACCCCCAAGTGTTATAAAATTACTTCAATCAACACCACAAAATACACACATGAAAACACATGTTTTCATAAATCACTTCCAAGAAGTACAATATGGTTTCACACCTTGAACCCATTCAAAAACCCCATTTCAAAGCCCACAATACACTAAGTCATTAACAAACCAGAATTTTCATCCCCTTTAAACACCAATAAGTCACTTTCATGTGTTATAAAATACACCCAAACATTACCCCAAGAGTCACCCATGAAAAGCACCCAATTTCAAGCCATAATGCAAATATAAAATTAAATGCTTAAGAAAATCCATAAAAAACGGTTTTTTCACCACAATCAGCATATGAGGAACATTAAAACTATTAAATCGAGTAATCTAACTCAACAAAAATTTCTTACACATGGAACCACCTACATTTTGAGTCAAAACCCTTGAATCTTGGTGCGAAACATCAACCGCACCTCCACCACACCACAAGGAAGTGAAAACAAACCCGAAACCATAAGAATCCCCCAAAAAGACCCCAAATCAAGCCCTAGGTATGAAACTTAACTTCTGGACACTCTATAAATTCATGAAAGAGGGAGGAAACCCTAAGGTGAAGCAAGGAAATGAAGATAGAAACACTTACCCAAATAAATCTTAAATAAAATGACCCCAATACAACAGTAACTGAATTTAAAAAGAACTATAAATGAAAGTGAGGTTCTAATAAGGATGAGGAGGTCATGTAGGAACTGGAAAATGAGAAAAATAGTAAAAATAAAAGGAGTTATGAAAGGATCAATTTACCTCTTCAAATCTGTGCGATTTGTGAAATCTAGAGAAGTTTCGCCCACATTCTCATTTAAATTGAGATCCAAATTGGGGTAGGAGAGAATGGGGACGTGCCTTGGGTAATTGGTCTCTGGTGAGAGTTGGAATCACCAAAAAAACTTAAAAATTGAATGAGATATTAAAGAATTAAAAACAATATTTAAAGCAGGAAATGGGCTATCGGGCGGGCCCAACACCTTAATAAAAAAACCAAAATCTATCATTATTATGGCTTCATATGAGGTCTAAATGGATACGATGGTTTTGATATACCAGTTTTTTCCAATTGTTAAGTGCAATGGGTGTAAAATGTTTAAAAATTAAGGAGTTATAAAAGAAACAAAAATTATTTTTAAATCTGGAAATGGGCTCATGGTTTGGCCCAAATTTTGAAAACTCGCCATTTCCACCAAAATGCATGGAAAACCCCCATAACAAAGAAAGGATGGAAATTAAATGAAAAATGCCTTTAAAAGAATTTTTGGGTGTAACAGTCCCATTTTTTAATAAGGTACATAGTCAATTTTGTTGAAACATTCATTGAAGATTAAGTTTCTAGGAAATCACAGATTTTTACCCTGATGACATAAATACTGATTTCGGACGACATCATTTGATGTGAGTTCAAAAGAAGGTACAACATTGTCTACACTAATAGATGATCAAATTTTTGAGAAAATAAAATATATGGACACTTCTTTTGGTAAACCTTTTTCAAAAAAAATTACAAAAACTAATTGGAAAACGAGATTAGGTTTTTTTGAATTATCATACTGGAATTTTTTGTATGTTAGGAATTTTATTGATGTTATACATATGGAAAAAAATGTATGTAGTGGTGTCATTGGAATGTTACTAAATGTACCTAGAAAACCCATGGATATAATTAATATTGGGTTAGAAATGCTTGAAATGGGTATGTGAGAAAATTTGGTGCTAGTGAAGAGTGAAAAATAGACTTTTCTTCCTCAAGCAGCTTACACTCTTTCCAAGAACGAGACACATTAGTTTTGAAATTTTTTAAATTATGTAAAGGATCTAGATGGGTATTCATAAAATATCAAGAATATTGTTTCAATGATTGATTTAAAGTTAAATGGTCTAAAGTTACATGATTATCATGTTTTGATGTAAGATATAATGTTTGTAGATTTACGTTTCATTTTTTCAAAATAATGTTTATCATACATTAACCAAGCTCTGTTTATTTTTAAAATCTATATGTATCAAATTTATAGACCTAGAAAATTTTCCAAATATTAAAAAGTAAATTTCTTTCATATTATGTAAATTTGATATGGTCTTCCCATAGATATTATTTGATATGATGGTTCACTTGATGTTTTACTTACTTAGAGATATTTGACTATGTGGTCATATACATTATAGATGGATGTACCCCATTGAATGGTACATGAAGATTTTGAAAGGGTATGTCAAAAATTGAATATGGACATAAGGTTGTATTGTAGATTAATATATTGTTGAGGAAATCATTGAATTATGTACCAACTACAGTCTAATGTGGAAATAATTGGTTTACCAAAATCTCATCACACCAATCAGCTTGTGGGAGAAGGAATTTATGAAATAAATGTTATCGTAATTACTATCATAGAGAGCAGGCTCACCTTTAATTTTTTCATAACAGTTTAGAGTTTTCGCCATATATTGAAACCCGTAGAGTAATTCTTATGCATTTGAATCCATCAAGATATGAAATATGGATATCAATACACATAATCAATAGTTTATAGGATGGTTTCGAGACCATATTTTTAAGGGGTCAACTGTAAATCTAGATTCAATTTTAGAAAGACTTTGATGGATGACCAGAGCACCAATTGGGTATGTATTATCTTATAATGGTCGTATAATTAATGGGTATACATTATATAAAAATGAACATGATGAACACAGTACCATGAAAAATAGTAGAGTTACACTTGTGGCTGAAGCGATGCATGTATTTGGTACCAAGGACAAAAATACAATTAATGATAATGTTTCATACTTTGGACTAAAAATACATTTTTTTGATTTTTGAAAACACTTTATGGTTAAGTGAGAACCCACATAGTACAGAAACTTACCAGCATTCCATCACAAAGAGTTATAGATGGGCTGGGAAAAGAACCATGGCCTGAACCAATCCCGCTCAGAAAACACCAAAAACATATGACCATCACTTTGTGGCTAAGTGAGAACCAAACAAGCAAAAGGAGACGCAAAACCCAAGATCAGACTACCATTGCTAAAACCTCCAACACCATCCCAAAAATCCATGAAACCTTCGAGCCTAACCAGTATGGGGTCGTGCTTGGAGGAACAATGCAATAAGGGCAGTGGAGAGCAAACTAACATTAGATCTGAGCTGGGGAAAAGGAAAACCAGCAAACCATATGGGGAAAAACAATGTCGGAGCATGTCCTCGGGCAATCGAGAATGTAGAGTCCCACACGCAGAACCAACGAAGGAGGGTCGATGATGCTGGAGGCTTCGTCGAGAGAGCTCCAAACGCGGAACCAGGGGATTGCTGAATCGATAGGCTGAGAGAAAACTGCAACCAAAATGTCTGAGGAGAATAGATGAAACCGGAACCAGTGGCACACAAACATCGCGCCATCGAAGGAGAATGAATGGTGGAGGAAGATTCGCCGACATAGCTCTCAAGAGTTGACATCGACGACGCAAGAACAAGGTAACAACAGCAAAAGGGGCCGTCGCAGGGCTGTATCCTCCAGGATACTGCGCACGCCACGATACACGGGATCTGGGGGCCGAAGGGTGCTCTCGATGACAGTGGCCTCATGGTGGCGGGATCCAAGTGAAAACTTTTAATTAAAGTGGTTTGATAATAGGATTATAGTTAAAATAGACAAATTTGGATTCAAGAAAGTGGATTTCGGTAAGGAATGGTATAAAGATAAACCATTTATAATGTCATCATAGGTAGTATAAGTATTTTATGTTATAGATACTAAAAATAGAAAGTGATTAATTTTTCTATTATTGACCAAAATAACTAAAGGGTCATATGCCAATTCAACTGAGGATGACCCTTTCATTGGGACATTGGAATCATTTCTCTGTGATCCCAATGTAGACAGGGTCATGTATGTTAGAGGAGACCACAATGAGGAGATTTTGATACTCTGTAGAGGGGTAAAATCCCTTCAACCTAAGTTCAATAATAATTTTATATTTTTTAATGTATATTTTGTTACCTCAAATTATTATTTGTCCATTTCTGTATTTACGTAATCTAAATTAAATTTTCAATCACTTCTATACATGTATATTCTCCCAATCCTTAGGAACAACAAGTTTCTCAACATGTTGATGATTCTAACATAGAGGAAGAACAATATTCTTCATATTTCAATACTACCAATATAGGGGAACAATATATTAATGATGTTAAAGCTAAGGAAATCGTATAAGTTAAAAAATGTGGGTCCTAGAAAAAAAGGAGCGACATAGTGTGATGGTGTTAACAAAAATTATTAAGGAAAGATTAAAAGGCATTAAATTATAGGTTGTATTAAATGCACACATTCAGCATATTAACCCCAAAAAATCATGTTTAGTAGATACATTGAGCTCACCACTCAAATGCATGTGCTAGTTTATGTATTTTTGTGGCACACTGTTTTGCCCGCGCTTAAGGAACTAATTTGGGAAGAGATTAGCATGACATTATGATATAAATTCTATATTTTACTAAAAAATAATGAAATTTTGATTTAACCTTCATTATCCCTTGTAGAGTGCGCTTATAGTAGATTATTGTTGAATAAAATTTTTATTAATTCTCACTAGAAAGGATCATAGAGGCTTTTGGACAATTATTATGAAGTATCATCTCAACTATACTAAATGGAAAATAAACCAACACCCACCACAGATGAATGCACACCGATAAAACAAAAAACGTGGAATATGTTTATTGGTCATCATGAGGAGACAACTTTTCAGGTATATTGTGATTGGTAATACATTGATTGGTAATATGTTTATTAATCACTTTGATAAAGAATTTTTAATTTATAAAACATCAATTGAATGCTGAAAATAAGCAGTTTTTAATAAAAGGGTATTATCAAAAAAATAATAAAAATTTAAGTCCTTCGGGATTTCAGGTTTACAAAAAAAACAACGTACCCCTACCATAAAGTAAGGATGGGGAACGCTTCACTTGAAAAAAAATGGTATGTATTTTAAATATATAGGAATAATTTTATGTGTCATGAAGAAATAAAAAAATTATATTACTTTTTTATATGAAGATTGATGAATAAAAATCCAAAGCCACTTTTATCCCACTTCATGAGCTATGGAAGGAGGCTCGTGTAAATAAAGATGAGATATTAATAGATGAAAACACACACAAAATTATGGGAAGCATGTGTAAGTATGACATAATAAAATTTTGTTTTTTGTTTAAATTTGTATTACATAAAATGATTACTTATTTTCCTATATTTTTATCCTGCTTAGACATAATATCCATCATAATTTTTACTTGATTAATGACTACTATTAGTGGACTTGAAGTAGACATAATAGTATCTCTGCATTAGAGGTGCGGGTTTTGGGGTATCACTCCAAACATATTTTGAGAAAATAAATAAATAGGGGGATAAAGATAATAAAATAGAGGAGTTGTATTCATTGTTAGCTACTATAGATGAAAAAATTAATTGGAAAAATGAGTTGTGAGAAAATTTTATGGGAAAGAATCAAGGAGAAGAACAACACAACAACCACTATGTGAAAATCCCCCCCACCCCCACCCCCACCAGCTTTGAGGTGATTCATTCCCCTCAAAGGTTTTTCTTAGAAGTGGTAATCAATTTCTTTCATAATTGTTTCTGTGAAATGAGAATCAAGTAGACACTGATACATTTCCTGTACTGATATTCTACAAGGTAAAAATGATTGTGATTTATATCTATCAGCACACACCCATCGCCTTGTTGTGAGGGATACCATGTACAATATCCAAGGATATAATCTATATAAAAAAATTATAATAAGTCATGTAAGAGTGTGGATTCACATAGCTCATGATATAATCACTGAGCTACCTATTCCACTTTATTGTCTATATGTTCATATGATATAGTTTTCTATTATAACTTTCATAACATGGCCATTTGATCTTGTAAAAATAAATATCAATAAGGAGGTATTTATTTCCAATTTATTTTTATGAAAATACTTTATCAATTAATTAAAAATGTCCTGAATTGATCAATGTAATTATAGATGGAGAAATGGAAGGGTGAAGTTGTATGTCGAATAAAAATGATCTAAAAGATCAACTAACCAATCTAAAAGATATTTAGAAAGTACCTTTACCCCACCTGTTCAACTTCTTCATTTACTAACATTAGAGTTTCATGCAGATAAAACATTAAAAATTGGTTATATGACCATACCTGATTTTTAAGAAAAAATATATGGAGAGACAATTACAAACTATGATGGTATTGAGAGTGTAAATTAAATCCTCAAGCATGAATGGCTAGGAGCCTCAGTTTTGAATATATACATGAGGTGTGTTTTTTATAATTTTCTTTTCCAATAGATGATATATTGTGTTAATTATAAAAAAATAATATTCATATGTTTTGTAGGTATATATATCAATACTATTTTATGGGAAAACCTTGTGAATAGAAATTTGGACTCATTAGTACTCACATAACATCTAAAAAATTATTCTCAATGGAACTAAATAAATATGAATTAATATTGGAAAAAACTAGCTGCAATGTTTGATAGAAAACTTATAAATGGTAGAAACTTATTAATACCCATGATACATGGGTAAAACTCTACAATTTAATCATATAAAATAGATTTTAAGTCCTTTAATTACTTATACTATTTTTTTAGGGTGAATTGATTACAGATTGAAATCAATTTAGATACTTAAAAGTTTTATTTTATGGATCCAATGCATGGATACCCAACAAACCCACCATACATGATGACATTTATCAATTTTTATTACACTACATGCAACATTTTACAAATAAACATTAAGTTATGTATTTTATATTATGTTTTAATGAAAATTATGTTATTATAGGGTAGTGTCACGACCCGTACTAGTGGGACCCGCACCGCGACTCCCCAAGCCCGCCTCCAATAGGCCAGGAGTTGGTTACTAGCACTGAGTAGGAATATCACTAACATAGGAGGCATTTCCTAAGTACCTGTAAACATGCACACATCTTCAATCCCACAAATGATAAAATGTAAAAACCACTAAGGATTAAAATTCATGCATACAACTAACCCAACCAACAGAGTACGACGGAAAGTAAAGTACATAAAGTAAACTGGGCCAGAATACAAGCCCACCAAAAGAAAGAGTCTGAAAACTACAAAGTCCAACCTGTAATCACAAAGAGGTAATGGGACTGGTGCTCTTGGACGTAGGAACACATCAGCCTGTAGGGAACTCAGAAAGCTCGGTCTGGTCCTGGTCCTCCCTAGACTCTGTCAAAAGACTGCTTGTCTGCACAAAACACAACACATGTGGGAAAAACCTGTGCAGGGGTGAGTATAACAATACTCAATAGGGGACCCTGAAAACCAAAAAGCAATAAAAAAAGGAAAGGTATAGTCATCTCTAAATAGTATATGTCTACTGAACATATAATAGGAGAAAAAAATCCATATATACTTGAAACCCAGACTCGTGGTCTAGAGATAAGTCACACTACTGCATACCCCCACTAGGGATTCAGTTCTAAGGTTCCATGAAGCACTCATCTGGGACAACTCACTCCACGAGTCTGATAGCTCTGATGTTTTCCACTCGAGAAATATTGTTCATTGGGAAAATTCATGAGAGATAGATACACTCATTCTGGGAGAACACACTCCTAGGTGGGGAAAGATCATGATACACAGATTAGGATCACTCACAGGGATTTGGAGGATACCACAACTCATCCGGATTCACCTGCTAAGTAGAGGGTTGTCACCCTGTAGGATTAGTCACGTCGATACCTGACTCTACCTAGGGTTAAGAATGGATATAGTATCTCGCTCTGGGCCTCTTAGAGGGATACTTGACTCTATCTTAGAAATTCCTGCTAAAGGGATCATACTCTTGTGTATGGAAACGATACCTTACATTTAGAGGAATGAGAAATGGGGCACTAACCCAAACGAAACCTTTCCGAGATATAGTGGACAAGATGTTCAAGTCATGTTCAAGGATATACACGATGTGTAGAAGGGTCACACACCGTGTCTCTCAACTCGGGGTACTACTTGGGTAAAATGGAATTAGTCAAAAGAACATTCCATTTAGAAAAGTAAGTACACAGTGTGTATTATGGACCACATGTCATGTCCGAGTGACTGGGGTTACCTCCGTGTACACGGTCATGTGCTCGTACACGGTTTCAACCCATGTGTGTCATCCTGTGTAACCGGTACACTGGGTAGCCCGTGCAACTAGCCTGGGCTGGCCATGTGGTGGAGTACATGACCATGTACTCTCCATGTGTCCATGTATCTCCCTAGATACACTCCAAGTCCTATGTAAGGACCCACACTCCATGTACTTCAAAGAACACGTCGTTTTTGTTCTTTCTATCGCCCAAAACTCTAGTCTTTTCTGGGTGGGTCTCACATGTCTTGTCTTCTGGGAAGCTTTTTGTCTTCTTCACCATGCATAGTTCAGAAGTCCTAGCTACCGCCAGGTCGACCATACATGGCATATTCTTCAGGGTACACACTCTGTAGATCGAAATTTTCCAGAAATGTGGACCTGCTCCAACACACCTCAATGATGCTCCGATCTTTGATCTAGAAATATGTTTGCCCTGAAACTCAATATCCAAGGTCTCCATACCTTTCCATCGATGTTTCGGGATGTTTCGGGTGTTTTATTAGTCCTGAAAACTTGTTTCGATCATCCGCACGAAGAACATTCGAAGAACGATTTCTCCTGAACCATGTTGATTCATCTTCCTCCATCACCATCGCACCTCCATTGAGTCATCACGATGTTGGATCTCTAATTTTGGTTCATTTTATTACAAAAAGGACACGCAATGATCTGATGTTCATAACCCCATGAAGAACAAGAATAATGCGGGGTTAAGAGGGGAAAGAAATCAATAAACAAAAGAGGAACACACATCCTCCATCATTCTTCATGGTGTAGATTAGCTCCCGTTAGAAGGATTAAATGGGATGAATCAAAAGATAATCCAACAATTATCACAAATCAATTTCCTGAATCAAACCCCAAAAGAAACGGAAAAATAACACTCACCTACAAGAATGCACTATTTGTGGATCAACCTATTTGTGGGTTGATATGTGTTCATCGTTTAATCAAATAACGGGGAAGAAGTAAATCAAAATAACAACCCCTACCTTAATTTGGTTGAAGAACGATCTCCGCATCACATTCATTAGCGAGGTTCGTCGAATCTGAGATGTGTTGATCGATTGTATCATCGTCATCTGCCAACAGATTCTCCTCCAAAGCTCCAATGGAAATCCTCAATTCATAGGGTTATGCAACTAACCCGATGAACTTTCCATAAGCAGGTATTTAAAAATTTAGGAATTAGTTCTTTGTATAAAAAGGAAACATTTAAAATAAATTAATTGTAAATTTATTTTATTTCCTTTAAAAAGTATCAAAAAATAACTTTTGTAGCTGACCCTTACCAGTCGATGTTAGGCCCAGTCTAAGGTAAAGCCAATGCTCTGAACATAATGGTGCCCTTGGATTTTTTATTCGATAACCCATTTAAAAGTAATTCCACTTTTTCAGGAAAATCGCTCGCACGTACTTTCTAAAAGTTTAATTTATTTCAAAAATTTATTCCGGGCACTCCAAGCATTGGAATCACATGCCTTTGGAAAGTCTTGTCTCAAAATAATTCCATATAATATTTTAAAATAATACATGAAAAATCTGAGACATTAGATTCTCCCCACCTTAGGGCTTTTCATCCTTGAAAAGCTAAAACAATAGGCTACTCAAATAGATGCGGGCACTAGGCACGGATCTAAGCATCCCGCTCCCACATGCTCTCCTGAAGGTTCCCATGCTTCCACCTAATGAGCACCAAGGGAATCAATCACCCATGAAGGATCCTATCCTTCTAATCCTAAATCTCTATCGGGTGATCAGTAAAGGTCGCTCCATCCTCGATGTCCATCTTTCCCCAGTCGATGACGTGCGATGGGTCGTGCACGTACCTCCTCAGTTGCGACATGTGTAACCCATCATGTACCCGGTGTATCTGCAGTGGTAGAGCTAAGCGATGCACCACCTCTATAACTCTGTGTAGTACCTAGAAAGGTCCAATTAAACTCAAAGATAGCTTATCGCCCCTTCCAAATCTTCACAACCCTCATCGAGGTGAGACCCTAAGAAATACATAGTCTCTATCCTCAAACTCTAGAGGTCTCCATAATCTATTAGTATAAGACTTCTTCTAGATCTGTGAATCCTTCATCTGCTCTTGGATGATCTGCACCTTCTTGGTATTAGCTCGCACCAACTCTGGACCCATGAGTGCTGACTCTCTGGGGTCGGTCCAGCAAAGCGATGACCGGTAGGGTCTCCCGTATAAAGCCTCGAACGGTGCCATACCAATGGTGAATTGGTATCTATTATTGTACGCAAACTTCACCAGTGGTAGGTGGTCCTCCCAACTATGACCAAATTCCAAGATACAGGACCGCAACATATCCTCCAGAAATTGAATGGTCCTCTCTATTTGACCATATATCTGGGGATGGAATGTTGTGCTCAAGTGTAGCTAAGTCCCAAAAGCCTCTTGCATTCCCTTCCACAACCGGGATGTGAATCAGGCATCTCAATCTAAGACTATTGTTGAAGGGACGCCATGAAGCTGAACTATCTCCTACACGTAGAGGCATCTCAGGCTCTCTACGGAACTCTACTCCCTGATGGCTAGGAAGTCGGCCGACTTGGTGATTTGGTCAACAATCAGCCAGATGGAATCATGCCCCTTGTACGTCCATGGTAAGCCCATCACGAATTCCATCTATATTCCATCCCACTTCTACTCTGGAAATTCTAGGGGTGAACTAACCCTAATGGAACCTGGTGCTCAGTCTTCACCTGCAGGCATGTAAGGCATCGAGAAACAAACTCTGCTACTGCCTTCTTCATACCTAACCACCAGAACTGATGCTGAAGGTCCTAGTACATTTTTTCCACTCCATGGTTTAACTCCAAGGGGGGTGTACTAAACTCCCTTAGGACCTCCTCTTGCAAATCCACTAGTACAATAGTGCATCCTAGGAAGATAACAACATTCTCCCCACCTTGCGAATATCTATTATAAGCATGTCATGTGGATAAACGAGCACATAAATCCTCATAGTTGACATCCCCTAGTTATGCCTCCCTAACTCTTTGTAATAGTGGAGGGGTGAAAACCATCAACTGAAGGTAATTTACGTCCTCTCTATCCATGAAGGATAACTATAATGAGGACAACTATTATGTCGCCTCACTCAACAGCTATGAACTCGATCACCTGCTAAGATCATCTTCCACCTTGTTCCCCTTCCCAAAATTATAGATAATCTAAAAATCATAGTTCTGGAGGAAATCTAGCTAACTCCTCTATCTCAGATTCACATCCTTCTATGAGAAGATATATTTGAGGCTCTTGTGGTCAGAGTAGATGATAAACCACTCACCTATAAGGTAGTGTCACCACATCTTCAACGCTAAGACTGCTACTGCTAACTCTAGATCATGGGTTTCCTAGTTATTCTCATGTGGCCTAATCTAGAAAAAACCATAAGTAATCATTGCCTATATCTACATCAGGACATATCCAAGACAGGTCCCTAATACGTCGCAAAAAACTATGTACTCGACACCCTTCTCAGGAAATCTCAAAATCAGGGTGCTCATCAAACTTTTTCTCAACTACTTGAAATATTGCTAGAACTTATCCATCCACATGAAGGGTTGTCCCTCTCTAGTCAAGGTTGTCACCGATGCTAATATCTGAGAGAAATTAGGAATGAATCTTTAATAATATATTTCTAACCCAAGGAAGCTTCGTACCTCCATCACGCTCCAAGGTGGTTCTCATTCTAACATTGCCTCCACCTTGGATGGGTCCACAGCTACTCCATCTGCTGAGAATACATGTACTAGAAAGTGGAACTTCTGGATCTAGAACTGGCACTTCGAAAGCTTCCCATAAATCTGGTGCTCTCAGAGTACGTTTAAAACCATCTACAGGTATCTTGCATGCTCCTCCTCTGATGCTGAGTACACAAGGATGTCATTGATGAAGACCATTATGAACTGATCTAAATACGACTAGAAGATCTGGTTCATAAGTCCCATGAACACTATGGGTGCATTCGTCATGCTGAAAGGCATCACCGAGTACTCATAGTGACCGTAGAGGCATCTGAATGTCATCTTTGGTATATCCAAATCCCGTACTTGTAACTGGTGGTAACCTGGTCAAAGGTCAACCTTCGAGAACCATTGTGCACCTCTTAGCTGATCGAAGAGACTGTCTATCCTCGATAGTGGATACTTGTTCTTCACTGTTACCTGGTTCAGGCATAATTAATCCACACACAACCTCAAAATCACATCTTCTTTCTTGGTAAACAAAACTGAGGCTGCCCAAGGTTAAACATTGGGTCTTACAAAACCCTTTCTCTATAAATCCTTCAACTACACCCTTAGATTGTGAATCTCTACGGGAGCCATCTGATTTTCTGGTGAGGAAATTGGTGTCTTCTCGGGTTGTAAGTTGATGCAGAAGTCAATATCCCAGTGAGGAGGTAGTCCTATAACATCTTTGGGAAAGATGTCCTTGTACTCTCCCACTACTGCTGGGAACTGGAAGCTCACAACATCTACTACTCCAATGGTAAGGCTATCCAAATCATGAGTAATCAGTTATACCCTCTTATGCATAAGCCCATTATGTGCTACATGGGTCTCTTTTTCACCAACAAAGTAAAACCTCATCCCATCATTGCGAACACACCGCACTCTTCGCCCAAAGAAGTCAATCTAGGCATGGATTGAAGATATCCAATCCATACTGAGAATGAAGTTGTGAGGCCTCGACACTGCCACCAAGAGGTTATAACTGAAACTCTTGCCTCCAAGGGTAGGATCACACTGTCTTCAAAGGTACGTGATCATCAAGTCTCCTCCCATAGGTGTCTCCAACCGTAAGGGTTGAGTCAACGGATCTACTGGAATCTCAAGGTTTCTCACAAGACATGTGGTGGGGAAGGAATTACTGGCACTTATGTCTATAAGTAAGTAAGCTAAGGTAGAGAAGACACAGATCATACATGTACGCCTCAACCGCATGTAGTAGTCCTCGCCCATGTCCCCCAACTCCCTAAGCTTGGTGCGGACCTCCTGGGGGTGGTGGTGGAAGTAGGTCAAAGTGTATGCCACCACTTACAGCTCTCCCTGCTTCTCTACCACATCCACCACCTGGAAGGTCTATCTTCTCCACTATCTACCTCTTCCTCAATGTTCTTTCCACCTCCTCTTTATCGTCAACTCGATGGGTTGGAAATTCTCTAGTGAGATGTCCCCTATCGTCGCATGAGTAACATCGTCTCTCCCTAGGATGATTAGATCCAGTCTGAGAGCCTTGTACTATCGATCCCCTATCATGGGTCCTCCTGTGATGTCTCCCACATCCTGATCCCTATGCTTGATGTTGGCTCCCTGCTATCGAGGTCTCTACACCTGTCATCCTACTGTTGACTGCCATCGGTTGTCTCTACTCTACCAAGAAGCTCTCGATCACCAAGGTCCGCTCAAGCACTCCAGCATAAGTTGAAATGCATAGAGGCGTGACACTAGCTCTCATGTCCCATTGTAGACCATGCTCGAAGGTCTAAGATCTAAATTACTGATCCCTGGCCATGTCCATTGAGTACCTAGTGAGGTTGGTGAACCTCTATGAATAGTCATCCATGGTCAAATTGCCCTACTGGAGCTGAATAAGCTCCTGGATATGCACTGCTCTCAGCGTAACCGGAGATAAATCCTCCCTAAAGAGTCGCTCAAACTCCAACCACAAAATATACTCCTCATTGAGAGTCTGTGTGGTCAGACTCCACCATCGTCCCGCTAAACCCTAAAGAAGGCTCGCTCCTAGGATCACCATCTGGTCCACTGGTGTACTCACTAGAGGTAAAACTTTGGTCACCACCACAAGCTAGTCCTCAGCCGCATGAGGGTCGAGCTCGCCTCGAAACCTGAGGTGTCTCTATCTCTGGAACTCATGGAGCATGCTCAGCCTGCACCCCTTGTCTGTCGGAACTGTAGGTACCAAGGGCTACTCCACTGGTGGTGGGCTAGCAGGTGCACCACCTAGAGGTAATGCCAGGGTAATTGGTCCATGTATCGAAGCCTCTTCACTGAGGGTGTCATCCTCATGATCGAGCTGCTGAATCCTAGCAGATATGTATCGTGGAGGCATCCTGTAAGGAAACAAGATGTACCATGGTTAACAAGTATATCTGGATAGCTGACACAAAGGATATGTAAAACACAAACCATTTTTATATGATACATTTACCATTCTTTTACTTCCCCACAACTAGTTTTTTCATGTACCGAGTCGAAAAGCAGGTTATTAGAGTCCTGGTGTATGGATACGTTGGCCGCCCACACCAACACTGGAGTCTCTGGCCAGAAATCCAAGCTTGAAACACTTAACACTGTTGCCCCAAACAAATATCACAGGCTCTTGGTCCTAAGTTAGAACTGACTCCTTTCATACCACTCTATCATGAATTTTCCCAGTGTGGTCTGCACCGCGACTCCCCAAGACCACCTCCAATAGGCCAGGGGCTGGTGACTAACACTGAATAGGTATATCACTAACATGGGAGGTATTTCCTAAGTACCTGTACACATGCACACATCTCCAAGCCCACAAATATTGAAATGTAAAAACCACTAAGGAGAAAAATGCATGCATACAACTAACCCAACCAACAGAATATGATGGAAAGAAAAGTACAGAAAGTAAACTGGGCCAGAATACCAGCCCACCAAAAACAAGAGTCTCCAAACTAAAAAGTCCAAACTGTAAGCACAAAGAGGTACTGGGACTGCTGCTTGTGGTTGTAGGAACAATTCAGTCTGTAGGGAACTTAGAAATCTCAGTACAGTCCTGGTCCACCCTGGACTCCATCAAAAGGCCGCTCCTCTGCACAAAACACGACACGTGCGGGAAAATCCCATGCAGGGGTGAGTATAACAATACTCAGTAGGGGACCCCAAAAACCACAAAGCAATACACAATGGAAAGGCACAATCAGCTCTACATAGTATATGTATGCTGAACATATAATAGTAGAAGCACAATCCAGATATACTCAAAACCCAGACCTATGGTCTAGAGATAAGTCACACAACCACATGCCCCCTCTACGGATTCAGTTTGAAGGTTCCACGAAGCACTCGTCTGGGAGAACTCACTCCATGAGTCTTATAGCTCTAATGTCATCTGTCTGAGAAATATTGTTCTTCGGGAAAATCCTTGAGAGATAGATACACTCATTCTGGGAGAACACACTCCTAAGTGGAGAAATATCACGATACATAGATGATGATCACTGTCAGGGCCTTGGAGGATATCGCGACTCGTCTGGATTCACCTGCTAAGTAGAGGATCGATGCCCTATAGGATTATTCATGTCGATACCTGACTCTACTTAGGGTCAAAATTGGATAGAGGATCTCATTGCGGGCCTCTCGAAGGGATACCTGACTCTATCTCGGAAATTCTTGCTGAAGGGATCATACTCCTATGGATGGAAATGATACCTGACCTTCAGGGGAATGAGAAAGGGGGAAATAACCCAAATGAAACTTGTCCAAGATACAGTGGAAAACAGGTTCAAGCCATGTTCCAGGATATACATGGCATGTAGAAGGGTCACATGCCATGTCTCTCGACTCTAGGTATTACCCGTGTAAAACGGACCGAGTCAGAAGAAAATGTAGTGTAGAAAAGTAATTACATGGTGTGTAGTATGGACCACACACCATGTCTGAGTAATCGAGGTTCCCTCCGTGTATGCGGTTGTGTGCCCCTACACGGTTTCAACCCATGTGATCCATCCCATGTAACCGGTACACAGGGTAGCCCATGCAGCCAGCCTGGTTTGGCTGTGTGGTGGAGTACACGATAGTGTACTCTCCCCATGTCGGTGTATTGCCTGAGATACACGTTGAGTCCCACGTAAGGACCCACATGCTATGTTCTTCAGAGAACATGTCATTTTTGTGCTTCTTGTCGCCCAAAACTCCAGTATTCACTGGGTGGATCCCACACGCTATGTATTTTGGGGAGCATGTCATGTTTTTTATCATGCATAGCGTGGAGGCCCTAGTCGTTTCCAGGTCGACTATACAAGGCGTGTTCTTCGGGGTGCATGTCATGTTGATTAGAATTTTATAGAAATGTGGACCTGCTCTATCACGACTCAGTGATGCCCTGATCTTTGATCTGGCGATCCATTTTCCCCAAAACTTAGGATCCAAGGTCTCCCTTCCATTCCATCAATGTTTCAAGAGGTTTCAGGCATTCGATCGGACCTGAAAACTCGTTTTGATCATCAACACGAAGAACAGTTGAAGAATGATTTATCCTGAATCATGTCAATTCATCTGCTTCCATCATCGTCGCACCTCCGTTAAGTCGTTGTGATGTCGGATCTCCAATTTGGGATCGTTGCATTGCAAAACGGACGTACAACAATCCAATGTTTATAACCCCATGAAGAATGCGAAGAACACGGTATTAAAAGGGGGAAGAAATCAATAAACAAAACAGGAATTCACCTCCTTCACCATTCGTCAAAATTTTGATTCACTCCCGTTAGAAGGATTAAACATGATGAATCAAAAGATAATCCAAAAATTATCACAAATCAATTTCCCGAATCAAATCCCAAAAGAAACGGAAAAATAATTCCCACCCATAAGAACGCACGATCCGCGGATCAAACTGTTTGTGGGTTGATCCAAATTCATCATTTAATTGAAGAATGATGAAGAACTAAATCAAAATGACAACCCCTACCTCGATCCGGTTGAAGAACAATCACCACGTCGTGTTCATTAGTGAGGTTCGTCGAATCCAAGATGTGTCAATCGATTACGTCGTCGTCGCCCGCCAATGGGTTCTCCTCCAAAGCTCCAATAGAAATCCTCAATTCAGAGGGTTATGCGGATAACCCTGTGAAATTTATATAAGAAGGTATTTAAAAAGGGAGGAATTAGGTCATTTCATAAAAAAATAGTTAAAATAAATTAATTTTCAATTTATTTTATTTCTTTTAAAAAGTCTAAAAAACTAACTTTTGCAGCCGACCTGTGCTGGTCATTGTTAGGCCCTGCCTAGGGTAAAGTCACTACTCTGAACGCAATGGTGCCCTTGGATTTCTGATTCAGTCTCCCATTTAAAAGTAATTCCACTTTTTCAAGAAAACTGCTCATGCGCACTGTTTAAAAGATTAATTTATTTAAAAAAATTATTTTGGGCACTCCGGGCCTCGGAATCGCACGCCATTAAAAAGTATGGTCTCTAAATAATTCCATATAATATTTAAAAATAATACATAGAAAATCCAAGACATTACAGGTAGTGTTTAAATATTATCAAAATCATGTAATGAGTATAGTCCATTAGCCTAAAAAACCTATCAACTTCTACAACTAGATAAGTATTAGGGTATATATAATAATATTTCACTATCAAAACATATATCAAAAAATTACTTATTTTTATCAGTGTTTCTGCAGAACCTGAAACAAACTAATGGAAAATTTTGTGGTTATTATGATTGTAAATTTATAAAATATATCATATTGCATTAACAAACTAGGATCCTGGAAGAGGTATTTTCATTGATAATTATAATTTCATTTAAAATAGTTTCTAATCCTTTGTTTATTTATATTTTTCGAGTACTTCCAAGACTGTCGATAGTCCTCATATTTAAAATATGAAATATATTTTTTTATAAATGAATGGATAGAAAACATGGTGTCAAAATTTATATAGACATCATGAAGAGTTGAATTCCTACTACTTATTTAGTTAATTTTCTCATCATTTATCTACTTTTTTTAGTTAATTTCCTTATAATTTTTATCTAATGATTATTATTTTAATTTTTATAAATATTATGGAGAAATTACTTCTATAATTTTTTTTTCTTCGACCATTTTCTACTTTAGTAAGAGAAAAAAATGATCGAAGAAAAAAATGATTGAAGAAAAAAAATATAGAAGAAGTATGACAACCCTGCTTTTTTATAAAAACTTAAACATGATTTATTACATAAAACTTCACTTGATACAACAAAGAAGATCGAGAGGTTTAGTGTCTTTGGGGATTAGGAACATTGCATAAAAACTTAAAACATGAAATACAACATCTTTATTGAAAACTTCCTTTACATGACCACTACATTCCCTCGTACTTAGCATTGCATGGGATAACCTGAGGACATGCATAAGAAAAGGGTGATCTATAAAGCCCAATAAGGGAGTACACATGGAATAACATGAGGAGTACAATAAATGTTAGACAATAGGCATATCAATAGAGAATAATAGAAACATGAACATAACATGGGAATGTGGCAACAACACTTAACATGGAATTAGCATGAGCCAAGGCTCATTGCACATAGAGCATGAGTAAATCCTCATTGCACCTGAAGCACGAGTAAACCCTCATTTCACTTGAATTATCATGAGTCAAAACTCATTGCACATGACGTATCATGATACTATACTTTACCTAATTCATTGGAGCGCTATAAGGGCGCACCCTTCTTAAACATTTCATTTCATGCATAAGTGTGCCACATGGATCATAAAACATGGATTCATAAAACATAATCATTTATTCCATGATAAAGGAATGTGGAATTCATACATGAAACTTTGTAATAAATAAGTAAATGTGCATAAATGTGAATACCATTGATGGAGAAATGGGCATGGTATCTACTACACAATGGCATTGGCTTAGAAAATCGGTGTAATTTTGGCAGCGTAACGGCGTGACATAAGAATTAATAAAAATGGTTGATGAGAGAGAAAGGTGTTAAAAATAATATTTACAAGTAATGGATAGTAAGGAGGTAATATAGATATATGTTCCAACAATTGTAATGGAATTTATATTCATGATACAAAATTATTGCTTGAATGCAAAAGAAGAGAGAGAAGTTCATTTCGGAATTTCGGCATTGTAACGGGTGTACATGGGAGGCATTTAATGAGAGAGAAAGGGGTCTAACATCATTCAAACAATAATAGGGCAGTATGGGGGAGGTAAAAAACCATACCCCAACATTAATAATTTAAATTAAAATGGCAATACAACTTAAAGAAAATTGACAAAATGAGAAAGGAAGAAAAACCCTTACTTGGAAGTGTGCTTCCAAAGGCTTGAGAGAGGCTTGAGAGAGGCTTCTTGGGAGATTGGGGCACCTTGGGAGGATTCTAGATAGAGTAGGGAAGAGTTTGGACGAAATTCAAAGGATTTGAGTGAGGAGGAAGTGGGAGCTTGGGTGGGTTTATATAGGAAAGGTGAGGGAATTCTTTATTATTTAGTTTTGGGTCACCTTACATTAAATTAATCTAAACCACAAACCATACCATGGTTTTGCCCATTTTTTTTGTCAAATGGAAGAGGAAAAAATATTTTATAAGTCCAAAGTCCAAAATTCTTAAAATAATAGGGTTTCTTATGTGGAGGTGAGTCACACTCCCATGGAAAATAATTTAAAAAGACAAGATGTTTAATAAGTCTTGAGGGGTCCATTAATGCTTTGAAAAGTAGGTCAAACAAACCCAAAATCACATTATTTTAATGGTAAAACATATATTCGCCGAACATAAAGATTATAGTATTTTATTACAACACTATTAGGTCATTATGATGTCATAAAACACATTATATATTTAAACGGTATTTAATTTTTACCCAAAAATTTGACTGTCTCAGAAAATTATGAAAAATTCACCGTTGGATAATTTCGACGTCCTGATTCCAGAAATAACATTTATTTTATCTAAATAATTTTATAAATATGTTAATTTTCACTTTTAAAATAAAAACAGACATTTATTGAAAATTCACGGGTTTTGACAGAAATGGCTTTCAAACTTTAAAAAAATTATAATTGCATTCATAAAATTATAATATCATTTATATTTAATAAAAATTAATTTAATAATAATAATAATATTTTATTAAAATATTATTTAATTCAAAAATACCTTAATTTAAAAAAAAATAGAATTCTTAATTAAATTATAACTAAAAACACTATTTGTACTTTAAAAACTATTTACAATGTATCAATAATGACTAGAAATTATATTCATTATTATATACAAAAATAATGTACATGAACATAGTACTATTTATTTGTTACATAACCCTTTAAAACAGCCTCATAAGACCTAAGGGTAAGGTGTGCGATGGTTACAGACTCTTGGGGTGGCTCGGATAACATCGCTCGAGTGGTAATCTCTATCAACTTCCACTTTTCCCGTAGACGGTCCCGTTCGAGCTTGACATGATAAATATCATCTTGGGATTGGTCAAGATCGAAGCCCAAGGATGCCACCTCTTTTCTGAGATCCGACAAATGGGCTTTTTATGGGGAAATTCTACTGGATGAGGCCATCACTTCCTTTGTCTAAGTAAATTTGGATTTGTTAAAGCTCTATATTTATACTAATCATGTGATCACTATTCAACGGCTATATTAGCAACGGTCAAAATTCTTAACATAAAACCAATGAAGTTGACATTTTATATAAACATAAAGAGACATTTAATTAGATCAAGAGGGATTTCCATTAATGAAACTTTGGGTCATTACAATATTCCCCCCTTAAGAAATTTCGCCCTAGAAATTATTCTTTTCCCACACTAAAACAGATGTGGGTAACTCAACTTCATCATTTCCTCTGATTCCCAAGTAACTTCTTCAAACTTGTGGTTTCTCCACAACACCTTGACGAGGGGCACTGTCTTATTTCATAGAACTTTTTCTCTACTATCTAAGATCTTCACTAGTTTCTCTTCATAAGAAAGATAATCTTCCAATTGTACCACCTCATAAGAGAGTACATGTGAAGGGTCCGATATATACTTCCTTAAGAGGGATACATTAAAGACATCATGCACTTTGGCCATGGTATGTGTAAGTGCTAGTCGATAGGCCACATCCCCGACACGATCAAGAATCTCGAAGGGGCCGATGTACCTTGGACTTAACTTCCCTTTCTTTCCTAACCTCATGACATTCTTCCACAGAGATATGTGTAGAAAAACCATGTCTCCAACTTTAAACTCAAGGTCTCGTCGCCGGTTATCTTCGTAACTCTTCTGTCGACTCTGGGCTGCCTTGATATGCTGCTGAATGGTTTTCACCTTCTCCACCATTTCTTAGACCATTTCTGGTCCAAGCATCTTACGTTCACCGACCTCATCCCAACACACCGGTGTTCTGCACCTTTTCCCATACAGGGCTTCATATGGTGCCATTTGGATGCTCGAGTGGAAACTATTGTTATAATAGAACTCAACCATAGGAATATGTTGATCTCATCCTCCTTTAAAGTCCATTGAGCATGCTCTCAACATGTCCTTGAGTGTTTGGATAGTCCTCTCAGATTGGACATCATTTTGAGGATGATAGGTCGTACTGAAGTTCAGTTCAGTATTCAGAGCATGTTGAAGACTCTTCCAAAACTTAGAGGTGATCTTGGATCTCGGTCAGACACAATAGATAGTGGTACTCCATGCAACCTTACCACTTCCCTGATACATATCCGTGCCAGTTGATCCAATGATAAATCCTCCCGAATAGCAATGAAGTGTGCAGTCTTTGTAAGACGATCCACAACAACCCAGATTGCATTGTTGCCTTTGTATGTCCTTGTAAGTCCGGTGACAAAGTCCATGGTGATGTTCTCCTATTTCCATTCCGGTATGGGCAATGGTTGCATCATCCCCTTAGACTTCTGCCTCTCTACCTTCACTTGCTGACACACCAGGCACTTTGATGTATATTCAGCGATCTCCTTCATCATATTATCCCACCAAAAGTTTTCTCGAAGATCTCGATAAATCTTTGTGCTCCCTGGGTGAATAGATAAATTTGAACTATATGCATCATCCAAAAGTTCATTTTTCAACTCCGGACTTTATGGAACACATAGTATTTTCCCAAACCACACAATTCCTTCTTCATTAACATTAAACTCCAAGGATTTCCATTTTTTGATAGCTTTCACTTTTTCTTGAATTCCCACATCATCCTTTTGAGAATCCTTTAACCTTTCCAAAAAAGATGGTTGAGCAATCATTTGTGAAAGTATTGATGATGTTCCCTTCTTTATGATTCCCATGTCCATCTTCATCAAGTCTAAGAAGATTGGATCCTTCTCAATTCTCATCATTGATTGGATTGCTGGGTCCTTTCTACTTAGGGCATCTGCCACCTTGTTCACTTTCTGAGGGTGGTAATGTATTGAACAGTCATAATCCTTGATGAGCTCTATCCATCTTCTCTAGCACATATTAAGCTCTTTCTGTGTGAATATATATTAAAGACTCTTATGGTCAGTATATATCTCACATTTATCTCCATAGAGATAATGCCGCCAGATTTTCAAGTCAAAGATCACAGCCGCCAACTCTAGATCATGTGTTGGATAGTTTCGCTCATGAATTTTCAAATTCCTTGAGGCATAGGATATCACTTTATCATTCAGCATTAGCACACATCCTAATCCCTTCTTCGAAGCATCGCTGAAAACCAAAAAGGTTCCCCACTTGTGGGTAAAGTGAGCACGGGCGCAGTGATAAGCCTCCTTTTCAACTCCTTGAAGCTTTCTTCGCATTCATCACTCCAAGAAAACTTTACTCACTTTCTAGTTAGCTTGGTAAGAGGGTTGGACAATCGTGAGAAATTTCTCACAAATCGTCGATAATATCCAGCTAACCCTAAGAAGCTATGGATATCAGTTACCGATGTTGGCCTCGTTCATCCCTCAATTGCATCTATTTTGGAGGGATCTATAGATATCTCATTGCTTGTGATGATATGGACCAAGAATGAGACCTCCTTCAACCATAACTCACACTTGCTATACTTTTCATAGATCATATCCTTGTGCAAAGTCTCTAGTATAGTTCTTAAATGCTCTTCATAATCCTCCTTGGTTTTGGAGTATATTAGAATATCATCTATAAATACTACCACAAATTTGTCGAGGTAATATCTAAAGACTCTATTAATTAAGTCCATGAAGATTGTTGGAGCATTAGTGAGTCTGAAAGGCATTACTATGAATTCATAGTGCCCGTATCTTGTGCGAAAAGCAGTCTTTGGGATATCTTCCTTCTTCACCCTTATTTGATAATATCCCGACCGCAAGTCCACCTTAGAGAAGTATTGTACTCCACGCAGCTGATCGAACAAGTCATCAATTCATGGGAGAGGATACTTGTTCTTTATCGTGATTTTGTTAAGTTCACGATAATCAATGCAAAGCCGCATTGACCCATACTTATTCTTGATGAAGAGGACTGGTGCACCCAATGGTGAAGCACTTGGGCATATAAACCCTTTATCCAGATTCTCCTATAGTTATTTCTTCAGCTCTTCAAGCTCTACAACAGCCATTCTATATGGAGTCTTGGATATTGGTAAAGCCCCGGGTATAAGTTCAATTGAGAATTCAACATCTCTTCTAGGAGGAAGGCCAGGCAGTTCCTCGGGAAACACTTCAGCGAATTCCCTCACAATAGGCATTTTTTCAAGGATGGTTTCTTCCTTGGACTCAATCATCTGAGCCAGATACGCGTTCTCATAGGGCAGTAATATACATGCTTGAGATGATGGAGCTAAAGAATATTCATCTTCCTCCTTACACTTGTAAAGAATCGGGGGTCGATTCTCTATATGGAGTGTGATTTCCCTCTCCCGACAATTTATGTTGGCTCTATATAAGTAAAGCCAATCCATGCCAAGAATTACATCAAATTCCACTAGAGGAAGTATGACGAGGTTCGCCGTGAAATTAAATCCACATATTATAATAGGGGAGGACTTATATTCATGGGATTCAATGATTTCCCCATTTGTCGTACTCACCTACATCTTAACTTCCATGATTTTTGGTGGTGCTGGGATTGTTCTACTAAACTTTCGAGATATAAAAGAATGCGTAGAACCTGAATCAAAAAGTACGTTCTCTATTCTTTAATGAATAACTAGAGTACCTGTCACCACTTCGTTGTCAGGGTTCACTTCGGCAGAAGTGATGGAAAAAGCTCTTCCTTGCTTCCTTGGAGGTTGTTGGTTGCCTCCAAAAACCCTTGGATTAGAGCACTGATTTGAAAAATGCCCTGATTCTTTGCATTTGTAGAATTGAACAACGCGTTGAGGTTCGAACAGAGCATTCCTCTCCTCTATCACAGCCGCGGGTATTTCTTTCCGACAGTTAACAGCTAGGTGCCCTTCTCTTCCACACCTGAAGCATTTCCTCGTCCCCTTAAGGAAATTTCCAAGGTGCTTCTTTCCGCACTTTTGGAAAGAGGGGTGCTGGATCTTCTTAGCACCGTTGGATTTATACATCGGACCACCAGAATTGAAGTCCACCTTACGCTTCTTATCCCCATGATATACCTGTGATTCTCCGATCTCCATTTCGACCTTGAGGGCACATCGGACAATTTCCTCATAGCTGTCGAATTCACGGATCGCCAATGCTTTCCGCAGGCTAGGCTTAAGCCCACCAACGAAGTGGTCAACCTTGCATTCGGGGGTAACAACAAAGCCAGAAGTGTATCGTGCAAGCCTTGTGAAGTTTTCCTCATACGCTCCAATGGATTCTTCGTCTTTTTTCTTGAGGGAAAGGAAGTCCCTTTCCATCTTAAGCCGGAGGGTGCGTGGAAAATATTTATCGAAAAACATCTTCCGAAAATCCTTCCATTTCAACGCCTTGATCTCCTCCTCAGGCTTCGTATTTTTTATCAACATCCACCATTGATCAGCTTCACCCTCCATACGATAAGCCGCCAGGAGAACCTTCTCTTGTTCAGAACATTGAAGTATGGAGAAGATATTTTCAATGGAGTTGATCCATTGTTCAGTGATCGTGGGATCGGATGATCCACTAAAAGTAGGAGGCCTTTGTCTCATGAAGCTCTCGATAGCGACTTGTTCTTTCTTAGGGGGGGTTGAACATTCCTCTTGACCCGTGTTTCTATTCAAAACTTGAGTTATATGAGATAGAAGCGTGACAAAGTTCACGATTCCCACTCCCATTGGGTTGGGCATCTCATTAGTACAGTCATCACACTGATCTTCACAACGGTTGTTAGCCCGAGTCCTCCTACTACCGGCCATTGGCTGGAATAAAAGGAAAGTTAGGGTAACACATAAAGGTTAATCCAAAGACAAAAGTTGATGACTTATAAATAAACTTTTATTTCCTTAACTCATGAGTCTATAGGCTTCAATCTAGGTTTTTCATGATCTACTTTCTAACATATATTCTTAGGGGAATTTTTTTTAATTCCCTTAATAAGGGTTCATACTAAGCTTGTGAATTTATCAATACATATCCCCCAGGAGTGTCGTAACCAAGAGGGCAGCAAGGCCCGTTGTCGTGCACCAGTTCCCGTTCGATTCTAGCTCAAAGCGGTGTTTTCGGGTTTTACCCCTAGGATACATCTGTGCCAGAGCCGCCTCTACCTGCTCGTATCCAAACAGGGATGTATTTGTTTGATAAACCACTTAATCAGTACTTACCAAAACTTAGGGATATTTTTATTATACTTAATCTTGTCTCTAAGGTTTTACTAAGGTTTTCTAATCCTAATCCCAAAAATAACTAAAACTCTCTCTAATATTAACTATGACAACCCTGATTTTTTATACAAACTTAAACATGATTTATTACATAAAAATTAACTTGATACAATAAAGAAGATCTAGAGGTTTAGTGTCTTTGGGGATTAGGAACATTACATAAAAACTTAAAATATGAAATACAACATCTTTATTGAAAACTTTCTTTACATGACCACTACATTCCCTCGTACTTAGCATTGCATGGGATAACCTGAGGACATGCATAAGAAAATGGTGAGCTATAAAGCCCAGTAAGAGAGTACACATGGAATAAAATGAGTACAATACATGTTATACAATAGGAATATAAATAGAGCATAAGAGAAACATGAACATAAAGGCATGATAAATCATGATAATCATAACATGGGAATGTGGCAACAACACTTAACATGGAATTAGCATGAGCCAAGGCTCATTGCACATAGAGCATGAGTAAATCCTCATTGCATGTGAAGCATGAGTAAACCCTCATTGTACTTGAATTAGCATGAGTCAAAACTCATTGCACATGACGTATCATGATACTGTACTTTACCCAATGCATTGGAGCGCTATAAGGGCGCACCCTTCTTAAACATTTCATTTCATGCATAAGTGTGCCACATGGATCATAAAACATGGATTCATAAAACATAATCATTTATTCCAAGATAAAGGAATGTGGAATTCATACATGAAACTTTGTAATCAATAAGTAAATGTGCATAAAGGTGAATACCCTTAATGGAGAAATGGGCATGGTATCCACTACACAATGGCATTAGCTTTGAAAATCGGTGCGATTTCGGCTGCGTAACGGCGTGACATAAGAATTCATAAAAATGGTTGATGAGAGAGAAAGGGGTTCCTAATCATATTTACATGTAATGGACAGTAAGTAGGTCATATAGATACATGTCCCAACAATTTTAATGTAATTTAGATTCATGATACAAAATTATTTCTTGAATGTAAAAGAAGAGAGAGAAGTTCCTCTCGGAATTTCAGCATAGTAACGGGTGTACATGGGAGGCATTTAATGAGAGAGAAAGGGGTCTCCCATCATTAAAAAAAATAATAGGGCAGTATGGGGGAGGTTTGAAACCATACCCCAACATTCATAATTGAAATTAAAAGGGCAATACAACTTAAAGAAAATTGAAAAAAATGAGAAAGGAAGAAAAACCCTTACTTGGAAGTGTGCTTCCAAAGGCTTGAGAGAGGCTTGAGAGAGGATTATTGGGAGCTTGGGGAACCTTGGGAGGATTATAGAGAGAGTAGGGCAGAGGTTGGACGAACTCCAAAGGCTTTGAGTTAGGAGGAAGTGGGATCTTGGGTGGGTTTATAAGGAAAGGTGAGAGAATTCTTTATTATTTAGGTTTGGGTCCCCTTACATTAAATTAATCCAAACCACAAACCATACCATGGTTTTTGCACATGGTTTTTGGAAAAGGGAATAGGAAAAAAATATTTTATAAGTCCAAAGTCCGAACTTCTTAAAATAATAGGGTTGCTTATGTGGATGTGAGTCACACTCCCATGGAAAATAATTTAAAAAGACAAGATGTTTAATAAGTCTTGAGGGGTCCATTAATACTTTGAAAAGTAGGTCAAACAAACCCAAAATTACATTATTTTAATGGTAAAACATATATTGGCTGAAAATAAATCTTATAGTATTTTATTACATCACTATTGGGTCATTATTATGTCATAAAACACATTATATATTTAAACGGTATTTAATTTTTACCCAAAAATTTGACTGTCTCAGAAAATTATGAAAAATTCACTGTTGGATAATTTTGACATCCTGATTCCAGAAATAACATTTATTTTATCTAAATAATTTTCTAAATATGTTAATTTTCACTTTTAAAATAAAAACCGACATTTATCGAAAATTCATGGGTTTTGACAGAAATGGATTTCAAACCTTAATAAAAATTATAATTGCATTCATAAAATTACAAGATCATTTATATTTAATAAAAATTAATTTAATAATAATAATAATATTTTATTAAAATATTATTTAATTCAAAAATCCCTTAATTTAAAAAAAATAGAATTATTAATTAAATAATAACGAAAAACACTATTTGTACTTTAAAAACTATTTACAATGTATCAATAATGACTAGAAATTATATTCATTATTATATACAAAAATAATGTACATGAACAAAGTACTATTTATTTGTTACATAACCCCTTAAAACAGCTTCATAAGACCTAAGGGTAAGGTGTACGATGGTGACAGACTCTTGGGGTGGCTCGGATAACATCGCTTGAGTGGTAATCTGTATCAACTTCCACTTTTCCCGTAGATGGTCCCGTTCGAGCTTGACATGATGAAGCTCAGCTTGGGATTGGTCAAGAGCGAAGCCCAAGGATTCCACCTCTTTTCCGAGCTCTAACAAATGGTCTTCGTATGGGGCAATTCTACTGGACGAGGCCATCGCTTCCTTTGTCTGAGTAAATTTGGATTTGTTAAATCTCTATATTTATACTAATCATGTGTTCACTGTTCAACGGCTATATTAGCAACGATAAAAATTCTTAACATAAAACCAATGAATTTGACATTTTATATAAACATAAAGAGACATTTAATTATATCAAGAGGGATTTCCATTAATGAAACTTTGGGTCGTTACAAGAATTCTTCAACAAGGATGATGAAATCATGTACTATGATCATTCACTCAACAAGGATGGTTCACTCATGATGATGCACTTTTATTTTTTATTCTGTAATGCATTTAACATTCAAGGTTATCAAGAAACAATATTTTTAGATTACCCCAAATGTTGAGTGCATTGAAAAATAAAAATACATGGTGTGATGTGTAGGAATCAACCATGCCTCAATTTGATACATGGTATGCCCAGTATGAATTGAAGTTTTTGTTTCGGTTTAAAATTGACATTTTAGTTCAAAACACACATTACATACTCAAAATTGAGAAAACACATTCTAATTATTTTAATAATTTAGGAAAACAATTCAAAAATCATTTGTGACATGTAGGAATCTACCTCACCTCAATCTTATACACAATGTTCCTGCTATGACTCAAAGTGTATATTTTTAGTTTAAAATTTACACATTAGTTCAAAACACACATCACACACTCAAACTAAGAGAAAACTATTAATTTTTTTTAATATTTTAGTACAATGATCCATAAATCATTTGTGGCATGTAGGAATAAACTACACATTAATTTGATGCATGATGTGACCAGTATGACTCCAAGTGTGTCTTTTTATTTAAAATTGATATTTTAGTTCAAAACTCACATCGCATACTGAAAACTAAGAAAACATATTCAGATTGTTTTGATAATTTAGTATAATAATCCATAAGTAATTTGTGACATTTAGAAATTAAGTGCACCTCAATCTGCTAAACGATGTGCCTGGTATGACTCAAAGTGTCTGTTATCAGTTTAAAATTGATATTTTAGTTCAAAACATGTGTCACTAAATGAAAACTGAGAAAACAGAATCATATTTTCATTATAATTTACTAAAATGATTCATAAGTCATTTGTGATGTGTAGGAATCAATCTCATGTCAAACCGACTCATAATGTGACTGATATGACTCAAAGTGTGTGTTTTTAGTTTAAATTAACATTTTAGAAAAAACGCATGTGACATACTTAAAAATGAGCAAATGCATTCAGATTATTTTGATGCTAGATGAAAATGATCCTCAAGCCATTTGTGAAGTTTAGAAATCAATTGCATATTGATCTGATCCACAATGTAACCGATATGACTCCAAGTGTGTCTTTTTAAAAATTGATATTTTAGTTCAAAACACACATCACAAACACAAAACCAATAAAAAGCATTCGAATTGTTTTGATACATTAATACAATGATCCATAAGTCATTTGTGATATGTAGGAATTAGCCACACCTCAATATGATACAAAGTGTTCCCGGTATGACTCAAAGTGTTTTTTATTAATTTAAAATTGACATTTTAGTTCAAAACGTGTGACACTCACTAAAAATTGATAAAACATGCTTGGATTGTCTTGATACTTTAGGGAAATGATTAATAAGTCATTTTTGATGTATAGGAATCAATCTCATATTTAAGTGACATATGATGTGACTGATATGACTCAAAGTGTGTGTTTTCAGTTTAAATTGACATTTTAGTAAAAAAGAACCATGACATACTCAAAAATGAGAAAACACATTCGGATTATTCACTACTATAAAATATGCCTTTAACAGAATTGGATTTTATCGGTGCTTTTTTTAACACTGATAAAACGTACCCTTTATCGACATGTTTTTGTTAGTTTTGATAAAGAGTAACCTTTATCAACACTTTTTTCTAGAACTGGTAAAAGGTTCCCTTTATTAGTGCTTTATTTTTAGCACTGATAAAAAGTACCCTTTATTTTCACTTTATTTTTAGTGCTGATAAAGGTTCCGATTAAAATGAAATAATTAAATAAATAAATATTAAAAAATTTATTAATTAAATAATTATTGATAAAAATGAATAAATTTAATATACTATATATAAATTATAAATACTAATAAATAGTATATATTAAATATATATATAATGAAATAAATAAACAAATAAAAATTAAAAATAAGTAAATTAAGAAAAATATTAAACACTTTTAATAATTAAATAATTATTGATAAAAATTAATAAATTTAATATACATATATATATATTATAAATATTAATAAATAGAATATATTAAATATATATATGTATATGTATATAATATTTTCTAAATATGATTTATATAATCCAAAATGTTTATGTTTTACATTAAATAAGTCATATATTTAGTGAAGAATGGTTTATAATTAAAAATTAATATGAATTAAAAATACCGACTAATTGCATAGAGTAATAAACATAATTGAATGTCGTTTGATTTTTTTAATTTAACATATATATATCAAACATGTGCTATATTCATTTCACATACATATACGTAATTAATGTATTTTTATATACAATGAACACACATAAATATTTGTGTAATTAATGAAATCTTATATAGAAACACATACACCTAATATTTATGTAATTTATTCAATTTTTAGTATTTTAGAATTTCATTATAACATGATTCATTTTTATTATTTTTTTAGTTATTTTATTTTTTGGGAATTTAATCATTTTCTATTATCTATTTATATTTATTTATTTACTATGTCTTAATATTTTCAAAATGTATTCATCTTTATTTCAATATATATCTTTATTTTTCTAATAATTTATATTTAATTAATAAAACTTATCCATTTTTTCAATATTGTTAGTGTAATCATTTTTAATTATTCAATTTCACTCATTTTAAACATCATGCACTTAAGATTAAATATTCATTAATAATGGTAAAAATATATTTGTAAATAAATATGTATAAATAAATATATTTATAAATATATATTTATTATATTTATACATTTATACATTTATACATTTATAATTATAAATAAATAAATATTATTTTTTTAAAAAAATATTTATATATTTACAAATAAAAAATTATATATATTTAAATAATTATAAAATTATAATAAATTTATTTAAATAATGAATATATTTACTATATTATATTAGTATATATTTATTATATATATAATTATATAAATATATATAATGATATAAATATTATTTTTTAAAGTATTTATATAATTATAAATAATTAATTATATATTTTTAAATAATTATAAAATTATAATAAATTTATTTAAATAATGAATATATTTACTATATTTATTTTTATATTTATTTATTATATGTATATAATTATATAAATATTTATAATGATATAAATATATAAATATTTATAATGATATAAATATATAAATATATAAATATATAAATATTATTTTTTTAAAAGTATTTATATAATTATAAATAAATAAGTATATATTTAGATAATTAAAAAATTAAAAAAATATTTAAATAATGAATATATTTACAAAATTTATATTTATATATATTTATTAAATATATATATAATTATGTAAATATATTTACAAAAAAATATGTATAATTATAATTATAAATCCTTTATCAGTGCTAAAGTTTCAGCACTAATAAATGAGAGATTTATCAGTGCTTTTTTGGAAGCACTGATAAAAGTTTCCCCAGTCTACTTAAAGAATTCTAACTAGTCATGAACTAGTCATGATAACCGAAGCTTTTCGCGGAATCCACCTGATGTCGGTGCTCCTCCTTGTCGAATCCAAACTCGAATCAAGGCTCGAATCATGGCTCGAACAATTCCAAGGCTCGAATCCAAGGCTCGAGTGATTCAAGTATCGAATGAATCTAAGGCTCAAATGAATCCAAGGTTTTGTCGATATCTCTACTTTCTCTTGGACGATTCAAAGCTTCAATCCAAGGTATCTTATTTTCTTTTCTCCTCACTCGTTGATTGCATGTTTGAGGATATCTATTTACATTTTTTATTCATTGTCTCTTATTATCCATTATCCATCATCTATTTCCCTTATAGAATGAATTTATAATTAGGGGTTTTTATTATTTTGTGTTTTTATTGGCCCTTTAAGGTATTTTCTTGATGCCATATAGTGTATTAAGAATTCCACACACTGATTTCATCCCTATATTGTATTAAGTTTAAATGTTTTGTAATTCCTTCCATGGAAATATCACACACAAAGTGTTTGTTAAAATACCACCCATGGTTTTTAATTGATAAAATGAAATGGATTTCATGTAATGATTTCTTGAAGTTGATGTGTGGTTTTTCTGGATTTTTCTATTTTGAAGCTTTAGTGGTATTACATTGAGATTTTTATTTTACCTTATATGTCCTGAATTTTATCTCTTTGTTTTTTTCTTGATATCCTATATGAACATCCATATATATATGCATTTTGAAATATAAATATATATATATATACACATTGTTTCATATATATATATTTGTAACTATATTATCATATAAAATATAGATAGGATTCATTCCATAAATCATATGATAATTTGTTTTTCTTGGTTTCAAAAATTCATTCTAAGAGAGACAATTAATGTTTTCTTTTTAAAATTGTGAATTTAAGGCATGTTTGGAACTTTTTAAAATTACTTTCATTCTCACTTTGTTATTTTGAATAATATTGAAAGAAAGAAGTTTTTTATTGAAAATTAGTAGTACTATCAAGTGTTATGGCCTTGTTGGTACCATGAAATGGTTTTTATAAAAAGTTATCGCCATCTATGGAAGCTATCTATATTAGTTTTGATGAGGTAATATTTCTTTCTTTTAAATACATAGATCATATTGATGGGTCTTGGAAGGATGTTTGAATTGACATGTTTGGGTTATGTTGATTGTCAATTGATATGTTTTCTGAAAAGGTGACCATACCACCCATTACTATCATAATAGTGATGATATGCATCTTAGTGAGGGATGAGAGATAGTTACAATGTAGCCCCGGTTAGATTGTATGGGTCACCACTTGTATCAAAGTCCATATGGGATTCCAACAAGGTAGGCTAGTTGTGGGTCTCAAGTAGGTTATTAACATAGGAACTTGTCAAGGTGGTTCTAACCCAAGTATGTCCAAAGTCACCTCATGGGATGTTTTAGAATTTTCCAAGATTACATATACTTCATTTATTTCTATTTACATGTATATTTTTTTTTACTTACTCCACATATAATATTGATCCATTATAATGTGGTTAATTTATTATATTTTTATTTGGTTGTATTGATTTATTTATTTTTTTGACTAATGTTTCATGTTATTATTATATATTATTCTTCATGGGTATGGTTATAAAGAGGCATATTATGGAACCCTAAAATATTTACAAAGTCAATAAGTATCTTCATTCAATAAAATATCAGTTATTAAGGTGGACATATTTATTAAGATAAGTTATATATATTAATTATATTTGATATACCATTAAAATTAAATGTAATAATTCATCAGGTTGTTACATCACTTGTTCCAAAAAATATATTAAAGGATATCAAATTCTATATATGTTCGAATAATTATTAGAAAATATTTTTAGGTATTCATCATTTTAGGTCAATTTTTATTGGTTCCACTCCAAGGAATCTATTATTACCATCCATGTATATGAAATAACTCTTTATTTATTAAAATGTTTTATCAATACATTTTAAAATCATCTAGTTTATGGAATGAGAGTTTTTTTTCTTGTTTATCATATTTGGTTTTCTTATTACTCCTTAATTACCTATATTATATTTTCATTTGTTTAGGTGATTTAAGAAAGACTTGATGGATCATTTTAATAAAGGTGAGACTATTCTTATTTAGAGGATTTAAATTATTAAAAGTTGAATTTCTCCTATAAATATAGAATTCATAGAGGCCCCAAGGATTCATATATCGTAACATGTCCCCACTAAGACCCCATGAATCACATACAAGAACGTTTATTCCCCACAAATTTTACCTTCAATGGGTCACGAGTTAATAACTAGTGTCAATGGTGTAATTATCACAAATGAGAGGAATTACCCCTTTTAGAGAACATAATGGATTACAACTATCACCCTCATCAGCTTCATCTCCCGAACATTTATTATTGAAATTTTTTGCTTGAGACTCATCCCTCATCTATTTTATGTTTCTTGAACTATTCTGATTAGTAGTCATCCCATGGAAGGCTACTTCTTAGAGTAGTTAAAGAAATATAGGTGAATGTCTGTAAGAGATGGAGGATGAGTCTCAAACAACAAAATGAAATAATAAATGTTCCGGAGATGAAGATGATGATAATTAAAGACATTTATAACTTTCACCTTTGGATAAATTCAGAGGATAACACATACTATAGTGGAGTAATTATTTTATTAGATTTAATTATCCATTTCCTTCAAAGCATACTAAAATTATTTGAAATAATAAAATGTTAAGTTTACCTTATTAGAATTATCTATTACTTTCACATTTGATAATGAATATCTTATGTGTATTTATTTATTTATTATACAAAATTAATATTTTATGAACCTAATAGGATGGATATGAATCAAAAATGTATGCATGATAATCATTTGACAAAAGTGTGTGAAGATAGAGTTAAAGAGTTCATCAGGTTTGCAATACAGCATGCATACGACCCTTCTCAAATCCTTTGTATGTGTTTATGTTATTTTTATTCAAGACAAATTAGTCCACAAGAGTTGGAATAACATTAGATTTGTCAAGGAATATATCATATCTATAAATGTTGGACTAAACATGGGGAAAACCTGAATGTGCACACCGATTGGGATGATACTATGGTTTATGGATCATTTTATGTAAATATTAGTATAAATGATGATGGAGATTGCATGGAAGAAAAGAAAATGGAAATTGAATATTACCTTCATGATTGTACAATGTTTTTTGAGAAGTTAAATAGTTGTGCTAAGAGATCATTGTATACCGGTTGTACTAAATACACAACATTTCCAGCTGTATTCAAGTTATATAATTTGAAAGATGGCAGTGGATGGAGTGACACTAGATTTACAGAACTAATTTTTCTATTGAATGATAAGATACCAGAATAAAATAAACTACCATGTCCAACATATGATGTTAAATGAATGCCATGTTCAATGGGAATGATCTATAAAAAAAATACATGTGTTTCCAAATGATTGAATATTGTTTCACAAAGACTATGAATCACTCATAAAATGCCCTAAGTGTGTCATGGATTGATACAATAAAAATGAATCAAGTCATTCAAAAGTTTTATGGTACTTTCCTATCATTCCACAGTTTAGAAGACAATATGGATTTCAGGAAACCATGAGATAATTGACATGGAATTTAGATATAAGAATTAAATATGAGAACCCATGTCAACCAACAGATTCTCCTCAATGAAAGAAAATTTATTACAAGTATCCTAAATTTGGAGATGAGATGAGAAACTTTTTCCTTTCATTATCTATATATGGAATAAATTCTTTTGGTGTATAGAGTAGTACTCACAGTACGTGGCCCGTCATGTTGGTAAATTATAACTTATCACCATGGTTATGTATGAAGCGCAAATACATTATGTTGTATCTGTTTATATCTAGACCAAAGCAACCCAGTAATGATATTGATTTATATTTGGATCCATTGATTGAAGATCTGAAATTGATATGGGACACAGGTTTTACAATGTATGATACTTATAAAAGTGAAGAATTCACACTGAGGTCCATGTTATATAGGATAATAAATGACTTTCCTATTTATTTAAATTTATCAGGCTAGAGAATTAAAGGAATGTTGGGGTGTCCCATTTGTGAACAATGCACACACTTAGTTCGGTTGAAACATTCCTCGAAGTATGTGATTTTTTAGACATCAAACTTCTTTACCTTGATGACATAAATACCGATCCTAGATGAAAAAATTCGATGGGAATATAGAATAAGGTACAGCACCATATCCACTAACAGGTGATCAACTGTTCGATAAAGTAAAAGATATTGACACTGTTTTCAGTAAACCATTTTTGAAAAACCTTACAAAATCAGGTTGGAAGAAGAGATAAATTTTATTTGAATTACCGTATTAGAATTGTTTATACATCAGAAATTTTCTTGATGTCATGCGTGTAGAAAAAATGTATTTGATGGTGTTATTGGCATGTTAATAAATGTTCCTAGAAAAATGAAAAATGGCATCAAGGATAGGTTGGACATGATTGATATGAGGATAAGGGAATATTTGGCATTGGTGAAGAGTAAAGGGTGGAATTTTCTTCCTCTAGCAGCTTACACTCTATCCAGATAGGAAAATTTGAAATTTTTCCTTTTCCATAATAGTATAAAAGTTATAGAGGGGTGTTTATCAAATATAAATAATGTTGTATCAGTGATTAATTTGAATTTACAAGAACTAAAATCACATAAATGTCATGTTTTGATGCAATATTTGATGTATGTTATTTCCCATTACATTATTCCTAAAAATGTATGACATACATTAACTAGAATCTACTTCTTTTTCAAATTCATATGTGGAAAAGTTATAGACTCGATGAAGTTTCTAATCATGAATAAGGTGGTTGTAGTCATATTTTTTCAATTTAATATGTTCTTCCCACCATCATTCTTTGATATAATATTCCACTTGATTTTTCACTTGGTTATAGAGGTTCAACTATTTGGTCTTATCCACTATATATGGATGTACCCCCATTGAATGGTATATGAATATTTTGAAAGGGTGTATCAAGAATTAAAGTCGGCAAGAAGGCTATATTACATAATGATATATTGTTGAAAAAACTATTGAATTATATACTGATTACCTATCAGATATTAATAACATCGGTCTCTCAAAGTCTCATCATAGTGGATGCATTTTGGTTGAAAGGATTTATGGAAGATATATTGTTACAATTACATTCATAGAGAGGGAGCAAGAATACCTTTACATTTTACATAATAGTGAAGATGTTGATCCATACATTGAAGCCCGAAAAAAAATTATTAGATATTTTAATCCATCAAGGGATGAAGGATGGATATCAAATACAAATAATCAACTATTTATATGAGGGTTTTGAGATCAAATTTATAAGGAGTTATCTAAAAATCCAAATTCAATTGTCAAAAAACTTTGATGGCTAGCCAGGAGACCGATTGAAAATGTTATATCTTACACTGGTTTGGTAATCAATGGTTATTCATTCTATATAAAATAACACGATGAATGAAGTATGATGAAAAATAGTGGAGTTGCACTTATGGTGGAAGCGATGCACATATCTGGTTCCAAGGATAGAAATATAATTTATGAAAATATGTCATATTTTGGCATTATATAATAGATATATGATTTGGATTATACAACATTTCAAGTATTGATTTTCCATTATAAATGGGTTGACAATATGAGTTCAATGAAAGTTTATGAAATGGGCTTCGTGAAGATGAATTTTAGTGTATAATGGGGAAAATATTAGTCATTCATAATGAAATCACAAGCAGTATAAGTATTTTATGTCTCATGTCCAACAAACAAGAATTGGTTGATTGTCCTGGTGGCGACTAAAAAAACTATTGGGTCAGATGAAAATTCAATCAAGGATACCCTTTCACTAGGAGATCACAATCATTTCATGTTGGTACCAATGTAGAAAATTTCTTTTATGTTAGAGGGGACCACAAAGAGGATATTTTGATTCTTGATAGAAGATCCAAATCCCTAAAAAATTTAAAAAAATAAATATAGTTCAATGAGAAGGTAAATTATTCCCTCATAATATCATATGTTCTCTACTGTATTAATATAATATAAATTAAATATTCGACTACTCATGTAGAAAATTTCTTCTGCATGTAATGATGTTTCCAATCCCATGGAAGAATATACTATAATGAAGAAAACCCTTTGGGAGTATGTAAAGGTAATGTTACGATATACTTTATCTATTTTACTGAAAAAATATATAATAAAACATTGATTTAATTTTCATTATTCTATGATGATTTCATTTATTTTAGAATATTTTTGCCTATATTTCATGCCTTTCTACACCAAAACATCCATGGACTTCTTCTCCCTCAAAACCTTTTCACCCCTATAGTGTTGGAATTTATCACTTTCCTTCAAGTTCCCACAACTGCCTTTGGAGGAAGAGAAACGATGTTGTCTCTACTCAATCACAGAGGTAATCTTAATGTTTGAATAGTAAAATCATTTTCCATAAAATTAATGTATTATTTTATAATTATGTTTAATTTATTTCTTTTTAGTATTAATCACATCATAATTGTTTTCTTATATAGGTGGATTATTTTGTTCAATTTGGGGTGGTTTTTTCGAAGCTACTCATGCTCATGAGAGATTGGACTTTAGGGATGAAATTGAGATAATGATAATAAGGAAATGGGTTGAGAATGTATACAACCATCATGAAAAGGTGAATTTCTACTAATTATTTAAATAATTTTTTTTATCATTTTATCTATTATTTATAAGTTAATTTCCTTATCATTTTTATCTAATGTTTATTTAGTTTATTTCACAAATCTTTTGGGAAGTCATATTTTCATTGTTTGTTTATTTTAGAAGATTTATATCCATATTTTATGTCTTTATGCACCAAAAATTCAATAGACTTATTCTCCCTCAAAACCTTTTCATCCCTAGAGTGTTGGAATTTATCACTTTCCTTCAAGTTCCCTCTATTTCCTTTGCAAGAAGAAAAATGATGCTACCTTTGCTCAATCCCAGAGGTAATCTTGATGTTTTCATAGTAAAATAATTGTCCATAGAATTAATTTATTGTTTTATATTTGTGTTAAATTTATTTATCTTTAGTATTACTCGTATAAGAATTTCTTTCTTATACAGATGGATTCTTTTGTTCGAGTTGAGGTGGTTTTTTCAAAGCTTCTCATTCCACTACTACAAAAATGGGAAAGGGAAGTGCTACCTTCTCTCAGTGCTAAGCAAAAAATCACTGATAAAGGTAATTCTTTATCAGCACTAATTAAAAGTGCTGATAAAACCATAGTCCCATTTTATAAAATGGGGTGCATAGTGCCCTCTGTTTATCATGCCCTCAAGCTCTCGCAGTATTATACCCCTGCAAAAACACCCCCCCCCCCATCTTCTCTTTTCTGGACCTCCGCCGCTAGCCCTACTCTGTCCTGAACCCTACTCCTTATCCTCCCCCTCGAACCCCTTCTACAGATCCTCTTCCCCGAGAACCCTACTTCTCCTCCTCCCCACTGGGCCCTACTCCCCGCGAACCCCACTCCTCCATTTCTCAATGGTTGGTGGCTCCTCCTGTGCACCTCCCCCTCTGGAGGTCGCACCTTCCCCTCCCGACATAGCGCAGAAGGCTCCCTGACCACTCGATGATTCTTCTCTAACTCCATCGCAGGTGCGATCTACTCTAGGTAAGTCTCCCACTTCTCCTTTTAGGTTTATCTTTTACAGAGGGTAGGTTCCATTGATAGGATTTAATCTTGTGATTTAGGGTTTAATATTATTGTTTTTAGATAAATCTTTCCTTGCTAGGTTTTCTTTGTGGTGCGGTTGAGGTGTGATCGGGGTTCCATATTGGATTTCAGAAATTTCTTCACCAAATGTCAGTGGTTACATGCCCTAAAATTTCTAGATGTTTTTAATATGATTTTTTTTTCATTTATTCTTGCTTTATAAATTAATTTTCTGGTGCGAATTGTGTTTTCAAATCATTTTGCATGCCTATGTGTTTGAAATAAATTTTAATAAAGGAAATGGTTATGTTTTGTGTGTGTTGTAATTTAATACTTCTTAGAAAGGGTATTATGGGTTGTTTGAAAGGTGTGAAATATGTTTTCAAAGGCACTAGAGGTGAGAATGGGTTTGGGTGTAGGTTTCAAAAAGGAAACATAATAATTTAGCATGTTTGTCTTGTTTTGAATTTTTAAATATGAGTTGTAAGTTTCTCAAATTATGAAAGTCATGTTTTGAAATTATTCTTAGTTTATGTTTGATTTTTCAAGGGGGGTTGACCCATGAAGTTGGTTTATTAAATGTATTCTCTTATTTTGTTTCATAAAAATGAAATTTTTCAAATTTGTGGGTAAAGGAAAATGTATTTGAGAGGGGTTTTGGTGTGAGTAAAACTAGAAAATGGTTTGTTTTATGGAAAATGGAGATTTCCTTGAAATTATAGGCATTTATTTGTGGAGGAGTAGGGTTCATAGATCCTTATTTGGATTTTTTTCATATTTCAATGAGAAAGGAAAATTATTTAAATGATGTCTTGGAAATGTTTTTATGGTGTGATTGTGATTTTAATAAATTTTTAATTTATATTAAGCAAGGATTTATAAGGTGTGAGATGGATTGGAATTATATTCTATTGTTTATGGTAAATGTCTAGATTACACTTTATATAGTATATCTTTTAAATATTGTTTGGCCCTTTTGATTTACCCTTGAACAATTCACCCCTTAGTAAAGGATGTTTTATCACTATTTGATACTTTTATCCCCTCATGTGTGAGTTTTTTAACACTAAGGGATTGTTGTTTATCCCTTTGTATAGGAATGTGATTTTTTATAGAATAGATGTAAGATGTGTCTGTGGATATTATTTACAAGTTTGGGGAAGGTGAGGGAGAGTTATTGTGTATCCTTTAGATGTTCATGATATAATTTATGTTCACTGGCCTCAATTTTCTATTTCTTATGTTAATTTGGGTAAAAAAACCTATGATATTCCATAGTAATTTTGGATAAACCTAGGTTATTTGTCTCCCCCACAAACCCCTTTGTGTTTGGAAATGTATCTACTATATTAGTTTTCTCATCAAAATTGCATCCTTGTTTTTATTTTATTTGAGTTTGGTCACTAATTTTGAGCTATTTAATGTGATTATTTTATTATGAATGAGGTGGATGGTAGGGGTGGTTAAAAGAATGTTTAATGTTTTTCTGCAAGGGTGGTGGGTGTTAGAACTATTGGTAAGGGGGCTGGAAAGTGTGTTGATTTTGACGGGGGGTCTATCCTAGTTCTGTTGATTTCCAAATCTTTATTAGAAATGGTTAGGATTTATTAATCTCTATGTTTATAAGGAATTGGTTCTCTTCTACTATATTTGGAAGTATTATTTTGTGTATTTTAATCATAAATAATAATATTTGAGATTCAAATAGGATGGGGATGAATAAAGATTGTATGGATGCTAATCGTTTGACAATAGAGTATGAGAACGGAGTGAAAGAGTTCATCAAGTTTGCAAAGGATCATGCAAAGGATCCTTCTCAAATCCTTTGTCCATGTTTATGTTGTTGTTATTCTAGACTAATTACTCCAGAGGAGTTGGAAGAATATTTGATATGCCATGGAATAGATCAGAGTTATAAATGTTGGAATAAACACGGATAAAAAGCAAATGTAGCTACTGGCTGGGATAAAACTGCATTTTATGGATCATCATATATGATTACAAATATGGATAATGAAGAAGACCGTATGGAGGTTGTGATTACAGATGTCAATGATGATGAAGATCATATTGAGGAAATGAAAAGGACAGTTGAAGATGAGCTTTGTGATTGCCCAAAATTATTTGATAAGTTAAATAGTTGTGCAAAGATGCCATTATATGCTGGTTGCACTAAATATATAGCATTGTCAGTTGTACTAAAGTTGTATAAATTTAAATAAGTCAATGGGTGGAGTGATGTCAGTTTTAGGAAACTACTTTCTCTCTTGAATGACATGCTCCCGGAAGATAATGAGCTCCCAAGCTGGATATATGAAGTTAAACGAATGTTACGCTCGATGGGTATGATTTCTGAAAGAATACATGCCTGCCCGAAAGACTGTATATTGTCTCTCAAGGAGAAAAAATCACTTACAGAATGCCAAAAGTGTGGTGCTTCTCGATATAAGAAATATGAATCCAGTCCTATGAAATTTTTATGGTACTTTCCAATCATTTCAAGGTTTAGGCATCTAAATGGAAGTGAATAAACTACAACACAATTATCGTGGAATGTAGATAAAAGAAATAAATATGGGAAATTGCGTCACCTGGATGACTCTCCTCAATAGAAGAGAATTTATCGTGATTATCCTGAACTTGGAAATGAGCCAAGAAACCTTTTTCTTGCGTTATCTATAGATAGATTGAATACTTTTGGTTTTCAAACCAGCACTCATAGTACATGGCATGTTATATTGGTAAATTATAACTTTCCACCCTGGTTATGTATGAAATGGAAATTCATCATGTTATCTATTCTTATATCAGGATAAAAACAACTAGGTAATGAGATTGATGCCTATTTGGCTCCTTTGATCGAGGATTTGAAGTTATTGTGGGATTTAGGTGTTATGTTGTATGATGCTTATAAAAGTGAATACTTCATGTTGAGAGCGATGTTGTATGGGATGATAAATGATTTCCCTTCTTATGGAAATTTTTTAGGCTATAACATTAAAGTAACTCATGGGTGTCCCATTTGTGAAGAAGATACGGAATCAATTAGGCTGAAACATTCTTCTAAATCTGTGTTTCTAGGACATCATAGATTTCTACCCCTTCAGCATAAGTACCAATCATGGACGATATCATTCAATGGAAGTTCAGAACAATGCACAACACCATTTCCACTAACAGGTGATCAGCTATTTGAGAAAGTAAAAGATGTGAACACTATTTTTGGTATACCATTTTCGAAAAACCTTATGAAAATAGGTTGGAAAAAGAGATTAGTTTTTTTTAAATTACCATATTGGGATTGTCTGTACATCATAAATTTTCTTGATGTGATGCATGTAGAAAAAAATGTATGTGAAATTGTTATCAGAACGTTTCTAAATGCCCCTATAAAAACAAAGGATGGAATTAAGGCAAGTTTGGAAATGGTTGACATGGGAATATGAGAAGAGTTGGCTCCCATGAAGGGTGAAAATCAAATTTTTCTTCCTCCAGCTGCTTACACTCTTTCTAGGGAGGAGATATATCAGTTTTGAAACTTCTTAAATGATGTAAAGGTTCCATAGGGGTATTCATCAAATATCAAGAACATTTTTTCAATGAATGATTTGAAGTTAAAAGGTTTGAAATCACAGGACTACCATGTTTTGATGCAAGATTTAATTCTTATAGATTTACATTTCATTTTTTCCAAGAATTTTTTTCTTACGTTAACCAAACTTTGTTTCTTTTTCAAATCTATATGCAGAAAAGTTTTAGACCCGGCGAAATTGCTAGATATGGAAAGAGAAATTGTCATCATATTTTGTGAATTAGAAATGTTCTTCCCACCAACATTATTAGATATGATGGTTCATTTGATGGTTCACTTAGTGATAGAGATTCGACTTTGTGGTCCTGTTCACTATAGATGGATGTACCCTGTTGAACGGTATATAAAGATTTTGAAAGGGTATGTCAAAAATCAAAGTCGGCCAAAGGATTGTATTGTGAAGCGATATATTGTTGATGAAACCACTGAATTCTATACCAAATGCCTATCTGATGTGAAAATAATTGGTCTCCCAAAATCTTGCCACACTGGACGCATTGAGGGTGAGGGAATTTCTGGAAGAGATGTTATGACAATCAATATTACAGATCGGGGTTGGGCCCACCTTTATGTTTTGCATAACAGTTGGGAGGTTGCTCCGTATATTGAAACCCACAAAAAAATTCTTAGGCAGTTGAATTCATCAAGGGCTGAAAGATGGATATCACATACACATAATCACCAGTTTATAGGATGGTTTCAGGACCATGTTTTTAAGGAGTTAGATGAAAATCTGAATTCAATTTCATAACGACTTCGATGGATAGCCTCCAGACCAAGTGTGTATGTATTATCTTACAATGGTTATGTAATTAATGGTTATACATTCTATACAGATGAACATGATGAAGATAGTACCATGAAAAATAGTGGAGTTACACTTGTGGCTGAAGCGATGCATGTTTCTGGTAGTAAGGATAGAAATAAAATTTATGTAAATATGTCATACTTTGGCATTATCAAACAAATTTGGGAGTTGTATTATATGACATTCCAATTGTCGATTTTTCAATTCAAATGGGTTGATAACAACAATGGTGTTAAAATAGATGAATTGGGATTTGTGAAAGTTGATTTTAATAAAGAAGGGTATAAAGACGAACAGTTTATAATGGCATCATAAGCGGTACAAGTATTTTATGATCCAGATCTCGCAAACCAAAAATATTTGATTGTTCTGTTGTTGTCCAAAACTACTGAAGGGTCTGATGAAAATTAAATTGAGGATGATCCTTTCAGTGGTACATCGCAATCATTTCACAGTGGTCCCAATATAGATGACATTTTTTATGTTAGAGGAGACCACAATGAAGGGATTTGGATAATCGATAGAGGTGTTAAATCCCTTCATCCTTTGAAAGAAAGAAAGAGAGTTCAATAAACAAGTTATATTTTGTTTGTAATATAGATCTTGTTATCTCATGTTATTATCTTATCATTACTGAATTTATATAATCTAAATTAACTATTCAACCACTTTTGTAGATAATAACTTATGCACGTTCTGGTGCTCCTAACCTCGAGATTGAACAAGTCTCTCAAGCTGCTGCTGCTCACAGTGCAGAGCAACAACATGTTTCTGAACCTGTTGTTGCTCCTAGTGTTGATGTCCAACAACCATCACCACATGTCATTTCTACCATTTCAGATGAACATATTGATGATGTTGATATTGATGAAATGGTTGGGGATGAAGGACCGACGTTGCAGAAAACACAGGTGCATCATAGTTTGATAATGTTAGCCAAAGTTCTTAAGGCGAAAAGCAAAGGCATAAAATATGATGCCGGATGGAATGAACGAGGCCAGCATGTGAATCCCAACAAGGCTATGTTTAGTAGTTACATTGTAATTTTCACTCGGCAACGCATGCCGATTGACATAGATTCATGGAACCATGTTGTGTTCGGGTTGAATGATGTGATCTGGGAAGAAATTACAGCAACATTATGATATTATTTCTTTAATTTACTAGAAAATAAAATAATGAAACGGTGTCTTACTCTTCTCAATCCCTTTTAGAGTACATTTATAGTAGATGATTCGCACAAGAATTGTGTACTAAGCCTTGCAGGAAGGATTCATCGAAATTTTTGAACTATTATAACAAAATGTCACCTGAAAGATTCCAAAGGTAAAATAAACCCACACCCACCCCTTGTCTATGATCACCTGATATCCTAAGAAGCATGGGATGTATTTATTGGTCGTTGTGGGGATGAGAAGTTTCTGGTACATTATGGATAATAATATGTTGTTTGAGGATATGTGTATTCATTAATTTGATTTTCAATATTTAATTTATTAAACATCAACTCAGTACTAAAAATAAGGAACATGAATCAAAACCAACATACCCCTATCGTAAAGCAATGATGGGGTACACTTCACTAGAAAAGAAAATGGTACGTATTTTAAATTTACAGTAATATTGTTATGTGCCAAGAAAAAACATCATAATTATCTTTCTATATTTATATGAATATTGATGAGTCTAAAGACAAAGACACTTCCATCACATGTCATGTGCTATGGAAGGAGGCACGTGTGAATAAGGAAGGGAAGCTAGTAGATGAAAACACACAAAAAGTGTGGGAAATATGTGTAAGTATGACACGATAAAAAATTTTGTTTTAAATTGCTATTACATAATAATATTTACTTATTTTCCTATATCAGACAGTCATAGGAATCAGCTGCTCCTTTAGTGGATGCATACCTATTATCGACGGCTTTAAAGCGGACAAAACAATATGGTCGTGTTAGAGGTGCGGGGTTTGGGGTGAAATGTGAATCAGAAAAACACTGATACTTTTAATATACTGATATTCTATAGGGTGATAATTACTATGATTTATATCTATCAACACCCACCTATCACCTTGTAGCGAGGGCTACAGTGTTCAACATCCCAGAGGACAAGCTGCATAATAGACCACTTCCAACAGATCATCTGAAAGTGACGATTACTGTAGCTCATAAACCAAATGTAGAGCTACCTATTACACTTGATGACGATGATATTCATATGGTCGAAAAGGTTATTGGGACATTCATTTTATGTCCATCACAACTTGTAAGAGTACATGTGGACAAAGAGGTATTTATTTCCATTTTTTCAAGCTAAACCTTTAACAATTAATGAAAAAAAGGTCTAAACCAATGAATGTTATTATAGACGGAGAAAGGGAAGGGGGTAACAAGAAATATGGGATCAAAAGAATCTAAAGGATCAACCAACCGATCCAAAAGATCTACTGAAAGCACAATTACACCGCCTGTTCTCTATTCACATTTACTAGCATTAAAGACTCATGTGGATACGAAGCTAAAAAGTGGTATTAGTCATATAGTTGTTTTTGAAAAGAATATATACGGAGAGGAAATTGAAGATTTCATTGCTTTTAAAAACGTAAATGACATCCTTGAATACAATTGGCTAGGCGTCATAGTTGTAAATTTATATATGAGGTATGTTTTCATGAATTGGTTTTCTAAAAGCTGATAAAATGTTCTAATTATGACTAAATTCATTTTATATTATTGGCAGGCATATATATGAAAAACAGTTGAAGGGATTTCCCCATGTGCCAAAATTCAGACTCGTTAGTCCTCATACCACATCTACACAACAAATGAAATTAGAGCCATTAATAAGGGATGAAATAGTGAAAGGCTTGCTGAAAACATTTGAAAGTGAGATTATGGATGACAGACTCTTCCTAATACCAACCATACAGGGGTAAAACTCTATGATTAAATCATATCAATTATATTTTTCAATTATTTCATTAATTATTCCTTTTTTTTTAGGCAACATTGGCTGCTAATTGCGGTGAACTTGGATACTCCAAAGATTTATTTTTTGGATTCAATACAAGGATATTCAACAAACTGACCACACATGATAGAGTTTGTGAATCTGTAAGACACTACATCCTACATTTTAGGTCTAAACATCAAGTTATATAATTTATATTATATTTTACTAAGGATTCTGTTATGATAGGGTGGTGTATAAATATCATCTAAAAAAAGAAATGTGGACAAGGGATAAGCATAAGGAGGCGAGAAAGTAATACGTCTGGACAAGTATCAGGGTATATATAATAAAATTTCACTATGCAAACACAAATCAAAACAAGTTACTTATTCTCCTAATGATCAAAGTTTTTGAAGTGTCCAAAATAAACAAACAGAAAAGATTTCAGTTATTATGTTTGTAAATTTTTGAGAGAGATCGCTTTCTATCAACAAAATAGCATCCCTAAAGAGGTATTTTTAAAAACAACTACTATTTCATTTAAATTATTTATTAATTCTTTATTTATATATTTTGTAGTACTACTCTGACTGTCAAAAAGCCTCATATTCACAAGATGATATAGATTAGTTCAAAAATGAGTGGTCCACATACCTAATGGAAGATAGTACACAAATAGCATGAAGATATGACTTGGGGACGTGTACAATTGGTGGATATTTTTGAGAGGGGTTCACATAGATAAAAAGATGAAACATTATTGTATGTAAATGTTCGTAGGAAAATTTTAATTTTTATTAAATAAAATATTATTTCTCTAATGAGTCGTTTTTTCATTTTAACTGATGAAATGCAACAGCAACATACAAGAATGATGAACCACTTTTCTTTGGGCTTTGGATAAGAAAAACCAGTAAAATATCCAAAATACCTTCATATCACACATGCCCGCTCACATTCAAAGAAAATATGAGTAAAAGTATCTGCCCTAAATTGACTGCAGCATGAGAATTGAGATTCCAAATGGATTCCCATGCGTTGAACATTTTCATTGGTAGAAATTGTATGTTTTCTGATTATCCATAATAAGAAAATGAACATTGTTGGAACTTCCTTCCTACACAGGGTCTCCCCCTACACATTCATGTTTCAAATTTATCACAATGATCCATGGGTCATTTGTGACGTGTATGAGTCAACCCCACCTCAATCTGAGGCACAGTGTGACCAGTATCACTCAAAGTGTCTCTCTTTTGTTTAAAATGAACATAATTTTAAGTGAAAACAACAACTCACATACAGAAAGCTGGCCAAACGCATTCAGATTGTGTTGATACTTTTGAAGAATGATACATGAGTCATTTATGACATGTATGAGTCAACCCTGCCTCAATCTGATTCACGGTGTGACTGTTATCACTCAAAGTGTCTCTCTTTTGCTTAAAATATACAGGATTTTAAGTGAAAACAACAACTAACGTACGGAAAACCAACCAAATTCATTCGTATTTTGATGATACTTTAGGAGAAAAATACATGGGTCATTTATGACATGAAATATTCAACCCCACCTCAATCTGAGGCACGGTGTGACCGGTATCTTTCAAAGTGTATCTCTTTTGTTTAAAATGGACAGAAGTTTAAGTAAAAACAAAAACTAACATATAGAAAACTGAACAAACACACTAGGATTGTGTTTATACTTTAGGAGAATGATACATGGTTCATTTGTGACATGTAAGAGTCAAACCTACATCAATTCAAGGCACGGTTTGACCGGTATCACTCAATGTGTCTCTCTTTTGTTTAAAATGGATAGAATTTTAAGTGAAAACAATAACTAACATACAGAAAACCAACCAAATACATTCAGGTTGTATTGAAACATTATTAGAATTATCCATGGGTCATTTATGATGTTTATGAGTCAACCCCACCTCAATCCAAGGCACGGTGTGACCGGTATCACTCAAAGTGTCTCTTTTTTGTTTAAAATTGATAGAATTTTAAGTAAAAACAACAACTAACGTACGGAAAACTGACCAAATGAATTTGGATTGTATTGATACTTTAGTAGAATGATCCATGGGTCATTTTTTGACGTTTAAGAGTCAACCCTGTCTCAATATGAGATATGGTGTGACCGGTATCACTCAAAGTGTATCTCTTTTGTTTAAAATGGACATAATTTTAAGTGAAAACAACAACTGACATACGGAAAACCAACCAAACACATTATTATTGTGTTGATACTTTAGGATAATTATCCATGGGTCATTTCTGATGTGTATGATTCAACTCAACCTCAATCTGAGGCACAGTGTGACCGATATCACTCAAATTGTCTGTCTTTTGTTTGAAATGGACAGAATTTTAAGTGAAAACAAAATCTAACGTACGGAAAACTGACCAAACGCATTAGGATTATGTTGATAATTTAGTACAATGATACATGGGTCATATATGACATTTTAAAGTCAACCCTTCCTCAATATGAGGCGCGGTGTGGCTGGTATCACTCAAAGTGTCTCTCTTTTGTTTAAAATGGACATAATTTTAAGTAAAAACAACAACTAACGTATGGAAAATTGAAGAAACGCATTCATATTCTGTTAATACTTTATGAGAATGATCCATGGATAATTTTTGATGTGTATGATTCAACCTTGTCTCAATATAAGGCACGGTGTTTCCGATATCACTCAAAGTGCCTCTCTTTTGTTTAAAATGGACAGAATTTTAAGTGAAAACAACAACTGACATACAGAAAACCAACTAAACACATTCTTATTGTGTTTAAACTTTAGTATAATGATATATGGGTCATTTTTGACATGTAATAATCAACCCCTCCTCAATCCGAGGTACGGTTCGACCGGTATCACTCAAATTGTCTCTCTTTTGTTTAAATTGGACAGAATTTTATGTGAAAACAACAACTGGCTTACAGAAAACTGACCAAACGCATTAATATTGTGTTAATACTTTATAAAAACGATCCATGGGTCATATATTATGTGTATGAGTCAAAAACACGTTAATCTGAGTCACGGTGTGGCCGGTATCACTCAAAGTATCTCTCTTTTGTTTAAAATTGACTGAATTTTAAGTGAAAACAACAACTGACATACGGAAAACTGACCAAACTCATTAGTATTGTGTTGATAATTTTGTATAACTATCCATGGGTCATTTTTTACATTTAAGATTCAACCCTACCTCAATCTGAGGCATGGTGTGACCGGTATCACTCAAAGTGTCTCTCTTTTGTTTAAAATGGACAGAATTTTAAGTGAAAACAACAACTGGCATACGGAAAAATGACCAAAAGCATTCAGATTGTGTTGATACTTTAGTTAAATTATACATGGGTCATATTTGATGTTTAAGAGTAAACCATGACTCAATATGAGGCATGTTTTAGCTGGTATCACTCAAAGTGTCTCTCTTTTGTTTAAAATGAACATAATTTTATGTGAAAACAACAACTGACATACAGAAAACCTACCAAACACATTAAGATTGTGTTTATACTTTATTATAATGATACATGAGTAATTTTTGATGTTTATGAGTCAACCCTGTCTCAATCCAAGGCACAGCATTTACGGTATCACTCAAAGTTCTCTCTTTTGTTTAAAATGGAGAGAATTTTAAGTGAAAACAACAACTGACATATAGAAAACTGACCAAAAACCTTTGGATTCTATTGATAATTTAGGACAATGATACATGGGTCATTTTTTATGTGTATGAGTCAAGACCACCTCAATCATAGGCATGGTGTGGCTGGTATCACTCAAAGTGTCTCTCTTTTGTTTAAAATGGACAGAATTTTAAGTGAAAACAACAACTGACATACTGAAAACTAACCAAATGCATTCAGATTGTTTTTATACTTTATGATAACAATAAATAGGTTATTTTTGACATGTATGAGTCAACCACACCTCAATATGAGGCACGGTGTGACCAGTATCACTCAAAGTGTCTCTCTTTTGTTTAAAATGGACAAAATTTTAAGTGAAAACAACAACTGACATACAGAAAACCAACCAAACACCTTTGGATTGTGTTTATACTTTAGTAAAACGATCCATGGGTCATGTGAGACATTTATGAGTCAACCCTGCCTCAGTACGAGGCATGGTGTGACCGGTATCACTCAAAGTGTCTCTCTATTGTTTAAAATGGACATAATTTTAAGTGAAAACAACAACTAACGTACGGAAAATCAATGAAATGCATTCAGATTCTGTTAATACTTTATAATAATGATCCATGGATCATTTTTGATGTGTATGAGTCAACCCTATCTCAATCTAAGGCACGGTGTTTCCGGTATCACTCAAAGTGCCTCTCTTTTGTTTAAAATGGACAGAATTTTAAGTGAAAACAAAAACTGACATAAATATTACCAACCAAACGCATTATTATTGTGTTTATACTTTAGTATAATTATACATAGTTCATTTGTGACGTTTAAGAGTCAACCCTTCCTCAATACGAGGCATGGTGTGACCGGAATCACTCAAATTGTCTCTCTTTTCTTTAAATTGGACAGAATTTTAAGTGAAAACAACAACTGACGTATGGAAAACCGACCAAACACATTATGATTGTGTTGTTACTTTATACCACTGATCCATGGGTAATATATAATGTGTATGAGTCAACACAGTATAAATATGAGGCACGGTGTGGCTGGTATCACACAAAGTGTCTCTCTTTGTTTAAAATTGATAGAATTTTAAGTGAAAACAACAACTAACGAATGGAAAACTAAACAAACGCATTAGGATTATTTTGATACTTTAGGATAATAATCTATGGGTCATTTTTTACATCTAAGAGTCAACTCTGCCTCAATATGAGGAATAGTGTGACTGGTATCACTCAAAGTATCTCTCTTGTGTTTAAAATGGACAGAATTTTAAGTGAAAACAACAATTGACGTACAGACAACTGACCAAACGCATTAGGATTGTGTTTATACTTTAGGAAACCTATCCATGGGTCATATGTGATGTGTATTAGTCAACCATTCTTCAATCCGAGTCACTTTGTGGCCGGTATCACACAAAGTGTCTCTCTTTTGTTTAAAATGGACATAATTTTATGTGAAAACAACAACTGATGTACGGAAAACTGACCAAACACATTAAGATTGTGTTTATACTTTAGGATAACGATACATGGGTCATTTTTTAAATGTATGAGTCAACCCCACCTCAATCTGAGGCATGGTGTTTCCGGTATCACTCAAAGTTCTCTCTTTTGTTTAAAATGGACAGAATTTTAAGTGAAAACAACAATTGACATGCGGAAAACTGACCAAATACCTTCATATTGTGTTGATAATTTATACCAATGATAAATGGTTAATGTGTGACGTGTATGAGTCAACACCACCTCAATCCTAGTCATGGTGTGGCCAGTATCACTAAAAGTGTCTCTCTTTTGTTTAAAATGGACAGAATTTTAAGTGAAAACAACAACTGACATACGGAAAACTAACCAAACGCATTCAGATTGTGTTGATACTTTAGGATAACAATACATGGGTCATTTTTGACATGTAAGAGTCAACCCTGCCTCAATATGAGGCACGGTGTGACTGGTATCACTCAAAGCTTCTCTCTTTTGTTTAAAATGGACAAAATTTTAAGTGAAAACAACAACTGACATACAAAAAACTGACCAAACGCATTCGGATTGTGTTGATACTTTAGGAAAACAATACATGGGTTATGTGAGACATTTAAGATTCAAACATGCCTCAATCAGAGGCACGGTGTGGCCGGTATCACTCAAAGTATCTCTCTTTTGTTTAAAATGGACAGAATTTTAAGTGAAAACAACAACTGACATATGGAAAACTGACTAAACACATTAGGATTGTGTTGATACTTTAGGAGAATGATACATGAGTCATTTTTGAAAATTAAAATTCAATCTTTCCTTAATATGAGGTATGGTGTGACTGGTATCACTCAAAGTGTCTCTCTTTTGTTTAAAATGGACATAATTTTTAACTAAATACAACAACTGACGTACAGAAAACAATCCAAAAGTCATTACCTATGACATAAGACACTTAGAAAAGCCTCATAGAGTCCTAATTAGTCCTTAGAAAATAAACCCCCATTAATAATTCATCACACACCCTAAATATAAACCTTTATCCCTAGAGTTCATGGTGAGGGATGAAAACAAAGAAGAAAGGGAGAGGGAGAAGAACGAAAGGGAAAGAAAAAAGAATATAGGATTTAAATTGGATAATTTTTCAAGATAAAGGGCTCGTATACTATGTTTTGGGAAGGGGACGGGAGGAAATAGGTTGAAATCCCTTAAATTATGCCATATCATTGGCAACTTTTATGGTTTGGTTGGGCAGTTTTCCAAACTGTTCACCAACTTTTTGGGAGCCATTGGATAAGAAACCCTCTTCTACACAGTTTGGACAAACATTTAACTAACTGTGTTCCAATCCTTAAAAATGACTTAGTTAGACTATTTATCCATACCACATGGTTTATCCTAATTGTGAACAACTTGTGTTCCTAACAACTCCCTCAAAAATGTAAGTTTCATGGTTTTTACTTGGAGTCATACAACCCATCCTTTTCCTATGTATGTAAAACAATAAAAGTTCAAAATGAATAGGAAACTTCCCCATGAAAGTGTACCCACATGGGTTATTCTAAATTGTGTCCCCCAATAAAAGCACTACATGACTACTTATCAAGAGTCTAGGATGGAAAAAAGAATAATCATATATCTCCCCACCATTTATAAATTCTATAAATGGCATGAAAAGAAAACAACACACCATAAGATAAAGGCATCAACCACAAGAACCTGTTTCCTTAAGTGTCCCAAGAATCACCCAAATCCATATACCATGAGGAATATATAGGGGAAATTCTCTAATTCATAAGGCAACATATCCCAAAATAAACTCAAAATCTATAAAAAAATTCCATATCCAATCTTGACATGAATCTTAACCACAAAAAACATGAAGAATAACTCACATGCATGCCTTAATAAAAATTTTATTAAGGTTATGACATTGAAATCTCTCTATATATTTTATCTGATGCAATGTAAGATATCATTTTGAGGAGATAGTATTTAATGGTACCTTTTTATAATCATAATGAATAATTAGTACATCACATTAGGTATGTATTTTTTCCCATTGTTTGATCCCAAATTGACTGCCACTGCATATTTTATCTATGTGAGCTGCTTGTTTGATATGCTGATTTTTTTTTCAGGTCTTTTTTGGGTGTGCTGCTATAGAATTTCATGTTAAATTAGGTAGGGAATTTATCCACACTAAAAAAAGTGCTTATAAATGGGAACCCCCCCCCCCCATCAGTGCTGAGCTTTACAGCGTTTTTTAGCGCTGTTAAAGCCCGTTTTGAGTGCTGATAAAGCCTATTTTTGTAGTAGTGTTCTCCTAAGAGATTGGACTTAGAGACTACAACTGATATAATGACACTAAGGAAATGGGTCGAGAATATATACAACCATCATGAAAAGGTGAATTCATAATACCTACTTAATTAAAATTTTTTGTGTTGGAATGGATATGATGAAGACATAAGAGGTTGTGAATTGCGTCCTTTTAAAAATATTGAAAAAATAAAAACGTCCCTCTTAAACTGAAGTGGTCCTTTCTTTCTCTATTAAAGTTGAGTGATTAGTAGAAATAAATAAAATAAAAGAACACAGTGATGTATAGTGGTTCAAGGAACAGAAATTCCCTAGTCCACTCCCCCAACACACTACTCCACAAGATTGGTGATTTTCACTAGTAGGTTCTCTTATCCGGAGACCTATACAACTGAGTACAGGTAGTTGATACCTTACAAGGATTTTTTAGGGCCTTCTAGTTCTTTTACAGTGAACCTAAACATCCATAACTTAGTATAATAAGCTGATACTCCATCACAACTAAGTTTGAGCAGCTGATACTCCAAAAATCAAAAGAGTTTGATTTTATTGAGAAAAAAAGTTCCACTCACAGTTCTAGTAGTAGTTGATAGATGTATTTGATCTTCAATAATGCACATAAGCCGTAGAAAAATAATCTTCATGGTTGTATAGGTTTCTTATTCTTTAAATAGAAACAAATATAATAGAAAATGTTGCACATACTTCTTTCTTCTTCAAACCGTGAGAGAATAAGTATGTACAAAGAATTTCAATTCTCTCTTCAAAATCATCGATCTTCAATATGAATATTTTCAGCACTTTATTTTTAATAATGTATTCACATCTCCAAAATTACATTTGTATTTATTTTCTAGATAGAGATAGATATATATAGAAAGAGAATAAATAACCATAAATAATAGAATCATTTACCTTCCTTCATATACTCAAAATAAATAGAGTCAATAGCCTTCATAAATATCCCAAGAATAGAATAGTATTATTGGCTCCTTCCTATAGAATAAATATATAATAAAAGAATTCAAAATAAACTTAGTCAAAATGATTCCTAAAAACTAGTAGCACAATCCAAATGTAAATTCAAATATTTGAATTTGAATAACCTTGTGTCCTCCGACTTTACTAGAAAAATGATGTTAGAATAAACTGGTCATTTTTCTCTCTACATATTGGACCAAAATCATTGAAATCTCTTTGACCATAATCCTTTGGATTTATTAGAATTTTTCGCATAGATAAATCACCAAAATAATTCCAGATTATAATATAGGAGATTTAAATACCATGAAACATATAAAATATAGTACTATAGGCTACTTAAACTCTAAACTCTACTTTTTTTATATTTCACCATTTAAAATTTTATTCAATCCAAACTTGAAGCAGACGTATGAGTTTCTCCATGTAGAAATGAACTTCAATTAGATACATCAACTTATGTGACAAAAATATTCATCACTATAACTCATGCGACGTGGTAAGGGTGTTCTTCAGCTTGATCGAGCTCCTATAACATACCCTAATCTTGTTCTAGTGTGATAACACATACTACAAGTTAATCATATTTTAGTCTAGCATCCAGTATACAAGTGTAAATCATATTTTAGTCTTGTATTCAAAATTTAGTCTAGCATCTAGTATACAAGTGTACAGAAAATCATATTTTAGCATCTTCATCCTCTAGTTTTGTGTGATGTTCATGCGACATACCATGGACAACTTATTTTTATCATGCGACATGACTTTTATGCATGGAGAACACTTCTCTTCTATATTTATTTAGATACTTCAATTAATTTTTAGATCCCTTTAATAGTAGATCCATCCTTCTTCCTAGAATACTTATATTTATATAATATTGAGATCTTCTCAATGGATCAATAATTTAATCAATATGACTTCCATATCTACATATTTCTTCAAAAAAATTGAAGCAATAACAATATGAAAAAACTACAGTTCTGTCAAATCATCACAAAACTTCTAAAAATTTATTGACCATCCAAACTAACTTTTTAGACTTAAATTTAAATTGATGAAATCAAGATAAAATTCTTAGACTTTCATAAACTATTTTTCAAGTGACTTATATATTTTTAGAACTTGCAGTAAAATTCAAACAGTATCTTTCCAAATCTTATAGTTTCAAAACTACTTCATAAACTTAGGTGTTTTTTTAGAGTACCAAAACATCCTTTTTAGACTTTAACATAAACAAATTATGTTTAGATAAATATATTATCTATACAATGGTATAATTTTCATGCAAATATATTCCATGTATCTTGACATATAATCAAAATTTAGAGGTAATTTTTTTCTGAAAATTGCAATGTCACTTAAACAGCTTGTAACAGCTTTGGTGAATTTCGGAACCATCGAAACAGCTGAATTGGATTTCAACATTGATAGATGAAATGAAGATAATAATTTTATATTTCTAACATAACAAACTTTGTAAGAATATTATCACTATTTTTCAGATATAAAATAACTATTGTGACATACTAAATCTAAAACACTTAACAAATTTATTAGAAATCAAAGAATGGTCGGTTGAAGTAATTATCAAAATTAAATCAATATGATAATGGGTTGAAGTAATTATCAAAACTAAACTAAGATGATAATGAAAAGGATCCACTTGATATTCTCCCCTTTTTTATAATTGCATAACCCTAATTCTCTACCAACATTTTCTACCTCTTTTGTAAGGATCAAAAATATAATTTATTTAGTGTATTAAATAATACAATGTATTTACTCCATTTTATAAAGAATAGTAATTCTAAATTTAATTAAAATTATGATAAAAAGGGTTTAAAGTTTGAAAAACAAAATTTTCTTCGTTCTTTTTTAGAATATCATAAATTGAGTTATTGGGAATGATATGAAAAATATATTCTGATTGCATACAATAATATAAACTCCCCCTAAATTTATGATTCCTTTAAAAATATAAAAAGATATAATCAAGGATCCATAAAAACATATAAAATGTTATTCAATGAATTAAAAACATGTATTAAACCACTTAATTCATTCCATAATAATAAAATATTTAAACACATGCTTACACGCAAGATATCCATTTATATAAAATCTTAAGTGTATTTTTGATAGCCATTGGTTAATAAATCAATGAATTAATTCAAAAAATAATAGAGTGAGAAAATGATTTAATAGTTTAATTATAGGAGTAATTAAATGTAGAGGAATAAAAAGAAAAAACATTTAAACATTTTTCCACCCCTTTATAGAAAAGTTATTGCATTTAAATTGAATATTTAAATGTAAAATAAAATACTTCCTGGATTTAATGGTTATATATCTATGAAATTTTATTGTAAAAGAATAATAAATAGAAATACAATAAATTTCCATAATTTTCAAGGAGACACTTAATGATGTAAAAAATAAGTCTAGTGGAACATTCCTGCAAAATATCAAATACAAGTGCATTTTGGTACCCATATGATTTTGGGTCTGGTAGTGTTAGAAACTAATGATTTAGGTAACCAAATATGTTTATTTTGGTCAAAAATTTTATAATTAAAGATAGAAAATTATTTCGAATAATGAACATGCTTGAAACCATAAAATTGATATTTTATAAAATAATAGTCATTAGCATAATGACAATTAATACCACAATAAAAACATTTAACAATAGACCAAATTTTTTTGTTCGGACCAAGAACAAAATAATTCATATATAATTTTTTATTTTCTCCATTACTACCAATACTGAGTTTTCCTTTGTGAATTTTATTTTCAGTAATAATTTGATTCAAATAATTCTCTCTCTTAATAATCATACTATAATCTTGCATTAAATTATCAATATCATCCAACAATTATTTAATTTTAGTTTCATGTAGATCACGAGAAATTTTGTAAGAATTTAATCTTAAATCTACAATCTGTTTTAATAGAATTTCATTATCAATTGAAATAGCATCATAAAATTTTCTAAGTTTGTTATGTTGTTTTTTAAGGATTCAAATTTTTCTTAAATCATAAAAAAATATTTATCACGTTCATCATAAGAAAAATTTTCTGATTCAGAATTTTCAGAGTAAGATGATTGTACCTCATTAGCATGATTCATAAGACATAGATTTACCTTTTGTATTTCAAGCTTAGCTTCTCAGTTTGTAGTAGATTCATCACTTGAACCCAAATAACTATAATTAGAACATTAATCCATCGAAACATTGAGTGCAGTATTTTCCTCTTTGATAGAAATATTATTTTTAGTTTATACATGCATCTCAACTTTGCACATCTCAATCAACTATTTTAACGCCAGATTTGTTTCTAAAATTGGAGCTTCCAAGGCAGCAACATCATTGAAAACATATGTCAATTTATCGATTCTTTCATAAGCAATAGTGATTGTCTACCAAATATCATAGGTAGTAGCATATTGAAAAACATGATTAAATTCATCAGAACCAAGTTCACATATAATTGCATTCATTGCTCTTGAATTAATATCATATTCATCTTCCTTCGCATCATCTAATTTTTCTAGTTCACTAGGGATTTCATAAGGTTTGATTTTCTTAATGTAAACTTTGAAATCAATATTCTTTAAATAGATATTCATGTGAGATTTTCAGTATCCATAATTATCTCTATTAAAATAAGAAGCAAAAATCATCGACATACCTTCTCTAAGAACAACCATTGAAATTTGTCTTCATCTGAATCTTTAAATCAAGAATGTTAGAGACAAAGGAAATCTTAAATATTCTAAAGGAGCCCAAACTTTGATATTACTAGTTGGTATCAGATAAAAACAAAATAATTTTAAAGTATTTACAAAAAGATAAATATAAATATAAAGAACTTCCACTAATACCACTTATTGGTATTAAGTAGAAATTGATTTTCAGAATTATAAATATCTTCAATAGAGTCCAACCTTTGATACCACTTTTTATGTCGGAATGGATATGACGATGGCACAAGAGGGGTGAATTGCATCCCATTAAAAAATTTAACAAAATAAAAACGTCTCTCTTGAAATGAAGTGATGCTTTCATTCTCTCTTAAAGTCGAGCGAGCAGCAAAAATAAATAAAGGAAAAGAACACAATAATGTATAGTGGTTCGGGACACATATATCCCCTAGTCCACTCCACCAATTCTCTACTCCATGAGATTGATGATTTTTTCTAGTATGTTCTCTTATCCAAAAACCTCTAAAACTGAGTACAGATAGTTGGTACCTTATAAGGATTTAGTAGAGCCTTCTAGTTCTTTTATAAGGAACTGAAATATCCACATCTTAGTACATGAATCTGATACTTCACTGTGATTGAGTCTAAGTATTTGATACTCCAACAAATAAAAAAGTTTGATTTGATTGAGAGAAACAAGTTTCACTCACAGTTGTAGTAGAAATGATAGATTTATTTGATCATCAATAATACACATCATTGGTAGAAAAATAATATTCAAAATCATATGGGCTTCTTCTTCTTTAAACAATAGAAAATTGATTATATTATGTTTCAAAAGCAAACTTATTCTTTAAACCATGAGAGAATAAGGATGTAAAAATAATTCCAGTTCTCTCTTCAAAAGCATCGAGCTTCAATATAAATATTTTCATCACTTTCTTTTTAATAGTTTATTCACATCTCTGCACTTCTGTGTGTATTTATTTTCCTGCTATAGAGAGATATATATCGAGAATAAATATCCAGCATTAACATCATTTTTCCTCATCCTTTGGATACCTAAAATAAATAGAGTCAATATCCTTCATAAATATCCCAAGAATAGTGTAGTATCATTGTCTTCTTTCTATAGAATAAATATCTAATAAAAACATTCAAAATAAGTTGAATAACCCCTCATATAATATCTCCAAAATAATGGCAACATTGAAAAATTTAAAACTCACATTTAAATCCATTAAAATATCTTTAAACATAGTAAAAATAGTTCCTGAAAACTAGAAGAACAATCAGAATGTAAATACAAATATTTGAATTTGAATAACCTTGTTTCCTCTGACTTTACTGGAAAAATGACGTTATAATAAACTGGTCATTTTTTCTCACTAAATATTGGAACAAAATATTTACAATTTCTTTGACCATAATCCATTGTATTTATTAGAATTCATCTTATAGATAAATCACTGAAATAATTCTATACAATAATACATAAACTTGAAATACCAAGAAATATATAAAACAGAGTACCATAGGTTGCTTAAATTCCATACTCTGCTTTCTGTATATTTCACCATTTAAATATGTATGCCATACAAAATTTTAGTGAACGTATTAGTTTCTCCATGTAGAAACCATATCCAGTTAGAGACATCAATTTATGTGGTGCCAATATTCAGCAGGATAACTATTATGGTGTGGCAAGGGTATTCTTCGGCTTGATTGAGCTCCTATAACATGCCCCAGTCTTGTTCTGGTATGATAACACATGTAGTAAGTAGATCACAACACATATTGTATTCAACATGTCTTTAATAATCTATTTTTCATGTGTACAGAAAATAATATTTTATAATTTTAATCCTCTGGTTTCGTGTGATGTTCATGCGGCATAGCATGGACAAATTCTGTTTATCATGCAACATGACTTCCATGCATGGAGAACACTTCTCTTCTATTTTTATTTAAATACTTCAATAATTTTTTAGAGCCCCTTAATGTAAGATTAATCCTTATTACTGGAATAATTATATTTATATAATCTCAATATATTCTCAATTGATCAAGAACTGAATCAATAGGACTTCCACATTTTAGGATATCTTTGAAAAACAGAAGAACATTATGGAAAAACTACAGTCCTAACAAATCATCACAGAACTTCAGATAATTTATTGACTATCCAAAGGAATTTTTAGAATTCAATGTAAACTTATGAAATCAATATAAAATTCTTTGATTTCAATAGAACTAGGTTTTGAGTGATTTTGATGTCTTTAGAAATAGAAGTAAAATTAAAATTGTATCTTTTCAAATCTACATACCGTAGATTTGCAAAATTGGTTCAGTAACTTCAGTGATTTTTTAGAGTACCAAAACATCCTTTTCAGACTTCTATATAAACTAATGATGTTTAGATAAATCTCTTATCTATACAATTATATAAGGCGCATACGAATCTGTTCTATTTATCTTGGAATATAATCAAAATTTAGAGGTTAATTTTTACTGAAAACTACAATGTCTCTTGAACAACTTGTAACAGTTTCGGTGAATTTTTTCACCATCGAAAAAGCTAAATTGACTTTTGACATTAATAGATGAAATGATGATAATCTTTTTATCTTTATAATGTAATAAATTCTATAATAATATGATCACTATTGATTCATATATAAAATAAATATTGTGAAATACTAAATATGAAAAACTTAACAAATTTATTAGAAATCAAAGAATGATGGGTTGAAGTAATTATCAAAACTAAATCAACATGATAATGGGTTGAATTAATTATCAAAAACTAAAATAATATGGGAATTTTAAGGATCCACTCAATAATATTTTTATCCTTTTATCTAAAATTTTTAAGTTAATTTACATATCATTTTTATCTAATAAATATTTAGTTTTTTTTTTCACAGATATTTTGGGAAGTCATATTTTGCTTTAAACTATATGAAAAAAGCCACAAAATAGATAAAAATTTTCTTGATAAAAATAATAAAGGATCTCTTTATCAGTTCTTTTTTAGCACTGATAATAGCCTACGAATTTTAATTTCGCTTAGGTAGTCATCGCTTCTCTAGCGCTGATAAAGGCCATTTTTAGTGTTGTTAAAGACCTATTTTGTAGTAGTGATTTTTATACCTTATAATAATGATCCTTAAGTCATTTTTACATGTAAGAATCAACCTCATATCAATATGATGCACGGAGTGACTGTTTTGGATCCAAGTGTGTCTTTTTATTTAAAATTCACATTTTAGTTCAAAACACATGTCACATAATCAAAACTGAGAAAAATCATTCGGATTGTTTTGATACTTTAGTAAAATGATCCAAAAGATAATTTTTATGTATAGGAATAAGCCACACCTAAATACAATACATGGTGTTCCCGTTATGACTCAAAGTGTTTATTATTAGTTTAAAATTGACATTTTAGTTCAAAACATGTCACTCACTAAAAACCAAGAAAACATGCTCATTTTATCTTGATACTTCAGGAAAATTATTCATAGGTCAGTTATGACATGTAGGAATCAGTCTCACATCAAAACGACACACGATGTGACCAGTTTGACTCAAAGTATGCGTTTTCAGTTTAATTTTACCTTTTAGTAATAAAGACACATGACATACTCAAACCCAATAAAACACATTCGGATTATTTTTATACTTTAATAAAATTATCCTTAAGTCATTTATGATGTAATGTAATCAACCTCGTTTCAATCTGATGCACATTGTTACCGAAATGACTTCAATTCTATCTTTTTATTTAAAATTGAAATTTTAGTTCAAAACATGCATCGCATACTCAAAGCCGAGTGAACACATTCAGATTATTTTGATACTTTAGGAAAATGATCCATAAGTCATTTTTGACATTTAGGAATCAAATTCACCTTAATCTAATATATGATGTATCTGGTATGACTCAAAGTGTCTTTTATCTATTTAAAATTGACATTTTAATTCAAAATGTGTGTCACTCATTGAAAACTAAGTAAACATACTCAAATTGTCTTGATACTTTAGGAAAATAATTCATAATTCAATTTTGATGTGTAAGAATCAGTCTCACATAAAACTGACACATGATGTGATTGGCATGACTCAAAGTGTGTGTTTTCAATTTAAATTTACATTTTAGTAAAAGAGACATGTGATATACTTAAAAACAATAAAACTCATTCATATTATTTTTATGTTTTAGGGAAACAATACTTAATTCATTTTTGATGTTTAGGAACTAACCACATGTCAATTAGATGCATGGCATGACTCATATGACTACAAATGTGTCCTTTTATTTAAAATTGACATTTTAGTTTAAAACACACATCACATACTCAAAATCGAGCAACTGCTTCGACGGTGGCATGGTGGTGAATGTGAGTTGCCTAAATTGGCAGTTCTTTGGGAGGTTCAGGGTTCGAATCCTAGGAGTTTGCTTTCGGGGAGAGTCTCTCCCCCGGGATCCACCCATCTTGTCGGATCACCTGGTCCCTGATCAGATGGGTGTGAGGTGTGGCCCACATGTGCGGATGAATTGCTATGTCAAACCATCACTAATCAGGCTACAAACCTCAAGGAATCTTTGTCATCTCGGTTGGCATTGGATTCTTCCTGAATGGGGCCTCTCCATGTGATCTCTTCATGGGGAGGGGGGTTTCCTGGTGTGGAGGGTTCGAAAAGGTCACACCTGGGAATTCCATTTTTTTGAATAATTAATACTCAAAATTGAGAAAACACATTCATATTATTTTGATACTTTAGTATAATGATCAATAAGTTATTTGTGACATGTAGGAATCAGCCACACCTCAATTTGATATATGGTGTATTCGATATGACTCAAAGTTCCCTTTATCCATTTAAAATTGACATTTTAGTTCAAAACATTTCACTCACTAAAAATCAAGAAAACATGCTCAGGTTGTCTTGATACTTTAGGAAAATGATTCATAAATCAATTGTGAAATGTATAAATCGGTCTCACATCAAACTGAAACACGATGTGACCGGTATGACTCAAAGTACATGTTTTCAGTTTAAATTGATATTTTAGAAAAAAAGACATGTGACATACTTAAAACCGAGCAAACACATTATTATTTTTTTGATGCTTTAGTACAACTATCATTACTTCATTTTTGATGTGTAGGAATGAACTGCACATCAATCTGATGCATGGTGTAACCGGTATGACTATAACACCCTGGAATTTTAATGTATTTTTTTTTCTAAATAAATACTGTAAATAAATAAGATTCTGAATTTAAAGACAAGATTAATGAATAAAATTGTATTAATACATTGACTTCAATGCATCATTACAAAACAAGAGTCCATAACTAATTTTGTAAGCTTATTACAAGCATTAGTAATACAATTGGAACTCCTCCAACCAAAGTAATAATGAAAAAAGTATAACCCACCTCTTTTAGATCTTCCATGATTAGAAAAGTGTCGATAAGGAAGATAGAAAAAATACAGTGTGTAAGTGGGAAATAGAGAACCATTTTGGGAGTAAGAAAATGAACTTTGAGGAATACCAGTTTATCTGAATACCTCTAAGGCATGGATATTTATAAGAGTTTTTGTTTTTGATCATTTTCATATAGATGTTGTAATTTTATTTAAACTTTGTGAATATAGTCGTTGAAGGTGAGATGAATCGATTTCAAATAATAATAAGTTTTAGTTAAATGGTAATTTAATTTTGTTATTCACTAAATATAATAAGTCTTAAGTGATAATGTTTTTAAGTGTGAAACATATATTAATATTATTATTTTTAATTAGGGTCATATTAATACTATTTTAATTAGTATGATAACTTTTTTTGATTAAAAGGAAAATAAATGTAGAAAAATGATAAAAAATAATTTGGTATTTGATTTTATTTTGTTTCTTTCTAAAAAAATATTATTTGACCAACCAAAGCCAGCCAAGTGCATGTGAAACCACTACTTAGGTGGGAAACGGTGCACTCAGCCAGCCCACAATGGCCTTTAGTGGGGAAATGTAAGCCCTGGGTGTCAACTGAGTATAGTGCCAATAGAGATCAAGCAAGTCTGTGTATAAGGCCTGCAATCGCACATAGGTTGGGCATAGCGCCCGTTGGTCCAAGGACCATTTGTGTTGTGTGTGTGTGTGTGTGTGTGTGTGTGTGTGTGTGTGTGTGTGTGGTGGATTGTGGGGCTGACCCTACTGCTGGCTCGATCCAGAACTGCCACGAGTTTCTTTATTAAGAGTTCACCGATCGATTAGAAGATTGATGTGGGATGTGGGTTACAGTTACTATTCATCTACCATTTTAAAAACATAGGTTATAATCTTGGTCATCTATTTGATTTAATCCAAGTCATTCGTCTCTTTTCCCTGATCATCTTCAACCTCGGTGTTTGGCTGAGAAATCCCACGACACAGTCATTTTCCCTTCCCACCTGTTGTTGTCTTTGACCTCGATGAAGTTGTGGCCTAGCTCGATGTTAATTATTCAAAAAAGTCATAAATAAATTATAAAATGTAAACTGAATCCTTGAACAAAGATCATATATCATTTTCTCTCAGCTTTGACAATAAGTTACAGGTATAATATATATATATATATATATTATCAACTTGATCATGTTGTTTTCTGTGATGATTTGGTGTATCTTAAATATTTAAACACCAACGAACACTTTATTTCATTCTGTCTTTTCAATATCTTGAATCCACTTTGGATATTCAAGTAAAGAAATGAGAAAAACATAAAAATATATAAATATTATATTTGACATCAAGAAAAGAATATTTCAAACTTTGGAAAGTTGATTTGAATCCTCCAATGCCATTTTGTCATACATAAGATTTTTTGCAGTAAGAATTGCATTTTTTACGTAAATAGGAACACTTTGAACTGCTATATATGTATAGCCCTTTTTCTTCCACCCATAAGGACCTGACTCGCCCCAAGATCACCCTCTCTTAACTGCTCTTTGTCTAAAACCAGTAGGCCTTTATTCATCCTCATTTTTTTGAATTAATGTAAGGGATATATTTATTTTTAAAATGAATATATATATATGTGTGTGTGTGTATATTCTCAAAAAATTTATAATTATAAGGATTTTATTTGCAAAATTCTATGATATCAATATTTTGTTTTAAAAATAAATTCTCTATTTTGTTTTGTAAGGGAATTATTTTGAACTTCAAACATTTATTTATTTTCAAAAACTCCGCTACATATAAATTATGTACTTTTTAATCCCTTGGCGGTAAGGGAATTTAATTTAAAACAAAGATTATATTTTATTTTATTTATAATCTAAAATAATAATAATAAAAAAATTTCTATTGTTTAATTTTAAAACTGTTGTTTAAAAAGGGGGTTTGAGTTCACTAAAATCCCGATGTAATTTCTCATAATAAAATCTATCATTTTATTTGTGTTTTTCTATTTAAAGTAAGTTTTAATGATAAAAAGTTATCATTTTATGTGTAGAATTTTCTTATACATCCATGAATTTCATTCATAATATTAGAATGGTCATCATCTATAAATATTGTTGACATGTCATGCATTTTAATACAAGAATTTGTTTTAATTTCTAAGAGATTATGTTTATGTCTTTTAAATTTAAGTAATTCTTTTAGAAGGGTGGATTTCTCCTTGTTCTTTATATTTTCTTAAAATTGAGATTTTGCTAAGAAAATAAGTTATAAAATTATTTTCTTCTATGAAAATAATTTATGTAAGATTTTGAAAGTTTTTTTATATGAATGAGAAAGTTAGATCTCCTAAAAATGTTCTCTTAAAATTTTTCATTTGGGTATCAAAAAAATGATCAGGTATGGAGAGTAAACTCATAACCTCAAGGGGACATTGTCCTACAAGTGATACTGCAAATGGACACATGGTTTTATTAAGGTTTTCTGAGTATCATTTTTAACCTATAAAAGTTATTATTTTTTAAGGTTTTTAAAGGATAAATCCAAAGATCATTTAAAAAGGTAATTTTAAATTAAATGATTATCAAAATAATATGTATTTTAATAGGATTTTAAAAAAATGTTTTAAATGAAATTTTTAAGAATGTTTTTATTAAACTATTTCTTAGCAGTTTATTTAAAACCCTTATTGGGAAATTTTTGTGCTCATCCCAAGTTTTAAAATATTTTTCACAAATTTATTAGAAATTTCAAAGTTGCTTGTTTCGTATAAGGAGGTAGAGGATGCAAAAAAATAGTTAAATTTTGTACAAATTCTGTAAATTGTATGGTTTTGCCTAATTCTCCAAAACCTAGACTGAAAAAGGTCTTTAGTTGTATAATGTACTATATATTTTTCAATTATTATTAAAAAAAATACACAACTTATTTTTAGTATTGAATCTGGAAGTGTGGGTTTGGGTCATTGCAATGAATTCAAATGTGTCTTTTTATTTAAAATTGAAATTTTAGTTCAAAACAAACATCACATACTCAAAATCGAGAAAACGCATTCAAATTGTCTTGATACTTTAGGACAATGATTCATAAGTCAGTTGTGACAAGTGGGAATCAGTCTCACATCAAACTGACACACAAAGTGACTGGTATGACTTAAAGTGTGTGTTTTTAGTTTAAATTGACATTTTATTAATGTAGTTACTACTACAAAAATGGCCTTCATTGACCTCCATTCGGTCGCTTTTGGCGGTCACAGTTGCCCCATCGCTAAAGGGAAATAGTGACCACCAAAAGTGGTTGCTATAGGTGTCTACAAACTGGCTGCACTAGCGATCACTGAGGGAAGTATTTGAGGCTGCTATAAGAGGTCACTAATAATCTCAGGAAAAAAACCTATTAGTGTCCACCATAGGCGGTCATTAGGCTGATGAATTTTTCAAAAAAAAATCTCACATTATATTAACCCTTTAATAATTACTTCAGCCTTTATTCATCAAAATTAGAGGATATTCTAAAAGCAGGCCAAGAATTGATCAAGAGATGCAAGGATTTATATGAGCAAATAATTTTTATGGGTAAAGGAAATTAAATTCCATTTAATACTTGAATCTATAGTAAATCTTCACAAACCTAGCATATAGTGATAGTAGGACACCTGCAAAGTGTTTGGACAATCATTCTATCAAAAGAATCAAAAACACAATCACCATCACTCTATAAGTAAAAGTTAACCACATAAGGTTAAATCCCATAAGGTTAAATCTTCATACAAAAAATCTTGAACTTTCACTTTAATGAAAAGATAAAGTCTGTATACATAGAAGCGTAGTACACCAAACAAGAAATAGAAGGTTCCAAGAAAATAAAATTCATCACCTATGGTTGTAAGATAATGGATACTTGTATAACATCACATTAAATGAGTAATGAATATATTCATTTATACCTAAGTGGTGTGTTGAAAGAATTCATATCATTTCCCAACAAAAAGAGTTTAAATTCAGAATGGGTCAAATCAGGATGTCATTTCATACACACCATAACCCAATTGTCAGTATAAAACAAAAATCATATTTGTTCAAAGAAATTATATCTAATCTACTCCATAAATTAGTTATTACCATTTCCATCAAAAAAATAGGTATCATCAACATTGATCTATATCCAATTACATATGCAACAATCAAACTACAAGCAGTAATCAATTGTCTATACATCTAGATTCAGGTGTGCCATCCAATCTCAAAAAATTACTTTTGAATAAAATTCATAAATCAAATGTAATAAGTGAGAGACCCTCCCTGATAAAATCATTCACCTTTATCATGAGAGATGCAACCTGGTTGCTTCCTTTAAAGCGCCTCACTTCCTTGTTGTCATTGATTTCCAAATTGATTGTACCTACAAAACATAGGGATTCAAACATGATATGCATCATTAGAGTTCAAATAGAGATACAACCGGTTCAAAAAGAAGAATAGTAGTAATGTAAGAATCTATAAGGAACCACAAGCCTAGAATGAATCCCAAACCAAGAGAGAATGAAAGTGTGGTAGGTGGGAATCCCCATGATTCTTATTTCGAATAACTCAATAAAAATATCTTTCTATTCTAGTGGATGTGCCTTTCTAAATTTAAATATCCCTTTTCTCCAGATTCACACAATGGGAAGCACAGTTTGACCAGTTGAAACCACTCCTCCATATCTTGTCTAAACATCTAGATTTAGGTGTGAAACTCTCCATTTTAGGTGTGAAACTAGATATAAAGAACATATTCATTAGAAAAGTATTTAAGAAACTATATATATATTTGATATGTATAACCCATCAAATAATAGGATAATAAAAAACACCATGATTTACAGGAAGTAGCATAGCTTCATAGTTGTAGTCAAGAATAATATTAACACCCTTTTTGTAACATTGGATAATCTAAGGGTGACCTATAGGTTAAAATATATGTTTAAATAAACATGTTATTGTAATTCAAATTATTGGGAGGTTATATCACATATAAAGAAAAAATAGAGAAATATGAATGTTTTTGGATTCTATCAAATCCATTTATGCCCCTTCCTTGCAACATGTTCAGGACTAGTCTCACCTAAAAAACTTTAAAGAAGAAATATAAGCAAAAATTTTATCATTTATAGAAAAAATAAATAATCCAATCAAAAATGGTTCAAATAATAGACTTTCAATCTATTATATGCAATTAAATGGACCAAACACCTTGAAGATACAATAAGAATATGTCATATTTTTTTATTCATAACCATTAAGATGTTGAAACCTCTTGAAAGTAATATTTACACAAATAAAAAAACCTTTTAAAATTAAAGGACAACCCAAATGGACCTCTTAATAATAAAATATGCCTTATTCATCTAAAACAATCATACATATAAATCAGAGATACAACAGTTACAGAATCCAGGTTTCACAAATTAAAAATACATAATAAAATTTGATAAATTAATTTCTAACCTTACAAAAAAGGTAAAATAATGTAGATTTAATAAATTTGGTATTCAAAATTTATATAGAATGGTGGCAGATTTACAAAAGTTTTTGAAACGTGTTATAATGCGGGTTCTTGAAACAAGAACCCATGAAAATCTAAGAAGACATACTGGAAGGAAGAATAACTCTTCAATCATGGTAAAAAAATTGAATCCATTTTTTTATCTGATACTTACTAGGTTTGAAGAATTCATGTGTATCAGGAGATTTAGACTATATTATGGGGCTAAAATGAATATGTTATTTTGTTAGCTTTGCACGTCAATCAGAAGTTTTACCACACCCATGTCATATCATGTTTGAAGCTGCATAAACAATCCATGTAATTTTATTTTAGAGTAATCAAAAGAAAATAAAAGAATTATTATTTTTGGTATGTCAACACTTCAAAGGAAGAAATGAAAACAAACATTTAAAACCACTCACCATCATCGGTTCCAATATACAACCAAAAAATTGAAGTCTCTTTAAAAGAAGCAATGAACATTATAAAACAAAAAAAGGTGAGTAGTTGTATGAAAGGAATATACAGATAATCTAAATGTAACCATTATTAAAAAAGAAAAATGCAATAATAACCTACATTTTTTAGGTGAGCAGACTAAAATTATTAAATCATATGTCATGACCCGTCCCCCGGGGCCCAAGTTAAGACTACCCCAAGCCCACCTTCTATAGGCCAGGGGCTGGCGACTAGCACCAAAAGGAATATTCCCTAAAACCGGGAAGCCATTGCCTTTATAACCTGTAAACACACTCAACCAAGCACACAGCAAGATACGAACACAAGTAAACTGTATAACAAAAAGAGTGCTGAAAGTATGAGGGGCCGGAATACAAGCCCAACAATAAAGATACAAGTACAACTGAAAATACAATACAACTGAAGAAAGAGAAAGGAAACTACTGGGTCATCCTCCGAGGTTCCTACCTGAAGGGTAGGTACATATTTCCTTCTCAGTACTCCACGTCCGCCCATCTCCTCTGCATACCGACACGCCGTATGGTCCACCTCTGGGCATTGTCCAGTCCTGGTACCCTCAGCCTCGATCAGCATTGTCTGTTGTCTACGCCAAACACAACAAGGTGCGGGCGAAGCCCGTGCAGGGGTGAGTATAACAATACTCAGTAGGGACCCCGAGACCCTCAAGGTCTCAAAAAATCCACAAAGGATAAACCACAAAGCATGCAAACCAGTGACAACCCTACTTAGGTATATGCCCATACATATACCTAAGTTATCAAATATTACCCATCTCATTCATGAGGAAACACAGGGTCTAACACAAAAGCTCAAATCTCAACTATTCCACAAAGGAAGAAATATCACGAAGGTAAGTACCACATAGAAGAATACCACCAAGGTATCATCACGAAAGAAAGTACCACACAGGTACGCTGCACGGAAGAATACCACAAAGGTATCACCACGAAGGTAAGGACTCAGCTCATACCAGGTATAACTTAGGTACGGTAGTAAAGATGGTTATATATAACTACTGAATCATCTTACTCTGTTAAGAGGCAGACCCACGTAGGATCCTAAACCATAGACCCACACAGGATCCTAGTACATCATCAGACCCACACAGGATCCTAGTACAACATCAGACCCACACAGGATCCTAGTACATCGTCACACCCACACAGGATCCTAGTACTGCATCAGACCCACACATGATCCTAGTACATCGTCAGACCCACACAGGATCCTAGTACTGCATCATACCCACACAGGATCCTAGTACATCGTCAGACCCACACAGGATCCTAGTACTGCATCAGACCCACACATGATCCTAGTACATCGTCACAGCCAGCTATAGGGTCCCCGCACTAAGTTTGCTCGTCTCCGAGAGAGTTCACTTCTCAAGCTACCGGTCGATACTCCAACTGCCACGAAGTCCCACAAAGAAGTATCCCAAAGGACCGCCACGTCATAGGGGTCTCATTGCAACAGACGGTGCGTCAAATGGACGCCCGGTCTGTAAGTTATTAGACTTTTAGTCCTGAAGGCCCGGTTGGATTTGTGCTCGATCCAACCCAACTGTACCCCAACTTTATCCAAATCTCAAGTGGGGTATATGAAAAGGACTGTATCTCTCCAAGGTTTTTGGCGCCGTAGGCGGTTCGTCAAATGAACGCCCGATGCCAAAGTTATGGCCAAAAGAGCGGTAATGGGTCGAAGTTGGTCTGGGGTCCGGTCTGACCCGACCCGGTTCAGGTCGACCCGGCCCGCGTTGGGCGGCCCGGCTTGGCCGCATGCGGGGGGGGAGTCGTGCGCCCCCCGCCCCAATCACCGAAACGGCCTTCGTCCATTCGGTCGCCAGTAGCACGCGGGACCCACGGGTCCCGCTCGATTCGACTCGGCTGGCCATAACAGTCGGCCCCTTTGCCTCTTTGGCGGCACGTCGTGCGCCGCCCCTCCGCGGCCGGATGAACGTCGGCCGCCTTCCCTTCGCCATCGCGGCACAATTCGTGGCCCCTTGCTCGCCAGGCGGCACGGACGCGCGCCGCCGCCCCCGTCGTGTGGTCGGCCTCCGCTGGCCGTCGCCCTTGCTCCACCGAGGCCGACGGGCCGCGGCCCTTCTCCAGCGGCGCGGTTGTGCCGTCGCCGTCTCCGCGGCTGACCGTGGTGCCGGTAGCCGTTCCCGAGCCCCACCGGTGCCAATAGCCGGCACCGGTTGTCGTCTTCCTCCGTCGCAAAGATTGCATCAAAAAGAACCACAAGATTTGCGGAGGGGTCAAGCCATGTTCGTTTGGCCCGCACCCTCCGCGTTAGAGTGGTAGCAAGCAGTTCAACAATTTTTGAATCACGAAGAACATCAAGAATGGGTATGGGGGTATCTAAAACATCAAACCCTACCTCGAAGGTTCGTTGATGTGTCGTGAGATGAAAACGGTGAAGGCGAAGAGGGTGCCAATGATCATCACTTCCGAAATCACGCTTTCAAAGTCGGCCTCGTGCGTCGTCCTCTTCCTTGATTCCGAAGAACGTTCTTTGATGACGTTCTTCGTTTGGAGAACTTCTTCGTTGGAGAGGTAGGATTTCTCCACATCTTTCTCCCAATTATCCACACTTCGCCAACCAATACTCTCAAAAGAAAAGAGGTGCCAATATAAATTAAATTAAGTAGATTAATTTATGTTGGCATAATTAAATGTTGACACATTTAATTTATTTAAGTTGGCTTCAACAAATAAATGGGGAGTTGAAAGGGGTTTCTCCCATTAAAGAGGGTTTGGGTGGTCCCCGCCTTTAATTTCAAAACGGGGGTTTTAGTTCAGGTAGTCCCCATCTCTTTAACATTCATGTGGGTGGTTTTATTAGAAATAAAATAAAAGTTTATTTTATTTTATTTTCATTTCCACGAAAAACACAAAATCTGTCTTTCACCCTTGACCTACTGCGGTCAAGGTGAAGGTCTCCTTAAGCGAATATCAGCGCTACGACTTCAACGATGGCCCCAAATTTCAATTTTGAGCACCAGTTTAAAATTTACAAAAACTCGCTCGTACGTTTACTGAACGTACCTGAAAAAAAGTTCATAAATTATTTCCGGGCACACCTGGCCTTGGAATCACGCGCCGTCAATTTTCGCGGACTCGTAAAATTCTCATATAATTAAAAAAAATTACATGGAATTTCCAGGTCTTTACATCATATCAAGAGTATAAACATATGAATCAGACTAGTAGTGAAGATAGTTTATTAATAGTTAATTGGAAGTCATATATATAATGATAGAAAAATATACAGTGAAAAAAAACATAATAGTGGTGAATGGAAACCCAAATATATTATTCTAACCATTTTTTCATTGTTTCATGACAACATTTTTAACACAATTAAAACATGCTAACGACATGTATAGTAAATTCAGTGAATAAAACAGAATAACATTGAACATTGAACATGAATAGGTAGTTTTTAAATTCACAACTAGTCGCTCTAATTCATGATAGACCATTATATGAATCATAATGACAGTGATTAATCTTGGTATTGAATAACTTGACTAATTAATAACAAGAATTAGTTGACCATATGAAAACATAAATTAATAAGTGAGAGAGAGCACGAAGCCCATGGTTTTTCTTATAATCAACTCTGATGACAATATGGATTAAAAAAATTCTAAATTCACTCCACTAACCTATAAAATAGAAATTATTATGCTCGGAATATCATCCCACATTGTGTTTCATTATCACTTCACCTTCTAATATCATTTCTCATGTACTATAACTATATTCCATGTGTAGAACAAGGGTGGATGAGCATGTATTCAGCCTCGTCTTGAGTCAAGTTGTTCCTTATTTACACATTGTGTGATACTAAGGTGTATACCTTGTGATTTTTAAAAACCTTTGAAACCTAAGAACCACCATGACCATACATGCCACATATTTCTTGAACTAAATGTCGCGTTATTTCTAAACCTCTAGATCCTCCATATTCTTTGATCTCTTTACAACCATTGTGATTTCTAATGCCAATTACACCAGTCGGGCCACTCACCACTGTCTAAATAGTGTAGTTGCTAATGCAATCACATATATTGGGAATGGGGGATTTTTTGAGTGAGGTATATGAGAAATTCGAGTAATTTGTCTTTCATTCTCAGAGCTCTTAACAAATCTTATAAAAAATACATAAGAAAAAATCATGTGTAAATAATACAAGAAAAAAAGTCAATAATGATTAAGAGTTGAATAGAATTGAAAATGTTAATCATAAACTTTAGCATGGTTTATGAGTAAATATAAACATGTTAATGAAAATGTAAAATAAAGGTGTACCTGATGAATTAATAGAATTGAATTTATCAAGAATATCCTCAGCCGAAAAGTTCTTGTTTTTTAATAATGGTTCAATAATGATTAAGGGTTATGATAAATAAAGAATTCTATGCATGTAATATATCTAAAAGAATATGAAGAACATGATTGACATGTTAAAAATAAATTACTCTAATAAGTATCATAGGTTTCATGTGTTCTCATGATGGTAGGTGATATCCATGCATGACATCTTTGGAATTATAGTACGATAAGGGGCGTAACGTAATCATGATATTCAGAATTGTTAACAAAAAATGTACTCGTCAAAATGAAAGCAATATAAGTAATTGAAAATATAAATAAAAAAATATCTCAGAAGTTTCAAAATTCATGACTGAGATCATGAAAGGAGAAAAATGAATGGACCTATATCCAGAAGAGAATGATTTGAAAAAAATATTGGAAAAAAGATGGAATTGGGCTTAAAGTTTCATACAAGGTGAGGAAAACGCCAGGGAGTATGAAAAATGAACACATGAATAAAAGAGGAACTGCTTGTAGTATTTTAAGGGGTACAATGAAATATAGAAAGAGAATCGAATGATGGAATGAATATTAAATAAATAAAATGTAATAGATAAAATTGAGTTTGAATTATATGTAAATTTGAGAAGATAATTTTTCATGGAAGTGAATGGAGTGGGATTCTTTGAAATACATATCAAGAAGGTTGCAGAGATGGTGGCTTGATTTGCAACAACTGTTGCCATGGTAGCAACAATACAGACAGGCCAGTATATGCTATCTGCAAATAACAAGAACATAAAAGCTAAGGGTGTGTTGGGTTCATGAAAACATTTTCTATTTTCATTTTTCAAAAACAAATATATGGGTTCTCTTTTTGTGTTTTCGGTTTTCTGAAAAATATTTTTCATTTACATAATCCAATATAAAAGTTTGAATCTTTGATGAACCAGACAGAGATTAGACTCATGCATAAATGCACCCAACATAAAAGTTTGAGTCTTTGATCCAACCACAAATGTAAACAAAATAATAGATTGTATGTATCGAAACAAACCTAGAATTGAATGATAGAATGCATCAACCACATGATTCCAGTGTTTCATAAGGTAGGCAGCTTGTCCAAAATATGCTAAAAGTAGGTAAGGGGACAAAATTATAGTGAAGGCAATTTGTATGGTTGAGACTGGAAAATGAGCAAGGTCACCAAACAATGCTTACGTTCCTGCAAATGTTTATAGAACTTGTTAAGGTCCCAAACAAACCACAATTTCACCAGCTCATTATCAGCAATCAAGATCTATGAAAAAAATATATAAACTTTGACCAAATTTAGAAAGGACATGCAGTTCAAATCATTAACCATGACGAACAACTTACCTATGATGTTCAACATGATCCCGCCTAGTGACGTCCAACCTTCTTCTCCACCTCTATTGAAATATCGCTATATATACACGAGTGAGAATGCTTTCAAAACACTGTAATCATCTTTTAAAATGTTGAATATGTCGACCCGTCCAATTACAAGGAACCAAAGTAAAACCAATGGAGCAAACAACCAACTGACTCTGTCTATGCCCAAGTGTTGCACGCTAAATAGACCGATTAATATTATGACAACCAAAAGGACAATAACTTATTTGGAACATAAAACATAGTTCAAAATTGAGAAGTAAAACCCAAGGTCATGGTTCAAAAAACATAAGTGACTTTAACTAGTGTCATATCATTGCTTAGCCCTGGATGGTCTTTCTTGATCCCACCAGAAGCTGAAAGAACTGTAAAACATGTGTAAATTAAGTTCCATGAGTGAAACAGTAGATCTATATAATGACGATAAAGACGATCATGAAGATGTACGCCTTCATGAGGGAAAAATGGTTAGGGCTTTTAGATGAAATGTAGGAGCGGGTCCCGGAATACACGCACATCATAGGGCTTGGACCTATAGACAAAATGAAAATATGATTTCAAATCAGGTGTTCCAATACCGGGGAAAACAAAATGAATACTGACCAGAGACCGAAATTAGGGTTTACCTGATGGGAATCTAGATCCAAGTGATGGATCAGATAGCGGAGGTTCTGACGTTGGGTGCGGCGAGGGTAAGGGGGCGATGAGAAGGGAGAATGGGGGCGCGAGGAGGGGGGCGATGACTCTGAAGCGGGTGCGGGGTGAGGTGGTGAGGGTGAGGGAGACGATGAGGAAGGGAGAATGGGTGCACCAGGGGAGTGGGGGGGGGGGGGTGGCGGCTCTACAGTGGGTGAGGCAGGGGCGAACGCGGCGAGGAAGAGGACGGGGGGATCCGTGGGGCTGAGGGTGGGGGGCGATAGCGGGGTAAAAAAAAATTAGATGCAGCGACCACCTAAGGAGGTCGCCCGCTTCACCAGTCGCGAAAGCTCAATTTTGTAGCATTGATTGTTTCATATTTATGTTTAATTTATTTCTTTATATTATTATTAATATAAAAATTATTTTTTTATACAGGTGTGCTCTTTTGCTCGAGCTAGAGTGGTTTGTTCGACAACTAGTAGCATGGTCGGACTCTTTTGAGAGGGGGTTAAGGACCAAAGACAAAGGAATATTGATGTTTTTGAATGTTTGTGATAAATTGTACTTACCAATGCAATTGTATGAACCAATATGTTTGAAATGTCTATAATATTGTGTTTTTTTCTTGTATTTGTGATTTAATTTTAATTTTAATTAAATTTTCTATTTGTTGGTACAGCACGGTGTAATTTTAGTAGCACAGTGTAGCAACATTGCTTTTATGAGTGCTTGTTTAGCACTGATAAAAGCCACCATTTTATCAGTGCTAAACTAGCGCTGATAAAGGACCACCTTTATTAGTGTTTTTTTAGCGCTAATAAAAGTCGTAGGTTTTTAAGAGTGCTTACGAAAACAGTGATTTTTTAGTGATGATAAAACCTTTTTGTGTGCTATTAAAGGGCGAATTTGTAGTACAATTTGTTTGTTTTTTATTTTATTTTTATGTGAAAATTAGCTCACACTCATCCACGAATTATGGACTTCAAGCCGTCAACATTGTTGGGGCATTGGGGGGGGGTGGTATTGGAGTAGATTCTAATCAGTGGAGTGCAAGACAGTACAAGGGCAGTCAACGATGAAGCGACAGGATGCGGGATGACCATAGACCAAGAGGCAGGGTGTAGACGAAACTTCAGGATGTAAGCTAAAGTGAGTGGACTACAAGAAGGCCGGGGGGGTTGTAGTTTGGAGCTTTGGCTCATATATTCTAGAGGTTTTGGATCATGTATTTTAGGGTTTTCTAGTCATGTGAGTTCTCTCTCAAATCAGTTAAAAATATGATTTATCTAGAAAATGAAATAAAATTTGAAGTGTATAATTGGGAGTTTAGAAGGTTTCATGAATTCCCCTATCTTATTATAGGTTCATTAAAATTTTAGTTTTTTTTTTTTTTTTTTGTATTTGACAACTGCTTGGGGAAGCTGTCTGGTATCTTTTACTGGGAGGGCAGCTTTTGACCCGGGTTAATTGGGGAAGCTTCCAACAATTTCGTTTCTTTTTTTAATGAATCTCAGCTTGTGTTATCCTTATTTGAATTTTTTTTTACTGAATTATGTGACTTCCACCTCACGGAAAACGCCGAGGGCTGTTTGTATGGGCTGGACCGCAAGATTGACCCATAAATTTTTCAAGTTAACGGTTTGATGGTGAGGGACGGACGAGGCGTATAGAACCAATTTAGTAGTTATATTTTAAAAAATTAATAAAAAAATTATCCGCACCGCCACGATTGCATCACATTTTTATTTTCTTCTCTTTTTCAATCATTTCGGTAACCTGCCCATTCTATAGAAGCAATGACCCCTTTTGCCCGTGGTCCCCTGGTGGGAGGACAAACTATTAATTTGGCCTTCTAATATTTTAAAATATAAAATTACCAATAAATCATTGTTTTAAAAAAACAGGTTTATCGATTTAAAGTGATTACACGTGTTGAATCTGTTAAAAATCATAACATTAAACATTTGTACTATATTAGCTTTAATATTATAGTTTTCTTTCATATTTTTTGAAATTGATACAATAATGCACCCCCACAAAGTACCATGAATTTTTTATCTAAAAAAAAGTACCATGAATTTTACCTTTTTGAGTAATGATAACATGAAAACTAATAGAGTATGATAGAGGTGGAATGGTTCATGGATCTTGGGTTGGGTTTTATGCCCTTTTAAATCAGCTTCATTTAGTAAAATAGGTTGACGCGATCTAATCCATTTATGAAAAGATTAAGGGAGAATGTGGATCAAAACTCGGAATTTATTCAAGGACCACTGCAGTTATTTTTAAGAGTGAGTTTATAAATGTTGCGGTCCTTAATTGGAATTAATTTCGAGTTTTGATGCTGGGATGTCATTCTTCCAAAGATTAACCCTAACCCGTGCCAATCCATTTTAATATCACATAAACCCAATGATCAAATTAAATAGAATTATAGAATCTAGAGTAAAAATAATCTAATTAATATGAAACACACGTTCTTCATTGCTAAGTCGTCTAACCTGGTTTCAAATTAAGTTCATTACTATATATTGTAATTATTTGATACCAATTCAATCACATGCGTGAATCCCGCAATGTGCTCCCAGTCAATCGAACCTTTCCATCCAATAATGATACGAATCGTAGGAAGAAGTATGAAACCGGGTGCGCCTCTTTGAAAATCAAAAGGGAAAACAAAGAACCCGTCAAAAAGCTACATTGATCACATATATCCACTGATACTCTGTTTTTTCAACATCCCGTTGGAGACTCTGACTCTGATCATACTCTCATTTTAGGAGCGATGCTTTGTCAATGCTTTGCCGCGTTTTTATTTCTTATTCTTCTTATTATTTTTTAATCTTCCCGACTGGCATGTAATGAATATCAAGAAAGCTTCCAGTGTTAGGTCGATCTACAGAGATACCTGTGGGAATTTCACTTGTTTACGCGAAAATAACCCCTCTGAGTTCAACTATTCTCCATTGACCGTGGCTCGTGAAACGCGTTGTGCATAGATGAAGAAGAAGAAGAATAAACCTTCCACGTTAACAGATTTATGGATTTGTTTATTATGATTAGTTACGGGCTGGCTCTGTATAAAAACCCACCCAGCTGCCTCTCGTCGTCACATCTTCGTGTTATCATTATTTGGTTGCTGCTTCCTCTCCTTTCGCAATGGCTCGTCTTTTGCTGGCTGGGTTTCTTCTGTTAGCTCTCCTGGCCGCCGCCGCTCCTCCTTCCCGGGCTGCCGTTCTTACGCACTCCTTTCAGGTGGGGAACTTCTCGGTGAACCGGCTGTGCAGTTCGCAGGTGATCACGGCGGTGAACAACAGCTTCCCCGGCCCGATGATCACCGCCACCGAAGGCGACACCCTCGTCGTCACCGTCCAAAACCAGTCGCCCTACAACGTCACCATTCATTGGTAAATTCATTATTAAAATCCGATCACGCACACACGAAAACTCACGCGCCCACGTACTGACAGACTGGAATTGCAGGCATGGATTGCTGCAGCTGTTCAGCGCGTGGGCGGATGGACCCGCTTACATTACCCAGTGCCCGATCCCACCCGGCGGCAGCTACACGTACCGCTTCAACGTCACCCGGCAGGAGGGCACCCTGTGGTGGCACGCCCACTCGCAGTGGCTACGCGCCACCGTCCACGGCGCACTCATCATCCGACCCCCGGCCGGCGCCGCCTACCCTTTCAGCACCCCCGACGCGGAAGTCCCCATCATCTTAGGTACCCCATCCCGCCCACCCTTCTTCATCGTTTACTTATTTATATATATTCGTGAAAAAATATAGGAGAATGGTGGAACGCAAATATCATTGACGTGGAGAACGAGGCACTGACCTCCGGCGGCGCTCCTAACAATTCCGACGCCTTCACCATAAACGGCTTCGCCGGCGATCTGTACTCTTGCGCTCAGAACCGTAAGCGGCTCGCCTTCCCCGGTTTTTTTTTTTTTTTTTTTTTTTTTTTTTCCGTTTGTCGTAAGCGTCGGAGATGTTGAACGTTTACTCGGTTTCTTTCAGAAACATACCGGCTCGCCGTCGAGGCCGGAAAAACCTATCTGCTACGCATAATCAACGCCGCGCTCAATAACCAGTTCTTCTTCAAGATCGCAAACCACAACCTCACTGTGGTCGCCGTGGACGCCTCCTATACAGTTCAGCAAACCACAGACGTGGTGGTCGTCGCGCCGGGACAGACTACCGACGTGCTCCTCACCGCGAACCAGCCGGCGGGGTCCTACTACATGTCCGCCGTGCCCTACGCCAGCTCCGCGGCGATCAACGTCGGCAACCTTTCCGCCCGGGCGGTCCTGGATTACGGCTCCGCTTCGTCGTCGACGCCGATCCTGTCGACGCTCCCGGCCACGAACGACACCGCTACCGCCCACGCCTTCTTCACCGGCCTCCGTGGGCTGGTGAGCTCGCGGTGGTGGGGGGGTGTCCCGACGACGGTGGACCAGAGCATGTTCGTCACCGTGGGCCTGAACCTGATGCCGTGTCCGGCGAACACCACCTGTCTGGGCCCGGCGCAGCAGCGGTTCGCTGCGAGCATGAATAACTACTCGTTCCAGCTCCCCACCACCCGGTCGATGCTGGAGGCGCAGTTCTACGGCATCACAGGGGTGTTCGACACCTCCTTCCCCGACAACCCGCCGGTGGCGTTCAACTACACCGACCAGGCGCTCAGCCAGGTGAACGCGTCAACGTCGCTGATAATGACGAACCAGAGGACGTCGGCGAAGGAGGTGGAGTTCAACCAGACGGTGCAGATGGTGCTGCAGAACACGGCGTTCATCGGGATTGAGAACCACCCCATGCACCTCCATGGGTTCGACTTCTTCGTGCTGGCCCAGGGGTTCGGTAACTACGATACGTCCACCGGCCCCAGCACGTTCAATTTAGTTGATCCCCAGAAGCGGAACACCATCGCCGTCCCCGTCGGCGGCTGGGCTGTCATCCGATTCGTGGCCGATAATCCAGGTGAGTCCATGTCTTGCTCGATTTTGTTTTTTCTTTCAAATCTTACTATGGTTTTACTGATGGAACGGTTGGGAAACTGCAGGCGTGTGGTTGATGCACTGCCACCTGGACGTGCACCTGCCGTGGGGCCTGGCGACCACGTTTCTGGTGAAGAATGGGCCCACCAACGCCACGTCGCTCCCCCCTCCGCCCGCAGATCTGCCGACGTGTTAGATGATGAAGGAGCTGCCGCCGTTCCTTCCCAATCATTATTCAACATTTACTTGAATAAACAAAGCAACGAATGTTCCGTGCCTTTTCAATAATTTAATATTTGTAAGGTCAACACCCCGTGATTCGCTGAGTACTGTGATTCTGATTTTTAGGGTAAAAAACCCACCGGCCACTCTTTGTAAAATGAAATGTTGACACAATGCCAATTATATTATAACAGATAGAGCATCATAAAATAAAATAAAGGACTCCCCAATTGATATTTGATCGTGTATCTATATTGATATGGGTCATTGTTTAAACTTAATAATGGATTTCTCATGGTTAGCATCATGCATGCATACTCATCCTCATAAACATATTTGTAAATGTAGCACATGAGATTCTACTTGGTGAACACAATTTATGCAAATCAAGAAGCCATGGGAATCTAACTACAACTCAATACCAATAATACTAGACCTTCACTTCTACAAAACATGTTTTTATCAACGTTAGAAATGAATTTTATCAATACTAGAAAAATCATTAATTCTCAAGTGATGATTAAAGTCAAACGCTTTTATCAACATGTTTTTTAGTGGTGATAAAGAATGTATTTTTCAACACAAAAACTTTAATGTTTCAATGGTGATGATAGTGGGACACTTTTATCATCATGATTTTTAGTGGGGATAAAGAATGTCTTTTTAAAAGCTAATTTCTAACATTGAGAAATATTCTAAATATATTTTTAAATAATTTCGTGTTGAAAAACATAAAGTATGACCAATCCACAACACCATTATGCCTTGCCTTTTCTAACCCTCTGAAAACCCCACCACATTGCATGAAATTCCCAATTATTTCAAGCCTCGTTACCACTTATCCAAATGAATTTACCAATTATAAAATGATACATTCATATATGTATGTATGTATAATTTCTAATAAATATTTATATTATTATATATTTATACCTATTTTGATATATTAAAATAAACATACTTAAATACATATTTTATATGATATATATATATATATAGATATATATATATTTGTTGCAAAATGTGTTTGTCTATATAGATGTGTGTGTGTGTAAATATATATAAACACATGCATGTATAATTATAAATATATTTGTATATTGAATATATATATATATATATATATATATATATATATATATTATAGAATATGAATATAAATGTATTATAAATATATATTTATATGGCTCCCTCCCTCCCTCCCCACCCCCTCTATATAAATATATATATTGTGTGTGTGTTTATGTGTCAATATACATATATCATATATTTATATTTATATTTGTGTGTGTTTATATATATATATAATATGCAAGTGTGTGTTAATATATATATATATATATATATTATGAATTTATATTTGTCTGTGTCTATATATATAAACACACAGTAAGGGGTTCCCTCCCGGTTAAAAGGGGTTTTCTTTTTTATTTTCTTTATAAAGGGGCTTGACCCCGAACTATTTTAGTATATAAATAAACACACACATATAATTATAAATATATATGTACATTTTAAATTATATATGTGAATATAAATATATAAATTTAAACATGAATATAATTTTAATTATAATTATATATATGTTGTAAATATATATGCATATTATAAAATATATAATATGAATATCAATATATTATAAGTAAAAGTACAAACGATTAGAAATATTCATAAATTATATATATATATATATATATATATATATATATTGTTATATAAATCATATTTAAGAATATATGAATATGTACATATAAAATATTGTATATAAGGTACCTTTTATCAGTGCTATTTTAGCATTGATAAAAGATGAATTTTCATTAGTACTAAAAAAAGCACTCATAAATGTTATATTTATCAGTGCTAAATAAAGTACTGACAAAGAGTTACTTTTATCAACCGTAAATAAAAGGTTGAAAAGGGTGCCATTTTGTTTGGACCTAATAAAGATGACATTTATCAGCGCATTTGTTTGGCGCTGATAAAAGTTCATCCTTTATCAACATTGTGTTTTTAGCACTGATAAAAGATAACACTAAATATCATAAAATCTATAGTAGTGCACATTGATCTTGTTCAAGTTTCAAGGAGATCACTCCTATAGGCTCATTGCTTTACAAGGTTTAAGGATAGGCTCACTGCCTCCTAAGGGTTACTCCTTATCTGGGTGGTTCACTACCACTGTGAGGCACTCACACCAATAAGATGGAATCATTTTCAATTAACAAGAACATATGAATGAACTCTACATGGGTGAAGAATATATTACCATATTATGTGAGACACCCCAACTACAACATACATACATATTACATCATTTTACGAGTATACATTTTATATCATAATAAATCACACCCCAAAAACTATAGGTTTAGTGTCTTTGGAGATTACATACATAGCCAACTTATATTAAAAACATTCTTTAACATCTCCCACAAATAAGTTTCTCACATGATACTCTTCTAGACACATAATACATAATACTCTTCTTCATTACCAAGAGAATAAATACATAAGGGTGAGCTCAGACACTCAGTAAGAAGTAAACATAAGATATATCAATAAAAAAATCACAAGTGAGCATAAAATGAACATGCGGGTATAAGGGCATAATCAAGGTACACTACAACATATATGCCATTTAACAGCGCGCAAAAAGGCTTTTAACAGCACTAAAAAAGCGTTGTTAACCTCAGTGCTATTAAATGCCCCACCCACTGCAGTGTGTTGTTTGTATAACAACACACTACATCAACCTAACCCGTACACAAAATATATAATTTAATTGAAATAAATTTCACATCACGAATACAAAAAACACTACTATATACATTTCAAACAATATTGTGTTTAATTGCATTTACAATTATTATCCACAAACATTTAAAAACATTAATGTTTCATCATATTTTGCACCCATTATCCCCTCTCAAAAAGGTCCGTCCATTGTATCTGTTACCGAACAAATCACATCAACCTGAGAAAAAGAATCCACCTATATAAGAAAAAAAATCTTATGTTATTAATATTATAAATAAATAAATCAAACATTAATATGAAAAAATACATTAAAAAAGTGTCAACTTTAAATAAAAAAGACACACATGGAGTTATACCAGTCACGTTGTGCGTTGTATTGAGGTGCGGTTAATTCCAACACATCACAAATGAGTTATGGATCATTGTCATAAAGTATCAAAACAATTTGAATGTGTTTGCTCAATTATGAGTATGTCAATTGTTCTTTTTAATGAAATTAATGTCAATTTTAAATATACACACTTTGAGTTATACTGGTCACACTGTGCATAGAATTGAGGTGTGACTGATTCATACACATCAAAAATTACTTATGGATCATTGTCATAAAGTATCAAAATAATATGAATGTGTTGGCTCAATTTTCAGTATGTCACTTTCGTTTTTTACTAAAATATCATTTCAAACTAGAAACACACATTTTGAGTCATACTAGTAACATCGTGTGTCAGTTTGATGTGAGATTGTATCCTACACGTCACAAATGACTTATGAATTTCTTTCATAAATTATCAAGATAATCGGAGTGCATTTTCTTGGTTTTGAGTGAGTGACACACGTTTTAAATTAAAATGTCAAATTTAAACTGATAACGGGCACTTTGAGTCATACCCGTCACACCATGCATCCGATTGAGGTGCAGCTGATTTCTACACATCCCAAATGACATATGAATCATTTCCCAAAAGTATCAAAACAATCTGAAAGTGTTTTCTCGGTTTTGAGTAGGTCAGTTGTCCCTTTTTACTAAAATTGATGTGAATTTTAAATAAAAAGGCGCACTTGGAGTCATATTGGTCACACCGTGCATCGGATTGAGGTGTGGGTGATTTCTACACATCACACATGACTCATGGATCTTTTTTCTAAATTATCAAAACAATCCTAAGACATTTTCTCAGTTTCCAGTATGTCACTTGTTCCTTTTGCTAAAATTGATGTCAATTTTAAATAAAAAGGCACACTTGGAGTCATATCGATCACACCGTGCATCGGATTGAGGTGTGAGTAATTCCTACACGTCAAAAATGACTCATGGATCGTTTTCCTAAAGTATCAAAACAATTTGAATGCATTTGCTCAGTTTTCATTATGTCACTTGTTTTTTTTACTAAAATTGATGTCAATTTTAAATAAAAAGATGCACTTGGAGTCATACTGGTCACACTATGCATCGGATTGAGGTGCGAGTGATTCCTACACGTCCTAAATGACCCATGGATCGTTTTCATAAAGTATTAAAATAATCCAAATGCATTTTTTCCATTTTTAGTATGCCACTTGTTTTTTTTGCTAAAATTAATGTCAATTTAAAATAAAAAAACACACTTTGAGTCATATCGATCACACCATGTATCATATTGAGGTGAGATTGATTCCTACACATCAAAAATGACTTATGGATCATTTTCATAATGTATCAGAACAATTTGAATGAATTTTCTTAGTTTTGAGTAGGTTAGTTGTTCTTTTTACTAAAATTGATGTCAATTTTAAATTGAGGTGCGACTGATTTCTACATGTATCAAATGCATATGGATCATTTCCCTAAAATATAAAAACAATATGAATGTGTTTGCTCAATTTTTGAGTAGTTCAATTATCATTTTTAATAAAATTGATGTCAATTTTCATAAATTATAAAAACAATCTGAATGCGTTTGCTCAATTTTGAGTATGTCACTTGTCTTTTTTTACTAAAATGTCATTTTAAACTGGAGACACGCACTTTGACTCGTACCGGTCACATTGTGTATCAGTTTGACATGAGACCAATTCACTATTAGAAAAGAAGCCTATACCAATAGTTTGGAACTATTGGTATAGGTCCCAAACCGTTGGTATAAGCTATACCAACAGTTTGGGTGGCCGTTGGCTTGTCTGGCATCGGTATAGACCTATACCCACAGTTTTGGGAAACTGCTTGTAAGGACCCGACCCCAGTTACCTGGAGCTGATGCCCTATTGGTTACATTGGCATACAAACAAGGAATAAGCATCCCAAAAGACTGAGTAGTTTAGTATTATTGGAAACAATTTTGAAAGTTCCTTTTAAAACGTGTAACTATCCATAAAATAAGGAAGTGTTATGGTTGGTAATCATATATATAATAATCACACATAGTTTATGAAGAGTACATAACAATAAATAATAATTTCATTGAGGAAATTAGACAATGAAAGTAACCCGAATGAAAATGGGAGTTCGGGTGGAAAAGCCCTTACCTTAAATCCGAATGTGTTCCTCTCTTGAACTTAAGGTCTTGAATATGAAATTATACATATCAATAAATTATTTCAGAACCTAATATACATGTATTTAGTTTATCATAATTCTATTTAGTTCATTCATGTTATTATTTATAAGTTATTATATTGAATTCCGTCGTTCCAGAGTGTTTGTTTTCTTGATTTTCATAATTGGGTCACTTGTTTTTAAGTAATGAAGTTCACGTGGAATGATTGTAAATCTCCAAAATTGAAATTACATATTATTTATGAACATCCAGAATTGTTAATGTCCATTTCTATCAGTTGGTTACATGGAATGAGGATGAATCATTAGATGACAATCACTTCGATTATTTGGCAGTATTTGGATTATTATGAACTAGTTTTATCACATAAATTAATAATATGTACATATACTGGTTTCTGATTATTAATTAGGTTGTAATTCATATATTATATTCTGGTTCAACCATAAATATGGTTTCATGACCAGTAATGAAGAAGAAATTGAAGAAAGAAACTTTGTCGTCCACGAAGGCTATAAATTGGAACCTCATAGACGTTGATTTCATTTTAAAAAAAGGGAGAGAGTAAGAATATTTATGATGGTTCTTCCATTCACATGATATAATTCCAGTATATAGATGATATTGGAGTTATCATGATCATTTGGACAGATAAGGTGAGTAGAGGATAGCAAAAGAAGATAAATTGAAATGAAACCAAATGAAAAAGAAGGGTGCTTTGCCTCTTGAAATAAACTCCCTGAGAACCTTCTTAAGGGAAGGGATTTAGGTATTTTGGCAAGACCAAGAGCTTCCTGGTCATGGGGAGTTACTAGGGAAGGGTATTTGGGAAGAACTTTGAGGAGCTTCAAGACTTAGAGGAGTGAAGAGAAGAGGGAGTGGTGAGGGGGTTTTATAGTGGAGGAGAGGGGTAATTTTTGAATATTTAATTCATTATTTTATTATTTCCCTCAAGACAACCAATAGTGTTGTTTCATGTGACCCCTAATAGTAATAAGTGCATGTGAGTTCGAACCATGTGGCCTTGCATCACTTGTGATGTCATGAATAGTGTATTTAACTGATAATTTGTATATACGGTATTTTATCGTATTTCACTATTCATAAAAATTCTAGAATTTCAGAAAAAACCCAAAAATTTACCCCTACCATTTTTCGACGTGTAGAATTCAAAAATGATCTCCATTTTTCAAAATTAATTTTCTAAATATTATTAATTTAATTTTTAAATAAAGTCATAGTTAATTAAAAAAATAACAATTTTAAGGTGCAATTAGTTTTATTTCACATTGAAAAATTAATTAAAATATCATTATCTTATTTTCTTAAGAAAATAAAATAATTATATTATTTACTATTCATAAGGGTCATATTACTATTCATATTACTATTCATAAGGGTATGTTACTATTCTCTAAAAATCAAGTTTGTTCTATCACACTCTTACTGGTCACAACTCTAGATGACCGTTATTCGAAATTCCAAACACAGTAGAGGCAAAGTTATGTTTAATGGCTAGATTATAAAATGCATTCAATATTTATTTTCAAAATCATGGGGTGTTACATTCTCCCCTCCTTACAAAAATTTTTTCCTCGAAATTTCATTTTACAATCTAGGCCAAAAACAGGTGGGAGTAATTTTCCTTCATTGCTTCCTCCAGTTCCCATGTTGCCTCTTCATACTTATGGTTTCACCATAGTACCTTGACCAGATGTGTAGTCTTGTTGCGTATAACTTTGTCTCTACAATCCAAGATTCTCACTGGCTGCTCCTCATAGGAAAGATCATCCTCCAACTGTACCACCTCTGAAAAGAGTACATGTGAAGGGTCTGGTATGTACTTCCTTAAGAGGGATACATGAAAGACATCATGTACTTTCGACATGGTAGGTGGAAGTGTGAGTCGATAGGCCACAACTCCGACTCGATCGAGGATCTCAAAGGGGCTGATATACCTGGGACTTAGCTTTCCTTTTTTTCCAAACCTCATGACCTTCTTCCATGGAGATATGCGTAGAAATACCAGGTCTCCAACTTTGAATTCAAGGTATCGTCGACGGTTATCTGCATAGTTATTCTATTGACTTTGGGCTGCCTTGATATATTGCTGAATGGTTTTGACCTTCTCATCATTTCTTCAACCAATTCAGGTCCTAGCAGCTTTCGCTCACCGACTTCATCCCAACACGCTGGTATTCTACACCTTTTTCCATAAAGGGCTTCATATGGTGCCATTTGGATGCTCGAGTGAAAACTGTTGTTGTATGAGAATTCAACCAGTGGAAGATGTTGGTCCCATCCTCCTTTGAATTCCATAGAATATTCTCTCAACATGTCTTTTAGTGTCTAAATAGTCCGCTCAGATTGGCCATCAGTTTGAGGATGATAGGCCATACTGAAGTTCAGTTCAGTGCTTAGTTCATGTTGGAGACTCTTCCAAAACTTCGAGGTGAATCTAGGGTCACGGTCGGATACAATAGATAGTGGTACTCCATGCAGCCTTACCACTTCTTTGATGTAAATCCGTGCAAGTTGATCCAAAGAGAATTCTTCTCGAATTTTGATAAAGTGAGCTATCTTTGTAAGACGATCCAAAACGACCCATATATCATTGTTTCCTTTGGATGTCCTTGGAAGTCCAGTGACAAAGTCCATGGTAATGTTCTCCCACTTCCATATTGGTATGGGTAGTGGTTGCATCATCCCCTTATACTTTTTCCTCTCAACCTTTACCTGTTGACATACCAGTCACTTTGATGTATAATCAGTAATCTCCCTTTTCATATTGTCTCACCAAAAGTTTTCTCAGAGATCTCGATACATCTTTGTGCTACCAGGGTGTATAGAGAAATTAGAGCTATGTGCATCATCCAATAGTTCTCTCTTTAGTGCAGGAATAGTGGGAACACAAAGCCTCTTACCAAATTTCAAAATGTCACCTTCATATACGAAGTCAGTTAACTTCCCATCATTTATAGCTTTAATTTTCTTTTGAAACTCCTCATCATCAGCCTGCGAATTTTTTTATCCTCTCCAGTAAAGAAGGTTGGAAAACCATTTGAAAAATTAGTGATGTGTTACCTTCCTTGATAATTTCCATATCCATATTTACTAGATCCATGAACAAATGATCCCTTTCAACTCTCATCTTGTTCAGAACTCCATGATCCTTTCTGCTCAAAGCATCTGCTACCTTATTTTCCTTCCCCGGGTGGTAGTGTATTGTGCAATCATAGTCTTTGAGTAGCTCAATCCATATCCTTTGTCTCATGTTGAGTTATTTCTGTGAGAATATATATTTCAAACTCTTATGATCTGTATATATCTCACATTTTTTCCATAGAGGTAATGTCTCCAAATCTTCAAAGCAAAGATTACCGCTGCTAACTCAAGATCATGAGTTGGATAGTTTTGTTCATGAATTTTTAGCTGCCTAGATGCATAGGCAATCACTTGGTCATTCTACATAAGGAAACAACCAAGTCCTTTATTTGATGTGTCACTATAGAAAACAAACCCATCATTCCCTGATGGTAAGGTTAGGATCAGAGCGTTCACTAACCTCCTCTTCAATTCTTCAAAACATTATTCGCATTCCTTTGTCCATACGAACTTAACCCCTTTTCATGTGAGCTTGGTCATTGGGTTGGCTAAACGAGTGAAGTTCTGAACGAAACGCTGATAATAACCTGCTAAACTAATAAAACTACGTACCTCAGTTACATTCGTTGGAGTTGGCCATTCTTGCATAGCCTTTGTCTTCACAGGATCTACAAATATTCCATCCTTAGAGACAATGTGGCCTATAAAGGCAACTGATTGGAGCCAAAAAATCACACTTGCTAAATTTCCCATATAATTTATTTCTTCTCAGAGTCTTCAGAATAGTGCACAAGTGATTTTCATGTTCTTCATAGCTTTTAGAGTACACCAGGATATCATCAATAAACACCACCAAAAAGTCATCAAGATATTCCTTGAAAACTCTATTCATCAAATCCATGAAAATAGATGGTTCATTAGTTAGTCCAAAAGGCATTACTGTAAACTCGTAATGCCCGTACCTAGTTCAGAATGCTGTTTTTGGAATGTCTTATTTCCTCACAAGTAACTGATGATATCCAGATCAAATATCAATCTTCGAAAAATATTGGGCTCCATGAAGTTGATCGAATAAATAATCAATTTGTGGCAGAGGATACTTATTCTTTATTGTAATAGCATTGATTTCCCTGTAATCAATACACAACCTCATAGACCCATCTTTCTTATTAATAAAAAGAATAGGGACTCCCCATAGAGAAACGCTAGGGCGAATAAATACTTTATCACTCAATTCCTCTAGTTGTTTCTTTAGCTCCACTAACTCCATAATGTCCATTCTATAAGGGGTCTTTGATATGGTCCTTGAACTAGGAATCAAGTCAATGGAAAACTCAATTTCCCACTCTAGAGGATGTCCAGGTAATTCCTCTGGAAAACATCAATATATTCTTGCACAAAAGGCACATCTTCTATATATACATTCTTCTCCTAATCTATATTTATTTCATTCCCTTCATCCCCAATAATTGAATTCAGTAGATCTACTGGGGGTGGATCTAGATGAGAATCACATGGTGAGGTTTCTGCTCTAAAAATAAGGGATTCTACCCCATTCTAAAAAATTGTAACTTCTTTCTTCTTGCAATAGATCTTCACATCATAATTTGAGAGCCAATCCATACCAAGAATTATATCATATTCAACCATTGGTATGATGATAAGGTTAGCAACTAAAGCACGTTTATGTGTTATGAGGGGGACTAATCGACATGCCTTTGTTGCAATGATACACCCACTAGGAGTTTTGACTGATAACTCCTTTATTAAATCAAATTGTACATATTTAATTTTCTTGGAAAATTGGGAAGATATAAATGAATGCGACGATCCATAATCAAATAAAGTATTGGCTAAGTTGGATGAAACAATCAATGTACCTTCCACCACTTCATTAGGAACTTCAACCTCCATAGTTGTAACCACATAATCTTGGCCTTGCTCCCTTGGCCTTCTTTGGGGAAGATTTCCCTAACGCTTAGGACATTCATGTGCATAATGTCCCACCTCCCTGCAATTGTAGCACATAACATTGGTAGCTTCTTTATTCCCCTTATAATCCCGAGATAGGTGGACTTTTTCTCCGCACTTGTAACAAACTCTCATTCCCTTCAGGAAAGTTTCAGGGTGTTTCTTCCCATAATTTCTCCATAATGGAAATTCAACTCTTCCCTTCTTTTCCATTTCCTTATTTCCTTTCCCAGAGCTTTCATATTCCCTCTTCTTCTCTTGATTTCCTTTAAAGTCATAAGACTTAGAGAATTCATTTTCTGTCTTGATAGCACTTGAGACTATATCTTCATATGATTCAAATCTTTGGGATACAAGAGCCCTTCAAAGGAATGGTTTTAAACCATCAAAGAATTGATCAATTTTTCTCTTTGGATTACGTATGTAGTCCACAACATGCCTTTCCAGCCTTGTAAATTTGGCTTCATACTTGGTAACATTTTCATCCTCCTTATACCTCAAATTCAAGAATTGCCTCTCCATATCTGCTCGCTGTTCACAAGGGAAATACTTTTCTAAGAAGATTTCTTTAAAATCCCTCCATTCCATCTCTTATATTTCTTTCTCCTCCTTTGTATTTTGGACTAAGGACCACCACTGATCTGCATCACCCGTTAGACGATAAACAGCCAGGACAAACTTATCTCTTTCGTTACATCCCAAAGCGAGAAATACATTCTCAAGGGAACATATCCATGGCTCTGCTACAAACGAGTTTGTAGTCTCATTGAATGATGGAGGTTGTTCTTGCATAAAGCGATCTAACATATCTCCTCCACGTGGTGGATCTGGATGCTCCATACAAGTAAGGTTATTATTCATAACCTGAGTAAGTTGTCCCAGTATAGTTATGAGTTGCTCATCACCAGTTACAACATCATTATCTTGCATCAGAGGGAAATCCCTACAGGGAACACGTGCGTTCGTGCAGTTTCCATTCCTTCCACTTAGCACCATCTCTAGATAATGACATACACTAGATTAAGTTATGAATCATAATTTATAATCTTAACTTAACAAAATACTTAGCAAAAATTGAGATCCTACACATGGCTAATCCCATATTGAAAAATGGGTTCTTTGAGGAAAATTTTACATTTCAATCCTTCATAATGGATTGTAAAAAAAATGTGAATTATCCTAAGCATATCCCCTGGGAGTGTCGTAACTAAGAGTGCAGCAAGGCCCATTGTCGTGCACCAGTTCCTGTTCGAGTCTAGCTCAAAGTGGTTTTTTCGGGTTTTACCCCTAGATACATCTTTGCCAGAGCCGCCTCAACCTGCTTGTATCCAGACAGGGATGTATTGCTTGAAATATCCACATAATCTATTCCTTACCAAAATACTAGGACATTATTGTATGTATATCATCAAATACTAACTTAGGGACTCTTCCCTAATTCTAAATTTTCCTAAATCTAGTTTCTAAGTATTCTACTAAACTTCCTCTAATACCAACTGTAAGGACCTAACCCCAGTTACCCGGAGCCGGTGCCTTATTGGTTATATTGGCATACAAACAAGGAATAAGCATCCCAAAGGACCGAGTGGTTTAGTATTATTGGAATTTTTTTTGAAAGTCCCTTTTAAAACATGTAACTATCCATAAAATAAGGAAGGTTTCTAGTTCGTAATCATATATATAATAATCACACATAATTTATGCAGAGTACATAATAATAAATAAGAATTTCATTGAGGAAATTAGACAATGAAAGTAACCCGAATGAAAATGGGAGTTTGGGTGGAAAAACCCTTACCTTAAATCCGAATGTGTTCCTCTGAACTTAACGTCCTGGAATATGAAATTATACATATCAATAACTTATTTTAGAAACTAATATAAATGTATTTAGTTTACCATAATTCTGTTTAGTTCATTCATGTTATTATTTATAAGTTATTATATTGAATTCTGTCGTTCCGGAGTGTTTGTTTTCTTAATTTTCATAATTGGATAACTTGTTTTTAAGTAATGAAGTTCATGTGGAATGGTTGTAAATCTTCAGAATTGAAATTAAATATTATTTATGAACATCCAGAATTGTTAATGGCCATTTCTATCATTTGGTTACATGGATTGAGGATGAATCATTAGATGACAATCACTTCAATTATTTGGCGGTATTTGGATTATTATGAACCAGTTTTGTCACATAAATTAATAATACGTACATATACTAGTTAATGATTATTAATTAGGTTTTAATTCATATATTATAGTCTATTTCAATCATAAATATGGTTTCATGATCAGTAATGAATAAGAAATTAAAGAACGAAACTTCGTCGTCCACAAAGGCTATAAATTGGAACCTCATGGACGTTGATTTCATTTTAAAAAAAGGGAGAGGGTAAGAATATTTATGATGATTCTTCCATTCACATGATATAATTCCAGTATATAGATTATACTGGAGTTATCATGATCATTTGGATAGAGGATGTGAGTAGAGGATAGCAAAAGAAGATAAATTGAAATGAAACCAAATGAAAAAGAAGGGTGCTTTACCTCTTGAAATAACCTCCTTGAGAACCTCCTTAAGGGAAGAGATTTAGGTCTTTTGGAAAGACCAAGAGCTTCCTGGTCATGGGGAGTGACTAGGGAAGGGTATTTGGGCAGAACTTTGAGGAGATTCAAGCCTTAGAGGAGTGAAGAGAAGAGGGAGTGGTGAGGGGTTTTTATAGTGGAGGAGAGGGGTATTTTTTGAATATTTAATTCATTATTTTATTATTTCCCTCAAGACAACCAATAGTATTGTTTCATGTGACCCCTAATAGTAATAAGTGCATGTGAGTTCGAACCAAGTGGCCTTTCATCACTTGTGATGTCATGAATAGTGTATTTAACTGATAATTTGTATATACGGTATTTTATCGTATTTCACTATTCATAAAAAATTCTAGAATTTCAGAAAAATCCCAAAAATTTACCCCTACAATTTTTCGACGTGTAGAATTAAAAAATGAACTCCATTTTTCAAAATTAATTTTCTAAATATTATTAATTTAATTTTTAAATAAAGTCATAGTTAATTCGAAAAATAACAATTTTAAGGTGCAATTAGTTTTATTTCACATTGAAAAATTAATTAAGATCTCATTATCTTATTACCTTAAGAAAATAAAATAATAATATTATTTACTATTCATAAGGGTCATATTACTATTCATATTATTATTCACAAGGGTATGTTACTATTCACCAAAAATCAAGTTTGTTCCATCAAACTCTAAATGACTTACTAGTCATAACTCTAGATGACCGTTATTCGAAATTCCAAACACAGTAGAGGCAAAGTTGTGTTTAATGGCTAGATTATAAAATGCATCCAATATTTATTTTCAAAATCATGGGGTGTTACACTGTTGGTATGGGTGGGCTATACCAACGGTTTCCAAACCATTGGTATAGGTAATATGAAATACCTATACCAATGGTTTTGAAAACCGTTGGTATAGGTAATTAAAAAAAAACTGCGGCCGATTTTGATCCCCAGACCTCCGATTTATATCTCAACGACCTAAACACTAAGATACAATGTTTTTTTTGAAACATAATATGATATATATATATATATGTATGTATATTTATAAGTAAATTAATTCTTTATGTATTCAATGTTATTTTATAAAATAATTCATTAAAAATTAAAATACCCATACCAACGGTTTTCCAAACTGTTGGTATAGTTATTCTGAATTTTGGGACCTATACTAATGGTTTTGGAAAAACCGTTGGTATAGGGTCATTAAATAGAGGCTATACTAATGGTTTTAACCAAAATTTTGGTATAACCATCACCTATACCAATGGTTTTGGAAAAACCATTGGTATAAGGTCATTTTATTGAACCTATACCAACGGTTTTTCCAAACCATTGGTATAGGGTCATTTTATGGTACCTATACCAACGGTTTGGCCAAAACCATTGGTATAGGTCTAGTTTCTAGTAGTGATTCATATACATCACAAATGATTTATGAATCGATTTCTTAAATTATCAATACAATTCTAGAATGTTTGCTCATTTTTCAGTGAGTGACACATTTTGAACTAAAATGTCGATTTTAAACTGATAACAGACACTTTGAGTCATACCAGACACATCATGTATTAGATTGAGGTGCAGTTGATTCCTATAAGTCACAAATGACTTATGTGTCATTTTTATAAAGTATCAAAATAGTTTGAATATGTTTACTTAGTTTTGATTATGTCAATTGTATTTTTTACTAAAATTAATGTCAATTTTAAATAAAAAGAAGCACTTGGAGTCATACCGATCACACCATGTGTCAGATTGAGGTGTGACTAATTCACACACGTCCTAAAGTCTCAAAACTATCCTAACTACCAATGTTACCATGATTATAATTTCATTTATTTGTTGAACTTCCAACACTGCATATTAAGTCGATGTTCTTAGCCGAAAAACCTTTCTCATTGTTGAAAACTAGAAGAGTAGAGGAAGATTTTCTGCCCATTATATCACAAGAAGTCACCACAATGGGCATAAGAGCTTCCTCCACTCTTCTAGTTTTCAACAACAAGAAAGGTTTTTCAGAAAAGAACATTGAATTAATATGCAGTGTTAGTAGGTTAACAAAGAAAATCAATGGAAATCATGGTAATATTGTAAGAAAGGAACATGTTATATCTTTTGTGGCTTATTGCATATAGTTGAAAGAAAAATATGACTTCCCAAAAGATCTAGGAAAAAAACTAAATAATTATTAGATAAAAACAATATGGAAAATAACTTACAAATAGTAGATAAAATGATGACAAAATTAATTAAATAAGTAGTAGGAATTCACCTTTTCATGATGGTTGTATGCATTCTTGACTCGTTTCCTTGTTGTAATTATCTCAATTGCAGCCTCGGAGTCCAATCTCTCATGAGTATGAGTAGCTTCAAACAAACCACCCCAACTCGAACAAAGGAATCCACCTATATAAGAAAATAATTCTTATGTGATTAATACTAAAAAGAAATAAATTAAACATAAATATAAAACAATCAATTACTTCTATAGAAGTCACATCTTCATGTTATTTGTTTACATTCTACCATCGGGTATGTTGCCCATTCATTTCTAAGAAAATATAAGCCGTCTTGAAAATGTGAGTTTTTTCGACAGTCATAGTAGTACTTAAAAAATAAAAATACACAAAGGATTAATAAATATTTTAAATTAATTAATAATTATTTTCAGAAATACCTCTTTAGGGATGCTAGTTTGTTGATGAAATATGACCTCTCTCATAAATTTACCAACATAATAACCACAATCTTCTCCATTTGTTTGTTTCAGACACTGCAGAAACATTGAAAAAAATAAGTAATTTGTTTGGATTTGTGTTTGGATAGTTAAATATTATCATATATACCTTGATACTTATCTAGTTGTAGAACTTTTCAGGATCCTTGTGCTTAATTCCTTTCCTCATTCCATAATTTTCATGATATTTATACACCACCCTATCATAACATAATCCTCATTAAAACATAATATAAATTATATAACTTGAAGTTTAGTTATAAAATGTTGTATGTAGTATATTACAAATTGATAAATTCCATCATCTGTGGTTGATTTTTTGGGTATCCGTGCACTGAAACTAGGAAATAAATCTTTGGAGTATCCAAATTGACCGCAATGAGCATCCAATGTTTCCTAAACACACAAATAGGAATAAGTAATGAAAGAAATGAAAATATATTTGATATGATTAAATTGTGGAGTTTTAACCCTACATTATTTGTATTAAGAAGAGTTTTCCATCCATAAGTTTTCTTTCAAACGATTTGGCCAGGTCTGGCACTATTTCATCCATTTTTTGGATTCTATTTCTTTTTGTTTTGTAGAGGTGATGTGCAGACTAATGAGTCCAATTTTTTTCATGGGTAAACCCCTTAAATTTGTATTGATATATATGCCTCCAAAAAATATGAAATGTATTTAGTCATAATTAACATAGCATATCAGCTTTCGGAAAATTAAATCATGTAAACATACCTCATGTATACATTTAAAACTAAGGCTCCTAGCCATTCATAGTTTAGGATTTCATTTACATTCTCAAAACCAATGTAGTTTGCACCTTAATCTCAGTACATTTTTTATTAAAAATAAACTACATGACTACTATTATTTTTCAACTTTGTATCCACACGAACCTTCAATTTTAGTAAATGCAGATATTGAACAGGTGGGTTAAAGGTTCTTTCAGAATATATTTTTGATCAGTTGGTTGATCCTTTAGATGGTTTTGAGTCAAAATTTCTTTTTACCCCTTTCCCTTTATCCTTCGATAATAACATTCATCGTTTCAAACCTTTTTTCATTAATTTTTAAAGGTTTAGCATAAAAAATAAATTAGAAATGAATTCCTTATTTTCAACATGCATTTTTAAAAGATCTGATGTCCATGTGATGAATTTTTGTTTGATCGTATAAATATCTTCGTCATCAAGTGGAAGAGGTAGCTTGATGCTCGACTTATGAGTTATGCTAATCACCACTCTCACATGACCTGTTGGAAGTGGTATGTTGTGTAGCCCTTTGTCTTGGATATTTAACATTATATCCCTCGCTACAAGGTGGTGGGTGGGTGTTGATAGATATAAATCACAGTCATTTTCACCCTATATAATATCAGTATAGGAAAGGTATTAGTGTTTTTCTGATTCACATTTCACAGAAACAATTATTAGAATATTAATTACCTCAACTAAGAAAACTCTTTGAGGGGAATGGATCGCCTCAAAGCTGGTGATGGTGGGGAAGGATCTTCACGCAATGGTTGTTATTGAGTTGTTTATTCTCTTTGCTCCCCCCATAACAGATGTAAGAAACTTAGTCTACCAATGAAATTGTTCTTCAAGGGAATCCAATCTTGCTTTCATCTCTGTTATTTCTTTATATTTATCCTTCTAATGCTTTTTTTTCTCAAAATATGTTTGGGGTGTCACCACAAAACCCGCACCTTTGACATGACCATATCGTTCTAGCTACTTCAAGGCCACCAATAGTATGTGTTCATCCAGTACAGGTGTTTATGATTCATGTGACCATGTTATATAGAAAATACAGGAAAATAAGTAATCATTGTTATATAATAGAGATTTAAAGAATTTCTTTTATTATTTCATACTTACACATGTTTCCCACACCTTTTGTGTGTTTTCATTTATTAGTATCCCATATTTATTTACATGCACCTCCTTTCATAGCACATGGTGTGGGATGGAAGTGGCTTTGGATTCATCAATCTACATATAAACAAAGGAACATAATTACGTTGTTGTTTCATGCCACATAAAGTATTACAGTAGATTTAAAATATGTACCATTTTTTTAAGTGAGGTATACCCCATAATTGCTTTACAGTAAAGATATATTGGTTTTTCTTCCCATTCCTTATTTTCAGCACTCAGTTTCTATTTCATAAATAAAAAATTCTCAATCAAGGTGATGAATACATGTATTTTCAAACAATGTATTACCAGCCACAATGTACCTAAAAAGACACCTCTGCATGATGGCCAGTAAACGCATCTCACGCTTCTTGGGTTATCAGGTGTGAATACATAAGCGGTGGGTGTGGGTTTATTTTCCCTTCAACATCTTTAAAATGAAATCTCATTAGAATTTCCAGAAAGCTACTTTGAATCCTTCCAGCAAGAATTAATACATATTTTTTGTGGGAGTCATATATTATAAATGTTCTCTGTAAGATATGATAAAGAGTAAGTCAATGTTTCATTATTTTATTTTTAATTAAAATAAATAAATGATATCATAATGTTACTATAATATCTTCCCACATTAGTGCCTTAAACATGGGAACAACACGGTTCCACAAATCTATATCAATCAACACACATTTCTGAGTGATGAGTCTAATGTAACTACTGAACATGGCCTTGTGGGGGTTAACATGATGGCCCCACGCATTCCATTCGACCTCAAATTTGAGGCATTTTCTTTTCACCTTAATTATTTTTCTAATACCGTCAAACTATGGTACTCCTGTTTTTTCTGCATCATCGGTCCTTAATCACCTACCATTTCCTCATATTCAACATCATTAATATGTTGTTCCCATGGATATGTAGCATCAATGTGTGCAGAAGGTCATTGTACCTCTACACTGGGAATAATAATAGGTTGAAAAACCTATTGTTCCTCATGATTGGGAGCACCAGCATGTACAAAATGTCGTTGTTCCTCTACACTGGGAGTAGTAGTAGGTTGAGATACTTGTTGTTCCTCAGGATTGAGAGCACCCAAACATGAAGAAGTTATTATATTTTGAAGTGGTTTAACATTTAATTTAGAATACATAAATGTAGTAGTGAACATATAATAACATGAGGTAACATAATGTATATTATAAAAAATATAACCTGATTATTAAACTCTCTTTTTTTAAAGGTAGAAGGGATTTTACCCCTCTATCGAGTATACAAATCCCTTCATTATGGTATCCTCTGACATATAAAACCCCATCTACATTGGAATAGTTGCAAAATGATTGTGATGTCTCAATGAAAGGATCATCCTCAGTTGAATATTCAGCTGACAATTCAGTGATTTTGGTCAATAATAGAACAATTGACCACTTTCAGTTTGTAGGATCTAGAACATAAAATACTTTTACTTCCTGTGATTCCATTATAAATAGTTCATCCTTTTACCCTTCCTTACATAAATTCAATTTCATGAATCCTAATTCATCCATTTTAACATCACTCTTAATATTAACCCACTTGAATTGAAAAATCATCACTTAGAATATTGTATAATCCAAATCCCATATTTGTTTGATGATGTCAAAGTATGACATATTCACATAAATCATATTTCTTTCCTTAGTTCCAGAAACATGCATCGCTTTAGCCACAAGTGTAACTCCACTATTTTTCATGGTACTTCCTTCATCATGTTCATTTGTATAGAACTTATAACCATTAATTACGTAAAACTTGTAAGATAATACATACACACTTGGTCCTCTAGCTAGAAATCGAAGTCGTTCTGAAATTGAATATGGATCTTCATCTCACTCCTTAAAAATATAGTCTTGAAACCATCCTATAAACTATTTATTATGTGTATTTGATATCCATATTTCAGCCCTTGATGGATTTAAATGCCTAATAATTTCTTTGTGGTTTTCAACATATGGGGAAATCTCCAAATTGTTATACAAAATATAAAGGCGGTCTTTCTCCTGATTTGTAATATTGATTGTGACAACATCTCTTCCAAAAATTCCTTCACCCACAAGCCACCTAGTGTAATGAGATTTTGGTAGACCAATGCTTTCCACATCAGATAGGTAGTCAGTACATAATTCAACAACTTTCTCAACAATATATCGCTCTGCAATACAACCCTCTAGCCGACTTCTATTTTTGACACACCCTTTAAAAATCTCCATATACCATTCAATGGGGTATATCCATCTATAGTGTATATGACCACATAGTCAAATATATCTCACCAAGTGAACCATCAAGTGAACTATCATATCAAAGAATATTGGCAGAAATAATATTTCCAATTCACATAATATAACTGCAATTCCTCTTTCCATATTTGGAAATTTCACCGGGTCTATAACTTTACTACATATAGCTTTGAAAAAGAAACAAATCTTGGTTAATTTATGATGGACATTCTTTGAAAAAATGCAACGTAAAGATATAATAATTATATCTTTCATAAAAACATGACAATCATGTGATTTCAAAACCTTTAACTTTAAATCATTCATTGACATGATATTCTTGATATTCGATGAATACCCCTATGGAACCTTTACATCATTAAAGAAGTTTCAAAACTGATATCTCTCCTTCCTGGAAAGAGTGTAATAAACTGGAGTAAGAAAAGTTCATTTTCACCCTTTATTGGTGACAACTCTTCTCATATTCCCATGTCAACGATGTCTAACCTAGCCTCAATTTCATCTTTTGTTTTGTTGGGTGTATTTAGTAATGTTCCAATTATACAATCACATACAATTTTTTAACATGCCTAACATCAAGAAAGTATATGAAGTATAGATAATTACAATATGGTAATTCAAAAAAAAACTAATCACTTTTTCCAACCACTTTTCGTAAGGTTTACCAAAAACAGTGTCCACATCTTTTACTTTCCTAAACAGTTGATCACCTATTAGCGGAGACGGTGTTGTACATTTTTCTGAACTTCCATCAAATGATGTCATAAAAGATTAGTACTTATGTTGTTAAGGTAGAAATCTACGATGTCCTAGAAACACAATCTTTAATGAATGTTTCAACCTAATTGACTGTGTACCTTGTTCGCAAACATGACACCCTTGAGTTACTTTAATGTAATATCATAAAAAAATTTATAAGTAGGAAAGTTATTTATTATCCTATATAACATAGATCTCAATGTGAAATCTTTATTTCTGTAAGCATCATACAATATAACACCTGAATTCTATAATAATTTAAAATCCTCGATCAATAGATCCAAATAAACATCAATATCATTACCTGGTTGTTTTGGTCCTAATATAAAAATATACAACATGATGTATTTTTGTTTCATGCATAAACATGTTGGAAAGTTATAATTTACCAATATAACCGGCCATGTACTATGAGTGATTCTTTGAAAATAAAAAGGATTCATTCCATCTGTAGATAATGAAAGATGAAAGTTTCTCGGCTTATTTCCAAATTTGGGATACTCATGATCAATTTTTCTCCTAAGGAGAGTTTGTCAGGTGATGTAGTTTCCCATCTTTATATATTGTATCTATGTGCCACATCAATTTCCTTGCAGTCTACTCACTTCCATATAGGTTCCTAAACCTTGGAATGATTGTAAAGTACCATACAACTTTCTTAGGACCTAATTAATCTTTCTTTTATTGAGAAGAACCACACTTTGGGAATTCTTTAAGTTATTTGTGGTCATTTAAAAACAATATACAATCATTCAGGTAGGAATGTATTCTTTTAGAGATCACACACTTCGAGCATATCATTCATTTAGAAACATAAGTTCAGTTAGGGAGCTCATTATCTGCTGGGAGCATATCATTCAAGAGAGAAAGTAGTTTAGTAAAACTGACATCACTCTATCTGTTGCCTACTTTCAAATTATACCATTTTAGTATGGATCACAATGTTTTATATTTAGTGAAACCATACAATGGCATCTTTTCATAACTCTTTAACTTCTCAAACAATTTTGGGTAATCATGAAGTTAATCTTCAACTATCATTGTTATTTCTTTAATAAAATCTTTATCATCATTCACATCAGTAATCACATCCTTGATATATTATTCTTCATTGTCCACACTTTTAATCATATCAGATGATCCATAAAATATAGTGTTATCCCAATCACTAGATACATTATATTTTTCCCTGTGTTTATTCCAACATTTATAACTTTGATCTATTCCATGACAAATCAATTGTTCTTCCAACTCCTCTAAAACAACTAGTCTTAAATAACAACAACATAAACCCAGGAAAAGTATTTGAGAAGGGTCATATGTATGTTCTTTTGCAAACTTGATGAACTCTTTCACTCCATATTTATACTCATTTGTCATACGATTGACATCCATCCATTATTTATTCATACCCATCCTATTTGATTCAGTAATATTAATATTTAACAAAATAAATATAGAAAAGGGGGTCTTTCAAATAAGGGAACCCCAAATTTGAATGATAGTTATTATTGTATTTTTTTGGATGAGACTCATCCCCTTAGAAGCTAACACCAAACTAGAGAGAAGATGTAGTTGTAGAGGACTCCCCTAATTTAAACCATGCAGGTGATGTTGGATGCAAAGTAGGTTTAGGAGTTACAATGAGGTTAAACATTAATTCACCTTTTGTGGGAATGAGGTCATGATGGATATCTTATGGGTCGGATATAGTTAGTGACATGCCCTTTCCATAGTGTTATTCTCAATCGATATTATGTAGAAGGTGAAGATAATGCTAAGTGAAGGCTAAGGTTGTCAGGTTGGGTTATGGTCACTTGAGCTGGATCATTTCAATAATGGATTTGTGTGAGTCTGATAAATTATGAGGAATAAAACTATAATTGTATGTTAATTTATAAATTTATAAAACTTTAAAAGTATAAAAAATTAGTAAAATTTTATATTTAAACTATATAAGTAAATATGATATACTATAAAATTTATAAAATTATATAATTTTATAAATGAATAAAACTATAAAAGTATAAATATATAATAAAAAAATATTATTAAATTATATTAGTATAATATGATATACTATAAAATTTATAAAATTATATTAATTTAAAATTGTATAAAACTATAAAATTATAAACTCGAAACACTTTAAATATGTCAAAAGACATTTGCATACCCTATATTTTTAGTGCTTCCTATAAATTTTTTTAACAAAAAAAATCTGATAGAGGTTCCATAAACTAATTATTAATGTTTTTCCTTATTAAATGAAAATAAAACACATTAATAGAAAACTAGTTGTTATGAAAAAAATACTTCATTTAATATAAAATGAGTTTTCTATGAATTATGGATAATGAAAATATATTCATTGTAATCAAACACTATATCATTAATAAAAAATTATAAAATAACAATATTATATATATTGAATTTCCATCCTTCAAAATATCTATGAAATACTCTACAGAGAGAATGATATTTTTAATCAACTATATAAAATACACTAGTGTATTATAAATTAAATTATAAATTACATTTTTAATGATTTTCATTATTAAAATTTCACATTTTGTTTTATTGGGTCATCCCAAGACATTTAAACATTATTAACCAATTATTACATCACTACATGAGATATAGAATAACACAAACTCTCTCATCTCATCAACCACATAACATTAAAGGCACATAATCATTATCCATGGCAGAATATTTTTACATTTCAATTATCACAAAACCATACTTCATGGCCAAATAATTTTTCTTCTTACGGTAGAATGGCACAATCACAAATCTTTTGTGAAATTAAGTGGTGCATGGTATACCTTTCCAAGTCATAGTGGATATAAAAAAAAATCAGACACAGTGAAATTATAAAATGATTCTAATAAAAAAATAATAAATGTATTTCCCCTAACTAAAAATTGAATATAGAAATTAAAAAAAATTCCAAAAAAAACTGAAATAAAATAAAATATGGAATTAATGAATAAATCTATTTATAAAATTCATAGACTTCAATATTTTACAAAAAAATTTGTTTCCTAAAAGAATAGAGAATCCCCATGGAGAAAAATTGAGAAATTAAAACACCAAAACACCCATTTTAAATAATACTTTCAATGAATACTGATTTCATTAACAATTTAGAAAATAAAAAAAAATTATATATTAAAAACATTTCATAATCAAAACATTATTATTTCACAAAAAGTGATGTAGAAAAATGTTTAAAACATAGGCTGTATAAATGAGATTTAGAGACCAATGTATAGGTTGGAATTATATTTAATTTAAAATTATTGAATAATATTTTTAATGCGATATCACATCACCACACCATAGAACAACCATATACCAACCATATCATTGCCTCCATAAAATTCACATTGTTTCTCCATAGATAACTTATCAACCCACACTACACCCAAGTATCATCAAAATGTAGACCAACTCAAACCGCAAACAAAAAATGCACCACTGTAGTGGATCATTGGGAGAATAATAGATGAAAATAGAATAGAAGGTCTTACCACCCATCACCAACATGCATCCATTGAAACCAAAAGATCGAAGCTAAGGTTCCAATAAATTGAAGACAAGAGAAAGAGAACTATTATGCACACATATATAATAGGATGAGAGTTTGGTTCGTCGAGAAGAAGTGAATCGTGAGCTGGAAATGTGCAACTGAAAAAAAAGACGCAAACAAGATAACATACCTTAGATTTGGAGGTATAGTGGAAGTAGTATGGTTCGGCGGTGGGGGAAATGGCAGTGGCAGTGGAGGCAGCAATAGTGGTAGTAGTAGGGTCCGATGGAGGGGGTAGAGACAGCGACGACGACGACAACGAAAGTAGCGGAGACAGCGGCAGAGTTATGGTTCTGTGAAAGCTTGAGGCGCGAGCAGTGATAGAGTTATTATAAGGTTCTATTTATAAAAACACAAAAGTCTTTTATCAACGCTTTTTATAAAGCGCTGATAAAGGTCTATTTTATCATCACTAAAATAGAAAGCACTGATAAAACTGACCTTAATCATCAATTTTTTAGCATTGATGAAACATTTATTTATCAGATATGGGTTCAAATCTGGGTGGGAGAGAATCTTTGGAGTAGGTAATTCATTCTTCTTACTGCCTGTAACACCCCAAGATTTCATAGTGTGTTATTTCTTCAAAATAATTCAATAACTTGCACTACACGCAACACCGAGTTCAAACACACCATGACTTACCAAAAAAGCCGTTCAAAAGAGGTTATGAATAGTATTAATTAAATTTTAAACTTTATATAATCCTTATAATTTTAGAATCCACATTATGAGTTTCTTAGACATAATGTAAGAACAAATTCATTTTTTGCACTTTTACCAATTTTAATAGTGAACCCTTTTTAAATCCAATATTTTAAACTTTTATATATTCAATTTGACTAAATAAATTTACTTTTTAGAATGGGGACATCAAAAATTTACAATTAAACATCCCAAGATTTCACGGTATGCTTTCCTTTGAATAATACAGTAGTGTGTGTTGTACGCAACTTCGAGTTCTAACACACACCACAACCAATCAAACTAGCCGTTATGAATAGTAATACCTACTTTTTAAAATTTTAAAAATTTTATCTCTCAAAATGGACTTCATTTTTGGATTCGGAGTATCGAATTTAGCCTAAGGTGAAATTTTGGTACTTTTCGGATAACTTTAATATTTTGATGAATAGTGAAAATTACTAACTTTTTAATTAAAAACGACTTTTTTAATCAAAATAATTAACAGTGATAAATTATTAATTTGAGTGGTTTTAAAGTATATTTAGAATATATTTTTAGCATTTAAAACAATTTTGGTCATTGGACATAATTTCACAATTAAACCGTACATAAACAAGTATCAATCTTTTGATAGTTATTATATCTTAAAAACACGCTTTTTGTTTTGACAGCGGGAATTAATTTTAAATTAATTTCTGCCACTTCTCTGTTTTGAATTTGGAAAAATGGATTCCATATTTGGAATCATGATATCAAAATTGTGTAAATAGATAACTTTTATTTTTAGACATTTTGAATAATTACTTCGGTAAATATTTTATTTACCATGGTTAAAGGGTAAATCCGGTAAATATGGGTTAAAACATAATATTAAAATAATACTAAATTACCCTAAAACGTGTCCTAACCTTATTGGTGGATACATGTCCGACCATGGGAATCTTTGGGTCGATTTTGGGACCCCATGGAGCCACTTGTAGGTGATAGAGACACTTTATTTTAATTAAGTTACATAAATACAAAAATGATATAAGCATATATCTTTTAGAAAAACAATTTTTACATAGGGTTATATTTGTTGGATTTTAGACTATAAATAGTAATTATAAAGATAAAAAGATTTCCTACATAATGGTATTTTATTTATAATTTTTAGACATTATATAATTTAATTTATTTATGACACAATGGTGATGCAGTAATTACCTAATTAATGAAAAATTAGAATAATTGATATTATAAATACCCAAATAAATGTAATTTGAGACTTTTTATAAATAAAAATAATTTTCTAGGATAATATGACATGTTAGGATTGATTTAATTAACTTTTTTCGAAGTAATCATTCTGTTATGATTTTTACAAAAATCAATTATTGAATAGTGTCAAAATTGACATAAAAGAGTTTTTAAAACAAATATTATATTATTAATTGATATTAAATTCCTAAAAATATAAGGTTTGGCCAAGAGACTTATATCATGATAGGTATATCATTAATGTACCACTTGGTAGTCTCTTGGATGTATATATTAAGTTTATTAACCATATAATATAAAAATACAAAGAGACATTGTAAAAGTGAAACTAATTAACTAAGAGTTAATACTTAAAGATAAGGTTAATATAATAACCCAAACCTATATAAATTCTATTGGTTGAGTGGTTTTAGACCCATCCCCACCTTAACCTTTAAATAATTCACTTTTGAGTCATTAAAAACCGAATATGAATTTATTATAAATTAATACTTTAAGTTTTTCCTAAAGAGCCCCTCCTCCCCCTTATAAAAGGACCCAACTTCTAAACAATTATTTACACCTTCAAAGCCTTTTGGTTCGTCCAAACCCTACCAAAATACTCTCTCAACTTCCCTCACTTCAAAATAGAGGCCTTAGTTTGATCAGAAATCTAACCTAAGGATCCCTTTTGATCAAATCAAAAGGAAGAACCCGAAGAAGAGGTAATGTTTTCACCACCCTCCTTCAAGTTCCCTTCTTCTTCAAATTATTCATTCTTTTTTATTTATATTATAAAATAATAAATCCAGTATATCCTATATACTGTGATGTTATTATAAATATGGTACAACCATATTCAGTATTCTATTCATCCTTTGAATGACATGTCACTATACGTGCGTATGTACGGCTTACCGTCTCCACGTCGTGGTGTAATTGTTATTCAATACATTATTATTTGGATGGGTATAATAATGATATATATTTGAAATAAATAATAAATATAACATCATAAGGATTCTTTATATATGATATACCATCCAATTATATATTATTTTAACATCAAAAGAATGATATTTTCGCTCGAGATTCATTTCCAAGTTCACCATTCATCGACGATTATAAAAATATATATTACTAATAAGTATGTAATATATGAAATAATAATGCTACTGGAGATATATATATTTATATATATAAGGATTTATGTACTTACATATATCTTATTCACTTACTTCCGTTCAATACTATATGAAAACAGAAACAGCGTTTATGCGTACCTACGGACTACCGTCTCCATAAACGGTATTTTCCATTTCATATATATGTCTATTATACATATTTATATTCTAAATATATATGATATATTTATCATGTTTATATTCTGGAAGTATTTAAATCATAATCTAAGTAATACAACTAAGAGTAACAAGTTAAAACACGTACGATAAAGGAAGTGATTATTACCCGAAATGTTAACTTAACATGGAAATTATTATTAAATGAGTAATATAAAGTCATAAATGAATCATGTATGGTATAATAAATATTAATATGGTTTTGTTATAATTTAATAACATACTACGATCTTCCTACAGAAGGTTAAACGTACCCTCGACTAAAGGAAAGTGCAAGGTAAGGGGTTTTCATCTCACTCCTTATTCCCGTGAGATTAATGCCATATTGCCACTATTACCTTTTGTGTGGTGTATGTACTGCCCATAATTGTATTCTTTGTGTAATAAACTTTAATTTATGTGTATTTACATATTCATTTTATGATACCTCTTTCATGAGTTGTATGTTTCGTAAGTTACCAAATTGGTAAGGGTTAATTCCGCAATCTCATCATTATCTGAGATTGTTTATGTGTAAGGATTTACTGGGACATTTTTATCATCCATGTCCATTTTTCATAAAAATGATTTCAAAATGAAGATTTTAAGGATTTTGAAAGGTACTCTTTATCAAGATCAGAATTTCAAATGTTTTAAAGATTTATCTTTCTAAATCTTTTTCATTAATGTCTATGTTTTCAAAATGATTTTAATGATTTATTTATATGGACATGAATATTTTGAAATGATAATTCTTTTAAAAAGTTTCAAAGTGGTATGGGACACTTTGATTCAAAAATATTTTTTAAAATTACTTCCTTTATAAATGTGTGACTTTTAAATGATTTTACAAAAAGGATATTTCTCTCAAAAAATTTTACTCATCATTTTCATCTATGTCAACATCCTTTGATGGATTTAAGCTCATTTGAAGTTGATTTATTATAAAAAACTTCCATTTATGGTTTTTTTGATATGTTTGACTGTGGATGTGTTATTTTTATACCATTAATGGTTTATGGAGAAAGTATTGACATTTCATATGCTAGTTTTAATACGAATGCTAATGTTATGTTTAAACCTATTCATATGAGGAATGCATTGGACTTAGTAAGTGACGGGTGGAGCCCGCTATAGATCCTAGATGCATCGGTAGGTCTCATGAGACAAACTAGTGTCTTGGCATGAATCCTTGATAAAATCTTATTTGTAGTCTTGGCACGAGGCCTTGGCTACGCGGTTACGATAGTCTAGCATTATGCATTCCATCATTATGAAAGTGGTTAGTGATATTGAATGTGATTATTCGATTAGTAGAATATCCATGTGAATAATTAAATGGAATTATTTAATTTTATTTCTGCCATATTATGCTGAAGTTCAAGATTAAAAGTCTTTTGTTTTAGTTTTATACATTGCATTAAATGTTTATACTTATTTTTGAAAGTTTCTGCTGTATTGCTTTCCCTTACTGAGCATTTGAGATCACCCATTTCTATGTTTTATTTTTTCCAGGATTCCAAGAAGTGTAATGTGATTGATATGCAGGGTTAAGCCAAGGGAATAATGGCATTCATAAAGATTATTTATGTTGTTTTGTACGTCTTAGAGTGCAAATGTAACATTCATGTATGTGATCTATTTTTCCAAGACTACTAAACTGATCGGTCCTTCAGGACTTGATTCCTTGTAATCATGCCAATGTATTAAAATAATGCACCGACTCTGGGTAACTAGGGTCGGGGAGTTACAGTTGGTATCAGAGGAAGTTTCGCAATAACCTTGGAAACTAGATTTAGATAAACTCTGATTAGAGCACATATCCTTAAGATAGACTTTGAGGATTTGTATAGAAGAACTTACTAGAATTTTGGTATTGTAGAGATTTTTTGAGTTTTCCGAGCAATACACCCCTGTCTGGATACGAGCAGGTAGAGGCGGCTCTGGCACAGATGTACCTAGGGGTAAAACCCGAAAACACCGCTTTGAGCTAGACTCGAACGGGAACTGGTGCACGACAACGGGTCTTGCTTCCCTCTTGGTTACGACACTCCCGGGGGATATGCTTAGGATAATTCTCATTTTCTTTACAAACCATTATGAAGGGATCATGAGTATATACTTACTTAAAGAAAACATTTTTATTATTATGGATTATATCTATAAACTGTTCAATTTGTGTTAGGTATTTTACAAGTTTGGTAATTATTCATTGCAATTTATAAACTGAACTAGTTTATGCTATTATATAGAAATGGCGCCCAGTAGAAGGAATGTGAACTCCCGTAATACGTATGATACAAAGAGTAATAATGATCATATCTTTCGTGGTCCTAAGCCATAATTTAGAAGGGAAATAGTATCCCACATATTATCATCATATGAAGAAATAATATTATGTGTTGATAAGAGGAGTAAAGAATTTTCAGAGTCCTATGGCTTTGAAGGGAATCCAGAGAAGAAAAGGATGGTAGAGAGAAGGACAGATAAATGGAAGAAGGTAAAGAAGGGTTTTTCCCGTATGTGATAACAGTATAAAGAATCACCTTGGAAATTTCTTGAAGGGAATAAGAGAATGTTATAAGTGTGGAGAAAAAGGACACCAAGTACGTGACTGCAAGTGTAAGAAAAAGGTTTCAAATGTGCAATGCTTCATCTGCAAGGAGTTTGGAAACTACACAAACCAATGTCCCAGTCATCAGACTATGCCGCAAATGATGCTATTGGATAATAATCAAGTTATGATACTACCATAGATAAAGAGGAATGACTAGTATTCTTATGTTGTTATTTTAGAATTATTTCATTTAAGTGTTGTATCAATGATGTTCTGGAAATAAATAAGGATTGTACTGCAATACTATTTAATTAAGGATTTTAGATTTTATGGTACTAAGAAAAGTGACTCTATAGTGAGTTAAATTTTTTGGAAATTACATGGTTGAAGGAAAGATAAAACTTAATGTGGTCCTAATATTGAGGTAGTGATTTTGGAATAAGAGATGGTTGATTTTGGTAATTCAGGATGTTACGGTGTTATAAAAGAATATATGAGGAAGGCATTCACATGTTATTACCTGGCGAAAAGGATCCTCATTATGTTTAACTTCCTTGTAAATTTTGGACTGTGAGTTTGGATAATAGTATTTTGGATAAGTCTAATGGTTGGAATGGATTAAGTTTGAAAGGTTATTTTTTTGATTTTTATAAAAGGACAACACGCAGACCGCGTGACGACCCGTCGTGTCGGGCAAAGCTGTGGGAATCAAACCCACAACCATAGTGCAATTGGGATTTATCACCTACCATTGTGCTACATTAAGTTCCTGGATGTTATAATGTAGTTTCTTTACATAAAGGGTCTGATATGTGAATTATAAATTCATTATATTTGGAATCCTATACGATTAGGATAAATAGAGTATTTTTGAGTTGTATTATGTTTTGGGGTGAAAGATGAGTTTGTGGTAGAAATTTATTAATGAATAAAACTCTAATTATAAAGTAAGTATATCTCCTTATGATCTTAGCCAATCCCATAAATAAATTCCTCAACATTAAGAAAAATAAATTAGAACAAAAATGTTTTCCTAGATGGTACCTTAGATCATCACAAATTTATGGCTTTGGGATTGTTGGCCTTTTCATAGCCATGTTCTCTACCACTCTCCATCAGATAATTGATGGTTAGATTTCTCTTCCATATCCATATTTTCCTACATGGAACCCTAGTATGTGTTATTTTCGGTAATATTCATACTTTCCACTCTTTATTTTAAATAGAGGCCTCATTAATTCATTTTTCGATGTGGCATTTCAACAAAGATATTTTGAAATGTCAAAAATGTGTTATCCTAATACCTTATGTTTTGTTGAACCGATGGTATTTTAAATCATCATAGATTGATGAATTTAAGGCCCTCAATTTTACACTTGTTTGTGATTGATGACCTCAATCACTACCTATAAATATTTACGTTTTTACTCCAATTATATGTCTCTAATTTCCACCAATGTTCTCCGAATAGAGATCATAATTTGGTGGTGACCCCTTTCATTTGTCTTTTCCTCTTATTAAGACTAAATTTTATTAACCCAATTTCTGATGTGGGTTTTCCCACAAAGATATTTTCTATATTCAACCTTTTATTTTCGAAGAACAATTTCAAATTGCGAGGACACAATTTATTGAAGGAGGTGAGAATGTAACACCCCAAGATTTCATATTGTGTTATTTCTTCAAAATAATTCAATAACTTGCACAACACAAAACACCGAGTTCAAGCACACCATGACTTACCAAACAAGCCGTTCAAAAGAGGTTATGAGTAGTATTAACTAAATTTTAAACTTTATATAATCCTTATAATTTTAGAATCCATATTATGAGTTTCTTAGACATATTTTAAGAACAAATTCATTTTTTGCACTTTTACCAATTTTAATAGTGAACCCTTTTTAAATCCAATATTTTAAACTTTTATATATTCAATTTTACTAAATAAAATTACTTTTTAGAATGGGGACATCAAAAATTTACAATGAAACATCCCAAGCTTCCACGGTACGCTTTCCTTTGAATAATACAGTAGTGTGTGTTGTACGCAATTTCGAGTTCTAACACACACCACAACCAATCAAACTAGCCGTTATGAATAGTAATACATACTTTTTAAAATTTTAGAAATTTTATCTCTAAAAATGGACTTCATTTTTGGATTCGGAGTATCAAATTTAGCCTAAGGTGAAATTTTGGTACTTTTCGGATAACTTTAATATTTTGATGAATAGTGAAAATTACTAAATTTTTAATTAAAAACAACTTTTTTAATCAAAATAATTAATAGTGATAAATTATGAATTTGAGTGGTTTTAAAGTATATTTAGAATATAGTTTTACCATTTAATACAATATTGGTCATTGGACATAATTTCATAATTAAACCGGACACAAACAAGTATCAATCTTTTGATAGTTATTATATCTTAAAAACACACTTTTTGTTTTGACAGCGGGAATTAATTTTAAATTAATTTCTGTCACTTCTGTGTTTTGAATTCAGAAAAATGGATTCCATATTTGGAATAATGATTTCCAAATTGTGTAAATAAGTAGCTTTTATTTTTAGACATTTTGAATAATTACTTCGGTAAATATTTTATTTACCATGGTTAAAGGGTAAATCTGGTAATAAGGGTTAAAAAATAATATTATAATAATACTAAATTACCCTAAAACGTGTCCTAACCTTATTTTTGGATACATGTCCGACCATGGGAATCTTTGGGTCGATTTTGGGACCCCATGGAGCCACATGTAGGTGATAGGGACACTTTATTTTAATTAACTTAAAATAAATACAAAAATGACATAAGCATATATCTTCTAGAAAAACAATTTTTACATAGGGTTATATATGTTTGATTTTAGACTATAAATAGTCATTAGAAATATAAAAATATTTCCTACATAATGGTATTTTATTTATAATTTTTAGACATTATATAAGTTAATTTATTTATGACACAATGGTGATGCAGTAATTACCTAATTAATGAAAAATTAGAATAATTGATATTATAAATACCCAAATAAATGTAATTTGAGACTTTTTATAAATAAAAATAATTTTCTAGGATAATATGATATGTTAGGATTTATTTAATTAACTTTTTTAGAATTAATAAGTCTGTTATGATTTTTAAAAAAATCAGTTATTGAATAGTGTCAAAATTGACATAAAAGAGTTTTTAAAACAAATATTATATTATTAATTGATATTAAATTCCTAAAAATATAATATTCGGCCAAGAGACTTATATCATGATAGGTATATCATTAATAGACCACTTGGGGGTCTCTTGGATATATATAGTAAGTTTATTAACCATATAATATAAAAATACAAAGAGACATTGTAAAAGTGAAGCTAATTAACTAAGAGTTAATACTTAAAGATAAGGTTAATATAATAACCCAAACCTGTCTAAATTCTATTGGTTGAGTGGTTTTAGACCCATACCTACCTTAACCTTTAAATAATCTACTTTGGAGCCATTATAAACCGAATATGAATTTATTATAAATTAATACTTTAAGTTTTTCCTAAATAGCCCCTCCTCCCCCTTATAAAAGGACCCAACTTCTAACCAATTATTCACACCTTCAAAGTATTTTGGTTCGGCCAAACCCTGCCAAAATACTCTCTAAACTTCCCTAAATTCAACATAGAGGCCTTAGTTTGATCAAAAAGCCAACCTAAGGATCCCTTTTGATCAAATCAAAAGGAAGAACCCGAAGAAGAGGTAATGTTTTCACCACCCTCTTTCAAGTTCCCTTCATCTTCAAATTCTTCTTTCTTTGTTATTTCTATTCTAAAATAATTACTCCAGTATCTCCTATATACTGTGATGTTATTATAAATATGGTACAATCATATTCAGTATTCTATCCATTCTTTGAATGAAATGTCACCATACGTGCGTACGTACGGCTTACTGTCTCCACGTCGTGGTGTAATTGTTATTCAATACATTATTTTTTGGATGGGTATAATAATGATGTGTATTTGATGTAAATAATAAATATAACATTATAAGTATTATTTATATATGATATACCATCCAATTATATATTATTTTAATATCAAAAGAATGATATTTTCGCTCGTATGTACGTACGAATTACCGTCTCCACGACGCGATGAGATTCATTTCCAAGTTCAACATTCATCGACGATTATAAAAATATATATTACTAATAAGTATGTAATATATGACATAATAATTCTACTGGAGATATATATATTTATATATATAAGGATTTATGTACTTACATATATCTTATTCACTTACTTCCGTTCAATACTATATGAAAATAGAAACAGCGTTTATGCGTACGTACGGACTACCGTCTCCATAAATGGTGTTTTAAATTTCATATATATGTCTATTATACATATTTATATTCTAAATATATATGATATATTCAACATGTTTTATATTATAGAAGTATTTAAATCATAATCTAAGTGATACAACCAAGAGTAACAAGTTAAAACGCATACGATAAAGAAAGTGATTATTACCCGAAATGTTAACTTAACATGGAAATTATTATTAAATGGGTAATATAAAGTCATAAATGAATCATGTATGATATCATAAATATTAATATGGTTATTTTATAATTTAATAACATACTATGATCTTCATACAGGAGGTTAAACGTACCCTCGACTAAAGGAAAGTGCAAGGTAAGGGGTTTTCATCTCACTCCTTATTCCCGTGAGATTCATGCCATATTGGCACTATTACATTTTGTGTGGTGTATTTACTGCCCATAATTGTATTCTTTGTGTAATAAACTTTAATTTATGTGTATTTACATATTCATTGTATGATACCTATTTCATGGGTTGTATGTTTCGTAAGTTACCAAATTGGTAAGGGTTAATTCCTCAATCTCATCATTATCCGAGATTGTTTATGTGTAAGCATTTACTGGGAAATTTTTATCATCCATGTCCATTTTTCATAAAAATGATTTCAAAATGAATATTTTAAGGATTTTTAAAGGTACTCTTTATCAAGATCATAATTTCAAATGTTTTAAAGATTTATCTTTCTAGATCTTTTTAATTAATGTCCATGTTTTCAAAATGATTTTAAGGATTTATTTATATGGACATGAATGTTTTGAAATGATAATTCTTTTAAAAAATTTCAAAGTGGTATGGGACACTTTGATTCAAAAATCTCTTTTAAAATTACTTCCTTTATAAATGTGTGACTTTTAAATGATTTTACAAAAAGGTTATTTCTCTCAAAAAATTTTACTCATCATTTTCATCTACATAAACATCCTTTGATGGATTTTAATCTCATTTGAAGTTGATTTATTATAAAAAACTTACATTGAAGGTTTTGTGATATGTTTGACTGTGGATGTGTTATTTTTATACCATTCATGGTTTATGGAGAAAGTATTGACATTTCGTATGCTAGTTTTAATATGAATGGTTATGTTATGTTTAAACCTTTTCATATGAGGAATGCATTAGACTTAGTAAGTGACAGGTGGAGCCCGCTATAGCTCCTCAATGCATTGGTAGGTCTCATGAGACAAACTAGTGTCTTGACACGAGGCCTTGACAAAATCTTATTTGTAGTCTTGGCACGAGGCCTTGGCTATGTGGTTATGATAGTCTGGCATTATGCATTCCATCATTACGAAAGTGGTTAGTGATATTGCATGTGATTATTTGATTAGTAGAATATCCATGTGAATAAGTAAATGGCATTATTTCATTTTATTTCTGCCATATTATGCTGAATTTCAAGTTTAAAATGCTTTTGTTTTAGTTTTATACATTGTCTTAAATGTTTATGCTTATTTTTGAAAGTTTCCACTGTATTGATTACCCTTACTGAGCATTTGAGCTCACCCCTTTCTATGTTTTATTTTCCCCAAGATTCCAAGAAGTGTAATGTGATTGATATGCAGGGTTAAGCCAAGGGAATAATGGCGTTCATAAAGATTATTTATGTTGTTTTGTACGTCTTAAAGTGCAAATGTAACATTCATGTATGTGATCTATTTTTACAAGACTGCTAAACTGATCGGTCCTTCGGGACTTGATTCCTTGTAATCATGGCAATGTATTAAAATAATGCACTGACTCTGGGTAACTAGGGTCGGGGCGTTACAGTTGGTATCGGAGGAAGTTTAGCAATAACCCTAGAAACTAGATTTAGATAAACTCTGATTAGAGCACATAGCCCTATGATAGACTTTGAGGATTAGTATAGAAGAACTTCCTAGAATTTTGGTATTGTAGAGATTTTGTGAGTTTTCCGAGCAGTACATCCCTGTCTGGATACGAGCAGGTAGAGGCGGCTCTGGCACAGATGTACCAAGGGGTAAAACCCGAAAACACCACTTTGAGCTAAACTCGAATGGGAACTGGTGCACGACAACGGGCCTTGCTGCACTCTTGGTTACGACACTCCCGAGGGATATGCTTAGGATAATTCTCATTTTCTTTACAAACCATTATAAATGGCTCATGATTATATACTTAATCAAAGAAAACATTTTTATGATTATGGATTATATCCATAAACTGTTCAATTTGTGTTAGGTATTTTACAAGTTTGGTAATTATTCATTGCAATTCATAAACTGAACTAGTTTATTCTATTGTATAGAAATGGTGCCCAGTAGAAGGAATGTGAACTCCCGTAATACGTATGATCCAAAGAGTAAGAAGGATCATATCTTTCGTGGTCCTAAGCCATAATTTAGAAGGGAAATGGTCTCCCACATATTATTATCATATGAATAAATAGTATCATGTGTTTATAAGACGAGTAAAGAATTCTCGGAGTCCTATGGCTTTTAAGGGAATCCAGAGAAGAAAAGGATGGTAGAGAGAAGCACAGATAAAGGGAAGAAGGTAAAGAAGGATTTTTCCCATATGTGATAACTATGGAAAGAATAACCTTGAAAAATGCTTGAAGGGAATGGGAGAATGTTATAAGTGTGGAGAAAAAGGACACCAAGTACGTGACTGCAAGTGTAAGGAAAAGGTTTCAAATGTAAAATGCTTCATCTGCAAGGAGTTTGGACACTACATGAACCAATGTCCCAATCATCAGACTATGCCGCAAATGATGCTATTGAATAATAATCAAGTTATGATACTACCACAGATGAAGAGGAATGACTAGTGTTCTTATGTTGTTATTTTAGAATCATTTCATTTAAGTGTTGTATCAATGATGTTCTGAAAATAAATAAGGATTATGCTGCAGTACTATTTAATTAAGGATTTGAGATTTTATGGTACTAAGAAAAGTGACTCTATAGTGAGTTAAATTTTTTGGAAATTATATGGTTAAAGGAAAGATAAACTTTAATATGGTCCTAATATTGAGGTAGTGATTTTGGAATAATAGATGGTTGATTTTGGTAATTCAGGATGTTGCGGTGTTGTAAAAGAATATATGAGGAAGGCATTCACATGTTATTACCTGGAAAAAAGGATCCTCATTATGTTTAACTTCCTTGTAAATTTTGGACTGTGAGTTTGGATAATAGTATTTTGGATAAGTCTAATGGTTGGAAGGGATTAAGTTTGAAAGGTTATTTTTTTGATTTTTATAAAAGGACAACACACAGACCGTGTGACGACCCGTCGTGTCGGACAAAGCTGCGGGAATCGAACCCACAACCATAGTGCAATTGGGATTTATCGCCTGCCATTGTGCTACATGAAGTTCCTGGATGGTATAATGTAGTTTCTTTACATAAAGGGTCTGATATATGAATTATAAATTCATTATATTTGGAACCCTATATGATTAGGATAAATAGAGTATTTTTGAGTTGTATTATGTTTTGGGGTGAAAGATGAGTTTGTGGTAGAAATTTATTAATGGATAAAACTCTAATTATAAAGTAAGTATATCTCCTTATGATCTTAGCTAATCCCATAAATAAATTCCTCAACATTAAGAAAAAGAACTTAGAACAAAAATGTTTTCCTAGATGGTACCTTAGATCATCACAAATTTATGGCTTTGGGATTGTTAGCCTTTTCATAGCCATGTTCTCTACCACTCTCCATCAGATAATTGATGGTTAGATTTCTCTTCCATATCCATATTTTCCTACATAGAAACCTAGTATGTGTTATTTTCGGTAATCTTTATACTTTCCACTCTTTATTTTAAATAGAGGCCTCATTAATTCATTTTTCAATGTGGGATTTCAACAAAGATATTTTGAAATGTCAAAAATGTGTTATCCTAATACCTTATGTTTTGTTGAACCGATGGTATTTTAAATCATCATAGATCGATGAATTTAAGGTCCTCAATTTTACACTTGTTTGTGATTGATGACCTCAATCACTACCTATAAATATTTACGTCTTTTCTCCAATTATATGTCTCCAATTGCCGCCAATGTTCTCCTAATAGAGATCATAATTTGGTGGTGACCCCTTTCATTTCTCTTTTCCTCTTATTAAGACTAAATTTTATTAACCCAATTTCTGATGTGGGTTTTCCCACAAAGATATTTTTTCAACATTTTATTTTCAAAGAACAATTTCAAATTGTGAGGACGCAATTTATTGAAGGAGGAGATAATGTAACACCCCAAGATTTCATAGTGTGTTATTTCTTCAAAATAATTCAATAACTTGCACTACACGCAACACCGAGTTCAAGCACACCATGACTTACCAAACAAGCCGTTAAAAAGAGGTTATGAATAGTATTAACTAAATTTTAAACTTTATATAATCCTTATAATTTTAGAATCCAAATCATGAGTTTCTTATACATAATGTAAGAACAAATTCATTTTTTGCACTTTTACCAATTTTAATAGTGAACCCTTTTTAAATCCAATATTTTAAACTTTTATATATTCAATTTGACTAAATAAATTTACTTTTTAGAATGGGGACATCAAAAATTTACAATGAAACATCCCAAGATTCCACGGTATTCTTTCCTTTGAATAATACAATAGTGTGTGTTGTATGCAACTTTGAGTTCTAACACACACCACAACCAATCAAACTAGCCGTTATGAATAGTAAAACCTACTTTTTAAAATTTTAGAAATTTTATCTCTCAAAATGGACTTCATTTTTGGATTCAGAGTATCGAATTTATCCTAAGGTGAGATTTTGGTACTTTTCAGATAACTTTAATATTTTGATGAATAGTGAAAATTACTAAATTTTTAATTAAAAACAACTTTTTTAATCAAAAAAATTAATAGTGATAAATTATGAATTTGAGTGGTTTTAAAGTATATTTAGAATATATTTTTACCATTTAATACAATTTTGGTCATTTTACATAATTTCACAATTAAACCGAACATAAACAAGTATCAATCTTTTGATAGTTATTATATCTTAAAAACACGCTTTTTGTTTTGACAGCGGGAATTAATTTTAAATTAATTTCTACCACTTCTGTGTTTTGAATTTGGAAAAATGGATTCCATATTTGGAATCAGGATGTCCAAATTGTGTAAATAGGTAACTTTTATTTTTAGACATTTTGAATAATTACTTCGGTAAATATTTTATTTACCATGGTTAAAGGGTAAATCCGGTAAATAAGGATTAAAAAATAATATTATAATAATACTAAATTACACTAAAACGTGTCCTAACCTTATTTGTGGATACATGTCCGACTATTTGTATCTTTGGGTCGATTTTGGGACCCCATGGAGCCACTTGTAGGCGATAGGGACACTTTATTTTAATTAAGTTAAAATAAATACAAAAATGACATAAGCATATATCTTTTAGATTTTTTTTTACATAGGGTTATATTTGTTGGATTTTCGACTATAAATAGTCATTAGAAAGATAAAACTATTTCCTACATAATGGTATTTTATTTTAAATTTTTAGACATTATATAATTTAGTTTATTTATGACACAATGGTGATACAATAATTACCTAATTAATGAAAAATTAGAATAATTGATATTATAAATACCCAAATAAATGTAATTTGAGACTTTTTATAAATACCAATAATTTTATAGGATAATATGACATGTTAGGATTTATTTAATTAACTTTTTTAGAAGTAATAATTCTGTTATAATTTTTACAAAAATCAATTATTGAATAGTGTCAAAATTGACATAAAAGAGTTTTTAAAACAAATATTATATTATTAATTAATATTAAATTCCTAAAAATATAAGGTTTGTCCAAGAGACTTATATAATGATAGTTATATCATTAATATACCACTTGGGGGTCTCTTGGATGTATATAATAAGTTTATTAACCATATAATATAAAAATACAAAGAGACATTGTAAAAGTGAAACTAATTAACTAAGAGTTAATACTTAAAGATAAGGTTAATATAATAACCCAAACCTGTATAAATTATATTGTTTGAGTGGTTTTCGACCCATACCCACCTTAAACTTTAAATAATCCACTTTTGAGCCATTAAAAACCGAATATGAATTTATTATAAATTAATACTTTAAGTTTTTTCTAAAGAGCCCCTCACCCCCTTATAAAAGGACCCAACTTCTAACCAATTCTTCACACCTTAAAAGTCTTTTGGTTTGGCCAACCCATTCCAAAATACTCTCTCAACTTTCCTCACTTCAACATAGATGACTTAGTTTGATCAGAAAGCCAACCTAAGGAGCCCTTTTGATCAAATCAAAAGGAAGAACCCGAAGAAGAGGTAATGTTTTCACCCCTCTTTGAAGTTCCTTTCTTCTTCAAATTCTTATTTATTTGTTATTTCTATTCTAAAATAATAACTCCAGTTTCTCCTATATACTGTGATGTTATTATAAATATGGTACAACCATTTTCAGTATTCTATCTATCCTTTGAATGACATGTCACCATACGTGCGTACGTACGGCTTACCGTCTCCATAAACGGTGTTTTCCATTTCATATATATGTCTATTATACATATTTATATTCTAAATATATATGATATATTTATAATGTTTTATATTATGGAAGTATTTAAATCATAATCTAAGTGATACAACCAAGAGTAACAAGTTAAAACACGTACGATAAAGAAAGTGATTATTACCCGAAATGTTAACTTAACATGGAAATTATTATTAAATGGGTAATATAAAGTCATAAATGAATCATGTATGATATCATAAATATTAATATGGTTATAGTATAATTTAATAACATACTACGATCTTCGTACATGAGGTTAATCGTACCCTCGACGAAAGGAAAGTGAAAGGTAAGAGGTTTTCATCTCACTCCTTATTCTCATGAGATTCATTCCATATTGATACTATTACCTTTTGTGTAGTGTATGTACTGCCAATAATTGTATTATTTATGTAATACACTTTAATTTATGTGTATTTACATATTCATTGTATGATACCTCTTTCATGGGTTGTATGTTTTGTAAGTTACCAAATTGGTAAGGGTTAATTCCTCAATCTCATCATTATCTGAGATTGTTTATGTGTAACTATTTACTGGGAAATTTTTATCATCCATGTCCATTTTTCATAAAAATGATTTCAAAATGAAGATTTTAAGGATTTTTAAAGGTACTCTTTATGAAGATCATAATTTCAAATGTTTTAAAGATTTATCTTTCTAAATATTTTTAATTAATGTCCATGTTTTCAAAATGATTTTAAGGATTTATTTATATGGAAATGAATGTTTTGAAATGATAATTCTTTTCAAAAGTTTCAAAGTGGTATGGGACACTTTGATTCAAAAATCTCTTTTAAAATTACTTACTTTATAAATGTGTGACTTTTAAAAGATTTTACAAAAAGGATATTTCTCTCAAAAAATTTTACTCATCATTTTCATCTATGTCAACATCCTTTGATGGATTTTAAGCTCATTTGAAGTTGATTTATTATAAAAAACTTTCGTTAAAGGTTTTTTGATATTTTTTACTGTGGATGTGTTATTTGTATACCATTCATGGTTTATGGAGAAAGTATTGACACTTTGTATGCTAGTTTTAATACGAATGTTTATGTTATGTTTAAACCTATTCATATAAGGAATGAATTAGACTTAGTAAGTGATGGGTGGAGCCCGCTATAGCTCCTCGATGCATCAGTAGGTCTCATGAGACAAACTAGTGTTTTGGCATGAGGCCTTGACAAAATCTTATTTGTAGTCTTGGCACGAGGCCTTAGCTACGTGGTTATGATAGTCTGGCATTATGCATTCCATCATTATAAAAGTGATTAGTGATATTGCATGTGATTATTCGATTAGTAGAATATCCATATGAATAAGTAAATGGAATTATTTCATTTTATTTCTGCCATATTTTTCTGAAGTTCAAGTTTAAAAGGCTTTTGTATTAGTTTTATACATTGCCTTAAATGTTTATGCTTATTTTTGAAAGTTTCCGCTGTATTGCTTACCCTTACTGAGCATTTGAGCTCACCCCTTTCTATGTTTTATTTTTCCCAGGATTCCAAGAAGTGTAATGTGATTGATATGCCGGGTTAATCCAAGGGAATAATGGCATTCATAAAGATTATTTATGTTGATTTGTACGTCTTAAAGTGCAAATGTAACATTAATTTATGTGATCTATTTTTCAAATACTGCTAAACTGATCGGTACTTCGGGACTTGATTCCTTGTAATCATGTCAATGTATTAAAATAATGCACCGACTCTGGGTAAATGGGGTCAGGGCGTTACACTTCCCATACCTGAGGTGGGTTTGGGATCCTATTGGCGACAGAATGCATTTTCAGGATGAGGAATCTGATGGCGTGGATGGATGTAATTTGCAGAGATCATGAGATCTTGGTGGCGGACGACAACGGGACCTCGACTGTCAATGGACCATGGGGTTTCTTCGTGGTGGTGATGAATTGCATGGATCATGGTGGTGCCACATGAGTTGCGGGGAGCATGATGCGGGATGAGGTTGGTGGAATAGGTGCTGTCAGTGATGACGTCCTGGAGCTGTTCACCACCGTCGTCCCGCCTGCAGGGATGACCATGGGAGAAAATCATAGACGATGTCTTCAGGGGAGGGACCACGGGACACGGTGGCACATGCAACACCAAGTGGAGCGATAGATCTGGTGAAGATCTGGCCGGAGATGACCAAATCTCACTGGCGACAAGTTTGACCGGTGCGGGCCGTCAACTTTTTTGCTGGTTCAAGCTGTCACACATGGAGATGTTGACATCCATACAGGTTGGCGATGAATTCTGTGTGCGCGGGGTATATTGGTCGATAGTGGGGTCCACATCTAGGTATGGGTGGGTTGTGGACCATTTACGGGTTGGGCCTTGGATGACTATGTTTGATGGCTTGGGCATTGCAGGTGTTTTAGATTTTGGCCTATGTGCCTTTGTTGTGGGGCATTAGGACCATGTTCTGCATGGGTGTTTTGTCATTCCTCTAATTTGGTGGTACTTCTATGTACCACAAGTTTTATTGTTGCTTATTTCACATTTTAATTTTTAATAAAAATTTTAGGGCTCAGTACGCTCAGTCCTGAATTTCCTGGTATATATATATATAATTATTTATAATTATAACTATAAACAAATAAATAATTCTTTATAATTATAAAAATATAATAAATATATTTATTATATTTATAATTTTATATAATAAATATATTTATTATAATTTTATAATTATTTAAATAAATACATTTATTTATTTATAATTATAATTAAAAATAAATATATTTATAAATATTTGTATATAATTATAAATATAATTATATATATATATTAATATATAAATATATATATTTATAAACTAATAATAAATGTATTTATTGTAATTTTATAATTATTTACATATATATATAGTTATAATTATAATTATAAATATAATGAATATATTTATTATTTAAATATATTTATTGTAATTTTATAAGTATTTATATGAACATAATAAGTTAATGGGTATAACATGAATGAGTCATACCTAATAAGGTATAGATTATAAAAAACGAGTCATCACATATATATGAAAACCATGATTAATAAGGGTGTCAATGTATTTATAAATGAACATTCATGAGTCGTGAATACATAACATATGCATGCATCATCATAATATGGGTAATCTTAACATTTGGAACATAACAACCCACAATCATGTCCACAAATAAACTTATGATCATATAACGTCAATTATACGTACTCACACATCAATGCATGAACATAAATAACACCAACCATCTCCATAAATATCATCATTATCTCTTGATATATATATTTATTCACCAAATTCATTGGAGAATATATATATATATATATATACTTTTTATATAATTATAATTATAAATAAATTTATTTAAAAATATTTATATAAAATTATAAATATATAATTATAATTATAATAAATATATTTGTTATTTTAAAAAATGATTATGATTTTATAATTTTTAAATAAATATATATTTATTTATAATCTTATAAATATATTTTTTAAACATTATATATACATTTGAATTATTAAAAAATATATATTAATTATAAACATGTGTTTTTTAATTAATGTATATAAATAAACATTATTTTTTAATATAAATATAATAATTATATATATATTAATAATATTTTTTTATTAAAAACTTTTATCAGCATTGATAAAGGTGCAACTTTTATCAGTTCTTTATGCTTAGTGCTGATAAAAGTCGACGCATCCCTTGCCCATATATATGGTAGTGGTACATAAACGTAACATAAAAAACCATACCCAATAAAATATAAATAAAAAATGACATGACCCGACCTACCGGGACCCCTGCTAGGTAGTGGAAGACTGATTGCGCCACCCCAGGTCCACCTCCAATAGACCAGGGCCTTTGAGTAGCATCAGGTAGGCATATCACACATGATGGGAGGTCTTAGCCTAATGCAATAGTACACAATGCACACCTCTACACCGGACATAATAATTCAAAACATATAAATAAAACCAACTACAATATATATAATGCATGTGATGAACACAAAGATCCATAAGGTAAATCAGTACACAAACCATAATGGGATAGGGGAAAGACATGCCCAACAACCTAGAGAACAAACCAACATAAATAGGTAAGGTGAAGAGGCCCCCACAACAAACAAGATCCAAACACAAACATTGTCCATAGTTAACATCTTCTAGTACCACTACAAAAAATGAGGTTTTAGCGACGATTCTAATAATCGTTGTTAAATAAACTATATTAAATATAATTTATAATAAATCATAAGTTTAATACAACTACCTCTATATTTTTTAATCTTTTAATTTAGAAGTAGTTATATTTAAACCACCGCTAAATCTTTTAAAAAAAACCTAATTCAACCCCTACTCCCAACGACGACCCCCGTGAACCCACCGCCGATGACCATCCCTCCTCCCCAACGATCCTCATGACCCCAACCCCTGCTCCCGATGATGGCTATCCCCCCCTCTGATCCCTGTGACCTCGATCCCCCTGCTTCCCGATGAGGACCTCATAGTGACTCCCCTATTCCTCGATGACGACCCCCAATATCAGCCCCTCTTCCCCCTTTTCTAGTGACTGCAACCACCGACATCATTGAAGGTACGATTGTCTGTTGGATTTTTCTAAGGGTTTTAATTAAATTATATAAAGATCTGTGTAATTGAGTGTCATTTTTGGGGATTTTTCCTAAAATGATGTCGGAGTTATGTTGAATACCTTCCATCGGCAGTTGGACATGGTTTTGGAGAGCGGATGCACCTCAATGATCTTTTAGGAAATTATTCACATATTTTTTTTATTTTGAATAATTAATTATAAATTGATATAATTAATTATTTCTTTCATGTGCCATGATACAGGTGCCAAGGGTGTTGTCAGTGTGTGGTGTAAGACTTGAAGCTTTTACATTTTCATCAAGAGGTAGGTCAATCTTTAAGTTTTGTGTCGCTTCCCCATTTAATAACCATTTAAATGTTTTTAAAATGATAATTTTCGTATTGGGGTCCACCTTAAGGGCTATTTTGGGTTGTCTTGGGAAGAATAGTGGTTTTAGATGTTTCATAGAGGGGTTTTCGTTCGAAAAACCTAATCATTTAGCATGTGATTTAAGAACACAAGACACATGTAATTTACTCTTCTCTTCTCTTTTTCTAAAATGATATCATGAAGTTAATATACTAAATAATAAATAATCTTAACCATGAGTACAATGCATAATGCTTACTATAATCTTTGTATTTTCATATTACATGAAGCTTTCTATATGTACTACTCTCTTCAAGTTGAGTATTGTTTTTCAAATCGATTCTGAAAATGTTGTAAAACCATAATTTCATGCAATGCTATGCTGAATATGGAAACACATGCACCAGATATCATAGTGCCAAGTTCTTATTTTGTGATAAAATAAATCTTTATTTACATAACTATCGAAACAAGAGCTATTTATAGAGATAATCATGTTTCTATAATATAAAATAAAAATTGATAATATGTAAAGCAGATAAGTTGGAGATCTTTTAATAGAATAATTATGTTCATCTATTATTACGGACTGATAATAGTATACTCGACATCCTAGTAACCTCTTTCCTCAGCTCAGTGAACTTATTCCACGACATTTGATTGTATTATTGTGAGGGGTAATATTTATTCATTTACGTTGTTTATGTCTTGAATGTGGGATTGAATCATTTTTATTTTGAACTTGTTTTATGTCGAATCAAGACCCTATCCTGATCACTGACGAATTTGGGTGATGTTTAATTTTGATTATACTTGTCTGATTAAAAATTTATATCTTTATATCTAAAGGTATAGGGATAAGTGTGGAAATCAAATACCTATGGATAAAAGTTGGATTAATTTACCTCAAAACACACCTTGGTATGCCAAGGGTTTGGAATAATTTTTAGATTATGCAATTGCAAACCAATCAGTGGATGCTAGAATAAAATGTATGTGTCATGATTGTAAATTAAATCGATGGTTGAATAGAAATGAAGTATATGAGCATTTTTTATTGAAATAGTTTCTTGCTCGTGTGTATGTTGGATTTGACATGGTGAATCAATTGTTATTGAAAGTCAAAATAGTGACAATCCTATCAATGAAACACAAAGTAACCCGCTAGAGGAGAATTTAGTTCGAAATTTGATAAATGAAACATTTGGAATTACAGGAAACAATGTATAATATTTTAATAGATCAACAAAACCTTTAGTTGATCCTGAGTAGGTTAATATTTCTCAGAACTTCAATGACCAAAAAATGGGTTTTATAAATTAGTTGAAGACGAACAATAAGAACTATATTAAGGGTGTGTCAAGAATTCGAAGTTGTCTTTTTCTACTTAAGTTGTATCATATCAAGTTTCTGTGGAATTACTGACAAAAGAATGTACATGATTTTAGAGTTTCTTCATGATGCATTTAGTGTAGCTAAGATCCATGCATCATTCTATGAGATGAAAAAAAATCATCAATAATCTTGGACTTGATTATACAAAGATATATGCATGCCTTAATGATTTCATGTTTTACTGGGGAGAAGAGTTTAATAAATAATAATGCATAAAATTTCATACAAGCAGATGGAATTCATTGAAAAAAATGAGAGTAAAAATCAAAAAAACCTCGGGAATAAATAGAAGAATAAAAATCCTACAAATGTATTGCATTTCTTTCCTATGAAACCATATTTATAAAGATTATTCATGTCATCTATGACTGCATATGACTTGAAGTGACATGCTCAGGATAGTAACAATGATGTCTTGATGAGACATTAAAAATATATAGTATCATGGGAGGTGTTTGATTCATTATATTTAGTTTTTTCTTCAGATCCTAAGAATGTATGTTTGAGATTGACTTCTGATGGTTTTAACCATTTTAGTACTTTAAGTACTAATTATAGAATTTGGTCAGTTGTTTTGATCCCTTATAATCTACCTCCATAGATGCGTATGAATAAGACTTCTTTCATTATTTCTATGATTATTCATAGAAATAAAATTCCTGGAAATGACATTGATGTATACCTTTAACCTCTAATCAAAGAATTATGAGAATTATGGGATGATGGAGTAGAAACACATGATGTTTCAATGATAAAACTATTCAAAATGTTTGCTACTTTAATGTGTAAAATTATTGACTTTCTTGGACTAGGAAACTTATCCAGTGGGAACACTCATACTAGTTTGGCTTGTCTAGTTTTTAATTTTTATTTTGAACCTCAATGATTATCTCATAGTAGAAAATGGTGTTTTATGTGTCATTGTCAACCTCTGGATGCTTCTTATAAATTCAAGTTTAACTATACATAATTCAACGGAGATATTAAATTGAGAAATCCACAGAAGTTATTATTTTGTTCAGGAATATTGGTACAATTAATGAATGTCACTGTAGAATTTGGAAAATGTAATCAGTTTAAAGAAGGTGGGAAAAGGGTATGAGGTGTAGTATATGAAGTAGTTGGAACACAACAGTGGAAGAAAATGAGTATATTTTTCAAACCCCCTTATTGTGAGTTTAATTTGATACGTCATAATATTCACATAATGCATATTGATAAGAATATATGCGACAATGTAATTTTTTACATAGCTTAATGAGCAAGGTAAATTGAAGGATCACCTTAATACTTGTAAGGATTTGAAATCAATGAACATAAGCATGATTTGTGAGAAAAAGAGAATGCAAATTATCCTTAGGATATTTTTACAATAAAAAATCATGAGAAATATTTATTCCTTCGAGATTTAAAGAATGAAAAAGTGCCAGATGGATATTCAAGTAATATTTCAAGGTGTGTTAACTTAAAACATCAAAAGTTACATGGATTGAAAAGTCATGTCTCACATATTCTAATGGAGGATTTTTTTTCCATTGGCATTTCATAATACATTAAATGAAAAAGTAACTGTAGTTCTAGTTGAGTATTAGAGAGCTTTGTGGGAAAACAATAAATCTAACTGAGTTTAATAAACTTCAAGAAATAATTGTTTTGACACTTTGTCATTTGGAGATATTATTTCCCCTTTCATTCTTCACAATCATGATTCATTTAACTATTCATTTGGTTGAATAAGCTAAACTTAGGTGCCCCATCCCACCCACCCTTCTTCATAATTTACTCATATATATGTATGCTTTACTTTGCCCCTAGGGTTCAACTTAGTGGTAAGTTTCCCTATGGGTCTCGGTGAGGTCTTGAGTTCGAGTCTCACTGAGTACATTCCTACATTGTATGTTGTCTGGTTTTTTATGTAAGGTACCCCCTTTACCTGAATAAAATGAGTTTTTACCCTAAACTTTTATATGCTTTACTTTTAATTAATAATCCGTGAAAAAATATAGGAGAACGATGGAAGGAAAATATCATTGACGTGGAGAACCAGAAACTGAACTCTAACGATGCTCTTAACTATTTCGACGCCTACACCATCAACAGATTCACTGGCGATCTATACTCTTGCACCCAAAATCGTAAGTGGCTCCACTACCACAGATCCGGGTAAGGGATGCACCTGATTTTATCAGCACTAAGCAGAAAGCGCTGATAAAAGTGGGGCCTTTATCAGTGCTAGCTAAAAGCACTGATAAAGGTGTACCCTTTATCAATGATTTTTTAGTGTTAATAAAGGGTAGATTTATCAGTGCTATTATTAGTGATGATAAAAGTTTTTAATAAAAAATATTATTAAATTATATAAAATTATTATATTTATATTAAAAAATAATGTTTATTTGTATACGAAGATGATGCATACCATGGGTTATCAGCCCATGGTCCTAAAATTTATTTAAATAAAGTAAAAATTATAATGTTTTAAAAAAAGTATAATAAATATAATTATTATAATTATTATATTTTTAATAATTCATATATATATATATAATGTTTAAAAAAAAAGTATTTATAAGATTATAATTAAAGATATATATATTTAAATAATTATAATATTATAATAAATTTCATTAAATAATAAATATATTTATTATATTTATAATTATATATTTATAATTATATATAAATACCTTTTAAATATATATATTTATAATTATAATTATATATATATAAAAATAAATATATGTTTCCAATGAATTTGGTCAATAAATATATTGATGTGTGAATATAATTGACGTTCATATGTTATGTATTCATCATGAATGCTCATTTACATATTACACCCTCGCTACTATTCATGTTTTCCATATATATGCGATGACTCATTTTTTATAATCTATACTTTACTAGGTATATATATATATATATATTTATAATTATATAAAAATATTTATAAAGATATTTATAATTATAAATAAATATATATATATATATTTGAAAATAATTATCAAATTATAATAAATATATTTATTATACATATAAAGTTATAAATATATATATAATTAAATAAATATATTTATAAATATATGTTTTATTCTTACTTTCATTAAAGCAAGTATCCTCATTTCATGTTTCAAAAGTGTTTAATCACTAATTGGACTTTTCAATGGGGTTTTCATTGAATGGAAGAAGTTTTATTCTTTATATGTAGTATGATGTGATTTGGTTTCATTATTGTTTTTCTAAAATAGAAAAATATTATAATGTAATGTATTTCAATATATTTATTTATAGTTATAATTATAAATAAATATATATACATGTAAATAATTATAAAATTATAATAAATATATTTATTATACTTATAAATTTATAAATATATATAATTAAATAAATATATTTATAAATATATACAAATATTTATAAATAAATACAAATATTTATAATTATTATTCTAAATATATATATATATTTAAATAATTATAAAATTATAATAAATATATTAATCATATATATTTATAAAATTATAATTGTAATAAATATATTTGTTATAATTTTATAATTATTTAAATATATATATATATTTATAATCATAACTATAAATAAATATATATTTATTATAATTTTTTAATTATAAATAAATAAATATTTATTTATACTTATAATTGTATATATATATATATAATTAAAAAATTAAAAAATTATAATAAATATATTTATTATAATTATAATGTTAAAAATATATATAATTAAATAAATATATTTATAAATATATGCAAATATTTTTAAATAAATAAAAATATTTATAATTATAATTCTAAATACATATAGATATATTTAAATAATTATAAAATTATAATAAATATATTAATTATATATATTTATAAAATTATAAGTATAATAATTACAATCCATTTAATTTTATAATTATTTAAATAAATAAATATATTTATATTTATAATTATAACTATAAATAAATATTTATTTATTATAATTTTTTAAATTATATATTTATATAAATATATATTTATTATATATTTATTATATTTATAATCTTATAAATATATATAATTAAAATATTAATTATATATAAAATCATAAATATAATAAATATAGTTATTATAATTTTATAATTATTTAAATAAATATATATAAATTTATAGTTATTAAATAATTATAAAATTATAATAAATACATAAAATTATTTATAATTCTAATTCTAAATAAATATAGATATATTTAATTATTTTTTTTTAAAAGAGTAAGGCATGACAACCCCTAATATTAAAATATAAAAGTAGTATAATAGAGGAACATGCAAGGGAAAAGCAAAGAGAAAAACAATCAAACAACACGTGAATGGGTACACATGCTATGGTGCGAAGCACTCCCACCCCGACCACGCGGATGACACCCTCACCTCCAAGTTTTGACCTGCACCCACAGTCCACCTCCATTATCTAGAAGCCCAACATCAACTGCTTCCATCATTTCCTCAGCTCTAGAAACTCGAGTATCTTTTTGGCCATCATTCTCACTCCTTCCTCAAGCAAGTAATTCAAATGATTCGTGAGTACGCACCTTTCGATTCACTTTCCCTTTCACCTGATGAGTCAGGTCCAAACTCTGAGTGTTTGGAGGTCACCTTACCTGATCCATGATAGGGGTCTTAAGAGATGCAACCTGATGGTCATCATTGTGTGAGTTATCCCCAACATGATGTTTACAAGCCAAGGTTACTGTATACCCCGCCCTTACTGCAGTTGCAGGGGATAGGGTAGTGACAACTTTGGGGAGATCCCCCTTAATAAGAGGGAAAGAATAATATAATTAATATATTTATTATAAATTTATAATTATAAATAAATAAATATTTATTTATAATATTTATAATTTTATAAATATAGATAATTATATAAATATATTTATTATATATATAAATATAAATAAATAAATAAATATATTTATAGTTATTATTTTAAATAAATATATATATATTTATTATACATATAATTTTATAAATATATATAAAAATATAAATAATTTATTATCATTATACTTTTATCAATGTTTTTTTAGCACTGATAAAGACATGCCTTTATCAGTGCTAAAAATGTGCTGATACAAGGTGTCTTTATCACCGCTATAATTTTAGCATTGATAAAGACACATTTTATCAGCACTTTCTATTTTAACACTGATAAAACATACCTTTATCGGTGATTTTTAGCTAGTATTGATAAATAGTTTTCCTGCTTTTATAAATAAACCCTAATTGCCTCTTCCTTCTCTCGCACACCTCAAGCTCTTGCGGAAGCCAACCCCTGCCGCCGCCTCCTCCTCCTCCTATGCTGTCGACTCCTCCTCTGCCCCAACCCCCCCTCCACTACCACAAATCCATCCTATGCCATCGTGAATCCCTCCTCCGCTGTGAACCTCACCTCCACTGCTGTTGGAGTAACGACAACAATAGTCTAAGGTACATGTTTATAGTTTCTTCATTTTTAGTTTATTCATGTTCCATTTATCTAGCATGGTGATCTTTGTTTTGAATTTTTTTTCATTGCGTCTAATAGGTGTTGTTAGATCATTATAAACCTATAAAATTCAACTTCATCTATATTTGGATCCATTTGGATTCATACAATATTCATATGAACTTCTTTTAAACCTAGTGGATCAAATTCTTATACATTTTTTGGATGGGCTTCTTTTGGTGGATCTGATGAATCTGGTTGTTCAACTCATTTGAATTGGTTGGATTGACTCATCTATATATGTTGTAATGTCTTAATTTGGTAGATTGGTTCCCATTATAGAATTATTTTTCCTATATATGATGAATTATAACAATATTGTGGATATGTTTTCAATTGATTGATTGGCTTCATTGGAATATATTGGATTGATTTATCAACATATGTAATCTTAAATTTTTGTCTACTGATAACCTGGAATAATGAAAGCCTTAAATAATATTTTAGTAAAATAGTCATCTTCTTCTAGTGCAATAATATTCTATTTTCAAAAAATTATATAATTATATGTGCATGGAACCTTATATAATCATATACCATGGACTTTGAATAATGAAATCCTTTAATAATCATCTGGTTTATTAACAATCTTTTGGATTGGTTTTACTAAGGTCATGGAATAATGAAAATTTTTATTTCAACTTTTTATGAATTAAAAAACATCAAACAATTTGGATTCTCAATAATTAGAGATTGTAATTTTTCCATGACTTGGTCATTGAATATGATACCATGATAATAAACCAGGATACCACGATTTTAAACAATATGTTAGGTTTTCAAATTATTTATTTGTTGAACATGCATGATATAATTCAAGTGATCACCAAAGAACTATATAGATGGGGAATTACCCAATCTTAAAACATTAATAATAAGATTAATGATTTTGAGATAAAGCATCATATTATTCATGGAGTTATTTTGAATGATGATTCTATAGAAAGAATTACAAACCAAGAAAATTGACTTGATATTAAAATATTAAATAGAGAAAAAAATTTGAAATTTTAGATTTATAATTTATTATATTAATGAAGTTTATAAAAAAACTTCATTATTTTATCAAAAATACATTGTTAGATGGAGGAATAACCATATTTCAAGGTTAAAGGCTGATAATGGTATATGGGTTGATACAAATGAAGGCATTAAGAATTTAATAGCATATTTTTATCAAATAATATTTTCTTCTCAACATAATTTTAGATCTAAATATATAAATTATTATTTTATTACAATTTTAACAAATTATATGAATGAATTATTAACTATTGATATTCAATGTTATAAAGTGGTTGTGGCATTTAGGTTGATACATCCATCAAAGGTACTTAACCTAGATTTTCTTCATGAAAATTTCTTTAAAAGGTTCTAGATTATTTTCGGACTTGATGTTGTTAACCTCATGAATGAGTTTTGGAGAGGTAATAATTCTATTGAAACTTATAATGATAATCTCATCACTTTGATTGTAGACTTTACTAATCTGAGTTCAGTTAAGGATTTTAGAATGTCTAGTCTTTGTAATGTCATTTATAAAGTCTTTTTGAAGATTTTAGAAAATAAACTATGAAAGATCATACCATATATTATTTTACTACCGTAGTTAATTTTTTTGACTTGAGTCATGATGTACTTAAAAGGATCAGAAAAGCAACATAGTTTCTTCTAGTGATGAGTGGCATAGGGAAATTCTTTGTGTGAAAGGAATGACACTTGGGGAAATTTTTGATAACGTAATGGGTTCATGCTTATAGATTTTATTAGGTGTATTTATAAAGGAAGAAACCAATATTACTTCATGTGAGATACATATACATTGTTCTTAGGGTGTACAACCAATTGATTTTGTGTGATCCAAGGATCATTGAGATAATGTAGTGTTTGTAGTAAACTGGAACATGAGTGTTTCATGGTTGCGAGAGTGGTCACTGACTATGGAACATATCTGTTGGACTCTGGTGTTGTGGTGAAGGATAATTGATATAATTGGACAATGTAAGCTTGGAACATCACAAATTATTATTGAATTTACAACAAGGACCATGTTATAGGTTTATTTTTTCTAACTATTGTAGATTATAATTAACAATATATGGGTGACAATAAAATTTAGGCCGGATGGTACTCACTGGACATGGATAAGGGATATCCAATGGTGGGAAGAAAATATAAAATTCTTGTGGAAATTATTATTATTACACCAACATTTTAATAATAAGATGGAATCATACTACACTGATTAATTTGGGATGAATCGAGATGTTTTCTATGTATGTCTTTATAATATATATTTGAAGATTTATCATGTTTAATTATGGGTGTTGATGTGTAAGTGGATGCTTCAATGGATGTTATACCATGTTTACATGATAAAACTTTTATAGATTTATATTTTATAAAATGTTGGTTATTTTTTTATTCATTTATCTTTTATAAACTGCCTCTCTTGGGATTTATGTATTTGTGAAAATTCCCAAGTGGATCTTTTAAAATGATTCAAGTGTTTTGAAATGTTTCTTAAAAAATTATATATGCTCATCATACCCTTTTTTAGTTTTAAATACCTTTAAAATTATTTAAACACTTGTCATGGACTTAGGTTGCATGCCAAGTTTTTGTCAACTCACCCGATTGGCTTTCATAAAGGGATGTGGATGTTTTGAAAGCGTATTTAATGCTGGTTTTCAATTTAACAAGGGGTGTGTGAAGTTTTAAATGAAAAATTTTAAAATATAGAGGGTTGTCGCACATTTTAAATGATTAATATTGTTGGGTCATGAAGTTTCCTTGAATTCTTTAAAAAAAGGAATTATGGTTTTGTGAAATAGTGTTTGGAATGATTAGTTTATTTTAAAAAGGGTGTGTTATTTTAAAGACAAATTTGTGTAAATGGTTGTTTTTTAATGGGATTTCAAGTGTGATTTTATAAATAGTTTTCAAAGGACGTATAAAATTTATTTTTCCCTAATATTTTAATTTTATATTTTTATAGAATTAGGAAAACCATTACATTATATAGGGAATACAAGTAGATCGATAATAACACTATGGAAAGGTCATATCACTAACTCTATCCAACCCATATGATTTCCATCATGAACTCACTCCCGTAAAAGGTGAATTAATTTTTAACCCCATTGAAACTCATATACCTAATTTTCATCCTACATCACCTACATGGTTTAAATTAGGGGAGTCATCTAGAATTACACCTTCTTTCTGGTTTGGTATTAGCTTCTAAGGGGACGAGTCCTAGTCAACAAAATGCAATTATAACTATCATTCAAATATTGAGTTCCTCTTATTCTAAAGGCCCCTTTTGTGTATTTATTTTGTTAAATATTATTGAATAAAATAGTATGGATATAAATAAAGAATGGATTTACACTTTTGTTATTCAAGACAAGTTAGTCTAGAGGAGTTGGAAGAACACTTGATCTTTCATGGAATATATTGAAGTTATAAATGTTGGAATAAACATGGGGGAAAAGTGAATGTAGCTAGTGGCTAGGATAACACTGCATTTAATAGATTATCTGATATGATTGCAAGTATGGAAAATGAAAAAGACCATATCAAGGATCTGATTAAAGATGCTAATGCTGATGAAGACCATATTGAGGGAATGTAAATGACAATTGAAGATGAACATTATGATTGACCAATTTTTTTTTATCAATTAAAATTTTTGCAAAGATGCCATTGTATGTTGGTTACACTAAATATATAGAATTTTCAGTCATACTGAAGCTTTATAATTTGAAATCAGGCAATAGATGGAGTGACACTAGTTTTATCGAACTACTTTTTCTCTTGAATGACATGCTCCCAGTAGATAACGTGCTCCCAAGATGAACATACAATGCCAAAAAATGATACGCTTGATGGGTATGATCTCTAAAAGAATACAAGCCTGCCCGAATGATTGTATATTGTTTCACAAGGAACAAAAATCACTTAAAGAATGCCCAAAGTGTGGCGATTATTGATACAAGAAAACTGAATCTAATTCTATAAAATTTGTGTGATACTTTACAATCATTATAAGGTTTAGGAACCTATATAGAAGTGAGGATACTGAAAGAAAATTGACATGGAATGAAGATAAAATAAATAAATATGGGAAACTACGTCACCCGATAGACTCTCCTCAGTATAAGAGAATTGATCACGAGTATCCTAAATTTGGAAATGAGCTAATAAACCTTCATCTTGTATTATCTACAGATGGAGTGAATTATTTTGGTTTTTAAAGAGTAACTCATAGTACATAGTTGGTTATGTTGTTAAATTATAACTTTCCAATGTGGTTATGCATGAAATGAAAATACATCATGTTTTCTATGATTATATTAGGACTAAAACAATCGGGTAATGATATTAATGTTTATTTGGATCCATTGATTGATGATTTGAAATTATTGTGGGACTCATGTGTTACATTGTATGATTCTCATAGAAATGATGATTTCATGTTGAGAACCATGTTGCATGAGATGATAAATGACTTTCCTTCTTATGGAAATTTTTTAGGATATAGAATTAAAGGAACTCAAGGGTGTCCTATTTACAAACAAGGTACACAATCAATTTGGTTGAAACATTCATCAAAAACCATGTTTCAAGGACATCGCAGGTTTCTACCCTAATGAAATAAGTACCGATATTGGACGACATGAGTAGATGGAAGTTTGGAATAATGTACAACATCATCTACACTAATAGGCGATCAACTATTTGAGAAGGTAGAAGTTGTGGACATTGATTTTGGTAAACTGTTTTTGAAAAACCTTACGAAAACCAGTTGAAAAAAGAGATCAGTTTTTTTTGAATTACGATACTAGAATTTTCTATACGCATGAAATTTTCTTGATGTTATGCATGTTGAAAAAAATGTATGTGATAGTGTCATCGAAACGTTTCTAAATGCACCCGACAAAACAAAGGATGGAATTAAGGCTAGGTTGGACATGGTTGACATGGGAATACGAGAAGAGTTGGTGCCAGTGAAGGGTGAAAAACAAAATTTTCTTCCTCTAAATTCTTACACTCTTTCCAGGCAGGATAGATATCAGTTTCTCAACTTCTTGAATGATGTAAAGTTTCTAGATGGGTATTAATAAAATATGAAGAACATTGTGTCAATGAATGATTTAATATTAAAGGGTATGAATTCACATGACTTCCATGTTTTTTTGTAAGATCTAATTCCTATAGATTTACGTTGATTTTTTCCCAAGAATGCCCATCACACATTAATCAAGCTCCGTTTATTTTTCAAATCTATAAGCAACAATGTTATAGACCCAGTGAAATTTACGACTATGGAAGGAGAAATTTCCATCATATTATGTGAATTGGAAATGTTCTTCCTACCAACATTTTTTGATATGATGGTTCATTTGATAGTTAACTTGGTGAGAGAGATTCAAATATGTGGTCCAGTACACTATAGATGGATGTATCCTGGTGATTTTATGCATGGATTGTCTATATATTGATGCACTTCCACCTAGATGTGCAGTCTCCACGGGGCATGAAAACCACATTTTTGGTGAATAATGGGCCCACCAACACCATGCCTCTCCCCACTCCATCCGCAGATCTGTCTGTGTGTTAGATGATGAGGAGTTGTCACCATTCATTCCAAATCATTATTAAACTTTTACTTGAATAAACAAAGAAACCAATGTTCCCAGACTTTTCAATAATACAATATTTGAAAGGTCAACATCATGGAATTCATTGATGAATAATGTAATTCTGATTTTTAGTGTAAAAAAAACACTAGCCACTCTTTGTAAAATGTAATGTTTACACCATGGAAATTATAATATAATAGATAAAGAAGAATAAAATAAAATAAAGGACTCTTAAATTGAAATTTGATCATGTATATATATATTGATATGGGTCATTGTTTAAAATAGGTAATCAATTTTTCATGTTGAGCATCATGTATGCATCCCCACCTGCATAAACACATTTGTAAATGCACCACATAAGATTCTACGTGGTTAACACAATTTATGCAATTCAAAGGGGCATGTGAATCTTACTACAACTCTATAAAAAAAATACTAGACATTCTCCATTACAAAACTTTCTTTTATTAGCATTAGAAATGAATTTTATCAATACTATGTTTCAAGTGATGATAAAAGTCGGATGCTTTTATTACATGTTTTTAGTGGTGAGAAAGAATGTCTTTTTTAACACTAATTTCTAATGCTAAGAAATAATCTAAATATTTTTTTAAATAATTTAGTGTTGAAAAACAAAAAATATGACCAATAAACCACACCATTATGCCTCACCTTTTCGAACCCACCCAAATCCCCACCACATAGCATGGAATTCCCAATTATTTCAAGCCTCATTACCACTCACCCAAATGAATTTAACAATTATAAAATGATATATCCATATATGTATGTATCTATGTATAATTTCTAATAAATATTTATATTATTATATATTTATATCTATTTAGATATTTTAAAATAAACATACTTAAATACATATTTTATATGATATATATGTGTGTGTATCTATATGTAAAAAATTATACAAACACACGTACTTATAATTATAAATATATGTGTATATTGTGTATATATAAATATTATAAATTATAGAATATGAATATAAATATAGAAATTTAAATATGAATATAAATATATTATAAATATATATTTATATTTCTCCCTCCCTCCCTCCCCTTCTATATAAATATATATTGTGTGTGTGTTTATATATGGGTGTCAATATACACATATCATATATTTAGAATTATATTTGTGTGTGTCTATATATATATATAATATGCAAGTGTGTGTTTATATATATATATATTATATTAATTTATATGTGTCTGTGTCTATATATATAAACCCACACACACATATAATTATAAATATATATGTACATTTTAAATTATATAATGTGAATATAAATATATAAATTTAAACATGAATACAATTATAATTATAATAATAGATATGTTGTAAATATATATGTATATTATAAAATATAAAATTTGAATATAGATATATTATAAGTAAAAGTATAAATGATTAAAAATATTCATAAATTATATATATATATATATATATTGTTATATAAATAATATTCAAGAATATATAAATATGTACATATAAAATATTATATATAAGGTAATTTTTATCAATGCTATTTTAGCATTGATAAAGGAAAAAATTTATTAGTGATAAAAAAATGTTGATAAAGGTTACATTTATCAGTGCTAATAAATGTTACCTTTATCAGCGCTAAATAAAGTACTGACAAAGGGTTACTTTTATCAACAATAAATAAAGTATTGAAAAAGGTGCCATTTTATCAAAGTTTTTTTAGTTCTAATAAAGATGACATTTATCAACACCTCTGTTTAGCCCTGATAAAAGTTCATCCTTTATCACCATTGTGTTTTAAGCACTGATAAAAGATAACAATAAATATCATAAAATCGATAGCAGTGCACATTGATCTAGTTCAGGTTTCGAGAAGATCACTCCTCCTATAGGCTCATTACTTTACAAGGTTTAAGGATAGGGTCACTGCCACCTAAGGGTTACTCCTTATCTGGGTGGTTGACTACCACTATAAGGTACTCACACTAATAAGATGGAATCATTGTCAGTTTACAAGAACATATGAATGAACTCTGCATGGGTGAATAATATATCACTTTATTGTGCGGGACACCCCAACCATAACATACATACATATTATATCATTTTACAATAATATACATTTCATATCATAATAAATCATTCCCCCAAAACTATAGGTTTAGTGTCTTTGGAGATTAGATACAATTACCTTCAAACACACACACACACACACCACACACATAGGCTGGAAAGGCAGACCATAACCCCCCCAAGGGGATAACCCACTCATCAAGCCTTATTTATTATCTATATACTTTACTAGTTATATGATTCATTCATGTTATACTCATGAATATATTCTCATAAATACTTATAATAAACCCGGTGTACTTTGTAGTTGAGGTTTGGCTTAGTGGTAAGCACCCCGTAATCCTACATAAAAAATGGGGGTTCAAAACCCATTGGGCGCAGGTTACTGTAATGATATTGTAGTAGTGGAGGCACTATTGCAACAACTACACTATAGTGGCGGCGGACACTATAGCAGTAGCAGCAGCAAGGGCTGTAGCAGGCGGGTACTGTAGTAATACTATTCACAGAGTGGGCCTTGAGCCATAAAATTCGGGCTTACAGGCCATGTAATGGGCTACATGCCCATTAGGTCTTCAGGCCAAATATATATGATGTAATAAATAGGTAGTTGGGTGGGTTATCCCTTGGGGAGGCTATGACCTACCTTTCAGGCCTATCTGTGTGCGATGTGTGTGTGTTTGATGTAATTGTACCTCCAAGCACCTAATATAATATAAAATTACAATAGATATATTTAAATAATAAATATACTTATTATATTTATAATTATAAAATTTTAATTATATATAAATACTTTTTAAATATATTTTTTTACAATTATAATTATAACTAAACAAATATATATATATATATATATATTTAAATAATTATAAAATTACAATAGATACATATATTATAATTTTATAAATATATATATATATAAATATTTTTATAATTACATAAAAATATTTATAAATATATTCAATTATAGTTATAATTATAAATATATATATATATATATGTAAATAATTATAAAATTATAATAAATATATTAATTATATATATTTATAAAATTAAAAATATAATAAATATATTTGTTATAATTTTATAATTATTTTAATAAATATATATATTTATAATTATAACTTTAAATAAATATATATTTATTATAATTTTTTAATTACAAATAAATATATATTTATTCATAGTTATAATTATAAATAAATATAAATTTATTTAAATAATTATAAAATTATAAAAAATATATTTACTATTCTTATAATGTTATAGATATATATAATTAAATAAATATATTTATAAATATATAAAAATATTTATAAATAAATACAAATATTTAAAATTATAATTATAAATAAATACAGTTATATTTAAATAATTATAAAATTATAATAAATATATTAATTATACATATTTATAAAATTATAAATATAATAAATATTTTTTTTATAATTTTATAATTATTTAAATAAATAAATAAATAAATAAATAAATACATAAATTTATAATTTAACTATAAATAAATATATATTTATTATAATTTTTTAATTATAAATGAATATATATTTATTTATACTTATAATTGTAAATAAATAAATATATATATAATTAAATAATTATAAAATTATACTAAATAAATTTATTATAATTATAGTGTTAAAAATATATATAATTAAATAAATATACTCAAAAGGTTGAGGAGATAGGCGAGCCTACTCCCAAAAAAATTATTAGAAAATAAAGATGATAAAGAAACAAGGAGAGACAAGGTCAAATAGAGACAAACCCTCATCCATAAAATAAAACAACAAATAAAGGGAATTAGGCATCCCCACAATCATGATCAGAGGCATCATCGACCTATTCCCACTCCGACTGTGAATTAATTTGATTGAAGAGCACAAAATACTTCTCCTAGATCTTTTTCTGTTCTATAGCGAGTTGGATCATAGAATGGCCATGCCCCCATGTTGTAGCCCAATCATCATGACCACGTCCCCAACCACGAGATTTTGGATGAAGACTTCGTTTCCAAGACTTGGGCTGATGCCATGCCCCTTCTGAATCATCCCTCCCCAATTCAACAATTTGATCATCCATAATTTGCATTTGGTCACCATGCCCTGCGTCACAAAGAGGGCTCTCAAGATGCCCTCCTCTAATACCAGGTACTAGCAGAACATTGGTATCCTCCTCAGTGACCACATTCCCTCTCATAGTGCAATAAAAAACCTGAGCATTCTCTTCTTCATCAGAAGCATCCTGCAGAGTCAGTGTTGCATTCATTGAATGCTCCAGGTTCTGTTTACCTATACTGCTTCTCGAGGCTTTAGCGATATCTTTCTAGACCTCATCATGAGATGAAGTGTCCTTGCCAAAAATATCTGACCAATGTATTTTCTTACTAGATCTTTGTATAGAGGCAACCCTCTAGTGGTCCAACTCAACACCACAGTGTGCATCACCCTATGTGAAAATGACTTCATCAAGCCCATCCTTCTTCTGATTGTCAAGTTTATTAAGAATTATATTCAGAGGTTGAACTTCACCAGTCGCTACGTGGATAGAAGTCTGCTCTATCATGTGATTCATTCCTTCCCCATCATTCATATTCTCAAATGGAATAATAAATTTTCAATTTACCATAGAGTGACCATTCTTCTTATAGTTGGAGAATTTTTTTTTCCAGACATTCAGAGTCCAAGTGCCCTATATTCCCACATATCTTACAAAAGGAAGGCTTCTTCTCAAACTCTATTGAGAGTTCTAACCATCAATCACCAGCAAGAAACAGAACTAAATCTGTAAGAGTTGAACTTAGATCAAATTCCACAAGTACTCTTGAAAAATGACCAAAGCGTGCAATCTCTATTTCTTTGTCAAATCTTGTTGGATCCCCAACCGTAGAGGCAATATCACACAACCACTGAGAATTCCAAAGAAACCACAATAGACCATGGATTCGTATCCAAAGTTGGGTGATGGAGCTCTTCATCACAAAAGTATTGAAGAAGGGACCCCAATCTTGAATCCTTAAAAATACAAGTTTAAGGGAAATAAAACCTAATCTCCAATCTCTAGATTTCAATTCATCAGAAGGGACACATAATATGAAATAACCCCTTACCGATTTAGGTAATCCTCCATCCACTGAAGCCCCATATTTGAAGAAGATGCTTCTTTGGATCTTCAATCTTCAATGGATTACCTTGACCATGAGAAGTCAACCGCGCAACAATCGAGTGCTTGCACATATCGAGTCTTTCTGCAATCAATTTCTGATTGGCTTCAACAATTTCATACAAACCATGTTTCGTGACCCTGGAAGCGGATCCACTCCTTGAATTGGTGAAAATGTGATTCAACTTCAGCTTATCAGTAAAGGAAATGTGACTAACAACAAGCTCCTTTGAAGATCCAGTCCCCGGTAGATTCACATCTAGATATGGGGCCAAGGCCTTCTTCTGGTCGTCCAATGATGACCCAAGGTTGGGTAGATTGACTACCGGAAGACCAGAAACATCCAAATTAGACTCAACCCTCATCCGAGTATCAGCAAGAGAAACACTATTCACAGTTGAATCTAGATCTGAGGCTGAGAACCTCATTCGAGAATCAACCAGAGAAACACGATTCACCCTTGAATCTAGATTCGAGTCTAAGAACCTCATCCAGTCATCTGGCTTCGACGACTCCACCGAAAGATTCTTTGGATTTTAAACGCGGTGAATCACACTGACGACCCCCCCAGGCCACCATCTCTCATCCGCACCACCATCGTAGCATCAAGATGCTGAAGACCACTATCTCCCTTCGCAACAACTGAAGCCGAAGACTTCGATTTGGACTCGCCCCGGGAAATCCTACAATCCACTTCATGTGTACCCTTATGTGATTCAAACAACCTTTGTCCTAGGAAAATTTCACCTACCGAGGGACAAGATCGAGCATCCATAATCGAAGAACCCTAGAAGACACCATCAGTTTCCAGAGCGAGAGAGTCTCACACAAACCTCATCCTCCAATTCGTTTAAAAATATATATTTATAAATAGATATAAATATTTATAAATAAATACAAATATTTATAATTATAATTATAAATATATATATATATATATATATTTAAATAATTATAAAATTATAATAAATATATTAATTATATATATTTATAAAATTATAAGTATAATAGATATAGTTCTTATAATTTTATAATTATTTAAATAAATAAATAAATAAATAGTTATAATTATAACTATAAATAAATATATATTTATTATATTTTTTAAAATTATATATTTATATAAATATATATTCATTATATATTTATTATATTTATAATCTTATAAATATATATAATTAATATATTAATTATAAATATTTATAAAATTATAAATATAAGAAATACAGTTATTATAATTTTATAATTATTTAAATAAATATATATAAAATTATAGTTATAAATATAAATAAATAAATATTTCTTATCTATAATTATTTATATTTATTTATATTTATAAATATAATTATATATATATATATTTAAATAATTATAAAATTATAATAACTGTATTTTTTATATTTATAATTTTATAAATATATATAATTGATATATTAATTATATATATTTATAATATTATAAATATAATAAATATATACTAAATATATAATGAATATATATTTATATAAATATATAATTTTAAAAAATATAATAAATATATATTTATTTATAGTTATAATTATATATATATATATATTTAAATAATTATAAAATTATAGGAACTATATCTATTATACTTATAATTTTATAAATATGTATAATTAATATATTTATCATGTTTAATTATGGGTGTTGATGTGTAAGTGGATGCTTCAATGGATGTTATACCATGTTGACATGATAGTTTTATAAATGTGTTTCATTGATTATTAGTGTTGGGATTTTAGAAAAACATTATGACAATATTTAGGTAGAGATGTGGGAATTCTAGAGACACGAGTTACAATATTATGGTCATACATTTATAGTACCCCTGTCTTAGGTCTCACACCCACTACTAGAATTTCCTTCTCGATGAGGCCATTAATGGTGAGTTGATTGTGTTGCATTTGTATTTCAATAATATTCTAGTGTGATGACTCCCTTAATTTTTCAACTTAGATTATCTCTTTAGGCCTTTGGTAGGTACCCCTTAATGGTTGATGCTTGATATTTTATTATTATTTTATCTTATTCTTTTATGTTGGTAAATTATATTTTCTTTAAAATAAAAAAATATAGTTTTTAGTTTTATTTACTCAACCCTACATAATAAAATTATTTTCATTATTTTCCCTAAAACTAGATTTTTTTGGTTTGTATTAAAAAAATAAATGGTATAAAATCTTTGACGATATCCTACGAGGCTCTTTTCTCACACCATAAATATACACATTGGTGAAAATATAGAATTAGTTGTCTATGATACAGGTAAAAGGAAAGGGTCACACTTTTATAGTGGTGTTCCATAGTCACTTCTTAAAGATATAATGATAATGGGATGTAGAGGTCACCATAGGGTATAAAGAGACCATATTAATTTTGTGTTATTTTAAGATATTTAATATAAAGTGCATCTCTTACAAACAAATTTATTTTTGGTTTAACTTTATATTTTAGATCATGTGTAAACCTTTTATAGATTTATATTTTATAAAATATTGATTATTTTTGATCCATGTATCTTTTATAAAGTGTCTCTTTTGGGATTTATGACATTATAAAATGCCTAAGTGACTCTTTTAAAATGATTAAAGTGTTTTGAAATGTTTCTTAAAAAATTATATGTGTTTAACATACCCTTTTTTTGGTTTTAAATAGCTTTAAAATGATTTAAATACTTGACATGGACTTAGGTTTCATGCCAAGTGTTTGATAACTCCCCCGATTGACTTTCATAAAGGGATGTGAGTGTTTTGAAAGCGTATTTAATATTGGTATCATTTTAAAAAAGGTGTGTAAAGTTTTAAATGAAAATTTGTAAAATATAGAGGGTTGTCACTCATTTTAAATGATTAAGAATGCTGGGTCATGAAGTTTCCTTGAATGATTAAAAAAAGGAATTGTGGTTTTGTGAAAGATTGCTTGGAATTTATTGGTTTATTTTAAAAAGGGTGTGTTATTTTAAACAGGAATTTGTGTAAATGGTTGGTTTTTTAATGGTATTTGTGATTTTATAAATAGTTTTTAATGGACATCTAAAATTTAATTTTTACACAATATTTTAAGTTTAGATTTTTTTAGAATTAAGAAAACCATTACATTATATAGGGAAGAAAAATAGATTGATAATGACACCATGATAAGGGCATGCCACTAACTCTATCCAACCTATAGGATATCCATCATGACCTCAATCCCACAAAATTTGAATTAATGTTTAAACCCATTGCAAATCCTAAACTTACTTTACATCCTCACCTGCATGTTTAAAATTGTGGGAGTCCTCTATAATTACATATTTTTTCTGGTTTGGTGTTATCTTCTAAGGGGATGAGTCTGAGGAAAAAAATTCTATAATATCTATAATTCAAATGTTGAGTTCCCCTAATTTTAAAGTCCCATTTTGTGTATTTATTTTGTTAAATATTAATATTATCGAATCAAATAGGATGGATATGAATAAAAAATGGATAGATGTCAATCGTCTGACAAAATAGTACGAAGATGGAGTGAAATAGTTCATCAAGTTTGCAAAAGATCATGCATGTGGCCCTTCTCAAATCCTTTTTCTATGTTTATGCAGTTTTTATTCAAGACTAATTAGTCCAGAGGAGTTGGAAGAACACTTGATCTATCATGGAATAGATTAAAGTTATAAATGTTGTAATAAACATAGGGAAAAATCAAATGTAGCTAGTGGTTGAGATAACAATGCATTTTCTGAATCATATGATATGATTACAAGTGTATAAAATGAAGAAGACCATATTTAGGATGTGATTATAGATGTGAATGATGATGATCATATTGAGGAAATTATAATGATAGTTGAATATGAACTTCATGTATTCCCAAAATTGTTTGAGAAGTTATAGAGTTGTGCAAAGACGTCACTGTATGTTGGTTGTACTAAATATACAGCATTGTCAGCCATACTAAAGCTATATAATTTGAAAGTAAGAAACAGATGGAGTGATTCCAATTTTAAAAAACTACTTGATCTCTTGAATGACATGATCCCAGGAGATAATGAGATCCTGATCCAAACATACTATTTCAAATGAATTCTACGCTCGATGGGTATGATCTTTGAAAGAATGCATGCCAACCTCAACGACTGTTTACTATTTCTCAAGGACTGCAAATCACTTTAAGAATTCCCAAAGTGTGGTTCTTCTTGATACAAGAAAGGTGAATCTGGCCCTATGGAAGTTGTATGGTACTTTCTAATCATTCCAAGGTTTAGGCACCTATATAGAAGTGACGAGACTTTATGGTAATTGACATGGAATGAAAATACAAGAATTAAAGATAAGAAACTATGTCAACCAATAGAATCTCCTCAGTGGAAGAGAATTGATCATGAGTATCCTAAATTTGGAAACAATATAAGAAACCTTCATCTTGTGTTATCTACAGATGGAGTGAATCCTTTTGGTTTTCAAAGCATCACTCATAGTACATGGCCGATTATGTTGGTAAATTATAACATACCACCCTAGTTATGCATAAAATGAAAATACATCATGTTATCTATGCATATATTAGGACCAAAACAACTGGGTAATGATATTGATGTTTATTTGGTTCCATTGATAGAGGATTTGAAATTATTTTGGGATTCATGTGTTACGTTGTATGATGCTTATAGAAATAAAGATTTAATGTTAAGATCTATGATTTACAAGATGATAAATGACTTTCCTTCTTATTAAAAATTTTCAAGATATAGAATTAATGGAACTCAAGGGTGTACCATTTACGAACAAGGTATATAGTCAATTAGGTTGAAACATTCATTGAAAACCTTGTTTCTTGGACATCATAGATTTCTACCCCGATGGCATAAGTACCAATATTGGATGAAATCATTCGATGGAAGTTTAGAAGAATGTACAACACTATCTCCACTAATAAGTGATCAACTATTTACTAATGTAAAAGGTATGGACACTGCTTTTGGTAAACCGTTTTTGAAAAACCTTATGAAAATAGATTGAAAAAAGAGATCAGTTTTTTTAAATTAACATACTAGAATTGTATGTACGTCAGGCATTTTCTTTCTGTTATGCATGTTGAAAAAAATGTATGTGATAGTGTCATCGACATGTTGTTAAATTCACCCAGCAAAACAAAGGATGGAATTAAGTCTAGGATAGACATGGTTGACATGAGAATATGAGAAGAGTTGGAACCATTGAAGGGTGAAAAACAAACTTTTCTTCCTCCAACTGCTTACACTCTTTCCAGAAAGGGGAGATATCAGTTTTAAAACTTCTTGAATGACATAAAGGTTACAAAGGGGGTATTCATCAAATATCAAGAACACTGTGTTAATGACCGATTTAAAGTTAAAGGGTCTAAAATCACATGAATGCCATGTTTTGAGGCAACATCTAATTCCTATAGCTTTACGTTGCATGTTTTCCAATAATGTCCATCATACATTAACTAAACTCTATTTATTTTTTCAAAGCTATATGCAACAAAGTTATAAACCCGGTGAAATTTTCAACTATGGAAAAAGAAATTTCCGTCACATTATGTGAATTGAAAATGTTCTTTCCACCAACATTATTTGATATGATGGTTCACTTGGTGATATATATTCAACTATGTGGTCCTGTAAACTATAGATGGATGTTACCCATTGAATGTTATATGAATATTTTGAAAGGGGATGTCAAAAATCTAATTTGGCCAGAGGGTTGTATTTCAGAGTGATATATTGTTGATGAAGCTCTTTCATTTTGTACTAAATACCTGTCCAGTGTGGAAAGAATTTGTCTACCAAAATCTTGTCACACTGGGAAACTTATAGGTGAAGGAATTTCTAGAAGAGATGTTGTCACAATAAATATTACAGATCAAGAGTAGGAACACCATTATGTTTTTCATAATAGTTTGGAGGTTTTCTTATAAGTTGAAACCCACAAAGAAATTCTTAGGCATTTGAATACATTAATGGTTGAAATATGGATATCAAATACACATAATAAATAGTTTATTGGATGGTTTCAAGACCATGTTTTTAAAGAGTTAGATGAAAATATGGATTCAATTTTAGAATGACTTCAATGGCTACCAGAGGACCAAGTGTGTATGTATTATCTTACAATGGTTTTGTAATTAATGGTTATACATTCTATATAAATGAAAATGATGAAGATAGTACCATAAAAAATAGTTTAGTTACACTTGTGGCTGAAGTGATGAATGTTTCTACTACTAAGGATAGAAATCCAATTTACGTGAACATGTCATACTTTGACATCATCAAAAAAATATGGGAGTTGGATTATACAACATTCCAAGTGATGATTTTTCAATGAAAGTGGGTTGATAACAGGAGTGATGTTAAAATAGATAAATTGAGATTCATGAAAATTGATTTCAATAAGGGTATAAAGATAAACTGTTTATAATGGAACCACAGGCAGTACAAGTATTTTGTGTTCTAGATCCCACAAACCCAAAGTGGTCAATTATTATATTATTGAACAAAACCACTAAAGGGTCAGATGAAAATTAAAATGAGGATTAACCTTTCATTGGGATGTCGCAATCATTTCTTAGTGGTCCTAATGTAGATTATGTTTTGTATGTTAGCGGATACCATAATAAAGATATTTGAATAGTCAATAGAGGGATAAAATATCTTCAGACTTTAAAAAAATAGAGAGTTCAATAACCAGGTTATATATATATATTTGTAATATAAATCATGTTACCTCATGTTATTATCTGTTCACTACTGTATCTAGGTACTCTAAATTAAAAGTTAAACCACTTTTGCAGATAATGATTTCCACAAATGTTGGTGCTTCTAATCCTAAGGAATATCACATCTCTCAACATGATGTTACTCACAGTGCAGAGGAACAATGACCTTCTACACATGTTGGTGCTTCTAATCCTAAGGAACAAAAGGTTTCTCAACATGTTGCTACTCCTAGTATAGAAGTAAAACAAACATCTTCACATGATGATGATACCACTCCAGAGGAACATATTGATGATGTTGAATCTAAGGAAATGGTAGGCAATGAAGGACCGATGACGTAGAAAAAAAGGAGCACTGTAGTTTGATGGTGTTAACAAAAATAATTAAGGCGAAAATAAAAGGCATCAAATAGGAGGTTGGATAGAATGTGTGGGTACAACATGTTAACCCCAAAATGTTAATGTTTAGTAGTTACATTGGAATCTTCATTCAGTAATGTGTGCCAATTGATGTAGATTCATGGAACCATGTTGTACCTAGGCTTAATACTTTTATGTGGGAAGAGATTACAGTAACATTATGATATCATTTATTTATTTTACTAAAAAATAAAATAATGAAACATTGAATCACTCTTAATAATCCCTCACAGAGTGAATTTATAGTAGATGTATCCCACAAGAAATATGTATTAATGATTGCTATAAGGATTCATAGAGGATTTTACACAATTATAACGAGACATCATCTTAAATATGCTGAAGGGAAAATAAACCCACCCCCACCACTTATCTATAAACAGATGATAACCCAAGAAGCATGAGATTCATTTAATGGCCATCGTGTAGATGTGCCTTTTCAGGTTCGTTATGTCTAGTAATATGTTGTTTGAAGGTATGTATATTCATCACTTTGATTGATAATTTTTTATTTATAAAATAACAACTAAGTGATGAAATAAGGAATGGGAAAAAAAATAGCATACCCCTATCATAAAGCAAGGATGGGGTATGCTTCACTTGAAAAAAAAATTGGTACATATTTTAAATCTACCATAATAATTTTATGTGACATGAAACAAAAACATAATTATGTTTCTATATTTATATGCAGATTGATGACTCCAAATACAAAGCCACTTCCATCCTACGCCATGTACTATGGAAGGAGGAATGTGTAAATAAAGATGGTATTCTAATAGATTAAAACACCTAAAAGGATTGGGAAATATGCGTAAGTATGACATAATAATTTTTTTGCTTTAAATAACTATTACATAACAATTATTACATATTTTACTATATTTTATATTCGAAATAGCCACAAGAATAAATAAAATCTATACCATATGAACACATATTATCGGTGGCCTTGAAGTGGCTAGAACAGTATGGCCATGTTAGAGGTGTGTGTTTTTGGGTGACACATCGGTCATATTTTTAGAAAAAAACAAGAGGAGGATCAAGGTGAAGAAATGAAACAGATGATACAAAGACTAGATACCCTTGAAGAACAATTCCAATGGAAGAGAGAGATGATAAAAACTTTTATGTAGGGGAGAAAATAGAAGAAACAACTCAAGAAAAACCATTTCTTAAAGATCCCCCACTCCCCACCAGCTTTGAGGCGAGCCATTCCCCTCAAAGTGCTATCTTGGCCATGGTAATCAATGTTCTAATAATTGTTTCTATGAAATGTGAATCAGATAGACACTAATACCTTTCCTGTACTAATATTATATAGGGTGATAATGATTGTGATTTATATCTATCAACACCCACCCATCACCTTGTAGTGAGGGATACAATGTTCAATATTCAAAACGATATACCACACAATATATTACTTCCAATAGGTCATGTGAGAGTGTTGATTAGCATAGCCCATGAACTGAGTGCTGAGCTACTTATTCCAATTGATGAGGAATATATTCACAAGGTTGAGTAATTTGTTGGAACATTCATCACATGACCATCACATCTTGTAAAAAAACATGTCGAGAAGGAGGTATTCATTTACAATTTATTTTTCAAGATAAACCTTTAACAATTAATGAAAAAAGGTCTAAAATGATGAATTTTATTATGAACGGACAAAGGGAAGTGGGTGAAATGAAAGAATGACTCAAAACCATCGAATGGATCGACTAACCAATTGAAAAGATCTACCGAAATCACCTTTACGTCACCCATTATATATCCACATTTACTATTATTGAAGGTTAATGTGGATAAAAAGTTAAAAAATGGTTGTATTCACATAGTTGATTTTGAAGAAAATATGTATGGAGAGAAATTTCAAGGCTTCATTGGTGTTGAGAATATAAGTGAAATGCTCAACTATGATTGGCTCAGTGCCTCAATTATTAATGTATACATGAGGTATTTTTTCATGATTTGATTTTCCAAAAGCTTATGTGCTATGTTAATTATGACTAAATAAATTTCATATTTTTGGAAGGCATATATATCAAAAACAATTTAAGGGATTTCCCCATGATTTTTTTGGACTCGTTAGTCCTCACATATCCTCTACAGAACAACCAAAAATAAAATCCAAAAAAGGATGAAATAGCGGCAGGCTTGGTCAAATAATTTGAAAGAAAACTTTCAAATGACTAATTCTTCTTAATACCAATAATGCAAGTGTAAAAATCTAGAATTTAATCATATCAAATATATTTTCATTTCTTTCATTACTTATTCGTTTTTTTAGGCAACATTGGATTCTCATTGCGGTTAATTTTGATACTTTAAATATTTATTTCTTGAATTCAATGCATGGATATCCAACAAACCGACCACACATGATGGTGTTTGTAAATTTTTAATACATTGTATTCATTATTTTAGAACTAAACATCAAGTTATATAATTTAGATTATGTTTTAATGAGGATTCTATTATATTGTGCGGTGCATCAATATCATGAAAAATAAGGAATGAGGCCAAGGGATAAGAATGAGGACCATGAAAATTTCTAAAACTAGACAAGTATCAGTGAGTATATAATAATATTTAAATATCCAAATATATATAAAAAAAATTAATTATTCTCCTCAATGTTTCTGCAGTGTCTAAAACAAACAAATGGAAAATATTGTGGTTATTATGTTTGTAAATTTATAAGATAGATCATATTCCATCAACAAACTAACATCCCTGAAGATTTTTTTTTGAAGATAATTACTATTTAATTTAAGATATTTATTAATCCTTTGTGTATTTATATTTTTCCAGTACTACTATAATTGTTGAAAAGACTCATATTCACAAGATGATATATATTTTCTTAGAAATGAATGGGTAACATACATGTTGGAAGAATTTACAAAAATAGCATGAATATGTGACTTACATATAAGTAGTGGATTGTTTCATATTTATGTTTAATTTAATTATTTTTAATATTACTCATATAAGAATTGTCTTCTTATACAGGTGGATTCCTTTGTTCAAGTCATGGTGGTTTGTTCGAAGCTGATCATGATCATGAGAGATTTGGATTCGAGGCTGTAACTCAGAATTCAATGAGAAGGTAAAGTGTTTTTTAATATACACTTTTTTTCCTCATAATATTATATGTTATCTAATGTATTAACATAATAAAAATTAAATGTTTGACTACTTGATTTAAAAAGTGTTACTCACCAAAAATTGAGAAAATACACTCGGATTGTCTTGATATTTTTATAAAAAAATCATAAGTCATTTGTGACATGTATGAATGATTCTAATTTCAAACTGATACACAATGTTATTGGTATGAATCAAAATGCATGTTTCTAGTTTGGAATGACATTTTAGTAAAAAAACAACTGGCATAATGAAAACCAATAAAACACATTTGGATTATTTTTATACTTTAGGAAAATGATCTATAAGTCCTTTATGACATGAAGGAATCAACCTACCTCAATAATATGCATGGTGTGGTCGGTATAACTCAAAGTGTCTCTTTTTATTTAAAATTGACATTAATTTTAGTAAAAAGAAAAAGTGACATATTGAAAAATTAGTAAAAACATTCATATTGTTTTGATATTTTATAAAAATGATCCATGAGTCATTTTTAATGTGTAGGAGTCAACCAGACCTCAATATGATGCACAGTGTGACCGATATGACTCCAAGTGTGTATTTTTATTTAAAATTGACATTAATTTAAGTAAAAAAGAAAAAGTGACATACTAAAAACTGAGAAAACCCATTCATAATGTTTTTATAGTTTAGAAAAAAAAATGAGTCATTTTGTATGTGTAGAAATCAACCACACCTCAATCCAACACACAGTTTGATCGATATGACTCAAAGTGTCTGTTATCAGTTTAAAATTGACATTTTAGTTAAAAATATGTCCCTCATTGAAAACCAATCAAACGCACTCCAATTATATTTATAATTTTTGAAATTGATTCATAAATCATTTTTGATGTGTATGAAGCAGTCTCATATCAAACCAATGCACGATATGACTGGTATGACTCAAAATACGTGTTTTCAGTTTGAAATGACATTTTAATAAAAAACACAACTGCATACTAAAAACCAATAAAATACATTCATATTGTTTTTATAATTTATGAAAACAATATATAATTCATTTTTGATGTATAAGAATCAACCACACCTCAATATGATGCACAATGTGGTCGGTATAACTCAAAGCGTCTCTTTTTATTTAAAATTGACATTAATTTTAGTAAAAAGAACAAGTGAAATACTGAAAATTGAGAAAATGCATTCATATTGTTTTAATATTTTTTTTTAAAATGATCCAAGAGTCATTTGGGATGTGTATGAGTCAAACTCACCTCAATATTATGCACAGTGTGACCAGTATGACTTAAAGTGTGTCTTTTTATTTAAAATTGACAATAATTTAAGTAAAAAGAAAAAGTGACATACTAAAAACTAAGAAAAACATTATTATTTTTTTGATAATTTAGTAAAATTATCCATGATTTATTTTTGACATGTAGGAATCAACCACACCACAATCCAATTCATGGTGTGACTGGTATGACTCAAAGTTTCCGTAATTAGTTCAAATTTGACATTTTTGTTCAAAACATGTCCCTCACTAAAAATCAATAAAACATGTTATGATTGTCTTGATAATTTATAAAAGCTATTCATAAGTGATTTTTTTACATTTATGAAGTAGTTTCATGTCAAAACGATGCACGATGTGACCGGTATGACTCAAAATGCATGTTTCTAATTTGAAATGACATTTTAATAAAAAACACAACTATCATACTGAAAACTAAGAAAACACATTCGAATTGTTTTTATAATTTAGTAAAATGTTATATAAGTCATTTTTAAGTATAGGAATCAACCAAACCTCAATATGATGCACGATGTGGTCGGTATAACTCAAATTTTCTCTTTTTATTTAAAATTGACATTAATTTTAGTAAAAAGAAAAAGTGACATACTGAAAACCAAGAAAATACATTCATATTGTTTTCATATTTTATGAAAATTATCTATGAGTAATTTTTGATGTTTAGAAGTCAACCTCACATCAATATGTTGCACGGTATGACCATTATGACTCAAAGTGTGTCTTTTTATTTAAAATTGACATTAATTTAAGTAAAAAGAACAAGTGACATACTGAAAACTGATAAAATTCATTTGGATTGTTTTGATACTTTAAGAAAATGATATATGAGTCATTTTTAAAATGTAGGAATCAAAAAAACCTCAATATGATGCACAGTGTGACCAGTATGACTCAAAGTATCCGTTATCTGTTTAAAAATGACATTTTAGTTCAAAATATGGCCCTCATTGAAAAATAAGAAAACGTGCTATGATTGTCTTGATAATTTAGGACAATGATTCATAAGTCATTTTTCATGTGTATGATGTAGTATCACATCAAAATGATAAGCGATGTAACCGGTATGACTCAAAAATTATATTTTCAGTTTGAAATGACATTTTAGTAAAAAAACACAACTGACATACTGAAAATCGAGCAAATGAATTTAGATTATTTTTATACTTTAGTAAAATGATCCATGAGTAATTTATGATAGGGGACACACCTCAATACGATGCATGATGTGACCGGTATAACTCCAAATGTGTCATTATTTAAAATTAACATTAATTTTAGTAAAAGAACAAGTGACATACTCAAAACTGAGCAAACACATTTGTATTGTTCTGATATTTTAGGAAAACTATCCACAACTCATTTGTGATGTGTAGGAATCTACCCCACCTCAATATGACACACAATGTGACTAGTATCACTCCAAATGTTTTGTTTTTTATTAAATATTGAAATTTTATGAATATATTCTATCATATTAATGATTAATTTATTTCTTTATATTATTACTAACATAATATTTTTTTTCTTATGCAGGTAGAAAATTTTTCTTGGGTTGAGATGATTTTTTTAACAATTGATACCATAGGCGAACATTTCTGATAGGGGATCACGAGCGTCAAAAGATGAAATATTAATGTTTTTAAATGTTTTTTGGATAATTGTAAATGTAATTATATTAGACATTGTTTGAAATGTATATAGTAGTGATTTTTTTTGTATATACAATGGGAAGAAATTTTTGTATTAATGATGTCAATTAAATGTATATAGTATTTTTTGGAATTATAGGTTTTTGCTGGGTGTGCTATTATATTAACAGCACATTACAGCCAGCTAGTCCTTTATCAGTGCTGTGATTAACAATGCTATTAAAATCCTTTTTTGCGCGATGTTAAGGGGAATATGTATAGTAGTGATAATTCAACCCCACCCCCTCACTTGCGACGGTGACCCTCATGACCCCAACCCATACTTCTAATGAGGATCCCCATGACCCCACCACTGACGATCGTCCCTCCACCCCGAAGTTCCTCATGACCCCAACCCCCTGCTCCCGACAACAGCCATCACCCTCCTATGATCTACATGACCTCGACCCCCTACTCCCTGATGAGGACCACACAATGACTCCCCTTATCCTTGAAAAGGACCGCCAACATCGACCCCTCTTCCCCTTTTAATAATGACTGCAACCCCCGACATCGTTGAAGGTATGATTACCTGTTGGATTTTTTAAGGGTTTTAATTAAATTATATAAATATCTAGGTAATTTAGTGTTATTTTTTGGGGCTTTTTCCCAGAATGATATCGAGGCTATGTTGAAGACCTTCCATCAACAGTTGGTCATGGTTTTAGAGAGTGGATGCAACTCAATGTTATTTTAGTTGATTATTCCTATTTTTTTTAGTTTTGAATAATTAATTATAAATCAATATAGTTAATTATTTATTTCACGTGGCATGAACAGGTTCCAAGGGTGTTGTCGGTGTGTGGTGTAAGACTTGAATCTTTTACATTTTTATCAAGAGGTTGGCCAATATTTCAGTTTTGTGTCACTTCCCCATTTAATAATCATTTAATTTTTTTTAAAATGATAATTTTTCTATTAAGGTCCACCTTAAGAGCCATTTTGGGGTTTCTTGGAGAGAATAGTGGGTTTAGATGTTTTGTAGATGGGTTTTTGTTCAAAAAACCTGATCATTTAGCCCATAGTTTAAGAACACAAGGTGCATGTAATTTAATGCCCTCTTCTCTCTCTTTTAAAATGATATCATGAAGTTAATATAATAAATAAAAAATACTCTTAATCTTGATTACAATTCATAATGCTTACTACAATCTATGTAGCTTCAGATTACATGAAGATTTCTGTATTTGCTACACTCTTCAAGTTGAGTATTTTTTTATCAAATTATTTATGAAATGTTGTAAAACCATAATTGAATGCAATGATATGATACATATAGAAGTACATGCACTAGATATCATAGTTCCAAGTTATTATTTTGAGATGCAAAAAAATCTTGATTTGCATAATTATTGAAGAAATAGCTAGTTATAGAGACAATCATGTTTCTGAAATATAAAATAAAAATTGATAATATGTAAATTAGAAAAGATAAAGATATTTTAATAGAAGAATTGTGTTAATGTATTATTACAGACTTATAACAATATGTTCAACATCACAGTAACCACTCTCCTCAGCTCAGTGAACTTATTCCATGACATCCTACCTTATTATTATGAGGGTTCTTATTTATTCATTTATGTTGTTTATGTTTTTAATGTGGGATTGAATCATTTTTATGTTGAATTTTTGTTATGTCGAATCAAGACCCTACCCTGGTCAATGATGAAGTTGGGAGATTTTTAATTTTGATTATACTTGTTTGATTAAAAATTTATATCTTTATATCTGAATGTATAGGGAGAAGAGTGGAAATCCAATTAATGTAGATAAAAGTTGGATTAATTTACCTCAAAACACACCTCTGTATTCCATGAGTCTGGAATAATTTTTAGATTATGAAATTGCAAACCGATCAGTGGATGGTAGAATAAAATGTCTATGTTTTGACTGTAAATTCAAGCGATGGTTGAATCAAAATGAAATATATGATCATATTTTATTGAAACTATTTCCTGTTCGGGTGTATGTTAGATTTGGCATAGTGAATCAAATGTTATGTAAATTTAAAATAATGACAATCTTGTCAATGAAACACAAAGTTACCCACTAGAGGAGAATTTAGTTTGAAATTTGATAAATGACGCATTTGGATTTGCAGGATACAATGTATAGGATTTTAATAGATCTACATAACCATCAGTTGATCCTGAGAATGTTAATCTTTCTCATAACTTCAGTGACTAAAAAATGAGTTTTATGAATTAGTTGAAGAGGGACAACAAGAAATGTATGAAGGGTGTGTCAAGTATTCGAAGTTTTATTTTCTACATAAATTGTATCATATCAAGTGTCTCTGTGGAATTACTAACAAATAAATTTACATGATTTTAAAGTTTCTTAATTATGTATTTAGTGAAGCTAATATACCTAAATCATTTAATGAGATGAAAAAATCATTAACAAACTTGGACTTGATTATATAAAGATATATGCATGCCTTAATGATTTCATGTTTTATTGGGGTGAAGAGTCTGATAAAGAAGAATACATAATACAAGCAGATGGAAGTCAATGAACAATAATGAGAGTACAAATAAATGAAACCCCATGAAGAAACAGAACAAGAAAACTCCTACAAAGGTATTTCATTACTTTTCTATGAAACCAACTATTCATTTCATCTAAGACCGCATTTTACATTTTTATCAAGAGGTTGGCCAATATTTCAGTTTTGTGTCACTTCCCCATTTAATAATCATTTAATTTTTTTTAAAATGATAATTTTTCTATTAAGGTCCACCTTAAGATCCATTTTGGGGTTTCTTGGAGAGAATAGTGGGTTTAGATGTTTTGTAGATGGGTTTTTGTTCAAAAAACCTGATCATTTAGCCCATAGTTTAAGAACACAAGGTGCATGTAATTTAATGCCCTCTTCTCTCTCTTTTAAAATGATATCATGAAGTTAATATAATAAATAAAAAATACTCTTAATCTTGATTACAATTCATAATGCTTACTACAATCTATGTAGCTTCAGATTACATGAAGATTTCTGTATTTGCTACACTCTTCAAGTTGAGTATTTTTTTATCAAATTATTTATGAAATGTTGTAAAACCATAATTGAATGCAATGATATGATACATATAGAAGTACATGCACTAGATATCATAGTTCCAAGTTATTATTTTGAGATGCAAAAAAATCTTGATTTGCATAATTATTGAAGAAATAGCTAGTTATAGAGACAATCATGTTTCTGAAATATAAAATAAAAATTGATAATATGTAAATTAGAAAAGATAAAGATATTTTAATAGAAGAATTGTGTTAATGTATTATTACAGACTTATAACAATATGTTCAACATCACAGTAACCACTCTCCTCAGCTCAGTGAACTTATTCCATGACATCCTACCTTATTATTATGAGGGTTCTTATTTATTCATTTATGTTGTTTATGTTTTTAATGTGGGATTGAATCATTTTTATGTTGAATTTTTGTTATGTCGAATCAAGACCCTACCCTGGTCAATGATGAAGTTGGGAGATTTTTAATTTTGATTATACTTGTTTGATTAAAAATTTATATCTTTATATCTGAATGTATAGGGAGAAGAGTGGAAATCCAATTAATGTAGATAAAAGTTGGATTAATTTACCTCAAAACACACCTCTGTATTCCATGAGTCTGGAATAATTTTTAGATTATGAAATTGCAAACCGATCAGTGGATGGTAGAATAAAATGTCTATGTTTTGACTGTAAATTCAAGCGATGGTTGAATCAAAATGAAATATATGATCATATTTTATTGAAACTATTTCCTGTTCGGGTGTATGTTAGATTTGGCATAGTGAATCAAATGTTATGTAAATTTAAAATAATGACAATCTTGTCAATGAAACACAAAGTTACCCACTAGAGGAGAATTTAGTTTGAAATTTGATAAATGACGCATTTGGATTTGCAGGATACAATGTATAGGATTTTAATAGATCTACATAACCATCAGTTGATCCTGAGAAGGTTAATCTTTCTCATAACTTCAGTGACTAAAAAATGAGTTTTATGAATTAGTTGAAGAGGGACAACAAGAAATGTATGAAGGGTGTGTCAAGTATTCGAAGTTTTATTTTCTACATAAATTGTATCATATCAAGTGTCTCTGTGGAATTACTAACAAATAAATTTCCATGATTTTAAAGTTTCTTAATTATGTATTTAGTGAAGCTAATATACCTAAATCATTTAATGAGATGAAAAAATCATTAACAAACTTGGACTTGATTATATAAAGATATATGCATGCCTTAATGATTTCATGTTTTATTGGGGTGAAGAGTCTGATAAAGAAGAATACATAATACAAGCAGATGGAAGTCAATGAACAATAATGAGAGTACAAATAAATGAAACCCCATGAAGAAACAGAACAAGAAAACTCCTACAAAGGTATTTCATTACTTTTCTATGAAACCAACTATTCATTTCATCTAAGACCGCATACAACTTGAAGTGGCATGCTTAGGATACTAACAACGATGACTCGATGAAACATAAAAAATATTCAACATCATGGGAGGTGTTTGATTCATTATATTCAAATTTTTATTTTAATCCTAGGAATGTACGTTTGGGATTAGATTCTGATAGTTTTAATCCATTTGGTACTTTAAGTACTAATTATAGAATTTGGTCAGTTGTTTTGATCCCCTATAATCTAATTCTATGGATGTGTATGAAGAAGACTTATTTCATTATTTATATGATTAATGAGAAAACTATTAAAAATGCATAATACTTTAATGTGTAAAATTATTGAATTTCCCGGACTAGGAAACTTATCTGGTTGGAACACTCATACACTACTGGAAATCGGATCTTTCCCAACACTTATATACACCCTTTCCCAACGGTTTGGGAGAATCGTTGGGAAAGACCCCCCCTTTCCCAACGGTTTGGGAGAACTGTTGGGAAAGACCCCCCCTTTCCCAACGGTTTGGGAGAACCGTTGGGAAAGCTCAGCCCCAAATCTGGAAACCACCTATCCCAACGGTTTTGAGAACCGTTGGGATAGATTCTTCGATTTCTTCCAGGTCTGCTACCCGAGAACATTATATAAATCTAAATTTTAAATAATTATGATAATACATATATATATTTATGAAATTTTGTTTACAAAAGTGATTTTAGCTTAGTGGTTAAGTCGTTCGATTATAAACAAGGGGTCGTGGGATCAAATCCCAGCACATGTTATTTTTTGAAATACATTTACCAACGGTTTTATAACCGTTGGAATAGATTTTCATATTACTTATACCAACGGTTTTGAAAACTTTTGGGATAGGTCTATACCAACGGTTTTGGGAAAACCGTTGGTATAGACCAATCCCAACGGCTTACTTCGCAACGGTTCTCAAAACCGTTGGTATAGGATATACCAACGGTTTGGAGGCCTATACCAACGGTTCCAAACCGTTGGTATAGGTTAGTATTCTACTAGTGATACTAGTTTGGCTTGTCCAATTTTAAATTTTTATTTTGAAGCTCAACAATTACCTTGTAGTAGAAAATGGTGTTTTATGTGTCATTTTTGACATCTTTATGCTTCTCATAAATTCAAGTTTAACTAGACACTATTCAATGGAGATATTGAATTGATAAATACACCGAAGTTATTATATGGTTTATAAATCTTTGGAAAATTAATGAATGTCATTGTAGAATTTGGAAAATGTAATTAGTTTAAATAAGGTGAGAAAAGGGTATGAGGTATAGTATCTGAAGTAGCTGGAACACAACAGTGGAATAAAATGAGTATATTTTCAAACTCCCTTATTGGGAGTTTAATTTGATACATCATAACCTTGACTTAATGCATATTGATAATAACATATGTGACAATGTAATTTTTACATTTCTTAATGAGCAGGTTAAATTGAAGGATCAACTTAATGCTCGTAAAGATTTAGAATTAATGAATATAAGAATCATTTGAAGAAAAATGAGAATGAAAATTATCCATTGAATATTTTTACAATAACAAATCATGATAAATATTTATTCCTTCGAAATTTCACTACTAAAAAAAGGGGCAGCAGAGACCCTCGACACGGGAGACTGCCATTGGCAGTCAAAAACCTTAAAAAGGTCCTCCCTACCACCCCTCCCTTTCTCATGAACAACCCCCCCCACAAACCCTATCATATCCCTCTACAGATTCCCACCTCCTATTCCATATAACCTACACCTCCACCTCCCCCTCCCCTATATCCCTCTCCCTCACATCTCACCCATCACCATTGTCACACTCAGAGCCACTGATGGTGCCCATCCACCCTCACCGCCACTGCTCCCTCACACACACCCCACCCCTCATGACTTGGTTGTATTTTCCAAGGTGTTAAATGGGTGATGTTTCTCATGCATCTCCATATGGTGATGTTTAGTGGTTCTTGGATTATATTCTCTATCCCCAGGCTTTCTAGTATCCATGACTGGGAGGCTTGACTTAGGCAGTGGTGACTTCAGATCTGGGAGTGACTGGATATTGGTTGGCGGCTTCGATTCAGGTGAGTTGAAATTTCTTCTCTAGTGGTTATTCAGATTCCTCCATATCAAGTGAATGGGTATAGAAGATGCACAATTATTCTTTGATAAGAGGTTCAGTGATGGTAGATCTGGCACGACGGATCTGAAATGGCAGTGATAACCCTGACTCGGTGTTGCGGGGTGTTCTTGAAGCGGAGACTTCAGTGGGTTGTGGAGATGATTTCTTCAGGTTGAATCAACCTAGGAATTTCATGATGAGGATTAAATAGTGGTGGTGGTTTACTGGTGGTAGATGGAATCTATAGGAATATACTAGTAGATAGCTGACGGTAGATGGAAGGACCGATATGTTGAGATTTACTTGTAACAGATTATTGTGGTGGAAGTGAAGGGATGAATGTTGATTGGTAGAGGGATGGTGGTGGATTTTGGTGCATATAGGATATAAGTGGAAAATGTTTGTTGTGATACTAGTGGAAAATAATGGTAGACTGTAGGGGAGATGTTGGCATTATATCATGGGTCGATGGTAGTATGGCCGAGAGGTATGAACAACAACACCTGATGATGGTTTGTGAATAGTGGTGTAACTCTCAATATTTTTCATGAAAACATTATTACATTAAGGGTTTTTTATTACATCCTATGTAATCCATTATTGGGAAACATTGATGATAGCCTTCCTTGAAGGGACTTGGGAAGTAGTGGTTCATCAGACATGTTCGATCATGGGTTTTATGATTCATAGTTGGTGTAGGTATTGGTGCTCTGGTATTGATTTTGATTGTGGGTGTGGTGCTATTGGCAAGATTGAAATTGGTAAACACCAAAAGTGAAATGTTGGTGGTGTTGTGGATGTTTTGGAATGGCTTGCGGTGGAGAGGGAACTACCTCCTAAATCCCACACTCAGGTTCGTGTTCATGTTAAACCATACGAAGAACACCTATATGTTTTTCTTCTTGCACATATTTTGAACCTACTCTTTTCTTTATAGATAGAGTATCTAAATTTACTTCAAAATTTCACGGTATTTAAATTTTTTCTATTTTTTCTCATTTCCTTTATTTTCAAAAATAATAAAAGTTTGTAAAACATGTGTTTGTTTTCCTTGTAGGTTTTAAGAAAATATGCCACAACGAATAACATGTGATTATTGAGACATAAGTATTATTTTTTATCTTTTTCCATTCTACACTTATTTTTTCACCTATTAATAATTTAATACTTTATAAATTTTCAAACTGATATTTTCTCTATTTTCACTAATAGATGTATTACTTGGGTAGTATTTTTTTCTTTTGAAAATTTCCATTGTAATTTCTTGCACTTTTTATACATGTTATGTTTTTTTTCATTTTCAAACCCTTGTTTTTATGTTGTTTTTAGTGGTAGGAGCATCTAGTGGGTATGATTTTGTTAATCATGATAATAAAAGATGGATTATGTGTGCTTATAAGGTAATGATATAGTGTTTTAATTGAATTTAACATATCAGGTTTTCCTATACTTTATGTTTTCTAGGAATGATTTCATTAGTAAATGTAGTTTGTTTTAATTTTCATCTCATTACTTATTTTAATTTCACCTCAATGTCCTCTATTTTATATACTCTAATTTCTTTTATAATAAAAAACCATAACTACTGTGAAAGAAAGAAATTTACATACCTCTTATCATTCCATGAAAAAGATGTCATAAATGTCTACCCATAAAAAGGTGTTCTATAAGGAAGTAAGGCTATAATATAAGTTAAATATGAAAAAGACCCCATCTATATAGATTTGGGATGAATTAATTTAGTATGTCATTATTTTTTTCTGTTAAAATTTATAGTTCTAATTTAATTATATTTCTTTTTTTTCATTTACTTTTCTTTAGAAAACCCCTAGATAGATACATGGAAGTTAAGGTTCTTAAAAATTTCACTCCAGATTGTATATTATAAAATGGTTTGACTCAACTTCCTATAATTTTGTAGAATTCCTTATAATGTTTCATCTTTTCCATACAACACTGAGTCTTGGTTAATAGTCCATATTTGATTATTTTCCCTTTCTCTAAATTATTTGATTTATCATGATAAATGATCATCGCCGACCATGGTCATGGTTATGAGTCTAATGAGAATGAAAATGGATTGTGAAAAGGAAACGACGAAATAGGTTAAATTTCATATTAGTCATATAAATGTAAAATGCATTCCATAAGGGCCCATGACAAGGGGTTGTGTGAATGGGGATGATGTGGTTGAGGTGTATAGTATGCGTGGATGACCTTGGGATGTGAAGGGTAATTTGGTTAGGGATCATTGGTTTAAAAGTTAAGGTGGAAATGATTAGATAACTAATGACCATGGTTTCCCTAGACATTGGTGATTGGCATGACCGATGTAATTGGAATTATAAATCATATTGGCAGTAAAGTGATCAGAAAATATGGAGGATCTAGAGGTTTAGAAATAACAAAACATTTAGTTCAAGAAATATAAAACATGTATGGTGTTCATGATGATTCTTAGGTTTCAAATGTTTTTAAAAATCACATGGTATGCACCTTAGCAGCACATACCGTGTAAATAAGAAACTACATGACTTAATAAGAAGCTAAATACATGCTCATCCACCATTTTTCTATGCATGGAATATAATTCTGGTATATGAGAAATGATATTAGAAGTTGAAGTGATAATGAAGCACAATTTGAGATGATATTCCAAGCATAGTAATTTCTATTTTATTGGTTAGTGGAGAGAAGATAAATTTTTTAATCCATACTATCATCAGAGTTGATTATAAGAAAACCCATGGGATTGGTGACCTCTCTCACTTATTAATTTTCATTTTAATCTTGTTGTTGGGAAAAAAATCCCTCAAGGAATCCTCTCGGTGTTTTTGGGGGTGATTGTGTTTATTGAAAAATCCAGATGACCACGAATTAGGTTGGTTTATGTTATCAAAGAAGGTTTTTAGAAAAGGAAGGATTTCTGCAAAGGAGTGAACAGTATGTGGACTATGAAGCACAATTTTTAGACTGCATATAAGGTATGTGGAATAATGATAAAAATCTTCACATGGATAATTTTCACATAGCAGTGCTATGTGAACCGTGAAGGGCACTATGCGGACCATGAATGAAAAATAGTTCACAGATGACAAGTAGTTTGTGGGAGTATTTTTGTTTTTGAAAAGGAAATTACTTATAGTTGAGAGGCGGTGTTTCTTTCATAGGATGGACATAATTTTTAGTAGAGAGGTGGTGATTTGAATAACCATAAATGGTTTTGTTTTGCAGAAGATATCGGCTGCCACAGAGGATCAAAAAATTATAAAGACCACATAGTAGTATGCGGTGAAGGTTGTACCGCATCAAAACATTGGGGAAATCAAATTAGTGATATTTTTTGATCTATTTACCCACTTAAGGACTAATAATCCCAACTTTAATTAGATCAATTTTCATTATAAAACATCTTCGCTCCAGAAAGAATTTGGAAAAGTCTGAAGTAGTTCGTGAGGGAATATTCCATGAAGTAGAAGAGATTTGTAAGGGAGGATTCCATGAAAGGAGAAGAGTTATGTAGAAGGGATTTTTTTGGGCACTATAGCCTGCAAAGAAAAGGGTTTTCAATGTTGAGGTGGTCTATAGATAATCTGCTGTCCGTGGAAGCTGAGAAGATTCGTGAAGGAATGGCAGTCTGCAAAAGAAGAATTTATCTGCAAAGCAAAGATGAACCATGGAAGAATAGGTGGTATGCGAAGTACTCATGACACGTGGTACAAGGAATTTCATAGATTAATCAAGAAAGTTTGTGAAGGGACTAAAATAGTTTGTGAAAGTAATTTCCGAAAAATGACAGTACGCAAAAAAGTGAATTTCATCTACGGGTGAAAATGGGACTTCAACAGAGCATCTATGTACAATTGAGGATGTGTGATTTTATGAAAATGAAGGAACCTACAAGTCCATAAACTATTATTGGATCCTTTCCAAGAGTAGTGAGAAAAGGAAGATGAAGACGATGATCCTTTCTACTGGTAGTGATCCAGAGAAAGAGATGAAGGGAGTGAACCTTGGGAAAGTAGTGAGTTAACCCTAAACCTTGTAATGGCAGTGATCCTGGGCATAGAATTAATCTATCCTAAACCTTGTAATTTTGTAGTGAGCCTTAGTGGATTTGGTACATCGGAAAATCACCATTATATGCTCATTGGACATAGCCTAGTGAGGATGAACCAAGTAAAATTGATGTGTCTCATGCATGATTTAAATTCTGTTCATACATTGCAATAGAAAAGTGAGAGAATAGTGTTTTTTAACGACAAAAAAAGATCTAAAAGGGGTAGTTATTTTAATCTTTCATACCCTGATTCACCCCCCTATCAAGGTATTTAACCAAATTGGGCTAACAAATGGTATCAGAGGGAAAGGTTGAAATTCATTAGTTCTCTCTCAGTAGAAGAAATGGAGGTTGTTAATCACAAAGGGATTATGATCTTAAATGGGAACAATTTTCAATTATGGAAGAATCAGATGCAACACTACTTTTGATCATTAAGAATGGATGTATTTACAGTAGTGATGCATGGAATTTCGGACAACATAGATAGTGGTGATTTATCAAAAGCTGGCTGAAGAGAATTGGATGCAGATGCAAAAGGAATCAATGATTTAGGGGGATCCCTATCCAATTCCATATATATGAAGGTGATGTATTTTAATTCATCACATGAAATGTGGTAAAAGTTGTTAATATTTATGAGGGTGACTCAAAAGTGAGATAATAAAAGTTGTAGGTTCTATGGAACAAGTATGAGGATCTCAGAATGCACCTTAATGAGTCTGTTGATACATTCTTTGATCGGGAAAATGTTTTTGTAGAAGGCATGCATGGTCATGGAGAAATTATTGAATATATATAGATCATAAAGTGTATATTGATAAAACTTCCTCCTCAGTTCAATCTGAAAGTTTCTATATTGGAAGATAAATATCCAAAGGTGTTGACATTGAATTGATTTCATAGTACTCTTGTTGCATAGGTGATGAGAAATGATAATAATGAGTCTATGGAAAAAGGAAAATCCAAAGAGGTGGAATTCAAGGAAATGAATAAGATTACCATTTAATTTGGTGAGGAAGAAGAAGAGACAGATGATGTGATGTCATTCCTTTCCTCAAATCTGAAAAGTGGTAAAGGAAAGTTCAAGGGGAAACTCCCACTTGCATGCTTTCTATTTAGAAAGGTTGGACATCTGGTTGCAAGGTTCCCCAAGAAGTTTCAATAATATGAAGACTATGAAGTCTAAATTACCATAAAAAGGTATTCAGCCTACATGTAAGGTAAGAGAAAGTTTAATAGAAACTTCTTCAAAAAGAAGAATCTCCTTTCAAAAGAATATGATAGTTCAGAATAATCTAAGGTGAAGAGTTGTAAGACTGCAAGGATCATGAAGCAGATGCTATGGTGGTATTTCTGGGAAATCCCTAAACAATGGAATAAAGTGAAAGTGATGAAGGAGAAATAGAAGGAAGAGTTGACCTTTAGGTTGAATTATAAGATTCTCATAAAGTGATAGATGTTTGGAGATTCAATACGAAGAAATCCAATAAAGTGGTTCATAATGCCAATCTTTATTTGTAGCATTAGGAAGTAGAGAAGTCTGAGATGAATGAATTACTTGAAAAACTAAAGTCTTAAATGCTAGAAATCTCAGAAAAGGTGGTTGAGTACAAGATCAAAATTGAAGAATAGAAAATAGAAATCTATAGTTTGTCTTCCACTGGGAAAGATCAAATCAAACATATCGAAGAGCTTGAATAAGAAGTCATCAACCCACAAAAAAGTTAAAATTAAAGGAAATCTTTTGATTCTGAGAATGAAATTAGGAAATAAGATCATTCAGGTGATATAAAAGATAGAAGTGGAACACAGAGATCTAGAAAAACAAAAGAAACATTCAAATCCAAATGATAAGGCTGGTATGAGGCTTGATAAAAAATAGAAAGAAATAATGGTTGAAGTTAGACCACAAGCATATACTATGAGATTTAAGATTTATTTGGGTGTGAATTAGAATAAAAAAATTTGGAGAACCCGGGGGAGAAAAGGTGGTTCATTATTTCTACATAAGAATGTACCCCACATGCGATGTTATTATTATGAAAAGATGAGACACTCAAAAAATGTATGTTCCATAGCAAAGAGGTACTGAAGGGAATAAGATCAATAGATTCAGCCATACAAAACTCAATTTTCTAGGATATCATTTGATGGTCACTATTTTAGGTGTGGAGTATTTGGGAACATTGATAGATATTGTTCATCAATAATGCAGAGAAATGTGCCAAAACAGAATGAATGTGTTCATAAGAAGCAATTCAATGTATCATAAAATGAGTTGAAAATGAAAAATCCTTTTGAATTATTGCAAGATGAAGTTGGTTTATCATACTTTGAGGAAGATCAAGATTATCAATCAGAATCGGGTATGAAGTAAAAAGCATAGATGAAAAAGAAGAAGACAGTTTAACAAGTAGTGGTTGAAAAGATTTATTTTAAAGCATCAGATCACATTGGATTATGGATTATTGATAGTCAATGCACCTCTCATATGATAGGTAATAAATATTTGGTGACCAAAATCAAGTACGATAAGGAAGGTATCATAATATTTTTAAATGATGAAGGCCTAAATATTTTTGGCTTGGGAAAAGCCAAGTTTGGGGGAAAAGACATGAGAAATGCTGATGTCTTAGTTTTTTAAGGTATTAGTCACAACTTTCTTAGTGTTAGTCAACTATGTGACTTAGGACATTCCATAATATTTTTAAAGAAATTATGTGTCATCAAGGCAAAAGATGGTGTAGTTGTTTTATAGGGAAAGCATATGAAAGGAAATCTCAATCTTGTGAGTGTAGAAGAAGATATGTGATTTCTGTCAAAGGAAGAAGAAAACAAGTTATGGAATAAATGTCTTGGCCACTTGATCCAAACTTCCTTGGAAGATCTAGTGAAAAATGGTGTTGCTCATGAAATCCCTAGATTATCAGGTGAGCATACCCATATGTGCGATGCTTGTCAACAAGAGAATATCATTTGAAATACATATAAGGAAAAAGAGAAAAGGTCAAAAAAGTTTCTTGAGTTGGTGAATATTTATGTGTGTATAAAAATTTCATCAAGATAAATTGATGGGAGGAGATATTATGTTCTCTTCATTGATGATTTTAACATAATGGTATGGGTGACAATCATTACTCACAAATTTGAGGTGTTCAATTTCATAAAAACTTATCAAAGGGAAGTTGAGAAGATGCTAGGTCAAACAATCCGGAAGATCCGAACAGATAATGGAACATAGTTCACTAATATCCAAGTAGAAGATTATCTCAAGAAATAAGGGATAATACACCATGTTTCAGAAGTAAGAACTCCACACCAAAATGGAGTAGTTGAGAGAAGAAACCGAATTATCAAAAACATGACTAGAATGATGCTCATTGAGAAAGACCTACCAAATAAGTTTTGTAAAGTAGTGATAACATCAGTATACACATCAAATAAATCTTTATTATGTCCAAAATAATAGAAGACTCCATATGAGATATGGTATTTAAAGAATCCAACATTGAAGTACTTTAAAGTATTCAAAAGTATGTGTTTCATTCTCAATAAGGAGAAACATAGGAAGTTTAAATCCCGTGTAGATGAAGGGATGTTTCTTGGATAATAAAAGAAAATAAAAGAATATAAATGCTTAAATAAGTAACTGGTAAAGGTTTTTGAAATCCATGATGTAACTATAGTAGAGAATGAGAAAAATATTCAGTAAATACATGATCACTCTTGGGAGGATAGTGATGAAGAGATAAACAGATCAGTGGATGTTATAGTTCTAGAGGCTAATTAATAAGAATATTAGTATAATTAAAAGGGTGATAAGAAATTAGTATCTGCTTAAAGATAGAAGATAAGAGCTTAAATTTATATACAAAACATAATCGGTGATCAGACAGCGCTAGTGTAGACAAGGAGTATAAAGACTATACAACAAGCATCATACTTATCACACGTAGAGCCTAAATGTTTTTATGAAAAATTTGGAGATGATAATTGGTTTTAGGATATGAATGAAGATCTTGACCAAATTAAAAATAATCAGACATGGGAAATTATTTTTAGGCCAATAGATAAGAATGTTATTGAGACTAAATGTGTCTTTCATAATAACATAATGAAGATGGTGTGGTAATTCGAAACAAAACCTGACTAGTGTAAAAATGGTACTTCTAGATCAAGGGTATCAATGTTGATAAAACATTTTTACCTATTGAAAGTCTAGAGACAATTAGATTATTCCTATAGATAGTAGTGAAAAGAAAGTTCAAAGTTTTTCAGATGGACGTGAAGTCAGCAATTCTGAATGGGATTCTGGAAGAAGAAGTTAACATTGAATAGCCAGATGGTTTTCTCATTCATGAAGATGAGAAAAAAGTTTTTCAGATGAAGAAGGATCTATATGGGTTAAATTAAGCACCAAGAGCATGATATTCAATACTAGATCAGTTTTTGAAAAATCTTGGTTTTCAGTGTGGTGGAGTTTATTACAGTCTATATATAAACCATGATAGTAATCAAAAGATATTGGTGCTAGTTTATGTTGATGAAATAATATTTGGTGGATCAAACAAAGCTCAATTCAAGAAATTCATAGAATTTATGAAACGTGAATTTGAAATTTCAATGATCAGTGAATTGATGTTTTTCCTTGGTTTACAGGTGACACAAGGAAATAATGCACATCATTTCTCAATCCAAATATGCCAAGAGGGTTCTGAGAATATTTGGAATGGATAATTCCAAGGAGATTAAAACTCTGGTGGCTACCCGAATGAAATTGTCACGGGATGATAAAGGTAATTTAGTCACTATCACATAATACATGCAAATCATTGACAGTCTATTGTACTTGATAGTGAAAGACTTGATATTGATTTTTCCACATCCCAAGAAATAACATATCAAAGAAATCCCAAGGAAACCCACTTTCTTGAAGTAAAAAAGAATAATTTGTCATATAAAGGTTATAATGTATTTTTTTTGATGTATAATGACAAATCTTAGCAAGAGTTATTGGGATATAAAGATGCAGATTTGGCTAGTTTAGCAGATGATATAAAATCAACATCAATTGGTGCATTCTATCTTGGAAGATTGTGTATTTCTTGGCTAAGAAAGAAACAAGATTTTACTTCATTGATCATCATATAATCTGAATATATTGTGGATTCTCAAGCATGAAAACAATTATTGTAAATGAAATAACAACTTGGTGATATGGGAATTGAAGTGAAGTCTCTGATTGGAATTCATTGTGATAATTCAAGTGCTATAAATCTTAGATAAAATCATGTCTATCACTCAAGGAAAAATCACATTGAAATCAAGTATCATTTCCTCAAGGAGAAGGTGGAGAAAGGGATTGTGAAGTTGGAGTATGTTACTACAGAACTACATGTTATAGACATTCGAAAAAATACCTTACCCAAAGAATCATTTGAAAGGAATCAACTAGCTCTGGGAGTTGAGTCGACTCCCTGCACTTGAAAAGTATGGATGTAGAAACCCCTCTCCTTGAGGTATTTTTCATTTTTCCCTAATTTGATAATATATGTTCTTTAACCTATTTCATACCTAAAAGGAATGGCATTATGGTTTATTGATAAAGGGGTAGAAATTGTGGCTGTAAAATGGGAGAAAATGTCTTAATCAAGACAGGGAGAGAAGATGAAAGAGGGAGCAGTGGAAGCTGAAAGGGGGAGCAGTGAGATATAGGGACTATTAAATCTTTTGATTCTAGAAATGATCGATAAAAAGATATATATCATGAAAGATGAGGTTCATGATTAAAGCAGATGACTGGTTTTGGGATGGAATGAAGTGATTCATTAATGAAAATTTCATTATACTCTTGTTTCTCACACTGAGAATGGATCATGTGGGCTTAGAGTGCATGTTGAGTAAATCCTTGATCACTATCTTAATTGAAAGAAGAGAATGATGATAGAATATGGAAGGCACTTCAACAATATATTAAAATGTGAAGAATTTTCAACAAACCCAAAGGAGGATATTTTTGAGAAAAAATCCCCTAAGCCATCCCCTCAGTGTTTTTGGGGTGATTATGTTTATTAACAAATCTAGATGACTGTAAATGAGGTTGGTTGGTGTTTTAAAATCACGTTTTTAAGGTGGTTCACTTTCCTAGTATTTTCTAAATTTTTGGACCTCAAAATCAGGAGTTTGTTTTTGGAAAAGGAAGAATTTCCACAAAAGAGTGAATAGTATGTGGACTATGAAGCAAAATTCATGGACTATATAGGAGGTATATAGAACAATGATGAAAATTATAAAAGGGTTGATTTTTACATAGCAGTTCTATGTGGACCATGAAGGGCACTGCACAATCTATGAATGAAAAATTGTTCATGAATGACAAGTAGTTTGTGGGAGGATTTTTGTTCATGGAAAGGTCATCACTTGTGGTTGAGAGGCAGTGTTTCATTCATGGGATGGCCATCATTTGTGGCAAAGATGTGGCGATTTGAAGAACCGTAAAGGGTTTTCATTCATGGAAGATATCAACTTCCACAGATGATCAAAGTGTTATGCAAACCACATAATAGTACGTGGTGAATGATATATCGCATCAAAACTTTGGGGAAATTAGATAAGTGATATTTTCAAATCTATTTTCCTATAAAATGACTGATAATCCCATAATTACTTAGAGAAATTTTCATTATAAAACATCTTCACTTTGAGAAGAATTCATAGAAGTCTGAAGTAGTTCATGAGGGAAGATTACGCAAAGGAGAAGAGGTTCATGAGGGAGGATTCTGTGAAATTAGAAGATTTCAACAGAGATAGTCCACAAAAGGGATTTTGTTGGGCACTGTAGCCCACAAGAAAAAGGGTACACAAAGTTGAGATAGTCTGTGAAGCATCAGAAGTTTGTAGAAGTTGAGAATATCCACGATGGATAGGCGGTCTGTGGAATAAGAATCTGTCCACGAAGTAGGGACAGTCCACAGAAGAAAAGGTGGTCGATGAAGCACTCACACCACATGGTGCATGTAAATTCTCAAAAGAAGTAAGGAAGTTTATGAAGGGACTAAAACAGTTCACAAAAGTAATTTCCAAAAACTGGAAGTACACAGAAAAGTGAATTTCATCTATGAGACCATGAGTGAATCCTTTCCAAGAGCAGTGATTAAAGGAAGAGGAAGACGATGATCCTTTCCACTAAAAGTGATTCAGAGAAAGAGACAAAGGGAGTGACCCTTGGGAAATTTGTGAGGTAAACCTAAACTTTGTAAAGTTAGTGAGCCTGGGAATAGAAGTGATCTAGACTGAAACTTGTAATTTGGCAGTGAGACTTAGTGGATTTGATACATTGGCACATCACTGCTGTATGCTCTGTGGACATAGCCTAGTGAAAGTAAACCAAGTAAAATTGATGTGTCTCGTGCATGATTTAAATTCTATTAATACATTTCGATAGGAAAGCGAGATAATATTTTTTTGTTTGATAACAAAACAAAATCTAAAAGGGGTAGTTATTTTAATTTTTCATGCACTAATTTACCCCCCCTCAGGGTATTTAACCTAATTGGACTAACAATGGAAAACTACTTCTTGTTATTAATTGGTTATGTTATTCAATACTAAGTTTAATCATTGTCATTATGATTCATATAATAATATATCATAGATTAGAGTGACTAGTTGTGAATTTAAAAACTACATAATCATGTTCAATGTTCCTGGAAAAGGAAGGCGGTGGAGATAAGAGATGGGCATGAAATACCCAACCTGAAATTAGGCTAAAGTAGAAAATAATTTACACTAACTCAATCCCCCTCCTATTACATCATGTAAAATTAAAGAGACTTGTACCTTTATTTTATTGATGATGGGTTATTAAAATATAATCCTAAATTAATAAAGCATAAATATGCTCCCAGTTTAGCCATAATAGTAGGCTCTACATATAAGTGAAAGTCCAAGCTTCCCTTTCCTTTGTTTAAAGAATACCCCACATCAATGGCCAGACTCTCCTTTTTATATTCCAAATAACACTTAGGGAAATTATCTCCCTCTATCAATAAATAAACATATTCTTTGAATTCATACAATACATGACTAATGATTCACATTTATAATTTCTAAAATGTCTCATTAAATATCACTAATATTTCATTTCCAAATTCATATTATCAAAAAAATTTATTGCATAAAAGATTATTCACAATGCATACTATATCTCTTCCAATGTTGTATATATACCCTATTAGTTTGCCTATATGAAGGGATAAATGGATAGAAGTATGGTGGAAAATTCCCTACAAAAATTTATCAATATAAATACTTGATAATAACATACTGATCTATATTAATTCAATGCTATTATGTTGTATTCATTGCATTTACTATACATTTTGTTAACATGTTGTAACTATGTTAAAAATGTTTTCATGAAACAATAAACATTTTGTTACCATGTTGTAACTATTTTAAAAAATGATATTTTTAAACCATTTTTGATTGGGACATTTAATTTTTTTATAAATGATATAATTTCTTCTAATATTTCTTCTTTAAATATTTTTTTTGTGAGGATAGTATTGAATGTGTTGCAAGGAAAGGGAATATGCAGATTTGATGAAATCCAAAAACAATCATATTTCTCTCTTTTTATCCATATGTGAGTTGACCTCCCAATAAGTTGAATTGCAATAACATGTTTATTTAAACATATATTTTAACCTTTAGTTCACCCTCATATTATCCATTGTTACATCAAGGGTGTTAATATTATTCTTGACTATAAATATGAATCTATGGTACTTCCCACTTCCTGTAACTTGTGATTTTGTTTATTCTCATATTCTTTGATGGGTTATACATATCATATTCATATACAGTTTCTCAAATACTTTTATAGTGAATATGTGCTTTATATATATATTCACACTTGAAATAGAGAGTTTCACACCTAAATATAGATGTATATATAATTGATGATTGCTTGTAGTTTGATTGCTTCATCTGTAATGTGATATGGATCAATGTTGATGATAACTATTTTTTGTTGGTAATGGTAATCATGGAAATTATAATTTATGGAGTAGATTATCTATAATTTATTTGAACATGTATGATGTCAATCTTATAATGACAATTGAGTTATGGTGTGTATGAAATGACATCCTGATTTGACCCATTATGAATTTAAACTCTTTTTATTGGGAAATGATATGAATTATTTTAACACATCACTTGGGTCTAAATGAAGATACTGCTCACTCATTTAATGTGATTTTTTCACATCCATGTTTTTATTTTGAGATATTCTTTTTTTAGTATAGTGCTTATCCACGGGTTTCCCCCCGCGAGTATTGGTGAAAAATGGAGATTTTTGGGCTTGAAAGTAGGTGGTGCACGGTTTGTGCATAGTCAGGGGAAACTGTGTGCCTTGGTTAGGAAACTTTGCAACCATTTAGTAGTTTTTGATAGTGGGAAACTTCACGGCTACCACATGGTTTGTCAAACTGTGTGGGATAACAGTGCGACCTATCCAAGTCATTAAAAATTAGAATTTTTACCTTTTTTACCCCTTCAATTTAACCCCATTTCCCCCTATTTAATCCTCAACTCAGGATTTCCAATCCTATGTGTCACACCCTATCCACCTTGCTCTCTTGGATCTTTATTTTTGTGGTGGATTTGTGTGGTTTCTTTAAAAATATTCAAGTAAGTTCCCTTCTCCCATGGTTTCTTCTATTTTTTATGGTTCTCTTCCTCTCTCTTCAGGTTCTTCTTTTCTAAGGGTTTATTTGAGCTAAGGAGGGTTTTTTCTTGTATTTTTTAGTGAGATATTGATGGTTTTGTTCAATCTTGCCTTATTAGGGTCTTGTGGTGGTGCAGATGTGATTTTTCACTAATTTCCAGAAGTTTCCAAGTTTGAGGTAGGTGGTTCCATGATTTTACACTATTATATGATTTTGAATTGATTACTTGATTTCATGAAAGTGTTATATGATTTAATTTTGTGGTGCAAAAATATATTTTGGAAGTGTTTTTTCCTTCATATATGATGAAAGTGGATTTTCTAAAGGAAAATGGTTATTTTTTGTGTATGATTCATTGTGATGTTTCTTGAAAGGGTTTTATGCCTTGTGTGAAAGGTGTGAAATGGGATTTCAAAGGGATTTAAAGGTGAAAATGAGTTTTCTAATTGAAATGAAAATTGTTTCATGTTGGCTTCCATATTGTGCACCTTTAATGTGAATTGTGAATTATGTAAATAATGAGAAACATGTTTTAAAAATGAGTTGGGTTCATGTGTGGATTTGAAAGGGGATTTCCCATGGAAATAGATGGATTTCAAATGAGTTCTTCTTGTTATGTTTTCAAATGGGTTTCATAAATTCTGAAAGTGATGCGAAATTTATTTCCAAATGGTTTTAGTGTGCATTTTGAAATTGGAAATGGTTTTGGTTATGTGGAAGTGGTTATTTCCTTGCGTTCTTGGGATGTTTAGCTTGTGTTGTGAAAGTATTGATATATGCGATATGTGAATATGAAATTGATCACAAAGTTAATCCCATGTATCTAGGTGGGAAAACTAGAATTAGTATTCTAGTGATTTAGAAGTGGAAATTCCATATTCTTATAGTGAGTTGATTCTAGTTAACTCAGATGTGGAAAGTCTTGGATGCACTTACAAGGATTTATGATTATAACACTAACTAAATTATAAAGATGATTGGATACTACTATAACTTTGAATGGATTCATCTCTAGTGGATCGTGCATGAGGACGCTATGGGTTATGGTTTCTATACCATGTTTCATCGAGGTATGATGTTTCTAGAGTTTCATTTGTGCTAGTTACTGTTAGGGATTTACCCATGGTTCTCTCTTGTGACATGATGCTTATGTGATGTGGTGAAATCCATCGGTATATTATGGACCTTGTGTATATTTCATTTTGAAGCAAGTTTGTTGAAAAATGGTTTTCCTTGAAATAATTTCCTTGAAAATGGTTTTTCTTAAAATGTTTTCTTGAAAGTGTTTCAAAGGATTCTGTATAAATGTACATGTTAATTATTATTCTAATGTTTTAGCATGTAATATTTTCTATTGGGTGGAATTATACTAGGATTTGGCTCACACCCTACATACACATTGGGGTGTATGTATAATTTTTTATGTATGACCCTGGTAAAGGCAAGATGCACCATGGTGACAATAGATCTGGTTTCTAGTGTTCCACTTGTAGTAGGTGTTGGCGGTGGAGGCTTGAGGGTGATGCCCCTCATGTTTCATAGAGTTTTTTGGGTTGTTTTTTGGTTTCCCTTATGTTGTAGTATTTTGGTTTTTGGTTAAAGTTATAAAATCTTGATTCTAAAAATTAATGCACCTCATTTTGTTATGATTATTCAGTTATGTTTTGTTAATTATTGCTGGTTTTTTATAATTATGTAAATGGGTTAAATAATTCCCAAAGAATATCGTGATACCCAAGCACTAGTTTCCTGCCCGTGGGGATTGGGAATTCCCTTAGAGCCATGTCTAGGACCAGGTTGGGTGTCGGGTTGGATGAAATCCCATCTTGGTTCATGAGAAAATGGTATCAAAGTAGGCCAGTTCATTAGGGCATCGAGCATGCAGAACACTCTATGTTATTTGGGATGTCAAGGTAGATGTAGTAGGACTATCAGAACCTGGGGCATAGGTCTGGGAAAGTGTCTAACCAACACTTTCTGAACCAAAGCTTGAGTATCTATGGAAAGTCAGGTTTTGTTTGGTTTCCTTGGTTCTTATGGTTTGTTTGAAGTTTGGGAAATGACGTCGGAGCTGGTCCGGTGGCCTCCATGAGGTCATAGTGTTTGGAAATCCATGTGGATCCAGAGACATTGTCCTAGAATACTCTCTGTGATGGTGGCGTGATTGGTATGTGGCCGCCAACCATATGGAAAAGTCACCCATCAACACTAGCTTCCCCTTGTATGTTTTTTAAATATTTCTTGATTCAAAAAATTGTCTTGAAAACTCTTATTTTGGAATTATGAAAACTGAATTTAAAGTGGTACTGGTTTGGTTTTGGGAAGGTGGAAAATGGATTTTTAGAATCATTTTGAAGGGAGATTTAGAAAAGTGGATTTTTGTAAAATGATTTTTGGGTAAATTAGGAATGAGGTTATTGAGAATTAAGTTTTTATAATCAAAAACTAGGGCTTATCGAAATTGGTCGTTCTGAAAAAAAATTATTTTCAAGAGGGTTTTGGAAACTTTTTTTAAATAAGAAGAGATGAGTTTTGATGTACATGGATTTCACATGTATTTTTATAATTGTTAAACTCTTTTTAAGTAAATATTTTAAGCGTTTCTGTGTTTTTAGTTTCTTTTTGTAGTTTTCTAATATTTTAGTTATTTTTAAATTTTTTAGTTAATTTTATATTAATATTAGTTATTTATTTTATTTTTATCTTTTATTAATTTTTACTTTATTAAAATTATAAATTTTATTATTTTTAGTAGTTTAATTAATATTAGTTTTTAGTTTATTTTATTAATGAATTATATTAATTTATCTTGTAAATTTAATATTTATGTTTATAATTATACTTATTATTTTTATTATTATCATCATCATTGTAACAACCTGAGATTTTATGAGAATTATTATTTTTAATTTCATTGATGTCTTGTGCTGTACGCGACACAAAAATTAGCTTGTTCTATACGAAACAGCGTATTAGCTTGCAATATACACAACACTAATCTTGGATCGTGTTACACACAATTTCAAGTTCGTTTGATAGAAGTTCTTTTATGCAACATTGAGTGTATATATATATTCAATTTATAAATGAAATATGGTTTGATTCTATTATATGAAACAACAAATGAATCTTGCACTACACGCAACCCTGACTTGGATTTTATTACACGCAACCGCGACCTTCCACGATAGCGTGTGTTATACGCAATACCAAGTTTCACTAAACGAGATATTATTATAATATTATTATGAACTAGACATTATGAATAGTAATACCCACTTTTTGAAATTTTATAAATTTTATATTTAAAAATGGACTTCATTTTTGGATTTGGAATATCGAAATTAGCGTAGGGTGAATTTTTGGTATTTTTCTGAAAACTTTCAATTTTTGATGAATAGTGAAAACACTGAGTTACTATTTAAAAACCGACTTTTTATTTAAATAATTATTTATTTTATTTAAATTTATTTTAGGTAAAAATTGATACATAATACCCATATAAGTTCAATTTAATTCATTTGAGTCATTTTATAATAATTTTAGATATATTAAAATTTTATTGAACTTTTCATCGTCTTTTACCCATCTCCTAGGAGAATTTGAAAATTTACATAAAACTTAATTTTACCTCTTCTGTGAGTGGAATTTTGAAAATCCAAGAGACATGGTTAATATCAAGGAGTAAAATGTGGTTTAATAAGATAAAAATAATTTTTTTGTGAATAGTAACTTTTTACTTTTATTTACCACGGTTAAAAGTAAATAGGGTAATTAAGGGTAAAAATGATATTATTATTACCCTAACACATGTCCTAATTCTATTGTATAAGTTTAATTCGACCAAAAACAACCTTAGGAATAAAATATGACCATTTAGGTCCACTTGGATTAGATTAGGACATTTAATATTATTTTATTTAAAGAAGAGTTAAAATAGATAAAATCAAAGTTTAATAACTAAAACATTTTAATATAGGGTTATAAATAAGATAAATTCGACTATAAATATTCATTATAAAGATAAAATTATTTCCTACCTAATGGTATTTTATTTATAATTTTTAGACATTAAATAATTTAAGTTATTTATGACACAATGGTGATGCAGTAATTACCTAAATAATGAAATATTAAAATAATTGATATTATAAATACCCAAATAAATGTAATTTGAGACTTTTTATGAATTCCAATAATTTTATAGGTTAATATGACATGTTAGTATTTATTTAATTAACTTTTTTAGAACTAATTATTCTGTTATGATTTTCACAAAAATCAATTACCAAATAGTGTCAAAATTGACATAAAATATTTTTTAAAACAAATATTATATTATTAATTGTTATTATATTCCTAAAAATCCAAGGTTCAGAAAAATGACTTAGATAAGGTTATATATATTAATAATGAACCACTTGGGGTTCGTTTGGTTGGTTATAGTAAGTTTATTAACCATATAGTGTAAGAAAACAAGAAGACATGGTAAAAGTTAAATTATTTAACTTAGAGTTAAATCTAAAAGATAAGGTTAAAATAGTAACCTAAACTTGTCTAAAATCTATTTGTTGAGAGTATTTAGACCCATCCTCACTTTATCTTCTAAATAAATCAATTTGGATCTATTATAAACTGAATATGACTTTATTATTAAATAATATTTTAAGTTTTTTCAAAGGTGCCCCTCTCTTCTCTAATAAAAAGGGAACCCCTTCCCTCTTCTCTTCAAACCCTTTTGAGCATTGAATCTCGGCCAAACCCTGCCCATTTCTCTTCTACACTTCCCTAGAAACATTATGGAGGTTCTGGTCTTCTCAAAAGACCAACTCTACTTCCTTAAGAGGAATCTTAAAGGAGGTACGTCGAAGAAGAGGTAATCTCTTCTTCCGATTCTCTCAAGTTTTTTTCTTCTTCTACATATTCTTATTTAGTTGTCTAATTATAAAGTAATAAAATCAGTATTACTTATATACTAATATGTTATTATAAATATTAAACAACCCTATTTCATCTTCTATCCATCCTATGGAAAACGAAATCACCACGCGTGCGTACGTACGAAATACCGTCTCCACGCCGTGGTGTAATATGTTTTCGACCACCACATTACTTGGATGGGTATAATGGTGTAAATAAATAACTATATATGATTATTGTAAAGTGATATTGATTCTGAAATATTATACATACACTTAAATAAAATTCCACAATCATGAGAATGATATCATCGCTCGTGCGTACGTACGGACTACCGTCTCCACGACGCGATGAGATTCATTCTCCATGTTAACCATTCATGAATGATTATAAAGTATATATAATGATTAATAATGAAATATAAGGCATAATAATGATACTGGATTTGTGTATATATATATTTATGTCATATACTTAATTCTATTCAATTCAATAAGGAAACGAAAACAACGTTCATGCGTACGTACGGCCTACCATCTACATGAATAGTGTATTTCATTCCATTTATCGATCTATCATATATATATGTATATGATGAATATATATTATATATAAATCATATTTTACATTTTGGAATTAATTAAATCAGTATATAAGTAATAATATCAAGAACAACAAGTCGAAACACGTACAATAAATGAAATTATTTTACCCAAATCGCTGCTTTTACATCGAATTTACAAAAGAACGGGTAATATAAAGTCATAAGTAAACTATATATGATATCATAACAATGAATATTTTTCTTTAATAATCCAATGACATTATTTAAATCATTATACAAGAGGTTCGGATACATACGAAGCATATCAGACATAAGGTAAGGGATAACTTTTCCAATCTCATTTTTATCTGAGATTGTTTATACGTAAGTATTTACTAGGGTTATATTTATCATACATGTCCCTATTTTCAAAAAATGGTTTCATGTATTTTTAAATTCCTTTTTACCCATTGAATACTTTTACTACATGGTATGTAAGGAATATTTCTTTTGTTTACCATACGATGTACTTTTTGACTTTTACGGCAAAAGTACGAGAATAATGTTTTTTTTAACTTATACAGCATTAACTGATTTGTACGGTTTTATAATGCCTAATTTTCATGAAGATTACTCTACAATATTTCATGATTATCTTAAACAAAAGTCCTTTTCTTTTAAAATTTCATGGCATTTTGTGAAAAGAAAATGATTTTGAAGAAGAGAGGATATTTTCCTCAAGAATTCATTTCAAGTGTTTTGTCAAAACTATTTTCCATCTAAGATGACATTATTTAGTATGATTATGTTTCAAGTATAATGTATCTATTATTTAAATGGTTTGATTCTTCTTATGATGAAATGATATCCATTTGTTTTATATGGATTATGTTAATATGGGATGATGTTTATGAAACCCATTTTATTCTTTGTGTTATGATGAATGATTTATGTTTATTTTGTGGAACAAGTAAGAATGATTTCATTATGAGATGGGTGGGACCTATATATCCCTCCAATGCATTGGGTAAAGATTTATATCTCATGAGATAGACATGGCTGGAACAGAAAGTTAATCTGGTTCAGTGATACAGGACTGGAATAAGGAGTGAACTCGATTCAGAAAGGGACTTTGTCCACTAAGATGGTCTTGGCAGCAATGCCTTGGCTACTATGGAAATCATATCATGTGCTTAATGGTTTCCACAATTAAATTCATTATTCCCATTATATTTTATCATTATTGGTGATCCATTATGAAATATTCCTTATGTACTTCCAAGATTTATGTCTTTGCTCAAGATTTTGATGTTTTGATTTTATGTTCAAGTTTTTGCATTCAAATGTTTATGGATTGTTTTGTGTTCTCTATGTTTATCCTTACTGAGCATTTGAGCTCACCCTTTTTATGTTTTCTTTTCCCCAGGATATAAATAAAGGTTTTAGCTAATAAAACTAAAAGGGAAAGATCTTTATGGGAGATGTTGAAGATCATTCACCATGATTAGAAGATTACGTTCCGAGTTTCCAAAGACACTAAACTAATACGATCTTTGGGCGTCTGTTCTTGTCATGTGTTAAATATTGATAAAACGTAATGTAATGTCCATGTACATTAAGATTTGGGTCTCTAAAGTTGGTATCATAGTGAAGGTTTAGTTAACCTTTGGAAACTAGGATGTGAGAACTTTAGTGAGATCCCTAGAGATATTTCTAAGGTATGTCTAGGGATGTCTCTAAGGTTAAATATATGTATAGGTTATAGTCCTAGAATTATGGTAATGATATTAGAATTAAACCTAAGGTGTTATATATTGATGGTACTCCTCCTTTATTATGCTGTTTTCCTATCATGATTTTTTCCACTCACACTATTCTTTTTGGGTTTTAGAAAATGGATGGAAACTGGAAGATTCACAATAATTGAGGATATGATGGAAAATGGAATGATATTCTTCATGAGCAACCAAATGAAATTGGATCTGGAAGTCCAAACATCGTTATTATTCCTAATCAGCAATCTCATAATATGATCAATAATCTCAACTTTGGTCAGTATCCCAACTCAGCTAATAAGATAAAGATGGAGTTTCATAATGATCATAGAGGAAAGAAAGTTCAATTCCCCAAATGTAAATCATGTGGGAAGAGGCATCAGGGAGAATGTTTCAAAGGAACCAGAAGATGATTTGGGTGTGGAAAAGGACACAAAGCCAGTAATTGTAAAGGAAAAGGTTCAGTTAACACCATGGACAAGGACAATGGTATTGCAAAGACATCAACAATGGTTAAATATGTTAAATGTGGAATGTATGGGCATTATGCAAACCAATGCCCTAAGGGAAAATCTCATGAAGAGAATCAGCATGGTCGTATGGGTAGTATTTATGTTGATGATGATAAAGAGAATACAAATGATATATGAGATGAAATAAATGATGAAGCTCAGTCAGTGGTTTAAGAAGGTAGTGGAATGATTGTATGTTTATCAAGAGTAATGTTGTATAGGTAATTTAATGGTACTATGGAATAAAGACGCATCTAAGGATTGTTACACTATTATTTTTTCAAAAGTATTTGAAAGTATATGTTGAATGGTACCAGTAACCATGAAAGGTTAATTCATATATTTTTGGAAGGTAGATGATATGCGCATAATGAAGGGATTAGGAGATAATGAGATGTTTTATAGTATTGATGAGTTCATGGCTGATATAAGGACAATGTGATATCATGGTTTGAGTATATAATTTTTTTGGGATTTTGGTATGTGGAAAGAGTTAACTTTTGACATCATTCATGTTTTCACTAAGGTTCAATGGGTATTCATTTTTCAAGAGAATACATGATTAAGGTATTCACATGTTTGGAATGTAACCAACAAGATATATCTTATATGGAGGATACATGATGGTATTCACATGCTTGGTTGATGACATTTATAGTAATCATTTTCTTTATACTATAAGATTGGATAGAAGTATTTTCGATAAGCTTAAAGGTTGGAATGGATTAAGTTGGACATCAGATAGAATTGTTTAAGGCTAGAACTTTTTTCGATATTATTTATGGAATGTTATAATAATATAGTTTTAGAAAAAGGAAAACCTGCAGGACGAGAAACAACCCGTCGCGTCGGACAAGGCTGTGGGAATCGAACCCACAACTGAAGTGTGACAGGCCTTTATCGCATACCACTGGCCTACAGGAAGTCCCTGGTTAGTAGAAACTAGTTTTATTTTATTAAGCAGTATGATAGATAAAGTATAAGTCCATTGTTGGAATCATATATGATTAATCTCACCATAGATGGACTTATGTATATTTAATAACTTATGCTAACCTTTTTGTGATAGAAACAGATGGGATGACTTATCATTCTATCTCATGATATTCTAACACTTCATGAATGAGAAATTCAGCTTCATTTATTTAAATAGAGATGAAGTGGAAATTATTCATGGAATGACCAACAATGATATTACACTAAAATCAAGTAAGTATTTCTCCTTATGTAAAAGTTCATCAACGTTAGGGAAATGATCTTGGAAACCAAAAATGTTGTTCTAGTACTCTCATATATGATGAATCAGATGGTACCTTAGATCATCACAAATTTATGGCTTTGTGATTGTTGGCTTTTTCATATCCATGTTCTATACCACTCTCCATCAGAACTTCACGGTTAGATTTCTCTTCCATATCCATATTTTCACCTATGTTCTCCTATGTGGAAACCCAGGGATAAGTTAATTTGGGTAACCGTTACGTTTCATACATTAGTTTTTAAAATTAAGCTTTAGTATTCCTTTTTACGATGTGGGTTTCTATTAAAGAAAATTTCAAGTAGTAAACGATTTATAACCCCAACCAATTTCAAGGGCGAAATTCATTTTAAGGGGGGTAGAATGTAACAACCTGAGATTTTATGAGAATTACTATTTTTAATTTCTTTGATGTCTTGTGTTGTACGTGACACCAAAATTAGCTTGATCTATACACAACACCGCATTAGCTTGCAGTATACACAACACTAATCTTGGATCGTGTTACACACAATTTCAAGTTCATTTGATAGAAGTTATTTTACGCAACATTGAGTGTATATATATATATATATATTCAATGTATAAAAGAAATATGGTTGTATTCTATTATACGCAACAACAAATGAACCTTGCACTATACGCAACCCTGAATTGGCTTTCATTACACGCAACCACGACCTTCCACAATAGCGTGTGTTATACGCAATACCAAGTTTAACTAAACGAGATATTGTTATAATATTATTATGAACTAGTCGTTATAAATAGTAATACCCACTTTTCAAAATTTTATAAATTTTATCTTTCAAAATGGACTTCATTTTTAGATTCAGAATATTGAAATTAGCCTAGGGTGATTTTTTGGTATTTTTCTGAAAACTTTCACTTTTTGATTAATAGTGAAAACACTAGGTTACTATTTAAAAACCGACTTTTTATTTAAATAATTATTTATTTTATTTAAATTTATTTTAGGTAAAAATTGATAAATAATACCTATATAAGTTCAATTTAATTCATTTGAGTCATTTTATAATAATTTTAGATATATTAAAATTTTATTGAACTTTTCACCGTCTTTTGCCCACCTCCTAGGAGAATTTGAAAATTTACATAAAACTTAAATTTACCGCTTATGTGAGTGAAATTTAAAAAATCCAAGAGACACGATTAATATCAAGGAGTAAAATATGGTTCAATAAGATAAAAATAATTTTTGGTGAAACGTAACTTTTTACTTTTATTTACCACGGTTAAAAGTAAATAGGGAAATTAAGGGTAAAAATGATAATATTATTACCCTAACACATGTCCTAATTCTATTGGATAAGTTTAATTCGACCAAAAACAACCTTAGGAATAAAATATGACCATTTAGGTCCACTTGGATTAGATTAGGACATTTAATATTATTTTATTTAAAGAAGAGTTAAAATAGTTAAAATCAAAGTTTAATAACTAAAATATTTTTAATATAGGGTTATAAATAAGATAAATTCGACTATAAATATTAATTATAAATATAAAAAGATTTAATACCTAATGGTATTTTATTTATAATTTTTATACATTAAATAATTTTAGTTATTTATGACACAATGGTGATGCAGTAATTACCTAAATAATGAAATATTAAAATAATTGATATTATAAATACCCAAATAAATGTAATTTGAGACTTTTTATGGATTACACTAATTTTCTAGGTTAATATGACATGTTAGTATTGATTTAATTAACTTTTTTAGAACTAATAATGCTGTTATGAGTTTCGCAAAAAACAATTACCAAATAGTGTCAAAATTGACATAAAATAGTTTTTAAAACAAATATTATATTATTAATTTTTATTATATTCCTAAAAATATAAGGTTCGGACAAATGACTTAGATAAGGTTATATATATTAATAATGAACCACTTGGGGTTTGTTTGGCTGGTTATAGTAAGTTTATTAACCATATAGTGTAAGAAAACAAGAAGACGCGGTAAAAGTTAAATTATTTAACTTAGAGTTAAATCTAAAATATAAGGTTAAAATAGTAATCTAAACTTGTCTAAAACCTATTGGTTGAGAGTATTTAGACCCATACTCACTTTAGTTTTAAAATAAATCAATTTTGAGCTATTATAAACCGAATATGACTTTATTATTAAATAATATTTTAAGTTTTTCCAAAGGTGCCCCTCTCCTCCCTTATAAAAAGGGCACCCCTTACCTCTTATATTAACACCCTTTTGAGACTTGAAGCTCGGCCAAACCTTTCCCATTTCTCTTCTCCACTTACCTATAAACATTCTGGAGGTTCTGGTCTTCCAAAAAAACCAACTCTACTTCCTTAAGAGGAATCTTAAAGGAGGTGCGTCAAAGAAGAGGTAATCTCTTCTTCCGATTCTCTCAAGTTTCTTTCTTATTCTAATTATTCTTATTTAGTTGTCTCATTATAAAGTAATAACATCAGTATTAATTATATACTGACATGTTATTATAAATATAAAACAACCCTATTTCACCTTCTATCCATCCTACGGAAAACGAAATCACCGCCCGTGCGTACGTACGAAATATTGTCTCCACGTCGTGGTGTAATCTGTTTTCAACTACCACCTTACTTGGATGGGTATAATGGTGTAAATAAATATCTATATATGATTATTGTAAAGATATATTGATTCTAAAATATTATAAATACACTTAAATACAATTCCACGATCATGAGAATGATATCATCGCTCGTGCGTACGTACGGACTACCGTCTCCACGACGCGATGAGATTCATTCTCCATGTTAACCATTCATGAATGATTATAAAGTATATATAATGAATAATAATGAAATATATGACATAATAATGATACTGGATTTATGTATATATATATGTATGTCATCTACTTAATTCCATTCAATTCAATAAGGAAACGAAAACAGTGTTCATGCGTACGTACGGCCTACCGTCTCCATGAATGGTGTATTTCATTCCATTTATCGATCTATCATATATATGTATATGATGAATATATATTATATATAAATCATGTTTTACATTCTGGAATTAAGTAAATCAGGATATAAGTAATAATATCAAGAACAACAAGTCGAAACACGTACAATAAATGAAACGATTTTACCCAAATCGCTGCTTTTACATCGAATTTACAAAATAACGGGTAATATAAAGTCATAAGTAAACTATATATGATATCATAACAATGAATATGATTATGTAATAAGTCAATGACATTATTTAAATCATTATACAGGAGGTTCGGATACATACGAAGCATATCAGACATAAGGTAAGGGATAACTTTTCCAATCTCATTTTTATCCGAGATTGTTTATACGTAAGTATTTACTAGGGTTATATTTATCATCCATGTCCCTATTTTAAAAAAATGGTTTAATGTATGTTTAAATTCCTTTTTACCCATTAAAACCTTTTACTACATGGTATGTAAGTAATCTTTCTTTTTTTTACCATACGAGGTACTTTTTGACTTTTCTGGAAAAAGTACGAGAATATTTTTTTTAACTTATACGGCATGAACGGGTTTTTACGGTTTTATAATGCCTAATTTTCATGAAGATTCCTCTACAAGATTTCATGATTATTTTCAACAAAAGTCCTTTTTCTTTGAAAATTTCATGGAATTTTTGGAAAAGAAAATGATTTTGAAGAAGAGAGGATATTTTCCTCAAGAATCCATTTCAAGTGTTTTGTCAAAACTATTTTCCATCTAAGATGACATTATTTAGTATGAATATGTTTCAAGTATAATTTATCTATTATTTAAATGGTTTTATTCTTCTTATGATGAAATGATATCCATTTGTTTTATATGGATTATGTTAATATGGGATGATGTTTATGAAACCCATTTTATTATTTGTGTTATGATGAATGATTTGTGTTTATTTTGTAGCACAAGTAAGAATGATTTCATTATGAGATGGGTGGGACCTATATATCCATCCAATGAATTGGGTAAAGATTTATATCTCATGATATAGACATGTCTGGAATGGAAAGTTAATCCGGTTCAGTGATACAGGACTGGAACGAGGAGTGAACTCGATTCAGAAAGGGACTTTGTCCACTAAGATGGTCTTGGCAGTAATGCCTTGGATACTATGGAAATAATATCATGTGCTTAATGGTTTCCACAATTACATTCTTTATTCCCATGCTATTTTATCATGATTTATGATGCATTATGATATATGCCTTACATACTTCCAATATTTATGTCTTTGCTCAAGATTTTGATGTTTAGATTTTATGTTCAAGTTTTTGCATTCAAATGTTTATGGATTGTTTTGTGTTCTCTATCTTTACCCTTACTGAGCATTTGAGCTCACCCTTTTTATGTTTTATTTTCCCCAGGATATAAAGAAAGGTTTTAGGTAATAAAACCAAAAGGGTAAGATCTTTATGGGAGATGTTGAAGATCTTTCACCATGGTTATAAGATTATGTTACGAGTTTCCAAAGACACTAAACTAATACGATCTTTGGGAATTTGTTTTTGTCATGTATTAAATATTCCGCAAAAGTAATGTAATGTCCATGTACGTAAAGCTTTGGGTCTCTAAAATCATCATCATAATTATTTGACTTTTAAATAATTAGATAATTATAATTTGTGATTTTAGATTTTTTTTGAGTTTTGTTTTTAATTTTTTTGTTTTAACTTCCCCCCACCCACCTTATCGCACCCCTGTCACTCCCCATTTGACCTTGTCCCCACTCCCCAGCTGCCCCTTCACCTTTACCTATTTCCCACCTTCCCTCTATCACCCCTCTCATCTCCCTCGCCCCTATATACCCCATGCCACCCGATCCCACTCACACCCCATCCCCTCACCTGCTCCCCTTACCTCATGTCACTCCCCTTCCCTTCATACCAACACCCCACCCCTTCCGTTTCCCCCATACTCCCTACTCACCCACCCCCCTTCTTTACCACACTCGCCCTTACACTCACCCAACCCCCTCCCTCCACTCACCCTCCCCCCATGCCCACCCCTGCTAACCCCACGCCCCACCTCATCCCCTCTCCTCACTAACCCACTTCCCCTGCTACCCACCTTTCTTGGCAGGTGGCCTCCTCTCTGCTGCAAATCAGTGGGTCTTCCTATAGTGCACACCACAAGCATACCACAACTTCCACTTCATAGTCTTACTGTGATGCTAGAAAACCCTTAACCTCCTCACGCTATAGCCCTCTCCTCACGCCGGTAGTGGACGGATCCGGGAGCATCGGTGATTGACGCGTGGTTGTTTGGTTCATCGTGATGGTGATCAGTGGAGTGAAGGTTTTTATTTTGCGATCATCTACAGTTGCTTGAGGTGGTCCTTGAATCGATGCAAACATGGTAAATTAATTAATTTATTTTTCATGTCGTGTTTGTGTGAAGGTTGGATAACTTCATTGGTGTTGGAGTTGAGATGAAAGTGATGGTTAATGCATGTCATTATTTTTGAACCATGTTTGATCACCTTTTGAATTAATTTTAATTGGATGTTTATTTAATTAATTATATCTTTGTTTGAATTAATTGTCATTTGGACTCTGTACACATGATTTGGTGCTTGTTCACGTGATACCTAATAAGTAATCACAGACGGGGGTCCATCATAGAATTTATTTATCCGGAATTAGATCACGCGTGCAAGCAAATTCTAAATAAATAATTATATTAATCGAAAAATTTAATATTTTGTGTGTGTTCTCGTTCAAACTTGTGCGAATGATACCAAATAAGTGATCTCATGTGACAGAACCCAATGTAGGTAGATACTTCAACTTTGGGAGAAACAGGTCATTGTATTTCACCAAGTGATTCAGTGCTATAATGACGCGCAAATTATTCATCAGGATAGAGAATGAAATGATGGATAATTTGTGTGAAAATTAGAATACTGTCTAATATCAGATAATGAGACTAGATAGTATTTTGATTAAAATTGGAATCAGTGATAATTGAATAAATAAATATTCAGATGTGGGAATTAAATCATTGACATTTCATGCACCTAAACGGACGTCATGACTCTGACACTTCCATCTCCACCACTTTCTTCAATAGTTTAATTTAGTTTACTTAGATAGTTTTAATCAATTGAAATAGTCATTTTAAATAGTTATTTAATTTTTAGAATATATAATTTTTAATCACAATTAAAGATCATTTTCCTGAACATTCCTCTAAGAGGATATTCTTAGTGTCTACTCACATTCTATTTGTGGTTCGACCCTGCTCACCCCTTCTATAGTAGTTGGTAGGTAAATAAATATTGAAAATTATCACATTTTGTGATGTGCATGCCAAATTTTTGGCACCTTATCTGGGTAGAATAGTTTCATCGAGAGTTCTTTTAAAAGAGTGATTTAGGTCAAAAAAATAACCAAAAAAAGGAAAAAAACAAAAAGGTTCAATTTAATACTCTGTGTATTTTTTTTGGAATTATAGGAAAATTCAAGACACCATGAATTTTTGAATGGCGCTGTTATCACTATAAAACTACAATTAATACCCGCCCTATGCAGCCATATCTTAAGGTATGATGTATGGTGATTCACCACACAAGATCTCTCCCAGTAATCCTTTTTATTATAATGATTTTTATTCAAGTCAATGTCATGGTCTATGCGATAATCCATCACCATATTCTACTTTTAGTTCCTACCCACCATTTGATCACTTTCAATGTCAATGAATTCCTAAAATTTAGAACTCGATAATTCATACGAAACAAATGATTAAATAATTGAGAACATGTTGCAATCTGATATAACCGAGAAAAATAGGATGTTTGAACTTCAAGATGAATGTAATGAAAATATTATTTCCTCAATAAAGAATCTGGAAAATCAAATAACACATCTTGTCCAACTAGCCACCTCACTACCACTTGATAATTTAATTCAGAATAATTATTTTTAGGAGAGTGTAGTAGAGGTTCCATTTGAAAAACATTCATTTCCTGAGTCTAATAATGAGAACAATCCTTCTTCATGTCATACCACTGATGACTCCACTCCATCACAATTTAATTCCTCCAATATAATCATATTTTAAGAATATGAGAGTTTAGTCTTCCACCCTGTTGAACATAATGGTCCCTCAGAATTGGTGATTTCATGTCCTTCTTTTGTGAGCTCACAACCCAGCCATCCCAAAGTGAAAAAGGACGCATTCAATATATATATAATTGAACCTTTTGAGGATGAAGAGATCATTGAACTAGGACCATTCTTTTCCATGATAGATTCAGAATTGAACCAAGAGACAGTGGATTTCCACACTCAAAAGGACATCACTTCAAATGACATCGAATCACATATTTCAAAAAATCTTTGTGAGTCCAAATTTTTTTATAAAATGGAGACATCTTAATTTTTTTTGGAGTCAGAGAATCAGTCAGAATTTGTGGTAGAAAACACTCATAATTTTCTAGAAACAAAGGAAGAATGGGATTTCCTGGAGGATCCTAAGTTTGTGGTAAAACATGTACCAACAGAGAAATATGATGAGGGCAGTATAGAATAAAATTTAAAAAAAATTCATTCTTGACATAATGGAGTCATATAATCTAATTGATCCCACACCACTTGCTCCATGCATCGAGGTTAAAAACACTTCACTTGAAATACCCACATATCCTAACAATATTTTTGACCTTGGCACAATCAATGAAACCACCGAGCATGAATTGAGTTGGAGACCAGTAGATTTCCTTGTGCTAGTAGTTGGGTGTGAAAACGAATTGTGGTACATCATCACCCCAAATACTGCATTCAAGGATATGATGGATATAATTTGAGCACTAAAGGAGTCTGGTAAAGGCATTTTTTCACCTGTGTATGTTCAAAGAGGTAATTTTCTTGATCTTTCCATTGATTCCCTTTGTGCAAACATCAATTATTCAGTGAGTCTTTCTTCAGATGAGGTACATTCATTCCCTTATGAGCTAGGTTATTTTCATTTCATTCCACCCATCTATTTTTCTGAAAAGTTTTCATTGAGATATTGTGTAGCTTCCAGGACCATTTCATTTTCAACGAATGGATTCCACACTTCTACTAAAAAAGAAGCAGATTCATGGTATACATTTCCATTTGATCCTAGTGGAATATTATGAACGTCAAACTAAAGATGAAGTAAACTTAGCGCTCAATGGGAGGTAACCCATCATTTTTTTCTTTTCACTGAATTTAATTTCATTTCATTTAGTTTTTGAAGAATAAAATAAAATAAAAGGGCATGCATTTACCGCAATCCATTTTCTTCTAGAACTGAAATGGATTTTAATTCATTATAAATATTTTTATCATTCACATTACTTTTATTATGGTGTGACTTCTTTGATATGATGCGATTATGTGCTATCAATGTGTAGGTTTTATAGGTATACCATTTCTAGAGCTTCATCAAATACAGACTACCTTTCCATGTCTATCTGCACTTACATAGGGAATTTTTTTATTTTTTACATATTTTATACTTCCAAAAACACCATGTAAAATAAAAAAACAATAAAATTTTAAAAAAAAGAAAAAAAATAACATTCCTATCATTGATGAACCCACATGAAAGTTGCTACATTTTTATCATAACATAGTCAGGAACATACCACTTGTATCACTGGGTAGTTTGAGCACATGATTCTTGTTTGGAATGATTTGATCCTTGATCTCATGAATTATATGATTGCTAATATTATTTCATGCTTCAAAAGTGTTTTTCAAAAACTTATATATTTTTTAGACACTTATTTTCACTCCTACTCATCTGTGATATCCAATATTTTATCTCCATACCCATGAGGAATCTATCCCATTTTACATCATATCTTATTTATCTTTTTCTTTAAGGAATCTCAACCATGTTATGTATTCTATAACTTTCCATGTTTTTTCATCAAAGCAATATGAATTTTTAAAGTTGTACTAAAATGACTAAGGCATTTGTTTGATCTTAATCCCCATTGACCCACTAAGCCACCCATACATTTTCTTTGTCATGTATCCCTTAGAATTAATGAAGAATACCTTTAGGATGATCCCATATCCAATACCCTTCCCTAACAATTTCTTGAATATTTTCATGATAATTTTCAATCTAAATGTGGAGGAGAAATTTACTCATGGAGAGGGTTGTTTGATGGGTAGTGATTCATTTGATGGACATGGATCAACATTATCTCGTCATGGCTATATGAGTTATATTTCATAGTATCCACATTCATTACATGTTTTTTTCTATGGGAATATAGAATCTTTTTGGTTCTAACAATTAGTACATTGGTGGTCATTACACATTAACCCTCTCTTTTAGGGATAATTATAAAAGTGATGATCCATTACTCAAAGAGCTTGAGAGTTTTCTATATGACCTACTTTCACTGAGATGTTAAACCGTATGCGCTACTTATGTACCATTCTTTGGGATTATTGTCTGACATTTATTTCATGGGGTTTTAGAGTTGATACTCACCAGTTTTTCCTGCCCATATTATTTTAGTGAGTTGTGTCTAAAAAACAAGAGGAAAAAGAAAAAGAAAAAAAAGAGCAAGACATTGGATTATCATATGCTTGGGGACAAGAAAATATTTAAGTGTGGGGGAGTGAGAGTTTGAGAGAGGCATTTGGATTGACATTTATCATGCATTTATTTCAAGATTCAACCCTCATTTTTTCCAAAAAAAATATCATTTTTTTACCCACCACCCCACATCCTCAGAGACATTTTAACCTCTTGTAAAGTCTTTGATATTGGTGCATTATTTTTATTTTCACTTGTGGATGTGTGAAATTCATGGAAAGCCTATGGTAACCATGCACGTGTATGAGAATTGAGAAAAAATTTGATCAAATATTTTGAGAGATGAGAGTGATGGAGAGGTAGGTCGCATGATATATGAGTGCACATACTTTTTTTAGAAATAATGCGAGTGGAATAAAAATGGTTTTTGAAAATTAGTGTTTTAAATGAAGCATGTTATTTTTGTGGGTAAAAAGTGATTGAAAAATTCTGAACTTGTAATTTTGATTTGTCTATGGGTACACATGTGTTTTCTTTCTGATTGTTTTTCCCAGGAGTGAAAAAGTTTAAGTGTGGGGAATTTTATGTACACATATTTCACATGTATTTATATATTGTTTAACTTTTTTTAAGTAAATATTTTAAGTGTTTTTGTGTTTTTAGTTTCTTTTTTAGTTTTTTAATATTTTAGTTATTTTTATAGTTTTTAGTTAATTTTATATTAATATTAGTTATTTATTTTTTTTTTATATTTTATTAAATTTTACTTTATTAACATTTAATATTTTATTATTTTTATTAGTTTAATTAATATTAGTTTTTTAGTTTATTTTATCAATGAATTAAATTAATTTAACTTGTAAATTTAATATTTTTGTTTATAATTATACTTATTATTATTATCATCATCATCATCATCATCATCATCATTATTTAACTTTTAAATAATTAGATAATAGTAATTTGTAATTTTAGACATTATTTTTGAGTTTTGTTTTGATTTTTTTTTGTTTTGACTTCCCCCACCCCCTTATCTCACCCCTACCGCTCCCCCTTTGACCCGGTCACCACTCCCCAGTTGCCCCTTCCCCTTGACCCACTGGCCACCTGCCCTCTCTCACCCGTCTCATCTCTCTCACCCCTCTCTACCCCTCACCCCTCTCTACCCCACGCCACCCGATCCCACTCATGCCATAGCCCCTCACCCGCTCCCCTTACCTCAGGCCACTCCCCTTCCATTCATACCCATGCCCCACTCCCTGTCGTTTCCCCCCTCCTCCCCACTCACCCGTCCCCTTCCTCACCCCACTCACCCCTCCACTCACCCAACACCCTCCCTCCACTCACCCCCTCCCCTCACGCCCCAACCCCTACTAACCCCATGACCCACCTCATCCCCTCTCCTCATTAACCCACCGCCCCCTACTACCCACCCTTCTTGGAAGGTAATCTCCTCTCTTTTGCAAATCTACAGGTCTCCCTGCAGCGCACACCAAAAGAAGATCATGAATTCCACTATAGAGCCTCACTGTGTTCCCATAAAACACTCATCCTCCTCACACTGGCAATGGATAGATCTGGGAGCATCAGTGTTTGACGCGCGATAGTTTGGTTCATCGTTATTGTGATTAGTGGAGTAAAGGTTTTTATTCTGTGATTATCTAAAGTTGCTTACGTTGGTCCTCACATCGACACAAACATGGTGAATTTATTTATTTTTCATGTTGTGTTTGTGCGATGGTTGTCTAGTTTCATTGGTTTCAAAGTTGTGATGAAAGTGATGGTTAATGTATGTCATTATTTTTGAACCATTTTTTATTGCCTTTTGAATTAATTTTAATTAGATTTTTATTTAATTAATTATATATTCATTTGAATTAATTGTCATTTAGGCTCTGCACACATGCTTTTGTGCCTGTTTGTGTGATACCTAATAAGTAATCATAGACGAGGGTTCATCAGATAATTTATTTATTCAGAATTCAATCATGCACACGAGAAAATTATAAATAAATAAATATATTAATAGAAAAAATTAATATTTTGTGTGTGCTCTCATTAAAACTTGTGTGAGTGATACCGAATAAGTGATCTCATGTGGGTGAACCCTACACAGGTAGATACTTCAACTTTGTGAGAAACAAACCTTTGTATTTCACCAAGTGATTCAGTGCTATAATGACATGAAAGTTATTCATAAGGACAAAGAACAAAATGATGGATAATTTGTGTGAAAATTAGAATACAGTCTAACATCATAGAAGGAGACCAGATAGTATTTTGATTAAAATTGGAATCAGTGATAATTGAATAAATAAATATTCATATGTGGGAATTAAATAATTGACATTGCATGCACCTGAATGGACGTTCTGATTCTAACACTTCCATCTCCACCAGTTTCTTATATAGTTTAATTTAATTTAATTAGATAGTTTTAATCAATTGAAATAGTCATTTTTAAATATTTGTTCACTTTTTGGAATATTTAGTTGTTAATCACAATTAAATCTCATTTTCCTGAACATTCCTCCAAGAGGATATTCTTTGTGTCTACTCATATTCTCTTTGTGGTTTGACCCTGGTCGCCGCTTCTATAGTAGTTGGTAGGTAAACAAATATTGAAAATTTGCACAACATGTGCGACAAGTTTTTAATCAAATTATTATTGATTAAATGATATTTTTGGAGCCGTTGAAAAATGTTTTGAATGAGATAAAATAGATTTTTGAATGGTATCCATGGGATTTTATTTTGAGAAAATATGAAATGATTTTATGTGTGGGATTTGAATGTGATTTTTGACTCGGTGGTGAGTGATATTTTGAAAAGTTTTATGAATTTTCAAATAGGAATTAAATTGATAAGATAAAAGTGTGGGTTGAATGTTTTATCTTGGAATGTGTAGAATCTTTGTTTTGACATTTGGTATTTCCATGAGTGACCATATGCATGGATATGTGTGGAAATGTGAATGGTTGATGACATGAGGTGATGGGTGCCCGGTTTTGAATGAGAATATACATGTGTTAGGATCCATGGAATACCATTGGTGATTGTGTAACCCACCAAGATTATTTTCTTTTTAAAAGTTATTTGAAGAGAAGGTGTGATGTTTTGATAACTACTAGTTGTGTGGTGTGTCTCCTTGTGATTTGGGAATGTTGCTTGTGATGTGTTTTTAGTTTGAGAACTATTCTTTTTTGAATGGTGTTTCAATTTTGAGTTCTTGTCTATGAGTTGGTTTTTAAATAATGGTTAGTGTATTCTTTAAAAAAAATTGGAGAGCCTTTGAGTTGGTTCCATTTGTGTGTTTGGTGTTTTTGTTGTTGCGAGTTTTGGCTGATGGATTAGTTTTTCTAGGTTCTTGGTTTTCTTGATTAGCTAGTATACACCCCCACAAAGATTCGATGGACATTCAAAGTGAGGCCATGAGTGGTTCACCATCGGTAGACCCTCCAGTTGATCAATCCAGGGAATTTACTCTTGAGTTTCAGAAGTTGAATCCTCCTTTTTTTATGGTCAAGCGAATCCTCTTGAAGCAGAAGATTAGATGTGGAAAATTGAAAGAAACTTTAGTTTCCTTGAGTTTCTTAAGTCATTAAAGGTGAAGTTTTCTACCTTTATTATTGAAGGTCTGGGTAGAAAGTGGTGAAGGTAATTCCAGTAAGGATAATGGAAAGTGGACTGAAGCTATTGATGCCGACCATAGTATTAAAAGGCATTTGGATCTTTCATCAGCTTCCTCTAAGTGCAGGGTCATGGTGTGTCATCATTATAGAAATATATATCATAAGAAGTCATCATTTCCAAATACTTTGAAGACCTTCCATGCCTGTGGATTCCTAGGATACTTTTAACGGTTTTGTTGAGGTGTTGATGGGAAGTGATGTTGAGCCAGTTCGCAGGAGTAGGGTTCTGTTTGGGATCAGTTTGAAGTCCCTTCCTATGTGTGCTTATTTTGTTGTAATGGTTGTGTTTGGTGGTATTTTTTGGTGTTTTGTTTTTGGATCGAAATATAAGACTTGGATTGTGACTCTTTTGAGAACTTCTATTTTAATGGAAGCATGTTTTTCTTTTGGAAATTTTGAATTTATCTGTTCTAAATGGAGGTTTCTTCCATGCATTCTTTATTCTTGCTATTTCTCATTAGTATGTAAGAAGATGATGCATATGTGTCCCCGAAATCCTAGTCTCAATGAAGTGCCTTATTGAGGTGAAGTGAGATGCATAATGTATTGTGTTCTATTGATTCTGCCCGGATTATTGTGTGGCTTCTTGTGTCCACAAAAGGAGTTATAATCAAGGAATGTTAGCTCCTAACTACAGGGCAACAGATGCTTCAAGACATCAGAGCTCTAGTCATAGGTCCCAGAGTGAGGCTTTTCACGCAATCAGGAAACCACTAAGGGTGTGGGGAACCTTGACGTAGCTCTGGTCTCCACTGTTTGGGTGTGGTAATTTTAAGGGTTCTTGTTGCAGTTTTACTTATTTCTATAAGTTCATCCTTGATGAAAAAATCTTGTTGGTGTTATCTTCATGTAATTCTAGTGGTCATGCCTTTTTGGATGTGAATCTCCATTTGGTTATCCTTGTGTGGTCATCCTTTTGAACGTGTCACTACTGCTGATAATGATGAACCCTAATATGTCGATGAAGGTGGAGGAGTTCAACCAAATGGTGTAGATAGTGCTGCAGAACATGACGTTCATCATGATAAAGAACTGCCCCATACACCTCCATTGCTTTGACTCCCACGTTGTTCCCCCCTCCGCCTGTAAATTTTCCCATATGTGAGATGATGAAGAGATATCTCCGTTCATTCCCAATCATTATCAAACTTTTACTTGATAAACAAAGCTACCAATGTTCCTTACCTTTTCAATAATTAAAATTTTGTAAGGTCAACATCTCATAATTCATTGATGAGTACTGTAATTCTTATTTTTAGTGTAAAAAACCCCACCAACCGCTCTTTGTAAAATGTAATTTTGACACAATAGAAATTATAATATAATAAATAAAGTAGAATAAATTAAAATAAAGGACTCTCCAATTGACATTTGATCATGTATCTATATATTTATATGGGTCATTATTTAAAATTAACAATAAATTTTTCTTACTGAGCATCGTGTATGCATCTCCATCCACATAAACACATTTATAAATGAACCATATAGGATTCTACTTGGTTAACACAATTTATGAAAATCAAAGGGACATTTGAATCTTACTACAACTCTATACTATAAATACTAGACATTCATCGCAACAAAACATTATTTTATCAATATTAGAAATTAATTTTATCAATACAAGAAAAAATGTAGATGTTTCAAGTGATGATAAAAGTCAGACACTTTTATTAACATGTTTTTTAGTGGTGATAAAGAATGCCTTTTTCAACAAAAAAATGTCAATGTTGCGAGTGGTGATAATAGTTAGATGCTTTTACCAACATGTTTTTTAGTGGTGATAAATAATGTCTTTTTCAACACTAATTTCTAATGTTGAGAAATACTCTAAATATATTTTTTAATAATTTCGTGTTGAAAAATAGAAAATATGACTAATAAACAACACTATTATGCCTCACCTTTTGGAACCCACCCAAAGCCCCACCACATAGCATGGAATTCCCAATTATTTCAAGCCCCATTACCACTCACCCAAATGAATTTACCAATTATAAAATGATATATCCATATATGTATGTATGTATGTATGTATGTATGTATGTATGTATGTATGTATGTATGTATGTATGTATGTGCAATTTCTAAAAAAATATTTATATTATTATATATTTATATCTATTTAGATATATTAAAATAAACATACTTAAATACATATTTTATATGATATATATATATGTTGAAAAATATGTTTGTGTCTATATAGATATGTGTGTGTGTGTGTGTGTGTGTGTGTCTATATATATAAATATATATAAACACATGCACTTATAATTATAAATATATATGAATATTGTATATATATATTATAAATTATAGAAGGTGAATATAAATATATAAATTTAAATATGAATATAAATATATTATAAATATATATTTATATACCTCCCTTCCCCCCTCTATATAAATATATATTGTGTGTGTATATGTGTGTTAATATACATATATTATATATTTATATTTATATTTGTGTGTTTCTATATATATATATAATATGAAAGTTTGTGTTAATATATATATATTATGAATTTATATATGTTTATGTCTATATATATAAATACAGACACACACATATAATTATAAATATATATGTACATTTTAAATTATATAATGTGAATATAAATATATAAATTTAAACATGAATATAATTATAATTATAATTATATATATGTTATAAATATATATATGCATATTATAAAATATATAATACAAATATAGATATATAATAAGTAGAAGTATAAATGATTAAAAATATTCATAAATTATACATACATACATACATACATACATACATACATACATACATACATACATACATACATACATACATACATACATACATATATACATACATACATACATACATACATATATATATATATTGTTATATAAATCATATTCAAGAATATATAAATATTTACAAATAAAATATTGTATATAAGGTACCTTTTATCAGTGCCGCTTTAGTGTCGATAAAGGACAAACTTTTATTAGTGTTAAAAAAAGCACTGATAAAGGTTACATTTATCAGCACTAATAAATATTACATTTATCAGCACTAAAAAAGTATTGACAGAGGGTTACTTTTATCAATAGTAAATAAATCATTGAAAATGGTGCAATTTTATCAAAGTTTTTTAGTGCTAATAAATATGATATTTATCAACGCATTTGTTTAGCACTGATAAAAGATAACACTAAATATCATAAAATCTATAGTGGTGCACATTGATCTATTTCAGGTTTATAGGAGATCACTCCTCCTATAGGCTCATTGTTATAAAAGGTTTAAGGATAGGATCACTACCTCCTTAACTGGGTGGTCCACTACCATTGTGAGGCACTCACACTAATAAGATGGAATCATTATTAGTTTAGAAGAACATATGAATGAACTCTACATGGGTGAATAATATATCAGCATATTTTGTGAGACATCCCAACCATAATGTACATATATATTACATCATTTTATGAGAATATACATTTCATATCATAATAAATCATGCCCCAAAAAAACTATTGTTTTAGTGTCTTTGGAGATTAGATACATAACCAACTTATATTACAAGCATTCTTTAACATCTCCCACAAATAAGCTTCTCACATGATACTATTCTAGACACATAATACATAATATTCTTCTTCATTACTGAGATAATAAATACATAAGGGTGACCTCAGACACTCAGTAAGGAGTAAACATAAGAGATATTGATAAAAATCATAAGTGAGCATAAGATGAACATGTAAGTATGAGGACATAATAAAGGTAAATGAATGTAACATAAGAAAACCATACCCAATAAAATATGAATAAAAAATTACATGACCCGACCTATCGGGACCCCTGATAGGTAGTGGCATACTGATTGTTCCACCTTAGTTTTGCCTCCAATATGTTAGATCTGGTGAGTAGCATTGAGTAGGCATATCACACATGATGGGAAGTCTTAACTTGATACAACAGTACACAATGCACACCTCTACATAGGACATAATAATTCAAAAAATAGAAATAAAACCAACTATAATATATATAATTCATGCGATAAACACAAAGATCTGTAAGGTAAATCAGTACAAAAACCGTAATGGGATAGGGGAAAGACATTCCCAACAACCTAGTGAACAAAACCACATAAATAGATAAGGTGAAGAGGCCCCCACAACAAAAAAGCTCCAGACACAAACACCATCCATAACTAGAATCTTATGGTACCATTACAAAAAATGAGGTTTTAGCGGCAGTTCTAATAACCACCGTTAAATAAACCATATTAAATATAATTTATAATATACCGACGATTCGGTAAAACCACTACTATATTTTTTAATTTTTTAATTTAGCAAAAATTCTATTTAAAAAACTACTAAACATTTTAAAATAACCTAATTCACCCCCAGCTTCCGACAACGACCCCCGTGGACCCGACTCCCCTACTCCCGATCAAGACCCATGTGACTCCACTGGTGATGACTGTCCCTCCTCCCTGATGATCCTGGTGACCTCAACTCCCTTTCTCTCGACGGAGACCATCCCCCACCTCTGATCCCAATGACCTCAACCCCCTTCTCCTTGATGAGGACCTCACAATGACTCCCTTTCTCCTTGACGACGACCCCCAATAGCGACCCCTCTTCCCTTTTTCCCGGTGACAGCAACCCCCGACATCGTTGAAGGTATGATTGACTGTTTAATTTTTCTAAGTTTTTAAATTAAATTATATAAATATTCATGTAATTTAGTGTTTTTTATGGATTTTTCCTGAAATGATGTCGGGGATATATTGATGACCTTCCATTGGCATTTGGTCATGGTTTTGGAGAGTGGATGCACCTCAATGTTCTTGTAGGAGATTATTATTTTTTTTTTAATTTTTAATAATTATTTATTTATTTCATGTGGAATAATACAGGTTCACAGGGAATTGTTGGTGTGTGGTGTAAGACTTGAGTCTTTTACATTTTCATCAAGAGGCAGGTCAAACTTTCAGTTTAGTGTCACTTCCCCATTTAATAATCATTTAAATGTTTTTAAAATGATAATTTTCCTATTTAGGTCCACATTAAAGGTCATTATGGGTTGTATTAATGAGAATAGTGGTTTTAGATGTTTCATAGAGGGCTTTCCATTCAAAAAACCCAATCATTTAGCCTACAGTTTAAGAACACAAGGCACATGTAATTTACCGCTCTCTTCACTTTTTAAAATTATATCATGAACTTAATATAATAAATAAAAAATACTCTTAATCATGAGTACAATGAAAAATTATTACTACAATATACATAAATTCAGATTACATGAAGCATTTTGTATGTTATACTCTCTTCAAGTTGAGTATTGTTTCTCAAATTGATTCTGAAATTTTTGTAAAACCATAATTTCATACAATGCTCTACCGCATATGGAAACACATGCACTAGATATCATAGTGCCAAGTTCTTATTTTGCGATACAAAAAATATTGATTTTCATAATTATTGAAGAAAGAGATATTTATAGAGACAATCATGTTTCTATAATATAAAATAAAAATTGATAATATATAAAGTAGAAAAGTTAGAGATCTTTTAATAGAAGAATCATGTTCACATATTATTATGGATTGATAACAGTGCACTCGACATCATAGTAACCTATCTCCTCAGCTTAGTGAACTTATTCCATGACATCCGACCATATTGTTATGAAAGGTGATATTTATTCATTTATGTTTTTTATGTTTTGAATGTGGGATTGAATCATTTTTATGTTGAATTTTTGTTATATCTAATCAATACCCTACCCTGGTCAACGATGAAGTTGGGTGATGTTTAATTTTGATTATAATTGTTTGATTAAAAATTTATATCTTTAGATCTGAATGTACAGGGAGAAGAGTATAAATCCAATATCTATGGATAAAAGTTAGATTAATTTACCTCGAAACACACCTCGACATGCCAAGGGTTTGGAAGATTTTTTAGATTCTGCAATTGCAGAATGATCAGTGGATGGAAGAATAAAATGTATGTGTCCTGATTGTAAATTCATGTGATGGTTGAATATAAATGAAGTATATGAGATTTTTTTATTGAAACAGTTTATTTCTCATGTTTACGTTGGATTTGGAATGGTGAATCAAATTTTATGGAAATTCAAAAAATGGAAATCCTGTCAACGAGACACAAAGTGACTTTCTAGAGGAGAATTCATTTCAAAGATTTGATAAATGATGCTTTTGTCTTTGTGGGATGAAATGTCCAAGATTTTAATAGATAAAAAGAACCTTCAATTTATCCTAATAAGGTTAATCTTTCTCAAAGCTTCAGTGACCAAAAAATGAGTTTTATGAATTAGTTGAAGATGGACAACAAGATCTGTATAAAGGGTGTGTCAAGTATTTGAAGCTATATTTTCTACTTAATTTGCATCACATCAAGTGCGTCTTTGTAATTAATAAAAAATAAATATCCATGATTTTATATTTTTTTTATGATGTATTTATTGAATCTAAGATCCCTGCATCATTCCATGAGATGAAAAAAATCATCAACAAAATTGGACTTGATTATACAAAGATGTATTCATGCCTTAATTATTTCATGTTTTACTGGGTTGAAGAGTCTGATAAAGAAGAATTCATATGATATCATATAAGTATATGAAAGTCAATGAACAAAAATGAGAGTACAAATCAATGAAACCCCATGAATAAATAGAATAAGAAAACTCCTGTAAAGGTATTGTGTTACTTTCATCTAAAATCGAACTTATAAAGATTATTCATGTCATTTAAGACTGTATATAACTTGAAGTGGCATACTCAGGATAGTAAAAATGATGAATTTATGAGGGATCCAAAAGATTCAATATCATGGGAGGTGTTACATCCATTATATTTAGATTTTTCTTCAGATCCTAGGAATGTATGTTTAGGATTGGATTCTGATGGTTTTAACCATTTTAGTACTTTAAGTACTAATTATAGAATTTGGTTAGTTTTTTGGATTCCATATAATCTTCCTCCATGGATGTGTATGAATAGGACTTCTTTTATTATTTCAATGATTATTCCTGGAAAGAAAATGTCTGGAAATGACATTGATGTATACCTTTAACCTATAATAAAATAATTATGAGAATTAGGGGATGATGGCATGGAAATACATGATGTTTCAATGAGAAAAATATTCAAAATACATGTGTAACATTCCAACCTAGGTGCCACACACTGGTGCCTTGATTCGGTCGGTCGCATGACCTCAAGCACACCTCCCCGTATGCCATAGGCATCTGACTAGAAGCGAGGGTATGATAAAGCAATCATGAGGAGACTATACCCTATTTTATCAGAGTAATACACCAGAAGAAATAATAAACAATATTGGAAGCATATATAACCATAAAAAATGCCATATCTCAATACAATCAAAGAAAAAAGTAAAATATTTGAACTAAAGACGGAAACATTACATACTAATGTACGTGCCAAGTGTCTAAAAATAAACTTGAAAATAAAGAAACCAAAAACTCCCAAGTGGGTCCTGAACCATGTTCAATTCGTATTTCATTATTACAAAAACTTGTAACCATAATCCAAAGTTAATGTTCTAGGTGTAAAACTCCATGTTTATCACCCCATTTATGAATCATGCATATATATCATGTGTGTAGAACTTCATGTCTATCACCCCAATTATCAATTATGCATATATGTCACTGGTGTAGAATGTCATGTCTAACACCCTATTTATCAACCATGCATACATATCATTGGTGAAGAACATCATGTTTAACACCCCATTTATCAAACATTCTTACATATCATTGGCATATATCGCCATGTCTAACACCCCATTTATCCACCATGCATTTATATTGTCACCATTGGCATAGATTTTCTTGTCTAACACCCCATTCATCAACCATAAATTAATTCATAAATTAATTAATCTTAGTTTATTAATTAATTCTATAATTAATTAATCACAAAAATTCATTTAATTAATCCAAAAATTAATTAACCACATAAGTTCCATTAATTATTTCAACAATTAATTAATCATTTAACATCTCAAAGTACAATAATTATTTCACAAATTAGTTATTGTCAAATTCACAATTTAACATTCTGCAAATTAACTCAACAATTAATTATCCTTAATCCCACAATTCAATATTTCGATAATTAATCTTTCAATTATTTATCCCAATTTCACAATTCAATACCTTTATAATTAATTCATCAATTAATTATCTTAATTCCACAATTCAACCATTCAATCAAATCCCCAATTCCTTAATTAATTAATTAACCACATTAATTAATTCAATTTAGGAATTTCCAATTGCTAAATGAACCCTATCGATTCTAAAATTTCATACATGAAATTAAAATCACGAATATGGGATTTTTATATTAGACCACCTACCTCAAGTTTGATGAATAAAGTTCAAAACATAAATCCCTAAAAAATGAGTGGCAAAACAACATAAATCTAGATCTAAATATCAAAACCCTAAATCAAGATTAAATAAATAAATATAATTCAAATATATATCTAGATATAGAATCATAGATCTATATCTCACCAAAGAGATATAGATATATACATAATAGTGGATTACATCACTGAAATAAAGTAGAAAGAATGGGGGAAGAATGGGGGAAGAACGAGAGAATAACCGGGAGAGGATTTGTTAATCGGGAGAGGAGTGGACCTTCAATCTGGGATTTAATTCACAAAGAATGATGTTTGGGAGGGATTAGAATTATTCCAGATATCTTGAAAAATGTGAAATAGGACCTAGGGTTGAATGAGGGTCAAAATCTGTGAGTTTCAGGTGCTTGGGGAATTTTAAAATTAAATTTTGGGAGACATTAAAAATCGTGTACGGTTTCTTGGGCAGGGGTGCATGGTTTTCCCTAACTATGCACCAACAATGTGACTTTTATTTTAGGGGTACATTGTTTCTTATTTTAGGGTGAATAGTTTGAAATACCTTGTTCCATTAGTGTGAACCATACTATCCAGGGTTGCACGGTTTGCTAGGATGGGGCACACGATTTTCTCTAACCATGCGCCAACCATACACAACCCTATTTCCTTCAATTTTTCTCAAAATTCATCCAAACACACCCCAAGTTATAACACAAAAAAGTACTAAAATAAGGACAAAAGAGTACCTGAAAAAAATCTTGATTCAACTCCAGAAAGGGTCCATATCTTACTGTATTCCCACCATATAACTACTCTCATCCTTGAGCTGCACTCCCAAGAATTTCTAGGATTCTGAGCCAAAAATATTAGGACACTGAGCCCACATATCTGATTCCCTTCCCATGTTTCCTCCTACACACACCCATATTGCCACAATACATGAACTATCAAAATGTTCTTTCCCCGCAACACTTTCTCACTACGATCCAACAAATATAATCAGATGCTATTCAAAGGACGCATCTATCTTAAGCTTAGCATCATCCAAATAAATCACATGAGAAGGTTTGGGTTGATACCTTGATATTTTTGACACGTGGGAAACATCATGAATACCACTATATTTTTGTGGAAGAGACAATAGGTATTCCACCTGCTAGATTATCTCCACAACCTCAAATGGTCTAATGAATCTGGGTGCTAACTTTCCCTTTTTCTGTATCCTATAGTGACCCAGCCTAGGTGACACCCAAAGGAATACATGATCACACTCTATAAACTCTAGGGGTTACCTCTATCTGTCAAAATATGGATTTTTCCTAATCTGAGTCGTAGTCAAGTGTTTCTAAATCAAATGTACCTTCTCTGATGTTTCCTACACAAGATTCAGTTCCAACAACTCTCAATCTCCTGCCTCCATCTATCATTATGGTGATCTTCATGGCGTACCATAAAGAGACTCATATGGTTCCTTCTGTATCATTTCCTGATAACTGTTGTCATAAGAAAAATCCAGTAAAGCCAAGCATCTCTCCCAAGACCCACCGAAGTCAAGAACACACACCCACAACATATCCTCAAGCACCTATATAGTACACTCCAACTTCCCATCTATCTATGGGAGGAAGGCCGTACTTAATAACACACGTGTAACAAGGGAATTTTTTAATCCCTACCAGAAGTGTGAAGTAAAGCATGAATCGTGATCTGAAACTATATTCTGGGGCACCCCATGCAGATGGGCTATCTCTCGAACATACAAGTATCCCAGCTAATCCACTGAGAATGTCTCCCATATAGGCAAGAAATGTGCTACTTTCATCAGTAAATCCAAAATACACAATATAGCTTCATTCTTACTTGATTTCTTTGGGAGACCCACTGCAAAGTCCATGTCATGTCATCCCACTTCCACTTTGGAATGGGTAACGACTGTAGAAAACCTCCATGTCATTAATGCTCTGCCTTCACCAGCTAACAGGTGATGCATCATGTCACAAACCCTGCTATCTCCTTTTTCATTCCTAGACACCAAAACTATCATCCTAGGTCATGGTTTATTTGGTTCACAACTAGATGTCTTTCCCACATCGAGGTATGAAATTCTCGCATCAATTCCTCTCACATACTGGTAGGCACAACAACCCAATTCCTAACATAGATGATCTCAGCCTCATATATGCTCCAATAAAAAGGTAACTCCCCACCTTTAAGGATTTCCCTCAAGTTCAAACACTTCGGATCCTCATACTACTTGTCTTATATCCATCTCAAAAGTGTAAACTCCACTGAAACCAATACTAGATTCATATGTTCCTAGTTCTCATAAACCACCACATGCATCTCAGCCAGCAAGGTCATCATCTTCCACTCAACACTAGACTCTAGAACTACCTGAGTATGAGTCTTCCTGCTCAAAGAATCAGCCAAACTATTTCCTTTCCCAAGTGTATATGCTAGCTCAAAATCAAATGACTGCATATACTCAACCCATATCTATTTCTGAAGATTTAACTCTCTTTGTGTAAAGATGTATTTTAAGATCTTGTGATCTATATACATAGTGAACTTATATCCCAATAGACAGTTCCACCAACACTTCAGAGTATAAACCACTACCGCTAGCTTGAGGTAGTGTGTAGGTTAGTTTAGTTAATGTAGACTTAGTTGCCGAGACCCATACACCATAGATCGATCACCCTGCATCAACAATACTCCAAGTCTGATTATAGAAGCGTCACAAAACACTGTGTACTCCTCACCTGGATCAGGTAGGATTAAGATGGGTGTTGATGTCAAGTGCTTCTTCAACTCTTGGAATTCATCCTCACATGATTCCGACCAATCAAATTTTATCCCCTTTTTGGTTAAACCCAAAAGTGGTGCTTCCAAATGGGAAAGGTCCTAGATGAATATTAGATAATATCTAGCTAACCCTGGAAATATATGGATATCGAATACATTCTTGGGATGATCCCAAGAAACCACTTCCTGAACCTTCTCTGGGTCCACTAACACACCTTCCTCTGAGATGATGTGTCCCAAGAAGTGTACTTGATCGATCCAAAATTGACACTTAGATAGTTTGGCATATAGTCGATGCTCTCTCAGTGTACTCAGGATGATGTCAAGATGTTGTACATGATCATCATGAGTGTTGGACTGCACCAAAATATCATCCAAAAAAACTACCACAAACTGATCCAGGTATGGATGGAATATTCTATTCATTAATTCCATAAACATTGCTGGCATGTTTTTCAACCCAAATGGTATTATTCCGAACACATAAAAGACATACCTACTTCTGAAAGTAGTCCTCTATATATCTGAAGTTCGAACCTTCAACTGATGATACCATGATCTAAAGTCAATCTTTGAGAACACACAAGATCCTTTTAACTGGTCAAAAAGATTGTTGATACATGGAAGAGGATACTAATTCTTCACATTTATCTGATTAAACTTCTAGTAATCAATACATTAGCGCAGACTCATGTCATCCTTCTTTACAAACAACCCAAGCGATCCCTAAGGTGACGTACTAAGATGGACAAACCCTTTATCCTCTAACTCCTCCAACTGAGACTTGAGCTCTTGAAGCTCTGTTGGTGTCATTTTGTACTATGGGATAGATACTGGCTTAGCCCCTACATGATCTCAATAGTGAATTTCACATCTCTATTAGGTGGAAACCCTAATAATTATTTAGGAAAGATGTCCTAAAACCTATCCACTATGGGTGGAAAGAAATCTTTCTTCACACCTTCATCATCCAGTAATAAACTAGAAACTTGGGATGTGAGCTCTCCTAGTTGCTGAGTGATTGACCTTGATCGGCCTTCTTAGATATCCCACTCCCCACAATGAATTTACTAGTCACCCTTAGGTGACATAAACATTAATCTCCTCTGATATCAATCTATATGGGCTCAGTATGCGACTAGCCAATCCATACCCATAATTAGGTCAAATCCTAACATATCAAGAATATAGAGATCCCAGAGAAGACAGTACTCCCCAATCTTGAGAGAACACCTCTTTCACAAACAGATGTCTCCATACTGTACTCCCAATAGTGTATCTATAGTCATTACCCCACTCAAAAACTCCACCGTGAGGCTCAAAACATTAACAATCTTTATAGATATAAAGGAATGAGAGACACCAGTATCAAATAAGGCACTAGCTAATGTAGAAGCTACAAGAACAATACCTCTCACTATCGATGACCCAGTCTTGTTATCCAAAAGTATAAGCTACAGTGAATTAAAATGTCCTACCCCTCTTCCTTGTGATGTCGTCTAACTCCCATGTGTTGCACCACTCTGCTGATTTGGGTGTGCTTTCCTAGAAGTACCATGTCCACTCCCTCTACTAACTCAGATGTTAGAACACTATTTGCTAGACTGGTATGGTGTAGAATATCTCCTTCCTACACCTTGGTTCTATCTAGCTCCTCTATCAGTAACCATCTATCTCAGGTTCCTATAGAACCTCTATAGATGCCCCATATTTCCGCAAGATCATCACTCCACTGGTGGTTGGGGACAATATTTCTGGAAGTGTCCCAACATACCATGTCAGTGGAAAAGCACTTGGGAAAGATCCTGATTGGTTGATCCCCCTAACTTTCTACTCTTCTTCCCACTTATTTGGCTAAAGTTCTCATAAATATGCTTCCTTCTCTTAGAAGACGTAGTTCCAAATTGTCCAAAAGAAACTACTTGTCTGCCACTAGAAGCCTCCTTCAGGTTCCCCTCAACAATGAGATCCTATTTCACCACTTCAGAAAACTTATTCAGCCTGAAGATATTCACCTAGGACTTAATTTCATAGTTAAGTCTATCCTGAAATCATTTGGCTGAAGTAACCTCATCTCCTACCAATACTGGAATAAAGCACTATAAATCTGTAAAGCATCCATCATAGTCCATCATAGAAATACTCCCCTGATTCAACCTCATGAACTTAGTTACTCTCTCTTTCCTTAGCATCTCTGGGTAGAAGTACTCTAAGAACCTCTCTAAGAAGTCCTTCCATATCATACCATCATCCTATCTAGTCATAGCCTAGACGTCACACTAGTGATTCACCGATCCTCAAAGCATATAAGTATCCAAATTGATTCTCTTCCTATTAGAAGACTCCAAATGGTCAAGTATAGTTTGGATAGACTCAATCCATAACTCAAATCCTTTAGGACCACCCTCTCGAGTAAAAGTAGAAGGGTGCTACATCTGGAACTCCCTCATCAAGTCATACATACTCTTCACAACCCACCCTAGGTCTCTTTCTATGAATTGCATGAAGTGAGTGAAGTTCTCTCGGAACTGCTCCCCTACTTCCTCACATGATACTATTGGTGCCTCAGGTTCCTATGTTGGTAAACCATCTCCATCCATATCCTCTTATCATCCTCTCAATAGGCATTGTGACCGCGCACGTCATTGGGTACACACAAATTTAATATTTATAACCCTACAAACTACTAGTACTGTGGAAAGAAGGGTGTCGAACCAGAGGGAATGACTTAGTAATTGTGCAGACCAAACAAGCAAAAACAAAAAAAGATAAAAACAATGAAAAAAACTAAAGTAAAAAAACAAATGAAAATGAAAGGCATTGGGTGTGAAAATGATGGTGAAATGGTGTGATGTAGGACTTGAAGAGAGAGCAGACAACGATGATGAATTTAGGGTCCTCAGGCTGCTTTAAACTGATAAAACGATATTCTCATATTCTACTTAGTTTAATTCAACCATCCAGTGCATATTAAAATGGTGATAATCTACTGAGTTTCCAATTCAGTAGATCAACACAGCCTGATTAACTTACTTGAGCCTCAATCTTTCGATCTTAACCCTTGAATTAATATGTTCAATATGGAGAAGAGATATATTGACCTTTTACAATTTTCGGCACTTCGTTCAATGATCCATGGTGAATTTATTCACTACCCTCACCTGTCAATTATTAGGTGGTGTAAATTTTTCTCATAATTAAACAGAAAAGAAAACTGAACTAAAAAAATGCACCAAACAAGGAATTTAACATAAGAAAGATGGATAAAAGAAAATTAGAACATAGCAGCCCGATTCCCCTAATCAGTTTAACTACACATTAAATCCTAAAAACAAAAAAAAATCAAAATAAAATTAATGAAGAAATATCTCTCATGAGATTGTTTTTCTCTCCAACTTCAACTCTGATGTTCTGCTCCTGCTCAATTACCTGTCTCCTGCCTCTGTTTTTAGTGCTCCGGATGAATGGTGGTGGAATGGATTGAGGAGTGGATAGATTGATTGGAATGGATATGGAATGGATGAGTGGAGATGAGTGATTGAGAGTACGAGAATGGAGATGGAAGGATATGAAGGAAGAATATGGAAAAACATGATGGATGGATGAATGTGGATGGATCAGTGGAATCAGGCGGAGTGAATGAATTATTCGAAGTTGTGTGCGTCTACAAGTCTCGTAACATCCTACTACCTGAAGTGGTGAAGTGAATTCTAGGAGTCTTTTGATGGTTCTGGAGTCGGCCTTCTCCTCTACTGGATGCCCGCGCACACCCCTACATAACTGAATTAATCGACGCCCCCCCCTTTAACTGCACAACAACTAAACAAATAAATAATAATAATAATTAATTTATTATAAGTATCTAATATATATATATATATATATATAAACTAACCACTACTTATAAATTAAATAAATGTACTTTGTGTGATTATTATATATATATATACAAAAAATGAAAAACCACTTATTAATTAAATACAAATATACACAATTCTTATATTTATATATGTTAAAATATGTACATATATTTAAATACCTATTAATGTTAATAATATATATATATATATATAATAAAAAATGAATGTAATATTTAAAAGAAAAAAACTATTTACAAAAACAAAATATTTATTTGTACTAAAAAATAAAAGTAATTATAATTAAAATAAAACCATTTTATATCTAATTTATTATCATTATTAAATAATTATTATATATTATATATTATATATTATATTATTATTAATAATAAATTAATTATTCTTATTATATATTATATTATATTATATAAAAATAAATAAAATAATAAAAAAAGAAGAAATGGTAGTGTGGAGGGGGGTGTTCGGCTCGAGTAGGCAGGAAGTGAGTTGGGGGGTTTGGCAGCTCGAAGCAGGGAGTCGGTCTGGTTTGGTTGGAGGGGAAGCGATGGATGGTGAGGGATAAGGACAGGGTGGCTCGTGGTGGAGGACGAGGCGGTTCCACCGGCGACGGCTCGCGGCATGGGAGAGTTGGGTGAGTGATGGCGCATCGCGAGGCGATCCGGCGAGCTCGGATAGCAATGGTTTGAGGATAGTAGAGGGCAGATAGCGGTCGAGGAGACTTGCACGAACAGAGGAGGTGGATTCAATGGCAGTGGCTTCAGATTCTAGCAGCGGCACCTCGGGTGGTTCAGATCTGGAAGTGGGTTTGGGTGTGCAGTCTTCATTCGGCCAGGATTTGGTTAGGGTGTTCTTCAATTTAATTCTTCAGCTGCGGTGTCCTACAGTTTTAGGGGATTCTGAATTTGTTCTTCTGATTCTGCGATGTTGTTAGCGGTAGGGGAGACTCGCACGAACAGAGGAGGTGGATTCAATGGCAGTGGCTGCAGATTCTAGCAGCGGCGCCTCGGGTGGTTCAGATCTGGAAGTGGGTTTGGGTGTGCAGTCTTCATTCGGCCTGGATTTGGTTAGGGTGTTCTTCAATTTAATTCTTCAGCTGCAGTGTCCTACAGTTTTAGGTGATTCTGAATCTGTTCTTCTGATTCTGCGATGCTGTTAATTTTTGGTTCCTATACTGTTGAATTTCTGTTGTTGTTGCTGTGATTTGATAATCTGCTGCTGGTGAGATGATTTTCAGATCTGTTATGGTTTATCTGTTCTTCAAATTTGCTACTATGGTTTATCTATTCTTCAAATTTGCTGGCTGTGAGCAGTGGGGCGAGGACGGCAACGGTGAATCGATTCACCATTACGGAGGAATGATGAGTGCGGAGAGGAGGGGAACAGCGGTGGAAGGAGAGACTCGTGGCTGGGAAATGGAGAAGGAATGATGGGAGCTGGTGCTGTGAGTTACCGTTGTAGCATGAGTCACGGGTGGTGTTGGTGGCTCATTTGAGTCACTTTTGGCAGTGTCTTGAGTCACCATTGGAAGCTTGACAGTGTCACCTACACAACAAACAAACCAAAAACAATTAAATACATGTTAAATAATTAATTAACTAGAAAGTAACTTAATTAATAAATTAAGTTTCTAGTACCCAAAACAAATTTAATACTACAATTATTTAATGAACTAAATTATTTAATGATTTAAATAATTAATTAACTAATGAAATTAAAGAATTAAAATAAACAAACAATTTAAAGTATGAATTGAATTAAATTATTTAATTATTCAAAGAATAAAAAACTAAAGTGAATAATTTATTTACAAATAAAATGAAATCAAAGAGCTGAATATTAAATTAATGAATTTAATATTAATAAATTGAAAATTAATTACAAAAATAATTAATAATTTGAAAGAATTAATAAACTAATTATTAAAGAAACAAAATACATGAGATAATGAAAGAATAAAAAGAATAAAAAATTAAAACAAAAATAAAAACAAAATAATAAAAAATGAATGTTAAAACCAAATTAATTAATTAATTTAAAAATTATTCAAAATGACAACGTTAACCCTTTCAATACACACTTTTTATCACAAAAAATGCATTTTCAACAATTTAATCTACAAAATACAATAATTGTTAATAATTTCACAAAATAAATTACTTTAATAATAAAAAGAGAGTAAAAAGTGAAAATAGATGTGAAAAAAATCATAAAAACACAGTCACATCATGTTGTCATAGAGGAATATCTGTACAATTCCAAACACACGTCTTAGGACTCATAACATGACTTTAACACATTTACGTAGGAGGAAAATCACAACCACCCACCATGAGTCTTTTCCAAAAATCTCACCACGCGGTCAAAACTGAGGCGCTGTCACAGCCCTTAACCATCCTACACCTAGGTCTCAGTTAACAAGGGTAAATACATATCATTGTTCAAGTTTCTCATTTATACATCCATTTATTCACATTTTTCATCATTTTACTGAATCCGATTTTATATTAGGCACTATTTTCAATTCAATTTCACATGCCAAGAAAACAGTTCAAGTTTGAGAACTTACCCAAAACCCATTTTCTTGTGGATGCCTAAAATGATGCATGTCACAAAATAATCCTGAGTGCCTAGAATGAAAGCTCAAACTCTTGTGCCATACTGGGCCATGAGTCAGATTTCAAAAAATGTCAACATCAATAATCACATCACACAACAAATGCATCACCCAAGGTGAAATAATATTCAACTATAATAGCAAACAACAATAACAACAATCCCACCCTGGGCACTGGGGGTTTCCCCCATACATAGGTTTGCAACTCTCATACACGAGCTCATTACCAAGGCTAGACTCTTTCTAGTCTCTTGTCTACCTTTCCCTAAATAGTAAGACAAAATAAAAAAGAAAAGAAAACTCATTTGATACCACTTTGTAATGTCCCAACTCAGGTGCCACACATTGGTGCCCCGAGCAGGTCAATCACATGACCTCAAGCACTCCTCCCCGTATGCCAGAGGCTGCCGACTAGCAGCAGGGGTATGATAAGTTGATCATAAGGAGACTATAACCTCTTTTGTTAGAGTAATACATCAGTGGAATTAATAAACAATAGCGGAAGCATATATAACAATAAACAATTCCATATCTCAAGACAATCAAAGGAGGAAATAAAAATATTTGAACTACAGTAGGAAACATTCCATACTAATTTACGTGTCAAGTAAATGCAACTAGAAAATAAAGACACTAACAACTCCCAAGAGGGTCCCAAACCACGTTCGGTTCCCTCATCCAAGCTCCATCCCCAAATTAGGCATCTAACCCAAGACATTTACCCTTAACCTGACCTACAACAATAAAGTCTATTTGGGTACTGATCAGACAGCCTGAGTAGGGTGTGAGTACAACTCAGTAGGTCACCGCCAACAGTGTCTAAAAAAAATCCAGTCAATAACAAGTGTACGCAGTTGTATAAAGAAATAATTACAATGCACAATTAAATAGTTATCACATTATCAATTAATCTCTATTGAACCACATATACCACCAGGTTCTCGAGAACACTCGTACCTCAATACCTACTTCGGCCCATGCTGAGTCTGAACCATGTTACATATTCAATTCATATTTCCTTATTACGACCACCTGGAACCATAATCCAATTCCAATGTTCTAGTGTAAAACGCCATGCCTAACACCCTGTTTATCAATCGTACACATATATCTTGGGTGTAGAATGTCAGGTCTAGCAACCCAATTATCAATCATGAATATATGTCATTGGTGTAGAATGTCATGTCTAACACCTCATTTATCAACCATGCATACGTATCATTGGTGCAGAACATTGTGTCTAACACCCCATTTATCAACCATGCATACATATCATTGGAATAGATCATCATGTATAACACCCCATTTATCCACTATGCATTTATATCACCATCATTAGCATAGATCTTGATGTCTAACACCCCATTCATTAACCATTAATTAATTCATAAATTAATTAATCATAGTCCATTAATTAATTCTACAATTAATTAATCACAACAAATTACTTTAATTAACTCAACAATCAATTAACCACATAAGTTCTATTAATTAATTTGATAACTAATTAACCATTTCACATCTCAACATCCAATAATTAATCCACAAATTAATTATTGTCAAATTCACAATTTAACATTATGATGATTAACTCAACAATTAATTATCCTTAATCCCACAATTCAATATTTCAATAATTAATCTATAAATTAATTATCCCAATTTTTCAATTTAATACTTCGATAATTAATTCATCAATTAATTATCTTAATTCCACAATTCAACCATTCAGTCAAATTCCCAATTCCCCAATTAATTAATTGACCACATTAATTAATACAATTTAGGAATTTCCAATTGCCAAATGAACCCAATCAATTGTAAAATTGCATACATGAAATTAAAATCATGACTATGTGATTTTTAGATTAGACCACCCACCTCAAGTTTGACGAAGAATGTTCACCAACAGAAATCCCCAAAAATTGAGCGGCACAACGACGTAGATCTAGATCCGAATATCAAAACACTAAATCAAGATTAAAGAAATCAAGATCTTGCAAATCTAGATATATATCTAGAATCATAGATCTAGATTTCACCAAATAGATATACATCTATCCATAACAATGGATTACATTGCTAAAAGAAAGCATAAAGAATGGGGGAAGAGTGAGAGAAGAACCGAGAGATGATTCACCAACTGGGAGATGAGTGGACCTTTGATCCGAGCTTCAAATCATGAATAATGGTGGTTGGTAGGGCTTGAAATTCTTCCAAAGAGATTTAAAAACGTTAAAGAGGACCTAGGATTTAATTAGGGTCAAAATGGGTGAGTTTTGAGGGCTCTGGGAATTTTATAATTAATTTTCAGGAGACATTAAAAATCGCATACGGTTTCCTGGGAAGGGGAACACGGTTTTCATTAACAATTTTCCAACCATGTGCATATTATTTTAGGGGTGCATGGTTTCTCCTTTTAGGGCGCACAATTTTAAAAATTGTGTGCTAGCTGTGCAACCCCCCTCTATCAAGGGTTTCACGGTTTGCTGAGTTGGGGCGCACATTTTTCTCTAACCGTGCACCAACCATGCACAACCCTTTTTTCCTTCAATTTTTCTCAAAATTATCCCATACACATCCCAAGTTATAACCCAAACAAAAAGTACTCAAATAAGGAAAAATGAATACTTGAAAACAATCTTGAGTCAACTCCAGAAAAGGTTGAGATCTTACACCATGTTACATTAATGTGGAAAATTATTGACTTTCCTGGACTGGGAAACTTTTCGAGTTAGAACACTCATACTAGTTTGGATTGTCCAATTTGTAATTTTTATTTTGAACCTCAATGATTTTCTCATAGTAGAAAATAGCTTCATGTGTCATTTTAAACTTCTTAATGCTTCTTATAAATTCTAGTTTAATTGGACAAAATTCAATGGAGGTATTGACTTGGGAAAGTTGTCGAAGTTATTATCTGGTTTAGAAATCTTGGGACAATTAATGAATTTCACTGCATAATTTGGAAAATGTAATTAGTTTGAAGAAGGTGGGAAAAGGGTATGAGGTATAGTATCTAAAGTAGCTGGAACAAAATAGTGGAAGAAAATGAGCATATTTTTCAAATACCCTTATTGGTAGTTTAATTTGATATGTCATAATCATAATGTAATGTGTATTTAGAAGAACATATGTGAAAATGTAATTTTTACATTGCTTAATGAGCAGGGTAAATTGAAGGATCACCTTAATTCTCATAAGATTTTGTAATCAATGAATATAAGCATGATTTGTGGGAAAATGAGATTATAAAGTATCCTTCAACTATTTTTACAATGAAAATCATGAGAAAGATGTAACGCCTTGACCCTAGAAACCCGAAGCTGGTGCATTAATTTTTTATATTGGCATGATTACAATAAATCAAATCCTGAAGGACTGATTATTCTAGTAGTTTTAGAAGACCATATTACACACATGATACCCATAGCACATTTGGAAAGATAGAAAATACAACATGATACACACTAAACTGAAATAAACGGTCTCCTTGAAAGCTTATTCAAGGTTCTCTTCTTCATAACCTGAGGAAAGGAAACATAATAAGGGTGATCTAAAATGATTTTAAGGGTTACATATAGTGTAATCATGAATCAATAATAAGTGAATCATTATCAATTAGACATAACTAGTATGACATGATGAATAAATGAAAACACTTGCTATCAATAAGCTGAGAATAAAAATGCATCCATAGATTTTTTCATAGTGAAAACCACATGGATAGTAATAAATGAATAATGATTAAATAGAATTATTATTATTTGTAAGTCATGTATATGGCACATGAAACATTATACGGTTGAGATGTTTAAGTCTGTGGGTAGAAACCCGTCTGATTTTTTGGAAACAAACTCAAAGGGTTTGTCACCAACTGATTTGTCTCATGAGACCTGTTGATGCATCGAGGGGATATAGTGGGCCCCTCACATCACTAACATTATAAAAAATTATTTATACATATATTTAATACAAGAAAAATATTACTTTTCGATATCTATATTGAATAGATAATATGGATTCATTAATATTTCCCCAGTTAAAATAACATTCAAAATAAGCACCATATGTGAAATAGTATACAACTTAAGGTAATAATAATATCCATGATACAAGAAAATGGATATTTAATAGAATTATAATCGAAAATGAAAAATTATCTCAAAGGGGCAGTAGATACACCACATAAGAAATATTAGGTTCAAAATACTAAGTAAGTCCCAATGAAATGGAAATTGAGACAAAGTCCCTTACCACATTGTAATCAATCGAATTGTATGTCCAAAAATTAATAATCACCAAATTAATCACATAATACCATGAAGATAAAGATAATCATGATATTATATATCAAATGTCAGTACACATACACCACATACAAGAAATAAGTGGCGAATAATGGAAATATCACAGAATTAAAACTGAGATGAGAAACCCCTTACCTTATGCCTGAATGTGTTCTTTGATTGATCTTAATTACCCGAATAATCAAATTTATATTCATTAATTAATAATTCAATAACCTCTTTTACATGTAATTGATTTATTTTAACCTTATTAGGTTCATTCATTTCCTTTTTATGGGTTACAGAGGTTCAATTTTATTGTTTTTGGAGCATTTTATTCGTTGGTTTTAATGATCGGTTTACTTGTATTCATGAATGGAAGTTCATTTGAAATGTGTTTGATCATCCAGAATTGTTAATATATATTATTAGTGAAATTACAGATATATAAATGATCTTATAATGAATTTGGTTATATACCATGAGGTTCAATCATTAGGTAAAAGTTAATGATAAACACTTGGATTAACTTGGCGGTTTGTGCACAATGAACTTGTTTTGTATTATTATTTTATATTATGAGTGTTTAAGGATTACATAACATTAAATAAGATAAAATGCATATATTATGATCAGGTTTAACCATTAAAAAGGTTTCATGACTAGTCTGAAAGATAGTAATGCAAATTAAAAACCCGTCTTCCTTGAATGTGATAAAGTAACACATCTCAGATGGTGTGTTCATTTATAATATAAAAGGAGGGGAAAAAAGAGATGATGATGGAATAGTCCATTATCATAAAAAAAATTCCAGTGCATATAAGGTACTAGAGTTTTCATAACATTTGGATGAGAAAAGGTGAGAATAGAAAAGATAACAAAGGAACTTGAAAAGAAAACAAAAGAATTGAAAAGAGGAATTTACCTCTTGAATTTATCTTCCTTTGAGAGCCTCTTTAGAGAAGAGGATTTAGTCTTTTGAGGAGACCAAGGGATACTGGACATGGGGGAGGATCTTAGGGAGATATTTTAGAAGAATTTAGGCAAGTATTGAAGCTTGAGAGGTGTGAATAAATGAGGGTGTGATGGGTGGTATTTATAGTAGAGGGGCGAAGAGTTTTCATAATATTTTAACCATTAGTTTATTATTTTTACCTAAAACAAAAAATAGTGATGATTACATGACCAAAAATAGTAATAAGTGCATACGAGTTCAAACTAATTGTTTCTTAAATCACCCATGTCTTAAGTAATAGTGTATTTATATCATAATGTATTTATATCATAATTACTGTATTTTACTATTCACAAAAAATTCATATATTTTAGAAAAATCCTAAAAATTCACCCTAAAATTTTTTTGACATATATAATACAAAAATGAAATCCATTTTTCAAAAATAATTTTATAAATACGAGAAATTAAATTTTTAATTAAAGTCACCATTTAATCGAAAAATACCAACACTTAAAATATTCAGCTTTATTTTTAAGGTGCCTAAATTTTATTTATACTTTCATGGGTAAGTTTTCTATTCATAAGGTTCATATTAATATTTATAAGGGAAAGTTACTCTTAATAAGGGTAAGTTACTATTTATGAGGGTTATTTACTATTCATTGAAAATTAAGTTGATTCTATCAAACTCCAAATATCACCCTAATCACAACCGTGTATGTCCGTTTTTTGAAATTCAAAACATGAAAGTGGAAAATTTAATTTTAATGGCTAGTTTATTACTATCTCCTATAAATAACCAAGTGTTATTTCATAGATACTAAGTGCTTCTTGAAATATAGGCTATCTAATTAATTTAAAGTGTTTAAGAGAAACACACCATAAAATGTTTGGGGTGTTATATACTTCCCACCTTTGGAAATTTCATCCTCAAAATTTTTCATGTATATTGCTCCCAAAAAAGATGTGGGTGGTTCTTCTTAATAACATCCCCAGGTTCCCGCATTGCTTCCTCTATTTTATGGTTTCTTCAAAGAACCTTTACCAAATGAGTCGTCTAATTTCTCAATACTTTCTCTCTAGTGTCAAGAATCTCGATAAGCTCTTCATAGTAAGACATATCAGGGACCAGCTCTATTTCTTCATAGGTGAGTACATGAATTGGGTCTGGAATGTATTTATTTAACAATAAAATGTGTAACACATTATGAACTTTGGAGAGACTTGGTGGTATTGCTAAACGGTAAGCTACATCTCTTATTCATTCCAGAATTCCAAATGGTCTGATGTACCTGGGGATTAGTGTCCCTTTCTTACCAAACATTAAGACACACTTCCCTAGAGATACTTTCAGAAATACATGGTATCCCACATGAAATTCCAAATTCCTTCTTCGGTTGTCTGTATAACTCTTTTTCCTACTTTGGGCTGCTTTAATATGGTTCTGAATTGACTTTACCTTTGTAGTTTTCTCTTTGATAAGTTCTGGGCCTATAAGTTTCTTCTCACCAACTTTATCCCAACAAGTTGGAGTTCGACACCTCTTTCCATATAATGCTTCATGTGAATCCATTTGAATACTAGAATGGAAAATATTATTGTAAGAAAATTCCACAAAACCTGTTCCTTCAGATCTCTATACATCTTGGTGCTACCAGGGTGTATGGAGAAATTTGAGTTATGAGCATCATCTAATAGTTCCCATTTTAGCTCAGGTACTGATCGAATGCATAACTGATAAAACACTATTTTTTGAATATTTTATTGATAATAAATGAAATAATTTCCTCACATTGTGTTAAATATGTTTATTTATAAAATATTTGGGATTTGATCATTCATTTGAAAATTTGGTGAAAATTTCAGTTTTACCCTTTATAGTGCACTGTAGTATTTCAAAGATAAATATTTTTATATTTATTATTTGAATTTGAAATTTTGTAAAAGTGTTCATACCTTAATGTTATACAACTTTAATTCAGGACACTAGAGCTAAATAGTGCATTTGGACAGAGTAAATGGGTCATTAATCCAATGGTGGGCTGGACTCGGCAGAATGGACATGGGTTCTATATTTGGGCTATATCTTCTTCATCTGGGCTTGGATTGAGCCCAAATTTTGGGGAAAGATCAAGGACATTATTTTTCACAAATAATACCTCTGGAAGGCCGGTCAATTCACGAGTGTTGGAGGTCAAATGGGTGGTGATATTTGCATTAAAATATTTGGCCGAGATTTCCCATTCACACTTGAAACCTCTTTAAACCTAGCCTCCCCTCTACTCTATAAATTAGTGTTTTTATCATTTGGAGGGGTTGGGACATGCATTAGGTGATTGGAGGAAGAGGAGAATTGGTTTCAACCAAATTATCCAACCATTGTAAGAGGGGTAGCTCTTGAAGCAAGGATCCCCTCATCGAAGCATCCTTCTCTTCTTCATTTTGTAATGTTTTCATTTGTGTAATAAACTTCTTTGATCTTCTTTTATTCCTCACATTTTCTTCTATTTTGTTTAAATTTTTTCTTCTCTTAATATTCCTATTTGGGCCATAATTCTTGAGTAGAAGCGTTATTGGGTTATACCCATTATAATCTTTTTCACATGCAAAACGCTTCTACGATGATTACGCCACCCATGGAAGAGTAGTTCTTTTTAGTAATCGATCGACCTATATCCTTCTACATTCATTTATTTTGAATCAATGAGCTACTGTAATTCACATATTATGATCTATTAATTGAGTTTTTAATTTAAATGAAACTAAGAAAGCAATTGAATAGTTAACACAAAACACGCGAGGTCGGGAATTGTGTGAACTATAAGAGCGCAACCTTAACCGGTAATTCAAAACCACACGGGATCAATTTGTAGAGTTCAAATACAATCCCTAAACTCAATTAATCCTAATTTCTAGAGTGGTTATGTGCCTTAATTTACCACTAAACATAACCTAATCTTATAACATCAATCAAAGCAGGGTGTTGCGATTACATGTTCCGAAGTTAGCCTAAGGTTAAATTCACTTCATCTTCGTGGTAAAGTTAATTCTCATAGGGTTCGGGATTTAACAAATTAAGGGATCATAATTAAGTGAATATTAATTTAAATTATAATGATTAATAAATGATTGAGAGGGGTAGAGTTAGATCGATTACGTCTTTTAAAATATTTTCTAAAAAAAACATCTTCTTGTTGTGCCTTTTTAATCAAAATTCATTTCAAAATTAAAAACAAAAAAAAAATGCAATCTTATTCCAGCAAACTTCTTCAAGTTTTATAAACTTCAAACAACCCCCATACTTTCAAGTAGTGTTTTTGTTCTATTTTATTTTTGGAATACCTCTAGAAAGTTGTTTTAAATCTACTTCCTCCTTTGAGAGACGACCTTAGTCAGCCACTCTACTGCACCTAAGTACCCCTAAATCACACTAATCATTTGAGGGTGCCCACGACAGTGCTCTTTCAAATTGGAGCCGTTTCCGGGGAGGCACGTACTTTATTCAACCATTTAGAGGTATTTCTTTTATTTTTCATTTTATTATTTTCTTCACCTCTCTCTTTCATCTTTCCCCTTTCTCAAGTTTTCCTTTTTTTTCGTCCTCTTCTTTTCTTTTTTGGACCATCAACTCAAACTTCTCATTTTTATTTTACTATGGTCCACTTTCTTTCTTTTTATTTTTATTTTATTCATGACATGAACTAATCCTGAAGATCTCTTAGATCATGAACCTGAGATTAAACATAGCCTTAGGGCTTGAATCAGACATTCTCAGTCTACGGGAAGTTTCAATATTCAACCAGTTGGTGAATTCCTCTCTTCTGGAAACATTGAAATTGGAAGCAATTTAAATTTAAACATAAAAGAGGAACCAATGGCCAGAAATAATGGAAATGAACGTAATAGAACCATTCAAAAATTGGCTGCACCAGATATTAACTATCAACCAAATTGTATTGCATACCCGAATCTCGAATCAGACTTTGAATTGAAATCTGGATTAATTCACCTTTTTCCAAAGTTTCATGGATTATCTGGTGAGGATCCCAACAAACACCATAATGAATTTAATGTGGTTTTCTCAACTTTAAAACCAAGAAATGTTTCTGAAGATCAAATCAAATTAAGAGCATTCCCATTCTCACTTGATGGAGCTGCGAAAGATTGGATGTATTATTTACAACCCAAGGATGTAACTTGTTGGAACGATTTAAAACGTCTTTTCTTGCAGAGATTTTTTCCAGCATAGAGGACCACTTCCATTCGTAAGGAGATCTTAGGGATCGAACAAGCACAAGGGGAGTCAATGTATGAGTATTGGGAGAGATTCAAGAAGTTGTGTGCAAGCTGTCCGCATCACCAAATCAGTGAGAAACTCCTCATCCAATACTTTTACGATGGACTCACACCCATAGAGAGGAGCATGGTGGATGCTGCATCTGTAGAAACATTTGTGGACAAGACACCAGCAGCCTCATGTGCATTGATCGACAAGATGGCCCAAAACTCACAACAATTTGGTGATCTAGGTACACCACATATTAGGGGAGTAAATTAGGTAAGTCCTTCTTCTCTTGAGATTCATTTGATTGATACCAAGTTAGAAGAATTGACAAGTATGGTGAGGCAAATTGCTTTGGAAAAAAAGACATATCTACCCCCTCCTTCGAGGCCTTGTGGCATTTGCACTGAGACAAGCCACCCAACTGACGGTTGCCCACAACTACAAGAGACAGAGGATTGCGCGACAGTATTCCCAGGGAGACCATTTCAGTAGCAACAATAACCATATCCCCAAAAGAAGTATGACTCCTTTGCACCAACATATAACCAATGGTGGAAAGATCAACCGTACATGAGGTATGGCTCTGGACAACAGCAAAGGTCACCTTTTCAACCAAACTTCCAGCAACCTTCACCTTACCAACAGGGTTTCCAACAACCCCAAAGGAGATTTTAAGCCCAAGCATTAGCAAGCCAGCAACAAGGGAATCCCCCACCCAAGGTAGATTCTAACACTGATTACCTTTTGAAGCAAATTGTTCTTAATCAATAGAATGAGCTAAAGAGTCAAGGTTCAGAGCTGAGGGAGTTGAAGAATCAAATGAGCCAGATTGCCACCGCCCTCCATGAACTTGTAAGTAAGAATTCCAGAAATCTACCTTCCCAACCCACTCCAAATCCAAAGGAGAATGTTAGTGCCATCAAATTGAGAAGTGGGAAGCAAATTAACGATACATCTGTACCTACCATTCCACCGGGATTCACCTCAACCCCAGAGAAGCCGCATTCCATACCAACTGATGAGAAATCCAAGGAGAAAGATAAAGGTAAGAAAAAGATTGATGATGTTCCTCCTAAACCCCTTCCTTTTCCAAACAGGGTTGTTCAAACCAAGAAGATGACTGATGAAGCAATGAAAAAGGAGGTTTTGGACACATTCAAGCGTGTGGAGATCAACATTCCTCTACTTGAATCCATTAAGAAAATCCCAAGGAATGCCAAATTCTTAAAAGAACTGTGCGCCAATCGAAGAGGGATCAAGGGAAATGAGAGGATCAATCTTGGAAGGAATGTGTCAGCACTCATTACACCAACTCTAGAAATGCCGACAAAGTGCAAGGATCCAGGGACATTCACCATCCCATGTACCATAGGGGAGTTGCACTTCTCTGATGCACTTTGTGATTTAAGTGCTTCTATAAATGTGATGCCTCACTCTGTATAATCTTCCTTGCAGGTTGGTGAGTTGAAGCGAACAAGAGTAGTGGTGCAGTTGGAAAATAGAGCTACAACATATCCAGCAGGAGTCCTTGAGGATGTACTTGTCTGGGTAAGAGACATAATCTTCCCAGCAGATTTCTATGTGCTTAACATGGAGGACGATCAGGTAAGTTCTCATGCCCCCATTATCTTAGGTAGACCCTTCCTCAAAACTGCAAAAACTATCATAAATTTCAATAAGGGTACACTTTCCATGGAATTTGGGGATAAAGTTGTGATATTTAATGTTATGGACTCCATGAAGTACCCCTCTGAGGACCATTTTGCTTTTGTTATCTCCCATTTTGAACCACCAAGTAAAAACTCCATGTATTTTGATTGTCCTATGTTTTGGGAGATTATGATTATTGGTTCTGGTTTAATGTCTAAGAGAAATTCCACACCTGTTTCTAATGAACAAGACTCTATAAGATTTGATTTTGAAATGGATTCATATTCTGATCTTGATCATGTGAACTCTGATTATGACATGGCTATTGAGTATGCTGATGGATTTGGTGCTTTATTCTCTGATTATGATGATTTCTGTTCTGATACTGATGTTCATTGTGCAGATATGTCTGTTGCATCAATTTCTCAATCCATACATCACCCCTACATTGAAACTCAAGCCATTGCCCCCAAATCTTAAATATGCATACTTGCTAAGTGGTGATAGATTACCTGTTATCATTTCTAACAATCTCTCTTTTGAACATGAAGAAAAACTTTTGAATCTATTGAGAGATAACAATAGGGAAATTGGTTGGACATTGGCAGACATATCATGTATTAGCCCCTCCATTTTCATGCATAGGATTCTCTTGGAGGATGGGGCTAAACCGGTGAGACAGCCACAAAGGAGACTCAATCCCACCCTCCTGGAAGTTGTTAAAAAAGAAGTTGAGAAATTGCTCGAGGTAGGTATAATCTTTCCCATTTCATATTCTCAGTGGGTAAGTCCAATTCAGGTTGTGCCTAAGAAAAGTGGTGTTACTATTGTTAAAAACGAGAAATATGAGTTAGTTACAATGAGGGTACAAAAAAGTTGGCGTGTGTGTATTGATTATAGGAAACTAAATCAATCCACTCGCAAGGACCATTCCCCCCTCCCATTTATTGATCAAATGCTTGAGAGACTAGCTGGGAAAACACACTATTGTTTCTTGGATGGATTTTCTGGATATTTTCAGGTTCCTATAGCTCTAGAGGATCAAGAAAAAACTACATTCACCTATACCTTTGGCACATTTTCCTTCCTGAGGATGCCATTTGGACTTTGGAATGCCCCAGGTACCTTCCAGCGATGCATGGTGAGTATATTTTCTGATTTTATTGAGACCTTCATGGAGGTATTATTGATGATTTTACAGTGTATGGGTATTCATTTTATGAATGTCTAAATAGTTTGGAAAAGGTATTGAATCGTTGTATTGAGAAGAATATGGTCCTGAACTTTGAAAAGTGTCATTTCATGGTAGAGCATGGCATTGTCTTAGGGCATGTAGTGTCAAAACACGGGATAGAGGTTGAAAGATCTAAGATAGACATTATTTCATCCTTACCCTATCCTTCATGTGTGTGTGATGTTAGATCTTTCCTAGGGAATGCAGGATTTTATCGGTGCTTCATCAAAGGTTTTAGTAAGATTGCTCTTCCTATATCAAGATTACTTCAAAAGGATTCTGATTTTGTGTTTGATGTTTCTTACAGGAATTCATTTGATGAGCTAAAACAACGTCTGACCACTCCACCTATCATACAGCCCCCACGGTGGGATATTCCTTTTGAGATTATGTGTGATGCCTCCAACTTCTCGGTTGGAGCTATCTTATCTCAGAGGATGGAAGGACGTTCACATGTGATTGCCTATGCATCAAGGACATTGGATTCAGCCCAATCAAACTACACTACCACAGAAAAGGAGTTTCTTGCTATCATATTTGCTTTATATAAATTCTGTTCATATTTATTGGGCTCTAAAGTAGTTGTTTTTTCTGACCATGCAGCTTTGAGGTACCTCCAAAAGAAGCCAGATGCAAAGCCCAGGCTGATTCGATGGATGCTCCTTCTTCAGGAATTTGATATTGAGATAAAGGACAAAAAGTGGCCAGAAAACTTTTTGGCGGACCACATGAGTAGGCTTACTCACACACTAGAGGGTGACACCTTGGACCAGGTACCACTTAGGGACACTTTCCTTGACGAGAATCTCTATACCATCTCAGGTACGCATCCTTGGTATGCTGATTTAGTTAATTACATTGTTTCCTCTGAAATCCCAGTGAATTTTAAGAAACATCAAGTCCAAAAATTAAAAAGTGAGTCTAGGTTTTATGTGTGTGATGATCCTTAACTATGGCGCATGTGTAGTGACCAAGTTATTAGGAGGTGTATTCCTGATCATGAGTTTGAGTCTGTTTTGCAATTCTGTCATACACTTGCATGTGGTGGAAACTTTGGACCCCAACGGACAGCTAGGAAAGTTTTGGACTTTGGATTATATTGGCCTAGTTTATTCCATGATGCCCATGTGTTTTGTAACTCATTCTCTCATTCCCAACACAATGGGAATATTTATAGGAGACATGAGATGCCCCAACAACCCATACTCTTCTGTAAGATTTTTGATGTGTGGGGAATTGATTTTATGGGTCCTTTTCCAAGTTCATATGGTTTCTTGTATATTTTGGTTGCTGTTGATTATGTGAGCAAATGGGTGGAGGGAAAGGCCACCAGGACTGATGATTCTCATGTTGTTGTGGATTTTTTGAAGGCACAGATTTTTTGCAGGTTTAGAGTACCAAAGGCCATCATCAGTGACCAAGGGACACACTTTTGCAATAGGAATTTTTCTTCCCTCCTTCAAAAGTATGGGGTGACACCCAAAACATCAACACCATACCACCCCCAAACAAATGGTTAGAATGAGGTTTCAAATCGTGAGTTGAAACAAATATTGGAGAAAACCGTGCAGTCAAATAGGAAGGATTGGAGAAAGTGCTTGGATGATGCATTGTGGGCTTATAGGACAGCATACAAGACACCCATTGGTATGTCCCCATTTCGGATTGTTTTTGGGAATGCGTGTCATCTCCCCGTGGAAGTTGAGCATCAGGCTTATTGGGATATAAAGAAATGCAACATGGATTTGGCCCAAGATGGAATCCAAAGGAAGCTAAAAATTCAAGAGCTTGAGGAGATTATATTGTCTTCATATGAGAACTCAAGGCTCTACAAGGAAAGATCAAAAGTAACTCATGATAGAACGATCCAATAAAGGGAGTTTCATGTTGGAGAGAAAATCCTTCTCTACAGTTCACGACTGAAGCTGATGCCTGGTAAGTTGTGTTCCAGATGGTTAGGTCCTTATTTTGTATCTAATGTTTTCCTTATGGTGCAGTGGAGATCACACAAGAGGACACAAGAAAGATATTTACAGTCAATGGGCAACGTTTGAAGAGATACATTGAGGGACTACCTACTGATGCAGTGGATTTTATCACACTGCATGACCCCATCATCACTTGAGCACATCAGGCTGTTCCTAAACCTTTCACTTTTATATTATTTGTCCTATTTAAAAATTCTTCATTTCATCATATCATGGGTTTACATTTAGGACAATTCAATATTTTAAGTGTGGGGTAGGGAACCTTTTAGTTTAGTAATTTCAATTTTTTTCCTGTTTAAAAAAAAACCAAAAAAACCCAATTTTTTTTTTGTGTTTTTCAAATTTTGTGTGTTTATTTTTCAATTTTCTTTGTGTTTTTGAAATTTTTGAGCTGAAATGATTCTCATCATAATTTTGAAATGCATATCAATGAGTAAAACAATTTATCCCATGACACTAAGCTTAAATGAATGCTGAAATGACTCTGTTTCAAGTTCAAATATTTTGTAATTTTATGAAAAGTACACTGAATTTTGAATCCCATGCCACATCTCACTGTATTTATATTTGAAATCACTTTCCTGTAAGGATTCTGAAACATTATTTTCATATTCTTTACATTGACCTCACTTCTTGAGAGAACCAAACCATGCTTGATTTAACCAGAATTTGATTTATTTCTGTCAAAACTTGAGGGTTAGAGGTACTTATGTTTAAATGATTGAGGCATTTGTTTGGTATTAAAGCCCCTTTTTCAAAGAATCCTTTTTTATAATGGCCTACCTTGAACATTTAATCCTTGTATCCCTTAGAATCCATGCACAACCTGTTAGTTTAGCCACATTACAAGCCAATTTTCCCTACCCAACCAACTCTTTAAGTGAAATTTCATAATCTAGTTGAGCTTAAGTGTGGGGGAATCTATCTTGTGTTGTTCTACCACATTCTGTGATACTTTGGGTGGAAAATTAAATTCTGAAGACATGTGTTTGCGGCTGATGAAAATCATTATATTGAAAGCTGTGCCTTTTTTGGAGCTTTCATGACAAGTGAAGCTGTGCCTTTTCTGGAGCTTCTAATTGAGGTGGAAAGATGTGCCTATCTGAAGCTTTCAAGAAAATCATGTTTGAGAAGATTGACATTTTTGATGCTTAAATGATGAATGGTGTAAAATTTCAATGACTTTTCATGATGATGGAGCTGAAATGATACTATGGGGATTGAGGAGAAGACCATATTTAAGTTAAAATTAGATTAATGCAGTTTTACTTCAAAAAGAGTCAAGCCCTCTTCATTCAGCCTCAGAGTTTTTCACATCTTAATCCTACCAACTGAAAGCCAAAAAACAACCCTAAAAATTCCTCATGATAAACATATGTCCTTGACTCATATCGGGTAGCGATATAAGAATTTATCAAGCCTATGGTGACCCTTGTATGAGTTTGGATGAGAAAGACATTGCAAAAAAATGACATTTGTGTGATAAGAGAAAATTAAATCGAGGTAAGTGTTTTATGCATGGGAGGATAAATAATGAGGAAATATATTGAATGATATAAATGAAGAACTTTAAATAATGGTTTTTATGAGGCATGATATCTTTTTTTTCTTGGTGTGTAATTGTTTGATCTCAAAGATATGTGTTTTAAAATTGGTTTTGATTTGATATTGATGTTTACTTGATATGAGATTTTGATCAGAAGTGCAAAAGGGTAAGTGTGGGGGAGTTGATAAAACACTATTTTGTTGAATATTTTATTGATAATAAGTGAAATAATTTCCTCACATTGTGTTAAATATGTTTATTTATAAAATATTTGGGATTTGATCATTCATTTGAAAATTTGGTGAAAATTCTAGTTTTACCCTTTACAGTGCACTGTAGTATTTCGAAGATAAATATTTTTATATTTTTTATTTGAATTTGAAATGTTGTAATAGTGTTCTTAACTTAATTGTATACAACTTTTATTCAGGACACTAGAGGTAAAGAGTGCATTTGGACGGAGTAAATGGGCCATTAATCCAATGGTGGGCTGGAATCGGCAGAATAGACATGGGTTCTGTATTTGGACTATATCTTTTTCATCCGGGCTTGGATTGAGCCCAAATTTTGAGGAAAGCTTGGGGACATTATTTGGCACAAATCATCCGTCTGGAAGGCCGGTCAATTCACGCGTTGTGGAGGTAAAATGGGCAGTAAAATTTGAATTAAAATATTTGGCCGAGATTTCCCATTCACACTTGAAACCTCTTTAAACCTAGCCTCCCATCCACTCTATAAATTAGTGTTTTTATCATTTGGAAGGGTTGGGACGTGCATTAGGAGATTGGAGGCAGAGGAGAATTGGTTTCACCCAAATTCTCCAACCATTGTAAGAGGGGTATATCTTGAAGCAAGGATCCCCTCATCGAAGCCTCCTTCTCTTCTTCATTTTGTAATGTTTTCATTTGTGTAATAAAATTCTTTGATCTTATTTTATTCCTCATCCTTTATTTTGTTTTGTTTAAATTTATTCTTCTATTAATCTTCCTATTTGGGATGTAATTCTTGAGTAGAAGCGTTATTGGGTTATACCCATTATAAACTTTTGCACATGCGAAATGCTTCTACGATGATTACGCCACCCATGGAAGAGTAGTTCTTTTAGTAATCGATCGACCTCTATCCTTCTTCAATTATTTATTTTGAATCAATGAGATACTGTAATTCACATATTAAGATCTATTAATTTAGTTTTTAATTTAAATGAAACTAATCAAGCAATTGAATAGTTAACACAAAACACACGAGGTCCGGAATTGTGTGAACTATGAGAGCGCAACCTTAACCAGTAATTCAAAACCACACGGGATCAATTTGTAGAGTTCAAATACAATCCCTAAACTCAATTAATCCTCATTTACATATTGGTTATGTGCCTTAATTTACCATTGACTATAATCTAATCTTAGAACATCAATCAAAGCAGGGTGTTGCGATTGCATGTTCCGAAGTTAGCCTAAGGTTAAATTCACTTCATCTTTGTGGTAAAGTTAATTCTCGTAGGGTTCGGGATTTAACAAATTAAGGGATCATAGTTAAGTTAATATTAATTTAAATGATAATGATTAATAAATGATTGAAGAGGTAGAGTTAGATCGATTACGTCTTTTAAAATATTTTCTAAAAAAAACATCTTCTTGTTGTGTCTTTTTAATCAAACTTCATTTTAAAATTAAAAACAAACAAAATGCAATCTTCTTCCAGCAAAATTCTTCAAGTTTTATAAACTTCAAACAACCCCCATCCTTTCAAGTAGTGTTTTTGTTCTATTTTATTTTTGGAATACCTCTAAAAAGTTGTTTTAAATCTACTTCCTCCTTTGAGAGACAACCTTGGTCAGCCACTCTGCTGCACCTAAATACCCCTAAATCACACTAATCATTTGAGGGCTCCCACGACAGCGCTCTTTCGAATTGGTGCCGTTTCCGGGGAGGCAAGTACTTTATTCAACCAATTAGAGGTATTTCTTTTATTTTTCATTTTATTATTTTCTTCACCTCCCTCTTTCATCTTTCCCCTTTCTCAAGTTTTCCTTTTTTTCATCCTCTTCTATTCTTTTTTGGACCATCAACTCAAACTTCTCATTTTTATTTTACTATGGTCCACTTTCTTTCTTTTCATTTTTATTTGATTCATGACACAAACTAATCCCGAAGATCTCTTAGATCTTGACCCTGATATTGAACGTAGCCTTAGGGCTCGAATCAGACATTCTCAGTCTACAAGAAGTTTCAATATTCAACCAGTTGGTGAATTCCTCTCTTATGGAAACATTGAAATTGGAAGCAATTCAAATTTAAACATAAAAGAGGAACTAATGGTTGGAAATAATGGAAATGAACTTAATAGAACCATTCGAGAATTGGATGCACAAGATATTAACTATAAACCAAATTGTATTGCATACCAGAATATTGAATCGGACTTTGAATTGAAATCTGAATTAATTCAACTTCTTCCAAAGTTTCATGGCTTATATGGTGAGGATCCCAACAAACACCTTAAGGAATTTAATGTGGTTTTCTCAAATTTAAAACCAAGAAATGTTTTTGAAGATCAAATCAAATTAAGATCATTCCCATTCTCACTTGATGGAGCTACGAAAGATTAGATGCATTATTTACAACCCGAGGATGTAACTTTTTGGAACGATTTAAAACATCTTTTCTTGCAGAGATTTTTTCCAGCATCGAGGACCACTTACATTCGTAAGGAGATCTCGGGGATCCAGCAAGCACAAGGGGAGTCAATGTATGAGTATTGAGAGAGATTCAAGAAGTTGTGTGCAAGCTGTCCGCATGACCAAATCAGTGAGCAACTCCTCATCCAATACTTCTACGAAGGACTCACACCCATGGAGAGGAGCATGGTGGATGCTATAGCTGGAGGAGCATTGGTGGACAAGACACCAGCAGCCGCACGTGCATTGATCGATAAGATGGCCCAAAACTCCCAACAATTTGGTGATCGAGGTACACCACATATCAGGGGAGTACATCAGGTAAGTCCTTCTTCTCTTGAGAGTCATTTGATTGATACTAAGTTAGAAGAATTGACAACTATGGTGAGGCAAATTTATTTGTCACAAAAGACATCTCTACCCCCTCCTTCAAGGCCTTGTGGCATTTTCACTGAGACAAGCCACCCAACTGACTATTACCCACAACTGCAAGCGACAGAGGATTGCGCAGTAGTATTTCCAGGGAGACCATTTCAGCAGCAACAACAACCATATCCCCAAGATAAGTATGAATCCTTTGCACCAACATATAAAAAAGGGTGGAAAGATCAACCGGACATGAGGTATGGCTCTGGACAACAACAAAGGTCACCTTTTCAACCAAACTTCCAGCAGCCTCCACCTTACCAACAAGGTTTCCAACAACCCCAAAGGAGATTTGAAGCCCAAGCATCAGCAAGCCAGCAACAAGGGAAGCCCCCACCCAAGGTAGATTCTAACACTGATGACCTTTTGAAGCAAATTGTTCTTAATCAACAGAATGAGCTAAAGAGTCAAGGTTCGGAGATGAGGGAGTTGAAGACTCAAATAAGCCAGATTGCCACCGCCCTCCATGAACTTGTAATTAATAATTATGGAAATCTACCTTCCCAACCCACTCCAAATCCAAAGGGGAATGTTAATGCCATCACATTGAGAAGTGGGAAGCAAATGAACGATACATCTGTACCTACCATTCCACAGAGATTCACCTCAACTCCAGATAAGCCTCATTCCATATAGACTGATGATCAATCCAAGGAGAAAGATAAAGGTAAGAAAAAGATTAATGATGTTCCTCCTAAACCCCTTCCTTTTCTAAACAGGGTTGTTCAAACCAAGAAGATGGCTGATGAAGCAATGAAAAAGGAGGGTTTGGACACATTCAATCATGTGGAGATCAACATTCCTCTACTTGAAGCCATTAAGAAAATACCAAGGTATGCCAAATTCTTAAAAGAAATCTGTACCAACTGAAGAGGGCTCAAGGGAAATGAGAGGATCAATATTGGAAGGAATGTGTCAGCACTCATTACACCAACTCTAGTAATGCCGACAAAGTGCAAGGATCCAGGGACATTCACCATCCCATGTACCATAGGGGAGTTTCACTTCTCTGATGCACTTTGTGATTTAGGTGCTTCCATAAGTGTGATGCCTCACTCTGTATTCTCTTCCTTGCAGGTTTGTGAGTTGAAGCCAACAAGAGTAGTGGTGCAGTTGGAAAATAGAGCTACAACATATCCAGCGAGAGTCCTTGAGGATGTACTTGTCTAGGTAAGAGACATGATATTCCCAGCAGATTTCTACGTGCTTAACATGGAGGACGATGAGGTAACTTCTCATGCCCCCATTATCTTAGGTAGAACCTTCCTCAAAACTGCAAAAACTATCATAAATGTCAATGAGGGTACACTTTCCAGGGAATTTTGGGATGAAGTTGTGATATTTAATGTTATGGACTCCATGAAGTACCCCTCTGAGGACCATTCTTCTTTTGTTATCTCCCATTTTGAACCACCAAGTAAAAACTCCATGGATTTTGATTTTCCTATGCTTAGGGAGATTATGAGTATTGGTTCTGTTTTAATGTTTAAGAGAACTTCCACACCTATTTCTAATGAACAAGACTTTTTAAGATTTGATTTTTAAATGGATTCATATTCTGATCTTGATCATGTGAACTCTGATTATGACATGGCTATTGAGTATGCTGATGGATTTGGTGCTTTATTCTCTGATTATGATGATTTCTGTTCTGATACTGATGTTCATTGTGAATATATGTCTGTTGCATCAATTTCTCCATCCATACATCACCCCCTACATTGGAACTCAAGTTATTTCCCCTGAATCTCAAATATGCATACTTGCTGAGTGGTGATAGATTACCTGTTATCATTGCCAACAATCTCTCTTTTGAACATGAAGAAAAACTTTTGAATCTATTGAGAGATAACATTAGAAAAATTGGTTGGACATTGGAAGACATATCAGGTATTATCCCCTCCATGTGCATGCATAGGATTATCTTGGAGGATGGGGATAAACCGGTGAGACAGCCACAAAGGAGACTCAATCCCACCCTCCTGGAAGTTGTTAAAAAATAAGTTGAGAAATTTCTCGAGGCAGGTATAATATTTCCCATTTCAGATTCTCAGTGGGTAAGTCCAATTCAGGTTGTGCCTAAGAAAAGTGGTGTTACTGTTGTTAAAAAGGAGAATGATGAGTTAGTTCCAATGAGGGTACAAAACATTTGGAGTGTGTGTATTGATTATAGGAAACTAAATCAGTCCACTCGCAAGTACCATTTCCCCCTCCCATTTATTGATCAAATGCTTGAGACATTAGCTGGGAAAACACACTATTGTTTCTTGGATGGAGTTTCTGGATATTTTCAGGTTCTTATAGCTCTAGAGGATCAGGAAAAGACTACATTCACCTGTCCCTTTGGCACATTTTCCTACCGGAGGATGCCATTTGGAATTTGCAATGCCCCAGGTACCTTCCAGCGATGCATGGTGAGTATTTTTTCTGATTTTATTGAGACCTGCATGGAGGTATTTATGGATGATTTTACAGTGTATGGGTCTTCATTTGATGAATGTATAAATAGTTTGGGAAAAGTATTGAATCATTGTATTGAGAAGAATCTGGTCCTGAACTTTGAAAAGTGTCATTTCATGGTAGAGCATGGCATTGTCTTAAGGCATGTAGTCTCAAAACATGGGATAGAGGTTGACAGATCTAAGATAGACATTATTTCATCCTTACCCTATCCTTAATGTGTGCATGATGTTAGATCTTTCCTAGGGCATTCAAGATTTTATCGGCGCTTCATCAAAGATTTTAGTAAGATTGCTCTTCCTATGTCAAGATTACTTGAAAGGGATTCTGATTTTGTGTTTGATGTTTCTTGTAGGAATTCATTTGATGAGCTAAAACAATGTCTGACCACTCCACCTATCATACATCCCCCACGGTGGTAGATTCCTTTTGAGCTTATGTGTGACACCTCCAACTTCGCGGTTGGAGCTGTCTAATCTCAGAGGGTGGAAGGACATTCACATGTGATTGCCTATGCATCAAGAACATTGGATTCAGCACAATCAAACTACACTACCATAGAAAAGGGGATTCTTGCTATCATATTTGCTTTAGATAAATTCCGTTCATATTTATTGGGCTCTAAAGTAGTTGTTTTTTCTGACCATGCAGCTTTGAGGTACCTCCTAAAGAAGACAGATGCAAAGCCCAGGCTGATTCGATGGATTCTCCTTCTTCAGGAATTTGATATTGAGATAAAGGACAAAAAAGTGTCATAAAACTTGGTGGCGGACCACATGAGTAGCCTTAATCACACACTAGAGGGTGACACCTTGGGCCAGGTACCACTTTGGGACACTTTCCTCAATGAGCATTTCTATACCATCTCAGGTACGCATCCTTGGTATTCTGATTTAGTTAATTACATTATTTCCTCTGAAATACCAGTGAATTTGAAGAAACATCAAGTCCAAAAATTAAAAAGTGAGTCTAGGTTTTATGTGTGGGATGATCCTTACCTCTGGCGTATGTGTAGTGACCAAGTTATTAGGAGGTGTATTCCTGATCATGAGTTTGAGTCTGTTTTGAAATTCTGTCATACACTTGAATGTGGTGGACACTTTGGACCCCAACAGACAGATATGAAAGTTTTGGACTCTGGATTATATTGGCCTAGTTTATTCCATGATGCCCATGTGTTTTGTAAGTCATGCTCTCATTGCCAACACACTGGGAATATTTCTAGGAGACATGAGATGCCCCAATAACCCATACTCTTCTGTGAGATTTTTGATGTGTGGGGCATTGATTTTATGGGTCCTTTTCCAAGTTCATATGGTTTCTTGTATATTTTGGTTACTGTTGATTATGTGAGCAAATGGGTGGAGGACAAGGCCACCAGGACTGATGATTCTCATGTTGTTGTGGATTTTGTGAAGGCACAAATTTTTTGCAGGTTTGGAGTACCAAAGGCCATCATCAGTGACCATGGGAAACACTTTTGCGATAAGAATTTTTCTTCCCTCCTTCGAAAGTATGGGGTGACACACAAAACATCAACACCATACCACCCCCAAACAAATGGTCAGGCTGAGGTTTCAAATCGTGAGTTGAAATAAATATTGGAGAAAACCGTGCAGCCAAATAGGAAGGATTGGAGCAAGCAATTGGATGATGCATTGTTGGCTTATAGGACAACATACAAGACACCCATTGGTATGTCCCCATTTCGGATTGTTTTTTGGAAAGTGTGTAATATCCCCGTGGAAGTTGAGCATTAGGATTATTGGGCTATAAAGAAATGCAACATGGATTTGGCCCAAGATAGAATCCAAAGGAAGCTGCAAATTCAAGAGCTTGAGGAGATTATATTGTCTTCATATGAGAACTGAAGTCTCTACAAGGAAATATTAAAAGCATCTCATGATAGAATGATCCAACAAATGGAGTTTCATGTTGGAGAGAAAGTCCTTCTCTACAGTTCACGACTGAAGTTGATGCCTGGTAAGTTGTGTTCCAGATGGTTATGTCCTTAAATTGTATCTAATGTTTTTCTTTATAGTGCAGTGGAGATCACACAAGAGGACACAAGAAGGAGCTTTACAGTCAATGGGCAATGTTTGAAGAGATACATTGAGGGAATTCCTACTGATGTAGTGGATTTTATCACACTGCATGACCCCATCATCACTTGAGCACATCAGGCTGTTCCTAACCCTTTCACTTTTATATTATTTGTCCTATTTAAAAATTCTGCATTTCATCATCTCATGGGTTCACATTGAGGACAATGCAATATTTTAAGTGTGGGTGAGGGAACCTTTTAGTTTAGTAATTTTAATTGTTTTCCTGTTTAAAAAAAACCAAAAAAAAAACGATTTTTTTTTTGTGTTTTTCAAATTTTGTGTGTTTATTTTTCAATTTTCTTTGTGTTTTTGAAATTTTTGAGCTAAAATGATTCTCATCATAATTTTGAAATGCTTATCAATGAGTGAAACAATTTATCCCATGAGACTAAGCTTAAATGAATGCTGAAATGACTTTGTTTCAAGTTCAAATATTTAGTAATTTCATGAAAAGTACACTGAATTTTGAATCCCATGCCACATATCACTGTCTTTATATTTGAAATCAATTTCCTGTAAGGCTTCTGAACCATTATTTTCATATTCTTTACATTCACCTCACTTCTTGAGAGAACCAAACCATGCTTGATTTAACCATAATTTGATTTATTTCTATAAAAACTTGAGGGTTTGAGGTACTTATGTTTAAATGATTGAGGCATTTGTTTGGTATTAAAGCCCCCTTTTCAAGGAATCCTTTTTTATAATGGCCTACCTTGAACATTTAATCCTTGTATCCCTTAGAAGCCATGCACATCCTGTTAGGTTATCCACTTTACAAGCCAATTTTCCCTATCCAACCAACTCTTGAAGTGAAATTTCATAATATAGTTGAGCTTAAGTGTGGGGGAATTTATCTTGTGTTATGCTACCACATTCTGTGATACTTTGGGTGGAAAATTAAATTCTGAAGAGATGTGTTTGCGGCTGATGAAAATCATTATATTGAAAGTTGTGCCTTTTCTGGAGCTTTCATGACAAGTGAAGCTGTGTTTTTTCTGGAGCTTCTAATTGAGGTGGAAAGGTATGCCTATCTGGAGCATTCAAGAAAATCATGTTTGAGAAGATTGAAATTTTTTGATGCTGAAATGATGAATGGTGTAAAATTTCCATGTCTTTTCATGATGATGGAGCTGAACTGATACTATGGGGATTGAGGAGAAGACCATATTTAAGTGAAAACTAGATTAATGCAATTTTGCTTAAAAAAGTGTCAAGCCCTCCTCATTCAGCCTCAGAGTTTTTCACATCTTAATCCTACCAACTGAAAGCCACAGAACAACCCTAAAAAGTCCTCATGATAAACATATGTCCTTGACTAAAATCGAGTAGCGATATAGGAATTTATCAAGCCTATGGTGACCCTCGTATGAGTTTGGATGAGAAAGAAATTGCAAAAAAATGACATTTGTGTGATAAGAGAAAATTCAAGTGAGGTAAGTGTTTTGTGCATGGGAGGATAAATAAAGTAAAAATATATTGAGTGATATAAATGAAGAACTTGAAATAATGATTTTTTATGAGGCATGATATCTTTTGTTTCTTGGTGTGTAATTGTTTGATCTCAAAGATATGTGTTTTAAAATTGGTTTTGATTTGATATCAATGTTTACTTGATATGAGATTCTGCTCAGGAGTGCAAAAGGGTAAGTGTGGGGGAGTTGATAAAACACTTTTTTGTTGAATATTTTATTGATAATAAATGAAATAATTTCCTCACATTGTGTTAAATATGTTTATTTATAAAATATTTGGGATTTGATCATTCATTTGAAAATTTGGTGAAAATTCCAGTTTTACCCTTTATAGTGCACTGTAGTATTTCGAAGATAAATATTTTTATATTTATTATTTGAATTTTAAAATTTGTAACAGTGTTCACACCTTAATTGTATACAACTTTAATTCAGGACACTAGAGCTAAAAAGTGCATTTGGACGGAGTAAATGGGCCATTAATCCAATGGTGGGATGGACTCGGCAGAATGGACATGGGTTCTGTATTTGGGCTATATCTTCTTCATACGGGATTGGATTGAGCCCAAATATTGAGGAAAGATCGGGGACATTATTTGGCACAAATCCTCCTTCTAGAAGGCTGGTCAATTCACGTGTTATGGAGGTGCAATGGGTGGTGAAATCTTCATTAAAATATTTTTCCGAGATTTCCCATTCACACTTGAAACCTCTTTAAACCTAGCCTCCCCTCCACTCTATAAATTAGTGTTTTTCTCATTTGGAGGGGTTGGGACGTGAATTAGGAGATTGGAGGCAGATGAGAATTGGTTTCACCCAAATTCTCCAACCATTTTAAGAGGGGTAGCTCTTGAAGCAAGGATCCCCTCATCGAAGCCTCCTTCTCTTATTCATTTTGTAATGTTTTCATTTGTATAATAAACATATTTGATATTATTTTATTCCTCATATTTTCTTCTATTTTGTTTAAATTTCTTCTTCTCATAATCTTCCTATATGGGATGGAATTCTTGAGTAGAAGCATTATTGGGTTATACCCATTATAAACTTTTGCACATGCAAAACGCTTCTACGATGATTACGCCACCCATGGAAGAGTAGTTATTTTTAATAATCAATCGACCTATATCCTTCTTCATTCATTTATTTTTAATCAATGAGCTACTGTAATTCACATATTATGATCTATTAATTGAGTTTTTAATTTAAATGAAACTAATAAAGCAATTGAATAGTTAACACAAAACACGCGAGGTCGGGAATTGTGTGACCTATGAGAGCGCAACCTTAACTGGTAATTCAAAACCACACGGGATAAATTTTTAGAGTTAAAATAAAATCCCTAAACTCAATTAATGCTCATTTACAGAGTGGTTATGTGCCTTAATTTACCACTTACCATAATCTAATATTAGAACATCAATCAAAGCAGGGTGTTGTGATTGCATGTTCCGAAGTTAGCCTAAGGTTAAATTCACTTCATCTTCGTGGTAAAGTTAATTCTCAAAGGGTTCAGGATTTAAAAAATTAAGGGATCATATTTAAGTGAATATTAATTTAAATGATAATGATTAATAAATGATTGAAGAGGTAGAGTTAGATCGATTACGTCTTTTAAAATATTTTCTAAAAAAAACATCTTCTTGTTGTGTCTTTTTAATCAAACTTCATTTCAAAATTAAAAACAAAAAAAAATGCAATATTCTTCTAGAAAAATTCTTCAAGTTTTATAAACTTTAAACAACCCCCATCCTTTAAAGTAGTGTTTTTGTTCTATTTTATTTTTGGAATACCTCTAGGAAGTTGTTTTAAATCTACTTCCTCCTTTGAGAGACGACCTTGGTCAGCCACTATGCTGCACCTAAGTACCCCTAAATCACACTAATCATTTGAGGGCGCCCACGAAAATGCTCTTTCAAATTGACACCATTGTCGAGGAGGCAAGTACTTTATTCAACCATTTAGAGGTATTTCTTTTATTTTTTATTTTATTGTTTTCTTCACCTCTCTCTTTCATCTTTCCCCTTTCTCAAGTTTTCCTTTTTTTCATCCTCTTCTTTTCTTTTTTGGAACATCAACTCAAACTTATCATTTTTATTTTACTATGGTCCACTTTCTTTCTTTTCATTTTTATTTGATTCAGGACACAAACTAATCCCGAAGATCTCTTAGATCTTGACCCTAAGATTGAACGTAGCCTTAGGGCTCGAATCGGACATTCTCAGTCTACGGGAAGTTTCAATATTCAACCAGTTGGTGAATTCCTCTATTCTGGAAATATTGAAAATGGAATAAATTAAAATTTAAACATAAAAGAGGAACCAATGGCTGGAAATAATGGAAATGAACTTAATAGAACCATTCGAGAATTGGCTGCACTGGATATTAACTATCAACCAAATTGTATTGCATACCCGAATCTCGAATCAGACTTTGAATTGAAATATGGATTAATTCACCTTCTTCCAAAGTTTCATGGATTATCTGGTGAGGATCCCAACAAACACCTTAAGGAATTTAATGTGGTTTTCTCAACTTTAATACCAAGAAATGTTTCTGAAGATCAAATCAAATTAAGAGCATTCCCATTCTCACTTGATGGAACTGTGAAAGATTGGATGTATTGTTTACAACCCGAGGATGTAACTTGTTGGAACGATTTAAAACACCTTTTCTTGTAGAGATGTTTTCCAGCATCGAGGACCACTTCCATTTGTAAGGAGATCTCAGGGATCAAACAAGCACAAGGGTAGTCAATGTTTGAGTATTGAGAGAGATTCAAGAAGTTGTACGCAAGGTGTTTGCATCACCAAATTAGTGAGAAACTATTAATCCAATACTTCTACGAAGGACTCACACCCATGGAGAGGAGCATGATGGATGCTGCAGTTGGAGGAACATTGATGGACAAGACACCAGCAACCACACGTACATTGATCGAAAAGATGGCCCAAAACTCCCAACAATTTGGCGATCGAGGTACACCACATATCAGGGGAGTACATCAGGTAAGTCCTTCTTCTCTTGAGAGTCATTTGATTGATTCCAAGTTAGAAGAATTGACAACTATGGTGAGGAAAATTTCTTTGGCACAAAATAAATCTCTACCCCCTCCTTCAAGGCCTTGTGGCATTTGCACTGAGACAAGCCACCCAAATGACTATTGCCCACAACTACAAGAGACAGAAGATTGCATAGCAGTATTCTCAGGGAGACCATTTCAGCAGCAACAACAACCATATCCCCAAAATAAGTATGAATCCTTTGCACTAACATATAACAATGGGTGGAAAGATCAACCGGAAATGAGGTATGTCTCTGGACAACAACAAAGGTCACCTTTTCAACCAAACTTCCAGCAGCCTCCACCTTACCAACAGGGTTTCCAACAACCCCAAAGGAGATTTGAATCCCAAGCATCAGCAAGCCAGCAACAAGGGAACCCCCCACCCAAGGTAGATTCTAACACTCATGAACTTTTGAAGAAAATTGTTCTTAATCAACAGAATGAGCTAAAGAGTCAAGGTTCGGAGCTGAGGGAGTTGAAGACTCAAATGAGCCAGATTTCCACCGCCCTCCATGAACTTGTAAGTAAGAATTCCAGAAATCTACCTTTTCAACCCACTCCAAATCCAAAGGGGAATTTTAGTGCCATCACATTGAGAAGTGGGAAGCAAATGAACGATACATCTGTACCTACCATTCCACCAGGATTCACCTCAACTCCAGAGAAGCCGCATTCTATACAAACTGATGAGTAATCCAAGGAGAAAGATATAGGTAAGAAAAAGATTGATTATGTTCCTCCTAAACCCCCTCCTTTTCCAAACAGGGTTGTTCAAACCAAGAAGATGGATGATGAAGCAATGAAAAAGGAGGTTTTGGACACATTCAAGCGTGGGGAGATCAACATTCCTCTACTTGAATCCATTAAGAAAATCCCAATGTATTCCAAATTCTTAAAAGAACTCTACACCAATCGAAGAGGGCTCAAGGGAAATGAGAGGATCAATCTTGGAAGGAATGTGTCAGCACTCATTACACCAAATCTAGAAATGCCAACAAAGTGCAAGGATCCAGGGACATTCACCATCCCATGTACCATAGGGGAGTTGCACTTCTTTGATGCACTTTTTGATTTAGGTGCTTCCATAAATGTGATGCCTCACTCTCTATTATCTTCCTTGCAGGTTGGTGAGTTGAAGCCAACAAGAGTAGTGGTGTAGTTGGAAAATAGAGCTACAGTATATCCAGCGGGAGCCCTTGAGGATGTACTTGTCCGGGTAAGAGACATGATCTTCCCAGCAGATTTATACATGCTTAACATGGAGGACGATCAGGAAAGTTATCATACCCCCATTATCTTAGGTAGACCCTTCCTCAAAACTGCAAAAACTATCATAAATGTCAATGAGGGGACACTTTCCATGGAATTTGGGGATGAAGTTGTGATATTTAATTTTATGGACTCCATGAAGTACCCCTCTGAGGACCATTCTTCTTTTGTTATCTCCCATTTTGAACCACCAAGTAAAAACTCCATGGATTTTGATTGTCCTATGCTTAGGGAGATTATGAGTATTGGTTCTGGTTTAATGTCTAAGAGAACTTCCACACCTGTTTCTAATGAACAAGACTCTCTAAGATTTGATTTTGAAATGGATTCATATTCTGATCTTGATCATGTGAACTCTGATTATGACATTCATATTGAGTATGCTGATGGATTTGGTTATTTATTCTCTGATTATGATGATTTCTGTTCTGATACTGATGTTCATTGTGCAGATATGTCCGTTGCATAAATTTCTCCATCCATACATCACCCCCTACATTGGAACTCAATCCATTTCCCCCAAATCTTAAATATGCATACTTTCTGAGTGGTGATAGATTACCTGTTATCATTGCTAACAATCTCTCTTTTGAACATGAAGAAAAACTTTTGAATCTATTGAGAGATAACATTAGGGAAATTGGTTGGACATTGGCTGACATGTCAGGTATTAGACCCTACATTTTCATGCATAGGATTATCTTGGATTATGGGGCTAAACTGGTGAGACAGCCACAAAGGAGACTCAATCCCACCCTCCTGGAAGTTGTTAAAAAAGAATTTGAGAAATTGCTCGAGGCAGGTATAATCTTTCCCATTTCATATTCTCAGTGGGTAAGTCCAATTCAGGTTGTGCCTAAGAAAAGTGGTGTTACTGTTGTTAAAAACAAGAAAGATGAGTTAGTTCCAATGAGGGTACAAAACAGTTGCCGTGTGTGTATTGATTATAGGAAACTAAATCAGTCCACTCGCAGGGACCATTTCCCCCTCCCATTTATTGATCAAATGCTTAAGAGACTTGCTGGGAAAACACACTATTGTTTCTTGGATGGATTTTCTGGATATTTTCAGGTTCCTATAGCTCCGGAGGATCAGGAAAAGACACCATTCACCTGTCCCTTTGGCACATTTTCCTACCAGAGAATGCCATTTGGACTTTGCAACGCCCCAGGTACCTTCCAGCGATGCATGGTGAGTATTTTTTCTGATTTTATTGAGACCTGCATGGAGGTATTTATGGATGATTTTACAGTGTATGGGTCTTCATTTGATGAATGTATAAATAGTTTGGGAAAGGTATTGAATTGTTGTATTGAGAAGAATCTGGTCCTGAACTTTGAAAAGTGTCATTTCATGGTAGCTAATGGCATTGTCTTAGGGCATGTAGTGTCAAAACATGGGATAGAGGTTGTGTCACGACCCGTCCTCGGGGTGCGTGCCGTGACTACCCCAAGCCCGCCTTCCATAGGCCAGGGGCTGGCGACTAGCACCAAGGCGTAAATCCCGATAAAAAGGGAAGGCATTGCCTTTGTAAATTAAACAATCACACAGAGTACAAGCGGAAGAAGTAAACACTAAGTAAAAACTGAGTACAACAGTAAGTGCGGAAAGTAAAAAGGGGCCGGAAATACAAGCCCAACTGTAAAGTACAACTCGAAGGGAAAACAACAACTGAAAAGTAAAGCTGCTACCCCGAGCTGTCCACTAGAAATCCCACCTGAAGGGTGGGTACAGATAGCTCCTCTACTCCTCGGGTCCCGCCGTCCGCTCTGAGTATGTCCGCCCAGTGGTCCACCTTCGGGTACCGCCTCGTCGTCACGTCCACCTCTGGGTACCGTCTCGTCGTGAGGTCCTCCTCCAGGTACCATCTCGTCGTATAGTCCAGCTCCAGGTACCATCCAGTCCTCGAACACTCGGCCTCTGTCAGCACTGCCCGTCGTCTGCAACCAACACAACGAGGTGCGGGCATAGCCCGTGCAGGGGTGAGTATAACGATACTCAGTAGGGACCCCGAGACCTTCAAGGTCTCACTAAACCAACAAGGATAACCACAAAGAAGATCTCAACAGATAACCTCTACTTAGGTATATGCCCATACATATACCTAAGTTATCAAGTAACCCATCTCAATCATGAGGAAACACAAGGATTGTGAAATCAATGGATAACCACTACCCGGGTATATGCCCATACATATACCTAAGTTAGCAAGTGACCCATCTCAATCATGAGGTAAACACAAGGTCAAAAGTCTCAGCTCAACCAGGATTTTCATTATCGAAACCGTAACTGCTGAAGAGCTCTGTCTCTGGAGTGTACAGTGGTCCTGTCACGACTCCGAGGTACTGCTCACTAACCTAAGACTGCTGAAGAACTCCACCCATCGAGTACTGCGGGCCAGCTGCTACAACCAAGCACTCCCATGTGCCGCTACAACCAAGCACACCTCTGTCGTGGGTCTGCCGCTACAACCAAGCGCTCCCATGTGCCGCTACAACCAAGCGCACCTCTGTCGTGGGTCTGCCGCTACAACCAAGCGCTACCATGTGCCGCTACAACCAAGCGCACCTCTGTAACACACCGAGTCGTTCGATCAGCAGTCGTCAGGTCTCAGCCAGCTACACGGTCTCCGTACTCCGCACGCTTGTCACTGGGAGGGTCCGCTCCACGAGCTACAGGTCGATACTCAGAGTATCTCAAAGTCCCATGAAGAAGTATCTCAAAGTACTTCCACGTCATAGGGGTCTCAACGCAACAGGCGGCGCATCAATCGGACGCCCGGTCTGTGAGTTATTAGCCTTTTGTCCCAGGGGCCCGGTTGGTTTCGTGAGCGAACCAAACCCGGCTGTATCTCAACTGTACCCCGAACTCTCATAGGGTAAACTCATAGGGACCGTTTCTCAACGCGATCACCAATGCCACTGACGGTTCGTCAAACGGACGTTCTGTCAGAATGATATCAACTTTTCTGTTCCAGGGGCCCGGTTGGATTTCGGTGCGATCCAACCTGACCACTATCCATCTGCATCCAAAACTCGGTCGGAGGATGCCAAAAGTTCCGCATCGTCAATAGGAACGCAACGCAAAAGACGGCGCGTCAATCGGACGCCTGGTCTGGAAGTTATTGGCTTTTCCGTCTCACACCCACCCTGGGAAACTTCCCAGGAGGTCACCCATCCTGATCACTACTCTAGGCCAAGCACGCTTAACTATGAAGTTTTAACCACGTAGCCTCCCGAAAAGGAAGATGTACCTTGAGTATAGTATACCGAAACGACCGTCTCGATCCAAGGATCGCGTTGCCGCTGACGGCGAGTCGTTTGGAGGCCCGTAGTCCAAGATACGGGCATTTGACCAAAAGTGGTCCGAAACTGGGGGTCTGGGCCCGGGCCGACCCGGCCCGACCTCCCCTGGTCTGACCCGAACCGGGTCGACCCGACCCGGTCCGGCTGGACCCGGCCCGGCCGGCGGCGCGACCCGGCCGGCGGTGCGGCCAGCGCGTTGTTTGGGTGCCGCGCGCGGGGGGCAAAGCCCCCCGCGCCTTTGTGAAACTGCGGACCCTTAATTGGGGCCGCTTGAAGACCCGGCCGTGGGAATTAATTCCCCCGGTCTCCACTGCCCGGCCGACCCGCACTGGCCGGCCGGTTTCGCCACCAAGGACCGGCGACGACCGGTCCTTCCTTCGCCGACACCGGTGGCCCGGTGCCGGCCGCCGGTCATCTTGCTCCGCCGCGGCCTGGAACCGGCCGCGGCCTATGCCGTTCGGCGCGATGCGACGACATCGCTTCCCTCCGCCGCGGCCCCGCTCCGGCCGCGGCGCCTTTGACTTTCTTCGACGCGACGCGACGACATCGCGTTCTTGGATTTCTTTCCACGGCGCGGCGCGACGGCGCCGCGCGTATCTTTCGCAATAAATCTTGTGGTGCGACGGCACCACGTTTTCTCGTATCATCCTCAAGATACCATCACGAAAAACAAAGGAGGAGGGTCGGCCGTGTTTGTGCGGTCCGACCCCCTCGCGTTATTCAATAACAAAAAGGGTTTTAATCCACGATTATCACCAAGTTTGTATTCAAAAACAATTAAATAAATAAACCCCTACCTCGATTCAGATACGGTGCACGTCAACAACCCGCGGAAGACGAGCGTCGCGGAGGTCGGGCGTCGTGGGGAAAGAACGTCGACTCCGTTGTCGTCGAGGTGCGTTCGAAGGGGAAATGCCGTTGGAAGAAGACGTCACGTTCTTCGATGGAGATGTTCTTCGTTGGAGGTGTTCTTCGCGTTCTTCGTCGATGTTGAAGAAGAAGAAGACTTAGCCTTTTCTCTCCCAAGTCTCCACCACAAGAACAACTAACCCCAAAATAAAATAATCCTCCCACTTATTTTATTAACCCAATATAGGTTTTGAATTTCAAGAGTTTGAAAATTCAAAACCCATATTTAACTCACTTAAGTTATTAACATAAGATGTTATAAAATTAAGGAGGTGTTAAGTTATCAAAACTTAAATGGGGGGTTTAGAGGGGTTAGGAAAGTTAAGGAATTTGAAGAGGTGGGGAGGGGTTTGTGTGGGCCCACCCTTTCAAATATCCACACATGGGAAGTTGGATGGATGTGGGCCCACCACCAACTTCCCATGGGAGAAGTTAACAACTTAACATGAAATAAAATTGATTTAACAATTTTATTCACTTTTTTAATAAAACCCCAAAAAATTAACTTCTTCTCCCGCACAAACGCAACTACAGTAAAGGTTCCCTTAAGCGATTACCGGCGTTGCGAGTTCATCGGTGCAATCGGATTTCAATTCCGAGCACCGGTTCAAAAGATAGAAATTCCCGCTCGCTCGTTCACTGAACGCACCCGAGCCAAACTTCGGAAATTAATTCCGGGCACACCGGGCCTCGGAATCAGGCGCCGTCAGAAACTGCGTTCTTGTAAAATTCCAAAGAAAATTAAGAAAAAATTTTCCTTGAAATTTCCGGGTCTTTACATTACTCCCACCTCAGGGCTTTACGTCCCCGTAAAGCTTCAATACAAACTAGGGTCACAAAAGCGGTATAGAGCACGCATCTGAGCCTTTCGCTCCCATGTGCTTACCTGGAGGTTCCGTACTGCCAAAGAAAGTGCACCCGAGGAATCGATCGTCCTCATAGGATCTGATCCTGTCGATCCTCGATCCCCACTGGAACCTCCGTGAAAGACACCCCATCGCCATCGTCCAGCTCCTCATGGTCGATGATATGCGCAGGGTCGAGCATGTATCTCCTCAATTGAGATACGTGGAAGTCATCATGCACCTGGTGCAACTACGGTGAATGGGTCAAGCGGTAAACCACCCCGCCTACCCAGATGGGGACCTAAGAAGGTCCGCTGAACCCTGGAGATAACTTGCCGCCTTGGCCACATCTCTGTAAACCTTGTCGAGGTGAGACCCGTATAAGAACGTGGTCACCATCCTCAAACTCCAGATGTTTCCAATTCCTGTTAGAACTAGAGCTCAAATGACTGCTGCCACGAGGGTAAGGTTGGCCAATTCAAGAGTGATCGGTCGCACCCTCCCGTGAAAGAGTTTATCCCGTGCTGCCTGGGGTTTCCTTTTCACCGACCAAGGAAAACCCATCTCGACGTTTGCCTAAAACTGTCAATTTGAGTATGAACAGTTATTTCCCATTCCATACTCAAACTAACGTCGTAAGGCCTCGACACTGTCACCAAGAGATTCCAACCGAAACTCTCGCCTCGAGGGTCTGACCACACCGTCGACGTAAGTGTGATTATCAAGTCTCCTCCCAAGGTATCTCCAGACGTGAGGGTCAAGTCCACGGCTTACCAGAAACTCTAGGTCTGGAACAAGATTTGTGAAAGCAAGAAATGATTCACATCGACGTCTGTTACTACAACATCTAGTAGTGGACACAGACTGTCCCTTGAATCATTTCTAGAGCCATTGGGTCACACTCCTTGACCGCATGCAGGCGCACTCTTCCTCCGCCCTCCAGCTCCCTGAGCCTGGTAGGAATAACTAAGGCGGGTGGTTGTACCATGTTAGGATGTACACCACCTCATGCTGCTCTCCTAGCTCTGCCTCCACCTCTACTACTTCGTAGACTCATCTCTCCTTTAAGCTTCCTCTTCTTAACACGCCCGAGTCTCTATGACTGGCACCGGTTTCCTGTTTCTTACTGCACTGAGCAGTCTTCATCCTCTCTTGGATGTCCTGGACCTCCTTTAGTCTCACAAGAGCTGCTATGATTTCTTCTTTGCCGATAAGAGAAACCCGGTCTCATCCCCTGGATAAACCACATTCGTTGCCTAATACAGTCAATCCTGACATGAATGATGCATTCATGCCATGGATGACGTCGTAAGGCCTCGACGTATCTACTAAGAGATCCAACTGTCACTCTCGCCTCCAAGGGTCGAGTCACACTTTCGACATCAGTGTGAGGTCACTGGATCCCCTCCAGTAGAAATCTCGAAAGTGAGGGTCAAGTCAACAGTTTAACCGGGACCACTCAGTATCAACCAAACAAAAGGACAGGAAAGCAACAAAGATAAGTGTCTTTTTATTATTGCAGCTCATAGTACAAAGACATGAATACAAAGCAACATGGAACTAGAAGTACAAAGGACGTATCCACTAGTTCCTCTCCTGCCCACCTGCTCTCAGAGCTCTACTGCCTTGTCCACTGCTCGGCTGTTACTCAAGCACTCGCCGCTGCTTCTGTCTCGGTGGCTCCTCCAACACCCGCTGATCAATCGTACGAGGAGTCGGACAGTCACGTGCCAGGTGACACTTTCCGCCGTAGGTGTAACATTGTCCGTTTCTGGCACACCTGGCTCTGACCCCACCACGGGTGCCCCGCACCACCGGTCCTAAAACCCGAGATCGTCCAACTGCTAGTCCGGTCCTCCTGGACCTCTGCATCATCTGTATACTGCCCACAGATGACTCAGATACTGATCGAAAAGCACGCGGCAAAGGCAGAATCTCCTGTACACGCTCGGGGTGTAGTGATATTGGCACAAACTCCACCCTGAAGAAGGTCTCGAAGTCTTCCCATGCAAAGTTCATCTCATCGCAAAACTGGAACAAGTGGCTCCACCACCTGCCTACTGCTGCCTGAAGGAGGCTGGTAGCAAAGATCACCATGAAGTCTGCCGATGTCCCCACTAGCCTGAAGACTCTCACCACAGCTTCTTGCCAAACCTCAGCCACCTGCGGGTCCGTCTCTCCCCGGAACCTGGGTGGCCTCTGGCGTTGGAACTCGTGCAGCGCGCTCAAGCATCGTGCATCACCTACTGCTGGGGCTGGTGGCATCGGTGGCCCAACGGGTAGCAGTACCACTGGTGCCTCCGCTGGTGCCTCAACTGGGATAGGGCCCTGTACTGAGGCCTCGTCGCTCGGCGGGCTGTCAGTACGTACCACTCTCGGGGCTCTAGCTGGTCGTTCGTGAAAAGGGATTCTGAAAGAAACATCGTGACATGGTCAAACGTTTATACCTGGTGAGCTGACCTGGTTTGAGCTGTTTTAAGGGAAAACCTTTGAAAACACACACGCAATTAGTGTTTTCGTGCACAAAGTCAGAAATCAGTTGTCAGGGTCCTGGTGTATGGATACGTCGGCCGCCCGCACCAACACTGGACTCCCTGAACTGAAAACCACACTCGGTACTCTCAACACTATTTCTTCACAGAAAGAAACATCAGAGTTATAAGTTCTGCGGTAGAACCGAACTCCTCTGATACCAATTTGTCACGACCCGTCCTCGGGGCGCGTGCCGTGACTACCCCAAGCCCGCCTTCCATAGGCCAGGGGCTGGCGACTAGCACCAAGGCGTAAATCCCGGTAAAAAGGGAAGGCATTGCCTTTGTAAAGTAAACAATCACACAGAGTACAAGCGGAAGAAGTAAACACTAAGTAAAAACTGAGTACAACAGTAAGTGCGGAAAGTAAAAAGGGGCCGGATATACAAGCCCAACTGTAATGTACAACTCGAAGGGAAAACAACAACTGAAAAGTAAAGCTGCTACCCCGAGCTGTCCACTGGAAATCCCACCTGAAGGGTGGGTACAAATAGCTCCTCTACTCCTCGGGTCCCGCCGTCCGCTCCGAGTATGTCCGCCCAGTGGTCCACCTTCGGGTACCGCCTCGTCGTCACGTCCACCTCTGGGTACCGTCTCGTCGTGAGGTCCTCCTCCAGGTACCATCTCGTCATATAGTCCAGCTCCAGGTACCGTCCAGTCCTCGAACACTCGGCCTCTGTCAGCACTGCCCGTCGTCTGCAACCAACACAACGAGGTGCGGGCATAGCCCGTGCAGGGGTGAGTATAAAGATACTCAGTAGGGACCCCGAGACCTTCAAGGTCTCACTAAACCAACAAGGATAACCACAAAGAAGATCTCAACAGATAACCTCTACTTAGGTATATGCCCATACATATACCTAAGTTATCAAGTAACCCATCTCAATCATGAGGAAACACAAGGATTGTGAAATCAATGGATAACCACTACCCGGGTATATTCCCATACATATACCTAAGTTAGCAAGTGACCCATCTCAATCATGAGGTAAACACAAGGTCAAAAGTCTCAGCTCAACCAGGATTTTCATTATCGAAACCGTAACTGCTGAAGAGCTCCGTCTCTGGAGTGTACAGTGGTCCTGTCACGACTCCGAGGTACTGCTCACTAACCTAAGACTGCTGAAGAACTCCACCCATCGAGTACTGCGGGCCAGCTGCTACAACCAAGCGCTCCCATGTGCCGCTACAACCAAGCGCACCTCTGTCGTGGGTCTGCCGCTACAACCAAGCGCTCCCATGTGCCGCTACAACCAAGCGCACCTCTTACGTGGATCTGCCGCTACAACCAAGCGCTCCCATGTGCCGCTACAACCAAGCACACCTCTGTAACACACCAAGTCGTTCGATCAGCAGTCGTCAGGTCTCAGCCAGCTACACGGTCTCCGTACTCGGTACGCTTGTCACTGGGAGGGTCCGCTCCACGAGCTACAGGTCGATACTCCAAGTATCCCAAAGTCCCATGAAGAAGTATCTCAAAGGACTGCCACGTCATAGGGGTCTCAACGCAATAGGCGGCGCATCAATCGGACGCCCGGTCTGTGAGTTATTAGCCTTTTGTCCCAGGGGCCCGGTTGGTTTCGTGAGCGAACCAAACCCGGCTGTATCTCAACTGTACCCCGAACTCTCATAGGGTAAACTCATAGGGACTGTTTCTCAACGTGATCACCAACGCCACTGACGGTTCGTCAAACGGACGTTCTGTCAGAATGATATCAGCTTTTCTGTTCCAGGGGCCCGGTTGGATTTCGGTGCGATCCAACCCGGCCACTATCCATCTGCATCCAAAACTCGGTCGGAGGATGCCAAAAGTTCCGTATCGTCAATAGGAACGCAACGCAACAGACGGCGCGTCAATCGGACGCCTGGTCTGAATGTTATTGGCTTTTCCGTCTCACACCCACCCTGGGAAACTTCCCAGGAGGTCACCCATCCTGATAACTACTCTAGGCCAAGCACGCTTAACTATGGAGTTTTAACCACGTAGCCTCCCGAAAAGGAAGATGTACCTTGATTATAGTATACCGAAACGACCGTCTCGATCCAAGGATCGCGTTGCCGCTGACGGCGAGTCGTTTGGAGGCCCGTAGCCCAAGATACGGGCATTTGACCAAAAGTGGTCCGAAACTGGGGGTCTGGGCCCGGGCCGACCCGGCCCGACCCCCCCTATTCTGACCCGAACCGGGTCGACCCGACCCGGTCCGGCTGGACCCGGCCCAGCCGGCGGCGCGGCCCGGCCGGCGGCGCGACCCGGCCGGCGGTGCGGCCAGCGCGTCGTTTGGGTGCCGCGCGCGGGGGGCAAAGCCCCCCGCGCCTTTCTGAAACTGCGGCCCCTTAATTGGGGCCGCTTGAAGACCCGGCCGTGGGAATTAATTCCCCCGGTCTCCACTGCCCGGCCGGCCCGCACTGGCTGGCCGGTTTCGCCACCAAGGACCGGCGACGACCGGTCCTTCCTTCGCCGACACCGGTGGCCCGGTGCCGGCCGCCGGTCATCTTTCTCCGCCGCGGCCCGGAACCGGCCGTGCCCTATGCCATTCGGCGCGATGCGACGACATCGCTTCCCTCCGCCGCGGCCCCGCTCCGGCCGCGGCGCCTTTGACTTTCTTCGACGCGACGTGACGGCATCGCGTTCTTGGATTTCTTTCCACGGCGCGGCGCGACGGCGCCGCGCGTATCTTCCGCAATAAATCTTGTGGTGCGACGGCACCACGTTTTCTCGTATCATCCTCAAGACACCATCACGAAAAACAAAGGAGGAGGGTCGGCCGTGTTTGTGCGGTCCGACCCCCTCGCGTTATTCAATAACAAAAATGGTTTTAATCCACGATTATCACCAAGTTTGTATTCAAAAACAATTAAATAAATAAACCCCTACCTCGATTCAGATACGGTGCACGTCAACAACCCGCGGAAGACGAGCGTCGCGGAGGTCGGGCGTCGCGGGGAAAGAAAGTCGACTCCGTTGTCATCGAGGTGCGTTCGAAGGGGAAATGCCGTTGGAAGAAGACGTCGCGTTCTTCGGTGGAGATGTTCTTCATTGGAGGTGTTCTTCGCGTTCTTCGTCGATGTTGAAGAAGAAGAAGACTTAGCCTTTTCTCTCCCAAGTCTCCACCACAAGAACAACTAACCCCAAAATAAAATAATCCTCCCACTTATTTTATTAACCCAATATAGGTTTTGAATTTCAAGAGTTTGAAAATTCAAAACCCATATTTAACTCACTTAAGTTATTAACATAAGATGTTATAAAATTAAGGAGGTGTTAAGTTATCAAAACTTAAATGGGGGGTTTAGAGGGGTTAGGAAAGTTAAGGAATTTGAAGAGGTGGGGAGGGGTTTGTGTGGGCCCCACCCTTTCAAAAATCCACACATGGGAAGTTGGATGGATGTGGGCCCACCACCAACTTCCCATGGGAGAAGTTAACAACTTAACATGAAATAAAATTGATTTAACAATTTTATTCACTTTTTTAATAAAACCCCAAAAAATTAACTTCTTCTCCCGCACAAACACAACTACGGTAAAGGTTCCCTTAAGCGATTACCGGCGTTGCGAGTTCATCGGTGAAATCAGATTTCAATTCCGAGCACTGGTTCAAAAGATAGAAATTCCCGCTCGCTCATTCACTGAACGTACCCGAGCCAAACTTCGGAAATTAATTCCGGGCACACCGGGCCTCGGAATCAGGCACCGTCAGAAACTGCGTTCTTGTAAACTTCCAAATAAAATTAAGAAAAAATTTTCCTTGAAATTTCCGGGTCTTTACAGGTTGATATATCTAAGATAGATATTATTTCATCCTTACCCTATCCTTCATGTGTGCGTGATGTTAGATCTTTCCTAGGGCATGCAGGATTTTATCGGTGCTTCATCAATGATTTTAGTAAGATTGCTCTTCCTATTTCAAGATTACTTCAAAAGGATTCTGATTTTGTGTTTGATGTTTCTTGCAAGAATTCATTTGATGAGCTAAAACAACGTCTAACCACTCCACCTATCATATAGCCCCCACGGTGGGAGATTCCTTTTGAGCTTATGTGTGACGCCTCCAACTTCGCGGTTGGAGCTGTCTTATTTCAGAGGTTGGAAAGACGTTCACATGTGATTTCCAATGCATCAAGGGCATTGGATTTAGCCCAATCAAACTACACTACCACAGGAAAGGAGTTTCTTGCTATCATATTTGCTTTAGATAAATTCCGTTCATATTTATTGGGCTCTAAAGTAGTTGTTTTTTCTGACCATGTAGCTTTGAGGTACCTCCTAAAGAAGCCAGATCAAAAGCCCAGGCTGATTTGATGGATGCTCCTTCTTCAAGAATTTGATATTGAGATAAAGGAAAAAAAGGGGTCAGAAAACATGGTGGCGGACCATATGAGTAGGCTTACTCACCCACTAGAGGGTGAAACCTTGGACCAGGTATCACTTCGGGACACTTTCTCCGATGAGCATCTCTATACCATCTCAGGTACGCATCCTTGGTATGATGATTTAGTTAATTACATTGTTGCCTCTGAAATCCTAGTGAATTTGAAGAAACATCAAGTCCAAAAATTAAAAAGTGAGTCTAGGTTTTATGTGTGGGATGATCCTTACCTCTGGTGCATGAGTAGTGACCAAGTTATTAGGAGGTGTATTCCTGATCATGAGTTTGAGTCTGTTTTGCAATTCTGTCATACACTTGCATGTGGTGGAAACTTTGGACCCCAACGGATAGCTAGGAAAGTTTTGGACTCTGTATTATATTAGCCTACTTTATTCTATGATGCCCATGTGTTTTGTAAGTCTTGCTCTCATTGCCAACACATTGAGAATATTTCTAGGAGACATGAGATGCCCCAAAAACCCATACTCTTCTGTGATATTTTTGATGTGTGGGGAATTGATTTTATTTGTCCTTTTCCAAGTTCATATGGTTTCTTGTATATTTTGGTTGCTGTTGATTATGTGAGAAAATGGGTGGAGGCCAAGGCCACCAGGACTGATGATTCTCATTATGTTGTGGATTTTGTGAAGGCACAGATTTTTTGCAGGTTTGGAGTACCAATGGCCATCATTAGTGAACAAGGGACACACTTTTGCAATAGGAATTTTTCTCCCCTCCTTATAAAGTATGGGGTGACACACAAAACATCAACACCATACCACCCCCAAACAAATGGTCAGGCTGAGGTTTCAAATCATGAGTTGAAACAAATATTGGAGAAAACCGTGCAGCCAAATAGGAAGGATTGGAGGAAGCGCTTGGATGATGCATTGTGGGATTATAGGATAGCATACAAGACACCCATTGGTATGTCCCCATTTCAGATTGTTTTTGGGAAAGCGTGTCATCTCCCTGTGTAAGTTGAGCATCAAGATTATTGGGCTATAAAGAAATGCAACATGGATTTGGCCCAAGCTGGAATCCAAAGGAATCTGCAAATTCAAGAGCTTGAGGAGATTAGATTGTCTTCATATGAGAACTCAAGGCTCTACAAGGAAAGATCAAAAGAAGCTCATGATAGAATGATCCAACAAAGGGAGTTTCATGTTGGAGAGAAAGTCCTTCTCTACAGTTCACGATTGAAGCTGATGCCTGGTAAGTTGTGTTCCAGATGGTTAGGTCCTTATGTTGTATCTAATGTTTTTCCTTAGGGTGTAGTGGAGATCACACAAGAGGACACAAGAAGGATCTTTATAGTAAATGGGCAACATTTGAAGAGATACATTGAGTGACTTTCTACTGATGTAGTGGATTTTATCACACTGCATGACCCCATTATCACTTGAGCACATCAGGCTGTTCCTAACCCTTTCACTTTTATATTATTTGTCCTATTTAAAAATTCTACATTTCATCATCTCATGGGTTCACATTGACGACAATGAAATATTTTAAGTGTGGGGGAGGGAACCTTTTAGTTTAGTAATTTCAATTGTTTACTTGTTTAAAAAAAACAAAAAAAAAACAAAAAAAAACAATTTTTTTTGTGTTTTTCAAATTTTGTGTGTTTATTTTTCAATTTTCTTTGTGTTTTTGAAATTTTTGAGCTGAATTTATTCTCATCATAATTTTGAAATTCATATCAATGAGTGAAACAATTTATCCCATGAGACTAAGCTTAAATGAATGCTGAAATGACTTTGTTTCAAGTTCAAATATTTAGTAATTTCATGAAAAGTACACTGAATTTTGAATCCCATGCCACATCTCACTGTCTTTATATTTGATATCACTTTCTTATAAGGTTTTTGAACCATTATTTTCATATTCTTTACATTCACCTCACATCTTGAGAGAACCAAACCATGCTTGATTTAACCAGAATTTGATTTATTTCTGTCAAAACTTGAGGGTTTGAGGTACTTATGTTTAAATGATTGAGGCATTTATTTGGTATTAAAGCCCCTTTTTCAAAGATTCCTTTTTTATAATGGCCTACCTTGAACATTTAATCCTTGTAGACCTTAGAAGCCATGCACATCCAGTTAGGTTATCCACATTACAAGCCAATTTTCCCTATCCAACCAACTCTTGAAGTGAAATTGCATAATCTAGTTGAGCTTAAGTGTGGGGGAATCTATCTTGTGTTGTGCTACCACATTCTGTGATACATTGGGTGGAAAATTAAATTCTGAAGAGATGTGTTTGCTGCTGATGAAAATCATTATATTGAAAGCTGTGCCTTTTCTGGAGCTTTCATGACAAGTGAAGTTGTGCCTTTTCTGAAGCTTCTAATTGAGGTGGAAAGCTATGCCTATCTAGAGCTTTCAAGAAAACCATGTTTGAGAAGATTGACATTTTTGATGCTGAAATGATGAATGGTGTAAAATTTACATGAATTTTCATGATGATGGAGCTGAAATGATACTATGGGGATTGAGGAGAAGACCATATTTATGTGAAAATTAGATTAATGCAATTTTTCTTCAAAAAGAGTCAAGTCCTCCTCATTCATCCTCAGAGTTTTTCACATCTTAATCCTACCAACCGAAAGCCACAGAACAAACTTAAAAAGTCCTCATGATAAAAATATTTCCTTGACTCACATTGGGTAGCGATATAGTAATTTATTAATCCTATGGTGACCCTTGTATGAGTTTGTATGAGAAATACATTGCAAAAAAATGACATTTGTGTGATAAGAGAAAATTCAAGCGAGGTAAGTGTTTTGTGCATGGGTGGATAAATATAGTGGAAATATATTGAATGATATAAATGAAGAACTTGAAATAATGGTTTTTTATGAGGCATTATATCTTCTGTTTCGTGGTGTGTAATTGTTTGATCTCAAAGATATGTGTTTTAAAATTGGTTTTGATTTGATATCAATGTTTACTTGATATGAGATTTTGCTCAGGAGTGCAAAAGGGTAAGTGTGGGGGAGTTGATAAAAAACTATTTTATTGAATATTTTATTGATAATAAATGAAATAATTTCCTCACATTGTGTAAAATATGTTTATTTATAAAATATTTGGGATTTGATCATTCATTTGAAAATTTGGTGAAAATTCCAGTTTTACCCTTTATAGTGCACTGTAGTATTTCAAAGATAAATATTTTTATATTTATTATTTGAATTTAAAATTTTGTAACAGTGTTCCTAACTTAATGGTCTACAACGTTCATTCAGAACCCTAGAGCTAAAGAGTTCATTTGGAGGGAGTAAATGGGACATTAATCCAATGGTGGTCTGGACTCGGCAGAATGGACATGGGTTCTGTATTTGGGCTATATCATCTTCATCTGGGCTTGTATTGAGCCCAAATTTTGAAAAAAGATTTGGGACATTATTTATAACAAATAATCCTTCTGGAAGGCCGGTCAATTCACCCGTTTGGGAGGTCAAATGGGAGATGAAATCTGCATTAAAATATTTGGCCGAGATTTCTCATTCACACTTGAAACCTCTTTAAACCTAGCCTCCCCTCCACTATATAAATTAGTGTTTTTCTCATTTGGAGGGGGTGGGAAGTGCATTAGGATATTGGAGGCAGAGGATAATTGGTTTCACCCAAATTATCCAACCATTTTAAGAGGGGTAGCTCTTGAAGCAAGGATCCCCTCATCGAAGCCTCCTTCTCTTCTTCATTTTGTAATGTTTTCATTTGTGTAATAAACTTCTTTGATCTTATTTTATTCCTCATATTTTCTTCTGTTTTGTTTAAATTTATTCTTCTCTAAATCTTCCTATTTGGTCTGGAATTTTTGAGTAGAAGTGTTATTGGGTTATACCCATTATAAACTTTTGCACATGCAAAACGCTTCTATGATGATTACGCCACCCATGAAAGAGTAGTTCTTTTTAGTAATCAATCGACCTCTATCCTTCTTCATTAATTTATTTTGAATCAATGAGCTACTGTAATTCACATATTATGATCTATTAATTAAGTTTTTAATTTAAATGAAACTAATAAAGCAATTGAATAGTTAACACAAAACACGTGAGGTCGGGAATTGTGTGAACTATGAGAGCGCAACCTTAACTGGTAATTCAAAACCACACGAGATCAATTTGTAGAGTTCAAATACCATCCATAAACTCAATTAATCCTCATTTCCAGAGTGTTTATGTGACTTAATTTACCACTGACTATAATCTAATCTTAGAACATCAATCAAAGCAGGGTGTTGCGATTGCATGTTCCGAAGTTAGCCTAAGGTTAAATTCACTTCATCTTCGTGGTAAAGTTAATTCTCGTAGGGTTAGGGATTTAACAAATTAAGGGATCATAATTAAGTGAATATTAATTTAAATGATAATTAATAATAAATTATTGAGGAGGTAGAGTTAGATCGATTACGTCTTTTAAAATATTTTCTAAAAAAAACATCTTCTTGTTGTGTCTTTTTAATCAAACTTCATTTCAAAATTAAAAACAAAAAAATGCAATCTTCTTCCAGCAAACTTCTTCAAGTTTTATAAACTTCAAACAACCCCCATCCTTTCAAGTAGTGTTTTTGTTCTATTTTATTTTTGTAATACCTCTATAAAGTTGTTTTAAATCTACTTACTCCTTTGAGAGACGACCTTGGTCAGCCACCCTGCTGCACCTAAGTACCCCTAAATCACACTAATCATTTGAGGGTGCCCACGACAACGCTCTTTTAAAAACCACCTTCCAAATTTTAGAACTGAATTCACATACATGAAGTCTACCAATCTTCCATCCTTAACAGATTTAATTTTCTTTTGTATATTCTCATCATCATATTGAGAGATTTTAATCTTCTCTAGTAAATATGGTTTTGAAATCATTTGAAAAAGGAAAGATGTTTCCCCTTCCTTAACAATTCCCATATCTATCTTTAGCTGATCCATTAGGATCTATCTCAATCCTCATTTTGGTTATAAGTTCATGATATTTCCTGCTTAATGCCTCTTCCACCTTATTTTCCTTTCTTGGGTGGTAGTGTATTGAACAATCATAGTCTTTGAGTAACTCGAGCCATCTCCTATTAGTTATGTTGTGTTCTTTCTGTGTAAAAATGTATTTCAAACTATTATGATTCATATATATCTCACATCTTTCACCATAGAGATAATGTCTTATATTTTCAGTGCAAAGATTACGGTTTCTAACTCAAGATCATGAGTTGGAAAAAAAATTTCATGTGTCTTCAACTGCCTTGATGCATAAGAAATAACTTTACCATTTTTCATAAGGATGAAACCCAGTCCATTCTTTGATACATCACTGTATATCACAAGTCCATAATTTCCAGAGGGAAGAGTAAAAATTGGATCAATGACCAATCTTCTTTTCAATTCTTAAAAGCATTCTATACATTATTTTATCCATACAAACTTAACCCCTTTACGTGTGAGCTTGGTTAGCAGGTTATCCAATCAGGTGAAATTTTGAACGAAACGTCAATAGTAACCTGCTAAGACAATAAAACTACGTACCTCAGTTATTTTTGTTGGTATGGTCCATTCTTGGATTTCCTTTGTCTTCACAAGATCAACTAAGATTCTATTATTAGAGACAATATGGCCAAGAAAGGAAACTGAATGAATCCAAAATTCACACTTTCTAAACTTCCCATATAATTCATTTCTTCTAAGAGTTTTTAGAATGATCCCTAAGTGATTCTCATGGTCTTCTTATCTTTTGATGTATACTATGATATCATCAATAAATACCACAAATAAATCATAAAGATATTCCTTAGAAAACCTATTCATTAGATCCATGAAAACAGAGGGTGCATTAGTCAGTCTAAAAGGCATTACTGTAAACTCATAATGCCCATACCTGGTTCAAAATGTTGTCTTAGGAATATTTTCCTTCCTCACACGCAACTTATGATATTCAGATCAAATTTCAATCTTCAAAAAATATTGGGCTCCATGAAGTTGATCAAATAAATCATCAATGCGAGGAAGAGGATAGTTATTATTTATCGTAATAGCATTGATCTCCCCATAGTCAATGCAAAACCTCATAGATCCATCTTTCTTCTTGACAAAGGGAACACAGTCTCCCTATAGAGAAACACTAGAGTGGATAAATACTTTATCAATCAATTCCTCATGTTTTTTCTTGAGTTCTACTAATTCCATAGAGGTCATTCTATAAGGAGTCTTTGATATAGGTCTTTCACCAGGAATTAAATCGATAGAGAACTCAGCTTCCTTCTCTAGAGGGTGTCCATGTAAAAACTCTAGAAATACATCAATGTATTCTTGCACAATAGGTACATCTTCAATTTGAATATCAATAGATTATGTTTTCTATTCCTCCCCAATAATTTCATTTAGAATAGAAACTGATGGTGGATCTGGATAAGATCCAGATGATGATGTTTTTGCTCTAAAGATAAGGGATTCTACATCATTCTCAAAAATTGTAACTTCCTTTTTCGTATCATAATTTAAAATCCAATTCATACCAAGAATTATGGAAAAGTCAATCATAGGTATGATGATAAGGTCAACAACTAAAGCACGTTTATGTGTCACAAGGGGGACTGACCGACACATCTTTGTTGCAACGATACTTCCCTTAGGAGTTTTGACTAACAACTCCTTTATTAAATCAAATTGGAAATGTTTAATTTTGTTGGAAAATTGGGAAGATGTAAAGGAATGTGATGATACAGAATCAAATAATGCATCAGATAAGTTTGAGGAAACAATTAAAGTACATACCACCACATCATTAGGAACTTCCATCTCTGTGGTTGTAATCGCATAATCTTTCCCTTACTCTCGTGGCCTTTTCTAAGGCAAATTTCCTTGGAACTTAGGAAAATCATTTACAAAGTGTCTCATCCATCCAATGGCCTGAAGGCCTTAATTTTTTATTGATTTTTGATAATACACCTTTCAAGGGGTGAGGTGGAACCCTTACAAGGCCTGTAGGCATAAGTATTACATGGCCTGTAGGCCTTAGAGGAATTCATTTTACCATAGGCTTCAAACATTACATACAACCCAGACTAACTACTTGGAACTTCTCCTCCCCAGTATCTTAATCATGAAATCATCTCTCCACCTTCGCATGGCTATTCAGCTAGGAATTCCCGTGCATGCACAGGCTTGTCCCGATGGCAGGTTCCATACCCTCTCATTCTTGCAATCCATTTAGCTTATGCTGTGGTGAAATCTCCTTGCTCATCCTCCTTTTAGATCTTGTTCCTCGTAGGTCGTCTGATTTGCATCTGCACTTAAGGTGGCCCGAAGGCCTTGAGGTGGCCCTAAGGCCTTACTAACCCAAAGGCCTGGGTGGCCCGAAGGCCTTAAAGGACTCAGGGACCAAATCAGTGGCCTGAAGGCCCAAACAGATGTATATTCCCGGCTGCTACAGTACCAAATAGTACCTGCTACAGTCCGCTACAGTGCCCCCGGAAATAATATCTCTGCCTGGATTTGATCCTGGGTCTTCCGGATGCACTTACGGAGTCCTTACCAACTGGGCTAAGGCTCATGTGCTACATAGTGTGTCATCTCTCTACAATTGTGGCATTGATTGAATTGTTTCTTCCCCTTATATTCATTTGATCTATGACCCATTTCTCCACACTTATAGCAAACTCCCATGACTTTCAAGCATTTCCCAGGATGATTCTTTCCATAGTTATCGCATAATGGGAATTGTTTTGTTCACTTCTTCTTCTTTAGAGCTTCACCTTTTCCATGGTTATCAGAGTACCACTTCTTATATTGGTTTCCCTTGAACAAATTTTATCTATAAAATTCCTTCTTTGTTTTGATGGAACTTATTAAAATCTCATCATATGATGAAATTCTTTGAGAAGATAGTGCCCTTCAAAGACTTGGATTAAAACATTTAAAGAAATGATCAATCTTGTCTTCAAGTCACATACGTAATCTATAGAATACCTGGCTAATCTTGTGAAGGTAACCTCATACTCCACAACACTCTCTTCTTACCTTTTCTTTAGGCTAAGAAATTTCCACTTCATTTCAGTTAATTGTTCATGAGGGAAATATTTGTTAAATAATATTTACTTAAAATTTATCCATTTCATATCATCTATTTATCATTCCTCCATGGTATTTTGGATCAAGGACCACCATTGATCAGCATCACCCTTGATGCAATATACTGCAAGGACTACCTTTTCATTTTCATCGCATCTTAATCTCAAAAATATATTTTCAAGAGACTTGATCTACTGCTCATCCACCACTGGATTAGTAGTCCCACTAAAAGATAGGGGCTTCTGTCACATGAAATGATCCAATACAGGTGTAACATGTTTATTCATCACAACCTGAGTAAGTTGTCCCAATATGGCCATGATCAGATCCACTCCAACATTGACTATGTTGATTTTCTTAGTAGGGAAATACCTACATTGTCCATGGGTATTGATCCCCATTATTCTATTAGGAGCCATCACTAAACAATGGCATACACTAAATTAGGTCATAATTCATAATTTATAACTAGCAAACACTTAACATAATCTGAAAATTTATGCACAACTAATCTCAAAATCATAAACATTGTTTCTATTTACTTTTAAATCCTTCATAATGGTTTGTAAAGAAAATGTGAATTATCCTTATCATATCCACCAGGAGTTTCAAACAAGAAGCGCAATAAGGCCCATTTTCATGTACTCAGATACCCCAGGTCAAGCCTGAAACTCCTTGTTAGAGTTGTTACTCCTAGGTACATCTGTTCCAGAATCACATCCACTCGTAGTATCCAGATAAATATGTATTTTCTAAAAATACCCACATAGTATATACCTTACCAACATTCTAGTATGTTACTCTATGCTTATCATCAAAGTATATCTTAGGGTTATTTACTCTAAACTATGTTTCCTAAATCTAGTTTTCAAGGTTGCTACTAACTTACTTTGATACCAACTGTAATGCCCCGACCCCAGAAAACCTGAGTCTTTGCACTAATATATATTATATTAGTATGATTAGAACAAATAAAATTGTAAAGGAATGATTAGTTTAGCAATATTGGAAGACCATATTACATATATGATACCCATAGCACATTTGGAAAGATAGAAAATACAGAATGATATATAATAAACTGAAATAAACTATCTCCTTGAAATATTACTCAAGGTTCTCTTCTTCATAACTTGTGGAAAGGAAAAATAATAAGGGTGAACTCAAATAATCAGTAAGGGTTACATATATAGGATCATGAATCAATGATAAGTGAATCATAATCAATTATACATAACTACTATGCCATGATGAATAAATGAAAACACTTTCCATTAATAAGTTGAGAATAAAAATACATCTATAAATTTTATCATTATTAAAAACACATGTATAGTAATAACTGAATAATGAATAAATATAATACTTATTATTTGGAAATCATGTATTTGGAACATGAACCATTATACCATCGAGATGGTTTAAGTATGTGGGTAGAAACCTGTCTGATTTTTTGGAAATAAACTCAAAGGGTTTGTCGCCAATAGATTTGTCTCATGAGACCTGTCAACGCATCAAGGGGATATAGTGGGCCCCTACCATCACCGCCAGTCTAAAGAATTATTTATACATAGATTCAATATAAGATCAACATTCCTTTTTAATGTCCTTATTTAATAGAGGATACAAATTCATCAATATTTCCCCAGTTAAAATAACATTCAAAATAAGCACTGAAAGTGAAATGGTACATGACTTAAGGAAATAATCATATCCATGATACAAGAAAATGGATATTTAGAATAATTATAATTTCAAATGAAAAATTATCTCAAAGGGGGATTAGATACACCACATAATAAATATTAGGTGCATAATACCTAGAAAGTCCCAATGAAATGGAAATTGAGACAAAGTCCCTTACCACATTGTAATCAATCGAATCGTATGACCAAAAATTAATAATCACCAAATGAATCACATAATACCATGAATATAAATATAATCATGATATTATATATCAAATGGTAGTACACATACACCACATACAAAAAATAAGTGGCGAATAGTGGAAATCTCACAGAATTAAAAGTGAGATGAGAAACCCCTTACCTTATGCCCGAATGTGTTATTCGATTGATCTTAATGACCTGAATAATCAAATTTACCTTCATTAATTAATAATTCCATAACCTCATATACATGTAATTGATTTATTTTAACCTTATTAGGTTCATTAACGGTATTTTTGATGGGTTTAAGAGGTTCAATTTTATTTTTTGGGGGGCATTTTCTTCTTTGGTTTTCATGATCAGTTTACTTGTATTCATGAATGGAAGTTCATTTGAAATTTGGTTGATCATCCAAATTTTTTAATATATATCATTAGTGAAATTACAGAGATATAAATTATCTTATAATGAATTTGGTTATATACCATGAGGTTGAATCATTAGGTCAAAGTTAATGATAAATGCTTGGATTAAATTGGCGGTTTTGTGCACAACAAACTTATTTTGTATTATTATTTTATATTATGAGTGTGTAAGGATTCCTATAACAACCCTTCTATTTATTTCACACTTAAAAATATTTTATTACATAAAACCTTAAGTTGATACAACATAGAAGATCGAGAGGTCTAGTGTCTTTGGGTATTATGATCATTACAGAACAACTTAAAACATGAAAGAAACGTCTTTATTGAAAATTTCTTTTACATGACCACACACATTCCTTCGTACTTAGCATTGCATGGTATAACCTGAGGACATGAATAAGAAAAGGGTGAGATATAAATACTATTAAGGGAGTAAACAAGGAATAACATGAAGAATAAATTACATGTTAGGCAATATGCATATCAATGGATCATAAGAGAAACATGAACATAAAGGCATGATATAACATGATTATCATAACATGGAAATGTGGCAACAACATTTAACATGATGTTAGAATGAGTCAAGGTTAATTGCACATAGAGCATGAGTAAAGCCTCATTGCACTTGAATTAGCATGAGTAAACCCTCATTTCACTTGACATATCATGATACTAATCTTTACCCAATGCATTGGAGTGCTATCAGGGTACACCCTTCTTAATCATTTCATTTCATGCATAAGTGTGCCACATGGATCATACAACATGGAATCATTCAACATCATCATTTATTCCATGATAAAGGAATGTGGAATAAATACATGAAACTATACAATCAATAAGTAAATGTGCATAAATGTGAATACCCTTGATAGATAAATGGGCATGGTATTCACAACACAATGACTTTGGCTTGGAAAATCGTGGTGCAATTTCGGCAGCATAACGACGTGACATAAGAATTCATAAAAATGGTTGATGAGATGGAAAGGGTGTATCATAATTTTTACATGAAATGGACAGTAATGGGGTCATATAGATACATGTACCAACATATTTAATGGAATTTAGATTCATAATATAAAATAATTTCTTGAATGTAAATGAGGAGAGAGAAATCCTTTGCGGAATTTCGGCATGATAACGGGTGTACATGGGAGGTATTAATGAGAGATAAATGGGTATATAATCATTAAAAAATAAGGATGGAAGTATGGGGGAGGTGAGAAATCATACCCCAACATTTTAAATTGAAAATAAAAGGGAATAAAAACTTAAGGAAATTTGGACTAAAATGAGAAAGGAAGAAATTCCTTACTTGGAAGTGTGATCCCAAAGGATTGGGAGAGGCTTGAGAGAGGTTTCTTAGGAGCTTGGTGTGACTTGGGAGGATTATATAGAGATGATGTTAGAGGTTGGTTTATCTCCAAATTCTTTTAGGGAAGAAGAAGTGGGAGCTTGGGTGGGTATATATTGGAAAAGGGAGGGAATTATTTATTATTTAGGTTTTGGACCATACACATTAAACTAATAAAAATCACAAACCATACCATGGTTTTTGACCATGGTTTTTGAAAAATGGGAGTGTAAAAAATTATTTTATAAGTCTAATGGCCCAAAATTTTAAAATATTAAGCTTGCTTATGTGGTGGTGAGTCGCACTCTCAAGGAAATCATTTTAAAATGATAAAATGTTTTATAAGTCTTGGAGGGTCCACTAAGGCTTTTTAAAATAAATAAAATAAAACTAAAATCACATTATTTTAATGTTAAAACATATATTTTCCTAAAATCCCATTTATAGTATTTTATTACATCACTATTGGCTCATTATGATGTCATAAAACACCTTATATAATTAAACAGTATTTAATTTTTACCCAAAAATTCGACCGTCTCAGAAAACCATGAAAAATCCACCGTTGGTTAATTTTGAAATCCTGATTCCAAAAAAATATTCATTTTATCTAAATAATTTTATAAATATGTGAAATTTTACTTTTAAAATAAAAACCAAAATTTATCAAAAATTCATAGGTTTTGACAAAAACAGCTTTCAAGTCTTAATAAAAATTATAATTGTATACATAAAAATTATATGATCATTTATATTTAATAAAAAGTAATTTATTAATAATATTTTTTTTAAATTATTATTTAATTCAAAAATCCATTAATTCATCAAAATAGATTTCTTAATTGAATATTAACTCAAAATACTATTTGTGCTTTTAAAAACTATTTACAAAGTAACAATAATAAAATTAATGTATATTCTATATACAAAAATAATGCACATAATCGTAGTGCTAGGGTCCTGTTACATAACCCCTTATAACACCCGTATAAGACTGAAGGGTAAGGTGTGCGATGGTGACAGACTCTTGGGGTGGCTTAGATAACATCGCTTGGGTGGTAATCTCTATTAACTTCCACTTCTCCCATAGGCAGTTCCGTTTGACCTTAACGTGTTGAATCTTAGATTGAGCTTGGTCTAGAGCGAAGCCCAATGATGACACCTCCTTTCCAATCTCCGTCAAATGGGTCTCGTATGGAGAGATTCTACTAGATGAGGCCATCAATTCCTTTGTTTGAGTAAATTGTATTTGTTAAAGCCCTATATTTATATTAATCATGTGATCACTGTTCAACAACTATATTAGAAACGGTCACAATTATTAATGGTATTTTAAAATCCAAAAACATAAAACCAAGGAAGTTCATGTGTTATATAACCATATTACATAATAATACATTTAATTAGATCAATAGGAATTTTCATTAATAAAAGTTTGAGTCGTTACAATCTTCTCCCCTTAATAAATTTCACCCTCAAAATTTTCTTTTCCCACACTAAAATAGACAAGGGTAACTCTACTTCATCACTTCCTTTGATTCCCACATTGATTATTCAAACTTGTGATTTCACCATAACACCTTGAAGAGGGGCATTGTCTTATTTTGTAGAACTTTTTCCCTACAATCTAAGACCTTCACTAGAATCTCTTCAAAGGAGATGTCATTCTCCAATTGTACCACCTCTAGATTGAGTACATGTGATGGGTCAGGTATGTACTTCCTCAAGAGTGATACATGGAATACATCATGTACTTGAGAGATTCTACCATAATGAGAACAAATTTAACCAAATTAATTTGCCTCATATTTACCAAATAGTTCAAAATGAATATATTTGATACCTTATGAGTATCCCAATCACTATTATTGGGTATTAAATACCCCTACATCCACAATGCTACAAATTTTTTGTTCGGTGTTAGATGCTACACTTTCCTTACTTTCTCATAACAAGGAAACAAAGAATTTTTAACTTTATTTATTTCAAAAGAACCAAGGCTATCAGGTAATTTGTTACAGGGTAAGAAGGATTTTCCTTCAGTAGGTATTCCAACCAAATATACAACTCTTTAATAAGAAAGTTTGTATTTCTTCCCAAAAAAAGGGAAAGAAACTTGTTCCTTTTCACCTTATTTAATAAAATTAATAGAATCATAGAACTCTATCATGTTTTCAGATAATATAGGTCAAAATCATTAACTAGTTTATCTACACATACTTCTTCCCATCCATGAATATTAACGATCTTTGTGATAGAAAAATCACACTTATTGAACAAATTTATTTTAATGAGACGTTCTCTAAAAATATACCTTTTTTCATAACCTTCATTTCTTTCTATCATAATACGACTAAAGGCAGTAACTAGACAGATGCTAAAACAATCAGATTGAAAAATTTGAGGAGTGACATGAGCCAACAATGAAATCTATAAAAATAAATGTGGGATAGGAGGTGTCCCACCTTTATATAGGCATTGGAAAACATCGGTTCATATTCCAGAAAACTTTCAATGATTCATATTAATCCTTAACTGATCTGATGACTAAGATTTAATTGAATAAAGTTTTAAATATAATTTGGAAATTTCACGGTTTTAAAACATTTATCAGAGTGAGAATCATTCTGATTAGATTTTTTTTAAATTTTAATAAACAAATAAAAGTTTTTATAAAATCTAAAAGATTAAGTAATCAACATTATTTATAAACTAAAGTATTAAATTAGGGTAAAACTTAAAATAATAATGCCTTTTGGTGTAGAAAGTTTCATCGGTATGAATAACTTGTTCTTCTTAGTTTTTTTTAACATAAATAGATTATGATAGTTTTATAATACAAACAAGTTACTATAGTTTTATTATGAAAACTAATAAAAATAGTTTTGAAATACAAATAGATTACCATTGTTTTATTATGAAAACTAATTTTGATAGTTTTATAAGAAAAACTAAAATCCATAAAAGTTTGTAATAATTTTTGAGTTTGTAAATCTTTTAAAATATTTTGATTTTGAAATATTTTTGTAAAATATTTTAAGTCTGAAAGCGTCATTGTGATAAAAACTATAGAAACATTTAAAAAAATTAAAATACTTAGATTTTTTTTTAGAAAACATAAACATATGTACCCCCTAAGATAAAGAGTATATTAATGTAAGGATGTGGGTAAACACGAAGTAGATATGAATGCTCACTTAACATTGATCATTCCTAAATTTTTTTTAATGTATTCAAATTTATTGGAACTAAGGGGTTTAATAGAAATATCAGCAAATTTTTCTTGAGTTTTGATTAATTGTAAAATTAAATATCCTTTAAGTGTGTGATACCAAAGGAAATGGTGTATTATATATATGTTTTTAGCACATGAGTGATGTACTAAGTTTTTAATTAATGAAATGACACTTGTATTGTCCCAAAGTATTTGAGTTTTTTTAAAACTCATTCCATAGTTTGTGAGTGTGTGTTGCATCCACAACACTTGAGCACAAAAACTTATAGCTACTAAATATTTTGCTTTAGTAGTGGAAAGTGATATTGAGTGTTTTTTCTTACAAGACCATGAAACTAAAGATTCACCTAAGAAATGACAAGTTTCAAATGTACTTTTCCTATCCATTCTACATCCACTAAAGTCAACATCTGAAAAATATTTAAGTTCAAAAACATTTATAGAAGAATTGAATAATCCTAAATCCCTAGTTCCCTTAAGATAATGAAAAATTCATTTTACAGCTTTAAGATGAGATTATTTTGGATTGGATTGATATCTAGTAGATAAGCATACTAAAAACATTAAATCCCAACAAATAGCAGTTAAGTAAAGTAAGATTCCAATCGTACCTATAAAAGTTTTATAATCAACTAATTTTCCAACCTCATCCAGATATAAAGTATTAAAGCTACCAATGTGATTACTAATACATTTAGTATTTTCATACCTGAATTTATTAAGTAAATATTTTATATAATTATTTTGAGATACAAAAGTACCTTCTACTTTTTGTGAAATTTAAAAACCAAGAAAATATGTTAACTCACCCATCATACTCATTTAGAACTAAGAATTCATAAGATTCATAAAGGAATATTAATGATTTTTTTGAACCAAATATAATTTCATCAACATATATTTTTACAATCGTAATGTTTATATTTACTTTTTTATAAAAAGAGTTGGATCCGTAGCTCCCTTAAATTTTTTTTTATAAAAAAAATCTAGTTTCCTATCATACCAATCTCCAGGGGATTGTTTAAGTCCAAAAAGTGACTTGGTAAGATTATAAACATGTTATTGATATTTTTTATTTTCAAAACCATGGGATTTTTCAACATAAAATTCTGCCTGAACATATCCATTTAGAAAAGTAAACTTCACATCCTTTTGATTTTTTTTGAAATTATATAATACTGAAAAGGATAGAAGTATTTGAATTGATTTAGGTCTAGATACTGGTGCATAGTTTTCTTCATAATATATTCCCTCTTGTTGGTTATATCCCTTAGAAACAAGTCTATCTTCATTTTTATGTATTATTCAATTTTCATCACATTTGTTTCAAAAAAACCATTTTACTATTATTATAGAAGTTTCTTTAGGTTGTTCAACTATAGTCCATAATTGGTTACTTTCAAACTCATTGAGTTCATGTTGAATTTATTTTATCCAATCTTCATAATCTGAAGCCTCATTAGGATTATTTGGTTCAAATTGAGATAAAAATTCTAGATGTTCAATTTCATTTCTCAAAGAACTTCTAATAATAATCGGTTGATCTACATTACCAATGATACTTTCACTAGGATTATTTATAAAAAAACTAACTTATTGGGTTTTCAAAGGTCTATTCTTCAATAATAGGTATAAAATAATCCTGAGGGATAACTTCAAAATAAAATTATTGAGTTATTTATTTATGAGAAGAAGTTTTTAACAAAGGTTGAAAATTAGTTTTAGAAATGTCATCTAAGGATTTAGTTCGGGGTTGTTTGAAAACAAAAGGATCAGTTTCATTAAACTTAACATGTACTATTTACTCAACAATACATGATTTTTTATTAAAAACTATATAAGAATTACTAGTAGTGGAATAACCTAATAATATTCCTCTATCATATTTGGGAGAAAATCCATGTAAGTTATATTTAGTATTCAGAATGAATACTTTGCAACTAAAAACTTTTAAGTAAGAAATTTATATTTTTCTTCTTATCCACAACTCATAAGGGGATTTATTAAGAAAATGTCTAACTAAAACTTGATTTATAGTATATAAGGTAGTACTAAACACTTCATCCCAAAAAATTTAGAAAATGGGTATTCACTTAGCATGGTTCTAGTAATCTCCCGAAGAACTATATTTCTTATTTCGACAACACCATTTTTCTATGGGGTTATAGGTGTTAAAACTTTATGTTCAATAACTTTCTTACTACAAAATGTTTCAAAGTCATAATTTTCAAATTTTATACCATGATCACTATGAATAATTATCAAGGATATGTTTTAATCATTTTTAACTCTGGCTATAAAAGTTTTAAAATAATAAAAGGATCCATATTTCTTTATAAGAAAATATACCCATTTGTATCTAGTGTAATCATAAACTACAATATATAAATAGCATTTTCCACCAATACTTCCAATTTTCATGGGAAAAAATAAGTCCAAATGCACTAACTATAAAGAATCATAAGTTAAGACTTCACTAATAGATTTAAAACTTGACTTAGGTTTCTTACCATATTGACAAGGGTAACAAAATTTTGAAGAATCAAACCTTAGTTCTGGTATATCCTTTACTTGTCCTTTCTTAGTTAACTTAGCTAAAGTTATAAAGTTATAGTGCCCTAATCGTCTATTTCATAACTAAGACTAGTCTCCCATTACACTAAGACAAGGTAAGTATTAGCTCCCAAGGTATTATAATTCTATTGTGTAAAAATTTTCATGACAATTGGAAGAAATAATAAATTCATTTTTTGAACTATGTACTCTACATTTATCATTTCTAAAGTTCACAAGTTAACCTTCATCACATAATTGATTTTTTCTTATAAGGCTGTGATTAATCCCCACAATAAATAAAACATTTGAAATAAGAGATTTTACAAGAAGTATAATGTTACCTATACCAATGATTTCCCCTTGATCATTATCTCTGAAAGTTACTTTTCCACATTTAATCTTGATAATCATATTAAATAAATATTATTTACCAATAATATATCCGGAGCAACCACTATCCATGCACCAATTTTTTTTTATGGTACTATCTTTATTTTCCTAAAAACAAAAGAATTAAGTTTTCAGAACCGAAACCTTATTGGGTCTAGTATTATTAGAAAATAATATTTTAGGAAACCAAATTTGGCCAACATTACTACGTTGAGAAAATGTTATTTTCTTATAAAAACATGACTTATGAAAACCAAGAGACTAAACTCTATTAAAAGAACAATTTTTCTTTCAATGTCCACCACCTTGGAATTTTTTTCAAAATAGTGTACTTTTAGGAACATAATAACTATTACCAAAAATAGGTTTTTGATTTATATAACCCATTCCTAAATTATTACCATGAGGTTTAATTTGTTTATACATTTTGTCAAAGTTTTCCATTCCAATGATAAACTTATACATAAGTTTCTTCGAACTAGATATTTCAAACTTTAGTTTTACAACAAATTTTATCTCCTCATTATAAATATAATTATAACTAAGTTTATCAAAATGAGTTTGTAAATAAATTTCATCATAAATAGTTTTCCCAAGTTATTTTGAAATAATATCTTTTTCAAAGGTAGTTTTATCAATATCTTTATAAATATATGATATTTCATTAGTTAAAAGATTTATTATTAAATATTCCTTTTTAATTTTTACTTGGTAATTATCAAGTTTTTTAAAAATATTACAATTTTTATCTTCTAGATTTTTTTCAAATATAGAAACTTCATCATAACTAGGTAAAGTATTATCTTCTGCTGAAGGAGATTATTTATCAGAAGATGTAGAATTTTTTCTCATCATCGGGATAGTTTTAATTTAAATACATATTAGTAAGGGATTAAAAAGTGTGTAACTTTTCCATAATATATTAATTTACCATAGGTACATCTGTCTAGAAATGTCATTATTAGAATAATTTTTTGAAGAATCACCACCACTGGAACTATAAGTGGTAGAATCTTTTATAATTTTCTTTCCTTTATAATTATAATATTTCTTATAATTTTAATCTAAATTTATTTCTATTTTATCTTTACTTTTGAGATTAGGGAAATTAGGCTGGATGTGTCCTATTCTCTTACATTCATAAAAAGTAACCTCAGAATCATTCTTGTCACTTTTATCCTTATGACCTTTTTTGTATCCGTACTGAAAATATTTATTTCCTAAAATATTGTTCATCCTTCTCAAAATATTAGGCAACCCATTTTCATAATGTCCTGATGAACTGGAATCATATTCAACAATAAATTTATTCTTTCTTAAAGACTTTACAACTTTCTCTATTGACTGAAATTTAGTAGGAAAAGTAGATGTTGTAGTAAAATCAACTCCAACATTTTTATTTTTATAATTTTCAGCATCTCTCTTAATTTAAACTTCATATTTCATTAAGGTGTCAATGAAATAATCTAGAGTTATATTAGTAATATTTCTTGTGTCATCCACAACATTTCTTTTGGATTCCCACTCATTGGGCATTATATCAATAATATTTTCAAAAAAACTATCATCATCAAGACATTTTTCTCCAAGAGACTGTAAACTGTTGATAATTATCATAAACCTTTGGTGCATCTTGGAAACTATCTCACCAGGTAGAAAATCAAAGGCTTGGAAATAATCTCTAAGTATGGATCTTCTTGTTTCAATGAATTTAGATATACCAAAATGTGTTACTTTCAACTTACTCCAAATACTATTGGTATCTTCACAAGATGATATTTGACTATATATATTCCTTGCCATAGAACATAACAAAGTATTTATGAATTTTTAGTTCAACTTATATTCTAACTTCTTAGCATTAGTAAAAGTAGAGACTTCTTTATCGGGTATCTTGTACTTCCCAGTAATAATTAAGAAATTATCAACTCCAAATGTTTTCATTTTATCTCTCCAATCATCATAGTCATTACCATAAAAGATATATGGTGAAATAAGTTTTATATTCTCAGGATATCCAATATTTATAACTATCATATTAAAAAAACTATTTTTTTCTACTAAAACATGATAGTGTAAAAACAATTTATAAACATATAGTATATAAAAGAACTTTATAAACATAAAATTGATAAAGAAAGTAAAAGCTCATCAAGATATAGCAGTAGAAATTTCTATGATACCATTTTTTGGATCAAAAGAGTAACTAATATGGTTACTGTTATAATATGGGGGGTGAATTGTGGTTTAAAAATTGTAAACTAAAACAGAACACAATACCTCTTTAAATAAAAATACCAGACTCAAAAATCCTTTATAATCTAAGTAAGAATCGAAATAAATGATTTTACAATTAAATAAGAGTATGCCTTTATCATTATTACAAATACACTGATTAAACAAATAAAAAGAATTTTTTTAAAACAAACATTCTATTGTAATATGCATAGTGAAATAAATACTTTTAAAAACAAGAAATACAAAAGCTTATAAAAGAATAATGAATTACAATCTATATTAAAAGAAATCACTTTTTTAAACATAAGAGTAAAGGTAGTCAAAAAACTTGACTAAAGGTAACCAAAATTGTATACTTATTGTAAACTCCATCTTTCCTTACTAGGAAATCTCTTGATATGATAATCAAAATAAGCTCGGTCTTCCTATCCTTGGAATCCCTCGATATGATGACCAATGTCTATCTTCCTAGCCCCACAATCCCTAAATACTATGGATCATATTCACCATATTACTATCCCAAAAAGCTCTTGATCATAACAATGATCAGATATAAAATAAAAAAAATTCTCTAAAGGAAACTACCCTGACAAGAATTCCTTAGAAAAATAACTTTATAAAGTAATACAAAGACTAGGAACGATATGTTCAAATAGAGAAATATTTAGAAGACTTGAGTTGTGTAAATCTATTAGCTACCAAATCTTAAAATGACCAACTATTTATAGGAAAATATCTAATGATCATATTTCTAAGTCAGTTTCCATGGCCTTAGATAGATTTCACTTGACAACTCATCGTGATATAGTATAACTGAATGTCTAACATCATTTTGTTTATCATCATTACAATGCTAAAGTATATTCCTTATGATAGAAAAAAGTATATATATTTTATTATAAACTTAGGATAGTATGATGGACATCCTTATCATTTTTCAATACGATAAACCTTATAAGGATCAATTTGATGTATTAGTACCAGTACTAGTTCATTGGTCATGACTTTTGTTAGCTCGAAAGACAAGACAAAAGTATAACCACTCGTCAAAATAAATATCAGTCCAATGAATCAGACACAACCTTAACTTGATGGATCCTATTTAAGAATAATTATTTTACATTCGTAATACATTATAATTATTTCTATGTAGGGTAAAAAGTATTTTTTCTACAAAAACATACTAAAACACTTGAAACATAAAAATTTAGTAAACATATTTTTAAGAAGGTGTTTGTGACTTCCAAAAATAAATGAATAGAAAAATAATATGTAAAACTTCTGAATCATCAATTTTAATTTCTATAAGGATTCTCACATAACCAATGAAAGTAGTTTTTCATAATCCAAAAAATATGATTTGGATAGAAGGAATAAATTTCATATATGAAAACACGGTCTATTAGAGACACTTTATATGGGAGTAATGTGTCTTTAAAAGGGTCATGGACTTATTTTTTTATCCTTAGTGATGTTCATTGTTTCATTTCATCATTACTTGGTTTAGATAAGGGGATTTCACTTAGTATGTTCTGTTTATTTTTGACGTCGAAGGGTGAATTTTTATAATATCTATTGAATTATTTTAAATATCACTCTTTTAAAATGCGATGTGTGTAAGTACTTTTTGTAGGATCGAAATAGTGACGTAGATGCTCAATATACAAGAGGGGGGGGGGTGAATTGTACACTTTAAAAATTTCATTAAACAAGGAAAGATCTGAGTTTAACAAAGTTAAACTAAGAAAATTCACAACACCTATAATACTAATTGAAGGATTGGTATAGGGTATGAAGTCACAAACTTCTAGTTCTATGCACTTGCTTAAATCTGGAAAGTGATTCCGAAAACAAGTTCCAGAAATATGAATCCGGAAATTGAAACTTAACCAAAGTTTACAATATGAGATTCTACCTTAAAGTGTATAGAATCTAAATGAATCAGAGTACAAGTGTAAGGAAATATAAGAATGTTATAACTTCCTTACAATACGAAATGCAGTGAAAAAACAAGTAGTAAAACTAAAAGTAACAAGATATAAGTCTTTTAACCCAAAGAGGAGGGTCTCCAACAACCTTGGATAAAGGTCCCTTGATTTATACTTTCAAGAAAGTCTATCTTACCCACACCAGGGTAAACCCTCGAAATGAAGATCAGTGTCTCTATCTTGATATCCACGCAAGCCCACAAATTCAAGGTAGTTGGAACCTCTGTCTTCCTCAGCAAGGAAGCCCTCGAACTTCAAGGTAGTCGGCACCTCTGTCTTCCTATCCCCGGAAGTCCTCGAATGTAATCACCAACATTCGGAGTCACACGAAGCAATCCGAACGAGCAGTTCAATACGCAAAGATCATGAAAAGATTCTCTCTCTAGAAATCACCTTAACAACATGTGGTCTCTAGAGTGATCAACTCGTTATTGAGCTCTTTCAAATGAGCTTCTATTTATAGGATCGGTTGGAACGGTTAGATCCCTCCTCCAACGGTCATATTTTCCTTGAATTTTGGAGGGACCTGTACACGTGTCTCTAAACCAATAGTTAGTTATAAACAGAATGGACGACATCGTTTTATAACAAAACATGTGTAACTGAAAGCACGACATCATTTTACAATGTAACAAGTGTAAGCATAAGAAAAACTAGAATTCGGAATATAAGTAAATAAAATTTAGAAGTCTAACCAAAATGGAATTCGGAGTATATAATAAAAAAAAATTTCGGATTCTGTTTTAAAGGAATTCTGAACCTGAATTCTATAGAATTCCGGAGTCTGAATTTCTAAGGAAATTCAGAGTCTGGTTTCACCAGAGTTCAGAATCTGAACTTACAATGTTTGGAGTTGAAGTTGTAATAGTTCGGAGTTGAACTAATAAAAGTTTGGAGTTGAACTGATAAAAGTTTGGTGTTGAACTAATAAAAGTTCGGAGTCGAACTAATAAAAGTTCGGAGTCAAACTAGTAAAAGTTTGGAGTTGAACTTAGTAAAAATTCGGAGTCGAACTTAGTAAAAGTTCGGAGTTGAACTAATAAAAGTTCAGAGTTGAACTAATAAAAGTTCGGAGTCGAACTAGTAAAAGTTCGAAGTCGAACTTAGTAAAAGTTCGGAGTCGAACTTAGTAAAAGTTCGGAGTCAAACTAATAAAAGTTCATATCCAGAATTCGGAGTGGAACTTTATTAGAGTTCACATCCAGAATTTGGAGTAGAACTTTATTAGAGTTCACATCCAGAATTCGGAGTAGAACTTTATTAGAGTTCACATCCAGAATTCAGAGTAGAACTTTATTAGAGTTCACATCCATAATTTGGATCCTAAAACAGAATGCTTCATACCTTAGCATTATATGATTCCGAGGTTTTGGGTATCCAATCATAATTTTATACTTAAGACAAATATTTCTATGTATAAGGAAATCTAGGTTAGTGTAAATTTTCTTAATGAAGGAGATTTTCCTTATAGAAGTATAATATAGATTTGCTTAAGTATAAGGTGTTTGTGATTTTCAAAACAAGAAGGAATGGAAAAGTCATAAGGAAAAACCTTATTGACTCAAAAATATCCCCCTTTTTGGAAAGCACAAACATCCTTACGAAAAAGAATATAAGGACTTTGAAAATTTTCATTAGAGTTTGAAATTAAAACTTATCTCCCTTTGTTCACGGATGAAAGTGAATACAACTAAATCCCCCTTAGGCATTGAAACTCTACGGATTGTATTCTGAATTTCTGGAGTGGAGTTTTCATTATCATAGGAATGAAAAACTTCGTAGTGAGAAACTCCTCTTTAATTTAAGGTTATCTTCACTTAGAAAGTTTTCTTCTTCATTTTAAAATTTTCTTCTCCCCTTTTTAGTGGTTCTATTTCTTTATCCCCCTTAGGAGTAGTTCTTTTTCCTTCTCCCCATTTGTGATTTTCAAAAAGAATTGAAGGGAATGGAAAAGAAAATATGGTACCTGAAACATTAGTATATAACAAGATACAACCACCCAAATTTTCATTAGAGTTGAGATTTTTTTTACAAAGAAAGACAAATACAACAAAAGATCGGAGTGGATTTATTTGTCTTCCTTTTCCTTTGGGATCAGATTCTTCAACAAAAGTTTTGAGCTTCTTCAAGTCTCTTTGGTCTTCCTCAGCTTGCCTCTCCAAGGCTTTTATCCTTTCTTCTTAGGCTTTCAAAGCTTCTACCTGAGCCTTCATGGACTCTTGCTGCATCTTCACTAGCTCATCTTGCTTTACCAGTCTTTTCTCAAGCTCAATTCAGAGATTTCTATTGCTTATAAAATTTTGAGCAACAGAGTTAGTCTTATCATTCAGTTCCTTCACTTATTGACTCCGAGAACTTTTCTTAATGATTAACTCATCCTGAAGATTCTTAATCTTGTTATCCTCTATGTCAAAAGCATCTTTCACCTCATTCTGAAAATTGTCATAAACAGCCAAGTCTTCTTCAACTTTATTAGACTAAAAATTTATTTTGCTACAATACTTTCTATGAAAATCATAATTGATAAGAAAACTTTTATGGTCAGCCTCAATCTTTATACACTTATCCATCACCATGGATAAGGCTTCTGATTTTTGATTCAAACTATGCTGCATCATCTGGAATCTAGAGTCTATAGTTGGAAAAATTGGAATGGTTTCCACCAACTTCTTCAGAGATTAAACCACAAAATCATGACCATGAGCTGATGAATCCGAATAAGATAACTTGCTTGGAGATTTCTCTTCCTCAACATGCAGAAGTTTCCTTTTAGACGAACCACCAACCTACTTCTTCCTGAAAATCTCTTTTTTTGGAGTATCCATCAGAACTTGCTTCCCCTTGTCAGTTTTCGGAATGGGTTGATCATCTAGGGAATCTTCCTCACTTTCTGATAGTTGCACAATCTGGTCTTTATCTATTTTCTCCTTTTCTTCTCCTTCTTCAAGGAAATTCTTTTCATAGGATTCTTCCTCATCATATAAAACATTTTCCTTCTCTTCCTCTTACTCAACTTCATCTTTCCCACTTTCTTTCTCAACTGCCTTTCCCGGAGTGGGTAATTTTTCGGATTCAGCCTTTTATTTATACTATTCTACTTGTTTGATCAAATAATCAAGATCAAGAATTTCTTCTTCTTCTTATTATTCTTTAAAAACCTCTTCTTCTACTTCTTCACCATCTTGTTTTTCTACTTCGTCAACCACTTCTTTGACCTTGGATTTTTTCAGAGTGACATAGTTCTTACCTGGAGTCTCTGGTAAAGATGGTTGAACATCAAAGGTTTCTGGAATGGCAATCCTCTCAGAGGCTATTTCAGTATCTCTCAACAGATATTGTACAAGCTCAGCTTCAGACATCTTTTTTTTTCAACTTCTTTTCTTTTGCCTCTTTTTCTAACACATCCGCAGCTTTTTCCCTTAAGGCCTTAGCCTTAGAAGGGTCCAATCCGAACTGTGGATCTCTTTCTTTTCTCTTATCTTTGTCTTCCCTCCACTTGGATGCCACTTCATCTGTATAATCTTTATGTTTCTTTGGCTTGGGAGGTGCGGATTGAGTTTCCTTAGATTTGGGGGTTTTGTCATCACCAACCACTTCCTTAATCTTCCTCTTCTTAGTGACTTTCTTTTCTGGTTCATCCTTCTCCACATTTTCCGGAATGGCCTCAGCCTCTCCCTCTGGTAAAGGGTATAATTATTCGGATTCAGTAGAAAAACCAATCTTCATCCTTTTCAAAGTATCATCACTGAAAAACATAAGTTTTTAATTCCAAACTTTTGACTTACAAGCAAATTTGAAAGAATCTAAGCACCAAACTATCAGCTTTGATAGTAAGGCAGGGTACATAATGATTTGGGCTCTCAAGTTCCCTTATTTTATATTCTTAATTGTAATCAAGACATGCCTCATCAAATTTATCTTTCTTAGATTTACCAGGAAATCTAGGACATAGATGTCACTCTTCTTCAGATTATCCTTGTCACCCCTTCTTGGTACGAGAAATCCTTGTACCCACAACCGTAGAATCCGATTATTCGGAGTGAGATGAGAAATCTTAGCAGTCTTGGTATCTTTGAGTCCAAGGAATTTCAAAGCCTTCACCTTGTTGAAACTTCCTTGCTCATCCAGAAGCTTATGTGAGCAAAACTCAGCTTCCCCTTCGTAGGATAAACCCACCAAGCTTGTAGCCTTGGTATATGATAATTTGTAAGTCTTACCATAAGAATTGAAGGAAAATAACTCTCTAACCTCTTCCTGCTAGAAGGAAATAGGCTCGTAGAATTTAACTAGTAAATCTGTATAAACCGGATCCTGTTTTTCTGACTTAGACAAACAAACATCTTCCTAGCCATTCAATCTGATATTCTTGGTTATAAGGGAATCAAACTTATAGATATCCGGATGCACTAACCTTTCCCTGAATAATAACCACTTTGAGATTGGCTTAGAGGTATACATGTCTTGAGATGTAGCTTCAACAGACATTCAGAGTGGAGAGTTCTGGAAGATTCGGAATGACTTTGACAAAGATCAGAACGGTCCTTAAGAAGAGAGTCAGGGCTTCGAGACGCGAAAGCTTTTAAAAACCAATGTGGGACGACCCTCGGGGGTCCCCTTTATATAGGAGATATAGGTGATGTTTGGTCTTCCAAAAACCATCTAATAGTTGAAAAACTTTTTGATCTGATCTGACGGTTGAGAACATTCCCGTAAGGAAAACTTGACTCCGATCTTTTGAGGTTTTGGAAAAAAAACATTCGGATTTAAGGAAAACTAGAATCCGAATAATTTTAAAACTCATAGGAAAATACCAGCAAGAAAAATATGATTACAAATATTTAAGTAAGGAAATCATAGCTTTCGGATTGGCTAGAAAGACTGTTCGTAATTGGTAATATTCTTCTTAGAAGATTTTTTTTTAAACAAAATGAAAAACTCATTATGAAAAATACTCATTAAGAAAAACTCATTACAAAAAAGCCTCATTAAGGAAAATTCATTACGAAAAATACTCATTACGGAAAATTCATTACAAAAAATTATAGGTACAAAAATCCATTACGAAAACTTCGGTTCTGGAAATTTTCATTACGAAAATTTCAGTTCTGGAAATTTTCTTTACAAAAATTTCAGTTATGGAAATTTCCATTCTGAAAATTTCCATTTCGAGAATTTTCATTCTGAGAATTTTCATTCTGAAAAAAACTTGTTATGAAAATTTTTAGTTACATAAGTTTAAAAAGAAAACTGACAACGAAATTTTTTGATTAAACTAACATGCAAATATACTCCCCCTATGAGAAGGATTTTATTACTGTAAAGAGAATTGTTCAACAAGAAGTTAATGAAGATAGATTACCTCACGGTTATCATTTATAACTTCTGTTTAATGTATTAAAATCTATCGGAGGGTAGTGATTTGGTGAAAATATCATCAAGTTGATCTTGCGTTCCGATAAAATGAATAATGATATCTCTTTTAAGTGTGTGATCCCTAAGAAAGTGACGCCTAATATCTACGTGCTTTGCATGAGAGTGATGTGCATGGTTTTTACTAAGGGAAATGGCACTTGTGTTATCACACAAAATTTGAGTCTTTGTAAAACTCAAACCATAGTCTGTGAGTGTGTGTTGCATCCACAACACTTGAGCACAACAGCTTGCAGCTGCTACATATTCATCTTCAGCAGTGGAGAGTGCTACTGAGTGTTGCTTCTTGCATGACCAAGAAACTAATGAATATCATAAGAAATGAAAAGTTCCGGATGTACTTTTTCTATCCATTCTACATCCACCAAAGTCATCATCCGAAAATCTTTTTAAAACAAAATCATTTCTAGAAGTATAAAATAATCCTAGATCCATGGTTCCCTTTAAGTAGCGACAGATTCTCTTCACTGCTTTTAAGTGAGATTCCTTAGGATTGGATTGATATCTTTCACATAATCATACTGAAAACATTAAGTCTGGACGACTAGTTATCAAGTAAAGTAGACTTCCTATCATACCTCTAAAAGATGTTTGATCTACTGGTTTCCTAGCTTCATCAAGATCAAGTGTGTTTGAGGTACCTATAGGAGTACTAATACTTTCAGTGTTGTCATATCCATACTTTTTAAGAAGATATTTAATATACTTATGTTGGGATATATAAGTTACTTCTGGTTTTTGTGAAATTTGAAAACCAAGGAAAAATGTTAACTCACCCATCATACTCATTTCAAACTCAGATTTCATTAGACTTGCAAAAGAGTCAGTTAAAGATTACTGAGTTGAACCAAATATAATGTCATCAACATAAATTTGAACAGTCAAAACATTTTTCTTATCTTTCTTTATAAAAAGGGTTGGATATGCATTTCATTTAACATAGTTATTTTGAAGCAAAAATCATGTAAGTCTATCATACCAGGCTCGTGGTGCTTGTTTAAGGCCATACAAAGCTTTGGTAAGTCTAAAAACATGATCAGGGTATTTTGTGTCTTCAAAGCCTGGAGGTTGTTCAACAAAAACTTCATCTTGAACATAACCATTAAGGAAAGCACATTTCACATCCATTTGAAAAAGTTTAAAATTGAAGAATGTTGCAAAGGCAAGTAAGATATGAATAGATTCAAGTCTAGCTACTGAAGCATAGGTTTATTCATAGTCTATTCCCTCTTGCTGATTATAGCCTTTAGCAACTAGTCTAGCTTTTTTTCTTACAACGACTCTATTTTCACCACACTTGTTTCTGAAGACCCAGTTTACTCCAATAACAGAAGTTTCCTTAGGTCTTTCAACCAAGGTCCAGACTTTATTCCTTTCGAATTCATTTAGTTTATCTTGTACGGATTTAATCCAATCATCATCACATAAAGATTCACCCGTGCTTTTTGGTTCTAATTGGGAAAGGAATGATATATGTTCTACTTCATTTCTCAAGGAACTTCTAGTCCTTACAGGTTGATTTACATCACCAATGATACTATCACTGGGATGATTCTTAAGGAATATCTGGTTTGGGTTTTCTAAAAGCTGTTCATCAACATAGGTTAGAAAGTCTTCTAGGGTAAATGTTTCAAGAGTATCTTCCTGAACATTTTCCTTATCAGAAGGATCTTCTAATGAAGGTTGATAATCAGTTTTTGAAAACACATATGAGGACGTGGGTTGGGATGGTTTAAAAACAAAATGATCAAATTCATCAAATTTTATATGCACTGTTTCTTCAACAGTATAAGTGTTTTTATTGAAAACTCTATAAGCCCTAAAAGTTGTGGAGTAGCCTAAGAAAATTCCTTCATCAGATTTTGGTGGAAATTTGTGTAGATTATCTTTAGTATTTAGGATGAATTACTTATAACCAAAAACCTTGAAGTAGGATAGTCTTGGTTTTCTACCATTCCATAACTCATAAGGAGTTTTATTAAGAAAAGGTCTAATCAAAACTCGATTTATAGTATAACAAGTAGTACTTACAGCTTCATCCCAGAAATGTCTAGCTATAGAATATTCACTTAACATGGTTCTAGTTATCTCTTGAGGAATTCTATTTCTTCTTTAAACTACACCATTTTGTTGATGAGTTATCAGTGCTGAAAAGTTTTGAGTAATACCTTTTCTACTAAAAAATGTTTCAAAATAAAAATTTTGAAATTATCCTCCATGATCACTATGAATAGTTTTCAGTGGAATGTTTTTCTCATTTTTAACTTGGGCTCTAAAACTTTTGAAATAAGAAAAAGCTTCATACTTATTTACTAGAAAGTATACCCATGTAAATCTATTGTAATCATCAACTAGAACAAACACATAGTATTTTCCTCCAATGCTTCTAGTTTGTGTTGGACCAAAAAGAACCATGTGGACTAACTGTAATGCATCAGTTGTTGAGACTTCATCGATTGATTTAACACTATATTTATGTTGCTTCCCATATTGACAAGGATCATAAAATTTATAAGAATCGAATCTAAGTTCTGGTAGATCCTTAACTAGTTTCTTCTTAGAGAGTTTATATAAGTTCCTAAGATTACAGTGACCTAGTATTCTATTCCATAACCAAGAATGATCTTCCATTGCACTAAGGCAAGGTAGGTCTTGTCTCCTAAGGTCTTCTAAGTTCAAAGTTTAAGCATTCTCTTTCATATTGGCTGAGAGAATAAATTCTTCCTTGGAATTGTGAACTAGGCACTTATCATTCCTAAAATTCACAAGGTATCCTTCATCACATAACTGACTTATGATAATGAGGTTGTGCTTAAGACCCTTTACAAACAAAACATTTGAAATCAAAGTTTTACCAAGAAGAACAATATTACCTATACCAACAATTTCTCCCTGAGCATTATCTCCGAAAGTTACTTTTCCTCCTTTCATTTTGATAATCTTTTTGAAATAGATTTTGTTACCAGTCATGTGCCGGGAAAATCCACTATCCATGTACCATGTATTATTGTTGGTACTTCCTTTACCTTTCTGAAAATAAGAAAAGAGTTAGACTTTCAGAATCCAAACTTGTTTGGATCTGAGATTTCCAGAAAGAAAATTTTTAGGTACCCACATCTTCTTAAAAAAGTAAGCTTTATGAAAACCTAGAGATTTGGTTTTGTTTAAAGAGAAATTATTTTCCCATTGACCGCCACATTGACACTTGGTAAAAAATGGGGCACTTTGTGGAACAAAGTAGTTTTTACTAAAATTTGGTTTTGCATGGGTATAACCAAATCCAGACTTTTTTCTTAAAGGTCGTATTTGTGAATACATTTTATCAAAATTTTCCTTACCATGGGTAAATTTTGACAAACACTTATTTAAGGAAAAAATTTCGGACTTGAGTTTTATAACCAAGTTTTTATCTTCAAAATTTTTAGATTTGGAACTAGAGCTAGGCTCAAAAACACTTTTCTTAGAAATTAATTTTTATAGCTCTTTAGAAAGTTTATCCTTTTCAGAATTCTCTTCCTAAAGACTTTTTGAAATACTTATAAAATCAGCATTTTTCCTATCAAGATCTTTAGAAAGATCTGATATTTCTTTTGTAAGAATAGTATTCCTAGAGTTTTCCTTATCAAGTTTTTTATTGAGTTTAGAATTCTCAATCTCAAGAAGTTCAACAAACCTAGAAACTTCTTCATAGGTAGGTGTAGTATTTTTTTCATCAGAAGAGGATTCTTCATCTGAAGAGTTATAATATTTACTGTCATTAGAATTTAAAGAAACATTGGTCAATGATTCAGCATTGTGTACCTTATCCATGAAGCAATGATTTTTAATAGGTAATCTGGCTATAAGACCAAGATTCTTCTGTCCTGAAGATTCATAATCAGTAGATTCATCTGAAGAGTCACCACCACTGGCACTCCAAGTATCATTAGCTTTCAGAACATTCTTAGCTTTGGCTTTATAATACTTCTTTCTGTTTCTTTCAGAATGCCTCTATTTTCTTTCTTTCTTTTTGAACAAAGGATAATCTGGTCTAATATGTCCATCTCTCTTGCATTCATAACAAGTAACTTCTCCATCTTTCCTATCTTTCCTTTCCTTTTTCTTATACTTGGATTGGAAATTTCTCTGTCCAGCTATCTTTTTCATCCTTCGAGCAAGATTTTCTAACTCATTCTCTGAGACTTCACTATCACTAGATTCTTATTGAATAACCACCTTCTTAGACTTGGATCTAGTTGCTCTCTCAGGAGTATTAGCTTTCATGTGATTTGAAGTTGTGGTAAAGGAAATAGTACCATTCCAATTCTTCTTTTTGATGTTGTCAGCATCCCTCTTCATTTTTGTTTCATGTTGGAGAAGAGTTCCGAATAGTTCATCTAAGGAAATTTGAGTGACCTTCCTATTCTCATCAATAGCTGTTCTCTTTGATTCCCACTCATTGGGCATAATATCTATAATCTTATCCACAAGAGCTTCATCATCCAGACCTTTCTCTCCCATAGATTATAGACTGTTCACAATTGTCATAAACCTCTGTTGAACTTTTCAAATGGGTTCACCATAAAGAAAATTGAAACCATGGTATTCTGCTCTAAGCATAGCTCTTCTTGTCTCAATCACTTTAGATGTACCAAAGTGAGTAGCTTCAAGTTTCTTCCATTTATAGTTAGCTATTTCACATGAAGAAATTTGTCTATATATGTTCCTATTCATTGAACATAGTAGAGTATTTCATACCTTATAGTTTAATTGATAATCATGCTTCTCTTGATTTGTGAAAGCACTCACTTCCTTATCAGGAATTTTATAACCTCCGGTAAGCATAATAAAGTTATCTACTCCAGTGTTGATAACAAAAGTCTTCATACGATCTCTATAGTATTCATAGTCATTACCATAAAACATTGGTGGTCTTGTAGGATTTAGGTTGTCAATAGAACCAACATTCAAACCTGCCATCTTTAAGAAAGTTTTTCTACACAAAAACTTGTTAATAACAAAAGTTCGGATTCAAGGAAAAATATTCCTAAGCAAGGAAAATATAGAACAATGAAAAAAAACTAAGCAAGTAAAACTTATATGTGAGTATAAGTATTTCAGAGACCTCCTCTGATACCAATTGTAGGATCTAAATAGTGATATAGATGCTCAATATACAAGAGGGGGGGGGGTGAATTGTACACTTTAAAAATTTCCTTAAACAATAAAAGATCTAAGTTTAACAAAGTTAAACTAAGAAAATTCACAACACCTCTAATACCAATTGAAGGATTGGTATAGGGTATGAAGTTACAGACTTCTAGTTCTATGCACTTGCTTAAATCAGGAAAGTGATTCCAAAAACAGGTTCCGGAAATATAAATCCGGAAATTGAAACTTAACCAAAGTTTACAATATGAGATTCTACCTTAAAGCGTATAGAATCTAATTGAATCAGAGTACAAGTGTAAGGAAATATAAGAATGTTATACTTTCCTTACAATACGAAATGCAGCGGAAAAACAAGTGGTAAAACTAAAAGTAACAAGATATATGTCTTTTAACCCAAAGAGGAGGGTATCCAACAACCTTGGATAAAGGTCCCTTGATTTATACTTTCAAGAAAGTCTGTCTTACCCACACCAAGGTAAGCCCTCGATACGAAGATTGGTGTCTCTGTCTTGCTATCCCCACAAGCCCTCAACTTCAAGGTAGTTGGAACCTCTGTCTTCCTCAGCAAGGAAGCCCTCTAACTTCAAGGTAGTCGGCACCTCTGTCTTCCTATCCCCGGAAGTCCTCGAATATAATCACCAACATTCGAAGTCACACGAAGCAATCTGAACGAGCAGTTCAGTATGTACAAAGCATGAAAAGCTTATCTCTCTATAAATCACCTTAACAGCGTGTGGTCTCTAGAGTGATCAACTCGTTATTGAGCTCTTTCAAATGAGCTCCTATTTATAGGCTCGATTGGAATGGTTGGATCCCTCCTCCAACAGTCATATTTTCCTTGAATTTCGAAGGGACCTGTACACATGTCGCTAAACCAACAGTTAGTTAAAAACAGAATGGACGACATCATTTTATAACAAAACATGTGTAACTGAAATCATGACATCATTTTACAATGTAACAAGTGTAAGCATAAGAAAAACTAGAATTCAGAATGTAAGTAAATAAAAGTACAGAGTCTAACCAAAATGGAATTCGGAGTCTATAATAAAAAAAATATTCGGATTCTGTTTTAAAGGAATTCTGAACCTGAATTCTATAGAAGTCCGGAGTCTAAATTTCTAAGGAAATTCAGAGTCTGGTTTCACCAGAGTTCAGAATCTGAACTTACAAAGTTCGAAGTCGAACTTGTAATAGTTTTGAGTTGAACTAATAAAAGTTCGGAGTCAAACTGATAATAGTTCGGTGTTGAACTAATAAAAGTTCAGAGTCGAACTAATAAAAGTTCGGAGTCGAACTAGTAAATGTTCAGAGTCGAACTTAGTAAAAATTCGGAGTCGAACTTAGTAAAAGTTCGGAGTCGAACTAATAAAAGTTCGGAGTCGAACTAATAAAAGTTCAGAGTCGAACTAGTAAAAGTTCAGAGTCGAACTTGGTAAAAGTTCAGAGTCAAACTTAGTAAAAGTTCAGAGACGAACTAATAAAAATTTGTATCCAGAATTCAGAGTGGAACTTTATTAGAGTTCACATCCAGAATTCGGAGTAGAATTTTATTAGAGTTCACATCCAGAATTCAGATTAGAACTTTATTAGAGTTCACATCCAGAATTTAGAGTAGAACTTTATTAGAGTTCACATCCAGAATTCGGATCCTAAAACAGAATGCTTCATACATTAGCATTATATGATTCCGAGGTTTTGTGTATCCAATCCGAATTTTATACTTAAGAAAAATATTACTATGTATAAGGAAATCTAGGTTAGGGTAAATTTCCTTAAGGAAGGAGATTTTCCTTATAGAATTATTATATATATTTGCTTAAGTATAAGGTGTTTGTGATTTTCAAAACAAGATGGAATGGAAAAGTCATAAGGAAAAACCTTATTGACTCAACACTTTTAATACTATTAAAATCTATTATTAAATGTTTTCTTCTCATGTATGATTTATTTATAATAATATTTATATTCTATCTATTTTACCTATGCTTGGGAAATTTTGGGATCCCATTAGAGACATCTCACCATGTATTTTTGTATACCCACCCTTACATGTCCACTTCAGTACACTTATGGTTGAGTTTCTTTTTAATTTATAATTTTATATGTTTCATTACTCATGATGTTTGTTAAAGGATTAATTCATCCCCTTCCATTGATTAGGGATCACAAGGTAGGTGATGTTTGAGAACAATATCCACAAAGGAGTCATTATCTATTTAGAATTCCATTTTATGTTTCCTTTTTATTTATTTGTATTTCATAAATTGTTGTAATGATTTTTATTAAATGAAAGATAGGTAGACTATTTATTTTAGTTATATATTAAATTCATGTGATATATATTTACCCTTTTATTAATATATATATATATATATATTTTATATTTAAAATGACTTGTTTAATAGGAATTGTTCCACCTAGAAATTAATTTTACAGTCACTACTAGTGAGTGGATTCCAATGATTTAGGGGAATGATTTGAAGGTCATTGGTTTTATAGATTATATTTTGATTATTTCATGTTGATTAATTAGTTATGAAGATAATATGGTCAAAATTCAAGTGGTACTTATAAAAATGGATGATGAAAATAATTATTGCCAGGTGTCTTGTATACAAAGGATTGAGATGGGTGATAACTTGGTTTAGGTATCTCTATCTTAATAAGTTGTATAGACATTGACATATTCATAAATATATCTGAATTATTCGTGTAGAACCTTATTTATTTTGTGTAAAATTATGAAAAAATTAGTTTTAAAAAAACTATAGATCACAAAAAATTATTTAATTCTTTTATAACTAGTTATTAGTGTTTATATAATTTTGTAGAATAAAAATGGATATGATTTTTTGTGCTTCCTAGTCCACTTAAAATTGTGTTATGATTAAGTGAAACATTTTAATGCCCATTCATGATAATTTCTTGAAGAAAATGATAAATTATTTTGTTATAAGGGACTTTAATTTTAAAAAATATATAGTTTTCATAAAATGGAAATTAACTTTATGGGATTCATTATAAAAGGTTTTTTAGAAATTTATATTCTTATTTTACAGGAAATGGGTTTTGAAAGATTTTATATGGATCAAAATAGTTTTAATTAAATGGGAGTTTCAAAAATTAAAACATGTTTTGTAATTATTTGGAAATAGTTGGGTTAAACCGAGTGACTTCCCCTATTTAATTACAAACCTAATGTTTTATGTAATTATTTGGAAATAAAAATTTGAATTTTAATAATTATAAGTAATTATGTGGTATTTTTTTGGTTCTATAATTTTTTTTTAAATATTTTATGTGATTTCAAATTTTCATACAATTGAGTTTTGAGGTCATGATTTAAGTTTGGAGAATGATTGAAGTTTGACATGTATAAATTGAGGTAGAGTATGTAAAATTTAAATTGGTTAATTTTTATGAAAATGTTTTGTTTCATGTTAAATTTTAATGATTGAAATTGTTTGGGTTAAGGAATTTATTTTATTTGATGAATTTCCTTATATACACTTAATAATTTTAATTAAAATTAATTAATGTTATAAATCATTTTATATTTAATATCTTTTGGATGGCAATTTTATACTGATAGTGAATTAGTGTTTTTGTTATTAAGTCTAGGAAAAAAATATGTGGACCATGTTAAATGTAACAGACCACAATCCAATTTAAAATCCACATAAGGATTATACGGCTAATGTTAATGGGTTTATTGTCACAGTGGGATAATTTTTAGGTTTTTTTACTTTATGGGTTACTATATTTAATCTATATGGGTAGTATATATTATGTTTTCACAATAGGTTTTTTTGTAACCTAAAGTCTCTCAATATAAACCCTAAATGGGGGGTGTGAATTTGGGTGACTAGAAATTTCTTATTATATGATGTTTAACTAGATATTGTAATCAAATTTGCAAAGACACCTTGAATCTTTCACAATGATAACACACAAGAACAAAAAAATGCATAAAAATAAATAATTTCAGACTCAAAGATTTTGTTTGGTTCACCTATACAGGAGAACATTCAAGAAGAAAAAAATCAATGATTTGTTGATATGCCAGTTAATCAACACTCCACTAGTTTGAGATTATAATTATTAGAACATGATAACTTCTCATCCATGATCTATAGTCTCTTCCTACTAATAATAAATATAATATAAATAACACCAAATAGTAATGGATGTTCTCCATGATTCTCTATACTCAACTTCCTGATCTTCCTAGGTATACAAAATATCTCTTCACTTCCAAACATGATCTTAAATGGAATTTAATCCAGCCACAATTTATTCTTAAATTATAGATATTCAATTAATCAAAATTTCTTCTTCCTTCTCCATTCTTTAAATTTACTCTTTCCCTTTTCTATTCTATTTTTCTTCTTCTATAAAGTAGGTTCAAATATATCCTAAATTTTTTTAAATTCACATTCAAAATTCAGTCTTTAACTAAGTTACAATTCCTCAACTTCAAATCCATCCATTATATTTTTATCGAAGTGAATCTCCACAAAAAATATTCAAATAAGTAGTAACGGGATTTCCAAAATCCACCAAACCCTCATGAGATTTCTAGGTCATAAATTATATTCAAATTCTTCTAATTTCATTAATCATAGTGTGTCATATTACATTACGACCTAACAAGTTGGTCCATTCTTCAACTTTTAGTTTCATAATGGTATGATATAATGCTTCATGAATTTCCTGGCCCTGATTCTTTCTTCATGGTCTATTGATCATGACATTATACCTTTAATCATAGAGTGATATTTGTATCATGGTGTGATTTGAGGCATCCAAGACCCACACTTCCTATCCCGGTGCTAAAACACATACTTTAATCACTATCTTTAATACATTTTAAGGTGACCCAAGCTAAGATAAACAAACTTATTCCATTATTTCACCTGAATAATCATTTCACACATAGCCACACAACCTCAAGTGATGAAGGTTTAGAGTTTTTGAAGATTAGTTACATGTACAACATATTTTATAATACTTGTGAACATTTATTTATAATCTAACCGCACTAAAACCTCTTCTAGAATCATCATAGGTTATAATCATATTTATAATACAAGGAATGAAAAAATATGAAAGGGTTGAGCTCAAATTCTTAGTAAGGAAAAATATATCAACATGTCATCAAGGGTTATATCATAAGAATATGATAAAAAATGAGCATGAGTTAAATATCTTATTAAAAGGAACATGAAATAATAAGAGTTATCCATAAGTGATGATGACAAGGAATGTTATCACAAATGAACAAACATGTACCATGATATAAGAGTGTGTGATAATAAACATGACCCATTGAGAATAATCATAACAATATGACATAGAAATATGACATTTCATTGAAACATAGCATAATAAGGAGTTATGACACAAAAATAAGCATATGATTGTTGGATTTGGTGCCATAGAACCAGCTTCTATGTACTTTATGATTACCTGTACTCATTTATTTGAATATTAATAAACTATTTATCATATAAGGATTATTATTCTGCGTGACATTGTATGTGATATTGTCCTAAGAGTAGCTATCACACTGAAAGGTCATAACAGTTACCTACTATGATGAAAACATAGAAGGGCCACAAAAGAATTATTAAATATATGTTATATAGTCAAATGAAATTATTTTAGAGAAAAAATGATATAGGTTATCAGGGGTAGAGACTTATAGGGCTTTGAGGAACCTTCTTATGGTCTATGTCCTTGATAATTTCCAGTGCAGGAGATTATGATAACAAGATCCACCTAAAGGAAATTCACATTTATATGTGCCATTGGATATTACTATCCACAAACATGTGTATTGATCCTCAGACTTTAATATTATTATTAATGAATAGTATGAATCACATACTTTGATGTATTGATGAAAACTATGATGACATATGTTCACAGTGAATTAGGATACATTGGGTGCATCATGAGTAATATTTCATTAATAAATAACAAGAGAAATGATTTGTCCCTTATGTTATTTAATGGAACTTGATATCTTATTACCCTTGATAGAAATGATATAACCTAAATAAATCCATGTACATGGTTTAATACTTATTTATGTTTTCTTGATCTCATATATTTCATCACTAGTTATTCAATATAATGTGCTGTGAAAAAATATTTAATAAATATTTATTTACAATTTAGTGAATATAATATATATTTATTTATCAGAAAATAATTAATTAGAATTTATTTATTAAATAAATAGTCATTATTCATGGCCTGATAAATATTTTGGAGGAATGAAAGACCAAGTTTAATGGTTTGGTGAGAAATAATATATATTAAATTTTATTTGAATAAATTTTAAATAACTTATTAAAGATATAATATTTAATTAATTCACTAATTTTTTATATGTCAAGAAATAATAATAATATTATTATTGTTATAAAAATGGGGTTCTGTAGGGATTATGAAAATAATATGGGCATATGTGAAATTATTATTTGATAATCCTAGCACTATATAAACCACATCATATTATTTCTAATCGTACGAGTAACCATTTGTTTTTTGTTGTGAATAATGATATCCAGATAATTATCTAAATCCCTAGAGATCCCCTATTCAAGAAATCTATCAAGAACAAAGATCGATCCTCCTCCAACACCTCTCTCAATTCCATAGAGATCAAGGGGAATACTTCTTTGAAGTGATTCTCATGGAGATCAAAGGTGAACTATGCATGTGTAATGATCTACCATGCTAGAACCTAAAGATTCCTATGATGATGTTTAGAGATTAATGAAGCACATGTGGATCACCATTGTATGGAATCTACATGTGATTCATACGATGCAATGATAGTACGATGTCGATAAATTTACAAATTCATTAATGAAGAAATAATTCATCACAAGGTAATTATTTAATTACTAAAATTAATTATAAATTATTATGTGATGATCATGTGTTTTGGTTTTGGAATTTTCATGTCAATTAATCTTTGATTCAATTCCATTGGTCATGATGTTTTCCATCAATGTACATATCATATTAATCATCAATTATGACAAAAAGTGGAGTTGGGGATTCCCCATCTGACGCTTCTATTATTCCCGAAACCTTCAAGAACTATCAAAAGAGTTTCATAATTATTTATAATTATTTAAAAATCATTGATTTATTTACGTATTAATCATTAGTTTTCAATTCTACTTTAAAAATTCTTTAATATTAACCTTGAGATCTACTCTTATTAATATTTTTTCTCACAAATATAATAAAAATCAATTAATTTTATTAATAAAGAAAATTCAAAGAATTCATCTTGAGGTGTTGAGGATTCGGGCTGGATAACACTAGAGTACATGACATGTAGCCCGTTGTTACATGTTGTGTAACCATGTTTAATGCTCAAAAACAACTCATGAATTAATGGAAAATTAATTAAAGGCAAGCGCATTTATTACACACTGTGTGTATTTAAGACACAATGTGTTGACTGGGCTATCCTTGCACATGGTTATCTAGATACACGATATGTAACTTGCGTACACGACATGTAGTTCATTAGTCAAAGATGGGCCATCTATTTTACATGACCTACATGACTGGTGACTATGTAAATCAGATAGCACACAACATGTATCCTATGTACACATCATGTACTCTATTAATATCTGCAGTATGCTAACACACCCAATCCCTAAGTGTGTGCGTATATAGATGGTGAAGAGATATACATGCCACATAGTTGGATAGTACACACCATGTATATTACAATATTACATAGAATTTAAAATTAATTTATTATACTACTTAAACCTAATCAAAATGTGTTTTGTGTAAAATTTATTTGACTATTTACACACCATGTGATGAGTTTTATATATATATATTAAATTTTTAATTAATTTATTACTAATATTTAGAATTACATATTGTATATAAGCCGTAATACATTGATTACTCTATGCATATTAAAACGTAACACACTACATAAATAACATGTGTTCCATGTGTCATTTATTTGACTTGTACACACCATAAAATTACATATTTAGGAATGTATGTTACATGCTAATTGAGTAAACGATATAAGAATAAATACATGATGGGCAATTTAGATGGGTAATCATCATGCTTCCTCCAAGTTAAATGTTTTGAAAATAGTTAATTTTAAATAAATTTATTTAATTTGTTAAAAATTTTAATGTATTAGTATCTTAATAAAGTTCAGATGAGAATTAAGATCAAATAATTGATTAATTAATGAAGATAATTAATTGATTCGAACACGATTTATCTTAAATAAGAACAATTTTGGACTGAATTATATTTTATTAAATGTGTAAATCATTGTATGAATGTGGATGACCATGGGCATAAACCTGACCTTTGTATGTTATTAGTTTTCTTTTAATTTATTATTTAATTAAATTTATTACCTTTGCATCATCCCTCTCATTATGTAAGGGCCAACATTCCAATGGTTTCCTTTTATGTAAACCCCCTTAACCAATCATTTAGTTTCCATCACCTACGTGTGAGTAAAAGATTATGTAATAGATGGAGCTCCCAGGTGAGTAGAGATGGTTCAATTTCGGAGCAATGGTGAAACCAATCCAAGAGATACATGGGCGGATAGGTGGAAATATATAATACAAACCATGTCATAGTTCAAGGTGTTTTAACTTTAGGACGATGGATAGTTTATCATCCCTAAGATAAACTAACCATTGGAAAATGATCATGATCATACCACTTTTAATTTTTTATTCCTATTAAGTTGCATGGTTAATTTCATTATAGGTTTTTTGTCGCGATCACATGAATTAATGAATATAACAAGCATGAAATATAGAACTAAAATAAATCGGATTATGTGTAAACTTTATCTCAGACATGGTTAATTACTTAAGTAAATCCACATAATATTAAAAATCATGTAATATGGATAAAATGGGATATTTATGCATATATATTAAACTAACCTAGTCATATATATTAAGTATCTATAGACTTATACTACTTAAGTTAAAATCAAACCATAGTTCAAAGTTCTTGGCTAACCCAAGTTGGGGTGATTTCAATTATTGAGTAATTATAACTTGAAGTTTTTGGTAGACTTAAATTAGTTCACATTAAGGGTTGACTAAACAAGAAGGACTTGGTGTGACTAATAGGAAAAAGTTAAGTAAATCCAATTTAATGATTTCAGGACTAGAGAGTTCACTAAATAGATCAAGGAACCATGAGTTAATGTAGTTGGTAATATCATGTCTACCTAAAACTCTTCAAATAAATTTTCAGTCTCAAGTTTGGTTTATGAGAAGGGGAATATGGGTCCTTTCCACTAGAATGTCGAAGAAAAAAAATGTTCTGAAGCCAATGGTGAGGGCTATTGGGTTTCAATAAAATAGTGGGATATTAATAAATTTAAATATTTATTATATACTTTTGTTAGATAAATTACTAAAATTATTCTTTTATTATTTGTAGAAATGATAATAAACATGAATTCAACCATATCACTATGATCCATACTTGATAAAGATAACCTTCTCACCATTACTAATTTCTAAGAATTAAAAAGGTTCTTACACATTATTCTACGCCATGAAAAGAAATTATATGTGCTTGAAAACACTGTTCCTAAAGCGCCTAACCAAGAGGATAGTGAAGAAGAATTATCTCTCTATGAGAAACATTTGGAAGATGCCGCATATGTCCAATTTTCAGAGTATCATCCATGGAAAATGATCTTATAAAGGAATATAGGTACATTGATGCATATAATATGATGTATAACCTTCATGATCTCTATCAAGAGAAGGAGTGACAAGAGAGATACAAGATCTTCAATACACCATTTACATGAAATCTTAGAGATTAGGCACCATATGGGCCTTATTTAGTCAAGATTATTAGCTATATATAATTCTTTAACATCTTGGGAATTAAATTCTCATATGATATTTGCATAGATCTCATTCTTTCCTCACTACCCAAGACCTTATCTAGTTTTATTATTAATTATAAAATGGTAAATAGTGAGAAGAGTATTTTAGAAATTCTTTATCTCATTCTCCAAGTTGATAAGAACCTGAGGCGTGAAAAATCCATGTTACTTATGGTGAATAATAAAAGGAAGAACAAGGGAAAAAAGGCATAGGATTCATGAAAAGTACAAAAGATCTAGAGCACCATCCTTTCAAGAAGAGGAAGATTAAAATGAAATCAAAGGAAAAGGAAGCAGTTTGTTTTACATGTGGAAAACTAGGCCACTGGAAGAGGAACTACACCGAGAAGCAAAGGGAAGATAAAGGTTTATTCATTATCGAGTGTAATCTTTCTATATACACACACTGGGTATTAGGTATATCTTTTAGTTCCCACATATGTATCCAAATAAAAAAACCAATTATATTATGAATAATTCCAAAGGATAGGTGGATTTTCTATCTTCCAATTGTGAGAGGATGGCTATTCTATCCATTGAAGACTACCACCTTCCATTTCAAAAAGGAATGATCTTGGTTTTAAAATATTATTATTATGTACTGACTATTTCCTAGAATATAATTTTTGTATCCTTCCAAGATACATATGGTTTTATTTTTAGTTTTGGAAATAAAATATATTTATTTTATAAAGATAGTATATGTTATGACATGAAACATTTAAATAATAGTATTTATGTACTAAATTACAAAAAAAAAGTGTTAGAAATTGATAATGAATCAAGTTATCATGACTCATATAACACTTAGTTGTATCATCACTATCTTGGTCATATAAATGAGAAGCATCCAACAAAGCTATATCAAGATGGTTATTTAAAATATTTTGATTTAAAACCACTTGAAAGATTTCATACCTTTTTAAAAGGAAAATTGACCAAAACACCATTCAATGGATAGGGTGAAAGAGATATAGAGATATTAGGAATGGTACACACTGATGTGTGTTGACTTTTCCTAAAATAATCTAGAGGTGGTTATTCTTACTTCATAACTTTTGCTGATGTCTTGATTAGATATACCTATGTCTACTTGATGTGTCATAAGTTTGAATCCTTTGAGAAATTAAAATAATTAAATAATGAAGTAGATAATAAACTTGGTAAGAAGATAAATAAGATCTGAACTAATCGATGTGGTGAATATATTAACCAAGAGGTTATTGACACTCTATAAGAGTTTGGGATTCTATCTCTACTCACTCCACCTTATACATAATAGTGGAATGGTGTTAGTGAAAAGAGGAAATGTACCTTTATAGACATAGTAAAGTTAATGTTGAGTCATAAAAATCATCCATTGTCCTTTTAGGGATATGAATTACAAATTACGGCAAACACACTATAAAGAGTACCAAATAAAATGGAAAATGGAATTCCCTTTTAGTTATAATATAGAAAGAAACCCATTTTGTAACATACATGAATATGAGGTTGAGAAGTATTTGTTAAGTCTGTCTCATGAAACAAACTATCACCCTAGGGAACACAGTTTATCTTTATAAGGAATCTTAATAGAAAAAGGGGATACTACCTATACAACCCCTTATAAAAGAAAGAAACTATTTCTAGACAAACCATCTTTCTTGAGAGGAATCATATCTTCAATTCGGATAGTGGGAGAAATATTAACTCTGATGAAGTTGATGCTCAAGATACACAAGAGTTGGTATAGATACATATTCTATAGGTACCCATGGGAGAAGTTTTTTTGGAAACACAAGTACTACGTAGGATCACCAAAGAGGTAAGATAAAAAAGCTATGGTTTTTTAGTCACCAAATACGGTGACTCATTATTGGTTGATAATAATGAATCTATCTCCTATAAAGAGGTAGTAAGGAGCTCAGAAGTTTCAATATATAAAGAATCCATGAATTCTAAAAATGGATTCCATGTATCAGAATCATGTTTTGGTTTTGGTCAATGTACCAATTAATGTAGTGCCTGTTGGGTGTAAATAGAAATTCAAGAGAAAATTAGACAAGGAAAGTAAAGTAAGTGCCTATAAATCAATTCTAGTGGATAAATCGTTTATATAATGTACAATCATTGACTATAGTGAATACTTTTATATATTTTACATGTTTAAATCCATCATAATTCTACTTACTATAGCAGCTTGTAATGAATATGAAATTTGGAGGGTGGATGTCAAAATAGATTTCTTGAATGGAAAACTTAAGGAATATGTATATATGACACAACCAGAAGGTTTTTTTATTCCAAGTGATTTCAAAAAGATATGAAAGTTGTAAATATCCATTTATGGATTGATTAAAGCATCCATATCATAGAACATTCGGTTTGATGAAGCTATAAAATTATTTGGTTTCATTAAGAAAAAATATGAGTAATGTGTTTACAAGAAGTTTAGTGAGAGTGTATTCATTATCCTAATAGTATATTTTTATGACATAATACTTATTGGAAACATCATACCAGTTTTACAGTCATTTAAGGACTGGTTGAACAAGTGCTTCTCTATAAAGGACTTAGTTGATATAACAACCCTGCTATTTATTTCACACTTAAACATATTTTATTACATAAAAACTTAACTTGACACAACATCAAAGATCAACAGGTCTAGTGTATTTGGGACTTATTAACATTACATAACAACTTAAAACATGAAATACACATATTTTTTGAACACTTCTTTTACATGACCACACACATTTTTTTGTACTTAGCATTGCATGAGATAACCCGAGGATATGCATAGGAAAAGGGTGAGATATATAGCCCAATAAGGGAGTAAAAAAAGGAATAAAATGAAGAATATAGTACATGTTAGGCAATAGGCATATCAATGGATCATAAGAGAAACATGATAATAAGGGCATTATATAGCATGATTATCATAACATGGAAATGTGGCAACAACACTTAACATGGTATTAGCATGAACCAAGGCTCATTGCACATGGATCATGAGTAAAACCTCATTTAAATTGAATTATAATGAGTAAAACCTCATTTCACTTGACATATAATTACACTAATCTTTACCCAATGCATTGGAGCACTATCAGGGTGCAACCTTCTTAATCATTTCATTTCATCCATAAGTATGCCACATGGATCATAGAACATGGATTCAATAAACATAATCATTTATTACACGATAAAGGAATTTGGAATTCATACATTAAAACTCTATAATCAATAAGAAAATATTCATAAAGGCGAACTATAATGACCCGCTTATCCTCATTATCTTGAGAGTACAACGAGTCATTACTAGGCCTTAAGAGACATCCCCAAGGCGCCAAAGGCTGGAAATAAATGCCGAAGGGTTTCAAAACAACTGGGGGATGATTTACCCTTTTAGAACATACCACAAAGCCAACAACCATAACAAAAAAAAACCAACTAAATGATGCATGATAAAAGCTAAGACAACTCAACCATTTATTTTATCATAAACCAACCAAAAGTACCACATCAGAAACCAACAGTAAATCAGAGTAAATAGCAGAAAGACAAACTAAAAGACTACAAGACGACATCCCAACTCCATGATCCATAAGCTACAAGCTCCAACATCATGAACCAGCCCAAGCATCACGAAGTAGTGCTACAAACATGTGACACTTTACCTTTGCCAACATCCTGGTATATGCCATCTGCAAAATCACCAACTTGCCAAAGCAGGGGGTGAGTAATGAAACTTAGTAGGTTTTCCCCGATGACTTCCCAACCCATGAATATAAGATAAAACATGTTAGCACATTTATATAAAACAATTTATATAAAACAATTCCAAAAAAGTTCACAACATAACAAGTTCCATGTCAAAACCATTTTCCAACAAACCCATCTTTCTCAAGAAAAGCAACCAAGAAAAGTTTCCAATCAAAATCCCATTTCCATTTTGGAACTTTCATTACATTTCACAAATCCACACAACCAACCATGCATGCAAACTAGACCTCCCTATACTCGCGAGTGGTGAGTTTTCCTTCCACTAAGCCGTCACTTAGTGGACTACCATGACGGGGGTACTTCACGCCCTTATCCGTCCCTTTGGATGGGGGTACTTCTCACCCTTATCCATCCCAACTTTTTGATGGGGGTACTTCTCACCCTTATCCATCCCAATGCATATGAACACACACCACAACCCATGAAAATCCATTCCAAAACCAAGTGTGTTCAAAACCTTTCAATAAAGCATCAAAACTTTAATTGAAAACCATTTCTTTCGAGTAGAAAAACCATAACTAGTTTAAAATCACCATTTTTAAATTCACTTCCACAAACACTTTCCAAAAACACACAATTTCTATCAACCTTTACTAAAAGGGGTTTCAACCATTCTTTCATAGCAGATAAACAAACCATTTCACTCAAGGAAAACAATTTGAAACTAAGCCTTCAAGTTCTAAGAAAGAGAAATCGGGAGTGAAGCCACCTACCTCAACAAAATAGGTGAAGCCAACCAATAGACGAAGAACACCAACAAAACCGAGTCAACTACTCCCCAAAACCTCCTTAGATTCCTTCCCCTAATACCAACAAAACCAAAACCAGACTTAAAAGTCATACAATACCTTAGATCTACCCACCTTGGGCGTAGATATAAGGATCCATTAAGAGGGAAGAAGGGGATCTAAGAAAACTAAAGGAAATGAGACTTACCTCAATCAACCAGCCTCTAAACGCTAAGGAAACCCTCCAAATCTCTTCCAAAACGCCTGGTAAGTGTTCTCCCACCTTCACCAGAGAGGAATACTGAGTTAGGGCTGTTTAGAAGCAAAAACAAGAGGGTATAAAGATAAAATGGATTAGATCCTTAAAAATAGGATCTAAGTTGACTCCGCGCATGGTTAGTTCACACGGTTAGTCAAATTGTGCGCTAACCATGTGGTAGTCACTGCTTGGAAGGGGCGCTTCGCACGACCTCCTCGTACGGTTTTCCCAAACCGTGCGCACACCGTGCGGTCTTCTCTGTCAAAAGTGACCACCACCTGCATGACTTCCGCATGGTTTGGGCAACCTGTGCGAAGCCCGTGCATCACCACTTTTTTCCCCTTTAATAATTTTAAAAGTATCCAAACTTTCCCAACCATTTCTCATATGCTTCATGTACTTAAAAAGCATAAAATAAGGGTTACTTACCAGAAAATGGGGGTACTAAATTCTCCCCACCATTGGCCTTTCCATCCCTGGAAAGTAAAAAACCATCGCTTTCCTGAAAGAGTTCTAGCCACTGCTCTTTCATTTCTTTCTCGCGTTCCCAAGTCTCTTCCTAAATCTGACCATGTTGCCACAAAATCTGCACTAGACCGATTCTTTTTCCATGCAAGACTTTCTCTTGCCTATCCATAATCTACACCGGGATATGTACCAATGAAGCATCCGGTTCTAGGTCAACGTGATCCCATATGATCACATGGTCAGGATCAGGCTGATACTTCTTCAACTGAGATACATGGAACACATTATGCACTACACTGAACCGTGGTGGTAATGCCAACCGATACGCCACCTCGCCAACCCATTCCAGTATCTCAAAAGGTCCTATATATCGAGGAGATAATTTTCCCTGCTTCCCAAAACGATGATGTCCAAGCCTTGGAGAGATTCTCAAAAAGATATGATCACTCACTGCAAATGACAACGGTCTTCGGCGATGATCCACATATGATTTCTGACGACTCTGTGCCGTCTCCATCCTCTTTTTTATCAACTGAATCTTCTCCATTGTCTCTTGGACAAGGCTTGGCCTGACTAGTGAATTCTCACCTGTTTCCACCCAACAAAGTGGAGAACGACAAGGATTCCCATACAATGCTTCAAATGGAGCCATGTGTATTGAGGCATGATAACTATTGTTATATGAGAACTCCCCTAAAGGAACATGCTCTTCCCATGAGCCACCAAAATCCATTACAGAAGCCTGCAACATGTCTTCCAATGTCTGTATCGTCCATTCAGATTGTCCATCCGTCTAAGGATGATACGCCGTACTCATATTCAACTGAGTTCCCAAGGATTTCTGTAAGGATCGCCGGAAACGAGATGTGAACCTCGAATCTCTGTCTGACATGATTGAAACTGGTATTCCATGTCTCTTTACTAGTTCTCAGATATAGATTTTTGAAATATCTTCCACCGTATGAGTTTCATGAATAGGGATGAAATGGGTCGACTTGGTTAGACAATCCACTATCACCCAAATTGCATCGTGTTTCTGGACTGTTCTTGGAAGACCTGTAACAAAATCCATTGCTATCTGATCCCATTTCCATACTAGAATTGGAAGATACTGCAACATAACCACTGGCCGCTGATGTTCTACTTTAACTTTCTGACAAGTTAAAAACCTTGAAACCAATTCATCTACCTTCCGTTTCATGCCGCTCCACCAAAACTGTGCCTTTATCACCTTATACATCTTCTGTATTCATGGATGAACAGACCATCTGGAATTTTGGTAAGCATGAAGGAGTTGTTCTTGAGCAGTTAAAGGTACAACCATCCGCTCTTGATACCACAAAACTGAACTCCCATCTAGCTTCCATCCCTCAATGGTCTCCCCAACACTGAGTTTTGAACTCATTTCAACATAATCTACATCGTATGCCTATGCCTCCTTTACTATCTCCACCAAATCAGGAGCAAGTACAACTGGAAATAAAACCGCAACATTAGCTCGGTCTTCAAATTCCATACGCATGTCGGCTAGGACCGACATCAACAGCCACTCATCTGAAGCTTATTTCTCCAACTGAGCATACAACTTTCTACTTAATGCATCGACCATCGAATTTCCCTTACCCAGTGTATACATCAAGTCAAAGTCGAACATTTGAAGATACTCCATCCATCTCCTCTGCCTCAAATTTAGATCTTATTGTGAGAAAATGTGTTTCAAGATTTTGTGATCCATAAACACAGTAAATTTCTCACCAAAGAGATAATGTCTCCTTGTTTTCAAAGCATGGATGACTGCAGCTAACTCCATATCATGTGTTGGGTAGTTCTTTTCATGCGCTCTCAACTGTCTTGAGCCATAAGAAACAACATGGTCTCCTTGCATGAGAACACATCACAACCCTGTTCTTGAAGCATCACAATACACCACATACCCCTGTCCCGATTCCGGAAAAATCAAGATGGGTGCTGATGTAAGGCGGACTTTCAACTCTTGAAAATATCTCTGACATTCCTCAGTCCATTGAAATAGAGCATTCTTCATTGTCAAAGCTATCATAGGTGAAGCTAGTCATGAGATGTCATGCACAAAGTGTTGGTAATAACCAGCTAGACCAAGAAAACTTCGTATTTCAAATACATTCTTCTGCGGTTTCCAAGAAAGAACAACTTTTATCTTTTCTGGATCCACTGAAACACCTTTCTCAGAAACAACATGGCCCAGAAAGCGTACCTCTTGTATCCAAAAATATCACTTTGATAATTTGGCATACAACTGATGGTCTCTCAAGATTTCCAATACTATCTCCAAGTGTTGCTCATTCTCATCCCTTGTTCTTGAATACACCAATATGTCATCCAAAAACACCACAATAAAAGAATCCTTATATCGCTAAAATATCCAATTGATCAATTCCATAAAGACTGCTGGTGCATTCATAAGACCAAAAGGCATGACTACATATTCGTAGTGTCCATATCTACTTCTGAAGGCTATCTTCGGAATATCCTCCTTCCGAAATCGCAACTGGTGATATCCTGACCACAAGTCAATCTTAGAGAACCACTGATCTACCCTCAATTGATCAAACAGGTCATCAATGCATGGAAGTGGATATATATTTTTTTATCGTAACTTGGTTAAGTTTACGATAATCCACACATAGCCTCAAATTTCCATCTGATTTCTTTACAAACAAAAATGGTGCTGCCCACGAAGACACGCTTGGCCGAATAAAACCTTTGTTTTCTAGTTCTTCCAACTGCACTTTCAATTCATTTAACTCCATTGGTGACATCCTATAATATGGAAGTGAGATAGGACTAGTCCCCAAAAGGAGATCAATCGTAAACTCCACTTCTCTTACAGGTGGTAACCCTGAGAAGTTTTCAGGAAAAACATCAGGAAATTGATCCGCGACTACTGGAAAAATGTTTTTCACGATCTCGTATATCTATTCCAAGTTTAACGCAGCCAACTGGTAATAGATCATTGCCACTAATGGTGTGAACAAGCCCATTACACCTACATTCACCACTCTTTCTTCTCTAAAAAGATGCTCGACGCTATCCTCAGTCACGAAACTGACTGTTTTATTATAACAGTCGATGTGAGCCCTGAACTCTGTCAACCAATCCATACCCAGGATTATATCATAGACATCCATCTCCAGCATAGATAAATCCCATTTCAGGTCAACTCCATCAACAGTTATAGAACATGCTCTACACACGAAGGCTCTACATTTTCTTTCACCGAGAGGAGTTTGAAGTTTTATCACAAAAGGCATCATTTCAAGTTTTAAGTTTAGAAAATTAGCAATACGAGAAGCAAGAAAAGAATGCGATGCACCAGTATCGAACAATACCTGCATGATGATAGAATTCAAAAGAATCGTACGTCTCACCGTAGATGGTCCAAAATGGTCATCCACAATCACCTGTTCCGCTCCATACAATTTCTTTGTTGTTGCACTTTGCTCCTTATTGCCTTGTTGAGATTGCACTGGCTGAGGATTCATGGTATTCCTGGAATCACCATAGCTAGCTCTGTTCTTCTAGCGAGACTGATTTTGCTGTCCTCTCCTTGTCGAAGCATAAGATGCCTGCGACATATGAGAAGTGTCACGAACACCCGACCATGGAGCACTGCGACAATATCGCTGAAGATGCCCCATCTTGTTGCAATTGTGGCATGCTCTCGGTGGTGCTGTACATTCTCGTTTCATGTGATCAATCGAGCCACATTGAAAACACTCGGCTTTCATCATGGGTTTTTGAGGAAGATTCACCGATCTAGCGGTCTGATTCTGATTCACACTCCCACCTTGGAAGTAGGTGTCCCTCTTCTTCTTGTTCCCAACATTATAGTTCCCTCCCGTTCCCGTGGGTATCATCATATTTATTCCTCCCATAACTCCTGAGATGTCTCTTTCAGCTACTGTTGCTCTGTTTACCATCTCCGTATAATCCGTAATACAGAGCATAGTTATCTTCGAGAGAATCTCCTGTCGCAACCCTGATTCAAAGATGCGTGCCTTCAGTGACGCACTTGAAGAAACTTCCGGTGCAAAGCGCACTAAATTCATGAATTTAGCCGCATACTCCGTGACAGAGAGATTCTCCTACTTCAGGCTGAAAAATTTCGTCGTCCTCTGGATCTTGAACGTGTGAGGATAGAATTGTTTGTTGAACAATTCCTCAAATTCTTCCCAGCCCAGGCCTTGATCCACCTTAGCTTGTACAACTAGCTCCCACCACTATCGTGCAAGATCCTCTATCATATACGTCGCCAACTTTACTTTCAGTTCTGCTGGTGTGCTGATGAAATCGAAGATACGATTCATCCTACTCAGCCACACCTCCACCCTTTCTGGTTTAGAATCACCCCAAAATATGGGTGGATTCTGCTTTTAGAACGGGACAGAATGGTCTACATGCCTTGAATCATCCCTCAGATTCCTCGTGTCCACAGCCTGAAATGCTTGAACTATACTTTGGACTAGCTGCTGGTTCACCTGTGGCTCAGATGCGACCACATTCTCCGCAGCCTCTTCCATTTGGTTTCTACAATGCCTAATGGGTGCCATTTTCTATACAAACAACACACGTCGGTAGTCTCACTTCCTAGCAACTGAAGGCTTAGCATTTCAATTTCTATCACATCACTATCAGAACATTGATTTCCAACCATCAAGTTTTTTCACATTTACCCATTTCTAAAAAAAATATTTTCTTTCTTTTGAAAATTAATCTATTTTCAAAATACATCAACCATTCTCTTTTCAAAATCATTTATTTGAAAACAAGTTTAAAATTTTCAGTAATCACGCTTTTGAATCAGACCATAATCCATTTCTCAAAATGATATATGCACTCCTAGTGGGAAGTCATTCCTCTAATGCATGTCATGCTCATCTCATTGGCTAAACCCTTGACAATGAGATTTATTATCCTATAAGTGTCTCCAAAACACTTATGTACCCCACTCCCTGGTAACTTGAAGTTTAGCATAAAAAGGTTAGCTACGTCTTTTTATGCTCTACATTCCAAGTTCTGACAATCCTACTCCTTCATAAGATGACCACCCAAGGAATAGACACGTAAGAATTCAA